>CM060909.1:339869831-342269831 GCA_030737875.1 Allium sativum | reverse complement strand
GTAAATTGAAATGTGCGTTCAAATTCAATATATAGAATTATATTTTGATTTTGATGAAAACTAATCAAAACGATCGAATCAGCTTACAATACATATCCCATTGTGTTCGGAATGGGGGCAATTAGCTAGGAACGGCAGGCGGTGGTTTTGATTTCGAGTTGAAAATAAAAAGTTACTTTGGGAAATTAAAATATAATTAACTATATTATATTATATAATCACCCTTACACTCTCTCCTCCCCCTCTTCTATTCAGTCAACTGTAAAAGAAAAAAAGAAAAAAACCCGGAGCTCCATCGCGAACCCGACCTCGCCCAGCGCCGCCACACTCCGGCGATTCCCCCTTCCCCCCCCCCACTCCGGCGCCCTCACCTTCTCTCCCCTCCCTCTCCGTCAAGGCTCGAACGAGACCCCCAGGCCCCCAAACCCAAACCCTGGGCCCACCGCACCCCCATCCTCCATTCCCTCGACCTTCACCTCCCCCGAGCCCCAGCGACGCACATCAAACCCCCCCAGCCATCTCCTCCTGTAAGTTTTTTTATTATTAATTTATTTTATTTACTATAATTTGTTTATTTATGTTAATAAAAATATGTTCTTCATATAGATTGTAACAACCCGAAAAATCTGAGCCAGTTTAAAATTTTTAATTTGGCTATTTTAGTGGATTTTAAATTTTTAAAATAAATATTTTAAATAATAACGGCAAAAAGTAGGTTTAAATCGATGTTTGAAAATAAATATAATTATTTTAAATTATAAACAAGGTCTGAAATGGCACGGCAGTTTCAAAATAGGAATTCAAACTTTGACTGACTGTACCGGGTGCAAAATAAAGTGGATTTTAATGAAACCAAAAATATTTGAATCTGTTTATGAATATCTTTCTAACAAATCTGGGAAATAAAAATTTCATAGCGGGAATCAAAAGATATGTCCAGTTGAAAATTCAGAAAGGTCGCTATAGAGAATATATAGCCCTTGAAAATGGAAATTTTGCAAACGACCTCGGGTTTCGACGAAACCACTTTTGTTGGATCCGGGATGTCAAATTATTGCTAGGTTTCAAATTCCATAATTTTTGAAGTTAATACGTAAGCGTGGCGAAGGAAAATGTGTTTGGTCGATTTTAGTTAAATTGGATTGACAAGAAAAGGGCCATTTTTCAAACGGTCTCAGAATTTGACGAAACTATTTTTGTTGGGACCGTATCGTCAATAGAAGCTAGAAATATTTTTTATGGAATTTTCAAAGTCGGTATGTGGCCCTGATAAAATGAAATGTGCGTTCAAATTCAATATATATTGATTTATATTTTAATTTTGATAGACTAATCAAAACAGCCGAATTGGCTTACGAAACATATCCCATTGTGTTCGGAATGGGGGTAATTAGCTAGGGGCGACAGTCGTTTGGTTTGATTTGGAGTTCAAGATGATATATTCTTGGATAAAGTAAAATAGAATTAAATAATAATAAATAAAATAAAATAAAATTTTATAAAAACCCCTCCCTCTTTCCCAAAACCCTAGCTGCCATCCCTCCTTTTCACGGCTGAAAACGCTCTAGGAATAATCCCCAAAAACCACCCGATCTATCGCAAATTATATGACCTTCATGAAGCAAAAATCGAAGAGCTTTGTTTGCTCTTCCAATCAGTACTAGTTTGAGCGTATATCGTATAGGTTAAAGGGAGAATTCGCCGTCCAAAGACACGCCGTTTGAAGGCGTTTCTCCACCACTTGTGTAATAACCCGTAAAATGCGAGCCAGTTTGAAATTTTTTATTTTGGCAATTTTAGCGAATTTTGATTATTTAAAATGAATTATTTTAAATAATATCGACGAGAAATTTATTTTGAATATAATTAGAACGTATATATTATATACGTCGTCGTTAGAATATAAATATTTATATATAATTATAAATGGAATTGAAAATGGCGCGGTAGTTCGATAATTCGATTTCAAACTTCAATTGAATGTACCGGGTGCAAAACAATCCGGAATTTAGTGAAAACAAAAACATTAGGATCTAATTGATGATATCTTTCCAACGAATCCGAAAAATCGAAATTTCATAGCGGGAATCAAAAGATATGTCCAGTTGAAAATTCTGAATAGTCGCTATGGAATTCAGGCCCTTAAAAATGGACATTTTGCAAATGACCTCGGATTTCGACGAAACCAGTTTTGTTGGGTCCGTGATGTTGAATTATTGCTAGATTCCAAATTTCATAATTTTTCGAATCATTATGTGAGCGTGGCATAGGAAAACGTGTTTTGACCATTTCAGTTGATTTTAATCGACTGGAAATGGCCACTTTTCAAACGGTCTCAGAATTTGACGAAATCAGTTTTGTTAGGACCGTATCGTCAATACGAAGCCAGATATAATTTTTCTGGAATTTTTCGGGTCCGTATGTGGTCCCGGTAAATGAAAATGTGCGTTTAAATTGAATATGTAAAGAATTATACTTTAAATTCAACGGAAACTGATTCAAACAGTCGAATTGGCCTACGATACATATCCCATTGTGTTCGGAACGGGGGTAAAACGCTAGGGACGACAGTCGTTGGGTCCCGTTTCGAATTCAAATAGGAAGTCAACCTTTTGAAAATTAAAATGAAATAAAATATTAATTTATATAACCCCCCCCCCCTTGTCTTCTCACTCTCCTTTATTTGTCAGATCGACTTCAAAATAAATAAATAAAAAAAATGAAATCGACGGAGCTGCTTCCCGTCGTCGACGGCCACCGCGCCCACCTCGCCCCCTCTCCGCCTGGCCGCCCTCCTTCCTACTCCTCCTTTCCCTTCTGATTCTCAAGCCCGACCTCCCCCAACCCGTTCGAAACCCCAGCCCACGTGAAGCCCTAGCCTCCACGAGATCCGCCCCTTTTACCTCGAAGTCGCCGTGCGCTACCTCGCGAAGAACCACCCTCCTCTCACCGCCAAGTCTCCTGCCCTACTCCTCCTTCCACCGCAACTCCGGAGTCCACCGCCTGAAGCCGATTGTGAGCCTTTTTAATTAAATTTCCTTTTCAGTTTTTATCATAGATTAAATCCTGATTTCTTTATATATATATATATTTATATATAAATTTCAGTTTCTAAAATATATAAAGCATAGCGAATAAAAATGGTTTTTTTCTTTAGGTAGGAAAGTTTAATTTTTCAATGTATAGAAGTGATTTATATGGAAGATTTAGAAGTTTAAAAATATTTTTTTTTTATATAATCAAGATATTAAAAATATAATTTTTATATTATAAAGAGGTTAAAAATATAATCTTTACTATATAGAAATATTAAAAATATGATTTTTATATTTTTAAAGTATTAAAAATATAATCTTTATAGGATAGAGAATATAAAAATATCATCTTTGTGTATGTAGCAAAATAAAAATCTGATTTTTATTTTATATACGTTGAGATAAAGTGGTAATTTTTATAATGATGAAATCTATATCTTTGAAAGGCGAAGACTTTATTTTTATAAAGGCGAAAACTTTATTTTTATAAAGGCGAAAACTTCATATTAGAAAAGGCGAAAACTTTATTTTTATAAAGGCGAAAACTTTATTTTTATAAAGGCGAAAACTTTATTTTTATAAAGGCGAAAACTTTATTTTTATAAAGGCGAAAACTTCATATTAGAAAAGGCGAAAACTTTATTTTTATAAAGGCGAAAACTTTATTTTTATAAAGGCGAAAACTTTATTTTTATAAAGGCGAAAACTTTATTTTTATAAAGGCGAAAACTTCATATTAGAAAAGGCGAAATCTATATTTTTATAAGGGCGAAATCTATATTTTTGAAATGGAATTTTTATCTATATAGTAGCAATGTAGAAATAGAATTTTTATCCATAGAGCGTGATAGTAAAAATATGATTTTTATATATTGAATAGCATAGTAAAAATTCGATTTTTAAATATATGAAGTGATTATAAAAATATGATTTTTAAATTGAAAGTGAATAAATAAAAATGTGTTTTTTTTTATTTTAAAGACATCGAAATATAAAAATGTGTGATTTTTATATATGTAGTGACTACGGGCAACGAAGGTAATAAAAAGGCGAGAATGAAGAAGATTTCTATAATGAAGAGTCGTGGTATTGGATAGCTTTAGGTGAGAACTTCTCACTCTAAATTCTCTTTTTCTAGTTATATATATATATATATATACTAGGATGTAGACGGTGCTTAGTAGCACCCGACACCCGTCATCCACAGACCATGGATGGCTTGTTTGTTAAATTGTTAGTTAGAATATTTGGTGTGAATTGAATTGTTTGGTGAAATGGGATGGATTGGATTGATGTGTGAATGGCGTGGGCCTTCACTAGACCGGGGATAAGGCTAGGCCTCGTCCTGTTTCTAGTATCGAGCCGTTATGCCGCCGAAATTTTCTAAAATAGGTTAAAAAAATAAAAATATCATTTTTATTGTGTAAATGAACTGAATAGAAATTCACGTGTTGAAATAAAATATTTTATCGTTTAAAATATAATTTTTAACGTGAAAGTGAATAAATGAATATTTATAAACAAATCGACCGATTTGTTTATATACACTGATTTGACTGATATCGACTGGGTCGATAAATTTTACACATCGCCCAACTGCACAAATAAAATCTGTGTTTGATTGTTTGAAACCCCACACGGGTGTTGGGATGAAATATGAAGTTCACTCATCCTGATTAATTAAATATGTCGATCGATTGATTGACAGGCTGTTATAAGCGTTAGATATCTATATTTGATGCTTATACAGTGTAGTGCACTTTGGTTGATGGTTGATTATTTTTCAATGCTATTATATACATGTGTTGTATGAAAATCCATGTAATTAACTTTATATGGTAATTGATTGGGCCTCATTCCAATTTAGAAAATATAGAATATTATAAAATAAAGGTTCATGTGTTGACTGTACTCATCCGTTGAGATTAGTCATGTGTTGAACGAATATTTTAATAATAAAATTTACATCTTTATCAATATAAAATAAAGGTTCATGTGTTGACTGTACTCATCCGTTGAGATTAGTCATGTGTTGAACGAATATTTTAATAATAAAATTTACATCTTTATCAATATAAAATAAAGGTTCATGTGTTGACTGTACTCATCCGTTGAGATTAGTCATGTGTTGGACGAAATATTTTAACAAAAATAGTCACACGTGGACGGTACTCATTCGTTGAGATTGGTCGTGTGTTGAAAAAAAAAAGAAATATTTGAAATAGAATATATAAATCCGTGTTGATTAGTGATGCGCCATTTTGACGCGAACGATATTTATATTGATTGCATTCGGAATTGAATATATAACGATTTCGAAATGAATTGAATATATAACGATTTCGAAATGAATTGAATATATAACGATTTCGAAATGAATTGAATATATAACGATTTCGAAATGAATTGAATATATAACGATTTCGAAATGAATTGAATATATAACGATTTCGAAATGAATTGAATATATAAAGCGATTTCAAAATGAATTGAATATAAAACGATTTCGAATTGAATGGAATAGAAAACCAATTTGATTTCAAATTGAATATATAACGATTGCGAAATGAATTGAATATATAACGATTTCGAAATGAATTGAATATATAACGATTTCAAAATGAATTGAATAGAAAACCAATTTGAATTGAATCGAATAGAAAACGACTTTGGAATTGAATCGAATAGAAAACGACTTTGGAATTGAATTGAATTGAAAACGAATTCAAATTGAATTGAAAGCGAATTGAAATGAATTCAAATTGAATTGAAATTTGAATTGAATAGAAATGAATTTTAAAACGAATTTATAAAGAAGAATTCAATTTTGATTTGAATTGAAATGGAAGTTGAAATTGCTTTTGAAACGAATTTAAAACTATTTATATAATTCGGTTTAAATAGAAATCGACGAAATATATATTATATATATAATATAATGGCCTGAATAGAACGCGCCGCGCCCCGGCAGTTCGTGAATTTCGACCATTTATTTCAAACGGACATTACGGGAGATCCGACCGTCGGATTCTCCTAAAACCGGAACCGTTGGGTTCGTATCGAAAAGAGCTTTCTAACGAATATTTGAAATTCAAAATCTAACGGTTGGATTTGGAGATACGTCCAAATCAAATTTGAAAAAGGTCGCTGTAAGTGCAGTTCGATGGCCATTGTTGGAAATCGACTGTACGGGCCTTGATAAAATTATTAAAAATATCAATAAATTGTGTAAAATCATAAGAAATGATTTGGGAAAATTTGGGATGAAAAACTCCATATTTGAAAAGATAAAAATAGATTTTTATCGAAATGCACTAGTTTGAACTAAATTTAAAACCCAATTGTTTTTAAATAAATGAATTAGATTTAAAAAGGGGTTTTAAATAATCGGAATTTCTAATATATTTGATTGGATTTGAAATGGGTTTATCGTGAACTGTGTTTTAAACAACACTAGTTCTTTAACCCGATGATAAACAGAATGTGATTTGGGTTTGTCGTGAACTGTGTTTTAAATAACACCTAGTTCTTTAACCCAGAAAAAGGAGTTTAAGGAATCTACAATTAGATTGAAATGTGAATCTATAATCTAAATTATCAAATTTAGAAATGAGCGGGAATGGAGTATTACCAGTTTTGCTCCAAAGCGATAGTTAAATCTTTAATTAGATTTGAACGTGAAATGGTAATTAATTTTACCGATAACACCACGGTGTTAGATATGGAGTATTACCAGTTTTGCTTCATGGGATGAATAGGTTGGGATTGGGAAATAAAATAAATAATTACTTCGTTACGGTTCGCTAATCTCGACTAGTTGGAAAAACCATAATTTGGTTTTAAATGACATCCAAAGGAAGATTACAGGATAAATTTTAAAGAATTTATCTTGGATAAAATTAATGGGAACTTTTCCCTAAGAATGTGGAATTTAGAAACTAGCTGTAGGTTGGCTAAGAAGAATGGTTTCCTGGGTATTGATCTGATGTTGGTTTCGGCCTTCGGGGTTAATATTTGGGAAATTGTTCTCTTGCTAATTTGCGGTTAGTGACTAATGAATTGGAATGAGGCGTATGTTGTGTTTGTGTAACATTTGTTTTTAATATATGCGGGTTGTTCGGAAAGGCCGGGTTTACACCCATTCTGAATAACCGATTCGACGATAAGTCGAAGATGAAGACGGTGGTCGAAGACCGGAAGTCTTCACATCGTTTGGATAATTACTGACGATCCTGATTGGGCTGTACACCCAAGAGGATGGAAATAGTTGGTGGTCGTCCAGATGTACTTGGAGATAGATGGTTATGCGAGGAAAGTACCTCCGGTTTCGTTCAGACCCAGAACGGACTTGTAAATGGATTGTGTGTCTGACACTGGATTTTATTCTGTGTTGATTGATTTCTATTAAATATACATCTGTTTGGCGGCGGAGAATTTATTCTTTTGCTTAACGCCCTTCTCTGAGACGTACGAGCTCAGAGGTTGTATATCGATGGACATCAGTCGCATGGCATGAATTGCCTGTGTGGCACGCTAAGATGCAATGATCAAGGCTTCTGTTGAAAAGCAAAGTCTTGTGGTTGATGATCAAAGCACGCCTACGTGGCAGCTTTGTGTATAACGTGTATTCGCGAGCCTCACACCTCGGTATGAGTTAAAAACGGGATACGGACCGCTGGGAGAGCACGACGTTTCTTTCTAGCTTTGGTGGTGTCAGTGACTTACCAGCCCTGACATTTATATACTTTTCACCTTTGTGGTTGTTGGAATGAGGCGCCTCGATTATAGGTCTGTAAGGACCGGGAAACGTGTGTTCAGGCATAATTAATCCTCTAACGTAAGTGAGGACCGGCCCAGCCGCATCCAGGGTTGCCCAGAGTGCGTAGCCCTGAGGCATTTGCTAGAGTGTCTCGAACGCGGAGAGGAGCTTGCCCCTTGCCTCGACTCATGACGGAAATCCAATTTCCAATACGTGTATTGCGGATTTAATTGTAGAACTAGTATGGCGACATGATATATGGTACCCATGCCGTCTATGATTTATATTTATGATTGAAATTGTTTTGACACTATACACTTATTATAGTATCAAGTGATTTGTTTTAAACGTACCAAGCATGTTTGGCTATTATAAGGGAAAACCCTATCCTCCGGCTTGCGTTGCATTGTGTGATGGGACCTGGGTCTTATAATAGCTTCATTTTTCGAAAAAGCATTGCGTTGTTTATTCTATGCACTGGTATTCTGGGGAGGAAACCCGTTCCGTGTTATACGGCGTGGTCCCTTGAATTACTCTCTTTTAAAGTAAAGTTTTAAATAACTGTTTTAGTTCTCACACCAGTCACATGACTGACCTGGAGTTTATTGTTTTAACCTAAACTCTGGGTGCCCCTATTTTCCGCACGGGCAGCTAGTAGTTTTGGTTTTGCAGATTTATATTCACAGGGTCCTGATTAACAGCTGGAACGATGCTCGGAAAGCTCTGTATCCGTGTATCACTTTCAGTTGTATTTTGTATATTTTTCCGCTGCTATGTAATTTATTGTAATCTCTGATATTTATCGAATGTAATTTATCCATTTATACTCTGTATATTCTTGTATCTGATGGAATTGTTGTACTAACAATGAAATGTTCTTCCGTATGCGCTCATTTGTGTGTTATTCTCAAAGTATTCGTGCTTTCCTTCACGGGGAAGTTACGGGTTCTTACAGTGGTATCAGAGCTTTGGTTTACAGAGCTCGAGAACAAGACACATTAGAACCATACGAAAGAATTCATCAGATATTGGATTAGCAATATCCAATTAGAATGACTCGTTAGAGATAGGATCAGTAGTATCCTAGAACGAGTGTGAAGAGTATATATTTCAAATGAAAACAATTTTGTTTTAAAATTTAAACCATTTTAAACGTATTTGATAATTTATATATTTTGAATATGGACAATCGAGTATGTAAAGATTTCGCGTATACGCGTCATGAACGTATATTCGAAGTTTTAATATACTGAATAGATATAGTGTCACATTCTAGACACCCGGGGATAATTCTGGTGATGTGGCCACATCATCAGTATTTATATTCGTGTTTCGAAGGTGTGATTTTCTATATATTTCCATTAGACTGGTGTGAGAACCAAAATTAATATAGTTAGAATACATTGTTGTGAATTGGCATCAAAAATGTGATTTTTGTATATGTATCAAAATTATGAATTTGAAACTCTAACTCACTAATTAATTGATGTTTGTGTTGTTTGTTTATTTGTTTGCTAATTTTTAACCATTTAGCCTAATATAATCAAATATTGAATTGTATTGAAATTGGTCGCATTTGCTTGCATATACCTATACTTACATTGAACAGGTCATAGCAAGGAGGCTAGAGCCGAAGAATAAAATTTGTTTGCCCGACAAATAGGTACATGTTTACTACATGATTTACTGTTTTGTTTGGGTGATGATGATTTTGTGAGCCTATTGGCTAGCCGCTTGGCTTTTTCTTTTTCTTTTTTGAGATCTGAAGGACCGGGGAAGCTATTTGAAATTCCCCGATGCTCCCGGTGCAGGGGAGGTTATGGCAAAAAAATTCGAAAATTTAGGGTGTTAGCCAAATTTTTGAAATTTTGAAAATTCTCAGAAACTGAAGAGTTGGAGAATGGAAGCCAGATCGAGCGTAGAGCTGATTAATCAAACCACTTTCGACTTTGTTCCTTTTCGGGGACGAAAAGTTTTAAGTGGGGGAGATTGTAATAACCCGTAAAATGCGAGCCAGTTTAAAAAAATTTATTTTGGCAATTTTAGCGAATTTTGATTATTTAAAATGAATTATTTTAAATAATATCGACGAGAAATTTATTTTGAATATAATTAGAACGTATATATTATATACGTCGTCGTTAGAATATAAATATTTATATATAATTATAAATGGAATTGAAAATGGCGCGGTAGTTCGATAATTCGATTTCAAACTTCAATTGAATGTACCGGGTGCAAAACAATCCGGAATTTAGTGAAACCAAAAACATTAGGATCTAATTGATGATATCTTTCCAACGAATCCGAAAAATCGAAATTTCATAGCGGGAATCAAAAGATATGTCCAGTTGAAAATTCTGAATAGTCGCTATGGAATTCAGGCCCTTAAAAATGGACATTTTGCAAATGACCTCGGATTTCGACGAAACCAGTTTTGTTGGGTCCGTGATGTTGAATTATTGCTAGATTCCAAATTTCATAATTTTTCGAATCAATATGTGAGCGTGGCGTAGGAAAACGTGTTTTGACCATTTCAGTTGATTTTAATCGACTGGAAATGGCCACTTTTCAAACGGTCTCAGAATTTGACGAAATCAGTTTTGTTAGGACCGTATCGTCAATACGAAGCCAGATATAATTTTTCTGGAATTTTTCGGGTCCGTATGTGGTCCCGGTAAATGAAAATGTGCGTTTAAATTGAATATGTAAAGAATTATACTTTAAATTCAACGGAAACTGATTCAAACAGTCGAATTGGCCTACGATACATATCCCATTGTGTTCGGAACGGGGGTAAAACGCTAGGGACGACAGTCGTTGGGTCCCGTTTCGAATTCAAATAGGAAGTCAACCTTTTGAAAATTAAAATGAAATAAAATATTAATTTATATAACCCCCCCCCTTTGTCTTCTCTCTCTCCTTTATTTGTCAGATCGACTTCAAAATAAATAAATAAAAAAATGAAATCGACGGAGCTGCTTCCCGTCGTCGATGGCCACCGCGCCCACCTCGCCCCCTCTCCGCCTGGCCGCCCTCCTTCCTACTCCTCCTTTCCCTTCTGATTCTCAAGCCCGACCTCCCCCAACCCGTTCGAAACCCCAGCCCACGTGAAGCCCTAGCCTCCACGAGATCCGCCCCTTTTACCTCGAAGTCGCCGTGCGCTACCTCGCGAAGAACCACCCTCCTCTCACCGCCAAGTCTCCTGCCCTACTCCTCCTTCCACCGCAACTCCGGAGTCCACCGCCTGAAGCCGATTGTGAGCCTTTTTAATTAAATTTCCTTTTCAGTTTTTATCATAGATTAAATCCTGATTTCTTTATATATATATATATATATATATAAATTTCAGTTTCTAAAATATATAAAGCATAGCGAATAAAAATGGTTTTTTTCTTTAGGTAGGAAAGTTTAATTTTTCAATGTATAGAAGTGATTTATATGGAAGATTTAGAAGTTTAAAAATATATTTTTTTATATAATCAAGATATTAAAAATATAATTTTTATATTATAAAGAGGTTAAAAATATAATCTTTACTATATAGAAATATTAAAAATATGATTTTTATATTTTTAAAGTATTAAAAATATAATCTTTATAGGATAGAGAATATAAAAATATCATCTTTGTGTATGTAGCAAAATAAAAATCTGATTTTTATTTTATATACGTTGAGATAAAGTGGTAATTTTTATAATGATGAAATCTATATCTTTGAAAGGCGAAGACTTTATTTTTATAAAGGCGAAAACTTTATTTTTATAAAGGCGAAAACTTCATATTAGAAAAGGCGAAAACTTTATTTTTATAAAGGCGAAAACTTTATTTTTATAAAGGCGAAAACTTTATTTTTATAAAGGCGAAAACTTTATTTTTATAAAGGCGAAAACTTCATATTAGAAAAGGCGAAAACTTTATTTTTATAAAGGCAAAAACTTTATTTTTATAATGGCGAAAACTTTATTTTTATAAAGGCGAAAACTTCATATTAGAAAAGGCGAAATCTATATTTTTATAAGGGCGAAATCTATATTTTTGAAATGGAATTTTTATCTATATAGTAGCAATGTAGAAATAGAATTTTTATCCATAGAGCGTGATAGTAAAAATATGATTTTTATATATTGAATAGCATAGTAAAAATTCGATTTTTAAATATATGAAGTGATTATAAAAATATGATTTTTAAATTGAAAGTGAATAAATAAAAATGTGTTTTTTTTTATTTTAAAGACATCGAAATATAAAAATGTGTGATTTTTATATATGTAGTGACTACGGGCAACGAAGGTAATAAAAAGGCGAGAATGAAGAAGATTTCTATAATGAAGAGTCGTGGTATTGGATAGCTTTAGGTGAGAACTTCTCACTCTAAATTCTCTTTTTCTAGTTATATATATATATATATACTAGGATGTAGACGGTGCTTAGTAGCACCCGACACCCGTCATCCACAGACCATGGATGGCTTGTTTGTTAAATTGTTAGTTAGAATATTTGGTGTGAATTGAATTGTTTGGTGAAATGGGATGGATTGGATTGATGTGTGAATGGCGTGGGCCTTCACTAGACCGGGGATAAGGCTAGGCCTCGTCCCGTTTCTAGTATCGAGCCGTTATGCCGCCGAAATTTTCTAAAATAGGTTAAAAAAATAAAAATATCATTTTTATGGTGTAAATGAACTGAATAGAAATTCACGTGTTGAAATAAAATATTTTATCGTTTAAAATATAATTTTTAACGTGAAAGTGAATAAATGAATATTTATAAACAAATCGACCGATTTGTTTATATACACTGATTTGACTGATATCGATTGGGTCGATAAATTTTACACATCGCCCAACTGCACAAATAAAATCTGTGTTTGATTGTTTGAAACCCCACACGGGTGTTGGGATGAAATATGAAGTTCACTCATCCTGATTAATTAAATATGTCGATCGATTGATTGACAGGCTGTTATAAGCGTTAGATATCTATATTTGATGCTTATACAGTGTAGTGCACTTTGGTTGATGGTTGATTATTTTTCAATGCTATTATATACATGTGTTGTATGAAAATCCATGTAATTAACTTTATATGGTAATTGATTGGGCCTCATTCCAATTTAGAAAATATAGAATATTATAAAATAAAGGTTCATGTGTTGACTGTACTCATCCGTTGAGATTAGTCATGTGTTGAACGAATATTTTAATAATAAAATTTACATCTTTATCAATATAAAATAAAGGTTCATGTGTTGACTGTACTCATCCGTTGAGATTAGTCATGTGTTGAACGAATATTTTAATAATAAAATTTACATCTTTATCAATATAAAATAAAGGTTCATGTGTTGACTGTACTCATCCGTTGAGATTAGTCATGTGTTGGACGAAATATTTTAACAAAAATAGTCACACGTGGACGGTACTCATTCGTTGAGATTAGTCGTGTGTTGAAAAAAAAAAGAAATATTTGAAATAGAATATATAAATCCGTGTTGATTAGTGATGCGCCATTTTGACGCGAACGATATTTATATTGATTGCATTCGGAATTGAATATATAACGATTTCGAAATGAATTGAATATATAACGATTTCGAAATGAATTGAATATATAACGATTTCGAAATGAATTGAATATATAACGATTTCGAAATGAATTGAATATATAACGATTTCAAAATGAATTGAATATAAAACGATTTCGAATTGAATGGAATAGAAAACCAATTTGATTTCAAATTGAATATATAACGATTTCGAAATGAATTGAATATATAACGATTTCGAAATGAATTGAATATATAACGATTTCAAAATGAATTGAATAGAAAACCAATTTGAATTGAATCGAATAGAAAACGACTTTGGAATTGAATCGAAAAGAAAACGACTTTGGAATTGAATTGAATTGAAAACGAATTCAAATTGAATTGAAAGCAAATTGAAATGAATTCAAATTGAATTGAAATTTGAATTGAATAGAAATGAATTTTAAAACGAATTTATAAAGAAGAATTCAATTTTGATTTGAATTGAAATGGAAGTTGAAATTGCTTTTGAAACGAATTTAAAACTATTTATATAATTCGATTTAAATAGAAATCGACGAAATATATATTATTTATATTATATATATATAATATAATGGCCTGAATAGAACGCGCCGCGCCCCGGCAGTTCGTGAATTTCGACCATTTATTTCAAACGGACATTACGGGAGATCCGACCGTCGAATTCTCCTAAAACCGGAACCATTGGGTTCGTATCGAAAAGAGCTTTCTAACGAATATTTGAAATTCAAAATCTAACGGTTGGATTTGGAGATACGTCCAAATCAAATTTGAAAAAGGTCGCTGTAAGTGCAGTTTGATGGCCATTGTTGGAAATCGACTGTACGGGCCTTGATAAAATTATTAAAAATATCAATAAATTGTGTAAAATCATAAGAAATGATTTGGGAAAATTTGGGATGAAAAACTCCATATTTGAAAAGATAAAAATAGATTTTTATCGAAATGCACTAGTTTGAACTAAATTTAAAACCCAATTGTTTTTAAATAAATGAATTAGATTTAAAAAGGGGTTTTAAATAATCGGAATTTCTAATATATTTGATTGGATTTGAAATGGGTTTATCGTGAACTGTGTTTTAAACAACACTAGTTATTTAACCCGATGATAAACAGAATGTGATTTGGGTTTGTCGTGAACTGTGTTTTAAATAACACCTAGTTCTTTAACCCAGAAAAAGGAGTTTAAGGAATCTACAATTAGATTGAAATGTGAATCTATAATCTAAATTATCAAATTTAGAAATGAGCGGGAATGGAGTATTACCAGTTTTGCTCCAAAGCGATAGTTAAATCTTTAATTAGATTTGAACGTGAAATGGTAATTAATTTTACCGATAACACCACGGTGTTAGATATGGAGTATTACCAGTTTTGCTTCATGGGATGAATAGGTTGGGATTGGGAAATAAAATAAATAATTACTTCATTACGGTTCGCTAATCTCGACTAGTTGGAAAAACCATAATTTGGTTTTAAATGACATCCAAAGGAAGATTACAGGATAAATTTTAAAGAATTTATCTTGGATAAAATTAATGGGAACTTTTCCCTAAGAATTTGGAATTTAGAAACTAGCTGTAGGTTGGCTAAGAAGAATGGTTTCCTGGGTATTGATCTGATGTTGGTTTCGGCCTTCGGGGTTAATGTTTGGGAAATTGTTCTCTTGCTAATTTGCGGTTAGTGACTAATGAATTGGAATGAGGCGTATGTTGTGTTTGTGTAACATTTGTTTTTAATATATGCGGGTTGTTCGGAAAGGCCGGGTTTACACCCATTCTGAATAACCGATTCGACGATAAGTCGAAGATGAAGACGGTGGTCGAAGACCGGAAGTCTTCACATCGTTTGGATAATTACTGACGATCCTGATTGGGCTGTACACCCAAGAGGATGGAAATAGTTGGTGGTCGTCCAGACGTACTTGGAGATAGATGGTTATGCGAGGAAAGTACCTCCGGTTTCGTTCAGACCCAGAACGGACTTGTAAATGGATTGTGTGTCTGACACTGGATTTTATTCTGTGTTGATTGATTTCTATTAAATATACATCTGTTTGGCGGCGGAGAATTTATTCTTTTGCTTAACGCCCTTCTCTGAGACGTACGAGCTCAGAGGTTGTATATCGATGGACATCAGTCGCATGGCATGAATTGCCTGTGTGGCACGCTAAGATGCAATGATCAAGGCTTCTGTTGAAAAGCAAAGTCTTGTGGTTGATGATCAAAGCACGCCTACGTGGCAGCTTTGTGTATAACGTGTATTCGCGAGCCTCACACCTCGGTATGAGTTAAAAACGGGATACGGACCGCTGGGAGAGCACGACGTTTCTTTCTAGCTTTGGTGGTGTCAGTGACTTACCAGCCCTGACATTTATATACTTTTCACCTTTGTGGTTGTTGGAATGAGGCGCCTCGATTATAGGTCTGTAAGGACCGGGAAACGTGTGTTCAGGCATAATTAATCCTCTAACGTAAGTGAGGACCGGCCCAGCCGCATCCAGGGTTGCCCAGAGTGCGTAGCCCTGAGGCATTTGCTAGAGTGTCTCGAACGCGGAGAGGAGCTTGCCCCTTGCCTCGACTCATGACGGAAATCCAATTTCCAATACGTGTATTGCGGATTTAATTGTAGAACTAGTATGGCGACATGATATATGGTACCCATGCCGTCTATGATTTATATTTATGATTGAAATTGTTTTGACACTATACACTTATTATAGTATCAAGTGATTTGTTTTAAACGTACCAAGCATGTTTGGCTATTATAAGGGAAAACCCTATCCTCCGGCTTGCGTTGCATTGTGTGATGGGACCTGGGTCTTATAATAGCTTCATTTTTCGAAAAAGCATTGCGTTGTTTATTCTATGCACTGGTATTCTGGGGAGGAAACCCGTTCCGTGTTATACGGCGTGGTCCCTTGAATTACTCTCTTTTAAAGTAAAGTTTTAAATAACTGTTTTAGTTCTCACACCAGTCACATGACTGACCTGGAGTTTATTGTTTTAACCTAAACTCTGGGTGCCCCTATTTTCCGCACGGGCAGCTAGTAGTTTTGGTTTTGCAGATTTATATTCACAGGGTCCTGATTAACAGCTGGAACGATGCTCGGAAAGCTCTGTATCCGTGTATCACTTTCAGTTGTATTTTGTATATTTTTCCGCTGCTATGTAATTTATTGTAATCTCTGATATTTATCGAATGTAATTTATTCATTTATACTCTGTATATTCTTGTATCTGATGGAATTGTTGTACTAACAATGAAATGTTCTTCCGTATGCGCTCATTTGTGTGTTGTTCTCAAAGTATTCGTGCTTTCCTTCACGGGGAAGTTACGGGTTCTTACAACTTGGGACCACCGAGCTCGCTCTGGTGGGTGGCGGGGGAGAGCTCTTCCGGAGGCGCTTGACGTGGCAGAGGGCGATTGGCCGACCATGGCCGGATTGGACGAGCGCCAGTGATTGAAGGAATCGACGTTGATGGGTTGAACGGTTCAGACATAACGAGGAAGAAGAGAATGTTTAAAGGGGGTGAGAGAATTATTATAATTAATTAATTTAAATTTCTCGTTTAATTATCACGCGTATTAAAATCAATAACTTTTACATACGAGGTCGGAATCGCGCGAAACTGGATCAGTTGCGATCGTGGGGACGAGAGCTTCACAACAAAGCTAACTGCGCCCAAAACAGAGCATGTCAGAATTTCATGCAATTTCAAATCGAAATAGAACAGAAATTCAAATAAAACTGATGGAGTGGATCCCAGCGTGAGAATTCTCTCACTTTAAATTTTATGTACAGTTATTTATTTTGTAACTGCATATATGAACTGCTCCCTGTCGTCCACAGACCATGGGCAACTTGTTTGATTGTATTCTGTGTGAAAATTGATCGTGATGTGAAATGAAATATATATATATATATATATATATTGAAAGTGAAAATATCGTATATATTGAAAAGTGAAAATATCGTATATATTGAAAGTGAAAATATCGTATATATTGAAAAGTGAAAATATTATATATATGAAAGGTGGAAATAATATATATATATATATGAAATGAAAACGATATATATGAAATGAAAACGATATATATATGAAATGTGAAAACGATGTATATATGAAATGAAAACGAAATATATATATATATATATATATATATATATATATATATATATGAAATGTGAAAATGATTTGATTGTTAAAAATATAATTTTTAACATATATACACTATATAAAATTGTCGTGTATAAGGAACATTCAATTTTGATTAGAAATTGAATATGAAGTTGAAATCGTTTTGAAAACGAATTTTAAACGATTTATATAATACGATTTAAAAGGGAAATCGACGAAATATTATATATATATATATATATAATGGCCTGAATAGAATGCGCCGCGCCGCGACAGTACGTGAATTTCGACCATTGACATCGAACAGACATTACGGGAGATCCGACCATCGGATTCTCCTGAAACCAGAACCGTTGGGTTTGTATCGAAAAGAGCTTTCCAACGAATATGAGAAATTTGAAATCTAACGGTTGGATTTGGAATTATGTCCAAATCAAATTTGGAAAAGGTCGTTGTAAGTGCAGTTCGATGGCCGTTGATGGAAATCGATTGTACGGGCCTTGATAAAATTATTAAAAATATCAATAATTTGTGTAAAATCATAAGAAATGATTTGGAAAGAATTGGGATGAAAAGTTCCATATTTGAAAGGATAAAAATAGATTTTTATCGAAATGAACTAGTTATTAACTAGAAAAATAATCCAATATTTTTAAATAAATAAATTGGATTTGAAATGGGTTTTAAATAACCAGAATTTCCAATACATGAATTGGGATGGATTTGAATCGAAATTGTCTTCGGAATATTTCGATATTGGATTCTATGATTATACGGATATTGTGGAAGAATTTGGAAGATATATATATATCGTTATTCCAATACGATATTTGTTGATTTCAGAATTTGATATTGAATATAAGCCGACATATTTTCTATTCAGAGCCTTGTATTTAATATCAAATTGGATTTGGGGTTTGTCGTGAACTGTGTTTAAATGACATTAGTTCTTTAACAAGAGTAAAAGCAGGATTAATTTCCAAAAAGTAGAACAATCAATATGAAATGATTTTCGAGATGAAACCAATTGGGGTTTGAATAAATCTTTAATTAGATTTGAATGAATGAATAGTGATTAAATTTACTAAAACACATGATGTGATTAAACAAAATTTTCTTAGTTGTTGATATTGATTATGGTTGATTGATTGTTTGGATGGTGCTCGACCAGTTTTTGAGCAGAATATGCTTTTACATTTAGCATTGGGTTGGGTTGAAAATATCTATGTGCTAACACCTTGTGAAACACTTCACGATCTGACGATAAGGTATTTAGCGATGTTGTGTTCATTTAAAATTTAATGAATGATTGTGAAATGATATATTTTTCTTAAGTGAAAAGAAATATATTCCCGATTTTGCATAGGGAATGTTTTATAGAAATGTTTTATAAAACAGAAAGGATTTCGAGGCCTAAACCCGGTGATTTCTAAAATGATTTAGAAATGTATTGTGTTTCACATTGTGGTTCAACGTGTATTCGATTAGTTGCTATTGATAACATATCTGTTTGGTGGTGGAGAATTTATTCTCTTGCTTAACACACTTCTTTGAGACGTACGAGCTCAAATGTTATGTGATTAATAGCGACTGATCATATGTGTGAATTACTGATGTGAAGTACTATATTTTGAAAGTACTTGTGATTATTATGTTGTGAAATGGTTTTTCCCTACTTCGGGATATAAAATGATTTAGTATGTGGCTAAAGATTCGGGTAACCCTAAGACTAAAAGTATGGGTGAGAGGGCGGTGTATGTTCTCCATGTATGGGAGGTGCATCGTCGGTGTAGCCTGCTCCAATGTGGGGTAGGTGCACATTTATATATCGAGTTGCTAGGTGTGTACCCTTTGCCTTGTCGATGGGAAGCACGATATTTGGTTGTATACTTGTTTGTATGCATTGTTATGTTTTGGAATTCATATTTCCAAACGATTTGATTTGAGATCCCAAAGTGAAATCTACTTTGATATACAAAGTTAGATATGTGTTTCAAATGATTTGAAATAAGAAATCGAGAATAAAATCCAAAGGAATAATTTCTGTAAATTGAATTGGATTTGGAAAATCTAAGTGTGGTGATTAATCTAAATGGGTAGATTGGGATATTGCATGTTGATTGATGCATAGTAGATCCATATCTATATTACTGATTGTTGTTTATACACTGACATTCATGGGGGTAAACCCGTTCCGCGTTAGCGGCGTGGTCCTGTGATTTGTTTTATGATTAAATAAGTTAATTTTAACTGTAGAGTTTCTCACACCAGTCCCATGATTGACCTGTAGTTTGCTTTTCCCTTGCGAACTCGGGTGCCCCTATTTTCCACACGAGCAGTCGAGTAGTTTATGATGCAGATATATGAGCTGGATTCTGGGTTGAAGCTTAAAGTTGTGTCCAGAGCATTGATAGTCTTCCGCTGTGTTACTTTATTTTCCGTTGTGCATTGTATTACATTTATTGTAAAATCATCTTCCGCTGTATTGATTATATTTCGATATACTCCGATATTCTCTACTCTGATGTAACATTATTATGATGTTTATAGAAGTTTTCTGTTATTTGTTCTGATGTGTTGTATGCCCAGAGCTAGCGTATGCGAGATTCGAACGGTCTTGGCCGATTTAGCGATCGATTAGGTCCGAGCGAAATCCATGTCGTTACATAGATAATTTCAAAAAAGAATACGGTTTGTATGTGAATAATTTTAGAAGTAAAATTTGTTTTTTATTGAACAAAGATTTGATTTTTACTATATAAAAAGGTTAGATCTTTGTTTAGAAAAAGATAGATTTTTAATATAGATAAAGATCGGATTTTTAATAATGAAAAGGGTTGATTTTTATTCATAAAAATATAATTTTTATATGATGTGAAGATTAAAAATACGATTTTTATAATATATAGATAGTAAAAATTTGATGTTTATTTATGTAGCATAATAAAAATCGGATTTTTATTATATATATGTTGAAATAAAAATGTGATTTTTATAGCGATGATATAAAAATTCGATCTTTATATTAGAAGTAGATATATAAAATATAATTTTTATATAGAGAATAGCGTGATAAAAATAGAATTTTTATCTATATAGTAGCGGTATAAAAATAGAATTTTTATCCATGTAGCGTAGTTATAAAAATGTGATTTTTTATATATGTAGTGAATACGGGCAATGAAATTGACAAAAGGCGAGCCCGATGAAGATTTCTGCATATGAAGAGTCGTGGCATTTGGTTTAGCTAGTCGGTGAGAACTCCTCACCTTTAATTTAAATTTCTAGTTAAAAATATATACTAGGATGCAGACGGTGTTTAGTTGCACCCGACACCCGTCGTCCACAGACCATGGACAGCTTGTATGCTTGTTTGTTTGATTTTGATGTGTAGTTGATTATGTGATGTGATGTGAAATGAAATAAAATATTTATATAGTTAAAAATAATTTATAGTTGAAAATAGAATTTTTAACGTGTATTTAAAATGAAATAAATATAAACAAATCGGACGATTTGTTTATATACACACATTTGACTGATATTGATTGGGACGTTAAATTTTACACATCGCCTAACTGCACAAATAAAATCTGTGATTGTTGATTTAAAACCCACACGGGTATTGGGATGAGATTTGACGTACACTAATCATGATTGTTTAGTTGTATGTCAATCGATGGATTGACAGACTATGTAAGCGCTAATTATTTATATTTAATGCTTATGCAGTTGTGGGGTGCACTCTGGATGATGGTTGATTATTTATCATTGCTATTATATACATGTGTTGTAGAAAATCCATATAATTAACAGTATATGGTAATTGATCGGGCCTCATTCCAGTTTTGAAATAGAAAATTTTGAAATAAAATATTTGAATAGAAATATTTAAATAGGAATATTGGAATAGAAATATTTGAATAGAAATAATTGAAAAAAGAAATATTTGAAATAGAAATATTTGAAAAAGAAATATTTAAAACAGAATATTTGAAAATAGAAATATATGAAGCCGTGTTGATTAGATTTGCGCCATTTGACGTGAACGATATTTATATCGATTTTATTCATTTTTCAATGAATATTGAAAATGATTTGAAATTCGAATTAAATTGAAATGATTTGAAATTCGAATTAAATTGAAAAGAATTGAAATTCGAATTAAATTGAAATGATTTGAATTTCGAATTGAATTGAAATCGATTTGAATTGAAATCGATTTGAAATGAATTTAAAACGAATTTATATTGGAAAATTCAATTTTGATTTGAATTTGAGATGGAAGTTGAAATCGTTTTGAAAACGAATTTAAACGATTTATAAAATACATTTTAAAAGGAAATCGATGAAATATATATAATATTATATATATATAATGGCCTGAATAGAATGCGCCGCGCTGCGGCAGTTCGCGAATTTCGACCATTGACTTCGAACGGATATTACAGGAGATCCGACCGTCGGATTCTCCTGAAACCGGAACCTTTGGGTTCGTATCGAAAAGAGCTTTCTAACGGATATTAGAAATTTGAAATCTAACGATTGGATTTGGAATTATGTCCAAATCAAATTTGGAAAAGGTCACTGTAAGTGCATTTCGATGGCCGTTGATGGAAATCGACTGTACGGGCCTTGATAAAATTATTAAAAATAGTAATGATTTGTGTAAAATCATAAGAAATGATTTTTGAAGAATTGGGATGAAAAACTCCATATTTGAACAGATAAAAATAGATTTTTATCGAAATGAACTAGTTTTGAACTAGAATAATAATTTATTTATTTTTAAAATAAATAAATTGGATTTGAAATGGTTTTGGAAATAACCAGAATTTCCAATAATTGAATTGGAATAGATTTGAATCAAAATTGTCTTCGGAATATTTCGATGTTGGATTTCGTGATGATACAGATATTGTTATGGGAATTTGAAAGATATATTAATATCGTTATTTCCAATACGATATTTTTTGGTCGTAGAATTTGATATTGAATATAAGCCGGTATATTTTCTATTCAGAGTCTTGTATTTAATATCAAATGGGATTTGGGTTTGTCGTGAATGGTGTCTTCATTAACACTGTTCTTAAACCCAGTTGAGAAGAAGATTAAATCTTTTATTTATATTTAATGAAGTGTACCAATTAAATGGAATTTAATTGGAATTTAATTTGAATTGATTTTTGGGTTTATCATGAACGTTGTTTTAAATGACACTTGTTCTTTAACTCGATAATTAATGGAATGTGATTTTGGGTTGTCGTGAACAGTATCTTCAATAATACTGTTCTTAGACCTAACGGAGTTAAGAAAATCAGAAACTAATTGGAGATTAGTTAAGTTGAAAGGTTTCCTGGGTATTGATCTGATGTTGGTTTCGGCCTTCGGGGTTAATATTTAGGGAATTGCTCACTTGCTAATTTACGGTTAGGCACTGATTAGAATGTGATGTGATTTTGGGGTTTATCGTGAACCGTGTTTTAAATGAAATCGGTACTTTAACCCAGTTTAAGATTAAAACTAAGTGGAGTTTTAATGAATCTTTAATTAGACTGAAAAGAACGAGAATGGAGTATCACCAGTTTTGCTCCAGGTGATAGTTAAATCTTTAATTAGATTTGAACGTGAAATGGTAATTGAATTTACCGTTAACACCGTGGTGTTAGATATGAAGTATGACCAGTTTTACTTCATGGGATGAATAGGTTGGGATTGGGAAATAAAATAAATAATTACTTCGTTGTGGTTCGCTAATCCCGACTAGTTTGAAGTGATATTCAAAGGAAGATTAAAGAATAAATTTAAAAGAATTTATCTTTGATAAAATTAATGGGAACCTTTCCCTAAGAATGTGAAATTTAGAAACTAACTGTAGGTTGGTTAAGATGAATGGTTTCATGTGTATTGATCTGATGTTGGTTTCGGCCTTCGGGGTAAATATTTGGGGAATTGTTCTCTTACTAATTTATGGTTAGTGACTGATGAATTGGAATGAGGCGTATGTTGTGTTTGTGTAACACTTGTTAATTATATACGCGAGTTATTCGGAAAGACCGAGTTTATCCCATTCTGAATAACTGATACGACGATAAGTCGAAGATGAAGACGGTGGTTGAAGACTGGAGGTCTTCACGTCGTTTGGGTGATTGCTGATGATCTTGGTTGGGTCGTACAAACAAGAGGAGGGAATCAGTTAGTGGTCGTCCAGACGTACTTGGAGATCGATGGATATGTGAGGTACAAGGTGCCTCCGGTTTCGTTTAGACCTAGAACGGACTTGTAAATGGATGTGTGTCTGACATCGGGTTTCATTCTATGTGATTGATATCGGTTGCATAGCGTAAATTGCCTGTGTGGCATGCTGAGATGCAAATGATCAAGGTTTCCATTGAAAAGCAGAGTCTTGTGGTTGACGATCAAAGCACAGCCTGTGTGGCATAGCTTTGTGTAGCGTTGATTCGCGAGCCTCACACCCCGGTTGTGAAACAGAAACGGGAGAAGGACCTCAGGGAGGACATGCGTTTCCTTCTAGCTAGAAGTGGCGTCAGTGGTTTTACACGCCCTGACGAGTTTGACTTATGTGGTTGTTGCTGTTGCGAGGCGCCTCAGATATATCGGTGACTATGTGAAGCCGATGGAGTCATTCGTTGACTCATTGACGCTCCAAAGGGCGGGGAAACGTAGTGTTCAGGCAGAATAATCCACATCGGTGGACCGGCCCTGAAGATCCAAGGGGTAGTTGCGGCTGTTCCTGAGACACGGGCTAGAGCGTCTCGAATCGGTAGAGGGCTATCTTTTGCCTTGGTTCACAGATGGAAATCCAATTTCCAAATACGATATGTGCGGTTTTGATTGTAAACCTATATATGGCGACATAGTGGCATGGGACGCTCATGTCGCCTATGATTGATATTTATTATTGTATATAAAATTAGAATCTAACTAGAAACGAGCTAAGATGGGTGTTTTCCTGGGTATTAGTCTGATGTTGGTTTCGGCCTTCGGGGTTAATACTTAGGGAATCGTTCTATTACTAATTTACAGTTGGAGTCTGATTAAGAATTAAAACATGAAATTTAGCGTATCAAGCATTCTTTGGCTATTATAAGGTAAAACCCTATCCTCCAGCTTGCGTTGCATTGTGTGATGGGACCTGGGTCTTATAATATGTAACGACCCGTGCTCTACACATCATAGGATTGTAGAATATTTATTTCTTTCCCGTGTGAAGTTGTATGGTCATGTAACTTTGGGAAACATTTATTAGAGTCATTTCCCCTATTCATGATTTTTGTCGATTTTTAAATGACCATTTTGCCCCTAGCCAGTACTGTTTTGGCCATAACTTTTGATAGGGAAGGAATTTTGACCTGAAACCACTTCCATTAGATTCGTTTGATGGTTTCTCTTTCCGTAGAGTGGTCATAATAGCCAAACGGACTTACCGTTTGGGAGATATGGCTGAAACAAGGTTTGGAGGGTGAAAAACTGCATAATTGGGCTAAACCGGGTAGTTAGCAATTAGGCGCATAAGGGGATTTCGGGATTGGGGCTGTATAAGGGCTGATTAGGGTTAGAAAACATCCTTTTAGTCATTTTTCCAGCCACCACTTCATTTCATAGAACCCTATTAATGGCCTCCAACCTCTAAATCACTCCAAACCACTCCAAACTTGAAGAAAAGAGATTAGCAACGACAAATCAAGGCAAATCAACACCAAATCGGGATTAGAGCTGCTACAACACCTTGTTATCTTCACCAAATCAGAGATTTATTTCGGATCTTGTTTTATTTGTGGCTAAGGTGAGTGATTAGCTTGCTTTTTGCACTAATTATGGTTATTCGGGGTGATTAGTGCTAATTAGCGTTTTTAAACGAAAATAAATTCTGGAAAAATGTTTATAAATTCATAAATAATGTTTTAGACCTCTGATATGAGTTTGGGTTAATTTGGTTAAGTTTTGCTAATCATGTCATTAGTTATGCTCACATATGCTTAAGGGAAAATATGGGGTTTTGGGCATGTTTGATCTATTTTACCATGTCATGTTGTTGTTTTGGTGTTTGAGGTCACTTGTATGCGTTGCTATGACCCTTTGGTATGCTTTGTGATTGGTTTCAATAGTTAAAATGGACGAAAACGCCGTCGAGAGGCGTATAAACACTTGCTGGAAAGTTGCAGGAATTAGTGCAGGAAATCGGATCGGATCGCCCCCTACCCGACCCGAACCGCCCATTTCCCTTCACCACGAACCGAACCGGATCGTTATAGCGAAGCAAGCTGCGCCACGAGCTGAAGGATCCGAACCGATCCAGTGTGCCATGAAGGACTCCGATCCGAACCGTCACAAGAGAGAGGCAGGGATCCGACCCGAACCGATGGTGCACTCCGATCCGACCCGAGGTAACAGTCACGAACCGAGACGATGAAGACCACGATCCCAATGATGACGAAAGGGATCCGAACCATGGCGTGAAGAAGGCTCCGACCCGATCCGAGGACTGATGCCTGGTGGTTGAGGGCGGCACGAACCACGACACGATGGAGGGTGCGAACCGAACCGAGATGGTGGACCCGAACCGATCCGATGGGTGGTCACGAACCCGACCCGACCCGAATTGGTGAAAGAGATGATGATCCGAACCGATCCGAAGGAGGAAGATCCATAACCCGAAATGCAAAGGTAGTTCAAGTGGAAGTTCGAGCTCAGGATCCAGACGGGAACCAATGAGTTCACTTCGTGATTGGGCTTTGCTGCGGGACGTGTGCTAAGGAGTTGTCGGTATCTATGACTTTGGATCACTATGTATTAGAGGTGTATGGACGGACTCGGGCTTTGGATATGGTGCGACTAGGGAGCTACCTACCAATGGAGTGGGATCATGGATACGTTGGGCGTGGTCCCATAGGTTTGGCGTTGGTGGTAGTAGGAATGGGCATAGTCGTACAAAGTCGAGTTCTGTCGTTTTCTTGAAGGGTTATGGTGATCAAAGAAGTAGATACCGTATGCTTTACGCACTGAGTGAGAGATGCAAGGATGGTTGCTATGCTTGATTGTTTGACACACACATCCCCACCCCCGTATACGTATATTATGTGTTTGTGACATCATAGAGTGTTGTACCGTGAAGTACTAACTCTTTGGTTGCAGGTCCAGGTTCAGGTATGACTTAGTATACCTGTTATTATTCTGTTTATGCTTGCTACCACTCATACCAGACTGATGTCTGACCCAGAGTTTTATGTTTCTTCTTATTACTCTGGGTGCTCACACGAGCAGACTAGAGACAGGGATAGCTGGTAGTGCGCTTGGTAGATGGACTGAAGACGAGCAGGAGGCTTCACGTATGATATATAGTTATTCTCCCTGTGTCGTGATCGGTATCTACTTTGGGCATTAGTAGCATACCTATTTTGCTTATCTTAGAGACAGTATTTTGAAGTTGTAATAAGCTGTATTTGATATTTCCGCTACTCTGATGATGTTAGTTCAAGTTTTCAGCTTATGCACTGTCTCATCTGTTTTATGTCAAGTATATGTTGGCTATTATATTTTATTCCATGCGTTGTGAGACATATTACAGGTTCTTTATTTGGTTCCTCTTCTTTCTTTCTCTTCTTTGGCGACCGTCCCATGCCAATTGGACATGTGTACAGCGCACAAGTGGAGTAAACGTCGGTTGGTGCAGGGCGGGCCGTCACATTTGGTATCAGAGCGAGGTTGCGTAATTCACCTAGGGAAAGACACTAGGGAGAGATAGTACGTATATGAGAGCGCGTATTTGTGATTATTTTGGTTTTAAAAAGCTATATCTATATATAGTATTAGTATGTTTAAGAGTGAAGTCGCATTGCACTGCACTGGCACCACTATGGAGATGGTTAATCGTTTTCTCTTTAACAGATTTGACGATGAGCCGAGGAAGAGGTGCTGGTAGAGGGGCCAATAATGGGAATCCCCCTGACATGAGGGCTATGTTTACCAACCTCATGAGAGAGATGCTTGTGGATATTCAGAGGGAGGCTCCTAATGTCGCCAATGCTGGAGGTGCAGCGGTGCAAGCGCCTAGGGCCGATTTCGCCAAGCTGAGCAAGGATTACACTAATCTTGGTGGAAAGCCGTTTCACGGAACAGAGTCGGCCACGGATGTTCAGGATTGGTTGGATAGCTGTGATCGAATCTTCGATGACTTGGGTATCGAGGATGCGATGAAGAGAAGACTAGCGTCTCGTCAGCTGCAAGGACGAGCGATGAATTGGTGGAATGCTATTAGGGCAGCCACACCAGAAGATCAAGTTACTTGGGATCAGTTTAAAGCTCGCTTTAGCGACAAGTATATCCCAGCTGCCCAGAAATCAGAATTGTTTAGGAAGTTCTTGGAGCTTAAGCAGAATGGGAGGGCAGTATCGGATTATGTTGCTGAGTTCGACACTTTGTCGAAGTATGGGTTATCTCTAATCGATACTCCCGAAAAGAAAAATGAGAGGTTCATCACTGGTTTGGATGAATACTTAGGGGAGAGGCTGATTAATCACATCGATGAGACGTTTGAGTCGATCGTGGGAAAAGCTTTGAGGTCAGAAAGTCTTTACCCTAAGCCGAAGACTGGGGTTGTTGCTGCATCTGCTGAAGAGCCAAAGCCGCAAGCAAGCGGTGGAGGCAAGAATAACTCTCAGAATAAGAGGAAGCAGAACCAAGCTAAGGATGGCCAGAAGAAAAGCAGGAAGGAAGTCGAGTGCTTCAAATGTGGAAAGAAGGGCCATTATGCAAGGGAATGTAGGGCCAAGACAATGGGAAAGAAGTGCTTTAACTGTGGTCAGGAGGGACATTTTAAGGATAAGTGCCCGCAACCTCTGAAGGAGAATCAGATTGTGAAAGCATATGCCATCAATGCTGTTCCTTCTTCGTCGAATGCCCCAACTGCGGCGGAGAAAGGAAAGGGAGTCGTCATTCAAGGTATGCTTTCCATTTACGATCTTCCTGTTAGAGTTTTGTTCGATACCGGGGCTTCCCATTCCTTCATATCTAGTGACCTGGTGGATAGGTTGGGATTGGAAACCGAGTTAGTCGATAGACCATTAGCTGTGACGAACCCGATTGGTGGTTCAACAAACCTCAGTATGATCTGTCGTAATGTGGTCTTATCGAGTCATGGATGTATGTTTGTTTGTGATTGTTTTGTTTTGGGCTTTACTGGGTATGGCATTATTTTGGGAGTCGATTGGCTCCAAAGATACGGGGTGGTGGTAGACTGTGAGGGCTTTTTGGTGACAGTTAGGGCGGATGATGGGCGGAGGGTAGTGTTTGGTAATCTACCCTGTGATGGGGTAATGGCTAGTTTTGTAAATTCCCTCGACATTCCGCATGATGAGTTATCAGGTTTGCCCGTGGTTGGTCAGTACCCGGACATCTTCGAGGAAGTGACCGGACTTCCACCACACCGAGAGATTGAGTTTCGTATTGATTTAGTGAAAGATGCCAGACCTATAGTGATGCCACTTCGTCGTATGGCACCACGAGAACAGCGAGAGCTCGAGGTGCAAGTTAGCGATCTTATGAAGAAGGGATTTATTAGAAGAAGTGTTTCCGAGTGGGGAGCACCAGTTGTGTTTGCTACTAAGGCAGATGGTTCCCTTCGATTGTGTGTGGACTATCGCGAGTTAAATAAGGTGACGAGGAAGAATAAGTATCCTCTACCACGGATAGATGATTTGTTTGATCAACTGGAAGGAGCGAGAGTGTTCTCCCAGTTGGACCTCGCGACAGGATTTCATCAGCTCCGTGTAGCAGCTGATAGTATAGCTAAAACGGCATTTAGGACGCCGTCTGGGTTCTATGAGTGGTTGGTCATGCCATTCGGATTGACCAATGCACCAGCATACTTCGTGGATCTCATGAATAGAGTATTCATAGACCAATTGAATAAGTTTGTTCTTGTGTTCGTAGACGATATCCTTGTTTACTCGAGGACAGAAGAGGAACACAAGGAACATTTGAGAATTGTGTTGGAGGTGTTGAGAAGACACCAACTGAAAGCGAAATTCTCTAAGTGTCATTTTTGGAGGAGAGAAGTGAGAATCTTGGGCCATGTTGTTTCAGAGAATGGTATTGCCGTGGACCCTGCAAAGGTGGCTACGGTACAAGATTGGTCTACGCCCAAGAATGCAACAGACGTAAGAAGTTTCTTGGGGTTAGCTGGATATTATCGTAAGTTTATCAAAGACTTCTCCAAGACAGCGGCACCGTTGACTCAGTTGACTAAGAAGAATCAAGCCTTCGTTTGTGACAGAGGGTGTGAAAATGCATTCAAGAGTCTAAAGGAAAAGTTGACGCGTGCGCCAGTGTTGGTCATTCCTAAGGGAAATGAAGAGATGACGGTATACACGGATGCTTGTGGTACCGGACTGGGTGCGGTATTGATGCAAGGAGGTAGGGTTGTAGCTTATGCTAGTCGACAGCTAAAGCCACATGAGAAGAAGTATCCTACCCATGATTTGGAATTGGCAGCGATTGTATTTGCGCTAAAGATGTGGAGACATTACCTCTTGGGAGAAAGATTTGAGCTGTTTACCGATCATAAATCGTTAAAGTATCTCTTCTCTCAGAAAGATCTGAATCTCCGTCAGCAGAGATGGTTAGAGTTCTTGGCTTCGTATGATTTTGATATCGCGTATACACCTGGGAAGGGTAATGCGGTAGCCGATGCCTTGAGTAGGAGACATGCCAGCTTAGGGGCAATGTTTCTTGAATGGAAGCAGCTGGAGTATATCGCGGGGTTTGATTTCAGACCAAGGTGCGAATTGGATCCAGTTATGCTATCTAGCTTGACGATCAGACCCACTTTAATTGAGAGGATTGGTTCCAGTCAAAGGAACGACCCTAATTTATTGGAAGTCATCTCCAAGTTGGAAATGAATGTCGATGGGGAGATGGACAAGTATGGGCTTGATCGAGATGGATGGCTTCGGAAGAATGGAAGACTAGTGGTGCCCAATGTGAATGGTTTGAGAGATGAAGTGCTTAGAGAATGTCATCACTCAAAACTGACTATACATCCCGGTGGTAATAAGATGTATAGAGACATGAGACAGACTTACTACTGGGAAGGGATGAAAAGAGACGTTGGGAAGTTTATATCCAAATGCATAAATTGCCAGCTAGTTAAAGCCGAGCAAAAGAAGCCTAGTGGGTTGATGCAACCATTAGAAATTCCCGAATGGAAATGGGAACAAGTTTCGATGGATTTCATCGATGGTTTACCGAGGACTAGATCGGGACATGATAGCATTTGGGTAATTGTGGATCGACTGACCAAGAGTGCAAGATTTATACCAGTTAAGTCGAACAGAACTGCAGCTAAGTTAGCAGGACTATATATGAAGTGGGTAGTGAGATTTCATGGAGTACCCAAAGGCATTGTGAGTGACCGAGATCCGTTGTTTACTAGTGGATTTTGGAAGAGATTACAAGAGGCTTTAGGATCAGAATTACATCTCAGTACCGCATATCATCCTCAAACCGACGGTCAGACGGAGAGGGTGAATCGGATATTGGAAGATCTCTTGAGGGCTTGTATATTGGATTTCGGTGGAGCATGGGATGACCATTTGCATCTAGTGGAGTTTGCATATAATAATAGCTACCAATCCAGTATCGGTATGGCTCCATATGAAGCTTTGTACGGAAGACCGTGCAACTCACCATCATGTTGGATAGAGACTGGCGAGAAGTTTGTGCTTGGACCAGATGTGGTGAGAGAAACTTCCGATAAGATCAAGATCATTCAGCAACGAATGAAAGCTGCTCAGGATAGGCAGAAAAGCTATGCTGATAAGAGGAGAAGAGACTTGAAATTCTCCGTTGGTGACTTGGTGTTTGTCAAGATCTCTCCGTTGAAAAGCGTGATACGATTTGGCAGGAGAGGCAAGTTGGCACCAAGATTTGTGGGTCCTTTCCAAGTCCTCGAGGAAGTTGGGAATTTGGCGTATAGAGTTGGCTTACCAGAGAAAATGGCAGGAGTTCACAATGTGTTTCATGTTTCCCAACTAAGGAAGTTCGTTCACGACTCAAATGTGATTATTTCACCTGATCAGTTAGAGGACTTCGAAGTAGAACCTGAGGCGGTTGAGAACCGCAAGCCGATTCGTATTGTGGGGCATGATACGAAGCAAATTCGAAGAAAGTCGGTGAAGCTAGTCAAAGTTCAGTGGGGCGAGGACGAAATTGATTGTGCTTGGGAGACAGAGGAGAGCATTAGAAAGGCTTATCCAGAACTCTTTGCCTGGTAAGATTTACTTTGCGATTTAGTTATTCCGCATGCTAGGATAGACTTGTTTGGCTTGTTTTGCATGTTTGATGGTTGTTTTATGATTGATTGGCATGCGGGACCCTTGTGTGTGTTTTGATTAGGGAATTTCGGGGGCGAAATTTCTTAAGGGGGGGAGAGTGTAACGACCCGTGCTCTACACATCATAGGATTGTAGAATATTTATTTCTTTCCCGTGTGAAGTTGTATGGTCATGTAACTTTGGGAAACATTTATTAGAGTCATTTCCCCTGTTCATGATTTTTGTCGATTTTTAAATGACCATTTTGCCCCTAGCCAGTACTGTTTTGGCCATAACTTTTGATAGGGAAGGAATTTTGACCTGAAACCACTTCTATTAGATTCGTTTGATGGTTTCTCTTTCCGTAGAGTGGTCATAATAGCCAAACGGACTTACCGTTTGGGAGATATGGCTGAAACAAGGTTTGGAGGGTGAAAAACTGCATAATTGGGCTAAACCGGGTAGTTAGCAATTGGGCCCATAAGGGGATTTCGGGATTGGGGCTGTATAAGGGCTGATTAGGGTTAGAAAACATCCTTTTAGTCATTTTCCAGCCACCACTTCATTTCATAGAACCCTATTAATGGCCTCCAACCTCTAAATCACTCCAAACCACTCCAAACTTGAAGAAAAGAGATTAGCAACGACAAATCAAGGCAAATCAACACCAAATCGGGATTAGAGCTGCTACAACACCTTGTTATCTTCACCAAATCAGAGATTTATTTCGGATCTTGTTTTATTTGTGGCTAAGGTGAGTGATTAGCTTGCTTTTTGCACTAATTATGGTTATTCGGGGTGATTAGTGCTAATTAGCGTTTTTAAACGAAAATAAATTCTGGAAAAATGTTTATAAATTCATAAATAATGTTTTAGACCTCTGATATGAGTTTGGGTTAATTTGATTAAGTTTTGCTAATCATGTCATTAGTTATGCTCACATATGCTTAAGGGAAAATATGGGGTTTTGGGCATGTTTGATCTATTTTACCATGTCATGTTGTTGTTTTGGTGTTTGAGGTCACTTGTATGCGTTGCTATGACCCTTTGGTATGCTTTGTGATTGGTTTCAATAGTTAAAATGGTCGAAAATGCCGTCGAGAGGCGTATAAACACTTGCTGGAAAGTTGCAGGAATTAGTGCAGGAAATCGGATCGGATCGCCCCCTACCCGACCCGAACCGCCCATTTCCCTTCACCACGAACCAAACCGGATCGTTATAGCGAAGCAAGCTGCGCCACGAGCTGAAGGATCCGAACCGATCCAGTGTGCCATGAAGGACTCCGATCCGAACCGTCACAAGAGAGAGGCAGGGATCCGACCCGAACCGATGGTGCACTCCGATCCGACCCGAGGTAACAGTCACGAACCGAGACGATGAAGACCACGATCCCAATGATGACGAAAGGGATCCGAACCATGGCGTGAAGAAGGCTCCGACCCGATCCGAGGACTGATGCCTGGTGGTTGAGGGCGGCACGAACCACGACACGATGGAGGGTGCGAACCGAACCGAGATGGTGGACCCGAACCGATCTGATGGGTGGTCACGAACCCGACCCGACCCGAATTGGTGAAAGAGATGATGATCCGAACCGATCCGAAGGAGGAAGATCCATAACCCGAAATGCAAAGGTAGTTCAAGTGGAAGTTCGAGCTCAGGATCCAGACGGGAACCAATGAGTTCACTTCGTGATTGGGCTTTGCTGCGGGACGTGTGCTAAGGAGTTGTCGGTATCTATGACTTTGGATCACTATGTATTAGAGGTGTATGGACGGACTCGGGCTTTGGATATGGTGCGACTAGGGAGCTACCTACCAATGGAGTGGGATCATGGATACGTTGGGCGTGGTCCCATAGGTTTGGCGTTGGTGGTAGTAGGAATGGGCATAGTCGTACAAAGTCGAGTTCTGTCGTTTTCTTGAAGGGTTATGGTGATCAAAGAAGTAGATACCGTATGCTTTACGCACTGAGTGAGAGATGCAAGGATGGTTGCTATGCTTGATTGTTTGACACACACATCCCCACCCCCGTATACGTATATTATGTGTTTGTGACATCATAGAGTGTTGTACCGTGTAGTACTAACTCTTTGGTTGCAGGTCCAGGTTCAGGTATGACTTAGTATACCTGTTATTATTCTGTTTATGCTTGCTACCACTCATACCAGACTGATGTCTGACCCAGAGTTTTATGTTTCTTCTTATTACTCTGGGTGCTCACACGAGCAGACTAGAGACAGGGATAGCTGGTAGTGCGCTTGGTAGATGGACTGAAGACGAGCAGGAGGCTTCACGTATGATATATAGTTATTCTCCCTGTGTCATGATCGGTATCTACTTTGGGCATTAGTAGCATACCTATTTTGCTTATCTTAGAGACAGTATTTTGAAGTTGTAATAAGCTGTATTTGATATTTCCGCTACTCTGATGATGTTAGTTCAAGTTTTCAGCTTATGCACTGTCTCATCTGTTTTATGTCAAGTATATGTTGGCTATTATATTTTATTCCATGCGCTGTGAGACATATTACAGGTTCTTTATTTGGTTCCTCTTCTTTCTTTCTCTTCTTTGGCGACCGTCCCATGCCAATTGGACATGTGTACAGCGCACAAGTGGAGTAAACGTCGGTTGGTGCAGGGCGGGCCGTCACATAATAGCTTCATTGTTCTTTATTTAGCATCGCGCGGTTGTTTTATGCACTGGTATTCCTGGGAGGAAACCTGTTCCGTGTTATATGGCGTGGTCCCTTGATTTACCTAACTTTCAAAATAAAGATTAATAACTGTTTTAGTTCTCACACCAGTCTCATGACTGACCTGGAGTGTAATGACCCGGGATTTTTGTCGACTTTAGTTATCGCCATAAACTCAATGATGACTAACCGAACATCGAAAAATACAGATCATTAATGAAAGAAATTAGAGTCCAATTTGAGCTGACCAAAAACACAAGTCCAACCCCAAATTAAACTAAAACTCAAGAAATTAATAGAAAGAAAAACAGAGGGTGAGGAAAGATAAGATAGAAACTTAGAATAGAAGAAGAAGAACACAACATCAGAGTAACACGAACCTCACAGCGGAACGAATAACATATAATATATATATAACATAACTTGGAATATACATCAGTACTTGAATATACATCATTATTAAAGTACAACACTTACAACACAGCGGAAATAACTATAGCTATATGATCCTGAAGCCTCCTGCTCAAAGCTCTTCCAGTATATCTGTAAATCCCGACTACTTGACTGCCCGTACAAATTTAGGCACCCAAGAGTTTAGGGAAACAAGCAAATAAACTCTGGGTTAGTCATGGGACGGGTATGAGTAAAACAGTTTAAAACAGTTTGTACAAGTAAACGATATCTCATAAGACCGCGCCGTATAACGGAACGGGTTTTTCCTTTAATTACTAAATTAACTTAACTCCTTTACTATTGAACCTTAACCATTCCTTAGTTAAATACGAAGCCAATCAAGTTAGGGTAGAACTACCTCTCAGACCTTAACTGAACAACATTTCTAACTTTGAAATAGGCAAAGTTCACTTTATTTCTTTAACTAACTTCCTTACTTAACCTTTCTTTTCAAATAACTATATGCGATTAGCTCCTTTTTTGATTAGCTCTATTTGATTAACTCTATTCGATTTACCCTATTACATTCACTTTAACCGATTTACTTTATTTGATAAATTCTTCTTGAGTAATCCTTTTCGATTAATTCTTTTCGAATAAACTATATTTGAATAACTCATTTCGAATAAACTATATTCGATATCTCCTTTCAAATAAACCATATTCGATATCGCACTTCGAATAACTCATATGTGTTTAACTCTATTCGATTCGAATAACTCTATGTGATTAACTCTATTCGAATAACTAATTCGAATAACTCTTATGTGATAAACTCTATTCAAATAACTAATTCGAATAACTCTATTTGAATAACTCTAGTTCGAATAACTCTATTCGAATAACTAATTCGAATAACTCTTATGTGATAAACTCTATTCGAATAACTAATTCGAATAACTCTTTTTGAATAATTCTAGTTCGATATAACTCTATCGATTAACTTTAACTGATTAACACTAACTGTTTAACTCTAACTGGTTTACCCTATTGGTTTTACCTTAACTAGTTTAACTCTAACTGATTTACTCTAATGGTTTTACCCTAACTGGTTTAACCTAATTTGAATAACTAATGTTCGATTAACTCTATTCACTAACTCGACTCGACTAACCCCTTTCGAATAACTAATTCGATATATTAACTTTCGAATACCATATTCGATTTAACTCCTTTCGAATACCATATTCGATTTAACTCCTTTATTTTCTTTATAAAGATTTCCTTTTTAACAACGTTTATTCATTTTTAAAGATTTACTTTTAGTAACGGTTCTCCACTTTAAAATGATTTCCGTCTTATAACATTTTCCTTTTTATAACGTTTTTCCCTTTTTCTAAATACCTCCTATTTATAAATATCCCAATTTATAAATATTTCTTATTTATAAATATTCCATTTATAAATATTTTTATTTTCAAATATCACTTTGAAAATATTCCCTTATCAGCATTTCGGTATGTTATGGTATTCAACATATCAAATCACGATGATCAGTATCGTCCAAACACATATAATCGACAACAAATTATATATCACATCATATATCACAACATATGAATCACAGTAAAGTAAATGTTGAGGAATCTGGTTGGATTCCTCCAACCTATTTCCCTGCATCACAGATGTTAAACAATATTGATAACAACACTTTCAGTTCCATATGATATATTCTGTTAAACAGAATCAATATAGAAATTCAACTAACTGACTAGCAGTTCAATCAAACAGTCAACACACAGTCAATCAGCCAATATTTAACAGTTCTAAAAAATACAACATGAAATTATAAACTGTTCAGAGTTAGTGAGATTTACTCACATTTGCGCGTTAGCCTTTAAATAATGGTTTGCGTTATTTGATTTTGATCAGACAATTTATTTTGCCATAAATTGTAACGAGCTCGAATCTACTCCCAATCAGTTCCATGTTGTAGCCGCCGTCTATACGATCCCAACGTAACTTACGGTTCGTCAATCTGATATCATATGTACAAGTTATTGAAGTTACAAGTTTATACAATTTAAATTAAATAGAATATATTTTCACTTGGGCTTAACTTAGTTTGATCGGCCCATTACCACTTCAAAGCCCACCTGCGTGGACTCTTCTCCCCCACTCCTGTAACTCACGAAACCAGTTTTCTTCGATGTAGATTTACATACTTTGCTTCATCCATTCTTGAGCATTCCTTCATGGTTTTAAAAAAAAATGGTACCACAAAGCTTCTCTTGCCGAGCTCCTCCATCTCGACACTCTATACTGTAACTCGCACTCCCCTTTTTAGCCTCATCGTACAGCCCCGTACCTCACCATCCTGGAAACCACCGATATTTACTGAAACCGAATTCCACAAAATGAGCGCAGAAGGTGCGGTTTTCAACCCCAAACCCAAATCGAACAATAAAACCACGTATTGATGCTCAAATCATTCACAATTCCGAACCCTAGAAGCTGCTGGGTGAACCGACATCGACAAGAACATACCGAGCTCTCCCAAATTCCTACAGGCTGTAGAGAATCACGAATGGGACTCAATATAACAACTACGAGATTTATACATTTTTATTCCAATTCTTTTGATTTATTGAAGATCGAAGTTTTTACTGTAAAATGAAAAATGAGGCGGTGGAAATTTCAATTTGACCCGAAGATTAGGTTTAGAGGAAGGTGGGGGTATTTATAGAGAAATGGGTGAAGATATTTTTGATGAGATATTTTAGCTTTATTTCTTATATATATGTTTTTCCCTTCTAAAATTTCTTGTGATTACATACGATCCCCAAAAATCACGAAACTAGGCATATAGCTAGAGTTTGACATTACGGTCCTAACGAAACTGGTTTCGTCGAATTCTGAATCCGTATGCTCACACAGCGTATTTTTAACTGTCGAAATACTGACTGTTTTTCACTCAAAAAAATCCGTACGGCCACATTCTGACTTCAAAAATCACAGAAATTGAAATCTAACAAAAATTTGATGTTGCGGATCCAACAAAATTAGTTTCGTTGAATTCCGACTCCGTTTGCAAAACTCGCTATTTTTAAAGCTCTGGATGACCCATTTAAATATATAAATATATTTAAATAAAATTAAATAAATTATTAACAAATTAATATTATTGTGTATATTCACAGTGGAAAACCATACAGCTCTAGAATATTCCTATATGAATTTCTAACTTGATATTCACTTCTGGGTCAACCCGATATTCCATTTATATTGAAATTCCCTTTTAAAATATAAATAATTCCTTTATAAATTATAAAGGAATTCCACAGCGACTTTTCTAAAATTTGATTTGGACGTGAATCAAAATCTACATGACGAAATCCCGATTTTTCTCTTCCACTAGAACCCAGCTCCTAACGTTTCTTGTTTCATAGAAATCTGGCTTCAAACGAATCCTGTATATTCAATTAAAGTTCGAATCGCCAATTAACGAACTGCAGCGCCATTTCGAGCTCGATTTTAATTATAATACAATTATACATTCAAACTGTCATTCAAATAATATATTCGTTATTCAAATTCAATTCCAAGCTGAATTATATATCACAGATAATCCAGTTCACATCATATCACCATTTCAGCCAATTTTGATTATTTCAGAATTAAATATATTATTTAATTTATTATTTTAATTAAATATTTAACATTATTAAATTCCACGACCATTAAATTCACTATATCACTATTTATATAATTAAATAAATTAATTATAATACCTCTGCCAATGCAGGTCATTACAATCTTCTCCACTTAAAATAATTTCGTCCTCGAAATTGCTAAGGTAGAGAACGACCCGATCGACTGGTTAGAACATATGTTCACTTCTTAACTTCAGTTTCCACTGGACTAATTTAATTTTAATTAAATTATTAATTAATTCTTATCAATGAAAATTTTCAAAAATCCTGAAAATTTTCTAAGTCCTTAACTTTTTTGAAAAATTTCGCCAGCACCTCTTTTGTACTGGTCAATCGGTCAAATTCCCACTCGCCTTTCTGGGCCATCTCCATCCCAAAATAAAATCAAACAGCCAAGCGGCTTGCCAATTCGGCTCATACTCATGCTTATATCGAATATAAACTTGTACCTTTTTGTCGGGCATATCAACTCTATCACTTTCACCTGCTCTCAATTCAGCGGATACAAGGGTCATCCCAATCAAATTCCAATCTTCTTTTATCCACGACACAACCATTCGCTTATATCCGAGCCAAATATCATTTCAACTCGAGTTTCTTCTTGATTCCCAACTCTTAACTTGATTATCACATAACACTTCAAATTTGAATCTCACAATCCAATTCGTCTTGATATCATTCTAATTCAATCTCAGTTACCACTTTACTTGCTTTACTTTAATTCAATTTTGCTTTCACAAATTTCTGTTAAATTTGTTTTTAATTCAAACAGCCTTTCCCTAGGAATTTTCAAACAGTTTACTCTCCTCAAAAATCAAATTTTCCTTTTGAACATGGCACTGAGCCCTTAATTAATATTCCATTAGTCGCTTCTCTATTTCTTTATCAATATTTGTTAACCAAATATTTTCAGTAACCATATTGGCCTTTTATGTTATTTGGAAAACATTTCCGAATATCGCCTTCCTTTATTTTCTAAACTTTAGAAAATATATGCTATTTATAATTGGAAAATATTCCAATTACTTATCTCTTTTCCGATTTCTTTTATTTCTATACTTAGGAAATATTCTTTATTATATTTCCAAGCTTACACTTATTTGGGTTAAAACGGATGTTGTGTAAAACATCGTTACGACAACCCAAATACTATATTCAACTAACTCTTATTCAACATTGATCTTCGAGCCTGAGATCTTACTATTTATTTGTTAATAATGAAATCAATCAAGTTAGGGTATAACTACCTCTCAGACCTTGACTGAATAACATTTATAACGTCAAAACAGATATGACTACTTACTCGAATAATCAATACCATACAACTACTTATTCACATTTAAACACGTATATGCTTCCTCTTTCTATTCTTTCTAGATTTTTTTCTTATTCTTCCTTTTTGATTTTACTATTCTATTTCTAAGTTCGTTTCCTTATCGACTTCTATATATATATATATCGATACGTTGATTTCTAACTATCAAATTATCTTAAAAATATTCTAACTCCTTAAATTCCCAAAAAAATTCACCATAACCTCCTTTGTACCAGGAGCATCGGGATATTTCAAATAGCCTCCCATGGCCCTCACTAATTCAAAAGAAAAAGAAAAAGCCAAGCGGCTAGCCAATACGGCGCATAAAATCTCATATATGAATTAAATACATACCTTTTCGTCGAGCATTCAATTTATATACCTTCATACCTTATCCATGCCAATCTCATGTATATTTATACCTGCCCAATCTATTTTAACTATACCTGATCGTTTTAACTCAATTCGTTAAATAATTTGTTAATTAACTCTTTAGTCTATTTCACTTTTATATTTGAACATGACATGTTCAAATATATTTTAACTTGCTTATTAACTCATTTGAATCCAAATTTCAAATTTAAGTTCTATATTCGATTTCGAATATCCATTTACAAATCCAATTCACCTTTCAAAGTTCAACTTCAAATTCAAAACTCGATTAACTAATTCCTCTTCGACTTAGTTAATTCTATTCAATTTCTATTCAAATTTTATATCACTTCTATTATTAAAACTAGTGTGAACCCGTGCTTCGCACACGGGATGCATGTAGTTTTTTAGTTAGATACTATTTAGAATTTTGTTTATCATAATGGTGATACATATAAAATTTTCCAAATTAACCTTTTTTCAAACGAACCTTAAATGATAAATAGAACTGAAAATTTTCACTGCAAAAGGTATAAGTAAGGACATCTTTGTATGACGCTATGGAACTTTAACTACTAAGAAAGAACTGAACTCAATATACAATTCGCAAGTCGTTTATTAACAGAATAAGTTGAACACGGTGTATGCGTAAATGTGGATACAAAATTAGAGCGTATCTCTGAAAAATATAAAACAGCAAGGACTTATAACGGTATATATTCAATACAGGACCATGTAGAACTGATCTGTATACTATCTTGCATCAGTACATGTTTGCTTACAAACTGTTACTTTGGAAAAGGCGATCCTGCTGACATGAATAAAACACCAATACTTATTCACTCCTAATCCCTTCTTTTCCTAGCAATAGTTTACTGTCTTGGTCAACGTTCTTCATAAAAGGCAACAACCTACCATACAAATACAATACCTGCAAATATAGGATAATTCAAAACCAATATCTTTGAAAAATACATAATGTTCAAATATTCCATAAATAAAATTTTGTTCAAGATAAATGAAAACAAACAATTTGTATTAATTATTCAATCATAATAAGACAGCAATATGTTTGAATATATAGATCATAGTTGCCTAATATGTAATTATCTACATTTCCTGAAAATCAACAAATTTAACAGCTTACAATGGCACATATGTGGACGGCTGTTTTATCATTACTTGCAATACAAAAATAGCAAAGCTTTAAAAACTAAGGTTCGGTTTGGTTCATTTTGAATTTATGCCTTGAGTTCCTAAAATTAATTACAAAATATGAGAAGAACGGATGAACAAATGATGGGACGAAACAAAGATGGAGAAGACAACAAAGGGAATAGAGGGGGCGATGGAAGCATAGATCATTTGTCTTGCTTATGTTATTTCCTTAAGCAAAAACAAAAGAACAAAGTTGTTCGCTATTGTCTATGTTAACTTCATTTTTTGAATTGGCTGTTTTCCGAAATTTATATGCATCCTGCACATTTTTGTATAAACGAAAATTTAAAACAAAAATTGAGAAATCAACCAATAACTAAGATTCTCATTTGATTTACACTTTCATGTGAAAGTAATGCAATTTTATATTGAAGCAAAACATGGCTAATGGTTCAGACATTGACAGTGGATTAATATTTTCAAAATGGGTTAAGTCATAGGTTCTAAATTGCAAATTTTAAACTTTGACTTGAAAATAGATTTGAACTGTCAGCCATAGATTCACTATAGTCGTATTTCAATGATAATTGTTTTAGATAAGTTGCTGTTTGTTGAAAAAACAATGATACATAAATGACTATGAAAAATTGAACAAAGAACTGACCTTATATAATAAGATTCCCATCAACAGCACTTCTCCTTCCGTAAGAAAGAAAAGAAGAGAATCTAATAATCAGCAAGCTTCAAATCATTCACAGCCTGTTTAGGCCAATTCATAGTAAGATTCCACTTAAGAACGACAACTCGAGTCAATATATAAACATAAAATAAAACACAGCATCATGTTGTTAAAAAAACCTGGATTATCTTTTACTTATCAAAATGACATATAGCAGAAATACCATACAGAAAACAATCATCTTACAAAAATATCAGGGGATTGGCTTTTTTTTTTTACTTTTGTGCAGTTACACAAAAATGGCTGAAGATGTTCATTCATTTAGAACATCCATAGTGGAACTTATCATTATTTGCCTTCACAGTGAAAATGTAACGACCCGCATTCTACGCATCATAGGATCGTAGAATATTTATTTCTTTCACATTCGAAGTCGTATGGTCATGTAACTTTGGGAGACGACTATTGGGGTCATTTCCCATGTTCTTGATTTTTCCCGATTTTTATATGTCCATTTTACCCCTAGTTAGCACTGTTTTGGCCATAACTTTTGACTGGGAAGGAAATTTGACCTAAAACCACTTCCATTGGCTTCGGATGATGGTTTCTCTTTCCGTAGAGTGGTCACATTAGCCAAACGGGCTTACCGTTTGGGAGATATGGCTGAAACAAGTTTCAGATGGGGTAAAACAGCTTAATTGGGCTTAAACGGGTGATTAGCAGCTAGGCCCAAGGGGAATTTCGGGTTTAGGGGTATATGGAGGCTGGTTAGGGTTAGAAAACATTTCTTTAGACATTTTCCAGCCGCCACTTTCATTTCTCTTGACCTTGCCATGGCCTCCACTCTCTAAATCTCTCTAAAAACACCCAAAATCACTTCCTAATCAAGGATTAAGGCTTAGAGGCATCAAATCAAAGAGGATTAGCACAAGGACCGAGGTAAAGCTGCTGTTATCTATTGGAATTCGTGCAAATCAGAGGTTCACTTCAGATCTGAAAGTTTTATTGTGGCAAAGGTGAGTGATAGCATCATTTTGACACTAATTACGGTAATTAAGGGTAATTAGTGAAGATTAGCGAATTTATACACTAATAAATTCTGGAAAAATGTTTAGAAATTCGAAAATAATATTTTATGCCTCTGTTAGAAATTTGGTTCGATTTAATTAAGTTTTGTTAACCCTATGATCAGTTTTACTTAAACATGCTTAAAGGAAAATAAGGAGCTTTGGTCACTTTTGATCCATTTTGATTCATTTGAGTGATTGTTTGCTGTTGTGGTTGCTATTACATGTTGCTATGACTCTATGGTGTGTTTTGTGATTGCTTAGAAGTGTTAGTTTGGTTAAAAACGCCGTCGAATGGCGAGAAACTGTCGCTGGAACGAAGTGCAGGAATTTATCCGGATCGGATCGCCCCCATGCCCACGAACCGACCCGCCTGCTCGAACCGCGCCACGTGCCAGAGCTTGGAGCCACGAAAGGAAGACCACGATCCAGATGGGTAGCCCGACCCGAACCGGTGGATTGCCACGAACTGATAAGCCCGATCCGACCCGACAAGGCGCCACGTGCTGACGAGGTGCGATCCATATGGTGCGACACGATCCGACGCTGGCGAACTGAACCAGGAAGGCTTCCACGATCCGACCCGAGCGGGAAGGATGATCCGAACCGATCCGAGATGGAGCACGATCCGACGATGGCGATCCGACCTGGAGGGTGTGCCACGATCCGAGCTGGGAAGGAGGTTACTCACGATCCGACTGTGATGACTACGAACTGAATGAAGACCGATCCGGAAGTGAAGACTATAACCCGAGATGCAAAGGAAGTCCAAATGAGAAGTTAGAGCTCAAGATTCAGATGGGAATCAACGAGTTCGCTTCATGGCTGGGCTTTGCTGCGGGACGCGTGCCAAGGGGTTATCGACGTCTATAGCTTTGGACCACTATGGTAGGAGGTACGAAGGCGGATTCAGGGCCATTATGGCATCGGTAGAACCAAGGGCTACGACCAATGAAGTGGGTCATTGAAATGTTTGGTCATGACTCCAAGTGTTTGGCTTGGTCACAGCAGGGTTTCTACAAGTCGGGATTCGTCGTTACCTCAGTTTGTCTAGTGTTCCAAAGTGGTAGATGTCGTACGCTTTACGCACTGAGTGAGAGATGTGAGGATGGTTGCTATGGATGATTTGTTTGCTATCATTGTGACATGCACACCCCCACCCCCGTATTCTCACATCATTTATTATGGCACCTTGGAGTATTGTACGGTATGTAGTACTAACTCTTTGGTTGCAGGTCCAGGTTCAGGTATGGTTTAGTATACCTGTTATTATTCTGTTTAGATGCTTATCGCTCATACCAGGCTTTATGTCTGACCCAGAGTTTTATGTCTCCTCTTATTACTCTGGGTGCTCACACGAGCAGACTAGAGACAGGTTAGCTGGTGATGCACGGGTAGATGATTCGGAGACGAGCAGGAGGCTTCCACGTAATATATATAATATTCTCCCTGTGTTGTTGAAGATCACTACTTGGGCATTGGTGGTGTATTTTCTACTTTAGCTTTCTTTTGTTTAGAGACAGTAAATTTGGAAAATTGTAATAAGCTGTATTTGAATTTCCGCTGCTCTGATGATGGATGTTGATTTTGGTTGTCAGCTTATGCACTGTCTCACCTGTTTTATGTCAAGTATATTATTATTATATTTTATCCCATGCGCTGTGAGACATTCTACAGGTTCCTTGATTGGTTCATTCCCTTCTTTCTTTTCTTCTGACGACCGTTCCGTGCTAGCTGGGCATGTGTACAGCGCACTTTCGGAGGAAATGTAGGCTGGTGCGGGGCGAGCCGTCACACTTGGTATCAGAGCTCCAGGTTGCGTAGTTAACCTAGGGAAGTTATCAGGGAGAAATAATATAGTATACGAGAGAGCGTATTTGTGATTATTTTGGTTTTCAAAAGCTATATATATACTATTAGTAGTATAAGAATGAAGTCGTACTGCACTAGCACCACTATGGAGTCGTTAATCGTTTCCTTTTTCAGATTGACGATGAGCCGATATACTAGAGGTGCTGGTAGGGGAGCCAACAATGGGAATGCTGCTGACATGAGGACGATGTTTACTGACCTCATGAGAGAGATGCTTAGAGATGTACAGAGGGCAGCTCCCAATGGTGGAAATGGTGGTGGTCCAATAGTGCAGGCGCCAAGAGTCGACTTCGCCAAGCTGAATAAGGATTATACTAGCCTTGGTGGGAAGCCGTTCCACAGAACGGAGTCGGCTACGGATGTTCAAGATTGGTTGGATAGCTGCGAACGTATCTTCGAGGATTTGGGTATCGAGAATGCGATGAAGAGAAAGCTAGCGTCCCGTCAGCTGCAAGGGCGGGCAATGAATTGGTGGAATGCTATAAAGGCAGCTACTCCCGAAGATCAGATTACTTGGGAGCAGTTTAAAGCTCGCTTCAGTGAGAAGTTCATCCCAGCTGCTCAGAAGTCAGCGCTGTTTAAGAAATTCTTGGAGCTCAAGCAGAATGGCAGAGCTGTCTCGGAGTATATTGCTGAATTTGACACTTTGTCAAAATATGGGTTATCTCTTATTGATACTGCCGAGAAGAAGAATGAGAAATTCATAACTGGTTTGGATCAGTACTTGGGGGAAAAACTTATTAACCACATCGATGAGACGTTTGAATCGATTGTGGGGAAAGCGTTAAGGTCAGAAAGTCTCTACCCTAAGCCGAAGACTGAAGTTGCATCCGCGGATGAGCCAAAGCCACAAGCAGGTGGTGGAGGCAAGGGTGGTTCCCAGAATAAGAGAAAGCAGAATCAGGCTAAGGATGGCCAGAAGAAAAAGAATAAGCAAGATGTGGAGTGCTTCAGCTGTGGTAAGAAGGGCCATTATGCTAGTAATTGTCGGGCCAAGCCAGCGGATAGGAAGTGCTTCAATTGTGGCCAATTGGGACATCACAAGGACAAGTGTCCACAGCCCCCTAAGGAAAAGCAAATGGTGAAAGCCTACGCTCTTAATGCTATTCCTTCTTCGTCGAATGCCCCAACAGCGGCGGAGAAGGGAAAGAATGTCGTCATTCAAGGTATGCTTTCTGTTTATGATGTTCCTGTTAGAGTTTTGTTTGATACCGGAGCTTCCAGTTCTTTCATATCTAGTGACCTGGTAGGTAGGTTGGGATTGGAACCCGAGATTGTCGATAGACCTTTAGTAGTGACGAACCCGATTGGTGGTTCGACTAGCCTTAGTATGATTTGTCGTAATGTGGTCTTATCGAGTCATGGATGCATGTTTGTTTGTGATTGCTTTGTTTTGGGCTTTACTGGGTTTGGCATTATTTTGGGAGTAGATTGGCTCCAAAGATACGGGGTGGTGGTAGACTGTGAGGGCTTGTTGGTGACAGCTAGAGCGGATGATGGGCGGAGGATAGTGTTTGGTGGTCTACCCAGTAAGGGGGTATTGGCTAGTTTTCTAAACTCCCTCGACATTCCGCATAGTGAGTTGTCAGGTTTGCCCGTGGTTGGCCAGTATCCGGATGTTTTCGAAGAAGTGACCGGACTTCCACCACACCGAGAGATTGAGTTTCGTATTGATTTGGTAAAGGATGCCAGGCCTATAGTGATGCCACTTCGTCGTATGGCACCAAGAGAGCAGCGAGAGCTCGAGGTGCAAGTCAGCGATCTTTTGAAGAAGGGATTTATCAGAAGGAGTGTTTCTGAATGGGGAGCACCAGTTGTGTTTGCTACCAAGGCGGATGGTTCCCTTCGTTTGTGTGTAGACTACCGCGAGTTGAATAAAGTGACGAGGAAGAACAAGTATCCTCTACCGTGGATAGATGATTTGTTCGATCAGTTGAGTGGAGCGAGAGTATTTTCTCAGTTGGATCTCGCGACAGGTTTTCATCAGCTTAGAGTGGAAGATGAGAGTATAGCTAAAACGGCATTTCGAACGCCGTCTGGGTTTTATGAATGGTTGGTTATGCCATTTGGGCTGACTAATGCCCCGGCATATTTTGTGGATCTTATGAATAGGGTATTCAGAGATCAGTTGAATAAGTCTGTTCTTGTGTTCGTGGATGATATTTTGGTCTATTCGAGGACAGAGGAAGAACACAAGGAACATTTAAGGGTAGTGATGGAGGTGTTGAGAAAACACCAATTGAAAGCAAAGTTTTCTAAGTGTCACTTCTGGAAGAGGGAAGTGAGGTTCTTGGGCCATGTTGTATCAGAGAACGGTATTGCCGTGGACCCAGCAAAGGTGGCTACGGTACAAGATTGGCCTACGCCCAAGAACGCAACAGATGTAAGAAGTTTCTTGGGATTAGCAGGATATTATCGTAAGTTTATCCAAGGCTTCTCCAAGATAGCAGCACCGTTGACTCAGTTAACAAAGAAGAATCAAGCTTTTGTCTGGGATGAAAGGTGCGAGAATGCATTCAGAAGTCTAAAGGACAAGTTGACAAGCGCACCAGTGTTAGTCATTCCTAAGGGGGATGAGGAGATGACGGTATACACGGATGCCTGTGGTACCGGACTGGGTGCTGTATTGATGCAAGGCGGTAGGGTTGTAGCTTATGCAAGTCGGCAATTGAAACCGCACGAGAGAAGATACCCTACCCATGATTTAGAATTGGCAGCGATCGTGTTCGCGTTAAAGATGTGGAGACACTATCTCTTGGGAGAAAGATTTGAGCTATTTACAGATCATAAGTCGTTAAAGTATCTATTCTCCCAGAAGGATTTAAATCTCCGTCAGCAGAGATGGTTAGAGTTCTTAGCTTCCTATGATTTTGACATCGCATATACACCGGGAAAGGGCAATGCGGTGGCTGATGCATTGAGTAGAAGACATGCCAGCTTAGGGGCTATGTTTCTAGAATGGAAGCAACTGGAGTACATCGCGGGGTTTGATTTCAGACCAAAGTGCGAATTGGATCCAGAAATGCTAGCAAGTTTGACGATCAGACCCACTTTAATTGAGCGGATCGGCTCTAGTCAGAGGGACGATCCTAACCTATTGGAAGTCATCTCCAAGTTAGAGATGAGTATCGATGAGGAGATGAACAAGTATGGGCTTGATCGAGATGGATGGCTTAGAAAGAATGGAAAGCTTGTTGTACCCAACGTCAATGGATTGAGAGATGAAGTGCTTAGAGAATGTCATCACTCAAAGCTAACTATACACCCCGGTGGTAACAAGATGTATCGAGATATGAAGCAGACTTACTACTGGGAAGGGATGAAAAGAGACGTTGGGAAGTTTATATCCAAATGCATGAATTGCCAGCTAGTTAAAGCCGAGCAAAAGAAGCCTAGTGGTTTGTTACAGCCCTTAGAAATTCCCGAATGGAAATGGGAGCAAGTCTCGATGGATTTCATCGATGGATTACCAAGGACTAGATCGGGATATGACAGCATTTGGGTAATCGTAGATCGACTAACTAAAAGTGCAAGGTTTATACCAGTCAAATCGACCAGAACAGCAGCCAAGTTAGCAGAATTGTATATGAAGTGGGTAGTGAGATTTCATGGAGTACCTAAAAGCATTGTGAGCGACCGAGACCCGTTGTTTACTAGTGGGTTTTGGAAGAGCTTACAAGAGGCTCTAGGGTCAGAGTTACATCTCAGTACCGCATATCATCCTCAGACCGACGGTCAGACGGAGAGGGTGAACCGTATTTTGGAAGACCTCTTGAGAGCATGTATATTAGATTTTGGAGGATCATGGGATGACCATTTGCATCTAGTAGAGTTTGCATATAATAATAGCTACCAATCCAGTATCGGTATGGCTCCGTTTGAAGCTTTGTACGGAAGACCGTGTAACTCACCATCATGTTGGATAGAGACTGGCGAGAAGTTTATGCTTGGACCAGATGTGGTGAGGGAAACTTCAGATAAGATCAAGATCATTCAGCAACGAATGAAGGCAGCCCAAGATAGGCAGAAGAGTTATGCTGATAAGAGGCGAAGAGACCTAAAATTTTCCGTTGGTGACTTGGTGTTTGTCAAGATTTCCCCGTTGAAGAGCGTAATACGATTTGGCAGGAGGGGCAAGTTGGCACCAAGATTTGTTGGCCCATTCCCTGTTCTTGGACTAGTCGGGAATTTGGCATATAGGATTGACTTACCAGAGAAGATGGCGGGAGTTCATAACGTATTTCATGTTTCCCAACTAAGGAAGTTCGTTCACGACTCAGATATGACTATTTCACCTGATCAGTTAGAGGACTTCGAAGTAGAACCCGAGGCGGTTGGGAACCGCAAGCCGGCTCGTATTGTCGAGTACAACATGAAGCAACTTCGAAGGAAGGCGGTGAAGCTAGTCAAGGTACAGTGGAGCGAGGACGAGAGTGATTGTACTTGGGAAACAGAGGAGGACATAAGGAAGAAGTATCCAGAACTCTTTGTCTGGTAAGATTTCGACTTCGATTTAGTTTTTCCGCATGCTAGGATAGGCTTGTTTGCTTGTTTTGCATATTTGATTATTGTATATGGTTGTTAGGCATGCGGGATCCTTTGTATGTTTTGGGTTAAGGAATTTCGGGGACGAAATTTCTTAAGGGGGGGAGAGTGTAACGACCCGCATTCTACGCATCATAGGATCATAGAATATTTATTTCTTTCACATTCGAAGTCGTATGGTCATGTAACTTTGGGAGACGACTATTGGGGTCATTTCCCATGTTCGTGATTTTTCCCGATTTTTATATGTCCATTTTACCCCTAGTTAGCACTGTTTTGGCCATAACTTTTGACTAGGAAGGAATTTTGACCTGAAACCACTTCCATTGGCTTCGGATGATGGTTTCTCTTTCCGTAGAGTGGTCACATTAGCCAAGCGGGCTTACCGTTTGGGAGATATGGCTGAAACAAGTTTCAGATGGGGTAAAACAGCTTAATTGGGCTTAAACGGGTGATTAGCAGCTAGGCCCAAGGGGAATTTCGGGTTTAGGGGTATATGCAGGCTGGTTAGGGTTAGAAAACATTTCTTTAGACATTTTCCAGCCGCCACTTTCATTTCTCTTGACCTTGCCATGGCCTCCACTCTCTAAATCTCTCTAAAAACACCCAAAATCACTTCCTAATCAAGGATTAAGGCTTAGAGGCATCAAATCAAAGAGGATTAGCACAAGGACCGAGGTAAAGCTGCTGTTATCTATTGGAATTCGTGCAAATCAGAGGTTCACTTCAGATCTGAAAGTTTTATTGTGGCAAAGGTGAGTGATAGCATCATTTTGACACTAATTACGGTAATTAAGGGTAATTAGTGAAGATTAGCGAATTTATACACTAATAAATTCTGGAAAAATGTTTAGAAATTCGAAAATAATATTTTATGCCTCTGTTAGAAATTTGGTTCGATTTAATTAAGTTTTGTTAACCCTATGATCAGTTTTACTTAAACATGCTTAAAGGAAAATAAGGAGCTTTGGTCACTTTTGATGCATTTTGATTCATTTGAGTGATTGTTTGCTGTTGTGGTTTCTATTACATGTTGCTATGACTCTATGGTGTGTTTTGTGATTGCTTAGAAGTGTTAGTTTGGTTAAAAACGCCGTCGAATGGCGAGAAACTGTCGCTGGAACGAAGTGCAGGAATTTATCCGGATCGGATCGCCCCCATGCCCACGAACCGACCCGCCTGCTCGAACCGCGCCACGTGCCAGAGCTCGGAGCCACGAAAGGAAGACCACGATCCAGATGGGTAGCCCGACCCGAACCGGTGGATTGCCACGAACTGATAAGCCTGATCCGACCCGACAAGGCGCCACGTGCTGACGAGGTGCGATCCATATGGTGCGACACGATCCGACGCTGGCGAACTGAACCAGGAAGGCTTCCACGATCCGACCCGAGCGGGAAGGATGATCCAAACCGATCCGAGATGGAGCACGATCCGACGATGGCGATCCGACCTGGAGGGTGTGCCACGATCCGAGCTGGGAAGGAGGTTACTCACGATCCGACTGTGATGACTACGAACTGAATGAAGACCGATCCGGAAGTGAAGACTATAACCCGAGATGCAAAGGAAGTCCAAATGAGAAGTTAGAGCTCAAGATTCAGATGGGAATCAACGAGTTCGCTTCATGGCTGGGCTTTGCTGCGGGACGCGTGCCAAGGGGTTATCGACGTCTATAGCTTTGGACCACTATGGTAGGAGGTACGAAGGCGGATTCAGGGCCATTATGGCATCGGTAGAACCAAGGGCTACGACCAATGAAGTGGGTCATTGAAATGTTTGGTCATGACTCCAAGTGTTTGGCTTGGTCACAGCAGGGTTTCTACAAGTCGGGATTCGTCGTTACCTCAGTTTGTCTAGTGTTCCAAAGTGGTAGATGTCGTACGCTTTACGCACTGAGTGAGAGATGTGAGGATGGTTGCTATGGATGATTTGTTTGCTATCATTGTGACATGCACACCCCCACCCCCGTATTCTCACATCATTTATTATGGCACCTTGGAGTATTGTACGGTATGTAGTACTAACTCTTTGGTTGCAGGTCCAGGTTCAGGTATGGTTTAGTATACCTGTTATTATTCTGTTTAGATGCTTATCGCTCATACCAGGCTTTATGTCTGACCCAGAGTTTTATGTCTCCTCTTATTACTCTGGGTGCTCACACGAGCAGACTAGAGACAGGTTAGCTGGTGATGCACGGGTAGATGATTCGGAGACGAGCAGGAGGCTTCCACGTAATATATATAATATTCTCCCTGTGTTGTTGAAGATCACTACTTGGGCATTGGTGGTGTATTTTCTACTTTAGCTTTCTTTTGTTTAGAGACAGTAAATTTGGAAAATTGTAATAAGCTGTATTTGAATTTCCGCTGCTCTGATGATGGATGTTGATTTTGGTTGTCAGCTTATGCACTGTCTCACCTGTTTTATGTCAAGTATATTATTATTATATTTTATCCCATGCGCTGTGAGACATTCTACAGGTTCCTTGATTGGTTCATTCCCTTCTTTCTTTTCTTCTGACGACCGTTCCGTGCTAGCTGGGCATGTGTACAGCGCACTTTCGGAGGAAATGCAGGCTGGTGCGGGGCGAGCCGTCACAGAAAAGATACAACTGTGGAAAAATGAGGACAAAGCAGCATTGGTTCAACAGGTTTAGTGATTTTGATAACCAATATTAAGAATATTAACATATGCGCTACTACCCAAAAATATTTATTCAAAGAGCATTATCGCCAACGTCATTTGTCTAACGTCACCCTGCAATGCTAAACCTCAATTTTTCATTCGAGTCTAGGAAAATTTAGTCTCTTATTCAGCTTCATCCATCTATTTAATTTTTTAACATGATGGAGTAAAGGCAATTCCAAAATGAAGACGTAGCTGTCCTTTGAATATTTTAAGTAGACTCACATCCATTTATCATTGAGATATATTACTCTTTTTCCATACCTAGTAAGGGTTTCATTACCGTCGGTCTTTTACATAAAACCTATTGCTTTGAAGCTTCCTAACACAATCAATAAGCATTAGTGACCCAAGAATCTCATCTAAATTACCATTCTTTATTATTCTTAATCAGAAGATCAGAGATGCATACCAACTTATTATAAAATCTGCTAACAAAAGCTAAAAAAATTAAAGGTTTTTCACTTTGTGATTGAAATATATAATATAAGGAACGGTTTCAGGCTAAAACAATTCTTCAGAATAAATACTCTAATTTTTAGCTTTAGAAGTACATAAAAAAATTTGATAAGTTAAATTACGAATTTGCCAAACCACCTTTTTGTTCCTAAAGGCTGAGTTTTCTATAATATTGAGATTCTCGGCACTGGTTCTGATAAGAAACGATAATTGAATTTTCAAACCTTAGACCAAGATTTATTTGGTTTTCTAAAACTTATATCTTATAATTTTGCAGTTTGGTGTTTATAAATTCAGTTTTAATTTCTAAAATAACCATTTATAAGCAATCATTATAAGGTCATATATTTTTCAATACTTACCGTAGGAACGTAACCATTTAGTTAAAAAAAAACCACTTATAAAAAGTTTCAGGTTTTGAATTGTTTCCTAAACCAATAATGCATGAGTTCCACGGCAAGGAATAAGTGGTTAGTATGGTGATCATGGTCGAAAATCCTCTTAAAAAATTAATTTTTGCCATGAAAAAGATATCATTAAATCGAAGAAAATAGAATAAAGCAAGAAGCAATAAATCTCATACAAATAACATACTCATACACAATATCTGAGTCAATGTATGTGAAATCAATGCATCAAATAATGCAAGACTGCCATGTAAATTGCATTTTGAAACAATTATTAGCTATCGAAGTCAAAGTAAATAGTAGTATGTTTGTTCTTTGGCTAAGAGCAGAATTAAGGCTACAAAGGAAGTTTGCATAAAATTAGCACCCTATGTATTCCGATTGAAACGTTGAACAATTTTAGTTATGTATGTTGGGTATTCATATATAATATAAAACTAAATCTTTGAAAATGTATAAAATGTCTCAATTATATGCAGTAAGAAATTATAGGAAACATGAAAGATTTCCGTCTTTCCAATAAACTAATATTCAAGTTGGAAAGATGAAAAGGGAAGATATAAATCTCTTATTACTCATACATAGATACGTGGAAACAGTCACTTACCATCTCTTACGGTTGACAACTTTTGCTCCTTCAGTCTGCTTCATCATTCAGAACTTGCCACTTGATGATAACTGTTTAAGGTTCAAATCCACTGGCCTACAAAGAAAATAGTACACTATATTAATTTTAGAGTAGCACAGTTGATGAATGCATGCTATTTAAATAGTTATGGCTGCAAATAGACTATTATATGTAATAACTATGGTTTACAGTTATTTAAAACAAAAATCTAAACTCGCGTATACTAAGTTTATTTCATGTTTAGTTTAATAAAACGACGCCGAATAAAAAAGTAAATGGTTGTATTATGATTATTTTACCATGTCCGAACAATAAAAAATAGGAAAATAGTATCATATAAGAACCTTTCAGATAACACAAATTCCTTTATTGGTTGTTTGTTGAGTTTACTTCAATAGAAAGGATATCAGAATAGTATCATATAAGAACCTTTCAGATAACACGAATTCCTTTATTTGTTGTTTGTTGAGCTTAGTTCCACAGAAAGGATATCAAACCAAAATACATTTGAACACTCTTCTTTAGACATTAACTGTTCTTATGCAATCTTAAGTCAAGGATAATACATGCTCCTAAAAGAATAAACTATCCTGTAGGTGTTTTAAAAAAATGAGTATAATAATGTATCCTAATGTTGAACAAATTATGAACATAGAGCAAGCACTATTATTTGTTACCGTAGAGAAGACAAAATCTTAGTACAGTATCACTTTTAACCAGCAACTTTTATCTCTTTAAATGTAAAGTTTAAACCAGTGTATGGGAAAGGTTTGATATTTCAGGGTCTCTAGTGATTTTAAAGTTCAAATGTGTAATGATAATCCATTGTTATATGAAATGGTAAAACAGAAATCCTGCAGTTGGACATCAAAATACATGCTACTGTGTTAAAAACTTGCCGATTTTGGAAATCCATTGTTAATTTTGTAAAGATCGAATTTTACTATTTTTACAAAAACATTCAAAACTATGAAAAAGAGCATTTGATTATAGTCGTTTAGGGTATTAACTACAAATAAATTTCATGGAAAAAAAAAACTTAAAATAGGAATACATATATTTTGCCGCAATTCAACAAAAAAGATTCATTCATCAATGTTGCGAAATTGCATAGAAACTCATAATCAAACAAACAAAAAGAAAGTTGAAATTACTACGTACTTGGAAATAAAAGTGTACAAAACAAATCCAAGAGAATTGGAACTGATATAAAATGTTAGTTTTCATCATCCAGACACGACAGTTCAGGCAGAAATTATACATATCTTTATTCCATTTTCATAGTAGATATTGCATTGTTCGTATTATTAATTATTCTCATATTTGTAAGATCATAGTAGATGCATAGCCTTCAACTCTTGATTTTCCAAAATATAATATGGAAATAGCTATCAAATTTGAGAAAGAAAAAAAAATCTAGGTATAGAAAATTTACCTAACATGGCACCTTTCATGTTCTTTTATATCGATTTAACTAAAGTGCATTATCTTTTTTATTATCTGAGAACAGTTCAACAAATAAAGTGGACACTCTAAATTTTATCTTAGCACCAAATGAAGATAAATGGATAAAAACATGCACTGAATATGAAAATATATAGAACAGAAGATGAACACTGCGGAAGAAAAAGAGTTATGTATGATAAATTAACTCCTATGCCAATATTCAACTGATTTGATGGAATGGTATTTAATGATTCAGCTATCATAGGCTTCTAGCAAACCAACACAGCCATTTCTAATCAATACACAGGTAAAAGCATTTTCTACCCTAAGAGAATACTCAAAACAAAAGAAACAGCCATCGATAATGTTTAGAAACCCAAATTTAAAACAAATAGCTAAATTTAAAAAACATTGTTATAGCTACTTCGCTTTATGACCGAAGTTTCCTGTCGAGTTCAGGAGGAGAGGCGATTAGTGATGCTTGCAGGATTAGAGTTCGGTGGACTTTTAGGAAGAAGACGTAATAAAAGAAGTCGAAGCCGATTTGATAGACTAATCGACGATTAGGTTTACGGTGGCCAATAGAGTAACAGAGAGAGGAATAAGGGCAAAAGAAATTGAAACGGCCGAGATTACCGCAATGAATAGGCTGTGCGATTAAGCAATTTGAGATGCTTTCATGGCAGAAAAGGGGCAAGGGAAGAAGAAGGGGAACGACACAGAAGGGGGAGCAAAACGGTGGTTGGGAATGCGAATGGGAGAAATGCTAATCCTATACGGGAAAATGTGAGACGATTGGGTAAACATTCCACGTGTCATGCCTACAAACACTACTAATAGAAATTAAAGGGGGCTTGAGAGCCATCTAAAAACAACTCAGCTTTAATAGTATAGTATAGATTTATATATCAAATTCTATATATTCAAATTCTATTCAAATCCTATATATCAAATTCTATATATTCAAATTCTATATATCAAATTCTATAGTTTAAATTCCATTCGAATTCTATATTCAAATTCTATATATTCAAATCCTATAGTTTAAATTCCATCTGAATTCTATATTCATATTCCATTTCACTTTCGATATTCAAATCCTATATTTGAATTCCTTTATATTTTCTATATTCAATCCTATATTTGAATTCCATTTGAATTTCTATATTCAAACCCCTTTTGAATTTCTATATTCAAACCCTATTTAAACTCCATTGAATTTCATATATTCAAACTCCCTTTGAATTTCTATATTCAATTCTATATTTCAATTCCCATTTTGAAATTCAACACACTTGTCTTTCCCATAACAAATTCAAAACAGTATCTCTGGTAGTAATTTGTCACTTACAACTCGAAAATGAATACTGATGATGCAGCTGTCATCATCAGAATCTATTTTCCAGCGATCGAAGTGAGTTCAATACTATAAAACCATTTCTAAACATTTCCACTTTGAAATTCATTTCAAAATATAATTCACATTGCTTGTAAAACAATTTAAAATGTAAGGACCCGTAACTCCCCCCTGAAGGAAAGCGCGGATACTTTGAGAACAGGACAAAATAGAATGCAAAAGGAAGAACATTTCATTGTTATTACAACAATTCCATCAGATACAAGAATATACAGAGTATAAATGAAATAAATTACATTCGATAAATATCAGAGATTACAATAAATTACATAGCAGCGGAAAAATATATAAAGCACAACTAGAAGTAATGCACGGATACAGAGCTTTCCGAGCATCGTTCCAGCTGTAAATCAGGATCCTGTGAATATAAATCTGCAAAAACCAAAACTACTAGCTGCCCGTGCGGAAAATAAGGGCACCCAGAGTTTAGGTTAAAACAATAAACTCCAGGTCAGTCATGTGACTGGTGTGAGAACTAAAACAGTTATTTAAAACTTTACTTTAAAGAGAGTAATTCAAGGGACCACGCCGTATAACACGGAACGGGTTTCCTCCCAAGAATACTAGTGCATATAACAAAACAACGCAATGCTCTTTGGAAAAATGAAGCTATTATAAGACCCAGGTCCCATCACACAATGCAACGCAAGCCGGAGGATAGGGTTTTCCCTTATAATAGCCAAATAATGCTTGATACGTTTAAAAACAAATCATTTGATACTATTGTAGGTGTATAGTGTCAAAACAATTTTCAGTCATAAATATCAATCATAGACGGCATGGGTACCATATATCATGTCTCCATACTAGTTCTACAATTAAAACCGCAATATCACGTATTGGAAATTGGATTTCCGTCATGAGTCGAGGCAAGGGGCAAGCTCCTCTCCGCATTCGAGACACTCTAGCAAATGTCCCAGGACCCGACTTTGATCCTTGGAATCGGCTGGGCCGGTCCTCTCTTACTTTTGAGGATTGGCAATTCCTGAACACACGTTTCCCGGTCCTTACAGACCTATAATCGAGGCGCCTCGCATTCCAACAACCACACAGGTGAAAAGTGTATAAATGTCAGGGCTGGTAGGTCACTGACACCACCCTAGCTAGAAAGAAACGTCGTGCTCTCCCAGCGGTCCGTCTCCCGTTTTTGACTCATACCGAGGTGTGAGGCTCGCGAATTCACTTTATACACAAAGCTGTGCCACACAGGCCGTGCTTTGATCATCCACCACAAGACTTTGCTTTTCAACAGAAGCCTTGATCAATTGTGTAACACCCCGTAATTTGAACATAAAAATTCACAAATTAAAGTATACTTAATTAAGTGAAATGGGTTGCGCAGAGAAATATATATATATATATATATATATTGATATATATATATATAATTGAAAATTAAATAAATATGCAAAAATGTTCAAAACAGCGAATTGGGAGAGGGGAATAACCGAACCGGCCGATTTTTGAGGTTGACCCAAACCCGCTGGGTCGACTAGGGGTTAATCCAGGGTGTTTGGCTGTCAACCCGTGGGCCGATTCGCTCAAATGCAGATTTTGCATTTGAATGGTTCTCATGGTTCAGCTTTAATCTAAAGGCCCTAGATGGTTCCTACACTTGACTTCTTTCCCAAGACATGCTTTGATGGCTTGGATTGAATCTAGGGTTAATCCTATGGCTAATATTACCCTAATCTTCTATAAAAAGGACCTAACACCTAGCCTAAATCATCATTATTCAATCCTACAACTAAACTATGTCAAATTTGTTCCTCTCGTGGCCTCCACTCTCATGCTAAAATTCCTAAGTTTATTTCTATGAGAGATTTTGAGTGCATACAAGTATTTTCAAGCTTGTATGAGTATTCTTAGTTTGCATTCAAGTCAAGTTGCAACATTTCTATTTCAAAGCAAGGGTTTTTATTGATTTGGCTCTAGGGTTTTCATTTGGAGATTGCATATTTGGGTTTTTGGTGCTTGCATAAGGGCTTCGTCTCAATCTTTATAATAAATATTTATTTGTGTCTTCATAGCATTGTAAGCCCTTTTCTACTTTCTTTTTATTAACTCTAAAGTTAAATGGATGATGCAAGTTTGGGGTTGATCATTATGATATGCAAGTTTGGTTGATCATTATATGCAAGTTTGGTTGATCATTATATGCAAGTTTGGTTGATCATTATATGCAAGTTTGGATGATCATTATGCAAGTGGGTTTAATCATTATGTATGACACATGTTGCTATGTTATGCAAGTTTGGGTTGATCATGTTATCATGTTATGCAAGTTAAACTTGAAGTTGTGAGCTTAAAGCTTCAAGCTTTATGTTGAAGTTTGCATTTTGGCAACATGAAAGTTATCATATTCCTTATGATAACTTGCATGTGAGGCTAAATGCGAACTTCTAGAAACTTCTACATGTCATTTATCACCATGTATCACTCATATGCTAAGTTTGGTTTTATGCATGCTTTTGAAGCCTAATAATGCAATATGCAAGTATATGAACATATGTACATTTCATATGCCACCATGATAAACTTGTGGCTTCAACACCTTTTTGTCATGATTATGCCAAGTTCCCTATTTTATCCTTTATGCGTTATTGCGATTATGTAAACGATGGGATTACGTTGGGGTTGGGTAACATTATGACAAAAACATGGTTTTTATAACATAACGTGATATGTTAACTTGTAATTATGTTTTGGAAACATAATGGACATGACACTTAGAAAATATGAGAGTGGCCAACTCGAGGTTGGGTTGAGTTTGTAGCATAAATCTACCCGGACCCGCCCGGCTTAACTAGTAGCTACAAACAATAGGACCCAATGTGAGAAGTTGGTCATGTTGTGCTCGAACCCGAGGTTAGACCTAGTTGTGGTGTAAAGCTACCCGGACCCGCCCGGCATAACTAGTAACCACAACAAAGTCTAATGTGAGAGGTTAAAGCGCGTTAAGTTAATGAATGCCTCCTGATTAGGGTTTAGTCATGGTCCACTTAATACTTAACCAATTTGGGCTTGATGGGTTAATCGCGGTTAAGTCAGGAGCCTTGGGTACTCTTAACCAATTTAACCCACGTTTGGATCGGGTTAACCACATTTAACCCGTTAAGAAACCCTAGTTGCGTGGTCCTTTTCAGCAGTAACCTTCTAGATAGTATCATAAGACCCTAGGACTAGGCTAGGGTGGGGCACGATTACTGGGCTGATTGTAAGAGACCAAAAGAGACGGCTGAATGATGCACCGGTTGTTCAGGCGGACCATGGTCGTGCACATTAAGTACGGAGTTGAACACGGGGGCCGGTAGGTTTAGACTGTGCATCCTAGAATTGTGTTTGAGGGTTACACCGTAGGGCCTGATACACCCTACGGGTGGACCCTGCACAGTCAACTACATTACATGATTAATCCGTATGACACTGACACTTGACGAGTTAGGCTTATAGGGAGCCGATCGACTAGACAGAGTAGTTGGACCTTGATTTAGGTCATCTCATGATGTTGGGCCAAGCTTGGGCCAAGGGATCAATCCTTGTTTTTACTTGACATGTTAGAATGCTAGTACACCCGTGGTGCAAAACTTAACCTTGATTATGCGATAACACCTTTATCTATCTTGTTAGTTAATCATCATGCCAGTATGTTGTTATCCTTATGTTCATCTCAGCTTCTCATGCCAGTTAACTTTACTAGTTCATAGACAAACAGTAGTAGGGCTTACCAGTCTTTTTGACTGACCTATTTTCTTTCGCCTCTTTTCTTCCGTTCCCCTCTCCCTCCCCCCCCCCCCCCCCCCCGCGCTCAGGTTCTCAGGGTGGGAACATTGGATCTTAGCTTGGATCTTTAAAGCTTGCTTACTGGATTTTCTCATGTACGGTTTTGGACATTGAGCTAGCTATGGTTTATCACTTCATTTTGGGGATAGTACTTTATGTATTTCAGTTTATGCTTTTATCTAGACTTTGTTGTTGGAAAATAATGAACAAGTACTTTGTTGTAACATGACTATGGTTTTGAAATGCTAAGATTTATCCGCTGCTTTACTACTCTGTTTTACTTATATGTTATGTCTTGTGATATCTGCATGCATGTTTACCTTGTTTAACGCCCCTCCAAAGCCAGTGTCCTTGCAAGAGTGGCCCTGGCGGAGGTGGGGTGTTACATTTGGTATCAGAGCATAAGGTTTACAAGATTTGAGCAAAAGTGTTTTTAAAACTTACCTTTTGAAAAACTGTTTTCAAAACCAATTAAGTATTTTCCAAGAAAAGTCTAGTTATTTTAAAAGGCTATTCCCCAAAAGCCATAGCACTATCCTTCGTTTCTTCGTTCTGAATCTATCTTTTTCTTCCTTTTAGTATGGCCGATCGCTTTAACATCTCGGAAGGCGTACAAGTACCCGTCTGGTTCCGGAGGTTTATGGAGACAAGGGCGAATGAAGTCGTCCCCGCAACCATTCCCCCTCCTTCCCCCGTCGCTAACATCTCTCCTCCTCCCGTAGCTGAGGTTCCTTCTCCCCTTCAGCATACACAAGTGAATTTCGCGGAGCTTTGCAAAGACTTTAAGGCGATGGGTTGCAAGAATTTTGTCGGAACAGAGACTTCTGTGGAGGCAAGAAACTGGTTAAAAGAAACTGAAGACCTCTTTGCTATATTTGATGTGGAAGATTGTAGGAAAGTTCTGTTGGCGGTATGGCTATTGAAAGGGGAAGCTGCTTATTGGTGGGTAGTCACCACCACTACTAGACCAATTGGGACTTGGGATGACTTTAGGAGAAGGTTTGGACTAAAGTTCTTATCATCGACAGAAGAGAATCTTCAGATGGAGAGGTTCCTATCTCTAAAGCAAGGGGGCATGACAGTTAGGGAATACGTGGATCTGTTTAATCAACTTGCTCAGTTCGGTCTAGAATTGGTAAACACAGCTCGAAAGAAGGCCCTACACTTTGCTCTAGGGTTGAATGAGCCATTGCGCGGTTTGGCCATGTCTCATATACCCCTGGGGGCGACCTTCGAGAGTTTGGTGAATATGGCCCTACTCCAAGAGGAAGATAAGAGTGACAAGAAGGAGGTCAAGGCAAATGAGTCCCTAGGCAAGAAGGAAGATTCCGAAAAAGGAGGCAAGAACAACAACAAGACAAGAAAGTGCCACTTCTGTAGGATCACTGGGCACGTAGCCAAAGATTGCAGGAAGAAGAAGAGGAAGTTAGGCAAGTGTTTTCAGTGCGGAGGATCTAGACATTTTAGCAAGGATTGCCCCAAGAAGCAAAGACAAGGGCAAGGACAAACTCAGCAAGTAAGATCCTCTGGAGGGCAATTGCAGGCTCTCCTCGCTCTTCCAGCTTTTGATCGAGGTAGAGTTATTATAGAAATTCATGTTTACATTTCTGATTTTCCTGTTCGCACCTTATTTGATTCTGGCGCATCGCATAGTTTTATCTCTTCTGATATTGTTGAAAGTTTGCACCTAAGTACTAGCTTAGTTGAGGATCCCGTTTGTGTTTCAAATCCAATTGGGGGTTCCGCCCATCTGTCTATGATTTGTGTGGATTTGAAAATTTCTATCTTGGCCGTAGAATTCACGTGTAGTGCTTATGTTCTCGGATTCACGGGATATGGGTTGATCTTGGGCATGGATTGGTTGTCCAGTTATGGAGCCATCCTCGATTATGAGCATAGGGTGGTGAGGCTCATGACTCGCCTCGGTAATACCCTAGAAATTTCTTGTAACCCTAGAGGTCCCATCATGTTATGTTATATTGAATCTCTCGACTCGTCCATCGATGATCTGCAATCTGTAAGGGTGGTCCGAGACTATCCTGATGTCTTTGAAGAAGTTAAGGGGTTACCCCCTAAACGAGAGATAGATTTCCGCATTTATCTAGTCGATAATGCCAAGCCAGTATCATTGCCCGTTAGGCACATGGACCCTCGTGAGAGAAGGGAGCTCAGTAAGTAAATCAAGGAGCTGCTTGAGAAGGGTTTTATTAGACGAAGCATTTCCGAATGGGGTGCTCCGGTGGTATTCGCAACTAAGGCGGATGGTTCGCTTCGTCTATGTGTTGATTATCGAGAGTTAAACAAGCTGACAAAGAAGAATAGGCACCCATTACCGAGGATTGATGATCTCTTTGACCAGCTTGTAGGTGCTTCTGTTTTCTCTCAGCTCGATCTAGCCACCGGATTCCATCAGCTTAGAGTAGCTGAGGATAGCATTGATAAAACTGCGTTTAGGACTCCGGATGGATTCTTTGAATGGCTTGTCATGCCATTCGGATTGACTAATGCACCCGCCTACTTCGTGGACTTGATGAGTAGGGTGTTCAGGGAGTTCCTTAACAAGTTTGTCGTTGTCTTCGTGGATGATATTCTGATCTTCTCAAAGGATGAGGAAGAACATGCAAGGCATCTCAAGGAAGTGATGGATACGCTTAGATCGCATCAGTGGAAAGCCAAGTTCTCCAAATGCCATTTCTGGAGAAAGGAAGTTCGGTTTCTTGGACATATAGTTTCTAAGCAAGGCATAGCGGTGGATCCCGTGAAAGTGATTGTGGTTCAAGACTGGAAGACTCCGAGGAATGCAACCGAAGTGAGAAGCTTTCTCGGTCTGGCGGGCTACTATAGGAAGTTCATCAGGGACTTTGCTAAGATTTCGGCCCCTCTTACTAAGTTGACGAAGAAGAACTTAGTCTTTGCATGGGACTTGGAGTGTGAGCTTGCTTTTCAAAGGCTCAAGAGAGCCCTTACCTCAGCTCCAGTTTGGCAACGTGGATTGGCACTGTTTTCAAGAGATAGTTTCTGCGTGGGATACCGTATAATATGTAAATGAGATCCAAGATTCACTAACGAATCTTGGAAAGCTTGCACGAAACCATGAGCACGCGGTTATGTTTAAGCCAAGTATTTTAGGCAAAGAATAAGTGGAAGTGGAACGAGAGGCAACGGTGAAATGAGTTCTAACTCATATTTTGGGAACAAGAATTAAGAACTACGGAATTGCGAAGTTAAAAGACGGTCAGGGCACGATGGGATTAAGCACAAGAAAATGCGGCTTAGAAGATCGAAGACTAGATACGCGCATTTAATCTCTTTCTAAGGGTATATCCTTGATCCCTATTGTTCCGTAGAGCTTACTCGCATGCTATCTTTTAAGTATATCCTCTCGGTCCTATCCTCAATCTTAGATCTGTTGCAAACCCCCTAAGGAGTATGACTAGCCTATTTGTGATATATGGTTGGGGTGAAGAGGTTCGTCACCAAACTATTTGGGCTTTATGGGATATGGGTAATAATTGATAGACTTACGAAGAGAACCCATTTTTCCGGTGAAAAGCAAGAGGACCGTATCATGGCTAGCATCTGTTTATCTTCGAGAGATAGTATGGTTGCATGGAGTTTCTTCTAGCATAGTTAGCGATCGTGACCCAATTTTCACTAGCCAGTTCTGGAATAGTTTGCAAGAAGCGATGGGTACGCGATTGAATTTGAGTACAGCCTATCACCCCCAGACGGATGGTCAAACCGAAAGGGTGAATAGAGTGCTAGAAGATCTCTTGAGGCTTTGTGTTCTCGACTTCGGTGGTACTTGGGAAGACCACCTTCCTCTTGTAGAGTTCGCTTATAATAATAGCTATCAAGCCAGCATAGGGATGGCACCATTTGAAGCTTTGTATGGGAGGCCGTGTAGGTCACCTTCTTATTGGTGGGAGACAACAGATAGACTTATACTTGGGCCCGATATGATACGAGACACATCCGAGAAAGTTGAATTAGTAAGAAGAAGGATGAAAGCGACCCAAGATAGACAGAAATCCTATGCTGACAAGCGAAGGGCAGATTTGGAATTCGAAGTGGGAGACATGGTTTTCGTGAAGGTTTCTCCTTTGTGAAATGTGGTACATTTTGGAGCAGCGGGGAAGCTGGCACCAAGGTTCGTAGGACCCTTCCCTATCATAGAGAGAATTGGAAAGATGGCCTATAAGATGGGATTGCCCGAGAAGCTAGCCGGAGTGCATAATGTCTTTCATGTCTCGCATCTCCGAAAGTGCCTACATGAGTCCGCTGAGGTGGTTGAACCAAGCATTCTTGAAGACATTGAGGTAGAGAAAGAAGCAACCTTGAGAAAGGCTCCGATTCGTATCTTGGGAACAGAGATCAAGAAGCTAAGGAATCGAGAAGTCAAATTGGTGAAAGTTCAGTGGGGTGAAGCCGACGTAGATGCAACTTTGGAAACCGAGGAGAAGATGCGTGGGCTTTATCCATTTCTTTTTGAGGGTACACTCTCGATCACTTTTCCTAATTAGCATATCTTTCTTTTTATCCATGTTTATCCTGTTTATCTTATTATCTTGTTAATCATGTTATGAGGACCTTAGGTAGAAACCCTTTGGATGAAACATGTATTTGAAACATGTTATGCTTGATGGTTGCAAGTGGTTGCAAGTGTTTGCACGTGGATACTCGTGGATGCATGATACACATTAGGCACTAAGATCGGCTCACACACTTTCATACCGCATATGCATGAGTGTTTATGCTTATTCATGGATGAAACTTGCTATACTATCACGTGGATGTTGCATATGGATGAATGTTATGTGCACTCATGTAGAGATTATAAATTATGTTAGGAATTTGCATACATATGGACTCATTTCACTAACATATTTTGCATTAAGGAGGTTTACTGTATCAGTAACCGCCTGATTTTTGCATTAGATAAGTACATATACACACACCTTTGCATATGATCATACAACATTTAGAATCCTTTAAGGACAATGACTGCACGTGGATGATGTTTTGAGTAGATGGATGAGGATAGTAGGATACGTTCTTCCTAACTTGGAGATTTCGGGGACGAAATCCTTTAAGGAGTGGAGAATGTAACACCCCGTAATTTGAACATAAAAATTCACAAATTAAAGTATACTTAATTAAGTGAAATGGGTTGCGCAGAGAAATATATATATTGATATATATATATATATATATATAATTGAAAATTAAATAAATATGCAAAAATGTTCAAAACAGCGAATTGGGAGAGGGGAATAACCGAACCGGCCGATTTTTGAGGTCGACCCAAGCCCGCTGGGTCGACTAGGGGTTAATCCAGGGTGTTTGGCTGTCAACCCGTGGGCCGATTCGCTCAAATGCAGATTTTGCATTTGAATGGTTCTCATGGTTCAGCTTTAATCTAAAGGCCCTAGATGGTTCCTACACTTGACTTCTTCCCCAAGACATGCTTTGATGGCTTGGATTGAATCTAGGGTTAATCCTATGGCTAATATTACCCTAATCTTCAATAAAAAGGACCTAACACCTAGCCTAAATCATCATTATTCAATCCTACAACTAAACTATGTCAAATTTGTTCCTCTCATGGCCTCCACTCTCATGCTAAAATTCCTAAGTTTATTTCTATGAGAGATTTTGAGTGCATACAAGTATTTTCAAGCTTGTATGAGTATTCTTAGTTTGCATTTAAGTCAAGTTGCAACATTTCTATTTCAAAGCAAGGGTGTTTATTGATTTGGCTCAAGGGTTTTCATTTGGAGATTGCATATTTGGGTTTTTGGTGCTTGCATAAGGGCTTCGTCTCAATCTTTATAATAAATATTTATTTGTGTCTTCATAGCATTGTAAGCCCTTTTCTACTTTCTTTTTATTAACTCTAAAGTTAAATGGATGATGCAAGTTTGGGGTTGATCATTATGATATGCAAGTTTGGTTGATCATTATATGCAAGTTTGGTTGATCATTATATGCAAGTTTGGTTGATCATTATGCAAGTGGGTTTAATCATTATGTATGACACATGTTGCTATGTTATGCAAGTTTGGGTTGATCATGTTATCATGTTATGCAAGTTAAACTTGAAGTTGTGAGCTTAAAGCTTCAAGCTTTATGTTGAAGTTTGCATTTTGGCAACATGAAAGTTATCATATCCCTTATGATAACTTGCATGTGAGGCTAAATGCGAACTTCTAGCAACTTCTACATGTCATTTATCACCATGTATCACTCATATGCTAAGTTTGGTTTTATGCATGCTTTTGAAGCCTAATAATGTAATATGCAAGTATATGAACATATGTACATTTCATATGCCACCATGATAAACTTGTGGCTTCAACACCTTTTTGTCATGATTATGCCAAGTTCCATATTTTATCCTTTATGCGTTATTGCGATTATGTAAACGATGGGATTACGTTGGGGTTGGGTAACATTATGACAAAAACATGGTTTTTATAACATAACGTGATATGTTAACTTGTAATTATGTTTTGGAAACATAATGGACATGACACTTAGAAAATATGAGAGTGGCCAACTCGAGGTTGGGTTGAGTTTGTAGCATAAATCTACCCGGACCCGCCCGGCTTAACTAGTAGCTACAAACAATAGGACCCAATGTGAGAAGTTGGTCATGTTGTGCTCGAACCCGAGGTTAGACCTAGTTGTGGTGTAAAGCTACCCGGACCCGCCCGGCTTAACTAGTAACCACAACAAAGTCTAATGTGAGAGGTTAAAGCGCATTAAGTTAATGAATGCCTCCTGATTAGGGTTAAGTCATGGTCCACTTAATACTTAACCAATTTTGGCTTGATGGGTTAATCGCAGTTAAGTCAGGATCCTTGGGTACTCTTAACCAATTTAACCTACGTTTGGATCGGGTTAACCACATTTTACCCGTTAAGAAACCCTAGTTGCGTGGCCCTTTTCAGCAGTAACCTTCTAGATAGTATCATAAGACCCTAGGACTAGGCTAGGGTGGGGCACGATTACTGGGCTGATTGTAAGAGACCAAAAGAGACGGCTGAATGATGCACCGGTTGTTCAGGCGGACCATGGTCGTGCACATTAAGTCCGGAGTTGAACACGGGGGCCGGTAGGTTTAGACTGTGCATCCTGGAATTGTGTCTGAGGGTTACACCGTAGGGCCTGATACACCCTAGGGGTGGACCCTGCACAGTCAACTACATTACATGATTAAGCCGTATGACACCGACACTTGACGAGTTAGGCTTATAGGGAGCCGATCGACTAGACCGAGTAGTTGGACCTTGATTTAGGTCATCTCATGATGTTGGGCCAAGCTTGGGCCAAGGGATCAATCCTTGTTTTTACTCGACATGTTAGAATGCTAGTACACCCGTGGTGCAAAACTTAACCTTGATTATGCAATGACACCTTTATCTATCTTGTTAGTTAATCATCATGCCAGTATGTTGTTATCCTTATGTTCATCTCAGCTTCTCATGCCAGTTAACTTTACTAGTTCATAGACAGATAGTAGTAGGGCTTACCAGTCTTTTTGACTGACCTGTTTTCTTTCGCCTCTTTTCTTCCGTTTCCCTCCCCCCCTCAGGTTCTCAGGGTGGGAACATTGGAGCTTCGCTTGGATCTTTACATCTTGCTTACTGGATTTGCTCATGTACGGTTTTGGACATTGAGCTAGCTATGGTTTATCACTTCATTTTGGGGATAGTACTTTATGTATTTCAGTTTTTCAGTTTATGCTTTTATCTAGACTTTGTTGTTGGAAAATAATGAACAAGTACTTTGTTGTAACATGACTATGGTTTTGAAATGCTAAGATTTATCCGCTGCTTTACTACTCTGTTTTACTTATATGTTCTGTCTTGTGATATATGCATGCATGTTTACCTTGTTTAACGCCCCTCCAAAGCCAGTGTCCTTGCAAGAGTGGCCCTGGTGGAGGTGGGGTGTTACAAATTGCCACTTACGCGTGCCACACTGGGAATTCACCCCATGCGACTGATGTCCATCGATATACAACCTCTGAGCTCGTACGTCTCGGAGAAGGGCGTTAAGCAAGAGAATAAATTCTCCGCCGCCAAACAGATGTATATTTAATAGAGATCAATCAACACAGAATAAAATCCAATGTCAGACACATAATCCATTTACAAGTTCGTTCTAGGTCTGAACGAAACCGGAGGCACTTTCCTCGCATATCCATCGATCTCCAAGTACGTCTGGACGATCACCAACTGTTTCCCTCATCTTGGGTGTACAGCCCAATCAAGATCATCAGTAATCACCCAAACGATGTGAAGACTTCCGGTCTTCAAACACCGTCTTCCTCTTCGACATCTCGTCGAATCGGTTATTCAAAATGGGTATAAACCCGGCCTTTCTGAATAACCCACGTATATAATAAATGAATGTTACACAAACACAACAAACGCCTCATTCCAATTCAGAATATTCTTTTATTCACAAAATCACATTCTTAGGGAAAGGTTCCCATTAATTTTATCCAAGATAAATTCTTCTAAATTTATTCTTTAATCTTCCTTTGGATATCATTTCAAACTAGTCGGGATTAGCGAACCACACCGAAGTAATTATTTATTTTATTTCCCAATCCCAACCTATATATCCCATGGAGCAAAACTGGTGATACTCCATCCCTAACACCACGGTGTTATCGGTAAAATTAATTACCATTTCACGTTCAAATCTAATTAAAGATTTAACTATCGCTTTGGAGCAAAACTGGAGGCACTCCATTCTCGATCACCTATCAGATTTGATAATTTAAATTATCGATTCACATTTTAATCTAATTATAGATTCATTAAAACTCCACTTAGTTTTAATCTTTTCAAAAATCAACAACTTGCCTTTAACCGGGTTAAAGAACCAATGTCATATAAAACACGATTCACGATAAACCCAAATCACATTCGATATTAAATACAAGGCTCTGAATAGAAAATATACCGGCTTATATTCAATATCAAATTCTGAAACCAACAAATATCGTATTGGAAATAACGATATAAAATATAACTTTCAAATTCCCATAACAATATCTGTATAGTCACGAAATCCAACATCGAAATATTCCGAAGATAATTTCGATTCAACTCCAGTACAATTCACGTATTGGGAATATTGATTATTTTTAAAATCACTTTCAAATTCAATTTATTTATTTCAAAAATAAATTGATTTTAATTCTAGTTCAAAACTAGTTCATTTCGATAAAGATCTATTTTTATCTTTTCAAATATGGAATTTTTCAGCCCAATTTTTCCCAAATCATTTCTTATGATTTTACACAAATTATAGATATTTTTAATAATTTTATTAAGGCCAGTACAGTCGATTTCCATCAACGGCCATCGAACTGCACTTACAGCGACCTTTTCCAAATTTGATTTGGACATAATTCCAAATCCAACCGTTAGATTTGAAATTTCTAATATTCATTGGAAAGCTTTTTTCGATACGAACCTAACGGTTCCGGTTTTAGGAGAATCCGACGGTCGGATCTCCCGCAACGTCAATTCGAAGTTAATGGTCGAAATTCACGAACTGCCGCGGCGCGGCGCGTTCTATTCGGGCCATTATATATATAATATATATATATTATATATATTTCGTCGATTTCCTTTTAAAACGTATTTTATAAATCGTTTTAAATTCGTTCTCAAAACCATTTCAACGCTACATTCAATTTCAAATCGATTTGATTTCAATTCGAATTCATTTCAATTTTATTTAATTCGAATTCAAATTCATTTCAATTCAATTGAAATTCTAATTCGTTTCAATTCAATTCAATTTGAATTTAACTTCTATTTAATTCAATTCGAATTCATTTCAAATTGATTTCAACTCAATTTCAGTTCGTTTTAAATTTCATTCCAAACGATTTCAATTCGTTTTAATTCAATTTCAATTTAATTCAATTTGAATTCATTTCTATTCAATTCGAATTCAAATTCACTTTCTATTCAATTCGAATCGAATTCATTTTCTATTCGATTCGAATTCATTTCAAATTGATTCAATAAAATTTCAATTTGAATTTTAATCTAATTTAATTTGAATTTCATTTCAAAATATTAAATTTTGAAATTACTTTTCAATATTCATTATAAAACGAATAAAATCAATATAAATATCGTTCGCGTCAAAATAACGCATCTCTAATCAACACGGCTTTATATTTTTCAAAAACTTCTTTATTCTATTCAACAAATGAATATTTATTTTATTCAACACATGAATCTATATTTCTTTCAACACACGACTAATCTCAACACATGAGTACTGTCAACACATCACTATTTTTGGTATGTAAAATATTTTATACAATTATGGTATCTATCGTTTGATTTTCAATTAGACTCCACCGTGAAGTAGTTCTAAATTTAAATATGATAAAGATGTAAATTTTATTGTTAAAATATTTTACTCAACACATAAATAGTTTCAACACGTGAACATCGTCAACAGATGACTATTTTTATATTCAACACATGAATTTTCTTTTATAATATTCATTATTTTCCCAGTTGGAATGAGGCCCAATCAATTACCATATAACGTTAATTATATGGATTCCATACAACACATGTATATAATAGCAATGATAAACAATCAACCATCATCCAAGGTGCACCACACAACTGCATAAGCATCAAATATAAATAATTGACGCTTACACAGTCTGTCGACCAATCGATCGACATACAATTAAATAATTGGGATTAGTGTACGCCAAATTTCATCTCAACACCCGTGTGGGGTTTCAAATCAACAAACACAGATTTTTATTTGTGCAGTTGGGCGATGTGTAAAATTTATCATCCCAATCAATATCAGTCAAATCGGTGTATATAAACAAATCGGTCGATTTGTTTATAAATATTTATTTATTCACATTTACGTTAAAAATTATATTTTTAACGATAATTAATTTATTTCAACACATTAACCTATATTATTGATTTCACATCCACATCACAAACAAATTTTCACAACATATCAATCAAACAAACAAGCCATCCATGGTCTGTGGATGACGGGTGTCGGGTGCTGCTAAGCACCGTCTGCATCCTAGTATATATATATATAACTAGAAAAAGAGAATTTAGAGTGAGAAGTTCTCACCGATAGCTAATCCAATCATCTCGACTCTTCTTCGTTCGCGCCTTTCTTCACTTTCGTTGCCCGTATTCACTACATATGTAAAAATCGAATTTTTACTTCGCTATTCAATATATAAAAATCGAATTTTTACTTCGCTATTCAATATATAAAAATCGAATTTTTACTTCGCTATCCAATATATAAAAATCGAATTTTTACTTCGCTATTCAATATATAAAAATCGAATTTTTACTTCGCTATTCAATATATAAAAATCGAATTTTACTTCGCTATTCAATATATAAAAATCGAATTTTTACTTCGCTATTCAATATATAAAAATCGAATTTTTACTTTGTTGCTATGTATATAAAAATCCTATTTTTATAATCACGCTATATGGATAAAAATTCTATTTTCACACCGCTACTATATAGATAAAAATTCTATTTTCACACCGCTACTATATAGATAAAAAATCTATTTTTACAATGCTACTATATAGATAAAAATTCTATTTTTACAACGCTACTATATAAATAAAAATTCTATTTTTACAATGCTACTATATAGATAAAAATTCTATTTTTACAACGCTACTATATAGATAAAAATTCTATTTTTATATCGCTATTCTCTATATAAAGATTTCGCCTTTTCGAATATAAAGATTTCGCCTTTTCAAATATAAAGATTTCATTTTTTCAAATATAAAGATTTCATTTTTATTTCATCACTATAAAAATCACCTCTTTATTTCAACGTATATATAATAAAAATCAGATTTTTATTTCGCTACATATACCAAGATGATATTTTTATATTCTCTATCTTATAAAGATTATATTTTTATAGTTCCAACTATGTAAAAATCATATTTTTATCGTTCTACAATATAAAAGATTATATTTTTATTATCTATATAATACGAAAATTATATTTTCTACCTTTCTATATTATAAAAATTATATTTTTACTAATTAAAAAGTCCCGTCTTTACTATATTAAAAATTTCGTCTTTCGTCTATATAAAAATTTGGTCTTTAATCTATACAAAAATTTGGTCTTTAATTCAAATCATATACTAAAAGATCCAATTTTTCTATCATGGTAATTTATATAAAACTGATTTTTTTTTTTATTAAACTAAAATTTATAGAACCTAAATAAATAAATAAAATAGAAGGGAGCTTACAGTGTTTTGTAGAGGAGAGGGGGGCTGATGCGCTTCAGGAAGAGGAGGGCGGCTGTGGCTCCTCGCGAGAAGGGGTGCGTCGGGTGTCTCGCGCGACAGGGGAGAGGAGGGAAAAGAAGAAGCGGAGGAGCAGGAAGAGGATGGGAGAGCGGCGCGAGAGGAGGGGGAGCTCGAGAAGGAGGCGCGGTGGCCCGAGGCGGCGTGATTTCCTGGATCCGTCGTTTTTTTTCTTTTATTTCTGAATTAAATCGGAGGGGGCCTGATCGAGGGTGTAGGAGAGAAAGGGGGGATTTTTTTTATTTAATTAATTTAATTTCAAAAAGTTGACTTTTTCATACGACCTCTAAACGAGGCCCACCGCCTGTCGTCCATAGCTAATTACCCCCATTCCGAACACAATGGGATATGTATCGTTCACTGATTCGATCGTTTCGATCAGTTTCCGTCAAAATCAACATATAACTCTATATATTGAATTTGAACGCGCATTTCAATTTACCGGGGTCACATACTAACTCGACAAATTCCAAAAAAATATTTTCTAGCTTCTTATTGACAATACGGTCCTAAAAAAACTAGCTTCGTCCAATTCTGAGACCGTTGGAAAAATGGCCAATTTCCAGTCGATTAAAATCAACTAAAACTGGTCAAACGCGTTTTCCTTTGCCACGCTCACATGTTGATTCGAAAAATTACGAAATTTGAAACCTAGCAATAATTTGACATCACGGATCCAACAAAAGTGGTTTCGTCGAAATCTGAGGTCGTTTGCAAAATTCCCATTTTTAAGGGCCTGAATTCCATAGCGACTATTCAGAATTTTCAACTGGACATATCTTTTGATTCCCGCTATGAAATTTCGATTTTTCGGATTCGTTGGAAAGATATTCTCAATTAAATCCTATTATTTTTGGTTTCGCTAAAATCCGGATTGTTTTGCACCTAGTATATTCAATTGAAGTTTGAAATCGAATTATCGAACTACCGCGCCATTTTCAATTCCTTATATAATTATATATAATTATTTATATTCTAACGACGACGTATATAATATATACGTTCTAATTCTATTCAAAATAAATTTTCCGTCGATATTATTTAAAATAATCTATTTTGAATGTTCAAAATTCACTAAAATTGCCAAAATAAAAATTTTAAACTGGCCCAGATTTTCGGGTTGTTACATAAAATCTCCCAGGATCTTAAATTTTCCTTATTTTTAATCCAAATCCATTTACAAACACTTACCCAATTCTCCAGAGTTTTAAATTCAATTTCTGGTTAAAATTTCAGATTTAACTCATCTGATTTCACATATTTCACTTATATGAATTCTGATTGGTTATTTACATAACCATTTAATTTATAATTTTACTCGATTATAATAACAACCAATATATCCATTATATTATAATTTTGATATATATATCTTCTCTATATCAAGATATACCTTGTGTAAACTTATTTTAATTTACCCTCTTGTCAAAACATATCGTGTCGACCCATCGTATTCGAGTGTTTATTAACTCCTACCGATACAGTGGATCAAACTGATCGACCAGAATCCATAAATAACTCAACCAATGAATCTCCACAATATAAAACAATTTTTATATCAATAACAAATACGTTCACTCGTATATATACACTCATCTCAATCTAGGGTATTACTAACCCCATCTCTACTGAGTAACGCCACAGAGCCAAGGTAACTCACTTAACTTAAGCTTTGATACCAACTGTAATGACCCGGGATTTTTGTCGACTTTAGTTATCGCCATAAACTCAATGATGACTAACCAAACATCGAAAAATACCGATCATTAATGAAAGAAATTAGAGTCCAATTTGAGCTGACCAAAAACACAAGTCCAACCCCAAATTAAACTGAAACTCAAGAAATTAATAGAAAGAAAAACAGAGGGTGAGGAAAGATAAGATAGAAACTTAGAATAGAAGAAGAAGAAGAAGAACACAACATCAGAGTAACACGAACCTCACAGCGGAACGAATAACATATAATATATATAACATAACTTGAAATATACATCTGTACTTGAATATACATCATTATTAAAGTACAGCACTTACAACACAGCGGAAATAACTATAGCTATATGATCCTGAAGCCTCCTTCTCCAAGCTCTTCCAGTACATCTGTAAATCCCGACTACTTGACTGCCCGTACAAATTTAGGCACCCAAGAGTTTAGGGAAACAAGCAAATAAACTCCCGGTTAGTCATGGGACTGGTATGAGTAAAACAGTTTAAAACAGTTTGAACAAGTAAACGATATCTCATAAGACCACGCCGTATAACAGAACGGGTTTTTCCCTTATGTGAATCCAAATTATCTTTATATCAAAACCCTTTTGATATTATAATAATGTCTATCAACCAAAACTATAATAATCGTCTAGCAAAAATGCTTTCATCTCACGTTCTACAAATACAGTATACAATCAAAACCGCAAGCACGTATTGGGTAATGGATTTCCAACTATGACAAGGTATGGAACCACCTTTCGCTAGTGTACCTCTAGAAACGAATACACTGGGCTCAACAAGAGCATCTTGCAACCCGACCACTCATTTCGCTTGAGTGTATCGAATGTATATCACCAACGGTTGGGATCAGCAACCGTTTCCCGAATGGGACAGCATCAACAATAGATTTTTAGAAGTAAATGAAATTCTAGATCAGGTGATTATACACCCTACTTCGGTGCGACCGACTTAGCCATGTTGCCTGCCCGATTTCTGTCATTTACCTGATGTGAGGCTAGAAGCTACGCTTTATCATCACACCAGATTCACTTTGAATGCCACATCGTCAAATCCATCAAATCACCGATTGACGTCCTCAACCATACATTATGTGTTAGCTAAAAGAAGTTTCCTTCTCCGCTTCCACTCTTGGTAAGGTTGGAGAAATCAATATACGTGATCGTCTGGAAATACTATGTCAGGCATCCGTCCATACAAGTCATCCAGGAACAGGATGAACCGAAGGCACTATTCTGTAAATAGTATAGCCCTTGCATAACTCTGTCTTCAATTTCCTTTGGCATATATGATTCACAATGCTTATGCCAATACAGAGTGTGTGACGGCCTGGAATTTCGCTCGATCCGAATCAGTCGTTAAACCGATCTAGACCGTTCGAAACCCCTGAACGTTGAGAACAGGACAAAACAGAACGCAGACGGAAGAACATTTCATTGTTATTACAACAATTGCATCAGATACAAGAATATACAGAGTATAAATAAATAAATTACATTCGATAAATATCAGAGATTACAATAAATTACAAAGCAGCGGAAAATAATACAAAGCACAACTGAAGGTGATATACGGATACAGAGCTTTCCGGATATCATTCCAGCTGTAAACCAGGATCCTGTGAATATAAATCTGCAAAACCAAAACCACTAGCTGCCCGTGCGGAAAATAGGGGCACCCAGAGTTTAGGGTAAAACAATAAACTCCAGGTCAGTCATGTGACTGGTGTGAGAACTAAAACAGTTATTTAAAGCTTTACTTTAAAGATAGTAATTCAAGGGACCACGCCGTATAACACGGAACGGGTTTCCTCCCAAGAATACTAGTGCATAGAATAAACAGCGCAATGCTTTTTCGAAAAATGAAGCTATTATAAGACCCAGGTCCCATCACACAATGCAACGCAAGCCGGAGGATAGGGTTTTACCTTATAACAGCCAAACATGCTTGATACGTTTAAAACAAATCATTTGATACTATAATAAGTGTATAGTGTCAAAACATTTCAATCATAAATATAAATCATAGGCGGCATAGCTACCATCTACTATGTCGCCATACTAGTTCTACAATTAAAACCGAATTACTCGTATTGGAAATTGGATTCCGTCATGAGTCGAGCCAAGGGGCAAACTCCTCTCCGCGTTCGAGACACTCTAGCAAATGCCTCAGGGTTACGCACTCTGGGCAACCCTGGATGCGGCTGGGCCGGTCCTCACTTACGTTAGAGGATTAATTATGCCTGAACACACGTTTCCCGGTCCTTACAGACCTATAATCGAGGCGCCTCATTCCAACAACCACAAAGGTGAAAAGTATATATATGTCAGGGCTGGTAAGTCACTGACACCACCATAGCTAGAAAGAAACGTCGTGCTCTCCCAGCGGTCCGTATCCCGTTTTTAACTCATACCGAGGTGTGAGGCTCGCGAATTCACGTTATACACAAAGTTGCCACGTAGGCTGCGCTTTGATCATCAACCACAAGACTTTGCTTTTCAACAGAAGCCTTGATCATTGCATCTCAGCGTGCCACACAAGCAATTCATGCCATGCGACTGATGTCCATCGATATACAACCTCTGAGCTCATACGTCTCAGAGAAGGGCGTTAAGCAAAAGAATAAATTCTCCGCCGCCAAACAGATGTATATTTAATAGAAATCAATCAACACAGAATAAAATCCAATGTCAGACACACAATCCATTTACAAGTCCGTTCTGGGTCTGAACGAAACCGGAGGCACTTTCCTCGCATATCCATCCATCTCCAAGTACGTCTGGACGACCACCAACTATTTCCATCCTCTTGGGTGTACAGCCCAATCAGGATCGTCAGTAATTACCCAAACGATGTGGAGACTTCCGGTCTTTGACCACCGTCTTCATCTTCGACTTATCGTCGAATCGGTTATTCAGAATGGGTGTAAACCCGGACTTTCCGAACAACCCGCGTATATTAAAAACAAATGTTACACAAACACAACATACGCCTCATTCCAATTCATTAGTCACTAACTGCAAATTAGCAAGAGAACAATTTCCTAAACATTAACCCCGAAGGCCGAAACCAACATCAGATCAATATCCAGGAAACCATTCTTCTTAGCCAACCTACAGCTAGTTTCTAAATTTCACATTCTTAGGGAAAGATTCCCATTAATTTTATCCAAGATAAATTCTTTAAAATTTATCCTGAAATCTTCCTTTGGATGTCATTTAAAACCAAATTATGGGTTTTTCCAACTAGTCGAGATTAGCGAACCACACCGAAGTAATTGTTTATTTTATTTCCCAATCCCAACCTATTCATCCCATGAAGCAAAACTGGTAATACTCCATATCTAACACCGTGGTGTTATCGGTAAAATTAATTACCATTTCACGTTCAAATCTAATTAAAGATTTAACTATCGCTTTGGAGCAAAACTGGTAATACTCCATTCCCGCTCATTTCTAAATTTGATAATTTAGATTACAAATTCACATTTCAATCTAATTGCAGATTCGTTAAAACTCCTTTTACTGGGTTAAAGAACTAGGTGTTATTTAAAACACAGTTCATGACAAACCCAAATCACATTCTATTTGTTATCGGGTTAAAGAACTAGTGTTATTTAAAACACTATTCACGATAAACCCATTTCAAATTTAATCAAATATATTAGAAATTCGATTATTTAAAACCCCTTTTTAAATCTAATTCATTTATTTAAAAATGATTGGGTTTTAAATTTAGTTCAAAACTAGTTCATTTCGATAAAAACCCATTTCAAATCCAATCAAATATATTAGAAATCCCGATTATTTAAAACCCCTTTTTAAATCTAATTCATTTATTTAAAAACAATTGGGTTTTAAATTTAGTTCAAACTAGTGCATTTCGATAAAAATCTATTTTTATCTTTTCAAATATGGAGTTTTTCATCCCAAATTTTCCCAAATCATTTCTTATGATTTTACACAATTTATTGATATTTTTAATAATTTTATCAAGGCCCGTACAGTCGATTTCCAACAATGGCCATCGAACTGCACTTACAGCGACCTTTTTCGAATTTGATTTGGACGTATCTCCAAATCCAACCGTTAGATTTTGAATTTCAAATATTCGTTAGAAAGCTCTTTTCGATACGAACCCAACGGTTTCGGTTTTAGGAGAATCCGACGGTCGGATCTCCCGTAATGTCCGTTTGAAATAAATGGTCGAAATTCACGAACTGCCGCGGCGCGGCGCGTTCTATTCAAGCCATTATATTATATATATAATATATAATATATATATTTCGTCGATTACTATTTAAAACGAATTATATAAATAGTTTTAATTCGTTTCAAAGAAATTTCAACTTCCATTTCAATTTGATTCAAAATTGAATTCTCCTTTATAAATTCGTTTTAAAATTCATTTCTATTCAATTCAAATTTCAATTAAATTTGAATTCATTTCAATTCGCTTTCAATTCAGTTTGAATTCGTTTTCAATTCAATTTGAATTCGTTTTCAATTCAATTCAATTCAAATTGGTTTTCTATTCGATTCAAATTCATTTTCTATTCAAATCAAATCAAATTGGTTTTCTAGTCCATTCATTTCGAAATCGTTATATATTCAATTCATTTCGAAATCGTTATATATTCAATTCATTTCGAAATCGTTATATATTCAATTCATTTCGAAATCGTTATATATTCGATTCATTTCGAAATCGTTATATATTCGATTTATTTCGAAATCGTTATATATTCAATTCATTTCGAAATCGTTATATATTCAATTCATTTCGAAATCGTTATATATTCAATTCATTTCGAAATAGTTATATATTCAATTCATTTCGATATCGTTATGTATTCAATTCATTTCGAAATCGTTATATATCGATATAAATATCGTTCACGTCAAAATGGCGTCAATCTAATCAACACGGCTTAATGTATTTCTATTTCAAATATTTCTTTTTGTCAGCACATGACTAATCTCAACGAATGAGTACCGTCCACATGTGACTATTTTTTTTTGTTAAAATATTTCGTTCAACACATGACTAATCTCAACGGATGAGTACAGTCAACACATGAACCTTTATTTTATATTGATAAAGATGTAAATTTTTATTATAAAAATATTCGTTCAACACATGACTAATCTCAACGGATGAGTACAGTCAACACATGAACCTTTATTTTATATTATTCTTTATTTTCTAAATTGGAATGAGGCCCAATCAATTACCATATAAAGTTAATTATATGGATTTTCATACAACACATGTATATAATAGCATTGAAAATAATCGACCATCAACCAAAGTGCACTACACTGTATAAGCATCAAATATAGATATCTAACGCTTATAACAGCCTGTCAATCAATCGATCGACATATTTAATCAATCAGGATGAGTGAACTTCAAATTTCATCCCAATACCCGTGTGGGGTTTCAAACAATCAAACAAAGATTTTATTTGTGCAGTTGGGCGATGTGTAAAATTTATCGACCCAATCAATGTCCTTCAAATAGGTGTACATAAACAAACCGTCTGGTTTGTAAATGAATATTTTATTTTATTCACTTTCACGTTAAAAATTATATTTTTAACGATAAAACATTTTATTTCAACATATGAATTTCTATTCAGTTCATTTACACAATGAAAATGATATTTTTATTTTTCTAACATATTTTAGAAAATTTCGGCGGCATAACGGCACGATACTAGAAACGGGACAAGGCCTAGCCTTATCCCCGGTCTAGTGAAGGCCCACGCCATTCACACATCAATCAAATTCACCAAACAACCAAATTCAATTCAAATAATCTGACTAATCTATGCAACCAAACAAACAAGTCCATGGTCTGTGGACGATTGTGTCGGGTGCTACTAAGCACCGTCTGCATCCTAGTATATAAATATAACTAGAAAAGAAATTGAAAGGTGAGAAATTCTCACAGATAGCTATCCTAGCTCCACGACACTTCATTGATAGAAATCTTCATCGCTATCGCATCTTCGCCATCTTCGTTGCCCGTAGCCACTACATATATAAAAATCACACATTTTTATATTTTGTTGTCTTTAAAATAAAAATCACATTTTTATTTATTCACTTTCAATTTAAAAATCATATTTTAATAATCGCTTCCTACATTTAAAAATCGAATTTTTATTCCGTTATTCAATATATAAAAATCGAATTTTACTACTGTGTTAAATAGATAAAAATTATATTTTTATCACGTTCTTCTTCATATAAAGATTTCGTCTTTTCAATTATAAAGATTTCGCCTTTTCAAAAATAAAGATTTCGTCTTTTCAAAAATAAAGATTTCGCCTTTTCTATTTTAAAAATCTAATCTTTTCTATTCACTACTAACATAAAAATAGTATTTTTATATCTTCTACTATATAAAGGTCATATTTTTGATTCACTATATATATAAAGATCCAATTTTTAACACTTCTATGATGTAAAAATCATATTTTTATCCTTCCACAGTATAAAAGATTATATTTTTATAACTAAAAATCGATCATTTTTATAGCTAAAGATCTTATCTTGGTATGATAAAAATCTCCTCTTTTCGTCTTATAAAAATCTCGTCTTTCTTACCATAAAAATCTAATTTTTATAAACTATAATATATAAAAAAAAAAAAATCCTAACTCTATATTATTTTATATAAAAGCGGATTTAAAACTAAACGCTTTTTAATTAAATTAAATTAAAACTCACCAGAGGAAGTTTGGGGAAGGCTCAGCGTCACTTGGAGGTGGTGCAGGCGCTCCGGAGTGGTGCAGGAGGGCGCGACAGGCGAGGTGGCTCGCGGTTTGGGCGCAGAAGGGAATGCGGTTTGCTGGTGGAAAGAGAAGGAGCAAGAGAGGGGAGAGGTGGGTCGTGAGGAGGAGGGGAGGACTGCGGCGAGGCCTGGTGGGGCGGCGCCATCACTCTGGTGGAGCAGGGGGCCCACGACGGTGGAATTAGGGCTAGGGCGCAGATTTCAATTCGAAGAGGGGGCTTAGCAGGGGCGGTGGATGGAGGAGTGGAAGGCAGGGGGAGGCGCGCTTCGTCGGAGGGGAGGCGCGTTCATCAGCGCGGTGGCGCGCTGAACGGAGGAGCGACGTTGCTCCTCCTTCTCTCTCTTTTTTTTTATTTTTTTTGTTTTTTTTCTGTTTTGAAAATCGGCGTTGACCAGAGATAAGTGGGGGAGGAGAGCTTTTTTTTATATATATATATTTTATTATTTAATTTTGAATTTTGAATTTCATGAAGTACCCCTTCCATTCGAACTCGAAATCAAACCCGCCGACTGTTGTCCCTAGCGTATTACCCCCATTCCGAACACAATGGGATATGTATCGTAAGCTGATTCGACTATTTCGATCAGTTTTCGTTAAAATCAACATATAACTCTATATATTGAATTTGAACGCGCATTTCAAATTACAGGGGTCACATACTAACTCTATAAATCCCAGAAAAATATTTTCTAGCTTCGTATTGATGATACGGTCCTAACAAAGCTAGTTTCGTCGAATTCTGAGACCGTTTGAAAAATGGCCAATTTCCAGTCGATTAAAATCAACTGAAACTGGTCAAACGCGTTTCCAATAGCCACGCTCACATATTGATTCGAAAAATTATGAAATTTGGAATCTAGCAATAACTTTACATCACGGATCCAACAAAAGTGGTTTCGTCGAAATCCGAGGTCGTTTGCAAAATGTCTATTTTTAAGGGACTGAATTCCATAGCGACTATTCAGAATTTTCAACTGGACATATCTTTTGATTCCCGCTATGAAATTTTGATTTTTCGGATTCGTTGGAAAGATATTATCAAATAGATCCTAATGTTTTTGGTTTCACTAAAATCCGGATTGTTTTGCACCCGGTACATCCAATTGAAGTTTGAAATCGAATTATCGAACTACCGCGCCATTTTCAATTCTATTTATAATTATATATAAATATTTATATTCTAACGACGGCGTATATAATTTATACGTCGAATTATATTAAAAATAGATTTTCTCGTCGATACTATTTAAAATAATCTGTTTTAGATATTCAAAATTAGCTAGAATTGCCAAATTAAAAAATTTAAACTGGCCCAGATTTTCCGGGTTATTACAGAGTGGTTCTTTGGATAATAATCCAACCGGTCTCTCCATATTAACAAAGTTAAAATGGTCAAAACTTTGATAGTCTGTGATTTAACTATCGAAGAAAAACAGGTGTGCAAACAACGATATTATTTCCAAATGGAAATAATATCGATCAAACATCATTCAACATTTATCTCTTTATTTCCTTAATTTACTTATCTCCTGTTCCCCTATATCCAATATTTCTTATTTTCTAAATTTGGAAAATATACGTTATTAACAATGGAAAACATTTCCATTTCTTGTTTTCTTTATTAGAAAACATTTCTGGTTTCTTATTTAGAAAACATTTCCAAAGCTTCTTCATTGGACTTAGACATATGTTTAAACAAACCATCGCGATGCCAACTCGAACCATTTCCTTTAATTACTAAATTAACTTAACTTCTTTACTATCGAACCTTAACCATTCCTTAGTTAAATACGAAGCCAATCAAGTTAGGGTAGAACTACCTCTCAGACCTTAACTGAACAACATTTCTAACTTTGAAATAGGCAAAGTTCACTTTATTTCTTTAACTAACTTCCTTACTTAACCTTTCTTTTTGAATAACTATATGCGATTAGCTCCTTTTTTGATTAGCTCTATTTGATTAACTCTATTCGATTTACCCTATTGCATTCACTTTAACCGATTTACTTTAGTTGATAAATTCTTCTTGAGTAATCCTTTTCGATTAATTCTTTTCGAATAAACTATATTCGAATAACTCATTTCAAATAAACTATATTCGATATCTCCTTTCGGATAAACCATATTTGATATCACACTTCGAATAACTCATATGTTAACTTTATTCGAATAACTAATTCGAATAACTCTATGTGATTAACTCTATTCGAATAACTAATTCGAATAACTCTTATGTGATAAACTCTATTCGAATAACTCTATTTGAATAACTCTAGTTCGAATAACTCTATTCGAATAACTAATTCGAATAACTCTTATGTGATAAACTCTATTCGAATAACTCTTTTTGAATAACTCTAGTTCGATATAACTCTATCGTTTAACTTTAACTAATTAACACTAACTGTTTAACTCTAACTGGTTTACCCTAATGGTTTTACCTTAACTAGTTTAACTCTAACTGATTTACTCTAATGGTTTTACCCTAACTGGTTTAACCTAATTCGAATAACTAATTGTGACGGCAAGGAATTTCGCTCGATCTGAATCAGTCGCTAAACCGACAAAGACCGTTCGAAACCCCTGATCGTTTTGAGAACAGGACCAATCAATGTCCTTCAAATAGGTTAACATAAACAAACCGTCCGGTTTGTAAATGAATATTTATTTATTCACATTCACGTTAAAAATTATATTTTTAACGATAAAATATTTTATTTTAACACATGAATTTCTATTCAGTTCATTCATAAAATAAAATTGATATTTTTATTTTTTCCTAACTTATTTTAGAAAATTTCGGCGGCATAACGACACGATACTAGAAACGGGACAAGGCCTAGCCTTATCCCCGGTCTAGTGATGGCCCACGCCATACACATATCAATCAATCCATTCCATTTCACCAAACAATCAAATTTCAATCAAATAATCTAACCAACTACTCAACCAAACTAACAAGTCCATGGTCTGTGGACGATGGTGTCGGGTGCTACTAAACACCGTCTGCATCCTAGTATATATATAACTAGAAAAAGAAATTGAAGAGTGAGAAATTCTCACCAACTAGTTAAACCAAATGCCACGTCTCTTCTTATGTAGAAACCTTCGTCATGCTCGCCTTTTTGCCAATTTCACTGCCCGTAGTCACTACATATATAAAAATCACATTTTAATATTGTTGCTATGTATATAAAAATCACATTTTTATTCTACAACTATATAGATAAAAATTCTATTTTTATATCGTTGTTCATATAGTAAAGATTATATCTTTATTATTTATATAATATAAAAATCGTATTTTTATTATCTCTACTATATAAAAATCATATTTTTATTCTTTCTATAATATAAAAATCATATTTTTATTCTACTTCATTTGTCAAAAACCATAGAAGCTTTAAAGCGGAGAAAACTCACTTTTTTCTAACGTCCGGATTCGCTGTTTGGGTCCTAGAATTTGCAAATGAGCTTCAATCTTCACACCATCTTTTTTCTAGCTTAAACGCGCCATTCCGGACAACTTTTTCCTAAGGGTCTTTTTGCCGAAAATGCTCCAATTCGCCAGAATTCGCGAAAGTACACGAATTTTACCGCTTTCAGACAGCAGACTTTGAACGCGTTTTCCGAGCAGCTCCGAACTCCAAAACACGACTTCCATATAGCAAAATCGAAGAAACTTCCGCGCTCTATAACTTTGGTCTAGAGGGACTTTGGCCAAAAACGCACCGTTTGGGAGTTATTGGCGAAATACGGTCAGGGGCTTATTTGCAAAACGGGCGACTAGTGTAAAATGGGTTTTTGGTGACCGGGGGGCCCACGGCCGGAATTGAGGAGGGGGAAGGGGGCGCCGGACCTGATTGGGCGTGGGGAGGCAGCTAAGGGGCGGCGGCGGTGGTGGTGGGGCCCGGAGTGGTGGTGGTTGGTGTTGAAGGCCTAGGGTTCATGAAAAGAGGAGAGAGAAGGAGGAGGAGGAAGAGGAGGAGGAGGGGAGGAGGAAGAAGGGGTGCGGCCGGCGGTGGAGGGGCTGGGGAGGCCGGTGGAGGTGGGGGCAGCGGTACCTAGGAGGAGGAGGCCATTTTTCCTTTTTTGAAGAGAAAGAGAGAAGTGAAAATTATGAAGAGAAAAAGAAGTAAAAGTGTTTATATGTTAGTTTCTCCCGTAACGCCTGAACGCTAGCGATCTCCGATGGCCGCGGATTTCGAAAACGAGATAGTAGACGTGAAGACGAGTCCAACGAAACAAGTTTCGTCGAATTCCGAGTTCGTTTGACCATTCAAAAAAATCACAAAAATGCTCAGATAAGCTCTAAAAATGCGATTTTTGCGCACCTTTTCTTCTTGCACGCTCACATGCTAACTTCAAAAATCATGCCCTTTTGGATTTAACCATTTTTAGACGATACGAATCCAGAAAAAAAAACGAAATCGAATTCTGAGGTTGTATCAATAATGTTCCTTTGTAAAATGACTGCTCGCTTTACCCTGAACTGTTTCAGCTCGCACGGCCACATACTAACTCCGTTCGACGCGCCATTTGGAACTCAACAATGATTTGTCATTATGAATCCATAAAAATTTATCTCGTCGAATTCTGAGCTCGTATGCAAAATTTCACTTTTTAAGGGCTATGTTTTGCTAACCGAAAAGCTCCTGCCAATTGCCATTATTCCGGATATCGGAATATATCGAAGCTTATACTTTTCAGAGTTCTAAACGGCATTTCGATCTCAATGGAAGTGGTTTCGAGTCCAAATTCATCCATATGCAAAATATGATTTTTTGGGCCATGTATAATTTGCATAGCGACTATCCTGAATTTTCAACTGGACATATCTTTTATTTCCCGCTATGAAATTTCGATTTTTCAGATTCGTTGGAAAGATATTTTCAACTAGATCCTAATATTTTTTGTTTCGCCAAAATCCGGTTTATTTTGCACCCGGTATGTTCAACTGAAGTTTGAATTATCGAACTACCGCGCCATTTTCAATTCCTTTTATAATTATAAATAATTATTTATATTCTAACGACGATGTATATAGATATATACGTTCGAATTATATTCAAAATAAATTTCTCATTGTTATTATTTAAAATAATTCATTTTAAATATTCAAAATTCATTAAAATTGCCAAAATAAAAAAATTTAAACTGGCTCAGAATTTCCGGGTTATTACACTAATATTTGATTAACTCTATTCACTAACTCTACTCGACTAACCCCTTTCGAATAACTAATTCGATTTACTAACTTTCGAATACCATATTCGATTTAACTCCTTTCGAATACCATATTCGATTTAACTCCTTTATTTGCTTTATAAAGGTTTCCTTTTTAACAATGTTTATTCATTTTTAAAGATTTACTTTTAGTAACGGTTCTCCACTTTAAAATGATTTCCTTCTTATAACAGTTTCCTTTTTATAACGTTTTCCCCTTTTTCTAAATATCTCCTATTTATAAATATCCCAATTTATAAATATTTCTTATTTATAAATATTCCATTTATAAATATTTTTATTTTCAAATACCACTTTGAAAATATTCCCTTATCAACATTTCGGTATGTTATGGTATTCAACATATCAAATCACGATGATCAGTATCGTCCAAACACATATAATCGACAACAGATTATATATCACATCATATATCACAACATATGAATCACAGTAAAGTAAATGTTGAGGAATCCGGTTGGATTCCTCCAACCTGTTTCCCTGCATCACAGATGTTAAACAATATAGATAACATCACTTTCAGTTCCATATGATATATTCTGTTAAACAGAATCAATATAGAAATTCAACTAACTGACTAGCAGTTCAATCAAATAGTCAACACACAGTCAATCAGCCAATATTTAACAGTTCTAAAATATACAACATGAAATTATAAACTCTTCATGTAACACCCCGGATTTTTAAATAATCGAATTAACTAAATTAAAGAATAATAAATCTCAGACGTGAGAATTATGGAGATTGGGTTGCGCCATTGTGTTCGTCTCGGAATTCTAGTGAAGATAGAGTCCGAGTTTGCGGGAAACGAGTACCGGATGAAAGAGTTATGGACGAACGAAGTTTGGTGGCAAAGTAGAGAAAAAAATATAAATGCACTGGCGCACTTGGGAAGTGCGCCAGTACATATTTACACTGGCGCACCTGCCAAGTGCGCCCAGGCCGAGGCTGGAGCCTGCACAGCTTTCTGGTTCAGGCTGACTCGTGTTGTTGAGTCCATTCTGACTCCTTGCTGAGTCATTAGGGCTGACTCATCACCCTATCATAATTGAATGGTTTTGATTAACCCTAAGAACATACGACGGCTTAAATTAATTCATAACTCTATAAAAAGACCCATAGAAACAAACCCTAAATTAGAATTAAAAACTAAAACTATGGTCGTCATGCTGTTGTCTTGAACCCTAGAGTAGCCGCCACCAAAATTAAGAGGAAGAACAGCAACCAAATCAGAACTACTCAACCCTAACAGCGATTCTTCATCAAAGGAGCGCTAATTCAACTCCAGAAATCAGAATTCAGAACTCAAGACTGCTTTTGAGTTGTGAGTTCGATAGTTTTAGCAAAATAATTAGTAATTTAATTAGATTAAGTTATAACGCGGATTGTATGGATGTGATATGAAGTATTGATTGCATGTTGTAATTTTGTTGTAGGATTATGATTGAAATACCTATGATGTTGTGATGCGAAGTTATGTTGCTATCATCCATGTTGTAATCTTATATACAATCAAACCGTCATGTTTCTTATGCTAGTTTGTGATATTGATTCATACGATAAATCATATGTAGGAAAGTTTAGATGTTGATTCAAACATAAATCATATACAAGTTTGGGTAGAATTACATGTGACCTTACATGATTATGGCACCTAGTTTATGTGAGAATTTAATTGAAAGATTAGGCTATGACATGATACTTTACATGTTAGATATTAGTTTACACCGTTGTTGCGATGTATAAATCACATATGTGAATTTATGAGTTGGACAGGAATCATGTTATGTTATTACCTATGCAAGTTTGACCCCTTTAGATATAGGTTTATGACATATGATGTTTATGCAAGTTTAACCCCTTTAGATATAGGTTTATGACATATGTTGTCTATGCAAGTTTGTGGCCATTATTTCATCAAGTTCACACCTTTGGATTTGGATCTATGTTATACATGATGTTTATGCAAGTTTGTGGCCAATTTCTCATCAAGTTCACACCTTTAAATTTGGAACCATGACATATGTTGTTATGCAAGTTGTAATCTTGGCCTATGCAAGTTTTAGATGTAGAACATCATTCACATAAGCAAGTTCACCCCTATGTTAGATCTATGTTTTAATTATGTGTATATATGTGATGTTTTCTTTTATTTCATGAGTTAGACTATTCGAGTCTAACATATATCTTTACGTTAAACGAACAAACATACTACATGGGGAAAAAAGGGATAATGTTAAAAATGTTTAATTGGCATAAATGCCTTAAAAGGCATAAAATAAAATTGTGGTGAAATTGGTATGATTTTACACACCATAAATGGATGGACATAATTGAGTCAATTATGGACATCGCTAAATTTGGAATTGATTGATAATTTGAATAGGGAAAGTATTTCAAATTGGGGGTGATTAATTAGGAGTAATTAATCGTCTAAGAAACGAGGTTATACTCTTTTGTGGTGTAAGACTGCCCGGACCCGCCCGGCAAATACGGCTGCCACAAATGTCAGTCTAATGTGAGAGGTCTTAGGCATAAACTAAGTACGTAACAATTGTAAAGACACGAGGTTAGGCTCTTTTGTGGTGTAAGACTGCCCGGACCTGCCCGGCAAATCCAGCTGCCATAAATGCCAGTCTAATGTGAGAGGTCTTTTTGAGGTTACGGTCTTAATGAATTAAGAAACACTTAACCAGATAAGCATGTAGTGGGACAAGAGGGGGTTAAGTGGGTGCCTTGGGTGGCATGTGGAATCTAGTGGGTGCCTTTGGGTGGCATATGGAAATACGATTAGAAACACTTAACCAAAATATGAAACATGTAATTGAAACATGAATAAGAAGTGGGTTAAGTGAGATGTACTAGAGGGGACCAAGCTTAGGTGGATAGCTTGTGTCAAGTAATGGGAGCCCGTTTCAACCAGTAACCCATACGTATCTTTGTGGGCTCGACCCAAGTCGAGGACGAGACACGCATACTAGGCTTGATTGTAAGAGGCCAAACCGGGCTAGCAGTGGCAACGCAAGTCCAACGGGTTCATATGCGTGTGTGGACCCGGGCTGGTAGGTAAGACGTTGCATCGTGTAGGTATAAGCCGTGCATTCTTGGTGGTATCGGGTTGCCACTTTGGGGAGTGATACATCCCACTGTGGGGCCAGCACGGGTATCTACGAGTTAAGGAGCCGATCGCTTGGGGGTAGTGGGTACACCTAGTGGAGATAGGGGCAGACGGCACCTATGAATGCAGCTAGGGGTGCACGAAACTACCAATATCATTATTAAGTCTGTAGGCGGGATCAATCTTAGGGTGACCAGTAGTGGTGCAGTATACTAGTAGCAGTGCAGTTTAGGAATTATCCCATAGTGTTGGTGTAGTTCAGTAATTATAATATAGTAGTTTAGGTGTGCTTTAACGATATCGTAATTTATCTTGTTTCCTTGTTTACTCTGTCATACTCAATGGTTCATGGTCATTTCCCTATTTTCCAACTTATGCCTTAGCCTAGTTACTTTGTTAATTATATTGTTAGAATTATCGCACTCGCCAGACTTTATGTCTGACCCCTCTTTTCCATCTCTTTCCTTTTCCCCCTCCAGGTGCTCAGGTTGGAACTAGCACCAGTGGAGCTTGATCTTGGACTGCTTTCAAAAGATTTCTTGGACCGCTGAAGTAAAGTTCAGCTTCTCTTTATTTATGGCTATTTTAATGTTGGGGATTATGTCTTTCAGTTTATGTACTTTGTTTTATCAAGATGGATATGATGTACTTGACTTTGGTTTATGGTTTTGATGATGTAATCAAACATATGGGTTTATCCGCTGCAATGAAATAAAGTTTTAATTTTCAAGTATTGCTTTATATCTGTCTTGTTGTGATTTTCTGTTCTATACTTACTTAAAATGCTCCATGGAAGTTAATGCATTCCCTTTGTGAGTGACATTAATGGACGTGGGGTGTTACACGTGGTATCAGAGCTGAAGGTTACCAGAACAGATATGAATTTTTGAAAAACTATTTTTCAAAACAATTTTTATAAAGAAGTACCTTCAAAAGTATGATTTAAGGAAAGTATTTTCAAAAGAAAAGTATATTTTGGAAAGCATAACCCCAAGAGCCATATATCTTTCCTTTAGTCCTTTTTGTATTGAATCTTTCCTTTTTCGTTTCAGCATGTCTGAAGCATCTGAGATACCAGAGGGCGTTCATGTGCCTGGTTGGTTCCATCAATATCTTGAGGCTAGGGCCGCCGCCGCAGGTCCAGCAAATCCTTCTCCTCCTCCTCGTGTCGACAATTTCGCAAAGATATGTAAGGACTTTAGAGCTATGGGTGGAAAACCTTTTCACGGGATGGAGACATTTGTTGAAGCTCGTAACTGGCTAAAGGAGGTGGAAGAATTGTTTGGAATTTTTGAAGTGGATGACGGAAGGAAAGTCCAGCTAGCTGCGTGGCTAATGAAGGATGAGGCCTCGTTTTGGTGGGAGGTCACTAATGGGGGTCGTCCAGTCGATACATGGCAAGATTTTAGGCAGAGGTTTGAGGTAAAGTTTCTCTCACGGGCTGAAGAGAATCTATACATGGAAAGGTTCTTGTCACTGAAGCAAGGGAATTTATCGGTGAAAGAGTACGTTAACAAATTCAACCAATTGGCAAGGTTTGGCTTAGACTTGGTGAACACTCCAGAAAAGAAGGCTCTAAGATTTGTTAAGGGTTTAAACGTGCCGCTCCATGGGTTAGCTATGACCCACATTCCCATGGGGGCTACCTTTGAGAGGTTAGTTGACATGGCACTCATGCATGAAGAGGAGAAGGGCGCCAATGCTAATAAGGCACCCGAGAAGAAAGGGGATCAAAAGAAGCCGCAACAGCAACAACAGAACAAGAAAGATGGCAAAGGCAACAATGCTAAGGGGAAGAAGAAATGCTTTAACTGTGGGACACCCGACCATCTAAGCAAAGATTGTAGGAAGAAGAAGAAGACCGGTTGTTTCCACTGTGGCGAAGCGGGACATCTTATTAAGGACTGCCCAAAGAAAGGGCAGAGGGCAGGGTCTACCTCGGGAGGACAGGTGCAAGCTCTTATGGCACCCGGGCAGGCAAGGGGACAAGTTCAGGCCCTCGTGGTCCCACCGCTGCAAGAACGAGATAGAGCAATTTCCGTTAAAAAGTTTAGTTTTTCTATTTGATCATCCTGTCCGTACTTTATTCGATTCTGGCGCATCGCATTCATTTATCTCTACATCATTAGTTGAAATACTGCACTAGATACTAGTCTTGTTACTGATCCCTTAGTAGTCTCAAATCCTATTGGTGGTTCGGCTCATCTTTCTATGATTTGTCGGGATTTGAGAGTGTTTATCTTGGGCGTTGTGTTTGAATGCAACGCTTTTGTTCTTGGCTTCATGGGCTACGGTTTAATTCTAGGTATGGATTGGCTAGCTAGATATGGGGCCATCCTAGATTGTGAAAGAAGGGTAGTTAGATTGTTGACTTGTTCGGGAAAGACCCTTGATATTTCTTGTGACCCTAGAGGTCCAGTAATGCTTAGTTACCTAGAATCCCTTGATGCATCCGATGATGATTTACATTCTGTTACCATAGTCTGTGAATATGCTGATGTCTTCGATGAGGTGAGGGGTTTACCCCCAAAACGTGAAATCGACTTTCGAATATATCTAGTGGACAATGCAAAGCTAGTTGCATTGCCAGTGCGCCACATGGCTCCAAGAGAGAGAAGAGAACTTAGTAAGCAAGTGAAAGAATTGCTTGAGAAGGGGTTCATCAGACGTAGTATATCGGAGTGGGGTGCTCCAGTAGTATTTACCACGAAGGCGGATGGGTCCCTTAGACTTTGTGTGGACTATAGGGAGCTTAATAAACTTACTAAGAAGAATAGACACCCACTGCCGAGGATTGACGATCTTTTCGATCAGTTAGTAGGCGCCTCAATGTTTTCGCAGTTGGACTTAGCCACTGGTTTCCATCAGTTGAGAGTGGCTAAGGATAGCATAGACAAGACTGCCTTTAGGACTCCAGACGGTTTCTTCGAGTGGTTGGTGATGCCCTTCGGTTTGACAAACGCCCCCGCATACTTTGTTGATTTGATGAGTAGGGTGTTTAGGGAGTACCTTAATAGATTCGTGGTGGTCTTTGTAGATGACAACTTGATCTTTTCTAAGAGCGAGGAAGAGCATGCCCTACATCTTAGGGAAGTGTTGGAGACTCTTCGAGCGCATGGCCTTAAAGCTAAATTTTCCAAATGTCACTTTTGGAGGAAAGAAGTGCGATTCTTAGGGCACGTGGTTTCCAAAGAAGGGATAGCCGTGGATCCCACGAAGATAGTGGCCATCCAAGATTGGAAGGTTCCTAAAAATGCTACCGAGGTGAGAAGTTTCTTAGGGTTGGCTGGCTACTATAGGAAGTTTATCAAAGACTTCGCAAAAATATCAGCTCCATTAACACGCTTGACGGAGAAGAACTTAGTCTTCACGTGGGACATAGATTGTGATGATGCGTTCCAATGTTTAAAAAGAGCTTTGACCACAGCCCCAGTCTTAGTATTGCCAGATGGGAGTAAGCCATTTGCCGTTTATACTGACGCTTGTGGGACCGGACTAGGCGCAGTCCTAATGCAAGAGGGAAGGGTAATAGCCTATGGTGGAAGGCAGTTGAGAGTGCATGAAAGAAATTACCCTACACATGACCTAGAGGTTGCCGCTATTGTTTTCGCGCTTAAGTCTTGGCGTCATTATCTTCTTGGCGAGAAATTTGAATTATTCACTGATCAGAAATCGCTAAAATACTTATTCTCTCAGAAGGACTTGAACTTAAGGCAGCAAAGGTGGATGGAGTTCTTAGCATCCTGTGACTTCGAGATAGCATATACCCCTGGAAAGGGTAACGTAGTGGCCGATGCCTTAAGTAGAAAAAGATTATCCTTAAGTCCTTTGTTTGTTGAGCGGCGAAGTTTAGAGTTCATTTCTACGTTTGACTTTACACCTTCCATTGACTTCGTACCCGGTTTGCTAGCATCCTTAGAGGTTAGACCTACGCTTTTGGGAGGATTGGCGAGGCACAGCGAGACGACCCACAGTTGGTTGAGTTAGTAGAAAAGCTCAAAGGAAGGGAGTCATCGAGCCATCTCCGTAGGTATACCCTAGATGATAATGGTTGGTTACGTAGGGACGGTAGACTTTGTATACCAAAAGACGATGACCTAAGGAAGACCATTCTTGATGATGCACATCGTTCGAAGATGACCATCCATCCCGGCGGGGACAAGATGTACATGGACATGAGACGAGTTTACTTTTGGGCCGGCATGAAGAAAGATGTGGCAGAGTATGTCGTTGGATGCTTAGTATGCCAACAAGTAAAAGCGGAGCAAAAGAAGCCCGGTGAATTGCTTCATCCATTGGAGGTCCCACAATGGAAGTGGGAAAGCGTCTCGATGGACTTTATTGACGGATTACCGAGATCGAGGAAGGGTAATACGGGTATTTGGGTCGTAGTAGATAGACTTACTAAGAGCGCCCATTTCATTCCCGTGAAGAGTAAGAGGACTGCTCCATGGTTAGCCTCCGTATACATTCGAGAAATAGTTCGTTTGCATGGTGTTCCTTCTAGCATAGTGAGCGACCGCGATCCTATTTTCACTAGCGAATTTTGGAGAAGCTTGCAAGAGGCGGTAGGGACTCAGTTATGTTTGAACACCGCATATCATCCTGAGACGAACGGCCAGACCGAGAGGGTGAATCGTATTCTAGAGGACTTGTTGAGGTTATGTGTCTTAGATTTCGGAGGTACATGGGAGGAACATCTTCCGTTGGTAGAATTCGCATATAATAACATCTTTCAGTCTAGCATTGGCATGGCACCATTCGAATTCTTTATGGACGGCCGTGTCGTTCGCCTACATGTTGGTGGGAAGCTACAGATAAGATCTTGCTTGGGCCCGATATGATTAGAGAGACTTCGGAAAAGACTGATTTGATCCGAAGAAGGATGAAGACGGTGCAAGATAGGCAGAAATCTTATGCGGACAAGAGGAGGTCAGATCTTGAGTTTGAGGTTGGGGACATGGTCTTTATCAAAGTGTCTCCATTACGGAACGTCGTTCGCTTTGGGTCCATTGGGAAGTTAGCACCAAGGTTCGTAGGGCCATTTCCTATTAAGGAAAGGATTGGGCAGATGCCGTATAGAGTGGAGTTGCCCGAAAGACTTAGTGGTGTACACGACGTATTCCATGTATCACATTTGAGGAAGTGCTTGCACGAGACCGCGGAAGTGGTAGAGCCGAGCTTGCTTAGAGAGGTGGAGATCGAGCGTGATGCGATGATTCGACGAGCTCCTACGCGCATTCTTGGGTCGGAGATTAAGAAATTGAGAAGTCGAGAGGTCAAGCTAGTCAAAGTGCAATGGAGAGATGATGAGAGCAACGCTACTTGGGATACGGAAGCGAAGATGCGTTCATTGTACCCTTTTCTTTTCGAGGGTATGTCTTTTAATTTCTCCTTTATCGTTTATCTTGTACTTATCTTATCTTTAGTGTGTCCTCTCGCTAGTATCCTTGACCTTTAGATAGGACAGTCCTATGGTTGAAACATGTGTTTGAGACATGTTATGGATGGTGGATGCACGTGGATGCAAGAGTTTGCTAGTGGTTGCTCGTGGATGCATATACACACACTTTAGGCACTAGATCGGCTCAGTCACTTCATATTGCATATTGCATATAAATGTGTGTACATATTTGAATAATGAATGAATAAGGGTTGTATCATCATATGGATGTTGCATTTTGGTGAATGGTTATGCACATATGTAGAAATGATATGTATCGATAGGGTTCTTTCGCATACATAATGGACGCATGGCACTATCATGGTTTGCATTAAGGAGGTCAACTGAATCAGTAGACCGCCTGATTTTGCATTAGATAAGGAACATATACACACACTTATTGCATATGTTCATACAACATTAGAAATTTTATAAGGACAATGGATGCCGTGTTTGATGGTTGAGTAGATGGTTGTTTGGATGGTAGGATATACATTCTCCTTAACTTGGAGATTTCGGGGGCGAAATCCTTTAAGGAGGGGAGAATGTAACACCCTGGATTTTTGAATAATCTAATTAACTAAATTAAAGAATAATAAATCTCATACATGAGAATTATGGGGATTGGGTTGCGCCATTGTGTTCGTCTCGGAATTCTAGTGAAGATAGAGTCCGAGTTTGCGGGAAACGAGTACCGGATGAAAGAGTTATGGACGAACGAAGTTTGGTGGCAAAGTAGAGAAAAAAATTATAAATGCACTGGCGCACTTGGGAAGTGCGCCAGTACATATTTACACTAGCGCACCTGCCAAGTGCGCCCAGGCCGAGGCTGGAGCCTACACAGCTTTCTGGTTCAGGCTGACCCGTGTTGTTGAGTCCATTCTGACTCCTTGCTGAGTCATTAGAGCTGACTCATCACCCTATCACAATTGAATGGTTTTGATTAACCCTAAGAACATCCGACGGCTTAAATTAATTCATAACTCAATAAAAAGACCCATAGACACAAACCCTAAATCAGAATTAAAAACTAAAACTATGGCCGTCATGCTATTGTCTTGAACCCTAGAGTAGCCGCCACCAAAATTAAGAGGAAGAACAACAACCAAATCAGAACTACTCAACCCTAACAGCGATTCTTCATCAAAGGAGCGCTAATTCAACTCCAGAAATCAGAATTCAGAACTCAAGACTACTTTTGAGTTGTGAGTTCGATAGTTTTAGCAAAATAATTAGTAATTTAATTAGATTAAGTTATAACGCGGATTGTATGGATGTGATATGAAGTATTGATTGCATGTTGTAATTTTGTTGTAGGATTATGATTGAAATACCTATGATGTTGTGATGCAAAGTTATGTTGCTATCATCCATGTTGTAATCTTATATACAATCAAACCATCATGTTTCTTATGCTAGTTTGCGATATTGATTCATACGATAAATCATATGTAGGAAAGTTTAGATGTTGATTCAAACATAAATCATATACAAGTTTGGGTAGAATTACATGTGACCTTACATGATTATGGCACCTAGTTTATGTGAGAATTTAATTGAAAGATTAGGCTATGACATGATACTTTACATGTTAGATATTAGTTTACACCATTGTTGCGATGTATAAATCACATATGTGAATTTATGAGTTGGACAGGAATCATGTTATGTTATTACCTATGCAAGTTTGACCCCTTTAGATATAGGTTTATGACATATGATGTTTATGCAAGTTTAACCCTTTTAGATATAGGTTTATGACATATGTTGTCTATGCAAGTTTGTGGCCATTATTTCATCAAGTTCACACCTTTGGATTTGGATCTGTTATACATGATGTTTATGCAAGTTTGTGGCCAATTTCTCATCAAGTTCACACCTTTAAATTTGGAACCATGACATATGTTGTTATGCAAGTTGTAAACTTGGCCTATGCAAGTTTTAGATGTAGAACATCATTCACATATGCAAATTCACCCCTATGTTAGTTCTATGTTTTAATTATGTGTATATATGTGATGTTTTCTTTTATTTCATGAGTTAGACTATTCGAGTCTAACGTATATCTTTACGTTAAACGAACAAACGTACTACGTGGGGAAAAAAGGGATAATGTTAAAAATGTTTAATTGGCATAAATGCCTTAAAAGGCATAAAATAAAATTGTGGTGAAATTGGTATGATTTTACATACCATAAATGGATGGACATAATTGAGTCAATTATGGACATTGCTAAATTTGGAATTGGTTGATAATTTGAATAGGGAAAGTAATTCAAATTGGGGGTAATTAATTAGGAGTAATTAATCGTCTAAGACAGGAGGTTAGACTCTTTTGTGGTGTAAGATTGCCCGGACCCGCCCGGCAAATCCAGCTGCCACAAATGTCAGTCTAATGTGAGAGGTCTTAGGCATAAACTAAATACGTAACAATTGTAAAGACACGAGGTTAGGCTCTTTTGTGGTGTAAGACTGCCCGGACCCGCCCGGGAAATCCAACTGCCAAAAATGCCAGTCTAATGTGAGAGGTCTTTATGAGGTTATGGTCTTAATGAATTAAGAAACACTTAACCAGATAAGCATGTAGTGGGACATGAGGGGGTTAAGTGGGTGCCTTCGGTGGCATGTGGAATCTAGTGGGTGCCTTGGGTGGCATTTGGAAATACGATTAGAAACACTTAACAAAAATATGAAACATGTAATTGAAACATGAATAAGAAGTGGGTCAAGTGGGATGTACTAGAGGGGACCAAGCTTAGGTGGATTGCTTGTGTCAAGTAATGGGGCCCCGTTTCAACCAGTAACCCATACGTATCTTTGTGGGCTCGACCCAAGTCGAGGACGGGACACACATACTGGGCTTGACTGTAATAGGCCAAACCGGGTTAGCGGTGGCAACGCAAGTCCAACGGGTTCATATGCGTGTGTGGACCCGGGCTGGTAGGTAAGACGTTGTTGCATCGTGTAGGTATAAGTCGTGCATTCTTGGTGGTATCGGGTTGCCACTTTGGGGAGTGATACATCCCACTGTGGGGCCAGCACGAGTATCTACGAGTTAAGGAGCCGATCGCTTGGGGGTAGTGGGTACACCTAGTGGAGATAGGGGCAGACGGCACCTATGAAGGCAGCTAGGGGTGCACGAAATTACCAATATCATTATTAAGTTTGTAGGCGGGATCAATCTTAGGGTGACCAGTAGTGGTGCAGTATACTAGTAGCGGTGCAGTTTAGGAATTATCCCATAGTGTTGGTGTAGTTCAGTAATTATCCTGTAGTAGTTTAGGTGCGCTTTAACGATATCGTAATTCATCTTGTTTCCTTGTTTACTCTGTCATACTCAATGGGTCATGGTCATTTCCCTATTTTCCAACTTATGCCTTAGCCTAGTTATTTTGTTAATTATATTGTTAGAATTATCGCACTCGCCAGACTTTATGTCTGACCCCTCTTTTCCATCTCTTTCCTTTTCCCCCTCCAGGTGCTCAGGTTGGAACTAGCACCAGTGGAGCTTGATCTTGGACTGCTTTTAGAAGATTTCTTGGACCGCTGAAGTAAAGTTCAGCTTCTCTTTATTTATGGCTATTTTAATGTTGGGGATTATGTCTTTCAGTTTATGTACTTTGTTTTATCAAGATGGATATGATGTACTTGACTTTGGTTTATGGTTTTGATGATGTAATCAAACATATGGGTTTATCCGCTGCAATGAAATAAAGTTTTAATTTTCAAGTACTGCTTTATATCTGTCTTGTTGTGATTTTCTGTTCTATACTTACTTAAAATGCTTCATGGAAGTTAATGCATTCCCTTTGTGAGTGACATTAATGGACGTGGGGTGTTACAGTTCAGAGTTAGTGAGATTTACTCACATTTGCGCGTTAGCCGTTAAATAACGGTTTGCGTTATTTGATTTTGATCAGACAATTTATTTCGCCATAAATTGTAACGAGCTCCAATCTACTCCCAATCAGTTCCATGTTGTAGCCGCCGTCCATACGATCCCAACGAAACTTACGGTTCATCAATCTGATATCGTATGTACAAGTTATTGAAGTTACAAGTTTATACGATTTAAATTAAATAAAACTTGAATATATTTTCACTTGGGCTTAACTTAGTTTGACCGGCCCATTACCACTTCAAAGCCCACCCATGTGGACTCTTCTCCCCCACTCCTGTAACTCACGAAACCGGTTTTCTTCCATGTCCATTTACAGACTTTGCTTCATCCATTCTTGAGCATTCCTTCATGGTTTTAAAAACAAATGGTACCACAAAGCTTCTCTTGCTGAGCTCCTCCATCTCGACACTCTATACTGTAACTCGCACTCCCCTTTTTAGCCTCATCGTACAGCCCCGTACCTCACCATCCTGGAAACCACTGATACTTACTGAAACCGAATTCCACGAAATGAGCACACAAGGTGCGGTTTTCAACCCCAAACCCAAATCGAACATTAAAACCACGTACTGATGCTCAAATCGTTCACCATTCCGAACCCTAGAAGCTGCTGGGTGAACCGACATCGACAAGAACATACCGAGCTCTCCCAAATTCCTACAGGTTGTAGAGAATCACGAATGGGACTCAATATATCAACTACAAGATTTATACATTTTTATTCCAATTCTTTTCATTTATTGAAGATCGAATTTTTTACTGTAAAATGAAAAATGAGGCGGCGGAAATTTCAATTTGACCTGAGGATTAGGTTTATAGGAAGGTGGGGGTATTTATAGAGAAATGGGTGAAGATATTTTTGATGAGATATTTTTGCTTTATTTCTTATATATATGTTTTTCCTTTCTAAAAATTCTAGTGATTACATACTATACCAAAAAATCACGAAACTAGGCATATAGCTAGAGTTTGACATTACGGTCCCAACGAAACTGGTTTCGTCGAATTCCGACTCCGTATGCTCATACAACGTATTTTTAACTATCGAAATACTGACTGTTTTTCACTCAAAAAATCCGTACAGCCACATACTGTCTTCAAAAATCACGAAAATTGAAATCTAACAAAAATTTGATGTTGCGGATCCAACAAAATTAGTTTCGTTGAATTCCGACTCCGTTTGCAAAACTGGCTATTTTTAAAGCTTTGGATGACCCATTTAAATATATAAATATATTTAAATAAAATATTAATAAATTAATATTATTGTATATATTCACAGTGGAATACCATACAGCTCTAGAATATTCCTATATGAATTTCTAACTTGATATTCACTTATGGGTCAACCCGATATTCCATTTATATTGAAATTCCCTTTTAAAATATAAATAATTCCTTTATAAATTATAAAGGAATTCCACAGTGACTTTTCTAAAATTTGATTTGGACGTGAATCAAAATCTACACGACGAAATCCCGATTTTTCTCTTCAACTAGAAAGATATGCTTCACCAGCTCCGAACGTTTCTTGTTTCATAGAAATCTGGCTTCAAACGAATCCTGTATATTCAATTAAAGTTCGAATCGCCAATTAACGAACTGCAGCGCCATTTCGAGCTCGATTTTAATTATAATATAATTATACGTTCAAACTATCGTTCAAATAATATATTCGTTATTCAAATTCAATTCCAAGCTGAATTAAATATCACAGATGATCCAGTTCACATCATATCGCCATTTCAGCCAATTTTGATTATTTCAGAATTAAATATATTATTTAATTTATTATTTTAATTAAATATTTACCATTATTAAATTCCACGACCATTAAATTCACTATATCACTATTTATATAATTAAATAAATAAATTATAATACCTCTGCCAATGCAGGTCATTACAATCTTCCCCACTTAAAATAATTTCGTCCTCGAAATTGCTAAGGTAGAGAACGACCCTATCGACTGGTTAGAACATATGTTCACTTCTTAACTTCAGTTTCCACTGGACTAATTTAATTTTAATTAAATTATTAATTAATTCTTATCAACGAAAATTTTCAAAAATCCTGAAAATTTTTTAACTCCTTAACTTTTTCGAAAAATTTCGCCAGCACCTCTTTTGTTCTGGTCAAATTCCCACTCGCCTTTCTGGGCCATCTCCATCCCAAAAGAAAATCAAACAGCCAAGCGGCTTGCCAATTCGGCTCATACTCATGCTTATATCGAATATAAACTTGTACCTTTTTGCCGGGCATATCAACTCTATCACTTTCACCTGCTGTCAATTCAGCGGATACAAGGCTCATCCCAATCAAATTCCAATCTGCTTTTATCCACGACACAACCATTCGCTTATATCCGAGCCAAATATCATTTCAACTCGAGTTTCTTCTTGATTCCCAACTCTTAACTTGATTATCACATTACACTTCAAATTTGAATCTCACAATCCAATTCGTCTTGATATCATTCTAATTCAATCTCAGTTACCACTTTACTGGCTTTACTTTAATTCAATTTTTCTTTCACAAATTTCTGTTAAATTTGTTTTTAATTCAAATAGCCTTTCCCTGGGAATTTTCAAACAGTTTACTCTTCTCAAAAATCAAATTTTCCTTTTGAACATGGGACCGAGCCCTTAATTTATATTACATTAGTTAAATCACTTCTCTATTTCTTTATCAATATTTGTTAACCAAATATTTTCAATAACCATATTGGCCTTTTATGTTATTTGGAAAACATTTCCGAATATCGCCTTCCTTTATTTTCTAAACTTTAGAAAATATATGCTATTTATAATTGGAAAATATTCCAATTACTTATCTCTTTTCCGATTTCTTTTATTTCTATACTTAGGAAATATTCTTTATTATATTTCCAAGCTTACACTTATTTGGGTTAAAACGGATGTTGTGTAAAACATCGTTACGACAACCCAAATACTATAGTCAACTAACTCTTATTCAACATTGATCTTCGAGCCTGAAATCTTACTATTTATTTGTTAATAATGATATCAATCAAGTTAGGGTATAACTACCTCTCAAACCTTGACTGAATAACATTTATAACGTCAAAATAGATATGACTACTTACTCGAATAATCAATACTACTTATTCTCTTTTAAACACGTATATGCTTCCTCTTTCTATTCTTTCTAGATTTTTTTCTTAGTCTTCCTTTTTGATTTTACTATTCTGTTTCTAAGTTCGTTTCCTTATCGACTTCTATATATATATATATATATATATATATATATCGATACGTTGATTTCTAACTATCAAATTATCTTAAAAATATTCTAACTCCTTAAATTCCTGGAAAAATTCGCCATAACCTCCTTTGTACCAGGAGCATCAGGATATTTCAAATAGCCTCCCATGGCCCTCACCAATCCAAAAGAAAAAGAAAAAGCCAAGCGGCTAGCCAATACGGCGCATAAAATCTCATATATGAATTAAATACATACCTTTTCGTCGAGCATTCTATTTATATACCTTCACACCTTATCCATACCTGTCTCATGTATATTTATACCTGCCCAATCTATTTTAACTATACCTGATCGTTTTAACTCAATTCGTTAATTAATTTGTTAATTAACTCTTTAGTCTATTTCACTTTTATATTTGAACATGACATGTTCAAATATATTTCAACTTGCTTATTAACTCATTTGAATCCAAATTTCAAATTTAAGTTCTATATTCGATTTCGAATATCCATTTACAAATCTAATTCACCTTTCAAAGTTCAACTTCAAATTCAAAACTCGATTAACTAATTCCTCTTCGACTTAGTTAATTCTATTCAATTTCTATTCAAATTTCATATCACTTCTATTATTCAAATTTATATATCAAATTCTATATATTCAAATTCTATTCAAATCCTATATATCAAATTCTATATATTCAAATTCTATATATCAAATTCTATAGTTTAAATTCCATTCGAATTCTATATTCAAATTCTGTATATACAAATCCTATAGTTTAAATTCCATTTGAATTCTATATTCATATTCCATTTCACTTTCGATATTCAAATCCTATATTTGAATTCCTTTATATTTTCTATATTCAATCCTATATTTGAATTCCATTCAAATTTCTATATTCAAACCCCTTTTAAATTTCTATATTCAAACCCTATTTAAACTCCATTGAATTTCATATATTCAAACCCCCTTTGAATTTCTATATTCAATTCTATATTTCAATTCCCATTTTGAAATTCAACACACTTGTCTTTCCCATAACAAATTCAAAACAGTATCTCTGGTAGTAATTTGTCACTTACAACTCGAAAAGGAATACTAATGATGCAGCTGTCATCATCAGAATCTATTTTCCAGCGATCGAAGTGAGTTCAATACTATAAAACCATTTCTAAACATTTCCACTTTGAAATTCATTTCAAAATATAATTCACATTGCTTGTAAAACAATTTAAAATCTCCCAAGATCTTAAATTTTCCTTATTTTTAATCCAAATCCATTTACAAACACTTATCCAATTCTCCAGAGTTTTAAATTCAATTTCTGGTTAAAATTTCAGATTTAACTCATCTGATTTCACGTATTTCACTTATATGAATTCTGATTGGTTATTTACATAACCATTTAATTTATAATTTTACTCGATTATAATAACAACCAATATGTCCATTATATTATAATTTTGATATATATCTTCTCTATATCAAGATATACCTTGGGTAAACTTATTTTAATTTACCCTCTTGTCAAAACATATCGTGTCGACCCATCGTATTCGAGTGTTTATTAACTCCTACCGATACAGTGGATCAAACTGATCGACCAGAATCCATAAACAACTCAACCAATGAATCTCCATAATATAAAACAATTTTTATATCAATAACAAATACGTTCACTCATGAAACGGCCCGAACTTCCCCGGTCTCCGAAGAGAAGAGAAAGAACGAATTGTTTTGAGAACACGACAAAATAGAACGCAGACGGAAGAACATTTCATTGTATATTACAACAATGCATCAGATTACAAGAATATACAGAGTATAAGCAAATATTACACAGAAATATCAGAGATTTAAATTACATTTAAATACATAGCAGCAGAAAATAATACAATACACAACTGAAGGAGATATACGGATACAAAGCTTTCCGGATATCGTTCCAGCTATAAACCAGGATCCTGTGAATATAAATCTGCAAAACCAAAACTACTAGCTGCCCGTGACAAAATAAGGGCACCCAGAGTTTAGGTTAAAAGAATAAACCCCAGGTCAGTCATGGGACTGGTGTAAGAACTAAAACAGTTATTAAACTTTATTTTAAAGATTAGGTAAATCAAGGGACCACGCCGCTAACACGGAACGGGTTTCCTCCCAAGAATACCAGGGCATAAAACAAACGGCGCAATGCTAAATAAGGAAAAATGAAGCTATTATAAGACCCGGTTCCCATCACACAATGCAACGCAAGCCGGAGGATAGGGTTTTCACCTTATAATAGCCAAGAATGCTTGATACGTTTAAAACAAATCATTTATTATTACTATAAGTGCATAGTGTATAAAACAACTTCAAATCATAAGTATCAATCATAGACGGCATAAGCGCCCCATCCCACTATGTCGCCATACTAGGCTCTATAAATAAAACCGCAAATGTCACGTATTTGGAAGTTGGATTTCCATCTATGAACCGAGGCCAGGGATCGTCCTCTACCGATTCGAGACAATCTAGCCCATGTCTCAGGCAAGTACTCAGTCAAGCCTTGGAGCGACAGGGCCGGTCCACCGATGTGGATTAAAATGCCTGAACACTACGTTTCCCCGCCCTTTGGGGCGTAAATGAGCCAACGAATGGCTCCATCGGACCCGGATCGTCCGATCTAACCGAGACGCCTCGCAACAGCAACAACCACACAGGTGAAAAGTATATAAATGTCAGGGCTGGTAGGTCACTGACACCACCCTAGCTAGAAGGAAACGCATGCCCTCCCTGAGGTCCTTCTCCCGTTTTTGGTTCACAACCGGGGTGTGAGGCTCGCGAATTCACGTTACACAAAGTTGTGCCACATAGGCGGTGCTTTGATCATCGACCACAAGAGTTTGCTTTTCAACAGAAGCCTTGATCATTTGCATCTTAGCATGCCACACAGGCAATTCACTCTATGCGTTTGATATCCATCAGTATATAACCCCTGAGCTCGTACGTCTCAGAGAAGTGCGTTAAGCAAGAGAATAAATTCTCCGCCGCCAAACAGATATATATTTAATAGAGATCAATCACACAGACTAAAATACAATGTCAGACACACACAGTCCATTTACAAGTTCGTTCTGGGTCTGAACGAAACCGGAGGCACCTAGTACCCCGCATATCCATCGATCTCCAAGTACGTCTGGACGATCACCAACTGTGTCCATCTTCTTGGGTGTACAGCCCAATCAAGATCATCAGTAATTACCCAAACGACGTGAAGACCTCTGGCCTTCAACCACCGTCTTCATCTCCGACACCACGTCGAATCAGTTATTCAGAATGGGATAAACTTGGTCTTTCTGAACAACTCGCGTATATATATAATAAACACGTGTTACACAAACACAACATACGCCTCATTCCAATTCAGAATATTCTTTTATTCAAATATACTTATATTTTGGGAAAGGTTCCCATTAATTTTATCAAAGATAAATTCTTTAAATTTATTCTTTAATCTCCTTTGAATATCAATTCAAACTAGTCGGGATTAGCGAGTCACACCAGAATAATCATTTATTTTATTTCCCAATCCCCACCTATTCATCCCATGAAGTAAAACTGGTAATACTTCATATCTAACACCACGGTGTTATCGGTAAATTCAATTACCATTTCACGTTTAAATCTAATTAAAGATTCAACTATCGCCTGGAGCAAAACTGGTGATACTCCATTCTCGATCTTTTAAATCTAATTAAAGATTCATTAAAACTCCACTTAGTTTTAATCGCTAACTGGGTTAAAGAATCAGTGTCATTTAAAACACGGTTCACGATAAACCCAAAATCACATTCCATTAATTATCGGGTTAAAGAACGAGTGTTATTTAAAACACTGTCCACGATAAACCCAAAAATCAATATCAATTCACTTCCAATTAAATATTATTTAATTGGTACACCTCATTAAATCTAAATAAAAGGATTTAATCTTTTCTCAACTGGGTTCAAGAACAGTGTTAATGAAGACACCATCCACGACAAACCCAAATCACATTTGACTTTAATACACGGCTCTGAATAGAAAATATATCGGCTTATATTCAATATCAAATTCTACGACCAACAGATATCATATTGGAAATAACGATATATATATCTATATCTTCCAAATTTCCATAACATCTGTATAATCACGAAATCCAACATCGAAATATTCCGAAGACAATTTCGATTCAAATCCATTCCAATGCAGTTATCGGAAATTCTGGTTATATTTCAAAACCATTTCAAACTCACTTTATTTATTTTAAAAATAAATAGAATTATAATTCTAGTTCAAAACTAGTTCATTTCGATAAAAATCTATTTTTATCTTTTCAAATATGGAGTTTTTCATCCCAATTCTTCACAAATCATTTCTTATGATTTTACACAAATTATTACTATTTTTAATAATTTTATCAAGGCCTGTACAGTTGATTTCCATCAATGGCCATCGAACTGCACTTACAACGACCTTTTTCAAATTTGATTTGGACATAATTCCAAATCCAACCGTTAGATTTCAAATTTCAAATATTCGTTTGAAAGCTCTTTTCGATACGAACCCAACGGTTCCGGTTTTAGGAGAATCCGATGGTCGGATCTCCCGTAATGTCCGTTCGAAGTCAATGGTCGAAATTCGAGAACTGTCGCGGCGCGGCGCGTTCTATTCAGGCCATTATATTATATATATAATATATATAATATATACTTCATCGATTTCAATTCAAAACGTGCTTTATAAATCGTTTTAAATTCATTTTCAAAACGGTTTCAACTTCATATTCAATTTCAAATCAAAATTGAATATTCCAATATAAATTCGTTTTAAATTCATTTCAAATTGATTTCAATTCAATTTCAATTTAATTCGAATGCAATTCCTTTCGATTTCAATTCGAATCCAATTCTATTCAATTTCAATTCGAATTCATTTCTATTCAATTTCAATTCGAATACATTTCTATTCAATTTCAATTCGAATTCATTTCTATTCAATTTCAATTCAAATTCACTTCTATTCAATTTCAATTCGAATTCACTTCCATTCAATTTCAATTCGAATTTCAATTCTTTTCAAAATTTCAGATTTTGAAATCACTTTCGATATTCGCTATAAAATGAATAAAATTGATAAAAATATCGTTCACGTCAAAATGGCGTAAATCTAGTCAACACGGCTTCATATATTTCTATTTTCAAATATTCTATTTCGAATATTTCTATTTCAAATATTTCTTTTCAAATATTTCTTTTTCAAATATTCCTACTTTCAAACTGGAATGAGGCCCAATCAATTACCATATAATGTTAATTATATGGGTTTTCTACAACACATGTATACAATAACAACTATGAATAATCAACCATCATCCAAAGTGCATTCTACACTGTATAAGCATCAAATATAAATATTCAACGCTTATAATAGTCTGTCAATCAATCGATCGACATACAACTAAACAATCGGGATTAGTGTACGTCAAATATCATCCCAATACTCGTGTGGGGTTTCAAACAATCAAACACAGATTTTATTGGTGCACTTGGGCGATGTGTAAAATTTATCGTCCCAATCAATATCAGTCAATGTGTGTATATAAACAAATCGTTCGATTTGTTTATATTAATTTATTTCATTTCATATACACGTTAAAATTTCTATTTTTAACTATAAAATATTTTCCACTATAAAATATTTCATTTCATCTATATAAATATTTTATTTCATTTCACATCATACAATCAACTACACATCAAAATCAAACAAACAAGCATACAAGCCGTCAATGGTCTGTGGACGACGGGTGTCTGGTGCTACTAAACACCGTCTGCATCCTAGTATATATTTACAACTAGAAAAATTGATTTGAAAGGTGAGAAGTTCTCACAGATTAGCTAATCCGATTCCACGACTCTTCTTTGTAGAAATCTTCGCCGTTCTCGCCTCTTGTCACTTTCTTTGCCCGTATTCTCTACATATGTAAAAATCACAATTTTATACCGCTACTCAATATATAAAAATCGAATTTTTTTCTTTACTATTCAATATATAAAAATCTAATTTTTACTTTGCTATTCAATATATAAAAATCAAATTTTTACTATGCTATTCAATATATAAAAATCGAATTTTTACTATGCTATTCTATATATAAAAATCGAATTTTTACTATGCTATTCTATATATAAAAATCGAATTTTTACTTTGCTATTCTATATATAAAAATCGAATTTTTACTATGCTATTCTATATATAAAAATCGAATTTTTACTTTGCTATTCTATACATAAAAATCGAATTTTTACTTTGCTATTCTATATATAAAAATCGAGTTTTTACTTTGCTATTCAATATATAAAAATCCGTTCTTTCCATTACATTGAAGATCATAATTTTCCTTTACTAAAAATATAAACTTTCCTGAATTAAAAATCAAATATTTATTATATATAAAAACCAGATTTTTCTTATGCTAAATCTAATTAAAAACTAAAAATAAAATTTAAACAAGTAAATAAAAACTCACTTTTGTTTATCTTCAGAGGATGGGGGCGTTAGGGCTTCGAGAGGAGGAAGGGGAGGCTCGTGGGGTGCTCCGCGAGGTGGAAACGTTGAACGTCGGTCTTCATCTCATAGGAGGAGAGAGAAACGAGGGCGGAGGGGTTGGCAGGGGTTGCGTCGGGGTCTGCAGGTTGCGCAGGGGGAGAGGGTGTTGCCTGTAGTCGGCGGCGGCAGGTCTTGGTGTCGGAGGTGGACCCAGCGTGGCTTAGGGCGCTGAAGTGGGTGGCTAGGGTTCGGGGGGGTCACGCGATGGAAGAAGAGAGAGAATAGAGGAAGAGAGGGAGTTGGAGGCGAGAGGGGGAGGTGCAGAACGAGGCGGCGCCGCCGCTGGGGGGGGGGCGCGATTCCGTCGATCCCCCCCCCCCTTTTTTTTTGATTGCAATTGAAGCGGGGGGATTATAGAGAGAGAGAGGGAACTTTATAATTTAATCATTTATTTAATTTCTAAATCCAAAAAGCAACTTTTTATTTTGAATTCGAAACGAGACCCACCGCCTGTCGTTCATAACTAATTACCCCCATTCCGAACCCAATGGGATATGTCCTGTAAGCCAATTCGACCGTTTCGATCAGTTTTCGTTAAAATCAACATATAACTCTATATATTGAATTTGAACGCACATTTAAATTTACCGGGACCACATACGAACTCTAAAAAATCCATAAAAATATTTTCTAGCTTCGTATTGACGATACTGTCCTAACAAAACTAATTTCGTCGAATTCTGAGACCGTTTGAAAAATGGCCATTTTCCAGTCAATTAAAATGAACTGAAACTGGTCAAACGCGTTTTCCTTTGCCACGCTCACATATTGATTCAAAAAATTATGAAATTTGAAACCTAGTAATAACTTGACATCACGGATCCAACAAAAGTGGTTTCGTCAAAATCCGAGGTCGTTTGCAAAATTTCCATTTTTAAGGGCCTGAATTCCATAGCGACTATTCAGAATTTTCAACTGGACATATCTTTTGATTCCCGCTATGAAATTTCGATTCTTCGGATTCGTTGGAAAGATATTCACAAATAGACCCTATTATTTTTGGTTTCGCTAAAATCCGGTTTATTTTGCACCCGGTACATTCATTTGAAGTTTGAAATCGAATTATCGAACTACCGCGCCATTTTCAATTCCTTTTATAATTATATATAATTATTTATATTCTAACGACGACGTATATAATATATACGTTCTAATTCTATTCAAAATTAATTTTTCGTCGTTATTATTTAAAATAATCCATTTTAAATGTTCAAAATTCGCTAAAATTGCCAAAATAATAAATTTAAACTGGCCCAGATTTTCGGGTTGTTACAATCTCCCCCACTTAAAACTTTTCGTCCCCGAAAAGGAACAAAGTCGAAAGTGGTTTGATCAATCAACTCTACGTTCGATCTGGCTTCCATTCTCCAACTTTTCAGTTTCTGAGAATTTTCAAATTCTTCAAAAATTTGGCTAACACCCTAACTTTTCGAAAAAATTCGACATAACCTCCCCTGCACCGGGAGCCACGGGAAAATCCCGAAATTGCCATACAGGCATTCTGATCTCAAAAAGAAAAAGAAAAAGCCAAGCGGCTAGCCAATCGGCTCATAAAATCATCATCACCCAAACAAAACAGTAAATTATAGTAAACATGTACCTATTTGTCGGGTAAACAATTTTATTCTTCTGCTCTAGCCTCTTTGCTATGACCTGTTCAATGTAAGTACATGTATATGCATGCAAATGCGACCAATTTTCAATACAGTTCAATATTTGACCAATTTGGTTAAAGTTTCAACATTTAATTATTCAAACAATAATTAAACAACACAACCATCAATCAATTAGTGAATTATCATTTCAAATTCATAACTTTGATATATAGTCAAAAATCACATTTTTGATGCCAAATCACAACAATAAGCCTTATCTAGTTTTTGGTTCTCACACCAGTCAATAGGAAATATATAGATATTACACGTTCGTCGCTCGAATATAAATTCTGATGATGATATATCAATCATCAGAATCACCCCCGGGCGACTAGAGTGTAATTCTATATCTATCCAGTATATTAAAACTTCAAATACACGTTTGCAAGGCGTATATGCAAAATCTTTATATATTGGATTGTCCTAATCAATATGAAATAAATATTCAAATACGTATACAATGATTTAAATTTTCAAAACAAAAATTGTTTTCATTTTTAAAAATATACTCTTCACACTCGTTCTAGGATACTACTGATCCTATCTCTAACGAGTCATTCTCATTGAATATTACTAATCCAATATCTGATGAATTCTTTCGTATGGTTCTAATGTGCCTTGTTCTCTGCTTTGTAAACCAAAGCTCTGATACCACGATGAAACGAACCGAACTTCCCCGGTCTCCGAAGAGAAGAGAAAGAACGAATTGTTTTGAGAACACGACAAAACAGAACGCAGACGGAAGAACATTTCATTGTATATTACAACAATGCATCAGATTACAAGAATATACAGAGTATAAGCAAATATTACACAGAAATATCAGAGATTTAAATTACATTTAAATACATAGCAGCGGAAAATAATACAATACACAACTGAAGGAGATATACGGATACAAAGCTTTCCGGATATCGTTCCAGCTGTAAACCAGGATCCTGTGAATATAAATCTGCAAAACCAAAACTACTAGCTGCCCGTGACAAAATAAGGGCACCCAGAGTTTAGGTTAAAACAATAAACCCCAGGTCAGTCATGGGTCTGGTGTGAGAACTAAACAGTTATTAAACTTTATTTTAAAGATTAGGTAAATCAAGGGACCACGCCGCTAACACGGAACGGGTTTCCTCCCAAGAATACCAGTGCATAAAACAAACAGCGCAATGCTAAATAAGGAAAAATGAAGCTATTATAAGACCCAGTTCCCATCACACAATGCAACGCAAGCCGGAGGATAGGGTTTTTACCTTATAATAGCCAAGAATGCTTGATACGTTTAAAACAAATCATTTATTATTACTATAAGTGCATAGTGTATAAAACAACTTCAAATCATAAGTATCAATCATAGACGGCATAAGCGCCCCCATCCCACTATGTCGCCATACTAGGCTCTATAAATAAAACCGCAAATGTCACGTATTTGGAAGTTGGATTTCCATCTATGAACCGAGGCCAAGGATCGTCCTCTACCGATTCGAGACAATCTAGCCCATGTCTCAGGCAAGTACTCAGTCAAGCCTTGGAGCGACAGGGCCGGTCCACCGATGTGGATTAAAATGTCTGAACACTACGTGTCCCCGCCCTTTGGGGCGTAAATGAGCCAACGAATGGCTCCATCGGACCCGGATCGTCCGATCTAACCGAGGCGCCTCGCAACAGCAACAACCACACAGGTGAAAAGTATATAAATGTTAGGGCTGGTAGGTCACTGACACCACCCTAGCTAGAAGGAAACGCATGCCCTCCCAGAGGTCCTTCTCCCGTTTTTGGTTCACAACCGGGGTGTGAGGCTCGCGAATTCACATTACACAAAGCTGTGCCACACAGGCGGTGCTTTGATCATCAACCACAAGAGTTTGCTTTTCAACAGAAGCCCTGATCATTTGCATCTTAGCAAGCCACACAGGCAATTCACTCTATGCGTTTGATATCCATCAGTATATAACCCGTGAGCTCGTACGTCTCAGAGAAGTGCGTTAAGCAAGAGAATAAATTATCCGCCACCAAACAGATATATATTTAATAGAGATCAATCACACAGACTAAAATCCAATGTCAGACACACAGTCCATTTACAAGTTCGTTCTGGGTCTGAACGAAACCGGAGGCACCTAGTACCCCGCATATCCATCGATCTCCAAGTACGTCTGGACGATCACCAACTATTTCCATCTTCTTGGGTGTACAGCCCAATCAAGCTCATCAGTAATTACCCAAACGACGTGAAGACCTCTGGCCTTCAACCACCGTCTTCATCTTCGACACCACGTCGAATCAGTTATTCAGAATGGGATAAACCCGGTCTTTCTGAACGACTCGCGTATATATATAATAAACACGTGTTACACAAACACAACATACGCCTCATTCCAATTCAGAATATTCTTTTATTCAAATATTCTTATATTTTGGGAAAGGTTCCCATTAATTTTATCAAAGATAAATTCTTTAAATTTACTCTTTAATCTCCTTTGAATATCAATTCAAACTAGTCGGGATTAGCGAGTCACACCGGAATAATCATTTATTTTATTTCCCAATCCCCACCTATTCATCCCATGAAGTAAAACTGGTAATACTTTATATATAACACCATGGTGTTATCGGTAAATTCAATTACCATTTCACGTTTAAATCTAATTAAAGATTCAACTATCGCCTGGAGCAAAACTGGTGCTACTCCATTCTCGATCTTTTCAATCTAATTAAAGATTCATTAAAACTCCACTTAGTTTTAATCTTTAACTGGGTTAAAGAACCGATGTCATTTAAAACATAGTTCACGATAAACCCCAAAATCACATCACATTTCTTTCAGTCCCTAACCGTAAATTATTAAGTGAGCAATTCCCTAAATATTAACCCCGAAGGCCGAAACCAACATCAGATCAATACCCAGGAAACCATTCAACTTAACTAATCTCCAATTAGTTTCTGATTTTCTTAACTCCGTTGGGTCTAAGAACATTATTATTGAAGATACCGTTCACGACAACCCAAAATCACAACCCAAAAATCAATATCAATTCAATTCCAATTAAATATTATTTAATTGGTACACCTCATTAAATCTAAATAAAAAGATTTAATCTTTTCTCAACTGGGTTCAAGAACAGTGTTAATGAAGACACCATCCACGACAAACCCAAATCACATTTGACTTTAATACACGGCTCTGAATAGAAAATATATCGGCTTATATTCAATATCAAATTCTACGACCAACAGATATGTTATTGGAAATAACGATATATATATATCTATATCTTCCAAATTTCCATAACATCTGTATAATCACGAAATCCAACATCGAAATATTCCGAAGACAATTTCGATTCAAATCCATTCCAATGCAGTTATCGGAAATTCTGGTTATATTTCAAAACCATTTCAAACTCACTTTATTTATTTTAAAAATAAATAGAATTATAATTCTAGTTCAAAACTAGTTCATTTCGATATAAATCTATTTTTATCTTTTCAAATATGGAGTTTTTCATCCCAATTCTTCACAAATCAGTTCTTATGATTTTACACAAATTATTACTATTTTTAATAATTTTATCAAGGCATGTACAGTTGATTTCCATCAATGGCCATCGAACTGCACTTACAACGACCTTTTTCAAATTTGATTTGGACATAATTCCAAATCCAACCGTTAGATTTCAAATTTCTAATATTCGTTTGAAAGCTCTTTTCGATACGAACCCAACGGTTCCGGTTTTAGGAGAATCCGATGGTCGGATCTCCCGTAATGTCCGTTCGAAGTCAATGGTCGAAATTCGCGAACTGCCGCGGCGCGGCGCGTTCTATTCAGGCCATTATATTATATATATATAATACATATAATATATACTTCGTCAATTTCAATTCAAAATGTGCTTTATAAATCGTTTTAAATTCATTTTCAAAACGGTTTCAACTTCATATTCAATTTCAAATCAAAATTGAATATTCCAATATAAAATCGTTTTAAATTCATTTCAAATTGATTTCAATTCAGTTTCAATTTAATTCGAATGCAATTCCTTTCGATTTCAATTCGAATTCAATTCTATTCAATTTCAATTCGAATTCATTTCTATTCAATTTCAATTTGAATTCATTTCTATTCAATTTCAATTCGAATTCATTTCTATTCAATTTCAATTCGAATTCATTTCTATTCAATTTCAATTCGAATTCACTTCTATTCAATTTCAATTCGAATTCACTTCCATTCAATTTCAATTCGAATTTCAATTCTTTTCAAAATTTCAGATTTTGAAATCACTTTTGATATTCGTTATAAAATGAATAAAATCGATATAAATATCGTTCACGTCAAAATGGCGTAAATCTAGTCAACACGGCTTCATATATTTCTATTTTCAAATATTCTATTTCGAATATTTCTATTTCAAATATTTCTTTTCAAATATTTCTTTTTCAAATATTCCTACTTTCAAACTGGAATGAGGCCCAATCAATTACCATATAATGTTAATTATATGGGTTTTCTACAACACATGTATACAATAACAACTATGAATAATCAACCATCATCCAAAGTGCATTCTACACTGTATAAGCATCAAATATAAATATTCAACGCTTATAACAGTCTGTCAATCAATCGATCGACATACAACTAAACAATCGGGATTAGTGTACGTCAAATATCATCCCAATACCCGTGTGGGGTTTCAAACAATCAAACACAGATTTTATTGGTGCAGTTGGGCGATGTGTAAAATTTATCGTCCCAATCAATATCAGTCAATGTGTGTATATAAACAAATCGTTCGATTTGTTTATATTAATTTATTTCATTTCATATACACGTTAAAATTTCTATTTTTAACTATAAAATATTTTCCACTATAAAATATTTCATTTCATCGGTATAAATATTTTATTTCATTTCACATCACATCACACAATCAACTACACATCAAAATCAAACAAACAAGCATACAAGTCGTCCATGGTCTGTGGACGACGGGTGTCGGATGCTACTAAACACCGTCTGCATCCTAGTATATATTTATAACTAGAAAAATTAATTTGAAAGGTGAGAAGTTCTCACAGATTAGCTAATCCGATTCCACGACTCTTCTTTGTAGAAATCTTCGCCGTTCTCGCCTCTTGTCACTTTCTTTGCCCGTATTCTCTACATATGTAAAATTCACATTTTTATATCGCTACTCAATATATAAAAATCGAATTTTTTTCTTTACTATTCAATGTATAAAAATCTAATTTTTACTTTGCTATTCAATATATAAAAATCGAATTTTTACTATGCTATTCAATATATAAAAATCGATTTTTCACTATGCTATTCTATATATAAAAATCGAATTTTTACTATGCTATTCTATATATAAAAATCAAATTTTTACTTTGCTATTCTATATATAAAAATCAAATTTTTACTATGCTATTCTATATATAAAAATCGAATTTTTACTTTGCTATTCTATATATAAAAATCGAATTTTTACTTTGCTATTCAATATGTAAAATCCGTTCTTTCCATTACAAAGAAGTTCATAACTTTCATTTACTAAAAATATAAACTTTCCTAAATTAAAAATCAAATATTTATTATATATAAAAATCAGATTTTTCTTATGCTAAATCTAATTAAAAACTGAAAATAAAATTTAAACAAGTAAATAAAAACTCACTTTTGTTTATCTTCAGAGGATGGGGGCGTTAGGGCTTCGAGAGGAGGAAGGGGAAGGCTTGTGGGGTGCTCCGCGAGGTGGAAACGTTGAACGTCGGTCTTCATCTCATAGGAGGAGAGAGAAACGAGGGCGTCGGGGTTGGCAGGGGTTGCGTCGGGGTCTGCAGGTTGTGCAGGGGGAGGGGGTGTTGCCTGTAGTCGGCGGCGGCAGGTCTTGGTGTCGGAGGTGGGCCCAGCGTGGCTTAGGGTGCTGAAGTGGGCGGCTAGGGTTCGGGGGGTCACGCGATGGAAGAAGAGAGAGAATAGAGGAAGAGAGGGAGTTGGAGGCGAGAGGGGGAGGAGCAGATCGAGGCGGCGCCGCCGCTGGGGGGGAGGCGGGCGCGATTCCGTCGATCCCCCTTTTTTTATTTTCTTTTTCTTTTTTTTTGATTGCAATTGAACCGGGGGGGTATAGAGAGAGAGGGAACTTTATTATTTAATTATTTATTTAATTTCTAAATCCAAAAAGCAACTTTTTATTTCGAATTCGAAACGAGACCCACCGCCTGTCGTTCATAACTAATTACCCCCATTCTGAACCCAATGGTATATGTCCCGTAAGCCAATTCGACCGTTTCGATCAATTTTCGTTAAAATCAACATATAACTCTATATATTGAATTTGAACGTGCATTTAAATTTACCGGGACCACATACGAACTCTAAAAATTCCAAAAAAATATTTTCTAGCTTCGTATTGACGATACGGTCCTAACAAAACAAATTTCGTCGAATTCTGAGACCGTTTGAAAAATGGCCATTTTCCAGTCGATTAAAATCAACTGAAACTGGTCAAACGCGTTTTCCTTTGCCACGCTCACATATTGATTCGAAAAATTATGAAATTTGAAACCTAGCAATAACTTGACATCACGGATCCAACAAAAGTGGTTTCGTCAAAATCCGAGGTCGTTTGCAAAATTTCCCTTTTTAAGGGCCTGAATTCCATAACGACTATTCAGAATTTTCAACTGGACATATCTTTTGATTCCCGCTATGAAATTTCGATTCTTCGGATTTGTTGGAAAGATATTCACAAATAGATCCTATTATTTTTGGCTTCGCTAAAATCCGGTTTATTTTGCACCCGGTACATTTATTTGAAGTTTGAAATCGAATTATCGAACTACCACGCCATTTTCAATTCCTTTTATAATTATATATAATTATTTATATTCTAACGACGACGTATATAATATATACGTTCTGATTCTATTCAAAATTAATTTTTCGTCGTTATTATTTAAAATAATCCATTTTAAATGTTCAAAATTCGCTAAAATTGCCAAAATAAAAATTTTAAACTGGCCCAGATTTTCGGGTTGTTACAACTCGTATATAAACACTCAACTCAATCTAGGTTATTACTAACCCCATCTCTACTGAGTCACGCCACAGAGCCAAGGTAATTCACTTAACTTAAGCCCTGATGCTAACTGTAATGACCCGGGATTTTTGTCGACTTTAGTTATCGCCATAAACTCAATGATGACTAACCAAACATCGAAAAATACCAACCATTAATGAAAGAAATTAGAGTCCAATTTGAGCTGACCAAAAACACAAGTCCAACCCCAAATTAAACTGAAACTCAAGAAATTAATAGAAAGAAAAACAGAGGGTGAGGAAAGATAAGATAGAATCTTAGAATAGAAGAAGAAGAAGAAAAGAAGAAGAACACAACATCAGAGTAACACGAACCTCACAGCGGAACGAATAACATATAATATATATAACATAACTTGAAATATACATCTGTACTTGAATATACATCATTATTAAAGTACAACACTTACAACATAGCGGAAATAACTATAGCTATATGATCCTGAAGCCTCCTGCTCCAAGATCTTCCAGTACATCTGTAAATCCTGACTACTTGACTGCCCGTACAAATTTAGGCACCCAAGAGTTTAGGGAAACAAGCAAATAAACTCCGGGTTAGTCATGGGACTGGTATGAGTAAAACAGTTTAAAACAGTTTGAACAAGTAAACGATATCTCATAAGACCACGGCGTATAACGGAACGGGTTTTTCCCTTATGAGAATCCAAATTATCTTTATATCAAAACCCTTTTGATATTATAATAATGTCTATCAACCACAACTATAATAATCATCTAGCAGAAACGCTTTCATCTCACGTTCTACATATGTAGTATACAATCAAAACTGCAAGCACGTATTGGGTAATGGATTTCCAACTATTGTTAAGTCAAAGGTTTCATAGCATATTTTGATTAATGACAACATAGAAATAGAGATCATTGACGAGCTGAATTCATATTTATCAAAGTGGAAATCAATGAAGATCGTAGTGAAGATCAATGGAAATCATGACATGGAGCTAAGATTATATATATGTAGGTATGGAGTCGTGTTAGATTTATGTTAAAATCTATCCTCAAAGTATAACATGAATGCACAAAACAATTTAGAAATTGAAATTAGCTGTGGCTGAAATCTGTATATTTAAGGGATTGAAAAGTCACAGAAAAAGCCCAAACGGTCCAGGCTTCGACCGGGAAAGAGTGCAGAGTGATATAGACTGTGGACCGAGGTTCTCCGGTCCACAGCCAGAAAACGGTCGACCGCCCAAAAGAACCTGTCGACCGGTCCTGTTGTTTTTTGTGCATAACGGCTATTTTTTTCAAATTCCTGTCTACCTGTTATTTTCGACCTGTCGACCTTTTTTTCTTGCTGTAATTTTTCTGAAAGGATGCTTCTTTTTGTGAAGAGATTTCTATTCAATTTCAAGAGAAATGGACACAACTCTTTATAGAAACTCTTCATGAAGGAATGCAACTATTCTACACTATAAATAGACTTGAAATCATACTTTCAAATCACCGACTCTTGCTCTAATTTCTGATCTTACTTTCTAAATACTCTTGCATTCTAAAAGCTCCTAAATTCAAGTTACGTATTGAATCCTTGATAATATTTCTCATATTTTGATTCAACAAGCAACTAACTTCCTTCAAATCTTCGCATTCAATTCATATACTTGAGGATAAGATTATAGGAAGGGTGTACTCAATCGTTGGCAAATCAGTGTTGAAAGAAGAACACAATCAGAAGTCAAACTCTTGTAATTGTCCTGTGTGGGTAAGCTTGTAGCACGTGAAATCAAGTGGGTAAGCTTGTAGCCCGTGAAATCAAGTGGGTAAACTTGTAGCCCGTAAATCAAGTAGTGTTGTGAACCTGTTCCTCCGGGTGAAGCGAGGTTGTTGTTTAGTGAAAAGCCGAAGAGGAGCTTCGGGACTGGACGTAGGACGGGAAGTCCGAACCAGTATAAAATTCCTGGTGTTTTTTACTTTACTTTACTTTATCTTATTTCTTGTGTGATTTATCTTTCTAGATCATATTTATTTGCATAGCTATTGTATAATACAAATTATCATATCATATTCCGCATAGCCATATTTAAAGATCCTGCATAAGTCGTGCACACCGACCTTTCATTTGGTATCAGAACCTGGTGTTCTAGAGATCGTAACAACATCCTAGAACAAATGGCAATAAAGAAATCTAGTCAAGGCATTAGAAAATGGAAGAGCAACAAAGCAGAATCAGGAGAGCAAGGAAACAAATGTCTCGTGGCAAAAGTCAGATGACAATCGGTATGTAAAGATTCTTTATATAAAGATCTTTTGTTAAACCATGAGAAATTATTGAAAGATTTCAAAACTTTGAGTAAACTGTATACTGTCATTATAGCTAAGTCAAAAATTTGCGAGCAAAAAAAATCCAAATTAAAAGAATATAACAATGTTCTTTTAAAGGAAATCGATCTTTTGCAAAATAGAAATAAATCTTTAGAAGATTCTTTAAATAATTCTAGTTCTTCAATTTCGTCTCTTGAAAAAGAGAATGGAGCTTTAACTGAAAAAGAATTTAGAATTATCTAAAGAATGTCAGTTTTTAAAGGTGAATAATAATATTTTTCAAAATGAAATTTCTGAGTCAAAAGAAAATTTTGAAAAGTTACAATCTTCTTTAGACAATTCAGAATCTCAAATTTTAGGTCTCAAAACTAAGAATGGTACTTTAAAAAGGAAAAATTCTGAATTAAATAAGGAAATTGATGATTTAAAGAATAACAAAATTTCTTTTGAAAATGTCAATAGCGACTTTGGAAATAAATTTGATAAATGTGCAAATAAGTTCGCAAAATTTAATAAAGGTCAAAATGATTTAAATATGATTTTATCTAGATCTTGACCTTTACATGACAAAAGTGGTTTAGGATATAATAAAACTAATCTTAGAAATAGTACTAGATATGCTTTCATGTACAATAAAAATATTACTGCTAGTACTAATGCTCATCCTAGATCCAATTATTATAGAAATTCGAATACTTCTATGACTAGAGATCTGTATAATAGATCTAGAAGTATGAAAAGGAATATCAATAGAGATTACTTAAGTATTTGGGTTCCTGTAAGTTGGAAAAACAGAGAAAAATATATTGATGATTATTTTGATTCAGTAGTTAATAATGAAAATTTTATCTTTAAAGGTTCCATTAAACCCTCTTGGGTATGGTTACCTTCCATCTAACTCATGGACCCAAACAAAGCAAGTGGGTACCAAAACTATATATGTTATATTTTTCTGCAGGTACACCACAACAAAGAGAAGGTTATTCGATGTCTTCTAAAGGTGCTATAATTATTTGTATTCTCCACTACTCTCGATTACTGTATTTATTACGATATTCATTCTTTTTAATCGATGACAAAGGGGGAGAAATATTTTCTCTTATGAAAATACATATCATTCATGTTACATATACTATCATCTTTTGCAATATTATGTACCCTTTTTGTCGATGACAAAGGGGGAGAAAAAGTTACTAACAATCTTTCTTGCAGATATTTAGTTATATATATATTTCAGGGAGCATATATACAAGGGGAGATAGCAATGGAGATTGTAATACCAAGCTATGTTATCATCAATCAAAAAGGGGGAGAATGTTAAGTCAAAGGTTTCATAGCATATTTTGATTAATGACAACATAGAAATAGAGATCATTGACGAGCTGAATTCATATTTATCAAAGTGGAAATCAATGAAGATCATAGTGAAGATCAATGGAAATCATGACATGGAGCTAAGATTATATATATGTAGGTATGGAGTCGTGTTAGATTTATGTTAAAATCTATCCTCAAAGTATAACATGAATGCACAAAACAATTTAGAAATTGAAATTAGATGTGGCTGAAATCTGTATATTAAAGGAATTGAAAAGTCACAGAAAAAGCCCAAACGGTCCAGGCTTCGACCGGGAAAGAGTGCAGAGTGATATAGACTGTGGACCGAGGTCCTCTGGTCCACAGCCAGAAAACGGTCGACCGCCCAAAAGAACCTGTCGACCGGTCCTGTTGTTTTTTGTGCATAACGGCTATTTTTTTCAAATTCCTGTCTACCTGTTATTTTCGACCTGTCGACCTTTTTTTCTTGCTGTAATTTTTCTGAAAGGATGCTTCTTTTTGTGAAGAGATTTCTATTCAATTTCAAGAGAAATGGACACAACTCTTTATAGAAACTCTTCATGAAGGAATGCAACTATTCTACACTATAAATAGACTTGAAATCATACTTTCAAATCACCGACTCTTGCTCTAATTTCTGATCTTACTTTCTAAATACTCTTGCATTCTAAAAGCTCCTAAATTCAAGTTACTTATTGAATCCTCGATAATATTTCTCATATTTTGATTCAACAAGCAACTAACTTCCTTCAAATCTTCGCATTCAATTCATATACTTGAGGATAAGATTATAGGAAGGGTGTACTCAATCGTTGGCAAATCAGTGTTGAAAGAAGAACACAATCAGAAGTCAAACTCTTGTAATTGTCCTGTGTGGGTAAGCTTGTAGCCCGTGAAATCAAGTGGGTAAGCTTGTAGCCCGTGAAATCAAGTGGGTAAACTTGTAGCCCGTAAATCAAGTAGTGTTGTGAACCTGTTCCTCCGGGTGAAGCGAGGTTGTTTTTTAGTGAAAAGCCGAAGAGGAGCTTCGGGACTGGACGTAGGACGGGAAGTCCGAACCAGTATAAAATTCCTGGTGTTTTTTACTTTACTTTACTTTATCTTATTGCTTGTGTGATTTATCTTTCTAGATCATATTTATTTGCATAGCTATTGTATAATACAAATTATCATATCATATTCCGCATAGCCATATTTAAAGATCCTGCATAAGTCGTGCACACCGACCTTTCAACTATGACAAGGTATGGAACCACCTTTCGCTAGTGTACCTCTAAAAAGGAATACACTGGGTTCAACAAGAACATCTTGCAACCCGACCACTCATTTCGCTTGAGTGTATCGAATGTATATCACCAACGGTTGGGATCAGCAATCGTTTCCCAAATGGGACAGCATCAACAATAGATTTTTAGAAGTAAATGAAATTCTAGATCAGGTGATTATACACCCTACTTCGGTGCGACCGACTTAGCCATGTTGCCTGCCCGATTTCTGTCATTTACCGGATGTGAGGCTAGAAGCTACGCTTTATCATCACACTAGATTCACTTTGAATGCCACATCGTCAAATCCATCAAATCACTGATTGACGTCCTTAACCATACATTATGTATTAGCTAAAAGAAGTTTCCTTCTCCGCTTCCACTCTTGGTATGGTTGGAGAAATCAATATACGTGATCGTCTGGAAATACTCTGTCAGACATCCGTCCATACAAGTCATCCAAGAACAGGATGAACCGAAGGCACTATTCTGTAAACAGGATAGCCCTTGCATAACTCCGTCTTCAATTTCCTTTGGCATATATGATTCGCAACGCTTACGCCAATACAGAGTGGTTCTTTGGATAATAATCCAACCGGTCTCTCCATATTAACAACGTTAAAATGGTCAAAACTTCGATAGTCTGTGATTTAACTATCGAAGAAAAACAGGCGTGCAAACAACGATATTATTTCCAAATGGAAATAATATTGATCAAACACCATTCAACATTTATCTCTTTATTTCCTTAATTTACTTATCTCCTGTTCCCCTATATCTAATATTTCTTATTTTCTAAATTTGGAAAATATACGTTATTAACAATGGAAAACATTTCCATTTCTTGTTTTCTTTATTAGAAAACATTTCTGGTTTCTTATTTGGAAAACATTTCCAAAGCTTCTTCATTGGACTTAGACATATGTTTAAACAAACCATTGCGATGCCAACTCAGACCATTTCCTTTAATTACTAAATTCACTTAACTCCTTTACTATCGAACCTTAACCATTCCTTAGTTAAATACGAAGCCAATCAAGTTGGGGTAGAACTACCTCTCAGACCTTAACTGAACAACATTTCTAACTTTGAAATAGGCAAAGTTCACTTTATTTCTTTAACTAACTTCCTTACTTAACCTTTCCTTTCGAATAACTATATGCGATTAGCTCCTTTTTTGATTATCTCTATTTGATTAACTCTATTTGATTAACTCTATTCGATTTACCCTATTGCATTCACTTTAACCGATTTACTTTATTTGATAAATTCTTCTTGAGTAATCCTTTTCGATTAATTCTTTTCGAATAAACTATATTCGAATAACTCATTTCGAATAAACTATATTCGATATCTCCTTTCGGATAAACCATATTCGATATCGCACTTCGAATAACTCATATGTGTTTAACTCTATTTGAATAACTAATTCGAATAACTCTATGTGATTAACTCTATTCGAATAACTCTTATGTGATAAACTCTATTCGAATAACTAATTCGAATAACTCTATTTGAATAACTCTAGTTCGAATAACTCTATTCGAATAACTAATTCGAATAACTCTTATGTGATATACTCTATTCGAATAACTAATTCGAATAACTCTTTTTGAATAACTCTAGTTCGATATAACTCTATCGATTAACTTTAACTGATTAACACTAACTGTTTAACTCTAACTAGTTTACCCTAATGGTTTTTCCTTAACTAGTTTAACTCTAACTAATTTACTCTAATGGTTTTACCCTAATTGGTTTAACCTAATTCGAATAACTAATATTCGATTAACTCTATTCACTAACTCGACTAGACTAACCCCTTTCGAATAACTAATTCGATTTACTAACTTTCGAATACCATAACCGATTTAACTCCTTTCGAATACCATATTCGATTTAACTCCTTTATTTGCTTTATAAAGATTTCCTTTTTAACAACGTTTATTCATTTTTAAAGATTTACTTTTGGTAACGGTTCTCCAATTTAAAATGATTTCCTTCTTATAACAGTTTCCTTTTTATAACATTTTTTCCTTTTTCTAAATATCTCCTATTTATAAATATCCCAATTTATAAATATTTCTTATTTATAAATATTCCATTTATAAATATTTTTATTTTCAAATATCACTTTGAAAATATTCCCTTATCAACATTTCGGTATGTTATGGTATTCAACATATCAAATCACAATGATCAGTATCGTCCAAACACATTTAATCACCAACAGATTATATATCACATCATATATCACAACATATGAATCACAGTAAAGTAAATGTTGAGGAATCCGGTTGGATTCCTCCAACCTGTTTCTCTGCATCACAGATGTTACAGAAAATAGATAACATCACTTTCAGTTCCATATGATATATTCTGTTAAACAGAATCAATATAGAAATTCAACTAACTGACTAGCAGTTCAATCAAACAGTCAACACACAATCAATCAGCCAATATTTAACAGTTCTAAAATATACAACATGAAATTATAAACTGTTCAGAGTTAGTGAGATTCACTCACATTTGCGTGTTAGCCATTAAATAACGGTTTGCGTTATTTGATTTTGATCAGACAATTTATTTCGCCATAAATTGTAACGAGCTCGAATCTACTCCCAATCAGTTCCATGTTGTAGCCGCCGTCCATATGATCCCAACGTAACTTACGTTTCGTCAATCTGATATTGTATGTACAAGTTATTGAAGTTACAAGTTTATACAATTTAAATTAAATAAAACTTGAATATATTTCACTTGGGCTTAACTTAGCTTGACCGGCCCATTACCACTTCAAAGCCCACCCGCGTGGACTCTTCTCCCCCACTCCTGTAACTCACGAAACCAGTTTTCTTCAATGTCCATTTACAGACTTTTCTTCATCCATTCTTGAGCATTCCTTCATAGTTTTAAAAACAAATGGTACCACAAAGCTTCTCTTGCCGAGCTCCTCCATCTCGACACTCTATACTGTAACTCGCACTCCCCTTTTTAGCCTCATCGTACAGCCCCGTACCTCACCGTCCTGGAAACCACCGATACTTACTGAAACTGAATTCCACAAAATGAGCACACAAGGTGCGGTTTTCAACCCCAAACCCAAATCGAACATTAAAACCACGTACTGATGCTCAAATCGTTCACCATTCCGAACCCTAGAAGCTGCTGGGTGAACCGACATCGACAAGAACATACCGAGCTCTCCCAAATTCCTACAGGTTGTAGAGAATCACGAATGGGACTCAATATATCAACTACGAGATTTATACATTTTTATTCCAATTCTTTTGATTTATAGAAGATCGAAGTTTTTACTGTAAAATGAAAAATGAGGCGGCGGAAATTTCAATTTGACCTAAGGATTAGGTTTATAGGAAGGTGGGGGTATTTATAGAGAAATGGGTGAAGATATTTTTGCTTTATTTCTTATATATATGTTTTTCCCTTCTAAAAATTCTCGTGATTACATACGATACCCAAAAATCACGAAACTAGGCATATAGCTAGAGTTTGACATTATGGTCCCAACGAATCTGGTTTCGTTGAATTTCGACTCCGTATGCTCACACAGCGTATTTTTAACTATCGAAATACTGACTGCTTTTCACTCAAAAAAATCTGTACGGCCACATACTGACTTCAAAAATCACGGAAATTGAAATCTAACAAAAATTTGATGTTGCAGATCCAACAAAATTAGTTTCGTTGAATTCCGACTCCGTTTGCAAAACTGGCTATTTTTAAAGCTCTGGATGACCCATTTAAATATATAAATATATTTAAATAAAATTAAATAAATTATTAATAAATTAATATTATTGTATATATTCACAGTGGAATACCATACAGCTCTAGAATACTCCTATATGAATTTCTAACTTGATATTCACTTCTGGGTCAACCCGATATTCCATTTATATTGAAATTCCCTTTTAAAATATAAATAATTCCTTTATAAATTATAAAGGAACTCCATAGCGACTTTTCTAAAATTTGATTTGGATGTGAATCAAAATCTACACGACGAAATCCCGATTTTTCTCTTCCACTAGAAAGATATACTTCACCAGCTCCGAACGTTTCTTGTTTCATAGAAATCTGGCTTCAAACGAATCCTGTATATTCAATTAAAGTTCGAATCGCCAATTAACGAACTGCAGTGCCATTTCGAGCTCGATTTTAATTATAATATAATTATACGTTCAAACTGTCGTTCAAATAATATATTCGTTATTCAAATTCAATTCCAAGCTGAATTAAATATCACAGATGATCCAATTCACATCATATCGCCATTTCAGCCAATTTTGATTATTTCTGAATTAAATATATTATTTAATTTATTATTTTAATTAAATATTTACCATTATTAAATTCCACGACCATTAAATTCACTATATAACTATTTATATAATTAAATAAATTAATTATAATACCTCTGCCAATGCGGGTCACTACATGGAGTTTATTGTTTTAACCTAAACTCTAAGTGCCCTTATTTTGACACGGGCAGCTAGTAGTTTTGTTTTTGCAGATTTATATTCACAGGATCCAGATTTACAGCTGGCACGATACTCGGAAAGCTCTGTATCCATGTATTACTTCTAGTTGTGCATTGTATTAATTTCCGCTGCTTTGTAATGTATTGTAATCTCTGATATTTTTCTGATGTATTTTATTCATTTATACTCTGTATATTCTTGTATTCTGATGAATTGTTGTAATATACAATGAAATGTTCTTCTGTCTGCGTTCCTTTATGGCTTGTTCTAAACTCAATCCGTGATTTCCCGTAAGGGGGATTTCGGGTCGTTTCAGTTTGGTATCAGAGCTTTGTTTTACAAAGCTCGAGAACAAGACCCATTAGAACCATACGAAAGAATTCATCAGAGAATGGATTAGTAATATCTAATGAGAATGACTCGTTAGAGATGGGATCAGTAGTATCCTAGAACGTGTGTGAAGAGTATATTTTTAAAATGAAAACAATTTTTTGTTTTGAAAATTTAATTCAATTATTCGTATTTGAATATTATTTTTATATTGATTTGGAAAATCCAATATATAAAGATTTTGCGTATACGTCTGATCCACGTGTATTTGAAATTTTAATATATTGGATAGATATAGAATTACACTCTAATCGCCTGGAGATGATTTTGATGATGGAGCTCCATCATTAGAATTTATGTTTGAGTGAAGAAAGTGGGATTTCTATATATTTCCTATTGACTGGTGTGAGAACCAAAATTATATAGGGCTTATTGTTGTGATTTTGCATCAAAAATCTGATTTATAGACTATATATCAAAGTTATAAATTTGAAATGATAATCAACAAATCGATTGACGGTTGTATTGTTTGATTTTTGCTTGAGTAATTAAAATTTGAACCATTATGCCAAATTGTACCAAAAAGTGAATTGTATTGAAAATTTGTTACATTTGCATACATATACATGTACTCATATTGAACAAGTCATAGCAAGGAGGCTAGAGCAGAAGAATAAAATTGTTTGCCCGACAAATAGGTACATGTTTATTGTATTTATTGGGTTTGGATGATTTTATGAGCCGATTGGCTAGCCGCTTGGCTTTTTCTTTTGGATTGAAGAAGGCCATGGGAGGCTATATGAAATATCCCGAAGTCCCCGGTGCAAGGGAGCTTACGGCGAAATTTTTCGAAAATTTAGGGTGTTAGCCAAATTTTTGAAAAATTTGTAAAGTTCTTAGAAATTTGTAGAGTTGAGTTGATTTGTAAAACAACTTTCGGCTTCGTTCCTTTTCGGGGACGAAAGGTTTTAAGTGGGGGAGACTGTAATAATCCGGAAATCCGAGCCAATTTAAAATTTTTATTTTGGCAATTTTAGTGAATTTTGATTATTTAAAATGAATTATTTTAAATAATAACGATGAGAAATTTATTTTGAATAGAATTCGAACGTATATATTTATTCGAATCGTCGTTAGAATATAAATATTTTATTTTAAATATCAAAGGAATTGAAAATGGCGCGGTAGCTTGAAAATCTGATTTCAAAGTTCAAATGAATGTACAGGATTCAAAATAAACTGGATTTTAGTGAAACCAAAAATATTTGAATCTAATTGAGAATATCTTTCCAACGAATCCGAAAAATTGAAATTTCATATTGGAGATAATAAGTTACGTCCAGTTGAAATTTCAGAATAGTCGCTATGGAATTCAGGCCTTTGAAAATGGGAATTGTGCAAACAACTCGGTTTTCGACGAAACCACTTTTGTTGGTTCCGTGATGTCAAGTTATTGCTAGGTTTCAAAATTCGTAATTTTTCGAATCAATATGTGAGCGTGGCAAAGGAAAACGCGTTTGACCAGTTTCAATTGATTTTAATCGACTGGAAAATGGCCATTTTTCAAACGGTCTCAAAATTCGACGAAATTAGTTTTGTTAGGACCGTATCGTCAATACGAAGCTAGAAAATATTTTTCGGGGATTTTTAAAGTTAGTATGTGGCCCCGGTATTGAAATGTGCATTCAAATTCAATATATAGAATTATATTTTGATTTTGACGAAAACTGATCGAAACGATCGAATCAGCTTACAATACATATCCCATTGTGTTCGGAATGGGGGTAATTAGCAAGGGACAGCAGGCGGTGGGTTTGATTTCCAGTTGAAAATAAAAAGTTACTTTTGGAAATTAAAATATAATTAAATATATTATATTATATATTCTCCCTTATACTCTCTCCTCCCCCTCTTCTATTCGGTCAACTGTCAAAGAAAAAAAACCAGGAGCTCCATCGCGAACCCGACCTCGCCCAGCGCCGCCACACACCGGCGATTCCCCTCCCCCCACTCTGGCGCCCTCACCTTCTCTCCCCTCCCTCTCCGTCAAGGCTCGAACGAGGCCCCCAAACCCAAACCCAAACCCTAGGCCCACCGCAACCCCATCCTCCGTTCCCTCGACCTCCACCTCCCCCGAGCCCCCAGCGACGCACAGCAACCCCCCCCCCTCCAGCCATCTCCTCCTATAAGTTTTTTTTATTAATTTATTTTATTTACTGTAATTTGTATATTTATGTTAATAAAAATATGTTCTTCATATAGATAATTTCAGAAAAGAAATACGGTTTGTATTTGAATAATTTTAGAAGAAAATTTTGATTTTTATCGAACAAAGATTGGATTTTTAATATATAAAAAGGTTAGATCTTTATTTAGAAAAAGATAGATTTTTAATATAAATAAAGATCGGATTTTTAATGATGAAAAGGGTTGATTTTTATTCATAAAATATAATTTTTATATGATGTGAAGATTAAAAATATGATTTTTATATTATATAGATAGTAAAAATTTGATCTTTATTTATGTAGCGTAATAAAAATCGGATTTTTATTATATATATATTGAAATAAAAATGTTATTTTTATAGCGATGATATAAAAATTCGATCTTTATATTAGAAGTAGATATATAAAAATATAATTTTTATATAGAGAATAGCGTGATAAAAATATAATTTTTATCTATATAGTAGAGGTATAAAAATAGAATTTTTATCCATGTAGCATAGTTATAAAAATGTGATTTTTTATATATGTAGTGAATACGGGCAATGAAATTGACAAAAGGCCAGCACGATGAAGATTTCTGCATATGAAGAGTCGTGGCGTTTGGTTTAGCTAGTCGGTGAGAACTCCTCACTTTTAATTTAAATTTCTAGTTAAAAATATATACTAGGATGCAGACGGTATTTAGTAGCACCCGACACCCGTCGTCCACAGACCATGGGCGGCTTGCATGCTTGTTTGTTTGATTTTGATGTGTAATTGATTGTGTGATGTGATGTGAAATGAAATAAAATATTTATATATTTAAAAATATTTTATAGTTGAAAATAGAATTTTTAACTTGTATTTAAATTGAAATAAATATAAACAAATCGGACGATTTGTTTATATACACACATTTGACTGATATTGATTGGGACGTAAGATTTTACACATCGCCCAACTGCACAAATAAAATCTGTGATTGTTGATTTCAAACCCCACACGGGTATTGGGATGAGATTTGACGTATACTAATCCTGATTGTTTAGTTGTATGTCAATCGATGGATTGACAGACTGTGTAAGCGCTAATTATTTATATTTAATGCTTATGCAGTTGTGGGGTGCACTCTGGATGATGGTTGATTATTTATCGTTGCTATTATATACATGTGTTGTAGAAAATCCATATAATTAACGTTATATGGTAATTGATTGGGCCTCATTCCAGTTTTGAAATAGAAATATTCGAAATAAAATATTTGAATAGAAATATTTGAATAGGAAAATTGGAATAGAAATATTTGAATAGAAATATTTGAAAAAGAAATATTTGAAATAGAAATATTTGGAAAAGAAATATTTGAAATAAAATATTTGAAAATAGGAATATATGAAGCCGTGTTGATTAGATTTGCGCCATTTTGACATGAACGATATTTATATCGATTTTATTCATTTTTCAATTAATATTGAAAATGATTTGAAATTCGAATTAAATTGAAATGATTTAAAATTCGAATTAAATTGAAAAGAATTGAAATTCGAATTAAATTGAATTGATTTGAAATTCGAATTGAATTGAAATCGATGTGAATTGATATCGATTTGAAATGAATTTAAAACGAATTTATATTGGAAAATTCAATTTTGATTTGAATTTAAGATGGAAGTTGAAATCGTTTTGAAAAAGAATTTAAAACGATTTATAAAATACATTTTAAATGGAAATCGACGAAATATATATAATATTATATATATATAATGGCCTGAATAGAACGCGCCGCGCTTCGGCAGTTCGAAAATTTCAACCATTGACTTCTAACGGATATTACGGGAGATCCGACCGTCGGGTTCTCCTGAAACCGGAACCGTTGGGTTCGTATCGAAAAGAGCTTTCTAATGGATATTAGAAATTTGAAATCTAACGATTGGATTTGGAATTATGTCCAAATGAAATTTGTAAAAGGTCGTTGTAAGTGCAGTTCGATGGCCGTTGATGGAAATCGACTGTACGGGCCTTGATAAAATTATTAAAAATAGTAATAATTTGTGTAAAATCATAAGAAATGATTTGTGAAGAATTGGGATGAAAAACTCCATATTTGAAAAGATAAAAAATAGATTTTTATCGAAATGAACTAGTTTTGAACTAGAATAATAATTTATTTATTTCTAAAATAAATAAATTGGATTTGAAATGGTTTTGAAAATAACCAGAATTTCCAATAATTGAATTGGAATAGATTTGAATCGAAATTGTCTTCGGAATATTTCGATGTTGGATTTCGTGATGATACGGATATTGTTATGGGAATTTGAAAGATATATTAATATCGTTATTTCCAATACGATATTTGTTGGTCGTAGAATTTGATATTGAATATAAGCCGGCATATTTTCTATTCAGAGTCTTGTATTTAATATCAAATGGGATTTGGGTTTGTCGTGAATGGTGTCTTCATTAACACTATTCTTAAACCCAGTTGAGAAGAAGATTAAATCTTTTATTTAGATTCAATGAAGTGTACCAATTAAATGGAATTTAATTAGAATTGAATTTGAATTGATTTTTGGGTTTATTGTAAACGGTGTTTTAAATAACACTTGTTCTTTAACCCGATAATTAATGGAATGTGATTTTGGGTTGTCGTGAACGGTATCTTCAATAATAATGTTCTTAGACCCAACGGAGTTAAGAAAATCAGAAACTAACTGGAGATTAGTTAAGTTGAATGGTTTCCTGGGTATTGATCTGATGTTGGTTTCGGCCTTCGGGGTTAATATTTAGGGAATTGCTCACTTAATAATTTACGGTTAGGGACTGACAGAAATGTGATGTGATTTTGGGGTTTATCGTGAACTATGTTTTAAATGACATCGGTTCTTTAACCCAGTTAAAGATTAAAACTAAGTGGAGTTTTAATGAATCTTTAATTAGATTGAAAAGAACGAGAATGGAGTATCACCAGTTTTGCTCCAGGCGATAGTTAAATCTTTAATTAGATTTGAACGTGAAATGGTAATTGAATTTACCGATAACACTGTGGTGTTAGATATGAAGTATGACCAGTTTTACTTCATGGGATGAATAGGTTGGGATTTGGAAATAAAATAAATAATTACTTCGGTGTGGTTTGCTAATCCCGACAAGTTTGAAGTGACATTCAAAAGAAGATTAAAGAATAAATTTAAAAGAATTTATCTTTGATAAAATTAATGGGAACCTTTCCCTAAGAATGTGAAATTTAGAAACTAACTGCAGGTTGGCTAAGATGAATGGTTTCCTGTGTATTGGTCTGATGTTGGTTTCGGCCTTCGGGTAAATATTTGGGGAATTGTTCTCTTAATAATTTACGGTTAGTGACTGATGAATTGGAATGAGGCGTATGTTGTGTTTGTGTAACAATTGTTAATTATATACGCGAGTTATTCGGAAAGACCGGGTTTATCCCATTCTGAATAACTGATACGACGATAAGTCGAAGATGAAGACGATGGTTGAAGACCGGAGGTCTTCACGTCGTTTGGGTGATTGTTGATGATCTTTATTGGGCCGTACACCCAAGAGGAGGGAATCAGTTAGTGGTCGTCCAGACGTACTTGGAGATCGATGGATATGCGAGGTAAAAGGTGCCTCCGGTTTCGTTCAGACCCAGAACGGACTTGTAAATGGATGTGTGTTTAACATCGGATTTCATTATGTGTGATTGATATCGGTTGCATTGCGTGAATTTCCTGTGTGGCATGCTGAGATGCAAATGATCAAGGCTTCTGTTGAAAAGTAGAGTCTTGTGGTTGATGATCAAAGCACAGCTTGTGTGGCATAGCTTTGTGCATCATTGATTCACGAGCCTCACACCCCGGTTGTGAACCAGAAACGGGAGAAGGACCTCAGGGAGGACATGCGTTTCCTTCTAGCTAGAAGTGGCGTCAGTGGGTTTACACGCCCTGACGAGTTTGTCTTATGTGGTTGTTGCTGTTACGAGGCGCCTCGGATATATCGGCGACTATGTGAAGCCGATGGTGTCATTCGTTGACTCATTGACGCCCCAAAGGGCGGGGAAACGTAGTGTTCAGGCATAATAATCCACATCGGTGGACTGGCCCTGACGATCCAAGGGGCAGTTGCAGCTGCTCCTGAGACATGGGCTAGAGCGTCTCGAATCGGTAGAGGACTATCTTTTGCCTCGGTTCACAGATGGAAATCCAATTTCCAAATACGATATGTGCGGTTTTGATTGTAAACCTATATATGGCGACATAGTGGCATGGGACGCTCATGTCGCCTATGATTGATATTTATGATTGTATATAAAATCAGAAACTAACTGGAAACGAGCTAAGATGGGTGGTTTCCTGGGTATTAGTCTGATGTTGGTTTCGGCCTTTGGGGCTAATACTTAGGGAATCGTTCTCTTACTAATTTACGGTTGGAGTCTGATTAAGAATTAAAACATGAAACTTAGCGTATCAAGCATTCTTTGGCTATTATAAGGTAAAACCCTATCCTCCAGCTTGCGTTGCATTGTGTGATGGGACCTGGGTCTTATAATAGCTTCATTGTTCTTTATTTAGCATCGGGCTGTTGTTTTATGCACTGGTATTCCTAGGAGGAAACCCGTTCCGTGTTATACGGCGTGGTACCTTGATTTACCTAGCTTTAAAAATAAAGATTAATAACTGTTTTAGTTCTCACACCAGTCTCATGACTGACCTGGAGTTTATTGTTTTAACCTAAACTCTGGGTGCCCTTATTTTGATGCGGGCAGCGAGTAGTTTTGGTTTTGCAGATTTATATTCACAGGATCCTGATTTACAGCTGGCACGATACTCGGAAAGCTCTGTATCCGTGTATTACTTCTAGTTGTGCATTGTATTATTTTCCACTGCTATGTAATGTATTGTAATTTCTGATATTTTTCTGATGTATTTAATTCATTTATACTCTGTATATTATTGTATTCTGATGAATTGTTGTAATATACAATGAAATGTTCTTCTGTCTGCCTTCCTTTGTGGCTTGTTCTCAACTCAATCCATAATTTCCCGTAAGGGGGATTTCGGGTCGTTTCAAAAGCCTAGGTGCTCGCTCAACCTAAGCTCTGATACCAACTATTGCGACCCGCAAATCCGTACTATCTGAGTTGACTAATAACACCACACGTCCAACCCAAATTGCACAGAAATACGAATCATTATTAGAAAGAAGTTAAAGGATGATAAATAGAAAGAAAGAAATATTAGAATAGAAGAAAACAAGAAGACAAATCTCACAGCGGAACTAATAAAATATATTATATAACATAACTTTGTTTATAATACAAATCAGTAACTGTATATACATACCATTATCAGAGCACAACAGTTATTCCTAAAACAGTTCTACACACCTGTTTCCAGATATCACATAGTACACAGCGGAATATATGAGTCTATAGCTAACTGGTGATGCCTCCTGCTTCAGACTCCTCCAAGTGAATCTGTAAAATCCCGACTACTTGACTGCCCGTACAAATTTGGGCACCCAAGAGTTTAGGGAAAACAAAAACAAAATAAACTCTGGGTCAGTCATGGGACTGGTGTGAGTAAACTCCAACCATTTGTTTAACTTTAAAATCATTTCGAAAGAATGATAATCGTAAGACCGATCCACACATAAAAAGGGATGGTTTTTACCTTACGATAACCCAAAATATCTTTGATATCAAATCCAGTGATATTATAATAATGTCTACATCAAATAAATAGAATCTAGCGGAACGCTTGCATCTCACGCTCCACATACATAGTATAAAATCAAAAACCACAGGGCGCTAATTGGAGATTGGATTCCCAACTATGAAAAAGTATGGAACCACCTTCCGCTAGTGTATCTCTAGAGAGGAATACACTGGGTTCAACAAGAACATCTTGCAACCCGGCCCACACATGACCGACCACTCATTTCGCTTGAGTGTATCGAATATATATCACCAACGGTTGGGATCAGCAACCGTTTCCCGAATGGGACAGCATCGAATAGAATAAGGAATTAAATGAATCTCTAGATAGGTGATTATACATCCTAATGGGAGCGACCCACATAGCCATGATGCCTGCCCGATTTATGTCATTTCCCGGTTGTTGAGGCCTGAGGCTATGATTACTTTCCAATCATTGATAGCACAACCACTTTGAATGCCACATTGCCAGATCCGTTAATCACTAATTGATTTGCACAAATATATTCTGGATATTATGCTAAGGGAATAAATTCGTTGCCACCATGTATATTTGTACAGATCAACATATTCGATGATTGGAAATACTTTGTCAGACATCCATCCATATACGTTTGTTCTGGGATTGAACGAAACCGAAGGCACAATTTCTATTAATAGAAAAAGCCCTTGCATTTTACTCTGTCTTCGATTATCTTCATATAATCTGATTCACAATGCTACTGCCAATACAGAGTGGTTCACGAATAATAATCCAACCGGTCTCTCCATATTGACAATGATATTGGCAAATACTTCGATATTCGGTTATTTAACTATCGAAGAAAAACAAACATCCATTCACAGCATCAAACAATCACTGGGCCTTTTAATTTATATTTCATTAATTAATTCACTTCTCTATTTCTCTATCAATATTTGTTAACCAAATATTCCTAGTAATCTTATTAGTCTCTTACGCTATTTGGAAAAACATTTCCATGTATCGCCTTCTTTTATTTCCTGTATTTAGAAAATATATTCTATTTGTATTTGAAAGAAACAATTTCAATCACTTATCTCTTTCCCAACTACTTTAATTATACTCGGGAAATATTTACTTTTATATTTCCAAAATTCCATCACTTGGGTTAAAACGAATGTTGTGTAAAACATCGTTACAACAACCCAAAATATTTTATTCAACTAACTATTATCCAACACTTCTCTTTGTGATTGGATCTTGCTATTTATCAATTAAAAATGAAATCAATCAAGTTGGGATAAAATTACCTCTCAGACCTTGACTGAAAACATCATTAACTTCAGAACAGACAAAACACTTACCTCGAATAAACACACCATAAAAACCAATTATTCATTTTTAAACGTACATATGTTTCTCTTTCTATTACCAGCTTATTGATTTCCTTTTTGTTTATAATATTCTATTTTAAATTCGTTTCCTTATCGTATTCCATATATATTGATATGTTGATTTCTAACTATCAAATTTTCTTAAAAATATTCTAACTCCTTAAATTCCCGGAAAAATTCGCCATAACCTCCCTTGTACTGGGAGCATCGGGATATTTCAAATAGCCTCCCATGGCCCTCACCTATCCAAAAGAAAAAGAAAAAGCCAAGCCGCTAGCCGATACGACGCATAAAACCTCATATGGAATTTAAACGTGTACCTTTTTGTTGGCACATAAATTAAAATCTTCGTATACTTCATCCCATACTTGTCTAACACATGTTCACCTGTTTTCAATTTGATTCAACTCAATCCATTCGTTTGAATTCATTTTCGCCCATTTATTCTTTAATTAGCTATTTTGCCTATTTCACTTCTTTGTTTGAACATAACATGTTCAAACAAAATATTTAACTTGATCATAACCAAACTGAATTTCAATTCTAGTTTCCTTTTCGATTTCGAATATAAACTTTCAAATCGAATTCACTTATTCAAGGCCTAATATCAATTCAAAATCTCATCAACTAATTACTACTCGAATTAGTTAATTCTATTCAATAATCAAAAATCTGATTTCTGTTCAAAATCAATTCATTACTCCACTTGAGTTCACATATAATTTACAACTCAAAATCTGAAATTTTCTAAATAGAAATTCGGATTTTTATTTTCTTAAAATCCTTTTATAAAATTAAATAAACCGTTGTGGTTTTTAAATGGTTATGGCGCTGTTTTTCTGAAAATTTGATTTTGATATAGCTCAAAATATATACGACGAAATTCAAATTTTTCTCCTCCATTAGAAAACTATTATCAAATCGGTCCTGACGTTTATTGTTTCAAAGAATTCCGAATTCATTCAAGTTCTGTATACTCAATTGAAGTTCAAAATGCCAATTTACGAACTATAGCGCTGCGGCGAGTTCATTTTAATTATATTTATATATATAAACGTTTAAACTTCATTTATAATAAATTCAACTCCATTCTAATATATTTTTAATATATATATATCAAATCCATTTTTCCCAATTCAACATACTATTTCCAATTTTCTACAATTGTCGATTTTTCCTTATTCAGTAATAAATTCATTTATATTTCGCTCTTCTATATTTAATTGCAATTACCTTTAATAAATTATAAATCCTTTGGATTTATTTCTATTCTGTTTAAAAATCCACATTTCGAAATATATTTCGTCGTTCCCATTTCGAAATGATTTCAACTTTCTATTTCAAATTCTCTTTGAAATTTCTATTTTCAAATTCTATTTTCAATTCTATTCAAATTCTATTCAATTCTATTCTAATTTCTGTATATTCAAATTCTATTCAAATTCTATATTTAAATTCTATTCAAATTCTATATATTCAAATTCCCTTTCAACTCTATTTGAATTTCATATTGAAATTCTATTTCAATTCTATTTCAATTTCTCTATATTCAAACTCCATTTGAATTTCTATATTCGAATTCTATATTTCAAATTCCTTTATTCAAATACCATTTCACTTTCTGTATTCAAATTCCATATTCGAATTTACTTTATATTTTCTATATTCAAATTCCATATTTGAATTACATTTGAATTTTCTTTATTTATTCTCAAACAAGTCTCGATTTCAATTTCTTTTGAAATCGATATTTCTACTTTTGGAAAATAGATTTCCCTTTTCAATTTCACACTTATATTATTATTTCTGAATTATCCAATTGATAATTCATTTCACTTTATTTATAATCTTCGTTTATAAAAGAACTACTTGTTTTTATTCTTCAAAATAAGTTTATATTTCAAATCTATTTAAAATTTCAAATTCTAAGATAGAATTTCCCTTTTTAAATCTCAAATATCCCTTTCAAGATATTTTTATAAATTATCACCTAGGCCCAGTGATATTCAAACAACCAATTATTTGTTTCAGGTTTCTAACACATCATATATGACAGTATATATGCAAACGAATAAACAAACAGATAATACATTTTTGACGAATCCAGTTGGATCCCTCCAACCTGTTTTTCCTGCATCCACAGACGTTAGTCAACAAAAATAATACCCATCCTACTTCGAAGCAGGATATCGCGGTATAGAAGGTTATCCACTATCATAGCGTGGGGCGTATAGGGTAATCATCCGCTAATGGTACCGCAGGCATCCGCTAATGAGGCTGCGGGAATCAATCCAATCAATCAAACCAATATATATATATATATATAATAGTCACCCTAAATAACTAATATATTTAAAACAACCAGAAAGCATTCAAACAAGCAACAAACAATTATTTTTAACGAATAAAATAATTCTAAATAAAAGGTGAGTGAGATTTACTCACCAGATTTTATTTGCAGATCTGATCCAGTTTTAAAATTTATCTGACTTTACGAGATTTCCTAATTCTTCCCAACTCATCTATACTTCTTGTTATGAGTCTACCTGGCGAATTTCTTGAATTTGAACCTCGTATACATATTTAACATATGTTATTTAAGCTAACAAATTTTAAATAAATAAAATTTGTTATTTGAGTATAGTATTTAACCATTTAATATAAAGGTAAATGATCGGTAACTAGTTGTATTAAAAATAGAGTATACCTTAATCATATTTGTAATATGAATCTCCTTCCCCATACATTCACAAACTCGAGCTACTGTTCCTTCCCGAAGTAAATGAAGACAGGAATACTCCATCCTCTTCTCCTATGATTATTAAATTCATACATAGTGATTCATATTTTCATTTATTTAAATTTACTATTAACCTAATAAATTTAACAAAGATAAACATTCTAAACTAATTAAATTACCTTAAACCCGGTTAATATCTCCATCCCCAAATCAACAGTCCCAAACATATGGCCATCGCCCTCCTTCGTGACACCTTCTAGAACGCTCACCAGTCCCCTTTTTGTTGCTACAGGCAGCGACATTAGTTAACCCCAAATCTAACATCTCAGGCCACCAGACTTCATCATCCCTAATTTCTACAGCAACTTCGAAGTTGAAATCCCCAAATCTGTCGTACAGTGCTACCCCTTACCCATGCTTCTTTCCTTCCATCACGCACCCTGACATCGATAAGAACAACGCCAAGGCCATACCAAAATAAGTGTGCTTCAGTACCTACCCCGACAGTGCAAAGTCGAGCGACTCTTACATGCTCCGATATCCTCCAAGTTCGAGCAACAATCGCTTCGCACGCGACTTCCCTGACGTCGCTCCCGTTGAAACCATTCTGGTCCCCTCTATCTCGACAAGATCGATGCCCTAATCCTTGCCAGAGCCAAGTACAACAACTCTATTTAATCGGAATCACCCAAAAGTGGCCCAGGAAGCATCGCGCTGAGCAAAACCCCCTTTTCTCGATTACTGAAGGCGGCATCGCACCCTCCCTGCGATTTGAAATCAACGAACGAGACTTCGATTTCGATTTGAGTTGCCATTTTAGATTTTGTCTGGACTTTGATTTTGCTGGTTGAAATTGGAAGGGGAAACTGGAAAGGAAATTAAACGGGAGGGGTACTCGCGTTTATATAAAGGAAGGTGTGGCTTTGAATTCGACAGCAAGGCCATTTGATTTCAAAAAAAAACAGTGGCTTCCTTACTGAAGCTACGATTTGCAAATGAAGAAGAATGGAGAGGAGGTTGTCGCGATTTATAGGAGAGATGCTTCCTGGTTAAGGAAACAAAGGTAGGTTTTTACTGGGGAGTGTTTATCCGAGGTAGATTTTAATAGGTACAACATTTATTAGGGTATGCGTTAATTGGTTCGATTTTAAATTTAAAATACCCTGTGATCCTGGACTCCTTTCTGAACACAACAACCGACATTTTTAGGGTTATCCCACTATTCTGAACACACTGGAACATGATTCACAGCTTTATTTGATCGTATGGTGAAGACATTAATTTAAATTGATATAACTTAAATTCGATACAAATAAATTCCTCGATAATAATTTATTATTATCGATTTATGTTCTAATAGGATTTATATTAATCATCTGAACTGTTTTGGTTCAATTATAACTTCGAATTGAATTATTTTCATATTACGATTATTATATATATACGAAATAAATCGTATTTTGATTATTAAATAGATAGCGCAATATAAAATCGATTTATATTATCAACACAATATTAAACATTTAAAATAAATCGATTAAAAATCTGGGTCGTTACACACGTAATGGAAAAAAACATTTTGTGTGATTAGAATGGAATATCTTAGCTTGTACAGGTTATTAATTGTCTAAAATCTTGGTACTGTTTTAGATAGCTTTGTCGGTCCAATGCTTAATGTTAAAAATGAGCATGCATTAATTATTCCACAGGTTTTCACATGTATTACCAGAGGTCAATATGATTTTATTTAGTCTATATTTGCGGCTACCCCTTTTCATATTTACACAAAATATTTGGTTGTGTTTAATTTTTGTACATGTGGTTTCTTCTCTTGCTCCTTAGGACCTCAAGTTACACATGATTAGCTATTTGTTCTAACTTATTTAATGTTGCGCAAGCCTTCAGGCTTCTTATTAGAGAGATTGTTGCTTTCAATTTTAAATGATATCTAAGCATTCTACAGAATTGTACCGATGTTTAAATCTCTCTGAGACCATGTAGATATGATTTGTTTTTTTTAAATATGTACTCTGTTTCTGTAATTCCAGGTTATGCTTTTGCTTTCTTTTTTCCTACTTTTCTACTTGGCTGCCTACAACCTTGTCTAATTAAATATATGATGTTTTGTCTCTTTTCTTTTTAATACCCAGGTTGTCTACATGTTTTGATATGCGGTGTTAAGTACATGTTTGTCCTTCTCCCTATTTTCCACTTTTATTTTTAGTTTTATATTTTTGTTTTACATGTAATGTAAAAAGACAAATCAGATTATTTACTTTATCTTATATGATCTTACATATGTATATTTCTTCATTTTATACTTCCATCCTACTTGCCTGGTTTTATATGACTTTGTTTGGTTATTTTAAATTTCATACTGCCATGTACGTATTTGTTGTATTTTAACCCACTATTATTAAAATGCAATAAAATGTTTATTTGAATTTTCAAGAAATGGACAGACACATTCTAATAGACTTGTATACATATATTTCATGTATGTGAATTTTTTTATTTAAAACAAAATAAGTCACTTGTCTAATTATTTATTTGATTTCTCTTTCAGATTCTCATTTATAGATGATATCTCGTAAAATAACAAAACGTTCAAATGTTAGTTATTACAAGAAAATTTACGTAAGAATAATTATATTTTTATTTATTAACCTTTGTTATGAATTACTTAAGTTAGATTATAAATAAATTTTTAACTTAACAAAAATTCTATGATACATGAAATTGCTTTTTTCAAATCTTTGCTCTGATTTGTTCCTTTAATGACTATGTTTAGGTTGTTTTAATATTTCCTTTCCATTTAAATGACTATGAATGTCCACGTTCCTCACCTTGATTGATTTGCATTAAATTTTTAGATCATACCATATATCCTATATTTAATTGCCTAAGACTTTCTTTGCATGCTTCTTTTTACTGCATATTTTACTGACTATGCTTTGATTGTTAGTCTAATTTGTTTAATGTCCCTATGACAAAATTTATGTATATACTATCGTGTCTATTACTTGGTTTATTTACCAGCTTGTATACTGGCACCCCTATTTTATATTATCAAATGGCAAAATCTAATAACTTAGATTTTAGATTATATGTTGCCAGTTATGAATTTATTTACATGAGTTGGATTAAAAGATTATTGTTTCTTACTTAGGATTGATTATATTCTTTTTTATTTAATATAAATCTAATATTACAAGGCTTGTTATTTCATTGAGTTTTGTTTCCTTTTTGTAAGCTACCTTACAAAAATATACAACAATATATTTAGAACAAATATTTAAGAATTCATTATTTTTATTTATTTGTTGCCATGGACTTTTACTTACAATAAGTTAGAATTTATTTGAATTTTGGAAACGTCTTGCTACTTCTAAAAATTTAAATCTTAATTATTTAGATTAACTTTGTGTAATAACCCGGAAAATACGGGCCAATTTAAAAAAATTTAATTGGTGATTTCAAAAGAATTTGAACAATTGAAATAGAATATTTCAATAAAATAGTGAATTAGAAATAGTGGGTCAGTTTGAAAATTTGAATTCAAACTTTGACTGACTGTGCAGGGTGGAAAATATAACGGATTTTAGCAAAACCAAAAATATTTAAATCTGTTAGTCAATGCCTTTCTAACGAATCTGAAAAATCGAAGTTTCATAACGGGAATCAAAAGTTATGGCCGAATGAATTTTCAAAAGGGTCGCTATATAGAATATATAGCCCTGGAAAATTGATATTTTGCATACGACCTCGGAATTCGACAAAACCACTTTTGTTGGGCCCGGGATGTCAAACTATTGCTAGGTTTCAAATTTCTTAATTTTTGAAGCTAGTATGTGAGTGTGGCAAAAGAAAATGTGTTTGGTCAGTTTCTGTTAAATTGGATCGACCAGAAAATGGCCATTTTTCAAACGATCTCAGAATTCGACGAAACTAGTTTTTTTTTGGACCGTAGCGTCAAAACATAGCTAGATTTATTTTTCTGGAATTTTTCGAATCATTTTGTGGCCTTGGCAAATTGAAATGTGCGTTCAGAGTTAAAAATTAAATGTTTTATACTTTAATTTGAAAAATAACTGACTGTAACAGTCGAATTGGCTAACGAAACATATCCCATTGTGTCCGGAATGGGGGTATTTAGCTAGGGGCGACAGTCGTTGGGTTTGAAAAGGAGTTCGTTGGAGAAAACACTATTTAAAAATATAATAAAACCATCGACCAATCATGTTTCTCCATTCATTAAAAATAAATAAATAAAAAAACGGCGAAACCCGTTCCCTCCCTTCTCTCCTCCGCCGCCGCCGCTACAGCCGCTTCCAGGCAACGCCACCCCTCGACGCGTCTCCGCCTCCTCTTCAAATCCGACCCCACCACGACCCTGACCGACGCCTCCTCCGCCTGAATCGAGGCCAGAAAGCCCGCCACTTCCTGGCGCCGCCGCCGACGATCCGGACCACCGAGCGCCACCAAACCACCACCGACAGGACCCCCTCTCGAAGCTCTTCCACGTCCAACCCACCGATCGTCCCCACGTGCCACGGATTTCGTGAAAACCGCAAACCTAGTTTTGAACCATCGTGAAAGGTGAGTTCTTTTTGATGTTTGCACTTTGAAAAATCATATCTTTTTGGTGTGTTGACGAAATTCGATAAAAAAGGAAACATTGGGACCGCAAGGAAGCTCTCTATCGCATAGAAGAAGCCGCGCATTTTTCTGGGTCATCTACGATTTTTAGCACTCCGCAAACCAATGTGAGAAATTTAAATTAAATGAATTTGAATGGGAAATGTCGTGTATAAATTATATAAGCGAAATATAAATTACACACGTGTTGTATACCACATGTACATGCGTAGTGTAAGCTATATAAGCGAAGTATGAATTATACATGCATAGAATAATTGATATATGTGTTGAAATGCAAGTGAAATATAGCAATATATATATATATACTCCCCTCGTCCACAAACCATGGACGATATTTATTGTTGTGAATTGGTGTGAAATATTGGATGAAAAATACGAATGGTTGAATAATTGTTTGTGGTTGATATTGTTTGGTTGTGGTTGAAAAATACCCATTGGTGATTGAAATGAATTGGAAATATTGGTGGAAATAAAAATAAACATGCCGCCTGCGTGCGAATTAGATGCATGAATCCCCATTGTCAAAAACTGCGAGGTTTAAAGGTAGAGCGAGGAGCCGTACTAGGGACGGTGCCGGTTTTAACTACCCTACCGTTATGCTGCCGAAATTTTGAATAATCTTTATGTGTTAGAATAATTTTCATATGTTGAAATTATTTTCATGCGTTGAAATTAAAGTCATATGTTGAAACTATATCCATGTGTGGAAATGTTCATGTGTTGAAAAGTGATGTGTGAAAATTAAATTCATTTGTGAATGAATGAAGTGTATAAAAAATAAGAATCACCTTTTTATAATATATATGAAGTATGAAAAATATTCGCCTTATATATAAATAGTTACAACAATAAAAATTCCATCTTTCTAATATGAACAACATAAATAAAATATCCATGTGTGGAAATGCTCATGTGTTGAGAAGTGTGTGTAGTGGAAAAGTTCATGTGTTGAATAAGAAGATCGAACAATAAAAATTACATTTTTATTGAAACTATGAAGTGTTGAAAACATCCATTTGTCGAATAAATATTTTAAATGATAAAAATATCATTTTTATCATATATGTGATACGCTAAAGATATGCGGACGTTTAAATAAATATTTGTGGAGAAATATATTTTTTTCATGCATAGGAACTAAATAAAATAGTCATGTGTTGAAATCTATTTTAGTTCGCCAAATTTATCATCTTTGAAATGTGAAGTGTTAAAAATAGCCACTTGTTCAAATAAATGTGCATGAGTTGAAATATACATTAATTAGCTAATGATATGATTTTAGCCTGTGCATGCAACATTAGAATGAATGGTGTTTTTAAACCAAAGTAAATCAAATATGAAGTTGAATGGAAAAATGATAAGTGATAAAAACTGTATATATGTACATGCATATTTATTGAACAGGTTATAGCAAAGGGGCTAGAGAAGAGGAATAAAATTTTGTGCCAGACAAATAGGTACACATTTACTGTTTTGTTTGGGTGATGATTTTATGAGCCTGTTGGCTAGCCGCTTGGCTTTTTCTTTTTCTTTTTGACATGAGACGCCCGTGTGGCTATTTGGGGATTTTTCCCAGCCCCTCCCGTACAAAGGAGGTTATGGCGAAATTTTCCAAAATTTAAAGGCGTTAGTGAAATAATTGAAGTGAAAACGATATAGGAATTTTTGAATGAACTATATTTATATAAATATAAATAAAATTAAAACGAAATGTGGCCGTGCAGTTCGTGTTTTGAAACCGTGATTTCAAACGACTAGTGCGGGAAATTCGACCATTGGATTTTCCCGAAACCGCAACCGTTGGGTTCACCTTGGAAATATCTTTCCAACGGCACCAACTTTGTGAAGATCCGACGGTTGGATTGTCTGGAATGTTTAATTCAAATCTGAAGAAAAACAGCACCAGAAACGATTATATTTATATATATATATAAATATAATTAAATTAAATCGAATAACGACGCTGCAGTTCGTAAATTGAAATCGTAACTTCAAATGGCTAGTGTGGAAGATCCGACAGTCGGATTTTCCCAAAACTGAAACCATTGGATTCGTTTTGAAATGACCTTCCTAATGATATAAAATTTGTGAAGATCCAACGGTTAGATTTTCAGATATGTGTAAAATAAAATTAGTGAAAAAAAGCGCTAGTGCATCGACGCGACCTGAGACGTCGTTTAATTAAATATGGCCGTTTAAAATTAAATAAAAATGGCGATATATCGTTATAAAATACTATAGGCGATATAGAGTGGGAATAAACCAATTTTGTTGTGATTGCTTGAGATGTGATGGTTGAATGTATTTAACATGAAAATTATAACTAAAGAACTGAAGTGTGAATGTTGAATAGTCCAACCATGTGAATAATTGATTTGAAAATCTAAATATACATGGGTAATTTGAAATGGCCGAGTTTATCTCATTTCAATTAATCGATCGACGTTGAGAAGTCGAAGAGTCGAAGATGGTTGAAGACCGACGATCTTCACATTGGATGGATGGGCGCTACTGATGCTCATGATTGGAGTAGCTACCATGAAGGAACTGAAGTAGTAGCCGTCCAAACATACTGTTGATTGTACGGATATGCGAGGAATTGGTGCCACCGGTTTCGTTCAAACCCAGAACGGACTTGTAAATGGACTGTGTGTCTGACATTGGATTTTGTTCTGTGCTAATTGATCTCTGTTAAATATATATCTGTTTGGTAGCGGAGAATTTATTCTCTTGCTTAACGCCCTTCTCTGAGACGTACGAGCTCAGAGGTTATGTATTGATAGAAATCAGTCGCATGGAGTGGATTGCCTGTGTGGCACGCCTAAGTGGCATATGATCAAGGCTTCTGTTGCAAAGCAAAGTCTTGTGGTTGATGATCAAAGCATAGTCTGTGTGACGTAGCTTTGTGTATGACGTGAATTCGCGAGCCTTACACCCCGGTATGAGTCAAAAACGGGAGACAGACCGCTGGGAGAGCACGACGTTTCTTTCTAGCTATGGTGGTGTCAGTGACCTACCAGCCCTGTCATTATATATACTTTTCACCTGTGTGGTTGTTGGAATGCGAGGCGCCTTGATTATAGGTCTTTAAGGACCGGGAAACGTGTGTTCAGGAATTGCCAATCCTCAAAAGTAAGAGAGGACCGGCCCAGCCGATTCCAAGGATCATAGTGGTGTCCAGGGACATTTGCTAGAGTGTCTTGAACCGGAGAGGAGCTTTCCCCTTGCCTCGACTCATGAAGGAATCCAATTTCCAATACGAAATATGCGGACTTGATTGTATTACTAGTACGGCGACATAGTGGTATGGGTCATTTATGCCGCCTATGATTGATATTTATGATTGAAATCGCTTTTGAAATATATAAGCACTAGTAATAATATCAAACACTTTTGTTTAATTCGTATGAACCATTTTTGGCCATTATAAGGTAAAAACTCTATCCTCCGGCTTGCATTGCATTGTGTGATGGGACCTGAGTCTTATAATGGCTTCATTTTATAAAAAGCATTGCGATGATTTAATCATTTACTTTATTTCATGCACTAGCACTCATTGGAGTAAACCCGTTCCGCGAAAGTGGCGTGGTCCTTTGATTTGCCTTATTATTGTTGTTAATAAGTTATGTAAATTTCTCATACCAGTCCCATGACTGACTCGTAGTTTGTTTCACCTTGCAAACTCAGGTGCCCTCATTTTCACACGGGCAGCCTAGTTACAGGTTTCTGACGCACTTTTGGCTCGTGGCGAGGCTTGACTACACCGTGCTGACTTGGATTTTCTCCTCCATTATTGTATCTATATTATGATTCCGCCATTGGCGATGTAGACTGATATTTATTTTGAGTACTCTTTATGTATGATTCCGCCTCAGGCGATGGTGACTGACTATGTATCATTATGCACTAAGTTGTATCCTGTACTGTGCTTCTCTGATGTGATGATATCTATATGATTCCGCTGTCATATGTGTTTAAATTATTCTATTTTCTGTTTATGCTATTATCTGTGATCTGATAATGATGATTAATGTGTTATATTCCAATGATTATCCCTAACACCGTGTCATGGGGTTTTGGGATCGTCACACCTGGTATCAGAGCTTTGGTTAACCTTAGATCTGGAGTCTAACACATTAAACACTTCGTCAAAATAGAATCAGAAGTATTCTTAGCCGAGTCGCTCATTAGAGATGGGACTAGTAAAGTCCGAGAATGAGCCGAGCAGAATAGTAAAAACAATTTGATCAGTCCATCGTTATCTTTCCATAAATTTTCTGCTTAATCATACAATAAACTATCATTTCTGTTAGCTGATTCTTTTCTTGCTTATACAGAATTTGACAAATGGCTACCAGAGCAGCCGCCGCTAGAGGAGGCCGAGGAAGGGGAGAAGCCCCAGTTCAAGAAGGACCTTTGATACAACCCCCGGCCGCTCAATACTTCGAGCTAGACTGTGTAGCTAAGAGATATAAGAACTTAGGAGGCAAGACCTTCTCAGGAACTGGCACAGTAATAGAGGCCCTTGCATGGCTCAAAACATGCGAGAAAATTCTTGAAGGCCTAAGGCTTGGAGATGAAGATAAAGCTGTTATGGGAGCCTGGCTTATGCAGGAACAAGCTGAACTATGGTGGGAATCTCTCACCGCCGGGAATAGAGAAGCTGGAAGAACATGGGATGGATTCAAAGAACTCTTCAAGGAGAAATATATCCCAGAACAAATTCTAGAACGAATGCACGATGACTTCGCCAACCTCCAGCAGGGGGATATTTCCGTGCAGGATTATCTAAATAAATTTACACTGTTGTCGCCCTATGCTCCGGAGCTCGTCGCCACTGCAAAGTCCAAAAATAAGAGGTTTATCCTTGGGCTAAGGAGACAGTATCATGATAGAGCCATGGCCCATGTCAAGCTGGAATTCAACGAACTGGTGGAAATGACATGTAACTACGAAGACCTTGACCATAGGCATCTGGAGCAGGATCGCGCTAGAAGCCAAGCCGGGAACAAACGCAAGCCTGCTGCGCATCAAGCTGAGTCAAGCCAGGCAGCATCTTCGAAACCTCAGACTGGCAAGCCGCCAAGAGGAAGCTGCTTTAACTATGGCAAAATGGGGCACTACTCTAATGTGTGCACAGCCCCAAAGAGGCAGAAGACAAGTTCACAAGGTTCAAGCCAGGGCTCTCAAAACCCTCGCTCCTGCTTTAATTGTCGCAAGACCGATCATCTGGTCAAAGACTGTCCTCTGCTGAAGAAAGCCACAGTAGCTCACGTATATGACGGGTCGAGCCCGCCAGCTGCTTCCGATGGAGCAGGTAAACCTGATGTTTTGGGAGGTACCCTTACAATTAAAAATATTCTTGTTTCTGTATTGTTTGACACAGGTGCGTCGCGTAGTTTTATTGCTAGTAACACCATGCACAAATTAAAGTTAAAACAGAGGAAGCTTAAAGAATCGGTTGAAGTACAAAATCCGATAGGGGGTTCTATTTGTGAGAACCCGTTACTTCCCCGTGAAGGAAAGAGCGGATACTTTGAGAACAACACACAAATGAACGCAGACGGAAGAACATTTCATTGCTATTACAACAATTCCATCAGATACAAGAATATACAGAGTATAAATGAATAAATTACATTCGATAAATATCAGAGATTACAATAAATTACATAGCAGCGGAAAATAATACAAAGCACAACTGAAGGTGATATACGGATACAGAGCTTTCCGGATATCATTCCAGCTGTAAACCAGGATCCTGTGAATATAAATCTGCAAAACCAAAACTACTAGCTGCCCGTGTGGAAAATAGGGCCACCCAGAGTTTAGGTTAAAACAATAAACTCCAGGTCAGTCATGTGACTGGTGTGAGAACTAAAACAGTTATTTAAAGCTTTACTTTAAAAGAGAGTAATTCAAGGGACCACGCCGTATAACACGGAACGGGTTTCCTCCCAAGAATACCAGTGCATAGAATAAACAACGCAATGCTTTTTCCAAAAATGAAGCCGTTATAAGACCCAGGTCCCATCACACAATGCAACGCAAGCCGGAGGATAGGGTTTTACCTTATAACAGCCAAACATGCTTGGTACGTTTAAAACAAATCATTTGATACTATAATAAGTGTATAGTGTCAAAACAGTTTCAATCATAAATATAAATCATAGACGGCATGAGTGGCCCATCCCACTATGTCGCCATACTAGGCTCTACAAATAAAGCCGAAATACACGTATTGGAAATTGGATTTCCGTCATGAGTCGAGGCAAGGGGCAAGCTCCTCTCCGCTTCGAGACACTCTAGCAAATACCTCCGGGTTACGCACTCTGGGCAACCCCGGATGCGGCTGGGCCGGTCCTCACTTACGTTAGAGGATTGGTTATTCCTGAACACACGTTTCCCGGTCCTTACAGACCTATAATTGAGGCGCCTCATTCCAACAACCACAAAGGTGAAAAGTATATAAATGTCAGGGCTGGTAAGTCACTGACACCACCATAGCTAGAAAGAAACGTCGTGCTCTCCCAGCGGTCCGTATCCCGTTTTTAACTCATACCGAGGTGTGAGGCTCGCGAATTCACGTTATACACAAAGTTGCCACGTAGGCGTGCTTTGATCATCAACCACAAGACTTTGCTTTTCAACAGAAGCCTTGATCTATGCAACTCAGCATGCCACACTGGCAGTTCATGCCATGCGATTGATATCTATCGATATATGACCTCTAAGCTCGTACGTCTCAGAGAAGGGCGTTAAGCAAGAGAATAAATTCTCCGCCGCCAAACAGATATATATTTAACAGAAATCAATCAACACAGAATAAAATCCAATGTCAGACACACAATCCATTTACAAGTTCGTTCTGGGTCTGAACGAAACCGGAGGCACTTTCCTCGTATATCCATCCATCTCCAGGTACGTCTGGACGACCACCAACTATTTCCATCCTCTTGGGTGTACTGCCCAATCAGGATCGTCAGTAATTATCCAAACGATGTGAAGACTTCCGGTCTTCGACCACCGTCTTCATCTTCGACTTATCGTCGAATCGGTTATTCAAAATGGGTATAAACCCGGCCTTTCCGAACAACCCGCGTATATTAAAAACAAATGTTACACAAACATAACATACGCCTCATTCCAATTCAGAATATTCTTTTATTCACAAAATCACATTTTTAGGGAAAGGTTCCCATTAGTTTTATCCAAGATAAATTCTTTCAAATTTATCCTTTAATCTTCCTTTGGATGTCATTTCAAACCAGATTATGGTTTTCTAACTAGTCGAGATTAGCGAACCGTAACGAGGTAATTATTTATTTTATTTCCCAATCCCAACCTATTCATCCCATGAAGCAAAACTGGTAATACTCCATATCTAACACCACAGTGTTGTCGGTAAAATTAATTACCATTTCACGTTCAAATCTAATTAAAGATTTAACTATCGCTTTGGAGCAAAACTGTCGATACTCCATTCTCGCTCATTTCTAAATTTGATAATTTAGATTATAGATTTACATTTCAATCTAATTGCAGATTCGTTAAAACTCCTTTTACTGGGTTAAAGAACAAGGTGTTATTTAAAACACAGTTCACGACAAACCCAAATCACATTCTATTTGTTATCGGGTTAAAGAACTAGTGTTATTTAAATCACCATTCACGATAAACCCATTTCAAATCAATTCTAGTTCAATTCAAATCAAATATATTAGGAATTCCGATTATTTAAAACCCCTTTTTAAATCTAATTTATTTATTTAAAAATAAAAACCCGGGTTTTAAATTGAGTTCAAACTAGTTCATTTCGATAAAAATCTATTTTTATCTTTTCAAATATGGAGTTTTTCATCCCAAATTTTCCCAAATCATTTATTATGATTTTACACAAATTATTGATATTTTTAATAATTTTATCAAGGCCCGTACAGTCGATTTCCAACAACGGCCATCGAACTGCACCTATAGCGACCTTTTCCAAATTTGATTTGGACGTATCTCCAAATCCAACCGTTAGATTTCAAATTTCTAACGTTCGTTAGAAAGCTCTTTTCGATACGAACCCAACGGTTCCGATTTTAGGAGAATCCGACGGTCGGATCTCCCGTAATGTTCGTTTGAAATAAATGGTCGAAATTCACGAACTGCCGCGGCGCGGCGCGTTCTATTCAGGCCATTATATTATATATATATATATAATATATATAATATATATTTCGTCGATTACTGTTTAAAACGAATTATATAAATAGTTTTAAATTCGTTTCAAAAGCAATTTCAACTTCCATTTCAATTCAAATCAAAATTGAATTCTTCTTTATAAATTCGTTTTAAAATTCATTTCTATTCAATTCAAATTTCAATTCAATTTGAATTCATTTCAATTCGCTTTCTATTCAATTCGAATTCGTTTTCAATTCAATTCAATTCCAAAGTCGTTTTCTATTCGATTCAATTCAAATTGGTTTTCTATTTGATTCAATTCAAATTGGTTTTCTATTCGATTCAATTCAAATTGGTTTTCTATTCGATTCAATTCAAATTGGTTTTCTATTCGATTCAATTCAAATTGGTTTTCTATTCGATTCAATTCAAATTGGTTTTCTATTCGAATCAAATTCGTTATATATTCAATTGAAATCAAATTCGTTATATATTCAATTCATTTCGAAATCGTTTTCAATTCAATTCATTTCGAAATCGTTTTCAATTCAATTCATTTCGAAATCGTTTTCAATTCAATTCATTTCGAAATCGTTTTCAATTCAATTCATTTCGAAATCGTTTTCAATTCAATTCATTTCGAAATCGTTTTCAATTCAATTCATTTTAAAATGAATAAAATCGATATAAATATCGTTCACGTCAAAATGGCGTCAATCTAACCAACACGGCTTAATGTATTTCTATTTTCAAATATTCTATTTCAAATATTTCTTATTATCAAAATATTTCTATTTCAAATATTCCTATTTCAAATATTTCTATTTCGAATATTTCGTTCAACACATGACTAATCTCAACGGATGAGTACAGTCAACACATGAACTTCTATTTTATATTGATAAAGAAGTAAATTTTATTATTAAAATATTTTGTTCAAAACATGACTAATCTCAACGGATGAGTACAGTCAACACATGAACATTTACTTTATATTATTCTTTATTTTCTAAATTGGAATGAGGCCCAATCAATCACCATATAATGTTAATTATATGGATTTTCATACATCACACGTATATAATAGCATTGAAAAATAATCAACCATCAACCAAAGTGCACTACACTGTATAAGCATCAAATATAGATATCTAACGCTTATAACAGCCTGTCAATCAATCGATCGACATATTTAATCAATCAGGATGAGTGAACTTCAAATTTCATCCCAACACCCGTGTGGGGTTTCAAACAATCAAACACAGATTTTATTTGTGCAGTTGAGTGATGTGTAAAATTTATCGTCCCAATCAATGTCCTTCAAATAGGTTTACATAAACAAACCGTCTGGTTTGTAAATGAATATTTTATTTATTCACATTCACTATATTCATATTCACGTTAAAAATCATATTTTTAACGATAAAACATTTTATTTTAACGTATGAATTTCTATTCAGTTTATTCTTTAAATAAAATGATATTTTTATTTTTCTACCTTATTTTAGAAAATTTCGGCGGCATAACGGCACAATACTAGAAACGGGACGAGGCCTAGCCTTATCCCCGGTCTAGTGAAGGCCCACGCCATTCACACATCAATCAAATCAATTTCATTTCACCAAACAATTCAATTCAAACCAAATATTCTAACTAACTACTCAACCAAACAAACAAGTCCATGGTCTGTGGACGATTGTGTCGGGTGCTACTAAGCACCGTCTGCATCCTAGTATATATATATATCTAGAAAATGAAATTAAAAGGTGAGAAATTCTCACAAATAGCTATCCAACTTCACGACACTTCAAATGTAGAAGTCTTCGCCATTCTCGCCCTTTGTCGCTTTCGTTGCCTATAGCCACTATATACATAAAAATCACATTTTTATATTGCTATTCAATATATAAAAATCGAATTTTTACTTTGCTATTCAATATATAGAAATCGAATTTTTACTTTGCTATTCAATATATAAAAATCAAATTTTTACTTTCATGCTATAAGGATAAAATTCTATTTTTACATTGCTACTATATAGATAAAAATCATATTTTTACATCTATGTTCATATAGTAAAGACTATATTTTTATCACGCTATTCTTCATATAAAGATTTCGCCTTTTCAAAAATAAATATTTCGCCTTTTCAAATACGAAGTTTTCGCCTTTTCTAATATTAAAAATCCGAACTTTACGAAAGCAAAAATCCTATTTTTTTTCTCTAAAAATATACTCTTTCCTATTTAAGCAAAAATCATATTTCTACATCTTCTATATAGTAAAGATTATATTTTTAATACTTTAAAAATATAAAAATCATATTTTTGTCACTTTAAAAATATAAAAATCATATTCTTATCTTTTCTATATTATAAAAATTCCGTCTTTTTTATTTAAAAGGTTTCGCCTTTTCTATTTAAAAATCTAATCTATTTCATTTTCAAAATCTATCTATTTCATTTTCAAAATCTATCTATTTCATTTTCAAAATCTATCTATTTCATTTTCAAAATCTATCTATTTCATTTTCAAAATCTATCTATTTCATTTTCAAAATCTATCTATTTCATTTTAAAAAAAAATCTATCTATTTCATTTTAAAAAAAAATCTATCTATTTCATTTTAAAAAAAAATCTATCTATTTCATTTTCAAAATCTATCTATTTCATTTTCAAAATCTATCTATTTCATTTTAAAAAAAATCTATCTATTTCATTTAAAAAAAAATCTATCTATTACTTCCTATAAAAAAACCCATTACTAAGCTAAGAAGTAAACAAAGAAAAGAAAATATAAAAAATAAAAATAAAAATAAAAAAAATACTTACAGCGCTCGAGCGGGGGGAGCATCGCTGGGATGGTCGGAGCATCGGGTGAGGGGGTCCGGAGCTGGTGAACGGCGGCGTTGGGGCTCAGGGCGCGGCGGTAGGCTATGGAGGAGGGTGCGGCTTCAAATTGAAATGGGGGCTAGGCGTTTGGGTTGCTCCGTTCGAAGCTGGAGGGAAGAGGATGGGAGAAGATGAAGCGGCAGAGGGGAGTGAAGGAAGGAGGATAGGGGCGCTGCGCCTCCTGGCGGCGACGAGGCGGTCGATCGCCTGGGGGGAATCGCGATTCCCCCCTTTTTCTTATATTTTTTTTTATTTGATTAGAAATGAACTGACTGGGGGGGTTTAGAAAGAATTTATATAATTATATATTTTAATATTTTAATTTCTCGGCAAAAAGAAACTTTTATTTTCGACCTCAAAACGAGGCCCACCGCCTGTCGTCCATAGCGTTTTACCCCCATTCTGAACACAATGGGATATGTATCGTAGGCTGATTTGATCGTTACAATCAGTTTCCGTTAAATTTACATTTAAAACACTATATTGAATTTTAGACGTACATTTCAAATTACCGGGGTCACATACTAACTCTATAAATTGCAGAAAAATATTTTCTAGCTTCGTATTGACGATACGGTCCTAACAAAACTATTTTCGTCGAATTCTGAGACCGTTAGAAAAATGGCCATTTTTCAGTCGATTAAAATCAACTGAAACTGGTCAAACGCGTTTTCCTTTGCCACGCTCACATATTGATTCGAAAAATTATGAAATTTAAAACCTAGAAATAATTTAACATCACGGACCCAACAAAAGTGGTTTCGTCGAAATCCGAGGTCATTTGCAAAATTTCCATTTTTAAGGGCCTGAATTCCATAGCGACTATTCAGAATTTTCAACTGGACATATCTTTTGATTCCCGCTATGAAATATCGATTTGTCGGATTCGTTGGAAAGATATTATCAATTAGATCCTAATGTTTTTGGTCTCACTAAAATCCGGATTGTTTTGCACCCGGTACATTCAATTGAAGTTTGAAATCGAATTATCGAACTACCGCGCCATTTTCAATTCTATTTATAATTATATATAATTATTTATATTCTAACAACGATGCGTATAATATATACATTGTAATTATATTCAAGATAAATTTCTCGCCGATTTTATTTAAAATAATCTATTTTAAATGTTCAAAATTCGCTAAAATCGCCAAAAAAAAAAAAAAAACTGGCCCAGATTTTCCGGGTTATTACAATCTCCCCCACTTAAAACTTTTCATCCCCGAAAAGGAACGAAATCGAAAGTGGTTTGATTAATCAACTCTACGTTCGATCTGGCTTTCATTCTACAACTTTTCAGTTTTTGAGAATTTTCAAATTTTCAAAAATTTGGCTAACACCCTAAATTTTCGAAAAATTTCGCCATAACCTCCCCTGCACCGGGAGCCACGGGAAAATCCCGAAATTGCCATATAGGCCTTCTGATCTCAAAAAGAAAAAGAAAAAGCCAAGCGACTAGCCAATAGGCTCATAAAATCATCATCACCCAAACAAAACAGTAAATTATAGTAAATATGTACCTATTTGTCGGGCAAAAAAAAATTATTCTCTGCTCTAGCCTCCTTGCTATGACCTGTTCAATGTAAGTATATGCATATGCAAGCAAATGCGACCAATTTTCAATATAGTTCAATATTTGATTCAATTAGGCTAAAGGGTTAAAAATTAGCAAACAAATAAACAATCAACACAAACATCAATCAATTAGTGGATTAGAGTTTCAAATTCATAACTTTGATATATATACTGAAAATCTTGTTTTTGATGCCAATTCACAACAATGTGTTCTAACTATATTAGTTTTGGTTCTCACACCAGTCGAATGGAAATATATAGATATCATACCTTTGTCACTCGAATTTAAATTCTGATGACGAGTACTCAACCATCAGAATCATCTTCGGGCCACTAGAGTATGATTCTATATCTATCCAGTATATTAAAACTTCGAATATACGTTCATAACGCGTATATGAAAAACCTTTATATACTCGATTGTCCATATTCAAAATAAATAAATAATCGAATACGTTTAAAGTGATTTAAATTTTCAAAACAAAATTGTTTTCATTTGAAAAATATACTCTTCACACTCGTTCTAGGATACTACTGATCCTATCTCTAACGAGTCATTCTAATTGGATATTGCTAATCCAATATCTGATGAATTCTTTCGTATGGTTCTAATGTGTCTTGTTCTCGAGCTCTGTAAACCAAAGCTCTGATACCACTGTGAGAACCCGTTACTTCCCCGTGAAGGAAAGAGCGGATACTTTGAGAACAACACACAAATGAACGCAGACGGAAGAACATTTCATTGCTATTACAACAATTCCATCAGATACAAGAATATACAGAGTATAAATGAATAAATTACATTCGATAAATATCAGAGATTACAATAAATTACATAGCAGCGGAAAATAATACAAAGCACAACTGAAGGTGATATACGGATACAGAGCTTTCCGGATATCATTCCAGCTGTAAACCAGGATCCTGTGAATATAAATCTGCAAAACCAAAACTACTAGCTGCCCGTGCGGAAAATAGGGGCACCCAGAGTTTAGGTTAAAACAATAAATTCCAGGTCAGTCATGTGACTGGTGTGAGAACTAAAACAGTTATTTAAAGCTTTACTTTAAAAGAGAGTAATTCAAGGGACCACGCCGTATAACACGGAACGGGTTTCCTCCCAAGAATACCAGTGCATAGAATAAACAACGCAATGCTTTTTCCAAAAATGAAGCCGTTATAAGACCCAGGTCCCATCACACAATGCAACGCAAGCCGGAGGATAGGGTTTTACCTTATAACAGCCAAACATGCTTGGTACGTTTAAAACAAATCATTTGATACTATAATAAGTGTATAGTGTCAAAACAGTTTCAATCATAAATATAAATCATAGACGGCATGAGTGCCCCATCCCACTATGTCGCCATACTAGGCTCTACAAATAAAGCCGAAATACACGTATTGGAAATTGGATTTCCGTCATGAGTCGAGGCAAGGGGCAAGCTCCTCTCCGCTTCGAGACACTCTAGCAAATGCCTCCGGGTTACGCACTCTGGGCAACCCCGGATGCGGCTGGGCCGGTCCTCACTTACGTTAGAGGATTGGTTATTCCTGAACACACGTTTCCCGGTCCTTACAGACCTATAATCGAGGCGCCTCATTCCAACAACCACAAAGGTGAAAAGTATATAAATGTCAGGACTGGTAAGTCACTGACACCACCATAGCTAGAAAGAAACGTCGTGCACTCCCAGCGGTCTGTATCCCGTTTTTAACTCATACCGAGGTGTGAGGCTCGCGAATTCACGTTATACACAAAGCTGCCACGTAGGCGTGCTTTGATCATCAACCACAAGACTTTGCTTTTCAACAGAAGCCTTGATCTATGCAACTCAGCATGCCACACTGGCAGTTCATGCCATGCGATTGATATCTATCGATATATAACCTCTAAGCTCGTACGTCTCAGAGAAGGGCGTTAAGCAAGAGAATAAATTCTCCGCCACCAAACAGATATATATTTAACAGAAATCAATCAACACAGAATAAAATCCAATGTCAGACACACAATCCATTTACAAGTTCGTTCTGGGTCTGAACGAAACCGGAGGCACTTTCCTCGCATATCCATCCATCTCCAGGTACGTCTGGACGACCACCAACTATTTCCATCCTCTTGGGTGTACTGCCTAATCAGGATCGTCAGTAATTATCCAAACGATGTGAAGACTTCCGGTCTTCGACCACCGTCTTCATCTTCGACTTATCGTCGAATCGGTTATTCAGAATGGGTATAAACCCGGCCTTTCCGAACAACCCGCGTATATTAAAAACAAATGTTACACAAACATAACATACGCCTCATTCCAATTCAGAATATTCTTTTATTCACAAAATCACATTTTTAGGGAAAGGTTCCCATTAGTTTTATCCAAGATAAATTCTTTCAAATTTATCCTTTAATCTTCCTTTGGATGTCATTTCAAACAAGATTATGGTTTTCTAACTAGTCGAGATTAGCGAACCGTAACGAGGTAATTATTTATTTTATTTCCCAATCCCAACCTATTCATCCCATGAAGCAAAACTGGCAATACTCCATATCTAACACCACAGTGTTGTCGGTAAAATTAATTACCATTTCACGTTCAAATCTAATTAAAGATTTAACTATCGCTTTGGAGCAAAACTGTCGATACTCCATTCTCGCTCATTTCTAAATTTGATAATTTAGATTATAGATTTACATTTCAATCTAATTGCAGATTCGTTAAAACTCCTTTTACTGGGTTAAAGAACTAGGTGTTATTTAAAACACAGTTCACGACAAACCCAAATCACATTCTATTTGTTATCGGGTTAAAGAACTAGTGTTATTTAAAACACCATTCACGATAAACCCATTTCAAATCAATTCTAGTTCAATTCAAATCAAATATATTAGGAATTCCGATTATTTAAAACCCCTTTTTAAATCTAATTTATTTATTTAAAAATAAAAACCCGGGTTTTAAATTGAGTTCAAACTAGTTCATTTCGATAAAAATCTATTTTTATCTTTTCAAATATGGAGTTTTTCATCCCAAATTTTCCCAAATCATTTATTATGAGTTTACACAAATTATTGATATTTTTAATAATTTTATCAAGGCCCGTACAGTCGATTTCCAACAACGGCCATCGAGCTGCACCTATAGCGACCTTTTCCAAATTTGATTTGGACGTATCTCTATTTAAAATAATCTATTTTAAATGTTCAAAATTCGCTAAAATCGCCAAAAAATAATAATTAAACTAGCCCAGATTTTCCGGGTTATTACACTATTACTCTCAGTACATGTTGTAGAGTGCCAATCTCTTATTCTTTCTACAAATTTCCCATTAATTTAATCGTTATGGATTTTCCCGAATTCGACGTTATCCTTGGGTTAGAATGGTTAACGAAACACGAAGCCGAAGTGAATTGTGCGGAAAGAATCGTCAAAATTCGAACGAAGCTTGGACATATATATATACCATGTCATGGTTCGAATCCAAACAGAGAAGAATTTTGGTCGGCATTAGAAGTTATCCCCACTTCCATAGAAAAGATTCCGATTGTTAGAAACTATACGGATGTGTTTGAAGAAGTTGAAAACTTACCTCCGCAAAGAGAAATAGAATTCCGAATCGATCTAATTCCCAATGCCAGACCAGTAGTACATCCAATTCGCAGAATGACTCTGAAGGAAAAAGAAAAATTAGGCGATCAAACTCGTCAACTGTTGTGGAAGGGTCTAATCAGACCTAGTTTTTCTAATTGGGGTGCAGCTGTTGTGTTTGTCGCAAAGTCAGATGGTACTCTTCGATTATGCGTTGATTACCGAGACCTCAACAAACAGACGCTCAAAAATAAGTATCCATTACCCCGCATCGATGATTTGCTAGACCTATTGAATGGGGCGAAAGTATTTTCCCGAATGGACCTAGCTACAGGTTTTCACCAATTGAGAATAGCAGAAGAGTGTTTGCAGAGGTCCAGACATATTTTATGAATGGTTAGTAATGCCGTTTGGCCTGTGTAACGCTCCAGCATACTTTGTCGATCTGATGAATAGAGTGTTCAGGGGAGTTCTGAATAAATTTGTCCTCGTATTCATCGATGATATTTTAATCTACTCCAAATCAAAACCCGAGCATGAAAAACACTTAGAACAAGTATTGGAGATTCTAAGAAAGAACGTCTTCAAAGACAAATTCTCTAAATGTGTCTTTTGGCAAGAAGAAGTCAAGTTTCTTAGCCATGTCTTGTCAGAGAAAGGAATTTCTGTTGACCCAAGCAAAATAACAGTGATTCAAGACTAGAAACAACCCACTACTCCCACAGAAGTTATAAGTTTTATGGGGTTGGCTAGTTATTATTGAAAGTTCGTTAAGGATTTTTCAAAGATATCCGGTCCGTTAACGAAGCTCACAAAGAAACATGAGAAGTTCAAGTGGACTTCCGACTGTGAAGAAGCTTTCCAGGAATTGAAATCGAAACTGACAACTGCTCCAGTGTTGACTATTATTGATGGCAATCAGGATTTAACGGTTTGGACAGATGCTTCTATTAGAGGTCTTGGTGCAGTGTTAATGCAAAGAGGCCAAGTAGTCGCTTATGCAAGCCGCCAATTGAAACCACATGAGAAGAATTATGTGACTCATGATCTTGAGTTGCTAGCCATCGTTTTTTCCTTGAAAATCTGGAGGCATTATTTATTGGGCGAGAAATTTATATTGTATATAGATCATCAATCATTGAAGTATTTGTATACCCAGAAAGATCTGAATTTGAGACAGCAGCGTTGGCTAGAATTTCTTGCAGCGTATGATCTTGATATCCTGTATACGTCGGGGAAGGCTAACGTTGTAGCGGATGCGCTTAGTAGGAAAACCGCAATCATTGCCAATCTTATAATTACGCCAGGATTGATTAATAAAATATCTGTTCTTCAGAAAAGTGACAATTTTGTGAAAGAGATGATAAAAAGGATTCAAAGGGGCGAAGGCTCCAGTTTCCAAGTGGATAGTGAGGGAGTTCTGAGGCTGAATAAAAGAATATGTGTCCCCGACATTCCTGAGCTCAAAAGAGATGTGCTGGATGAATGCCATAAATCCAAATTTTGCATCAATCCTAGGGTGAGTAAAATGTACAACGATATCAAACGCACTTTCTGGTGGAAGGCAATGAAAAGGGATATTTCTTTGTACGTTAGCAGATGCCCTACTTGTCAATTGGTCAAGAGCGACCAACAGAAGCTAGCTGGATTGTTGCAACCGTTGGAAGTCCCAGGTTGGAAATGGGAACAGATTTCCATGGATTTCATAGATGGCTTGCCGCGAACCAGGAAAGGTAATGACAGCATTTGGGTAATCGTAGATTGCTTCACGAAGACTGCCCATTTTATACCTATCAGATCCAATAGAACCGCTCAAAGTCTAGCACAGATATATTTCAAAGAAATCGTTAAGCTGCATGGAATTCCCATCAGCATAGTTAGTGATAGAGACCCGATATTTGCTAGCAAATTCTGGGAGGCTTTCCAGACAGAATTGGGAACGAAACTGAATATGAGCACCGCTTATCACCCTCAAACAGATGGCCAAACAGAGCGGGTGAATAGAATTCTAGAAGATTTATTGCGGGCTTGTATAATTGATTTTGGTGGGTCATGGGAAGATCATTTGCATTTGGCAGAATTCTCATATAACAATAGCTATCAAGCAAGTTTGGGAATGTCGCCATTTGAAGCATTATATGGCAGACCCTGCAGATCTCCAGCATGTTGGGTAGAACCTGGCAGCAGACTTGTGTTAGGACCCGATATGATTAGAGAAGCATCGAATAAAGTCGACTTCATCAAAAAGCGATTGAGAACCGCGCAAAGCCGACAGAAAAATTATGAAGATTCTAGAAGAAGAGATTTGACATTTGCTGTTAGTGATCATGTTTATTTGAAAGTTTCTCCGATGAGAGGAGTAATCAGATTTGGCAAAACTGGGAAGTTGGCACCGAGATTTATTAGTCCCTTTCCTATACTCGAACGAATTGGAACTCTTGCTTATAGGGTTCAATTGCCAGATTGGTTGCCTGGAGTGCACGATGTATTTCACATATCTCAACTTAGAAGACATGTGCATGATCCAGATCTTGTTGTAGAAGAAGAAGCGCAACAGGATATAGACATAGCTCCAGAATTAGCACTCAGAAGAGAGCCATTAAAGATTGTTGGCAAAGAAACTAGAGAACTAAGAAGCAACAAGGTTCATTTAGTTAAAGTGCAGTGGAGCAGTGATCCTAGAGACTGTACTTGGGAGACTGAGGAAAGCATTAAGCAAGCTTACCCCAAATGCAGAGTGGACATCTCTGACTAACTCCGGTGCAAGGTACCTTTACAATACTTTGGATTTACATTTTGTTTCCTACTTTACTGTTGTTTCCTTTTCGAGGACGAAAAGTTTTAAGTGGGGGAGATTGTAATAACTCGGAAAATACGGGCCAATTTAAAAAATTTTAATTGGTGATTTCAAAGGAATTTGAACAATTGAAATAGAATATTTTAATAAAATAGTGAATTAGAAATAGTGGGTCAGTTTGAAAATTTGAATTCAAACTTTGACTGATTATGCAGGGTGGAAAATATAACGGATTTTAGCGAAACCAAAAATATTTAAATCTGTTAGTTAATGCCTTTCTAACGAATCTGAAAAATCGAAGTTTCATAACGGGAATCAAAAGTTATGGCCGAATGAATTTTCAGAAGGGTCGCTATATAGAATATATAGCCCTGGAAAATTGATATTTTGCATACGACCTCGGAATTCGACGAAACCACTTTTGTTGGGTCCGGGATGTCAAACTATTGCTAGGTTTCAAATTTCATAATTTTTGAAGCTAGTATGCGAGCGTGGCAAAAGAAAATGTGTTTGGTCAATTTCTGTTAAATTGGATCGACCAGAAAATGGCCATTTTTCAAACGATCTCAGAATTCGACGAAACTAGTTTTGTTGGGACCATAGCGTAAAAACGTAGCTAGATTTATTTTTTTGGAAATTTTCAAATCAGTTTGTGGCCCTGGCAAATTGAAATGTGCGTTCAGAGTTAAAAATTAAATGTTTTATACTTTAATTTGAAAAATAACTGACTGTAACAGTCGAATTGGCTAACGAAACATATCCCATTGTGTCCGGAATGTGGGTATTTAGCTAGGGGCGACAGTCGTTAGGTTTGAAAAGGAGTTCGTTGGAGAAAACACTATTTAAAAATATAATAAAACCATCGACCAATCATGTTTCTCCATTCATTAAAAATTAAAAAAAAATAAAAAAACCCCGAATCAACGGCGAAACTCGTTCCCTCCCTTCTCTCCTCCGCCGCCGCCGCTACAGCCGCTTCCAGCCAACGCCAACGCCACCGCCACCTCTCGACGCGTCTCCGCCTCCTCTTCAAATCTGACCCCACCACGACCCCGACCGACGCCTCCTCCGCCTAAATCGAGGCCAGAAAGCCCGCCACTTCCTGGCGTCGCCGACGACAATCCCGACTACCGAGCGCCACCAAACCACCACCGACAGGACCCCCTCTCGAAGCTCTTCCACGTCCAACCCGCCGATCGTCCCCACGTGCCACGGATTTCGCGAAAACCGCAAACCTAGTTTTGAACCATCGTGAAAGGTGAGTTCTTTTTGATGTTTTCACTTTGAAAAATCATATCTTTTTGGTGTGTTGACGAAATTCGATGAAACAGGAAACATTGGGACCGCAAGGAAGCTCTCTACCGCATAGAAGAAGCCGCGGATTTTTTCGAGTCATCTACGATTTTTAGCACTCCGCAAACCAATGTGAGAAATTTAAATTAAATGAATTTGAATGGAAAATGTCGTGTATAAATTATATAAGCGAAATATAAATTACACACGTGTTGTATACCTCATGTACATGCGTAGTGTAAGCTATATAAGCAAAGTATGAATTATACATGCATAGAATAATTGATATATGTGTTGAAATGCAAGTGAAATATAGCAATATATATATATATATATACTCCCCTCGTCCACAAACCATGGACGATATTTATTGTTGTGAATTGGTGTGAAATATTGGATGAAAAATACGAATGGTTGAATAATTGTTTGTGGTTGATATTGTTTGGTTGTGGTTGAAAAATACCCATTGGTGATTGAAATGAATTGGAAATATTGGTGGAAATAAAAATAAACATGCCGCCTGCGTGCGAATTAGATGCATGAATCTCCATTGTCAAAAACCGCGAGGTTTTAAGGTATAGCGAGGAGTAGTACTAGGGACGGTGCCGGTTTTAACTACCCTGCCGTTATGCTGCCGAAATTTTGAATAATCTTTATGTGTTAGAATAATTTTCGTATGTTGAAATTATTTTCATGCATTGAAATTAAAGTCATATGTTGAAACTATATCCATGTGTGGAAATGTTCATGTGTTGAAAAGTGATGTGTGAAAATTAAATTCATTTGTTAATGATTGAAGTGTATAAAAAATAAAAATCACCTTTTTATAATATATATGAAGTATGAAAAATATTTGCCTTATATATAAATAGTTTCAACAATAAAAATTCCATCTTTCTAATATGAACAACATAAATAAAATATCCATGTGTGGAAATGCTCATGTGTTGAGAAGTGTGTGTAGTGGAAAAGTTCATGAGTTGAATAAGAAGATCGAACAATAAAAATTACATTTTTATTGAAACTATGAAGTGTTGAAAACATCCATTTGTCGAATAAATATTTTAAATGATAAAAATATCATTTTTATCATATATGTGATATGCTAAATATATGCGGACGTTGAAATAAATATTTGTGAAGAAATTTTTTTTTTTCATGCATAGGAACTAAATAAAATAGTCATGTGCTGAAATCTATTTTAGTTCGCCAAATTTATCATCTTTGAAATGTGAAGTGTTAAAAATAGCCACTTGTTCAAATAAATGTGCATGAGTTGAAATATACATTAATTAGCTAATGATATGATTTTAGCATGTGCATGCAACATTAGAATGAATGGTGTTTTTAAACCAAAGTAAATCAAATATGAAGTTGAATGGAAAAATGATAAGTGATAAAAACTGTATATATGTACATGCATATTTATTGAACAGGTTATAGTAAAGGGGCTAGAGAAGAGGAATAAAATTTTGTGCCCGACAAATAGGTACACATTTACTGTTTTGTTTGGGTGATGATTTTATGAGCCTGTTGGCTAGCCGCTTGGCTTTTTCTTTTTCTTTTTGACATGAGACGCCCGTGTGGCTATTTGGGAATTTTTCCCAGCCCCTCCCGTATAAAGGAGGTTACGGCGAAATTTTCCAAAATTTAAAGGCGTTAGTGAAATAATTGAAGTGAAAACGATATAGGAATTTTTGAATGAACTATATTTATATAAATATATAAATATAAATAAAATTAAAACAAAACGTGGCCGTGCAGTTCGTGTTTTGAAACCGTGATTTCAAACGACTAGTGCGGGAAATCCGACCATTGGATTTTCCCGAAACCGCAACCGTTGGGTTCGCCTTGGAAATATCTTTCCAACGGCACCAACTTTGTGAAGATCCGACGGTTGGATTGTCTGGAATGTTTAATTCAAATCTGAAGAAAAACAGCGCCAGAAACGATTATATTTATATATATATATAATTAAATTAAATCGAATAACGACACTGCAGTTCGTAAATTGAAATCGTAACTTCAAATGGCTAGTGTGGAAGATCCGACCGTCGGATTTTCCCAAAACTGAAACCGTTGGATTCGTTTTGAAATGACCTTCCTAATGATATAAAATTTGTGAAGATCCAACGGTTAGATTTTCATATATGTGTAAAATAAAATTAGTGAAAAATAGCGCCAGTGCATCGACGCGACCTGAAACGTCGTTTAATTAAATATGGCCATTTAAAATTAAATAAAAATGGCGATATATCGTTATAAAATACTATAGGCGATATAGAGTGGGAATAAACCAATTTTGTTGTGATTGCTTGAGATGTGATGGTTGAATGTATTTAACATGAAAATTATAACTAAAAAACTGAAGTGTGAATGTTGAATAGTCCAACCATGTGAATAATTGATTTGAAAATCTAAATATACGTGGGTTATTTGAAATGGCCGAGTTTATCTCATTTCAAATAATCGATCGACGTTGAGAAGTCGAAGAGTCGAAGACGGTTGAAGACCGACGATCTTCACATTGGATGGATGGGCGCTACTGATGCTCGTGATTGGAGTAGCTACCATGAAGGAACTGAAGTAGTAGCCGTCCAAACATATTGTTGATTGTACGGATATGCGAGGAATTGGTGCCTCCGGTTTCGTTCAAACCCAGAGCGGACTTGTAAATGGACTGTGTGTCTGACATTGGATTTTGTTCTGTGCTAATTGATCTATGTTAAATATATTTCTGTTTGGCGGCGGAGAATTTATTCTCTTGCTTAACGCCCTTCTCTGAGACGTACGAGCTCAGAGGTTATGTATTGATAGAAATCAGTCGCATGGAGTGGATTGCCTGTGTGGCACGACTAAGTGGCATATGATCAAGGCTTATATTGCAAAGCAAAGTCTTGTGGTTGATGATCAAAGCATGGTCTGTGTGACGTAGCTTTGTGTATGACATGAATTCGCGAGCCTCACACCCCGGTATGAGTCAAAAACGGGAGACGGACCGCTGGGAGAGCACGACGTTTCTTTCTAGCTATGGTGGTGTCAGTGATCTACCAGCCCTGACATTATATATACTTTTCACCTGTGTGGTTGTTGGAATGTGAGGCGCCTCGATTATAGGTCTGTAAGGACCGGGAAACGTGTGTTCAGGAATTGCCAATCCTCAAAAGTAAGAGAGGACCGGCCCTGCCGATTCCAAGGTTCATAGTGGGGTCCTGGGACATTTGCTAGAGTGTCTCGAACCGGAGAGGAGCTTGCCCCTTGCCTCGACTCATGAAGGAATCCAATTTCCAATCCGAAATATGCGGACGTGATTGTATTACTAGTACGGCGACATAGTGGTATGGGTCATTTATGCCGCCTATGATTGATATTTATGATTGAAATCACTTTTGAAATATATATGCACTAGTAATAATATCAAACACTTTTGTTTAATTCGTATGAAGCATTTTTGGCCATTATAAGGTAAAAACTCTATCCTCCGGCTTGCGTTGCATTATGTGATGGGACCTGAGTCTTATAATGGCTTCATTTTATAAAAAGCATTACGATGATTTAATCATTTACTTTATTTCATGCACTAGCACTCATTGGAGTAAATCCGTTCCGCGAAAGTGGCGTGGTCCTTTGATTTGCCTTATTATTGTTGTTAATAAGTTATGTAGATTTCTCATACCAGTCCCATGACTGACTCGTATTTTGTTTCACCTTGCGAACTCGGGTGCCCTCATTTTCACACGGGCAGCCTAGTTACAGGTTTCTGATGCACTTTTGGCTCATGGCGAGGCTTGACTACACCGTGCTGACTTGGATTTTCTCCGCCATTATTGTATCTTTATTATGATTCCGCCATTGGCGATGTAGACTGATATTTATTTTGAGTACTCTTTATGTATGATTCCACCTCAGGCGATGGCGACTGACTATGTATCATTATGCACTAAGTTGTATCCTGTACTGTGCTTCTCTGATGTGATGATATCTATATGATTCCGCTGTCATATGTGTGTAAATTATTCTATTTTCTGTTTATGCTATTATCTGTGATCTGCTAATGATGATTAATGTGTTATATTCCAATGATTATCCTTAACACCGTGTCACGGGGTTTTGGGATCGTCACACTTTGTTTTTAAATGTATTTAAATCATTTAGACTTATCAATTATCGTTCGCATGCTTAACCAAAAATTGGTTCGTTGCACATAGATTGTTGTGTTGAACTGGGAGTATGGAGAAGTGATTTGGTATGGTGATGGATAGAATGGCAATTTCTGGTCTATTGGTTGGCAGTGTGGAGATAGTTTAAATGTTGTGTAGGATATGAATGGATTGTGTGATGTATGGTTCCCGTTTGAGGTTAGATGTAATGAAATTTAGTGGAGCAAGTGGCTGCTGATGATGGTTAGGGAAGAAGCAGAGGCATTTTGTTTACTTTTCAAGTCTAAAGCACAACAGATATGCTAAGTGGAAGATAAGGCAAACGTAATGTGGTAGGTGAATGAAAAACAAAGGGAAGGAGCAGTGATAGGGGTAATGTTTTGGGTGTTTGTGTCCTTGGATGATGAGGTTATGTGGGGGTTTGATGGAAGCTAGGTGCTTGTAGTTTATTTTGTAAAATGTGGTAGGGACCGTGGAAGGGGCTGCAGCGACTGAATAATGGTTATGGAGAAAGTTAAAACACGATAACTTGATATAACAGGTTAATAGGTTATTGGAATCAATATGAGAAAGGACCCTTCAAACTTGGGATTAACTAAAAATAATCCAAACATGGATTAATATGGGAAGACACGTGAAACTTCGGATTAATCGTGTCAATTTATCCGTCATTTTACGTATACGTGATTATAACATGAATGTTATATACTTTCAATAAATAAGCTATAAATTTTCATAGTATTTAGTTGCATCGATGATAATTATACAATAACAAATGCATACATTCTGAAATGTTATCATACAATTCATTTCTTTATATTCTTTTATCATTGCAAACACATTATTAGTTGTATTTAATTTATCATTTAGTAATAAAAAAAATATAAAAAAATAAAATTGTATATATTGGTATACAATTTCATCGGGTCTTGGAGCGGGTCGGATCTACCCTGACCCGTACAGGTTCCGGGTACGCGGCAAAAATCCAGACCCACACCGGGTTTATAGGGCAGGTCTAGGGCACAAAAGACCCGCTTCAACCCGTTCCATTGTCATTCCTAATTTGATATCTAACGTCTGGTGTGACTTTTAAACGTCTATCTAATAGATTAAATATACGACATTTCACACATGGACGGAGGTAAGCGCAATGTGCCCTAGGCTACAACCCGGGTGTAGTTTCATAAAAAAATAGAAGTTATTACCCAACCCAGTAGCCAAACATACCATCCCTTGTAAACTGAAATAAAAACAAAAGTACACGCTGTTTCCTCTCATTCATCTTCCCGCAGGCGACGTTGGCAGCAGAGCACGCATAAAATCCATCTCATATCGCTGCTCAAAATCAAATCCATTTGAACGGAAAAAAGGTAATTTCTAAATAAAAATTTCTTCTAATTCTTTTTTAATCATTGAGATCTCATCTTATGTTCAGATAGTAGTTACAAACTTCAAATTATTTGTCAAATTGTATTCAACTGAAAGTTGAAAACCTTGATTTGTTCAAATTGAATCATTGTTTTGGATGTAATCTATTACCTTTCTCTAGATGTGAATCAAAATTGCTATTAACTTAAATCTGAAAACCTAATTGTTTATTATCATTATTGTTTTGAAAAATGGATGGGATACTGGGATGAGAATTTTTGTCATTTGCAGTATAAATTATAGCGGCAAAACTGACATGATAAATGTGAATAAACAGCAAATTAATTTTAAAAGTTCAACACCCCAGCTATGCCTCCACCAACATTCACCACTAGTTATCAGTCTCTGAACTCTCAATATTTCTTTCTAGATCCTTACGACAAAATTAATTGGTTCAGAATGAGAATATGGCGAAAAATGTTATGTATGCATAAATATATAAAAAGACCATTACTGGCATGCCTTCAAACAGCTTAATAAACTTGCAGTATTATCATTATTGTTGTTGAACTAATTAGATGTGCTTAATTTTATTTTTAGAAAATTTATCTAATTTGATCAAATTTTTTAGGTAATGTCAAACTCAAAATCTAGCAAAACATTGTTTTCATTTTGCAAGTTAAAAGGAGATGACTCTTTGGATCCTAAAAATAAACTTCTCCAAGCTCTATCGAACAACGTCCTTGCAAAATTCCAAGAATCATAGTCGACAGTAATGGAGATCATTTTACAAGGGATCCGGGAAGGGGTCAACAAATATGGAAAGAACATGTAAATGATAGAGTTGAAGTTCGGAGAAAATATCTTAGATTAGGGTCATTTCAACCACTTATTGACATATATCCACCAACAAACGATGGGAAACAACTCCGTCGATTTCTAAGTAGTTGGTTTAAGAAATATCCCTGGATTAAGTATTCAACTGATTGCAATGCGGTCTTTTGTTTATATTGTTTCTTGTTTGAAACTAACCCACCAACACATGCTTCATTTACAATTGACGAATTTCAAAGTTGGAAAAGAGTGGGAGGGCTTAATTGTGCATTTTTGCAACATGTAGGAGGGTTGGGTTCGTCACATTTGTGTGTTGTCAAGGTCGCTGATGATTTAATGAATCCTTCTTTGCATATGAGAAGAGTATTTGATGCGCAATCTAAAGAAATGGTTGAGAGAAATCAACTACGTCTTAAAACATCTATTGAACGTGCTCGATGGCTTGCTTTGCAATCATGCTCTTTTAAAGGTAATGATGAATCTCTTGAATCCAAAAATTGTGGAAACTTTATTGAGATGATAAAGCACTCAGCAAAATGTAATAAATATATATTTAAAGTGGTTTTGGAAAATGATCCAGGAAATGCAAAGTATACTTCACCCACAATTCAAAAGGAAATTTTAACTATTTTCCAGGATAAAATAAGAAATAAAATTCGAGAAGAAGTTGGAGATGGAAATTTTTGTATTTTGGTTGATGAAGCACAAGACACTTCTACCAAAGAGCAAATGGCTGTTGTTCTAAGATTTGTTAATAATGGTGGTTTAGTTCAAGGACGCTTCTTTGGGATTGTTAGCGTTGAAGATACCACATCATTGACAATAAAAAAGGAATATCAGAAGTTCTTGCTCTTTTCAATCTAGGAATTAATAAAATAAGAGGACAAGGATATGATGGTGCAAGCAACACGAGAGGAGCATGGAATGGGGTGCAAGCATTATTTCTTGAAGAATGCCCATATGCATATTATGTACATTGCTTTGCGCATCAACTACAACTTGCATTGGTTTCTGCTTCAAAAGATGATCAAGATATTTTGTTGTTCTTTTCAAAATTGAGTATCATTGTTAATCCTGTTGATGCTTCTCCCAAGCGCCATAGTGAATTAAAGTCAGGTCAAGTAGCGGAAATTGCAAATAATGTAGCACTTGGTGAAATTGAAACAGGTCGAGGAGCCAACCAACTTAAGGCATTACAACGCGTTGGAGCTACCCGTTGGATCTCTCATTTGAGTTATGTAAGTAGTTTGATTGATCTCTTTTCTCCTTCATGTGATATAATTAAGAACATATGGCAAAGTTGGGACATGAAGCCAAATAAAAGCAAATTGTGCTTACCTTGCTATGACTTCATTCGAATTTGTTTTCATTCTTCACTTATTGAATGAGATATTAAGTATCACGGATGTGCTTTGCAAATCTCTACAATTAAAAACACATGATATTGTAAATGTTATGAATCTTGTTATCACTACAAAAACACTGCTACAAAGGCTAAGAGACAAAGGTTGGCTTACTTTCTTTGAGAACGTGGAAGAATTTTGTAAGAAATCTTTCATCTACATACCCGATATGAATACGTATTACAAAGTGGGCACATCTCGTTCTTGCCAACAGCATGATGATATTAATGTTCTCCATCATTATCATATTGATACCTTTAATGCTGCTATTGATTTTCAAACAGTTGAGTTGAACACTAGATTCTCTAAAGAGCAATGGAACGATTAATCCTCGGTACTGCTTTGGATCCAAGAGATGCTTACAGATCGTTCAAAGTTGATGATACTTGCACTCCAGCAGAGAAGTACTACCCGCAAGACTTCACGTTCCAAGATATACATATATTAAAGTGTTGTAATGACCCAAAATTCCGGTCCAATTTGAGCTGACCAAAAACGCAAGTCCAACCCCAAATTAAACTGAAAATCAGGAAATTAATAGAAAGAAAACAGAGGGTAAGGAAAGATAAGATAGAAACTTAGAATAAAAGAAGAAGAAGAAGAACACAATATCAGAGTAACACGAATCTCACAGCGGAACGAATAAATATATTTCATAACAAAACTTTGAAATACAAATCTGTACTTGAATATACATATCACTATCAAAGTACAGCACTTACAACACAGCGGAAATAACTATAGCTATATAATCCTGAAGCCACCTGCTCCAAGCTCTTCCAGTATATATGTAAATCCCGACTACTTGACTGCCCATACAAATTTAGGCACCCAAGAGTTAGGGAAAACAAAACAAAATAAACTCCAGGTCAGTCATGGGACTGGTGTGAGTAAAACAGTTTAAAATAGTTCAAACAGGTAAACGATATCTCATAAGACCACGTCGTATAACGGAACGGGTTTTTCCCTTATGAGAATCCAATTATCTTTATTTCAAAAACCTTTGATATTATAATAATGTCTATCAACACAATATAATAATCATCTAGCAGAACGCTTTCATCTCACGTTCTACATATATAGTATACAATCAAAACCGCAAGCACGTATTGGGTAATGGATTTCTAACTATGACAAGGTATGGAACCACCTTTCGCTAGTGTACCTCTAGAAAGGAATACACTGGGTTCAACATGAACATCTTGCAACCCGGCCACACATGACCGACCACTCATTTCGCTTGAGTGTATCGAATGTATATCACCAACGGTTGGGATCAGCAATCGTTTCCCGAATGGGACAGCATCAACAATAGATTTTTAGAAGTAAATGAAACTCTAGATCAGGTGATTATACACCCTACTTCGGTGCGACCGACTTAGACATGTTGCCTGCCTGATTTCTGTCATTTACCGAATGTGAGGCTAGAAGCTACGCTTTATCATCACACCAGATTCACTTTGAATGCCACATCGTCAAATCCATCAAATCACCGATTGACGTCCTCAACCATACATTATGTGTTAGCTAAAAGAAGTTTCCTTTTCCGCTTCCACTCTTGGTACGGTTGGAGAAATCAATGTACGTGATCGTCTGGAAATACTCTATCAGACATCCGTCCATACAAGTCATCCAGGAACAGGATGAACCGAAGGCACTATTCTGTAAACAGGATAGCCCTTGCATAATTCCGTCTTCAATTTCCTTTGGCATATATGATTCGCAACGCTTATGCCAATACAGAGTGGTTCTTTGGATAATAATCCAACTAGTCTCTCCATACTAACAACGTTAAACTGGTCAAAATTTCGATAGTCTGTGATTTAACTATCGAAGAAAAACAGGTGTGCAAACAACGATATTATTTCCAAATGGAAATTTATATCGATCAAACATCATTCAACATTTATCTCTTTATTTCATAAATTTACTTATCTCCTGTTTCCCTATATTCAATATTTCTTATTTTCTAAATTTGGAAAATATACGTTATTAACAATGGAAAACATTTCCATTTCTTGTTTTCTTTATTAGAAAACATTTCTGGTTTCTTATTTGGAAAACATTTCCAAAGCTTCTTCATTGGACTTAGACAGATGTTTAAACAAACCATCGCGATGCCAACTCAAACCATTTCCTTTAATTACTAAATTCACTTAGCCATCCTTTACTATCGAACCTTAACCATTCCTTAGTTAAAAATGAAGTCAATCAAGTTGGGGTAATACTACCTCTCAGACCTTAACTGAACAACGTTTCTAACCTTGAAATAGACAAAGTTCACCCTTCTAATTCTTTAACAAACTTCCTTACGTAACTCTCTTTCAAATCTTTTCTATTCGATAATTCTTTCCTTCGGTAAGGTATATTCCATAACTCTATTCAATTTATTCTATTCACTTAACTCTTTTGATTTAACTCTAACTCTATTCACTTAACTCCTATCGAATAAACTATATACGATAACTCTTTTAATTCTATTTGAATAAACTATATATTCGATTAACTCCTTTTACTCTATTCGAATAAACTATATTCGATTAACTCCTTTATTCTATTCGAATAAACTATATTCGATTAACTCCTTTTACTCTATTCGAGTAAACTATATTCGATTAACTTCTTTTACTCTATTCGAATAAACTATATTCGATTAACTCCTTTAACTCTATTCGAGTAAACTATATTTGATTAACTCCTTTTACTCTATTCGAGTAAACTATATTTGATTAACTCCTTTTACTCTATTCGAATAAACTATATTTGATTAACTCCTTTTACTCTATTAGAGTAAACTATATTCGATTAACTCCTTTTACTTTCTATTCGAATAAACTATATTCGATTAACTCCTTTTACTTTCTATTTGAATAAACTATATTCGATTAACTCCTTTTACTCTATTCGAATAAACTATATTTGATTAACTCCTTTTACTCTATTCGAATAAACTATATTCGATTAACTCCTTTTACTTTCTATTCGAATAAACTATATTCGATTAACTCCTTTTACTTTCTATTCGAATAAACTATATTTGATTAACTCCTTTTGAATAACTCTAGTTCGATTTACTCTAACCGATTAACTCTAACTGGTTTAGCTCTAACTGGTTAACTCAAATTCGAATAACAAATATTCGGTTAACTCTATTCAACTAACTCAACTCGACTAACCCCTTTCGAATAACTAATTTGATTTACTAACTTTCGAATACCATATTTGATTTAACTCCTTTTGAATACCATATTCGATTTAACTCCTTTATTCGCTTTATAAAGATGTCCTTTTTAACAACATTTATTCATTTTAAAGATTTACTTTTAGTAACGGTTCTCCACTTTAAAATGATTTCCTTCTTATAACAGTTTCCTTTTTATAAAGTGTTCCCTTTTTCTAAATATCTCCTATTTATAAATATTCCAATTTATAAATATTTCTTATTTATAAATATTCCATTTATAAATATTTTATTTTCAAATATCACTTTGAAAATATTCCCTTATCAACATTTCGGTATGTTATGGTATTCAACATATCAAATCACGATGATCAATATCGTCCAAACACTTATAATCGACAACAGGTTATATATCACATCAAATATCACAATATATGAAAACAATAAAATAACTGTTGAGGAATCCAGTCGGATTCCTCCAACATGTCTCCCTGCATCACAGATGTTAAACAATATAGATAACATCACTTTCAGTTCCATATGATATATTCTGTTAAACAGAATCAATATAGAAATTCAACTAACTGACTAGCAGTTCAATCAAACAATCAACACACAGTCAATCAGCCAATATTTAACAGTTCTAAAAATACAACATGAAATTATAAACTGTTCAGAGTTAGTGAGATTTACTCACATTTGCAGTTCATCGTTAAAGAACGATAAACTATTTGTTTGATTTGAATCAAACAATTCATTTTGCCCTAAATTCAAACGATCTCGAATCCACTCCCCGTCAGTTCCAGTGTGTAGTCGCCGTCCCTACGATCCCAAAGGATCTTGTTTTGTTGAATTCCGATAAAATATGAGCAAGTTATAAGGTTTTCAAGTTTATAAAATATTTAAAATAAAACTAACTTCATTTAAATTAAATAATTTGGGCCTCACCCAATTTAATTTCAACGGCCCAATAACCCTCTCAAGCCCACCCGCTTAATTCTTCTTCCCCAAATCCTTAATCTATAACCCGTCGCTCCTATTTCCAACACCATAACCGAACCTTCCATCTCCATTTCCCGTTCAACACTCCATGAATCCTCACACAAAAATTACCATAATCATTCTCTTGCTATTCTCTACAACTTCATAGCACTTACACCCCACTCGCACCCAACCAGAGACGTGCGACATCAGCAGCTACAGGAAGCTCGCGACCTGTAAAGGCCCGCAAATCCGAGCTATCTGAGTTGACTAAATACACCACACGTCCAACCCAAATAACACAGAAATACGACTCATTATTAGAAAGAAGTTAGAAGATGAGAAATAGGAAGAAAGAAATATTAGAATAGAAGAAAAACGAAGATCACAACTCACAGCGGAACGAATAAAATATATTCTATAACATAAGCTTTGAAATACAAATCTGTTTTGTACATATACACATACCATCATCAGAGTACACATAACATTTGATTCAGCGGAAGTAACTCTAAATAACTAACGTTGAAACCTCCTTCTTCAAGCTCCTCCAAGTGTATCTGTAAAAGCCTGAAACACTTGACTGCCCGTACAAATTTGGGCACCCAAGAGTTTAGGGAAAACAAAACAAAATAAACTCTGGGTCAGTCATGGGACTGGTGTGAGTAAACTCCAACCACTTGCTTAACTTTAAAAATCCTTTCAAAAGAAAAGGTAATAGTAAGACCAGCCCACACATAAACACGGACGGTTTTTACCTTACTATAACCCAAAACACTTTGATACGAAAATCCAGTGATATTATAATAATGTCTACATCAAGTAAATAACCAAATAGCAGAACGCTTGCATCTCACGCTCCACATATATATTATAAAATCAAAAACCGCATGGCGCTTATTGGAGATTGGATTTCTAACATGACAAGGTATGGGACCACCTTCCGATGATGTATCTCTAGAGGCGAATACACCTGGGTTCAACAAGAACGTCTTGCAACCCGGCCCACACATGACCGACCACTCATTTCGCTTGAGTGTATCGAATGTATATCACCAACGGTTGGACTCAAACCACCGTTTCCCGAACGGGCAGAATCGATAGATTAAGAAACAAAAGGAATTTCTCTAGATAGGTGATTATACACCCTAATGGGTGCGACCCACATAGCCATGCTGCCTGCCCGATTTTTGTCCTTTCCCGGTTGTTGAGGCCTGAGGCTACGAATACTTACCATTCATTGATAGCACAATCACTTTGAATGCCACATCGTCAGATCCGTTAATCACTAGTTGAGCTTGCACAAATATTCTGGATATTATGCTAAGGGATAAATCCGTTGCAACCATATATATTCATACAGACCAACCCATTTGATCATTGGAAATACTTTGTCAGACATTCGTCCATATACGTTCGTTCTGGGATTGAACGAAACCGAAGGCACAATTTCTATAAATAGAAAAGCCCTTGCACTTTACTCCGTCTTCAATATATTCAGCATACTTGGTTCGCAACGCTTATGCCGATACGGAGTGGTTCTTCGGATAATAATCCAACCGGTCTCTCCATATTGACAACGATGGTCAAAACTTCGATAGTCTGTGATTTAACTATCGAATAAAAACAAGTGTTCATCCAAACATATCAAACAAATCACTGGGCTCTTTAATTAATATTTCATTAATTAAATCACTTTTCCATTTCCTCTATCAATATTTGTTATCCAAATATTTCAATAATCAATCTTGGCCCTTTACGCTATTTTTGATTTCGTTTCCTTATCGAATTCTATATATATCGATATATAGATTTCTAATTGTCAAATTTCTTAAAAATATTCTAACTTCTTAAATTCCCGGAAAAATTCGCCATAACCTCCCCTGTATCGGGAGCATCGGGAAATTTCAATTAGCTTTCCCGGTCCTTCAAAACTCAAAAAGAAAAAGAAAAAGCCAAGCGGCTTGCCGATACGGCTCATAAAACCTCATATATGAATTAAACATGTACCTTTTTGTCGAGCACATAAATAAAAATCTTCATATATTCCATCCCATATCTGTTTAACACCTGTTCACCTGTTTCCAATTCAATTCAACTTAATCCATTCGTTTGAATTCAATTTTGAATCGTTTGAATTCAGTTTCGCTCAATTTTTCTTTAATTAGCCCTTTTTGCCTATTTCACTTCTTTGTTTGAACATAACACGTTCAAATAAAATGTTTAACTCGTTCATAACCAAATGAAATTTCAAAATTTCAATTCCAGTTCTCTTTCTATTTCGAATATAAATTTTCAAATCGGATTTACTTATTCAAACCCCAATATCCATTCGAAACCTCCTTAACTAATTTCTATTCAAAATTAGTTAATTCTATTCAATAAATCAAAAATCTGGTTTCTGTTTCAAACATCATATTCATTTACACAACTTGAATTCGCATATATTTTACAACTCAACTCTGAAATTTTCTAAATAGGAACTTCGGATTTTTTCGCTTAAAATCCTTTTATAACATTAAATAAACCATTATGGTTTTAAAACGATTCTGGCGCTGCTTTTCTGAAAATTTGATTTTGATATAACTCACAATATATACGACGAAATCCAGATTTTTCTCCTTCATTAGAAAACTATTATCAAATCGGTCCTGACGTTTCTTGTTTCGAAGAATTCCGACCCCAATTGAGTTCTGTATACTCGATTGAAGTTCGAATCGCTATTTTACGAACTGCAGCACTGCGGCGAGTTCGTTTTAATTTTATTTATATATATCTAAACCTTTAAACTTCTTTAAAATGAATTCAACTTCATTTAACTCTATTTGAATTCCTTGATTCAAATTCCAATCTCACTTTTATTTGAATTCTATATTCAAATCCCAATTTCTTTGATATTCAAATTCAGTACTTGAATTTCTATTTCCAATCTCTATTCGAACTTCATATTCAATTCTATTTGAGTTATATATTCAAACTCTATTTCGATTATATTTGAAGTTTATATTCAATTCTTCTTTGAATTCAAAATTCAAATCCATATTCAATTCTCTTGAATTCGATATTTCAAATTTCATTACAATTCTACCTTGCAATTCTATATTCAAATTCATTTATTCAAATTCTATTTGAATTGCTATATTTAGACCCCATATTTGAATTCTATTTGAAATTCAAATATTCAAACTCCCTTTAAATTCTATTTGGAATTCTAAATGTTTCAAATTCCACTTTCTCTTCTTTGAAATTCTCAATATTTCAAATTACATTTCTTTTATTTGAAATTCCATTTTTGAATTTCCTTTATCCCAATCCCATTTGAATTCCTTTGAATTCAAATCCTATTTCAATTCCCTTGAATTCAAATCCCATATTTAAATTCCTTTGAATTCAAGTTCTATATTTGAATTCCTTTTGAATTTCTATAGTCAAATTCTCTTTCAATTATATTTGAATTCAAATTTCATTGCAATTCTATTTTTGAAATTCTATTTTCAAAGTCTATTTCAAATTCTCTTTTGAAAATTCTGTTTTGAAATTCTATTTCAAATTCTATTTGGAAATTCTATTTGGAAATTCTATTTCAAATTCTCTTTATTCAAACACCATTTGAAAGTTCTATATCCAAATCCACTTTGGATTTTCTATTTGAATTCTAAATTCAAATTTCCATTTCCTTTTCTATTATTCAAATTCTATATTTAAATTTCCTTTTGAATCATATTTTCAAAACACTTGTATTTCTATTTCTGAATTATCAAATGATAATTCTTTTCACTTCATTTATAACTTCGTTATAAAAGAACTATTTATAAACTTCGTTTAAAAAGAAACTACTTGTTTTATTTTCCAAACACAAGTTTTATATTTTATTTCCATTTAAAATTCAAATTCTATTTAAAAATAGAATTTTTCCTTTTTAAAATCTCAAATATCCTTTTACGATATTTTAAATAAATTAACACTTAGCCCAGTGATATTTAAAACAATCAAATCACCCAATTTTCAATCATTTTATTTTTAACACATCATATATGAATATATATATGAAATCAAACAAACAACAACCAAACAGATAATATATTTTTGAGGAATCCAGTTGGATTCCTCCAACCTGTTTTCCTGCATCCACAGATGTTAGCACATAAATAATACCCATTCTGCTTCGTGGCAGAATATCGCGGTATAGAAGGTCATCCACTAATCATAGCGTGGGGCATATAGGGTAATCATCCGCTATGAAACTGCGGGCATCCGCTAATGAGACTGCGGGAATCCAACCAATCAATCAACAACCCAATATATATATATATAGCCTAAATAACTAATATATATAAAACAACCAGAAAACATTCACACAAGCAACAGACAATTATTTTTAATGAGATAAAAATAATTCTAAAGGTGAGTGAGATTTACTCACCTGGTTTTTCGTTTGTGGAATATCCATTTAAAATTCCTTATCGTTTTGGCCTTGAATCCAGTTAAATCATTTCATACCTACAATGATTTATTTTATCGATAAATCGATTATTTATTTAGATTAACTTATTATAAATAAATAAAAACAAATAATTCTAAGAATTTTTAAATTACTAAACAACGTATACCTTGTTGTCTCCGCATATCACTCGACCAATTACCAACAACTCGGCCATCGATGACTGCAATCACCCCCAAAACTGACTTCGACATTTCGTCGAACAACTCACAGTCAAGCTGCTATTCCCTACTAACACTCATTGTCAAAGCCTACTACCCGTTGCACCATCTACATTAGTCTTACTGCCCTTCCTGTCTGGTCATCAACGCGTTCAAATCCAACCAAAACAGCTACTACCGAATACTACTCCTCCTGACCTCACACACTACTGTCGCTCCTCCCCTTGAAGGCTTCCCACAACTCATGATGACCGTAACCTCCTTCTCCTTGAACAACAGAGCCGAATCCCCTATTTCCATCACTATCGCACTCTTCCCAGAACAGTTCGAACTCGCACCCTACGCCGCCGATTAGATCCAGCACTAGGTCACTCCAAATCCCTAAACGAGAATCGCACCTAGTTCGAACGATTTGTGAATGGAGTAGAAGGCCATACGAGTTAAACGGATTTGATTCTGGGGCTTGCGATTTCAACAGAAGGGTGCTTTGATTTTTCTGAAGGACGGAAAATAGAAGAGGAGCGGGTTATTGCGATGTATATATATACGTGATAAGGGAAACAAATTGTACACAGGCATTAAATCGATGTTTCCCTTAATAGTGAAGGTAGGAGACAAAGTTTTCTGCTCGAGAAAGAACTGTTGCGTGATTTTATTTGTTTAGGGTGGCTCGATTTATTGTAGGTCGGCTGAAAGTGACTTTGTCTGATTTTATTATATAAAATATTTCAAAATATCTCGTGGTTCCTAAATAGCAAATCCCGAACCGCTATCCAACAGTAAGGACCAATGTATGCCAGTTATATCATCATTCTGAACTTAATGAATCTGGTTCTGAGATTTTAATTTGAACGTATATTTAAAATAGCCATATTAAATCATTTTAAATTCAAAACAAATAATTTCTTCAACAATGAATTTCTATTATCATCGTTCATATAGGATATATATTGTTCATCTGAACTGTTTCGATTCAGTTCTACCTTAGAAATTGAATTATCTCAAACTTCTCGTATTTCGAAAATTATCAAAATAAATCGTATTTCGATTATTTAATTGATAACCCAATAAAGTACCATTTATAATTTAAATTCAATATTTAAAATAAACTGTTCAAAAATCTGGGTCGTTACACGACCCCCCTCATTGCCATCGAACGCCACAAAACTCGGCCTACAAGTGCGATTCTCATCCCTAACCTCAAATTCATTATCAACTCGAGCTATAACCCTCTGTATTTTGTTTGAACTCCAACCCTAGAAAAATCGTTGTACACTCATGCGACGGAAAGGACTTCGAGCTCCCAAAAACTCGTATGGCAGTGAAGTGTTTACCTCCAGGATCTTAAGGAAACTCTCGTTTTGATCTATCAGAATTTATCTGATTTTATATGCATTTTTGAAGTTGAGGATTTTCACGTTTGAGAGGATGGAAAATATCGGCGGCTACAAATTTTGACCTGAGAATTAGGTTTAGACAAATGTTAGGCTATTTATAGGAAGAAATAATATCTAGATATTTTATAGAAGGAATATTCCCAGTATAATCCCATTTATATATTCATTTTGCTTTCTAAAAATTCTCGTGATTACATACGATACCCAAAAATCACCAAACTGGGCATACACCTTCAGTTCGACATTACGGTCCCAACGAAACTGGTTTCATCGAATTCCGACTCTGTTTGCTCACACAGCGTACTTTTAACTATCAAAATACTGACTGTTTTTTTCACTCTAAAAATCCGTACGACCACACAGTGACTCTAAAAATCACGAAACTAGAAATCTAACAACTATTTAACATTGCGGATCCAACAAAATTAGTTTCGTCGAATTCCGACTTCGTTTGCAAATGTGGCTATTTTTAAAGTCCTAAATAACCCTTTTAAATATATAAATATATTTAAATATAATTAAATATTTATATATAAATATTATCGTATATATTCACAGGTGAATACCATACAGCTCTTAGAATATTCCTATATGAATTTCTAACTCGATATTCACTTCTGGATCAACCCGATATTCGATTTATATTGAAATTCCTTTTAAAAATATAAATAATTCCATTATAAATTATAAAGGAATTCCACAGCGACTTTTCTAAAATTTGATTTGGACATACATCAAAATCTACATGACAAAATCTCAATTTTTCTCTTCCATTAGAAAAATATACTCGGCCAGCTCCACACGTTTCTTGTTTCACAGAAATCCGGCTTAAAACGAACCCTGTACATTCAATTGAAGTTCGAACCGTCAAATAACGAACTGCAGCGCCATTTCGAGCTATATTTTAATTATATTATAATCATACGTTCAAACTATCGTTATTTAAATATATTCGTCAATATAATTCAACTCTAAGCTGAACTAAATCCTAGGGACGACCCAGTTCACAGAATATTGTGATTTCCAATATTTCGATTATTTCTGAATTAAATATATTATTCTATTATTTAATTAAATTAAATATTCACTATAATTAAATTAACGACGATTTAATTCCCTAAATCACTATTTATATAATTAAATAAATTAATTATAATACCTCTGCCAATGCGGGTCATTACAATCTTCCCCACTTAAAATAATTTCGTCCTCGAAATTGCTAAGGTAGAGAACGACCCTATCGACTGGTTAGAACATATTTGTTCACTTCTTAACTTCAGTTTCAACTGGACCAATTTAATTTCAATTAAATATTAATTAATTCTTATCAACGAAAATTTTCAAAAATCCTGAAATATTTCTAATGCCTTTACTCTTCGAAAAATTTCGCCAGCACCTCCTTTGTACTGGTCAATCGGTCAAACTCCAACTCGCCTCTCTGGGCCATCTCCAACCCAAAAGAAAATCAAACAACCAAGCGGCTTGCCAATTCGGCTCATCAAAATCTCATACCATATGAAATATAAACTTGTACATTTTTGTCGGCATATCATTATATCCTTTCCACCTGTTATCAATTCAGCGGATACAAGGGTCATCCCAATCAAATTCCAATCTGCTTTTATCCACAACACAACCATTCGCTTATATCCAAGCCAAATATCATTTCAACTCGAGTTTCTTCTCGATTCACAACTCTTAACTTGATTATCACATTACACTTCAAATTTGAATCTCACAATCCAATTTGTCTTGATATCATTCTAATTCAATCTCAGTTACCACTTTACTGGCTTTACTTTAATTCAAATTTGCTTTCACAAATTTCTGTTAAATTTGTTTTTAATTCAAACAGTCTTTCCCTGGGAGTTTTCAAACAGTTTACTCTTTTCAAAAATCAAATTCCTTTTGAACATGTCACTGAGCCCTTAATTAATATTCCATTAGTTAAATCACTTCTCTATTTCTTTATCAATATTTGTTAACCAAATATTTTCAATAACCATATTGGCCTTTTATGTTATTTGGAAAACATTTCCGAATATCGCCTTCCTTTATTTTCTAAACTTTAGAAAATATATGTTATTTATAATTGGAAAATATTCCAATTACTTATCTCTTTTCCGATCTCGTTTATTTCTATACTTAGGAAATATTCTGTATTATATTTCCAAGCTTACACTTATTTGGGTTAAAACGGATGTTGTGTAAAACATTGTTACGACAACCCAAATACTATATTCAACTAACTCTTATTCAACATTGATCTTCGAGCCTAAAATCTTACTATTTATTTGTTAATAATGACATCAATCAAGTTGGGGTATAACTACCTCTCAGACCTTGACTGAATAACATTTATAACGTCAAAACAGATATGACTACTTACTCGAATAATCAATACCATACAACTACTTCTTCACTTTTAAACACGTATACACTTCCTCTTTATTCTTACAAGATTTTTTTCTTAGTCTTCCTTTTTGATTTTACTATTCTATTTCTAAGTTCGTTTCCTTATCAACTTCTATATATGTATATCGATACGTTGATTTCTAACTATCAAATTATCTTAAAAATATTCCAACTCCTTAAATTCCCGGAAAAATTCGCCATAACCTCCTTTGTACCAGGAGCATCAGGATATTTCAAATAGACTCCCATGGCCCTCACCACTCCAAAAGAAAAAGAAAAAGCCAAGCGGCTAGCCGATTTGGCGCATAAAATCTCATATATGAATGAAATACATACCTTTTCGTCGAGCATTCTATTTATATACCTTCATACCTTATCCATACCTATCTCAGGTATATTTGTACCTTTCCAATCTATTTTAACTATACCTAATCGTTTTAACTCAATTCGTTAATTAATTTGTTAATTAACTCTTTAGTTTATTTCACTTTTATATTTGAACATGACATGTTCAAATATATTTTAACTTGCTTATTAACTAATAATTTCAAATTTAAGTTCTATATTCGATTTCGAATATCCATTCACAAATCCAATTCACCTTTCAAAGTTCAACTTCAAATTCAAAACTCGATTAACTAATTCCTCTTCGACTTTGTTAATTCTATTCAATTTCTATTCAAATTTTATATCACTTCTATTACTCAAATTCTATATATCAATTACTATTCAAATTTTATATTATAAATCCCATTTGAATTTCTATATTCAAATTCTATATATTCAAATCTTATATTTTAATTCCATTTGAATTCTATATTCATATTCCATTTGAATTTCTATATTCAAATTCAATTTCACTTTCGATATTCAAATCCTATATTTGAATTCCTTTATATTCTCTATATTCAAATTCTATATTTGAATTCCATTTGAATTTCTATATTTAAATTCCATTTCACTTTCGATATTCAAATCCTATATTTGAATTCCTATATTCAAATTCTATATCACTTCCATTGAATTTCATATATTCAAACTCCCTTTGAATTTTTATATTCAATTCTATTTGAATTCTCTTTATTCAAATTCTATATTCAATTCTATTTGAATTCTCTTTATTCAAATTCTATATTCAAATCTATTTGAATTCTCTTTATTCAAATTCTCTATATTCAAATCTATTTGAATTCTCTTTATTCAAACTCTATATTCAAATATATTTGAATTCTCTTTATTCAAATTCTATATTCAAATCTATTTTAATTCTCTTTATTCAAATTCTATATTCAAATCTATTTGAATTCTCTTTATTCAAATTCTATATTCAAATCTATTTGAATTCTCTTTTTGAAATTCAACACAACTTGTCTTTCCCAAAACAAATTCAAAATAGTATCTCTGGTAGTAATTTGTCACTTACAACTCGAAAATGAATGCTGATGATGCAGCTGTCATCATCAGAATCTATTTTCCAGCGATCGAAGTGAGTTCAATACTATAAAACCATTTCTAAACATTTCCACTTTGGAATTCATTTCAAAATATAATTCACACTGCTTGTAAAACAATTTAAAATCTCCCAAAATCTTAAATTTTCCTTATTTTTAATCCAAAATCCATTTACAAACACTTATCCAATTTTCCAGAATTTTAATTCAATTTCTGGCTTAAATTTCAGATTTAACCCATCTGATTTCACGTATTTCACTTATATGAATTCTGGTTGGTTAATTACATAACCATTTAATTTATAATCTTACTCGATTATAATAACAACCAATATATCCACTATATTATAATTTTGATATATATATCTTCTCTATATCAAGATATACCTTGGGTAAACTTATTTTAATTTACCCTCTTGTCAAAACATATCGTGTCGACCCATCGTATTCAAGTGTTTATAAACTCCTACCGATACAGTGGATCAAACTGATCGACCAGAACCTACAAACAACTCAACCAATAAATCTCCACAATATAAAACAATTTTTATATCAATAACAAATACGCTCACTCGTATATATACACTCAACTCAATCTAGGGTATTACTAACCCCATCTCTACTGAGTCATGCCACAAAGCCAAGGTAATTCTTAACTTAAGCTCTGATACCAACTGTAATGACCCAAAATTCTGGTCCAATCTGAGCTGACCAAAAACGCAAGTCCAACCCCAAACTAAACTGAAAATCAGGAAATTAATAGAAAGAAAACAGAGGGTGAGGAAAGATAAGATAGAAACTTAGAATAGAAGAAGAAGAAGAAGAACACAATATCATAGTAGCACGAATCTCACAGCGGAACGAATAAATATATTTCATAACATAACTTTGAAATACAAATATGTACTTGAATATACATATCATTATCAAAGTACAGCACTTACAACACAGCGGAAATAACTATAGCTATATAATCCTGAAGCCTCCTGCTCCAAGCTCTTCCAGTATATCTGTAAATCCCGACTACTTGACTGCCCGTACAAATTTAGGCACCCAAGAGTTTAGGGAAAACAAAACAAAATAAACTCTGGGTCAGTCATGGGACTGGTGTGAGTAAAACAGTTCAAAACAGTTCAAACAGGTAAATGATATCTCATAAGACCACGCCGTATAACGGAACGGGTTTTTCCCTTATGAGAATCCAATTAGCTTTATATCAAAAACCTTTTGATATTATAATAATGTCTATCAACACAATATAATAATCATCTAGCAGAACGCTTTCATCTCACGTTCTACATATATAGTATACAATCAAAACCGCAAGCACGTATTGGGTAATGGATTTCCAACTATGACAAGGTATGGAACCACCTTTCGCTAGTGTACCTCTAGAAAGGAATACACTGGGTTCAACAAGAACATCTTGCAACCCGGCCACACATGACCGACCACTCATTTTGCTTGAGTGTATCGAATGTATATCACCAACAGTTGGGATCAACAACCGTTTCTCGAATGGGACAGCATCAACAATAGATTTTTAGAAGTAAATGAAACTCTAGAACAGGTGATTATACACCCTACTTCGGTCCGACTGACTTAGCCATGCTACTAGCCCGATTTCTGTCATTTACCGGATGTGAGGCTAGAAGCTACGCTTTATCATCACACCAGATTCACTTTGAATGCCACATCGTCAAATCCATCAAATCACCGATTGACGTCCTCAACCATACATTATGTGTTAACTAAAAGAAGTTTCCTTCTCCGCTTCCACTCTTGGTACGTTTAGAGAAATCAATATACGTGATCGTCTGGAAATACTCTGTCAGACATCCGTCTGGACATCCAGGAACAGGATGAACCGAAGGCACTATTCTGTAAACAGGATAGCCCTTGCATAACTCCGTTTTCAATTTCCTTTGGCATATATGATTCGCAACGCTTATGCCAATACAGAGTGGTTCTTTAGATAATAATCCAACCGGTCTCTCCATATTAACAACGTTAAAATGGTCAAAACTTCGATAGTCTTTGATTTAACTATCGAAGAAAACTAGGTGTTCAAACAACGATATTATTTCCAAATGGAAATTTATATCGATCAAACATCATTCAACATTTATCTCTTTATTTCATAAATTTACTTATCTCCTGTTTCCCTATATTCAATATTTCTTATTTTCTAAATTTGGAAAATATACGTTATTAACAATGGAAAACATTTCCATTTCTTGTTTTCTTTATTAGAAAACATTTCTGGTTTCTTATTTGGAAAACATTTCCAAAGCTTCTTCATTGGACTTAGATAGATGTTTAAACGAACCATCGCGATGCCAACTCAAACCATTTCCTTTAATTACTAAATTCACTTAGCCATTCTTTACTATCGAACGTTAACCATTCCTTAGTTAAAAATGAAGTCAATCAAGTTGGGGTAATACTATCTCTCAGACCTTAACTGAACAACGTTTCTAACCTTGAAATAGACAAAGTTCACCCTTCTAATTCTTTAACAAACTTCCTTACGTAACTCTCTTTCAAATCATTTCTATTCGATAATTCTTTCCTTAGATAAGGTATATTCGATAACCCTATTCAATTTATTCTATTCACTTAACTCTTTTGATTTAACTCTAACTCTATTCACTTAACTCCTATCGAATAAACTATATACGATAACTCTTTTAATTCTATTTGAATAAACTATATATTTGATTAACTCCTTTTACTCTATTCGAATAAACTATATTCGATTAACTCCTTTATTCTATTCGAATAAACTATATTCGATTAACTCCTTTTACTCTGTTCGAGTAAACTATATTCCATTAACTCCTTTTACTCTATTCGAATAAACTATATTCGACTAACTCCTTTTACTCTATTCGTGTAAACTATATTCGATTAACTCCTTTTACTCTATTTGAATAAACTATATTCGATTAACTCCTTTTACTCTATTGGAGTAAACTATATTCCATTAACTCCTTTTACTTTCTATTCGAATAAACTATATTCGATTAACTCCTTTTACTTTCTATTCGAATAAACTATATTCGATTAACTCCTTTTACTCTATTCGAATAAACTATATTCGATTAACTCCTTTTACTCTATTTGAATAAACTATATTCAATTAACTCCTTTTACTTTCTATTCGAATAAACTATATTCGATTAACTCCTTTTACTTTCTATTCGAATAAACTATATTCGAATAACTCCTTTTGAATAACTCTAGTTCTATTTACTCTAACCAATTCACTCTAACTGGTTTAGCTCTAACTGGTTAACTCAAATTCGAATAACAAATATTCGGTTAACTCTATTCAACTAACTCGACTCGACTAACCCCTTTCGAATAACTAATTTGATTTACTAACTTTCGAATACCATATTCGATTTAACTCCTTTCGAATACCATATTCGATTTAACTCCTTTATTCGCTTTATAAAAATTTCCTTTTTAATAACATTTATTCATTTTAAAGATTTACTTTTAGTAACGGTTCCCCACTTTAAAATGATTTCCTTCTTATAACAGTTTCCTTTTTATAAAGTTTTCCCTTTTTCTAAATATCTCCTATTTATAAATATTCCAATTTATAAATATTTCTTATTTATAAATATTTTATTTTCAAATATCACTTTGAAAATATTCCCTTATCAACATTTCGGTATGTTATGGTATTCAACATATCAAATCATGATGATCAGTATCGTCCAAACACATATAATCGATATCACATCATATATCACAATATATGAAAACAATAAAATAACTGTTGAGGAATCCAGTCGGATTCCTCCAACCTGTCTCCCTGCATCACAGATGTTAAACAATATAGATAACATCACTTTCAGTTCCATATGATATATTCTGTTAAACAGAATCAATATAGAAATTCAACTAACTGACTAGCAGTTCAATCAAACAGTCATCACACAGTCAATCATCCAATATTTAACAGTTCTAAAAATACAACATGAAATTATAAACTGTTCAGTGTTAGTGAGATTTACTCACATTTGCAGTTTATCGTTAAAGAACGATAAACTATTTGTTTGATTTGAATCAAACAAATCATTTTGCCCTAAATTCAAACGATGTTGAATCCACTCCCTGTCAGTTCCAGTGTGTAGTCGTCGTCCCTACGATCCCAAAGGATCTTGTTTTGTTGAATTCCGATAAAATATGAGCAAGTTATAAGGTTTACAAGTTTATAAAATATTTAAAATAAAACTAACTTCATTTAAATTAAATAATTTGGGCCTCACCCAATTTAATTTCAACGGCCCAATAACCCTCTCAAGCCCACCCGCTTAATTCTTCTTCCCCAAATCCTTAATCTATAACTCGTCGCTCCTATTTCCAACACCATAACTGAACCTTCCATCTCCATTTCCCGATCAACACTCCATGAACCCTCACACAAAAATTACCATAATCATTCTCTTGCTATTCTCTACAACTTCATAGCACTTACACTCCACTCGCACCTAACCAGAGACGTGCGACACCAGCAGCTACAGGAAGCTTGCGACCCCCCTCATTGCCACCGAACGCCACAAAACTCGGCCTATAAGTGCGATTCTTGTAACGACCCGGAATTTTGGGGCCAATTTAAAATTTTTATTTTAGAAATTTGAATGGGTTTTAATATTTAAAATAATTTATTTTAAATAATAACGACTAAAAATTTATTTTAAAACGAATAGATTCAATTTAATTATAAAAGGAGTTTAAAACAGCGCTGCAGTTTGAAAATTTGAATTTGAATTTGAACTTTAACTGACTGTACATGATTCATCTTAAATCAGAATTGAGCGAAACCAAAAATATTTAAATCTTTTTAATCATATCTTTCTAACGAATCTGAAAAACTGAAATTTCATCTTGAAAATAGAAAGTTATGGCTAGTTCAAAATTTAGAAAAGTCGCTGTAGAATTTATATATATTTTAATATAATATATTGGCCTTAAAAATAGCCATTTTTCTAACGACCTCGGTTTTCGACGAAACCACTTTTTTTGGAACCAGAATGTCAAATTATTGCTAAGTTTCAATTTACATAATTTTTCGAATTAATTTGTAAGCGTGGCAGAGGAAAATTTGTTTTGACTGTTTCAGTCAAATTTAATCGACTTGAAAAGGGCCATTTTTCAAACAGTCTCAGAATTCAACGAAATTAGTCTCATTAGAACACTATCGTCAAAATATAACTAGAAATAATTTTTCTAGAATTTTTAGAGATAGTATGTGGCCCCGATAATTTAAAATGTACGTTTGAATTTAATAACTAAATGATTTATAATTTAATTTAAAGAAAAACATATCGTAACAGCCGAACTGGGTTACGAAACATATTCCAATGCGTCCAGGATGGGAGTATTTAGCTAGGGGCGTCATTCGTTGGGTTCGATTCGGAGTTAGTATCGTCGAATAAATAATTTTTGAATTAATGAATTAAAATACGCTAGAAATACGCCCTAAATACCATACCCTAACCATAACATACGTAGCCGCCGCTCTAACTGATGAATGGCCATGGCGCTCCCATCTTCTTCCCCTTCTATCTCCTCCGTTTCACAATGAATTTCAAAACTTCCAGTCACAAATCGAATAGCTTCTGGAGCTCTCCAAGCTGTACGGTCATGATCTGAAATAATTGAGTATAGCGTTCGAATTTTGTCCCCAAAGTCAGCACGTTGGAGGCGGGTTTCAGCGATGGAGGGGGGCGAGTTGGGCACGCAGCCAGGTGGTGGAAGGGGGATCGATGGCCGTCGACGTGAGGTGTTCTGATCGGGGTCTCGGTCCTTGAAGTGATGTGCGATAGGGAGGTTGGACTGGCGATTTTGGGTTCGAACAATTCCAGTAAATAATGATGTAGAAGAATGGTGATTAGTGGATTAAAATGTAATTAAGGACTAAGTAATTTATTTATTTAATTATCAAAGGTTTATAATAACATAACTTTGCCATACAGAATCAGAAATTAACGAAACAAGTTGCGTTGCGATCGTATTGAAGAGCACTACAGCATGAAGCTGACTAGATCCGAAACAGAGCAAACCAGAATTCGAGGAAAAATTCAGATCTGAATTGAACGGAAACCAATGTGAGATTTCTATTTTAAAATTTAAAATTAATTGTTTATTTATTTTATTGTATTCATTCAATATGAAATTCATGCTGTATGTATATACTCATTTAAATGTTGACTGTGTTGTGATTGCGATGGACGATTGATTGTGATTGTGTATTCATGTTTGTTAGAATTTTGTGTATGCGATAAGATCATATATTATCGTTTATATAGGATAATCAATTTTGTTATATATATATTAGAACAATCAATTTTGTTATATATTAGGATAATCAATTTTGTTATATATTATGATAATCAATTTTGTTATATATATTAGAATAATCAATTTTTGTCATATATGTTAGAAATCAACACTTTTGTATATCAAAAGTAAATTAGACAAAATCAACATTTTTGTACATAAAAAGGATTAAACAAAAATATACACTTTATACTGTAAAAGAGTTAAAATAAAATAACATTTTTTTTATGAATGTTACAGTGGAATAAAACCACATTTCCATACAAATGTTACCTTGTGAATAAGGACAACCTTTTTATTTGAAATATGTTTTGCAAATAAAAATAACATTTTTGAATTGAAGTGTGTTTTGTAAATAAAAAGAAATATTTGTTTTCATAGAAGTATTAGACAAATTAACATATTTTGTTTACATATAAGAAAGAATGACAAAAAAATATTTTGTTTACATATTAAGAGTAAGATTAACATCTTTTGTTAATTATATTATAAAGAAAAAAGATTAACATTTTGTCAATTAGATTATAAACAATAAAATTAACATTTTTGTTAAATAGATCGTATAGGAAAAAAATTAATATTCTTGGCAATTAGAAAGAATAAATTGGAAAAGGTATATTTTATACATTAGAAAGAAATAAATTTAAAATGGACATTCTGTCATTTTGAGAAGAATGAATAAAAAAGCACAATTTTATCATATTTAGTAGAATGAATGTGAAATACACATTTTATCATATTTAGAAGAATGGCTTAAAAGGACATTTTAGTTAGAAATGTTAAAAGGATTAAAAATAAAGAACATTCTGTTAAAATGTACATTAGAAAGATAAAAAGGGGATATTTTTTTTAGAAATGATTATAGAAATATAAAATCACATTTTTGGTGGATACTTGATTTGTGAAAAATAGAATCAACATTATTGTCACAACTTGACTAACAAAATATTCATATTTGTTTGCACTGAAAAGGTTTAACAAAATTTTCATATTTTGTTGCATTTAAAAGAGTTAGACAAAATAATCATATTTTCATACATCAAAGAAGAAATTAAAAATGTATATCTTTATACATTAAAAAGGAGAAGTTAAAAATGTTTATTTTTATACATTAAAAGAATGAACTAGAAAATGTATATTTTTATATACATTAAAAAGAAAGAATTAGAAGTGGACATTAATGTCACATTAGAAAGTGAAGAATTAGAAAAGAACATATTTTGTAACATTGAAAATATTACACAAAATTATCATATTTTGTAACATTGGAAAGATTATACAAAATTATCATATTTTGTACATTGAAAGGATAAGACTAAATTATGCATTTTTTTGTCAAAGGTAAAAGAATGACAAAAGTATTCATTTTTGTCAAATGTAAAGAATGAAATAAAAACATTCTTTTTATCATTTAAAAAGACTGAAGTAAAAATATTCATTTTGTTTACATTGAAATGAATTAGAATTAAACATAATATTAGTAGGAAGTAAAGAGTACATTTTTTTTGCTAGAAAATGAATAATGTACAAAGGAGCACATTTTTGCTAGAAAATGAATATTGTAAAAAAAGTACATTTTGCTACAAAATGAATATTAGGATAAAAAGTACATTTCTGTTAGAAAATGTAAATTAAAATAAAATGATATTATTGTCATATTAAAAGAAATTTAATAAAATGATATTTTTGTCATATTAAAAGAAATTTAATAGGAATGAAACTTTTGTCATATTAAAAGGATGAATAAGAAAGATACATCTTTATCATTTTAAAGGAGGTGAGGCAAAATATTCATTTTGTCACTAAAATGAAGGAGACCAACAATATACCTTTTGGTCAATAATTAAGAGTTAAGATTTTATTGTCATTTGTTAACAATAAAAAGTATTGAAATAAAGGTTTGAATTTTTATTGTCATTTGTACACAATAAAAAGAATTGAAATAGATGTATGTGATGTTGTAATGTTTGATATGTTAAATATATGGTTAGTATATTCAAACTGAATACTACACTTCCATTTACAAGTCATCTGACTTGTTTATGTGATTGGGACGATAATTTTCACACGTCGCCGAAGTGCACAAATAATTTATTATTTGGTTGATGGATGAAACCCCACATGGGTATTGGGATGATACTGGATACACACTAACCCCAATATTTAGTTATCTGTCAATCGATGGATTGACGGTCATTGATGAGCGTTAATTTTTTTTTACTTTAATGCTCACACAGTTATAGATTCCACTTTGGTCGTTATTTGGATGTTTGATAATTATTTATCATGACTGTTGATTTCATACAAAATATGGCTGTTGTTTGAGTCACATTCCAATAAAGAATATTCTAAAAAAGAATATTTAAGATAATATTTTAGAGAAAGAATATATTTTAGACAAATATATTTTTATTTAAAATGAACTAGTTATTAACTAGAATGAGTCATTAAATTAAGATTTAATGAAGTTTTTCCAATTATTTAATATTTAATTGAAATTAAATTAAATAAATTGGATTTTGGGTTTGTCGTGAATAGTGTCTTAAATAACACTGTTCTTAAACCCCTTATAAAAAGAATAATCTTTAATTTAGATTATTAAAGTTTTCGATTATATTTAGCAATTGAAATAAGATGAAATGTGAGTTGGGTTTATTGTGAACGGTGTTTTTAAGCGACATTTGTTCTTTAACTCAACTGACAGTGAAAATATGATTTGGAATTTATAAATCTTTTATTAAGATTTAAATGGGAATTTTCCAAAAGTCAAGTTTTCCAATTTAATATATTAAACTGGAATTGAATAGAATTCGAATTAATTATAACCGAGATAAGCTTCTGTAAAAGAAAACCGATACTACATATGTAATTTAAAAATGCTTTGCCCTTATTTCATTTATATTATTGGTCGGATACAGAAATTTATAACGATTATATATTGATTTGATTTCTGTGAAGATTCCATATTTTATGGAAGACGATTTTGGGTTTACCGTGAACTATGTTTTAAATGACATTAGTTCTTTAACCCAGTTAAGATTAAGATTTATTTCTTAAATCTAAAGAATCATTTAATAATGATTTTTGATATTTAAAACCAAATGGTGTTCTGAATAAATCTTAAAAAGAAAATTTTAAGAGTAAATGTAAAGGATTTATCTTTGATAGAATAATTTGAATATTTTATTTAAAAGAATATTCTGAATTGGAATGAGACGTTAGATGTTTTTTTTATAGTAATTGATTTTTAATTATAAAATACGTGAGTTATTCGGGAAGACCGGGTTCAACCCATTCCGGATAATTTCTACGGCGATGAAGAGTCGAAGATGTAGACGGTGGTTGAAGACCGACGATCTTCACATCGAATGGATGTGTCGCTACAGAGACCCTTGATGGGAGTAGCTACCTTGAAGGGGCTTCAGTGGTGGCCGTCCGGACTATTGTTGATTGTTCGGATTTGGTTTTCGCTCAGACCCAGAGCATAAGCTAGTAAATTGATGCGTGTCTGACATTAGACTTCGTTCCATGTGAATTAAATCGATTTCTGTTAATGTATATCTATTTGGTGGTGGAGGATTATTCTCTACTTAACACCCTGGTATATATTAACAGTGATTGATCGCATGGCGTGAATTGTCAATGTGGCACGCCAAGATGCAACTGATCAAGGCTTTTGTTGAAAAGCAGGGCCTTGTGGGATGCTCAAAGTATAGCCTATTACGACATAACTTTGTGTATATCGTGACTTCGCGAGCCTCACACCCCGGTATGAGTCAAAAACGGAATATGGACCGTAGGGAGTGTACACGTTTCTTTCTAGCTAGTGGTTGTGTCAGTGCTTTAACACGGCCCGGCATTTTACTTATGTGGATGATGGATTTTGAGGCGCCTCGGATTTTTATAGGCCGATAGTGGTCATATTATAGGTTCAAGGGAACCGGGAAGCGTGTGTTCAGGCATAACTAATCCACTGCCGATAGGCGGGGACCGACCCTACCGCATCCAAGGGTTCACTGCGGGGAATCCTGAGGCATTTGCTAGAGTGTCTCGAATCGGAGAGGAGCTTGCCCCTAGCCTCGACTCATGATGGAAATCCAATTTCCAATACGACCTTGCGGTTTTGATTGTAGAACTAGTATGGCGACATAGTAGGATGGGGTACTATGCCGTCTATGATTAATACATTATGATTGAAATTGTTTTTGAAATATATATACCCATAGATATACACACTAACATTAAACCCGTTTTACCGTATCAAGCATTTTTGACCATTATAAGGTAAAACCCTATCCTCCGGTTTGCGTTACATTGTGTGACAGGACTTGGGTCTTATAATGGTTTCATTTTTCTAAAAAGCATTGCATTGTCTAAAGTTTTACTTTATTTTATGCACTGGCAATCCAATGGAGTAAACCCGTTCCGCGTTAGCGGCGTGGTCCTGTGATTAGTCATATTAATTAGATAAGTTAAGTTAGATTTCTCATACCAGTCCCATGACTGACATGTAGTTTGTTTCACTGGCAAACTCGGGTGCCCTTATTTTCCACACGGGCAGTCGAGTAGCTTTTTGCAGATATATTTATAGGATCCTGCCTTACAGCTGAAGCGGTATTCGGAAAGCTCTGTATCCATGTATTCCTTTTAGTTGTATATTTGTAATATTTTCCGCTGTTATTTAAATGTAATTTAAATCTCCGATATTATTGTATTTCTATTGTGTAATAAGTATTCTTACTCTGTAATATTCTTGTACTCTGATGTAATTGTTGTAATCAGTAATAAAATGTTCTCCAGTTTGTGTTCAGATGTGTGTTGTCCTCAAAGCAATCCAGCCTTTCCTTTACGGGGAAGTTTGGGTCGTCTCAGTTGGTATCGGAGCTTTGGTTTACAGAGCTCGAGAACAAGACACATTAGAACCGAACGAAAGAATTCATCAGAGATTGGATTAGTAATATCCAATGAGAATAGCTCATTAGAGATGGGATCAGCAGTATCCTAGAACGAGCATGAAGAGTATTATTTTCTTTAAAATAAAAATGAAAACAAATTTAGTTTTGAAAATTTTATCTTAATTTACGTATTTGAGTATATTATATTCTAATGTGGACAATCGAGTATATAAGGATTTTGAATACACGAGTAATTAACGGATATTTGAAGTTTTAATATACTGGATAGATATAGAATCACACTCTAGTCGCCCGGAGGTAATTCTGGTGATAGGTCGACCATCACCAGTATTTATGTTCGAGTCTCGAAGGTGGGATTTCTATATATTTCCACTGACTGGTATGAGAACCACACTTAGTTAGTACACAATGCTGTGATTTGCAGTCAAAATATGATTTTTGGCTATATATAAAGGTTATATATATTTGAAAAGTTAACCACCAAATTGATTGCTGGTTGTGATGTTTGATTTCTAGTTTAGCTAATAAAATTATTAGAAGGATAATTAATGTAATTAACAAAATTGTTGAAACCAATAAATAAAATTAAAGTTGAGTTGGTAAAATTGAACAACTTTTAGCTACGTTCCTTTTCGAGGACGAAAAGATTTTAAGTGGGGGCGATTGTAACGACCCGGAATTTTGGGGCCAATTTAAAATTTTTACTTTAGAAATTTTAATGGGTTTTAATATTTAAAATAATTTATTTTAAATAATAAAGACTAAAAATTTATTTTAAAACGAATAGATTCAATTTAATTATAAAAGGAGTTTAAAACAGCGCTGCAGTTTGAAAATTTGAACTTTAACTGACTGTACATGATTCATCTTAAATTAGAATTGAGCTAAACCAGAAATATTTAAATCTGTTTAATCATATCTTTCTAACGAATCTGAAAAACTGAAATTTCACCTTGAAAATAGAAAGTTATGGCCAGTTCAAAATTTAGAAAAGTCGCTGTAGAATTTATATATATTTTAATATAATATATTGGCCTTAAAAATAGCCATTTTTCAAACGACCTCGGTTTTCGACGAAACCACTTTTGTTGGAACCGGAATGTCAAATTATTGCTAAGTTTCAATTTTCGTAATTTTTCGAATTAATTTGTAAGCGTGGCAGAGGAAAATGTGTTTTGACTGTTTCAGTCAAATTTAATCGACTTGAAAAGGACCATTTTTCAAACAGTCTCAGAATTCAACGAAATTAGTCTCATTAGAACCATATCATCAAAACATAACTAGAAATAATTTTTCTAGAATTTTTAGAGATAGTATGTGGCCCCGGTAATTTAAAATGTACGTTTGAATTTAATAATTAAATGATTTATAATTTAATTTAAAGAAAAACATATCGTAACAGCCGAACTGGGTTACGAAACATATTCCAATGCGTCCGGGATGGGGGTATTTAGCTAGGGGCGTCATTCGTTGGGTTCGATTCGGAGTTAGTATCATCGAATAAATAATTTTTGAATTAATGAATTAAAATACGCTAGAAATACGCGTATAAATACGCCCTAAATACCATACCCTAACCATAATATACGTAGCCTCCGTTCTAACTGATGGATGGCCATGGCGCTCCCATCTTCTTCCCCTTCTATCTCCTCTGTTTCACAATGAATTTCAAAACTTCCAGTCACAAATCAAAGTGCTTCTGGAGCTCTCCAAGATGTACGGTCATGATCTGAAATAATTTAGTATAGCGTTCGAATTTTGTCCCCAAAGTCAGCACGTTGGTGGCGGGTTTCGACGACGGAGGGGGGGGCGAGTTGGGCGCGCCGCCAGGTGGTGGAAGGGGGATCGATGGCCGTCGACGTGAGGTGTTCTGATCGGGGTCTCGGTCCTTGAAGTGACGTGCAATGAGGAGGTTGGACTAGCGATTTTGGGTTCGAACAATTCCAGTAAACAATGATGTAGAAGAAAGGTGATTAGTGGATTAAAATGTAATTAAGGACTAAGTAATTTATTTATTTATTTCTTTAACTATCAAAGGTTTATAATAACATAACTTTGCCATACGGAATCATAAATTAACGAAACAAGTTGCGTTGCGATCGTATTGAAGAGCACTACAGCATGAAGCTGACTAGATCCGAAACAGAGCAAACCAGAATCCGAGGAAAAATTAAAATCTGAACTGAACTTAAACCAATGTGAGATTTCTAGTTTAAAATTTAAAATTAATTGTTTTTTTATTTTATTGTATTCATTCAATATGAAATTCATGTTGTATGTATATACTCATTTAAATGTTGACTATGATGTGATTGCGATGGACGATTGATTGTGATTGTGTATCCATGTTTGTTAGAATTTTGTGTATGCGATAAGATCATATATTATCGTTTATATAGGATAATCAATTTTGTTATATATATATTAGAACAATCAATTTTGTTATATATTAGGATAATCAATTTTGTTATATATAAGGATAATCAATTTTGTTATATATATTAGAATAATCAATTTTTGTCATATATGTTAGAAATCAACACTTTTGTATATCAAAAGTAAATTAGACAAAATCAACATTTTTGTACATAAAAAGGATTAAACAAAAATATACACTTTATACAGTAAAAGAGTTGAAATAAAATAACATTTTTTTTGTGAATGTTACAGTGGAATAAAACCACATTTCCATACAAATGTTACCTTGTGAATAAGGACAACCTTTTTATTTGAAATATGTTTTGCAAATAATAATAAATTTTTTGAATTGAAGTGTGTTTTGTAAATAAAAAGAAATATTTGTTTACATAGAAGTATTAGACAAATTAACATATTTTGTTTACATATAAGAAAGAATGACAAATACATATTTTGTTTACATATTAAGAATAAGATTAACATCTTTTGTTAATCATATTATAAAGAAAAAAGATTAACATTTTGTCAATTAGATTATAAATAATAAAATTAACATTTTTGTTAATTAGATCGTATAGGACAAAAATTAATATTCTTGGCAATTAGAAAGAATAAATTGGAAAAGTATATTTTATACATTAGAAAGAAATAAATTTAAAATGGACATTCTGTCATTTTGAGAAGAATGAATAAAAAAGCACAATTTTATCATATTTAGTAGAATGAATGTGAAATACACATTTTATCATATTTAGAAGAATGGCTAAAAAGGACATTTTAGTTAGAAATGTTAAAAGGATTAAAAATAAAGAACATTCTGTTAAAATGTACATTAGAAAGATAAAAATGGGATATTTTGTTTAGAAATGATTATAGAAATATAAAATCACATTTTTGGTGGATACTTGATTTGTGAAAAATAGAATCAACATTATTGTCACAACTTGATTAACAAAATATTCATATTTGTTTGCACTGAAAAGGTTTAACAAAATTTTCATATTTTGTTGCATTTAAAAGAGTTAGACAAAATAATCATATTTTCATACATCAAAGAAGAAATTAAAAATATATATCTTTATACATTAAAAAGGAGAAGTTAAAAATGTTTATTTTTATACATTAAAAGAATGAACTAGAAAATGTATATTTTTATATACATTAAAAAGAAAGAATTAGAAGTGGACATTAATGTCACATTAGAAAGTGAAGAATTAGAAAAGAACATATTTTGTAACATTGAAAATATTACACAAAATTATCATATTTTGTAACATTGGAAAGATTATATAAAATTATCATATTTTGTACATTGAAAGGATAAGACTAAATTATGCTTTTTTTTGGTCAAAAGTAAAAGAATGACAAAAGTATTCATTTTTGTCAAATGTAAAGAATGAAATAAAAACATTCTTTTTATCATTTAAAAAGAGTGAAGTAAAAATATTCATTTTGTTTACATTGAAATGAATTAGAATTAAACATAATATTAGTAGGAAGTAAAGAGTACATTTTTTTTCTAGAAAATGAATATTGTACAAAGGAGCACATTTTTGCTAGAAAATGAATATTGTAAAAAAAGTACATTTTGCTAGAAAATGAATATTAGGATAAAAAGTACATTTCTATTAGAAAATGTAAATTAAAATAAAATTATATTTTTGTCATATTAAAAGAAATTTAATAAAATGATATTTTTGTCATATTAAAAGAAATTTAATAGGAATGATATTTTTGTCATATTAAAAGGATGAATTAGAAAGATACATCTTTGTCATTTTAAAGGAGGTGAGGTAAAATATTCATTTTGTAACTAAAATGAAGGAGACCAGCAATATACTTTTTGGTCAATAATTAAGAGTTAAGATTTTATTGTCATTTGTTAACAATAAAAAGTATTGAAATAAAGGTTAGGATTTTTATTGTCATTTGTACACAATAAAAAGAATTGAAATAGATGTCTGTGATGTTGTAATGTTTGATATGTTAAATATATGGTTAGTATATTCAAACTGAATACTACACTTCCATTTATAAGTCATCCGACTTGTTTATGTGATTGGGACGATAATTTCCACACATCGCCCAAGTGCACAAATAATTTATTATTTGGTTGATGGATGAAACCCCACACGGGTATTGGGATGATACTGGATACACACTAACCCCAATATTTAGTTATATGTCAATCGATGGATTGACAGTCTGTGATGAGCGTTAGTTTTTTTTTTACTTTAATGCTCACACAGTTATAGATTCCACTTTGGTCGTTATTTGGATGTTTGATAATTATTTATCATGACTGTTGATTTCATACAAAATATGGTTGTTGTTTGAGTCACATTCCAACAAAGAATATTCTAAAAAAGAATATTTAAGATAATGTTTTGGAGAAAGAATATATTTTAGAAAAATATATTTTTATTTAAAATGAACTAATTATTAACTAGAATGAGTCATTAAATTAAGATTTAATGAAGTTTTTCCAATTATTTAATATTTAATTGAAATTAAATTAAATAAATTGGATTTTGGGTTTGTCATGAATAGTGTCTTAAATAACACTGTTCTTAAACCCCTTATAAAAAGAATAATCTTTAATTTAGATTATTAAAGTTTTCGATTATATTTAGCAATTGAAATAAGATGAAATGTGAGTTGGGTTTATGGTGAATGGTGTTTTTAAGCGACATTTGTTCTTTAACTCAACTGACAGTGAAAATTTGATTTGGAATTTATAAATCTTTTATTAAGATTTAAATGGGAATTTTCCAAAAGTCAAGTTTTCCAATTTAATATATTAAACTGGAATTGAATAGAATTAGAATTAATTATAACCGAGATAAGCTTCTGTAAAAGAAAACCGATACTACATATGGAATTTAAAAAGGCTTTGCCGTTATTTTATTTATATTATTGGTCGGATACAGAAATTTATAACGATTATATATTGATTTGATTTCTGTGAAGATTTCATATTTTATGGAAGACGATTTTGGGTTTACTGTGAACTATGTTTTAAATGACATTAGTTCTTTAACCCAGTTAAGAATAAGATTTATTTCTTAAATCTAAAGAATCATTTAATAATGATTTTTGATATTTAAAACCAAATGGTGTTCTGAATAAATCTTTAAAGGAAAAATTTAAGAGTAAATGTAAAGGATTTATCTTTGATAGAATAATTTGAATATTTTATTTAAAAGAATATTCTGAATTGGAATGAGACATTAGATGTTTTTTTTATAGTAATTGAATTTTAATTATAAAATACGTGAGTTATTCGGGAAGACCGGGTTCAACCCATTCTGGATAATTTCTACGACGATGAAGAGTCGAAGATGAAGACGGTGGTTGAAGACTGACGATCTTCACATCGAATGGATGTGTCGCTACAGAGACCCTTGATGGGAGTAGCTACCTTGAAGGGGCTTCAGTGGTGGCCGTCCGGACTATTATTGATTGTTCGGATTTGGTTTTCGCTCAGACCCAGAGCATAAGCTAGTAAATGGATGCGTGTTTGACATTAGACTTCGTTCCATGTGAATTAAATCGATTTCTGTTAATGTATATCTATTTGGTGGTTGAGGATTATTCTCTACTTAACACCCTGGTATATATTAACAGTGATTGATCGCATGATGTGAATTGTCAATATGGCACGCCAAGATGCAACTGATCAAGGCTTTTGTTGAAAAGCAGGGCCTTGTGGGATGATCAAAGTATAGCCTATTACGGCATAACTTTGTGTATATCGTGACTTCGCGAGCCTCACACCCCAGTATGAGTCAAAAACGGGATATGGACCGTAGGGAGTGCACACGTTTCTTTCTAGCTAGTGGTAGTGTCAGTGCTTTAACACGGCCCGGCATTTTACTTATGTAGATGATGGATTTTGAGGCGCCTCGGATTTTTATAGGCCGATAGTGGTCATATTATAGGTTCAAAGGAACCGGGAAGCGTGTGTTCAGGCATAACTAATCCACTGCCGATAGGCAGGGACTGGCCCTACCGCATCCAAGGGTTCACTGCGGGGGATCCTGAGGCATTTGCTAGAGTGTCTCGAATCGGAGAGGAGCTTGCCCCTAGCCTCGACTCATGATGGAAATCCAATTTCCAATACGACCTTGCGGTTTTGATTGTAGAACTAGTATGGCGACATAGTAGGATGGGGTACTATGCCATCTATGATTAATACATTATGATTGAAATTGTTTTGGAAATATATATACCCATAGATATACACACTAACATTAAACATGTTTTATCGTATCAAACATTTTTTACCATTATAAGGTAAAACCCTATCCTCCGGTTTGCGTTGCATTGTGTGATGGGAGTTGGGTCTTATAATGTTTTCGTTTTTCTAAAAAGCATTGCGTTGTCTAACGTTTTACTTTATTTTATGCACTGGCAATCCAATGGAGTAAACCCGTTCCGCGTTAGCGCGTGGTCCTGTGATTAGCCATATTAATTAGATAAGTTAAGTTAGATTTATCATACCAGTCCCATGACTGACCTGTAGTTTGTTTCACTGGAAAACTCGGGTGCCCTTATTTTTCACACGGGCAGTCGAGTAACTTTTTGCAGATATATTTACAGGATCCTGGCTTACAGCTGAAGCGGTATTCGGAAAGCTCTGTATTCGTGTATTCCTTTCAGTTGTATATTTGTAATATTTTCCGCTGCTATTTAAATGTAATTTAAATCTCCGATATTATTGTATTTCTATTGTGTAATAAGTATTCGTAATCTGTAATATTCTTGTACTCTGATGTAATTGTTGTAATCAGCAATAAAATGTTCTCCAGTTTGTGTTCAGATGTGTGTTGTCCTCAAAGCAATCCAGCCTTTCATTTACGGGGAAGTTTGGGTCGTCTCAATTCTCGTCCCTAACCTCAAATTCATTATCAACTCGAGCTATAACCCTCTGTATTTTGTTTGAACTCCAACCCTAGAAAAATCGTTGTACACTCATGCGACGGAAAGGACTTCGAGCTCCCAAAAACTCGTATGGCAGTGAAGTGTTTACCTCCAGGATCTTAAGGAAACTCTCGTTTTGATCTATCAGAATTTATCTGATTTTATATGCATTTTCGAAGTTGAGGATTTTCACGTTTAAGAGGATGGAAAATATCGGCGGCTACAAATTTTGACCTGAGAATTAGGTTTAGGCAAATGTTAGGTTATTTATAGGAAGAAATAATATCTAGATATTTTATAGAAGGAATATTCCCAGTATATTCTCATTCATATATTCATTTTGCTTTCTAAAAATTCTCGTGATTACATACAGTACCCAAAAATCACCAAACTGTGCATACACCTTCAGTTCGACATTACGGTCCCAACGAAACTGGTTTCGTCGAATTCTGACTCTGTTTGCTCACACAGCGTACTTTTAACTGTCAAAATACTGACTGTTTTTTTCACTCTAATCCGTACGACCACACAGTGACTCTAAAAATCACAAAACTGGAAATCTAACAACTATTTGACATTGCGGATCCAACAAAATTAGTTTCGTCGAATTCCGACTTAGTTTGCAAATGTGGCTATTTTTAAAATCCTAAATAACCCTTTTAAATATTTAAATATATTTAAATATAATTAAATTAAATATTTATAAATAAATATTATCGTATATATTCACAGTGGAATACTATACAGCTCTTAGAATATTCCTACATGAATTTCTAACTCGATATTCACTTCTGGGTCAACCCGATATTCGATTTATATTGAAATTCCTTTTAAAAATATAAATAATTCCTTTATAAATTATAAAGGAATTCCACAGCGACTTTTCTAAAATTTGATTTGAACATACATCAAAATCTACACGACGAAATCTCGATTTTTCTCTTCCATTAGAAAAATATACTCCACCAGCTCCACACATTTCTTGTTTCACAGAAATCCGGCTTAAAACGAACCATGTACATTCAGTTGAAGTTTGAATCGTCAAATAACGAACTGCAGCGCCATTTTGAGCTCTATTTTAATTATATTATAATCATATGTTCAAACTTCGTTATTTAAATATATTCGTCAATATAATTCAACTCTAAGCTGAACTAAATCCTAAGGACGATCCAGTTCACAGAATATTGGGATTTCCAATATTTCGATTATTTCTGAATTAAATATATTATTCTATTATTTACTTTAATTAAATATTCATTATAATTAAATTAACGACGATTTAATTCCCTAAATCACTATTTATATAATTAAATTAATTAATTATAATACCTTTGCCAATGCGGGTCATTACAAGTGTCAACTATAACATTATGAACTTGATATTCCTTCTCATCCAAATTTCCAAAATATATCAACCATCTATGAGTTATGTAAACAATTATTTGACACAAGACAGAAAGACATTTATTACTTGGTTGATCGATTGATTCGTCTTGTTTTAACTCTTCCAGTTTCAACTGCTACGACGAAGTGAGCTTTTTCAGCTATGAAACAAGTTAAAACCACTCTACGGAATAAAATATGTGATGATTTTCTTGAAGATTGCATGATTATCAACATTGAAAGGGAACTTGCTGAAGATATTGACTTGGATTCGATAGTTTGTGATTTCAACTCACATAAAAATGTAGAGTCCAACTTGCCTAGATTATCGTATCTACTTTTGTACTTATCTAAGTTGCACTTGAGATGTATGTCAATACGTCATGTTTTTGTAAGCTTTTATTGATGCATAATTAAAAACTTCTTTTTGCGACTTTTGATACAATTTAGCTTTATTTTGTCATCTTTCTAACTTAGCCCAGGTCACAATAAAATCTTGGCTTTGTCCCTGATTTCACGTTGATTCAATGTTGAATATACCTTGAATAGAGATGCTCTAAGAGGTAATTGCATGTTTCAACAAAAATATACAAAGACTTATCCAAATACACCTACCAAAAGTAAGACTTGCGAATGTCAAAATGTATGACATGCTTAAAAAAATAGAAGAGGATGATAAATATTTAATTCTGCAGACTATCAGTTTCAAAAACAATGGTCAAAAATGGCGACCAAATTCTGATTTCCTTCTTCTCTCAATTCTCTTCCCTCTCGCTTTATTCGTCGTCTGTTTCTCTGATTATCTCTTCTGAGTATACGTGGTCTACTGCCCTTTTTCTCACCGATTTTTCCTCTCGAAGCTTGGCTGGAATGATGCCCTATTTTCTAGGGCATGACAGTGGATCTGCTTTTGAGCGAGTTTGTGGTTATCGGCTCCTTTTCACAGCCTTGCCCCTCCTTCAACGCTATCGCAACTTCGATATTGGTTGTACCAGAGGATCCGGTTTCCTTGATTGTGACAGGGGTTTCAACGATAGAGGCCTGCCTATATTCTCTGAAATCTTTTGCGGAACTTCTTCGTTTCAGGTACTTAAATGTTGAGGGTTTCTTTCTTGAGCTTTCTCCCTCCTATGGTTCGGGTCTGGTATCTGTTTTGCCGGATCGTGATTTGTCTCACCGTGTTTTGGTGCCAGAGGAGGTGGATTTGTCTCTGCTGTCAGTCGAGAAAAGGAGGATTTCATCACCCCCTTCCAACCTTGTCTGAGCTTCAAGTCATCGAGTATGTCACCTATTGCGGCGGTTCATGGTTTCATGATGGAGTCGTTGGTCTGCGTTGGTGTTTTTGGTCTGGACTATGGGCATCTTATCTCGGCAGAATTGCCTGAAGCAGGGGATTTTATCACCCTTAACAGGCTGGCTCGTTCAGCTAGTTCAGTCGAGAACGTTGTAGTTGGTTCTCTGGTTCAACAAACTAGATGTCGACGTTGTCAACGTAAGTCATGTCGTTCGAGGGAGTTTATTACTGCTGCCTCTGATCCCAGTTCAGATTTGTCTCATCGGCTAACTAGTCCGGCTTTATCGTCTGTAGTGGTTTATCTTGGTCCACCTGCTTTTGGCGATGTAGGCTTGGCGGTTCCAAAACGGTTTGTGGCTCCCTCAGTGGATAGCTCTTCTGTTCAGCGCTGTGGAGCTGTAGAGGTGCGGCTTCAAACTCAGGAGAAGGCACAGATTATTACCCAGCAGGCGGACGTCAGGCCTAAAATGAGTTTTCATGGATCTGTTGTCATGCTCGCTATAGGTATTAGTTTGGATTTCCATTTAAGTCAGGTACGTTTTTCCTATTTTATTTCTTGTTTTGCCTCCTTTTCTACGGAGTTTGCCTTGAGTGCTTGGTTTTTGGATGGAGACGTGTGTGATTACTTGAGTCATGTCACACGGATGTGTGAGCTCCCTATCATCGTTTCTCCTTCATTAGAGGATGCAATGATGGGTCATGAGTGTGTTCTCGGGTTTGTGTATGTTGTTTCTGTGCTCATATCTCATCACTCTTGCTGCCGTATGAGGCTTGTTTGTTTTAAGGTTGAGCTTGTTGTTGTATTGGGTTCTATGGAGCCTCTTTGCATGCGGTGGCAGCTAGTGTTCTTTGGGTTTTTTTCTTTTTGACTTCAAATCGGCAATTTGTGTTATTCGTTCCTTTTGCTTTAGCTTTTTTGTTCCAACTGATCGGGTTGTGTTCGTTAGGTTGGTTTTTTGGGCTTTTGTGCTTTTTTGGGCCTGTTATGGGCCTTTCTTTGCTCTTGTTATTGTTTTTCTCGTTTGGACATCGCTCGACGGCCTTGATTGGTATGTTTTAGTGTTGATTGACGGCCGGGTAGCCAATGATTTTTTTCTTGTGTTGATTAGTCTTGACGACGTCATTTCTGTGTCGTTCGTGAGTAGATCGATGTGACGCGTGGCTTTGTGGTTTTCTGGCGGGTGTAGGCGGTTTCCCGGATTTGTGTCTCTCCGGGAAGGGTGGCCTCTCTGCCGTAGGCGTATAGTGGAAACTGACGTGGTTCACTATACGGTGTACCATAGAGGTGGCCTCCCACGTCTGGCTTTTCATTCTGTCTGTCTCGGGCATTCATTCCTGTGGACTTTACCTATTTTGCGGATCTGCCAATCTGATGACAGATCGACATTGGCGAAGTTCCTACAGCGATTGGTCTTGTCTCCTTTGAGCAACTCCACATTTCTCTCTTTTGTCTCTGAGTCTGATTCAGAGATTGCATTGGTCTCCCTTGCTTCTCCTAGTCCGTCGTCATCTTCTGACTCCATATCCTCTCCCTTTCTTAGTAAGGATGAGATAGAGATCATTAATGATCGCCTATCTTATCTTACTAAGAATTCTTATCCGGCTAGGCCTGGAGTATAAGTCTCTGTTACAGACAGAGATGCTCGCCATGTTCTTGAGTTTTCTGTTTCTACCGAGTCACCCGGTAAGATTCCTGCTCGGGCTTCCCGGCGTAGGTTTCGGTCGGTACCCCGCACTCCCCGCACCATTCGTACACGCGCTATAGCGGCGTCCGAGCATATCACCAGATCTACTCGCCACACCCTATATCTTATCTGATCTGCGAGGCGTGTTTGACTTCAGCCGACTTCTTTCCTTGGCTTTGCATAGATGGTGAACTTTCTCATCTGGAACGTTCGCGGCATCAGTAATGATGCGTCGTTAGCTAGACTCAAGCGCATTGTGAAGAAGCACTCTATCTGTCTGGTGGCGCTACTGGAACCGTTAGTGGGAATGGAGGCGGTCACTAGCGCTGTCATTTCTCTTGCCTTTGGTGGTGCTTTAGCTAATGTCTCTGACAAGATTAGGATCCTATGATCCAAAGATGTCGTCGTTCGCCCTATCTTTGACTCGGAGCAGCTATTATCGGTTGCTTGTTCGTGTCCTTCCCTCTGCTCGTCTTTTCTTTTCTCCGTGGTCCACGCTAAGTGCGACAGGATAGAAAGATTGAACCTTTGGTCCGATATTTTATCCCTATCCGATTTAGGCTTCTCCGTTTCAGTTTTGGGTGGAGACTTTAATGTTGTCTCCAACCAAGCTGAAAAACGAGGAGGGGTTGCCGTTAACCGCTTGGCGGTAGAAGATTTCAATGTGTTTATCCTTAGCTCGGGTCTTTCTGAGGTGTCGTTTGTCGGCTCGGCCTTCACTTAGTGTAATAACCAAGATGAGCCAAACCACATTCTTTCCAGGCTTGACAGAGTTTTCATGTCTGAAGGGTGGTTCAGCCTTCCATTTTCCTTCTCTGTTTCCCATCTTCACCGAACCTTCTCCGACCACGCTCCTCTTCTTCTTAGTAGTTATTCCCTTTCTTTATCTGGTCCGACCTCCTTTAGGTTTCAAAGTGTGTGGAGATCTCACCATTCCTTCCTTGGAGTAGTGGAAGACTCCTGGAACTCCCTTGTTAGTGGTTCCCCGTGTGCGGCTTAAGGCTTGCCTCAAGTCGAGGAATATTCTGGTATTCAAGAATATTTTTGACCGAGTTCTTGTTGCCAAAGAAACTCTTGTGCTAGCAGAAATGGCTTATGATGAGGATCCGTCTGCTGCTAAAAAGGAAGCCTGGACGCTGGCTCACTGTAATAACCCGAAAATCTGAACCAGTTTAAAATTTTTATTTTGGCAATTTTAGCAAATTTTGAATATTTAAAATAGATTATTTTAAATAATATCGACGAGAAAATTTATTTTGAATATAATTCGAACGTATATATTATATACGTCGTCGTTAGAAAATAAATATTTATATATAATTATAAATAGAATTGAAAATGGCGCGGTAGTTCGATAATTGGGTTTCAAACTTCAATTGAACATACCGGGTGCAAAACAATCCGGATTTTAGTGAAACCAAAAACATTAGGATCTAATTGATAATATCTTTCCAACGAATCTGAAAAATCGAAATTTCATAGCGGGAATCAAAAGTAATGTCCAGTTGAAAATTCTGAATAGTCGCTATGGAATTCAGGCCCTTAAAAATAGGCATTTTGCAAGCGACCTCGGATTTCGACGAAACCACTTTTGTTGGATCTGTGATGTCAAATTATTGCTAGGTTTCAAATTTCATAATTTTCTGAATCAATATGTGAGCGTGGCAAAGGAAAACGCGTTTGACTAGTTTCAGTTGATTTTAATCGACTGGAAAATGGCCACTTTTCTAACGGTCTCAGAATTCGACGAAACTAGTTTAGTTAGGACCGTATCATCAATACGAAGCTAGAAAATATTTTTCTGCAATTTATAGAGTTAGTATGTGACCCCGGTAAATAGAAATGCGCGTTCAAATTCAATATATAGAGTTATATGTTGATTTTAACGGAAACCGATCGAAACGACCGAATCAGCCTACGATACATATCCCATTGTGTTCGGAATGGGGGTAGTTAGCTATGGACGTCAGGCGATGGGCCTCGTTTTGAGGTCAAAAATAAAAGTTGCTTTTTAGTGGAAAATAAAATCATAATTAACTACTATTATATAACCCTAGACCCCTTTTTTCTCATTCTCAGAACATCGAGCCCTCCCCCAAAATAAAACCCCGTCGCCCTCGTTAACCCCGCCCGCCTCCAGCCCCCGGCCACCGCCGATTTAGCCCACGCGCCGCCACCAAGGAGGACCGCCGCCTCCTCCTCTCTCTCTCCCTCCTCTTGCTCGTGAATCCCTCCACGCAAATCGAGCCCCACGCCTCTGTTCACTTGAAGACAGCCGCACCGCCCCCCTCTTCTTCCTTCCTCCTCCTGCTGCCGCCCCTCCACGACCTCCGGCGCCGCCTCTGGAAACCCCCACCTTCGACGAACAACACGCAACAGCCCCCCCCTCCTCACCATTTCAATTCGCATCAGTTTTTCCCGAGAAAGATGGCGATGCGTGCGGTTTTCTTCGGTGACCTGGAGCGTGAATGCTGAAGCAAGAAGACGGTGAGTTTTCCTTGTTGTAATTAGTTTTTAATTTATAAAAATCAGTTTATATATATATAACATTGAATAGGAAAAAGAAAAAAAAATAGTTTTTATAAATAGAACAGACGATATATTTTTTTTAGATATGAAAAGACGATATTTTGAGATGAATAGTGAAGTAAAAATATGATTTTTACTTCGAGAAAAATATAATTTTTATATTATGGAAAGGCTAAAAATATAATTTTTATATAGTATAGATAATAAAAACTCGATCTTTATTATGTGGGAGATGTAAAAATATGATTTCTATATTTTTAAAGTATTAAAAATATAGTCTTTACTATATAAATGATGTAAAAATATGATTTTTGTTTATGTAGAGAAGTAAAAATATAATTTTTACATGATAGAAATATTAAAAATATCATCTTTATATGAGTAGTAAAATAAAGATATGATTTTTATAATGATATTTTTATAAAGGCGAAATCTTTATTTTTATAAAGGCGAAATCTTTATTTTTATAAAGGCGAAATCTATATTTTTGAAATGGAATTTTTATCTATATGACATCGTAGTAAAAATTCGATTTTTATATATTGAATAACAAGGTAAAAATTCGATTTTTATATATTGAATAGTATAGTAAAAATTCGATTTTTATATATTGAATAGTGAAGTAAAAATTCGATTTTTACATATGTAGTGGCTACGGGCAACGAAGATGACAAAAAGGCGAGAACGACGAAGATTTCTCTAAACGAAGTGGCGTGAAGTTGGATAGCTATTGGTGAGAATTTCTCACCTTTCAATTTCTTTTTCTAGTTATATATATATACTAGGATGCAGACGGTGTTTAGTAGCACCCGACACAATCGTCCACAGACCATGGACTTGTTTGTTTGATTTCAAAAATTAATTAGATTATTTGATTGAAATTGATTGTTTGGTGAAATGAAATTGATTGGATTGATTTGTGAATGGCGTGGGCCTTCACTAGACCGGGGATAAGGCTAGGCCTCGTCCCGTTTCTAGTATCGTGCCGTTATGCCGCCGAAATTTTCTAAAATATGTTAGAAAAATGAAAATATCATTTTATTTAAAGAATGAACTGAATAGAAATTAATGTGTTAAAATAAAATGTTTTATCATTAAAAATATAATTTTTAAAGTGATGTGAATAAAATAAAATATTCATTTACAAACCGGACGGTTTGTTTATGCACACCTATTTGAATGACATTGATTGGGACGATAAATTTTACACATCGCCCAACTGCACAACTAAAATCTGTGTTTGATTGTTTGAAACCCCACACGGGTGTTGGGATGAAATTTGAAGTTCACTCATCCTGATTGATTAAATATGTCGATCGATTGATTGACAGGCTGTTATAAGCGTTAAATATCTATATTTGATGCCTATACAGTGTAGTGCACTTTGGTTGATGGTTGATTATTTTTCAATGCTATTATATATGTGTGATGTATGAAAATCCATATAATTGACGTTATATGGTGATTGATTGGGCCTCATTCCAATTTAGAAAATAAAGAATATTATAAAATAAAGGTTCATGTGTTGACTGTACTCATCCGTTGAAATTAGTCATGTGTTGAACGAAATATTTTAATAATAAAATTTACATCTTTAAGAATATTATAAAATAAAGGTTCATGTGTTGACTGTACTCATCCGTTGAGATTAGTCATGTGTTGAACGAAATATTTTAATAATAAAATTTACATCTTTATCAATATAAAATAAAGGTTCATGTGTTGACTGTACTCATCCGTTGAGATTAGTCGTGTGTTGAACGAAGTATTTTAATAATAAAATTTACATCTTTATCAATATAAAATAAAGGTTCATGTGTTGACTGTACTCATCCGTTGAGATTAGTCATGTGTTGAACGAAATATTTTGATAATAACAAATATTTTGATAATAGGAAATATTGGAAATAGAATATTAGAAAATAGAAATATTTGAAATAGAAATATTTGAAAAAGAAATATTTGAAATAGAATATTAGAAAATAGAAATACATGAAGCCGTGTTGATTAGATTGACACCATTTTGACGTGAACGATATTTATATCGATTTTACTCATTTTAAAATGAATATTGAAAAGTGATTTCGTAATCGAATATTTTGAATTACGAAATGAATTGAATATGAAACGATTTCGAAATGAATTGAATATGAAACGATTTCGAAATGAATTGAATATGAAACGATTTCGAATTGAATTTAAATTGAATAGAAAACGAATTTGAATTCGAATTGAATAGAAAACGAATTTGAATTCGAATTGAATAGAAAACGAATTTGAATTCGAATTGAATAGAAAACGAATTTGAATTCGAATTGAATAGAAAACGTATTTGAATTCGAATTGAATAGAAAACGATTTGAATTCGAATTGAATAGAAAACGAATTGAGTTCAAATTGAATTGAAAACGAATTGAATTCAAATTGAATAGAAAACAAATTGAATTTAAATTGAATAGAAAACGAAATGAATTCGAATCGAATTAAAAATCGATTTGAATTGAAATCAAATAGAAATGAAAGTAAAAAGGATTTATAATAGAAAATTCAATTTTGATTTGAATTTGAAATGGAAGTCGAAATTGTTTTTGAAACGAATTTAAAACTATTTATATAATTCGTTTTAAATAGAAATCGACGAAATATATATTATATATATTATATATATAATATAATGGCCTGAATAGAACGCGCCGCGCCGCGGCAGTTCATGAATTTCGACCATTTATTTCAAACGGACATTACGGGAGATCCGACCGTCGGATTCTCCTAAAACCGGAACCGTTGGGTTCGTATCGAAAAGAGCTTTCTAACGAATATTAGAAAATTGAAATCTAACGGTTGGATTTGGAGTTACGTCCAAATCAAATTTGGAAAAGGTCGTTGTAAGTGCAGTTCGATGGCCGTTAATGGAAATCGACTGTACGGGCCTTGATAAAATTATTAAAAATAGTAATAATTTGTGTAAAATCAGAAGAAATGATTTGGGTAAATTTGGGTATGAAAAACTCCATATTTGAAAAGATAAAAATAGATTTTTATCGAAATGAACTAGATTAAACTAAATTTAAAACCCGATTTTTTTAAAAAAAATAAATTAGATTTAAAAAGGGGTTTTAAATAATCAGAATTCCTAATATATTTGATTTGAATTGAACTAGAATTGATTTGTGGGTTTATCGTGAACTGTGTTTTAAATAACACTAGTTCTTTAACCCGATAATAAATAGAATGTGATTTGAGTTTATCGTGAACTGTGTTTTAAATAACACTAGTTCTTTAACCCAGAAAAAGGAGTTGTAATGAATCTTCAATTAGATTGAAATGTGAATGGATAATTTAAATTATCAAATTTAGAAAGTGAGCGAGAATGGAGTATCGCCAGTTTTGCTCCAAAGCGATAGTTAAATCTTTAATTAGATTTGAACGTGAAATGGTAATTAATTTTACCGATAACACTGTGGTGTTAGATGTGAAGTACTACCAGTTTTGCTTCATGGGATGAATAGGTTGGGATTGGAAAATAAAATAAATAATTACTTCGTTACGGTTCGCTAATCTCGACTAGTTCAGAAAACCATAATCTGGTTTGAAACGACATCCAAAGGAAGATTAAAGGATAAATTTTAAAGAATTTATCTTGGATAAAATTAATGGGAACCTTTCCCTAAGAATGTGATTTCGTGAATAAAAAGGATATTCTGAATTGGAATGAGGCGTATGTTGTGTTGGTGTAACATTTGTTTTTAATATACGCGGGTTGTTCGGAAAGTCCGGATTTATACCCATTCTGAATAACCGATTCGACGATAAGTCGAAGATGAAGACGGTGGTTGAAGACCGGAAGTCTTCATATCGTTTGGATAATTACTGACGATCCTGATTGGGCTGTACACCCAAGAGGATGGAAATAGTTGGTGGTCGTTCAGACGTACTTGGAGATGGATGGATATGCGAGGAAAGTGCCTCCGGTTTCGTTCAGACCCAGAACGAACTTGTAAATGGATTGTGGGTCTGACATTGGATTTTATTCTGTGTTGATTGATTTCTGTTAAATATATATCTGTTTGGCGGCGGAGAAATTATTCTCTTGCTTAACGCCCTTCTCTGAGACGTACGAGCTTAGAGGTTATATATCGATAGATATCAATCGCATGGCATGAATTGCCTGTGTGGCATGCTGAGTTGCGTGGATCAAGGCTTCTGTTGAAAAGCAAAGTCTTGTGGTTGATGATCAAAGCACGGCCTACGTGGCAGCTTTGTGTATAGCGTGGATTCGCGAGCCTCACACCTCGGTATGAGTTAAAAACGGGATACGGGTCGTTGGGAGAACACGACGTTTCTTTCTAGCTTTGGTGGTGTCAGTGACTTACCAGCCCTGACATTTATATACTTTTCACCTTTGTGGTTGTTGGAATGAGGCGCCTCGATTATAGGTCTGTAAGGACCGGGAAACGTGTGTTCAGGAATTGCCAATCCTCTAACGTAAGTGAGGACCGGCCCAACCGATCCAAGTGGCTGCCCAGAGTGTGTAGTCCTGAGCATTTGCTAGAGTGTCTCGAAGCGGAGAGGAGCTTGCCCCTTGCCTCAACTCATGACGGAAATCCAATTTCCAATACGTGTATTGCGGTTTTAATTGTAGAACTAGTATGGCGACATGATATATGGTACCCATGCCGTCTATGATTTATATTTATGATTGAAATTGTTTTGACACTATACACTTATTATAGTATCAAATGATTTGTTTTAAACGTATCAAACATGTTTGGCTATTATAAGGGAAAACCCTATCCTCCGGCTTGCGTTGCATTGTGTGATGGGACCTAGGTCTTATAATAGCTTCATTTTTAGAAAAAGCATTGCGTTGTTTATTCTATGCACTGGTATTCTTGGGAGGAAACCCGTTCTGTGTCATACGGCGTGGTCCCTTGAATTACTCTCTTTTAAAGTAAGCCTTTAAATAACTGTTTTAGTTCTCACACCAGTCACATGACTGATCCGGAGTTTATTGTTTTAACCTAAACTCTGGGTGCCCTTATTTCCGTACGGGCAGCTAGTAGTTTTGGTTTTGCAGATTTATATTCACAGGATCCTGGTTTACAGCTGGAATGATATCTGGAAAGCTCTGTATCCGTATATCACCTTCAGTTGTGCTTTGTATTATTTTCCGCTGCTATGTAATTTATTGTAATCTCTGATATTTGTAGAATGTAATTTATTCATTTATACTCTGTATATTCTTGTATCTGATGGAATTGTTGTAATAACAATGAAATGTTCTTCCGTCTGCGTTCATTTGTGTGTTGTTCTCAAAGTATCCGCTCTTTCCTTCACGGGGAAGTTACGGGTCCTCACACCCACATTGCCTTTTCTTCGGAGCTTCGTATTGAACATGATCATCTTCGCCAAAAGGCGAGGATCAAGTGGATTGTTGAAGGTGATACGAGCTCCAAGTTTTTTCACTCTTCCATTCGTAGGAAGAATCGTCTTCTCACGATTCTCCAAATCCAGCATCCTAATCTCTCTTTGGCTTCCACTCCGGTTGAAGTTAAAGATATTATTTTATCCCATTTCCGGTCTTTCCTTGGTTCTCTATCTGTGTCTTTCACTGATCCGTCCCTGCTCTCTTTCATCCCTCGTCTGGTTCTCCCCTCAGATAGCTCCGAACTTGCTGCACCTCCTTCCTTGGAAGAAATCCGAGCGAGCGTATTTGCTCTTAGCAAGGACAGTGCGAGTGGGCCGGATGGTTTCAACGGGGTTTTTTATAGGAGTGTATGACAGGTTATTCAAGGGGACTTCTGCCTTGTCATTCAGTCTTTCTTCTCCGGTGGAGAACTCCCTACGGGCAGGACCACCACTAACTTGGTTCTCATTCCTAAATGCGATCAGCCTATATCTTGTTCGGATTTCCGACCAATTAGCTTGTGTAATTTCTCTAACAAGGTCATTTCTAAGGTTCTAACCACCAAGGCTAGCACCGTTTCTCGAGCATCTTATATCTTCGTCCCAGGCTGGTTTTGTTTAATCACTGATAACGTCATTTTAGCCCAGGAGCTGATATCCCAGATCGATAAGAAGGTACGAGGATCTAATGTGGTCATTAAGCTCGACATGACTAAGGCTTACGACCGCATGTCATGGTTCTTCATCATCAAGGTTCTAAAGGATTTCGGGTTCCCAGAACCTCTTATCGATGTTGTCTGGAGGCTTATCTCCAACAGCTGGTTTTCCGTTCTCATCAAAGGATCGGCAACCAGTTTTTTCAGGTCTGGGCGAGGTCTTCGGCAGGGAGACCCCCTTTCCCCTACCTTGTTTGTCATTGCGGTCGAGGCTTTCGTCCGTGAGCTGCACTCTCTTATGATTGTCGGGCGGATTCATAGGTTCGGCATTCCTAGGGTTTGTCCTCCTATCTCTTCCTTGTCTTTCGCTGACGACATCGTCATTTTCACCAATGGTTGTTGTCAGTCTATTTGGAGCCTGATTGATCTTATTCGGCAGTACGAGAGAAGCTCGGGGCAACTCGTTAACTCGTCTAAAACCTGCTTTGTGCCCGCAAAGGACCTTTCTACGGTCAGATCTTCCTGGATCGAGACTTCTTCTGGTTTCAAGGCTGCCTCCTTTCCCCTTCCTTATCTCGGCATTGTGTTATACCGCGGTAGGAAGCTCAATGCCATCTTCGATCCCATAACTAACAAAGTTACGGGAAAGATCATTCGGTGGAATGCTTCTCTCCTCTCTCAGGCTGGAAGACTGGTTCTCATTAAGAGTGTGCTTGGCTCTATGGGATCTCATATCTTCGCCGCTATGAATCCCACTGCGTCGTTCTTTCGCACTTATCGATCGTTGGCTGCATCCTTATTTTGGGGAAACAAGGACAACGCTTCGCGCCATCACTGGATTTCTTGGAACTCCATTTGTCGTCCCAAAAGAGAGAGAGGACTGGGCCTTCGTGACCCAAATGACATATGTACGACCTTCGCTTGCAAGCTATGGGCGAGGTTTGGAGAGAACAATTCCCTTTGGGCGACGTTCCTCCATGCCAAGTACCACAGGTTGGAAGGTACGAATTTCACCGGTGTTTCGTCCTACGCTAGTGAAACATGGAAACGGATGCAATCCGTGAAGAACTTCACGGACTCTCATGGAGGCGGCAGGGTTTGGGATGTCAATCCCTTCTCGCTCAAGGCGGCTTGGAACTCAGCACGGAATCCAGGTCCTCGTCTCCTTTTTCTCTTTGGTTTGGAATGTCTGTATTCCATCGAAGATTTCTCTATTTATGTGGAAATCCTTGCATTATGGCTTACCAATAGATGAGAATCTTCAGAGAATCTGCATTCCTCTAGTATCTAGGTGCAGGTGTTGTAGTTCTGGATACTCTGAATCCGCTACCCACTTGTTGCTTGCCGGGTCTTGTGCCAGATCTGTCTCGAATTACTTTGAAAATCTGATGGGTTACGGAGGTAATGCAACCTCGCTTGAAGGTTTGCTGAGTTTCTGGTGGTCTGGCATTTCTGGTAAGTCTTTTCGATCGATCCTTCTTCGTCTAATTCTGTGTCTTGTCTGCTGGCACATCTGGTGCTCGCGGAATAGGGTAGTTTTTGACGAGGTGGCGATGGATCCTCCTACCATTATCTGAAAAGTAAGGAACGATGTGTTCCTTGCCTTTCGAGGTAGACCTTTCCGGAGAATCATCAACTCCCGCTCTAGGAGGTGGGCTACGGCCTTTGATATTTCGTCGGTTTCGACCGCTCCCAGGGCAGGTATAGGTTGATTTTTGCAATTTACCTCTTTACCACACTATCCTCCCCCCCCCCCCCCACCTCCTCCAATCGATCTTATGTTGTTTGCTGGTTGTGCTGATCTTAGAGCACATGTTATGGAAGAGGTCTTTTAGGAGCTGGTTGGTGCTTTCTTTACTTCATCCTGGATGGGTCAATGGAAGCTGGAGGAGCTGAAGTTATTTGTGGATCAGGTGATTGGAGGTACACTCTGACATAGGATGCCTTGTTGGATATAATGGAGCATGCAGACCTTGAGTTATCAGAGGTTCAGATCGGACAGCTCACCCTTGGCTACGGTTTCACCTGGATGATTTGTCAACTGTTATAGCTCTTTGTTTGTCTTCTGTGGAGCTTGGGGATCTCAGCTCTTCCTTTTACCTCGTTGTTCGTCTGCTAAGGCCTTTATGGCCTGTCTGACATTGTGCTAGATTTTGGCTTTTGCTTGCGTTCGGGTTTATATGTATTTAGTTTTTATTTCTTTTGTTTCTGTGTGTATGGTTTCTGCTTGCTGTAGAGACCATTTTTGTAAGCCGTTGAAATGGCTAGATTCTCCCAATTTTGTTATATTTTATTTTTATATTTAAAAAAAAAAAAAAAAAAAAAAAAAAAAAAAACTGCAGACTATAAACATCTGTTTACGTTACAACACAAACTGCATTCCCCGTCCCATATGGTGACTCAATTATGGCACAGACGTACCTTAAACTTTAAACGGAAAACGGGAAGAAATGTAGAAAACCTACCTTAAACTTTAGACCACGGGAAAATATTGTTTGCAACACGATGATGCTTCCAATTATATCATTTGTTCTGCTTTTCTTCTAATTTCATGCATATTCTACAGCCAAAATAACCAAGCATTCTATTTACATTACATGATGTTAAGTTTACAGGCAGTGCCATTTTAATGCAAACAAAAGTGGTGTTGAGCTTTTAATTTGGATACAAATAAATTAATAAAAATAGCAAAAATGGAAATTAGGTTGAACGGTTTTTCATTTCAAGATGGTAAGTTTTAAAGACGGCACCTCTAAATAATAAATTTTAGGGTCAATTTCACCCAAAAAAAAGATGCATTTCTTTATCTTTTCTAAGTGATACTAAAAAATGATAAACTCATTAATCACTACTTTTATATAACTGAAAATGACAAATTCATTTATTTTTCTGTAAATTATCCTTAAATCAAAGTTTACAAAAGTGACATCCTTAAAACCTATTTCCTTCGACAAATGAACCCTGAGTGGAAATCTCTAAATAAATTTGACTCAAACAACTGTTTTGGCATTGAACAAATAACATTTACCCAACCTTGACTCTTAGCCCAAAATCTCATTTGCCATCTTTTAATTTGTATAAATTTGATTTGGAATATATTCGAAAATACATAATTAACACTCCCCAAAAAAGCTAGACAAGGATTCCTAAAATGGGGATTGCACATAAAAAAGACGGAAAGAAACAGAAAAAATGATATAGAAAAGGAAACTAGTTGCATTCTTCTGAGTAGCACAGCGTCCATTTCGCATCTTTTAAGTATGAAACAGAAGCAATCACATGATGATACAGCCACATCTTTTTACTTTCGGTGATTTTGGCTTTTTCTTCTCGGTACCTAGTAATTAAACCCCACAAAATTACAGTTGATAAATATACACATGAAACCTAACAGAGGAAACTTTAAACAGTACTACGATGTATGGTCGTCTTTCGAATAACTATTCATTCGAACTTATTCTAATTACATGATGATCAAGTTATTAGCAAATATAAATTAAATTTAAAACTTTTACAGTAGTTTCCACTTTTCAAAAAACTAGAGAAAACAAAATTACACACATATGGATAGGACTAAAATAAGTCGGTTTTTTTTTTTTTTTTTTTTACTTTCTCAAACCAAAAACTAGTTAATTTTGACTTTTAAAAATCATGAAGCGACTTATATAAATCGATCCAAACGACGTCTTAAGTGTTACACATGTTAAAGTGTATTTATTCCATGATGATGTAAAACGTTTAACAAAAATCCAGACTGCAATTGCAGTAATCAAAGCAGGGACTATCAAAATCACCCGAGTGATTTGGGTACAGTACTTGAAATGATATTATTATAAATATATACATATAACAAGCTAAGAAAATGCTGACATATACTGTTGCATTTTTTGATATAATATTTCCAGTTTTAATTAGATTTTGAAAATAATTTGGACCCGGATATGAGTGATTTAAATTTGTCGCCTTATTTTTAGATTTGGAGAGGATTGTGATTTGTGACCCAAAATCTTAATTAGAAAAAAAAAATAGTCGGACTTGCTCAAAATGACATTGCATATAGGGGTATGCAAATCATAATAAAAGAGAAGATTCTGTCCTTTTTATTGGATGCAACACTTTATTTGTTGGTATGTAAATAATGATTTGAACATATTTTTTTATATATACATACTATGAATGAATATGTATGTGTGGTTCATTAGGGAGGAGGGAGAAAAGGCTTTTATAGCGGATTGAGGTACTTCTCAATTATTAGTTTTTTAAAAACATTTTTTGTGGAATTAATAAATGTTGTTGAAAGGAATTTCTTTATCTATTGCTTTTCTTCATTTCTTGTCTCTTCTAAAACCCAATTGCGTAGAGATCTAGGAAAAATCCTAACAGTTAGCATTAGAGCTTACCATACAAACTTTTTTGAGGAGAATTTAACTTATGGATAAGAAAAGTGTTGAAACACTTAATGTTAGAAATTGAGGGTTATGGAAGGCTAAGATGGAGGATTATCTATATTTTAACGATCTTCATCAATCATTGAGGACCAAAGGGGAGAAATCTACCGATGTATCTAAAACAAAATGAAAAACTTTCGATAGGAAGGCTACAACAACTATTCGGTCTTTTTGGAAGAATACAGTGTTTCATATTGTTGTTAATGAAAAATCTGCTTTTGAAGTTGGAAGAAATTAGAAGGAATCTATGCAAAGAACTTTACAACAAATAAGGCACTTCTAATGAGATTAATCTAAAACTCAAAGAAGATGGCTCAGTTAGAGAGCACCTCAACAATTTTCATGCTATTGTAAACCAATTAGCCGTCGTAAATCATAAGGTGGATGATGAGACGCAGACCATAATGTTCATGAGTTCTTTAACGAGAGTCGAGAAACACTATTGGTTGCATTAAACAATTCTATGGTGTTGTTTCAATGAGTTCAGTGATTAGTATCCTACTTGATGAAGAGATACAAATGATGAATCTAATGAAAGACAAGGAAAAAGAGGAAGACAAAGACAAGGTTGATGAAGACAACGATGATGAGTTGAATTTCGATATTAGCAATGACATTCCCTGTGTTGACGGAAAAAAAAAAGAAAATGGATGACGCTTGATTCAGATACATGTTTCCATATGTCACCAAAAGGGAGCGTTCATTCATTTTATGGAGCAAGAGAGCAAGGTGGAGTCTACTAATGGTGATGACTTACATGTTAAGAGAATAGGTAATGTTAGGCTGAAGATGTTTGATGAAAGATTAGTAAAAACTCATGAAAGTTGAGCATGTCCCAGGAAGTACAAAGAATATTGTTTTTACAGGGCAGTTGAAGGTAAAAGGCTGCAATTTTTCAACTCGAGGTGAATTCAAGAGAGTTTGGAATGATATAATAGGATGGTGTTGCACGCTAAAAGAGAAAGCAATAATGTGTACAAATTGCTTGAGAAGACGGTGAAGAATGAAGAGATTCTCATTTTGAAGTTGAGGAGGCAAATCCGTCTGAATCAAGATGGAGCAAACAACGGAAAAACACTAAGTCCACTTGAAGACTTTTGTGCTATTACAAGAAATTTTAATTTATTGTGCTAGTTCAATTGGAATATGTACGTATTTAGGTGGTTTGTAATTTGGTAGAGTATTACTTTAAAATTGAGACAACTGTTTTCATAGAAATACTAGAAATTGTTTAGAGTACATAGATATTGGTGGAGTTAGCGAGCTTCAATGGAAATATAACATCAAGGTGGAGAATGTTGGATTTTTTTGATATAATATTTCAAAATCAAATTAGATATGAAGATATGATGGATCCAATCGCGATTCTAATTCAAATTTGTTGCCTTATTTGTAGATTTGGAGAAGATTGTGATTTGTGACCTAAATCCCAATTAGAAGAAAGAAAAATAAATAGTTGAGCTTGCTCAAAATAGCACTGCACATAGGATATGCAAAAATCATAATACTGCACTTTTTATTGGATGCAACAATTTATTTGTTGTCATGCAAATGGGAAATTGAGCATAAAGCATTTATTTTATTATAAATATGTATGTGTGGCACACAAGAGAGGAGTGAGAAAAGATTTATTTTTTTGTTTCAGGGATTGAGGTTCTTTTCAATTATTAGTTTTTTAAAATAAAAAAAATCGCGCAATTAATAAAGATTGTTGAAGCATATATTTTTTGTTTATTGTTTTTCTTCATTTCTTATCTCTTCTAAAATCTAATTGTGTAGAGATTCTAAGGAAAACCCTAACATATACAAATGCAAAAATCAAAGACTGTTCATAACGTATTACCTGTCCCTTTTTCAGTAGGACGAATAAGGACATGCATAGTAGTAGCACCTTCATTAAGATCGCATATAGGACTCTTGCATTCTGCCAATGTATTGTTGTTCTCCAATATCTTTCCACAGTTTATCAATTTGATATCATCTACCGTCTTTGGAGAATTCTCTTTAGCTATTCATCGAAAATCATCGTTAAGAATAACTTACAGACAGAATAAAAAATAAAGAAACAAGTTGATAATATCAGTTGTTCCTATGATTATCAACTAAATTCCAAGTCAACATATACCAGTTTTATACTGTCAAGACAAATAGTAGTTGTCAAACATAGTTTACCGACCGTTGTTTACTGACCGACAAAATAAGCTAGAAATAATAAAAGTATCACAAGAGTTTGGCAAGCAAATTCTCTTCAAAGTACGCCAAACTTTAGAGGGAATGTAACTCGAATACAATTCATAGTGTTGTAAGGAAAGGAAAAGGAAAAGAAAATTGATCTATACAGGAAGTCCAGGCAAAAAGAGAATAGAAGGGAAATAGAATTGCAGTACGTCTCGAGAGTTTTAATGTGCATTTCTAGAAAATGCAAATCTTCGCCTAGTTACCCCCTCATGTTAACTTCTAGGAAATGAAACTATACAACTAAATCTTTTTTTCAAACTACCCCTTGCACGATTTCTAGAAAATTTAACCACATATCTTCTACTTTCCGATTTCTTTGGTATGCAAAAATAAAATAAAATACATGTGTGTGTCGCTTGCTACCATAGCAAAATTGTAACCACATATCTTGGTTTCTAATTTAGCCTGACAATATTTTTGAAGAGCAGCAGAATTGATACTCCTGCATTATCATGGACTCAGCTATCCACTTTTGTGATTAAAGATGGACCCGTTGTAGCACTAAGATATAAGCTATTGCCAACATGTAACCCATGTTGGTGCAATTTATAAAAGCAAGCACTATAATTGTGGAGGAACATTTATCTTGTCCTAAATTAATAAGCATTGACATTAAAAAAGAAAAAATTCCTTGACAGCTGTAAAAACCTACAAATTTAGAAACATCAAGACATAATTTTGTTTTGAACGCAAGAAACTATCATAATGACATAAATAGAACAATCAGACCAAAGAGAACAACAGTGTTTTATATCTCGGCCGAGATCTCGGTGAAGGCTGAAACGAAAGTTCTGAAACAGAAGATATCGGTTGATATCTCATTTTGAATATATCGGCCGATAATTTCAAATATCGGACGGCCGATAATTTCAAATATCGAACGGCGGATAATTTCAAATATCGAACGGCTGATATTTAGAGCTAAACGACATTCCGATATATCAACTAATTTATTGTTTTCTTAAATAACGCTCATCTGACTCTCAGCCTGTCATCTTGTTATTTGGTTCCTCTCCTCAAACGATCGACATACCTCATCAAATGATTGAATTCCTTCTTCTTAGAAAAATGGAACTCCATGTTCTAAAAAAATGAACTTCACTTTTAACCCTCAACAGCATGCGGTTGTTTCTAACTCTCAACAGCTCGCTATGGTTTTCGACAATGCAGCTTCGCTCTCTGCTCTTTACAGATATGTTAATTACGGTTTTCTTTTCCTATTTTAATGAAATTTGATTTGTCATGAAGTTACGTTTTACTTACAGTGAAATTTGGTTTGTTATCATTGTCAAAGACTTATTCTTTTTCCTATAATTGGACTTTTTTTTGGAAATTTGATTAATACAATATAGGTCTAAGGGGAGTATCAAACTCCGGACCTCTTACTCAGTAGGTAAGTACCATACCACTGCGGCACACTCTCTAGGCTCTATAATTGAACTTTGTTAAACCATCTGTACAACTACTGCTACTAAGCCAGCCATTAATCCTAAAAAATGGAGTTGGCTAGAGATGAAATACAAAACCAAAAGATAACGTCAATTCAAATGTAATAATACTAACAATAGATTTGACGGTGAAAGCATAAATAAAGATAGAATAAAATCTAAAGTTTCAAATAAAATTTAACAAATTAAACAAATAGTAATAGTAATGAATAAATAAACCATGATGCAGATGATGATAATAATAATACTAGTGATATTAGATATTGAAGCCTACACTTCGCCTTATGCCTCTACACACTAGTATATCATCTAAAACTAAAATCACTCTCCTTAAACTGACCAAAAAAGTTCAAGGTTTTGAAACATGAATCACTAGCTTTCATGCGCTCCTGTTTGACATCAGCTCTTTAGATATACTCCAATCTCTCAAATCCTTTTATGGACCGTAAATTATTTTTGTTGTATGCATCTGTATCTTCTTAGCTTATGTTTTGTTAAGTACATTTGTAGCTTCTTGCTAATAATATAAGGGGTTATGAAATAGATACCATTTGATTTTAACATATTTATGGCGAACTTGTTTATAGTGGCCTGTGAATTGGTTTTTTTTGATATTTTATTCAATAATTCGATAAATATTAAATAAATTAACTTTATGTTTTTTTGTCATAAATTAAGTTGATGTGTTATTGTCTTATTAACAAATCAAGTAAGCTTAATTTTCTATATATTTTAGTAAATGTAAATATTACTGTGTGATCAAATTTAACTTTTAACACAAAATATACTCCAATATTGCCTTGAGATGAACTTTAAGCTCTGAGATGTAAATCCGATATTGGCGTCTAAGATGCACTCGTCTCGTCCGAGATCTCATCCAATACGATATCGAGTCGTTAAAATCTCCAAAACGAAACATGATCAATATCCGAGATTTAAATCCTTGGAGAATGATAACAAAGTTGAAAACAAAATAGAAGACGATGATCAGTTTCTGTTGCACTTTGTAGGTTGGTTGTTATATCAGATTTGACCCACAAATTAAAAACTATTAATTGTTTCAGTACGTTGTTGTAATAAAATAATATTATAAGATCAACACTATAGGCACATGATAAGCTTTGTGACATAGTAAAATTCCATTGCTTTTCACAATCTCTAGCGTTTTCTATAGGATTTTACATTGAGCTTCGAATGACCAAAAAAATTCGATAAAAGCATGCAGTAGAATAGGAAAGGTGGTGCCTGGCGCAAACAGTAAGGTTACCCGGCTGGTAATCTGAAGCGCATAGGTTCGAGCCCCGGCCTCTTCACATAATGTGAGGAAAAGGCTGTGCGCGCTAATCGACCACCCCCAGAGCCCGGAAAGCCGTGAGAATAGTACCAGATGGGAGACTGTCTAAGAAGTCCTCACGCTTGAGTACGGGAGCCTTCGGCACGGGGTATCCACCATGCAGTAGAATAGGACAATTTCTCTGTTAAAAAAGGTATCAACGCTTGCTTTATTAATAAAGCCAGGAGAGTTGTCTCACTTGATAGGTGCTTAAGCTCTGTTTAATTTATAAAACCTGAAAATTTATTTTATGGCAGTAGGCTGAAAATTTATAACATCTATGATTTAAGTGTTGGAAGTTTTTAGATTAAAAACTACTTTCCTGATGTAATAGAAAGTTTTTATACTGTCTCACAAGAAATCAAGTGTCAAATCCTCCTCCCTCCATTTTAGCTTGCTTACTTTTTTGCTCAACGCTTAAAATGAAATGAGGTGCAATTAGCATGCTTAAGTGTTTATTTTCCTAATGATGAGATTTTCTCTATATAGAATAACAGTCGGACAGCCAATGTACACAGAAGCATGCTTTTCATTGCATATCTTCACAGTAGCTATCCGTTATTTTAATATCCTACAAACCGTCTACTAGACCATTACCTTCCGTGAATTAAGGTGCCGCTAACTGAAAACCTATTGATATCTTACGAGTGTTACGGCACGCACTTCACGCATGACAATGCCATGTATTTTACGCGTGAATTGTTTTTTTTTTTATTTACAAACTCATACTTATGAAAGGCGCTCCATGGCGCGGCGTTTGCGCCATTTACGTTTACGGCGCGGCGCATATGAAAAGGCGCACCGAATGGCGCAAATGGCGCGCCTTTTCTTTATTTTATGGTTTTTTGTTTTCTTTTTCGCATTTCAGACTGCTATAACAACCACTACAAATACTCTTACCATCACTACAACCACCATCACAACTACTATTACCATTATTATCATCATGATATGAAATATGAAAAAATTTGTTAATATCTTTTTTTTTAGTTATATGAAAACATAATTACATCATCATTATTTCATATACGATTATCATCAGCAAGTTAATAACCTTACAATTATGTAATTGGTTGATCTTAGCATGTCGATATTTAGAACTGACATATGTTTTATTATCCAACTTAGTTTAGATTCCTTTTAATATTGTCAGAAGTATATAATTTAATGTATAAAAGATCATAAAATATTGTCTATGCAAAAGCAAATTAATGAAACTCTGAAGCCGTGAACGGTATATCAAGAGAAGCAATTTTGAAGGAAGAAAAAATATTCTCAAAAGATAAGCATTCAAGCAGCTCTGAAACATACCCTTGGATTTTATTTTTGCATATACGTAAATATGTCCAATGTCTTTGTATAATTTGTCTGTAACATAAAAATATTTCATGATTTGGTATTTGTTAAATACAATCGAGCATTAAAAAGAATGTATAATATTCGTGACATTGTTGGTCCAGTGTCTTTGAATGATATTGATGATTGTAATTAATGGTTAACTGAATATATGGCCGATATTGAAGATGAGCTTGTGTTCGACGATGAGGATGACCTGACTTGGTGTGTTGCTGCTAGAGCAGCAAGAATGGAGAGATTCGGTTTTTTTAGCTCATCTTTAATGTGTATTATTATTTTTGATTTGAAAACTATTGTGCTTGAAATTTTATGCTTTATGTTTTTTTTGTAAAATACATAAAAAAAAATGTTGCGTATATTTTAGCAAAAAATAGATTATTATTTTTTAAATCTTTTGTTAAAATATTAATTATATTAAAAAAATAAACATGCGCAGTAAATTAAAAAGGCGTGCGCCATTTGCCGCGCCGTGCGCCAAGGCTCCAGAGAGGGTTTGCGCCTTTTTGCACCGTGCGCCATTAATAACACTGTACAAACTACATATGTTCAGCATATTCAAGAATAAATGTTTTGTATGAATATTTAGTTATATTTTTCCATTGATAATACGTGTTGTTAGTTTGAATACTTATTTTAAACTGCAATATCTTTTCTAATTAATTTAATTTTTATTCGTATTATTAGTTAATTAAGAACGACTTGTAATAGAAGTTTATCAGATCCTATTTTCAAGTAATTTTAAGATTTGTTATTATTTGATCAAAAGTAGTTTAAGATAGTGTTGTTATGGTAATGGTTACCGTTACCATTTGGCAAATATTGTTACCATACCATTTTTATTGGTAAATCAGAATTTTTTACTGTTACCAATCGACTGGTATACTGATAACCAGGTAACTGTTACACTAGCAATGGTAAATAACCGTTTGTCCATCAAAGTTTACATATTGACATATTTTTTATACACAATGCATCTTTATTATACTATGTATAGCATTAGTTTAAAAAAACATACATGAAAAAAAATAAGTGTAATTGAAATTATTTCACTTGATTATTGAACTAAATATAATTATTTGTTCGGTTCTAAATGCATGTAATAAAGCACATCAAATGAATATACATATATTATAAACCCATTGGAACGACTTCCGATGATGAACTACTTGATGCACTCGCTAACATTGCTTCTTCAGATTCGCTTGGTTCTTCCCTAACTGGGACTGCAGATAAACTTTCTTCTGATTCCACCCTCCCGGACATCGCTTCTTCTTCTTCACGAAGTTATTCCCCATTAATAGAAGGGAATCCCGACCAGACAAGCTAACTAGTTCAAACTTAACGAGGAACTTAAGGGGCTTTATGTGCATCCTTTCAAAAGGTTTCTGACTCAGTCCTGAACTGCTTAATCTGGTAAAATTACCGTTACCGCTGGTATTGAAGAAATGTTACCAATAATTTACTGTTAAAAAGGGTAAATTTACCGTTATCATACCGTTTTAACTGGTATACCGATTTTAATTAAAAAATAGTTGCCGATCGACTGATAATGGTATGGTAATGGTAAATTTACTGTTACCATAACAGCCCTAAGTTCATATCTCCTAAATTATTGAGAATATCAAACACAAGATAAAAATTTAACATTTAAAAAGTTATATTTAGGGGTATTTTGGTAAGATTGCGATCGGACCAAAAGTTTGTGCTTTCAAGACAATTATTAATAAGGATAACATTTTTCCCATATCAACCAATTTCGCTTAAGATATAGCAATACATGTAAAGAGCAAGTTACTCAGTAAAATTTCAAAAAAAAAAAAAAAAAAAAAAAGAGCCACTACCTTAAGGTAGACCATAAGCTAGAAGCATGAGCAAATTGACAAAAAATACCAGAAGTGGAGCTGATTACTAGGTATAGCATTATTTCTCCCCATATGACCGATATAACCAAATCAGTAACCAACCACTGATTGTATAATTAGGCACCAACGATCCGATAATGGACGTTTGCCTCAACCTCTCCAAAGAGCTAATTCGAGCAAGACAGCTCATTTTCAGAATGCTAATTTTATGTAAACAATGTTATTGCTATACAATGGAAACAGAAATGTTATCGCTATACAGTGGAAACAGTTCTTTTTTTTTTTTTTGGGTATCTGGAGGTTAAATGGCAGCTGTAATCTAATAACAAATTACGATCATCTATTTTTATGCTCCATCTATGTATGGCACCACACATAGCGTGTGATTTGATGATGAAAATTCCTTTCTTTTTTTTTATCTTCAAATATTGATTTAATTATATGATTGCAAGTCATATTTTACAGTGATCTATTTTGCCTGGATTAGTTCACCTAATTTGTAATAATTAACAGCTTGATTTAATATCCAGAATACTTTATGGTCATCTTTTTACCCAGTCTTCGAAAGATTCAACTGATAAATAAAAACAGACGCACTCAACTTTTATATAATGAAGTTTTGCATATTAAAAATCTGGATGTAAATTTAGGAAGATAAGGGATAAGAACCACGGTTTGATAAGTAAAAAATTCAACTAAAACACAGTTTAATCGAGCTCTAGAGAGAAGCCAAATCGAAAACCGATTACCAAACATAACAGATGAGATTAGGCAAACCTTTTGGCCATTCAGCTAGTATGCTCTCTTTGAGTGTGGCGACAGTAGTAGCAACGGGGTAAGCCTTTGGCCCAATATCAGACCCGTCATCTAGTCTGAATTTAATCTCAACTTCATCTTGTACTCCAGACATTCTTTAGAGTTTCAGTCTGCGGGTATAAAATAAAGCTATATAACGATACATTAGATGCGCTAAAACTAATATTTCCCACAAACGGCAGAATAAGTTCAACACAAGGCAAGCATCAATAAAAGAGCTACTTCTTAACGTTAATTGAATCTAAAGGAATTTGGTGAAAATTAACGCACAAACGAATATAAGTCCATTAATGAATATTCGTCTTTGTAAGCATCAAACCCTAAGGAAATTGTAATCAAAGTAAGTATTCCAATAGTACTTTAATCTTTTATTGCATCTAATCCGAAATAAAACTTAACTTTACACCAAAAATTCAATAAAACAATATAACAAACTAAACTTACCAGGCTGACAAACCTTGATTTGAGTTCCTTCAAACAAAAATTACAAAAATTGTGGTTCTCCGAAAAGGGAGACAAGCTCTTCTAATCCAAATTCGATCCAAATTTAGCTCAGAAATTTGGTTTTGAATGAGGATTCTCTTTCAGAATCCGAAAAAAAAAAGAGGAAGAACAAAGATAGTTGAGTTTAATTTGATAGAGATCTCATAATCCTGAAGAGGACTAAGAGCACCAAGAAATAGTACTATATCGCCCTTTGGTAATTATAAATGGCATTAAACTCGATTCATATATCCGGTTGTCATTCTACTGTCTCATTTGCTTCCATATTTACGTTTCGTTATTTTCCAGCCTTACACGGAGTCAACATGCAAATGAAGAAAATAATTACGCAAAATTCAATGTATTTGTTTCAGAATCATCCAAATTTCAAATTGTTTTTAACGAAAAATTTGGGAAATACTGGGTAAAAAGAGGAAGTTTGTTCAAATTCTGAAAAAAAAAAATACAAAAACAAAAAAAAAATAAAAAAAACATAACCCTCTTTAAAATTTTAAATGTATGTTTTACGTTTTGATATGTCATAATTGAATTTGAACATGTTATTCATACTTAGTTGTGATTATAAAAAATTAGAATTAAGTCTATTTAAATTTTCTTTTATAAATTACATGTTTTCTTACGCAAAAATCCAAAAGAGTATTTGAATAATTATATCAATCTTAACATGTGTTTCGCCACAATACACATTGTATCAACTAATTATGGAAGAAGTAAAAAAAAAAAAAAAAAAAAAAAATGAATTAAGAAAAGAGATATATAAAAGATTGTTTATAAAATGAATGGTATAAAATAAAAGAATCATGTTACTTTAATTTCCATAGTTTCAAAATAATGGCATTTTATTAAGAAGAGTATATATGAAGGACTACTTTAGTAGAACTCTCTCGGTACATTTTTAATATTATTGATAGCGTGGTGCTAAGAGCACCCGAATTTCATATTTCTAATATCACAACTAAAAAATACCACAAAAATTATATTTCCATTCTTTCTAATACCTCACATTAAAAAATAGGGGCTACTACTGTCTATACATATTTCTCCATCTCAGCTTCAATTCATCCGTTCTTTCTCTTTCGAAAACCCTAAACTGTCATGATTTTTGTTTCTGACGTGTTCATCCATCTTTTTCTTCTCTGATTTCCGCACTACTATAAGAATGAGTAGATGTAAATAAAAAAGTTGTGAACAAAGATCAAATTTAACAAAATAGAAGAAGTGAAGATGAATTCTAAATCCGTGAAAAGCAGCGACAGTAATAGAACGAACAAGTAGAGTTTTTGATTAGGGTTGAACATATGATTATTTCGGCAACCAATTGTTGAGAGATTAAAAAGGGATCACTGTGGCATTAGAAAGCATAGAAAATTTAATGTGTTTTAATTTTTTAATTGTGGTAATATGAAGAGGAAATTAGGGTGCCCTTAGCACCACACTCATTGATATTTAACTCACATGAGAAAATTTTAAAATTCTATGTTCTCTTATAATGTTATTTTTGTCATTAAAGTATGGTCCTCGACATGTTATGCTCGGGATATTCGAACAATTGCGTTGTCTTAAAAAAAAGTTTGGAAAGTACTTCCTTTAATTAACCTGATTGTTCGTAGCCTAAATATATGTTGAACATTTCATTTTATGTAATTTTGAAAGGGATAAATATCCTAAAGGACAAATTATGTTGAAAAAAATAGATAAAAGGACAACCACAATTTTTTTTTTCTTTCAAAGACAAGCCCAAAGTTCATCTTCCATACACGCTTCTAGTCGTTCCATTTTTAGGGCAGTGTTCTCTTTCTCATATCCATTTCTCGATCTCCGCTTCTTAACTTCTGTCACACTTCTCTGGTCTTTGTTATGCTTTCATTTTCTTTTTTCCACTCACTTGACCCTGTCAACTTTATGTATCACATCTTCTCCAAATTCTGAAACCCCCATTTCTACATTATCATTTTTCACGCCGATGCAATTTTTTATTTCTTCGGTAGAAGATGATGATGGATCTGATGATTCATTCATGATAGATCCAATAATGATTAAAAATTCGACCACAAACTGTATACACTAGCTTTATTAATTTATTCACCAACCACGACCACCACAACCTCCAGATATTGCTACAGCTACTCCTCACTCGGTGATTAAAACAATGTTTATCAACACTACATGATGATAGAATTATGATCGATGTATAATATTTAAATTTTGATGATGTACGAGATGATGAAAATGGTGTAAAGAAGTGTGCAATGACTATTATATTTCTCATCAAAAACATTGAAAATTCAAATAGACAGAACATAATAAAAAAAATTAGGACTACGTTATTACCAAAAATGATACAAAAGGACAAATATATGTAAAATTCAGTCATCACTGAACTCAGCGATCAAAAATTAGAAAATATTTTTTTTTCCAAAAATTATACCTATAAACAGTGGCGGAGCCACGTGAGGACCAGTGGGGGCAGCTGCCCCCACTGAGAATTTTTTAAGAAGTAGTATGCCTGCAGTATAGCACGTTACTTGATACGGCGGAGAGTAAATCTTCTTAATAAGGGATGAAGATGGAGTTTGCTGTAGAGCGATTTGGGGAATTGGAGTTTCATTTTGGGGGGAAGAACTTGCGTTAAAGTGCTTTTTGTTTTACTTTCCTCTGGGTTACTTTATTTACGAAGTGGCACGTGTTGTATTGCGTGCAGACTTTTACTTGCTATTGCCGGTTTTGATTTTGTATATATTTAATGCTTTGGGGTAGGCAGCAGATGTTATGTTGTATAGCTGGCCTATTTGTATTACATTGTAGTACATTTCATTGATGCCATATCAATAAAGTAACGCACTTTTTTTCCCTAGTTAAATCTTAGGCTGAGATGTAGTTCAGTTTTTTAACGAGGTGGTTACACACTTTCAAAAAAAAAAAAAAAAAAAAAAATAGTATTCCTGTAGTATAGCGCTAACATTAAAGTAATACTATTACTTAATACAATTGCTTTACATAATAGACTAGTGGGAGCCACATATCTCTTTGCAATATAGCAGTATATCTTTGGCTCTGCTGAAAATATGTCTTTTTACAGTATTGTTTTATATGGTATAAGTTTTTTTGCCCCCGCTGAACTTTGTTTCTGGATCCGCCACTGCCTATAAACTATAAAATTGATATCTAAAATATGTTATTGAAATTAATAAGAAAAATAATAACCATGGACTTCAATAAAAATTTGATACTAACAGACTTCAACAAATATTTGATGGTGACAAAACACTTATTCTACTCATTTATCATCATATTTAATTCGTAAGAGAGTCGTTTTTATGGAATAAAACTCTAAAAAATAACATCTTCTTTTTTCAAAAATGATACTTGTAGTTTGTAAAAATGATACATAAAATCTACTACTTAATTTAATAAAAAAATGATACTAAAACATGATACTTAAATTAAAACAATAAAATTTGAGTTTATAAGCGAACTTATAACAATAAGAGTAAGAGAAAAAGTTGGAATGAGCTACAATATGAGTAGAGAAGGATGTGAACCTTGTAAATTATGACAAAGTTCAAGCTTTAAATTTATGGATGATAACGTCGATTTTTTATTCGACACTTCGACATGGCGCGAGATTTCACTGGTTCTAATCCCGTCTTGTAGGATTAACCGCTTGGAACATAGTATGTTGTAAACTACATAGGCTAGTATATGAAGTACCAAAATTTCAAAAAAATCAAAATATTTTATAAACAATATAGTGATACCATAACAGTACAAAATTGATACCCACTAGTTGTACGATTGTAATTCATGCTTGGTTATTTTAGTGCTAAAAGCACCCAGAAATATGCTGCCTAATACCATTACAAAAATTAATTAGTACCAATTAATCTATATGCTTCTAAATACCGCTTCTAATTCTTAATTTAGTGGCTAATCACCGAACAATACACTTCCTCTTCTTCTTTTTCACGTCATTTTCAAAACAAAAACCCTAACTTTCATGTCTCCTTTTCTAATTGAGTCTCTTTGCTCCTTCATTTAGAAATTCTAACACCCTAACAACCAACCTTCTTAAAAGCCCTCAATTGTGATTGCAAACCCTCAATCAGTGATTGTTTTGATAGTTCCATAAAAACAGTTGTGACCAACATTCTGATTTTCATGAAAGTGCTAATAAGGAAAATGTCTTTGCTGCTAAACAGCATGCTCCTATTGATCCCCTCATCACAGTTACTTCAAACTCTTTATCCTCCCATTTGAACAGTCATAGTAATGAGAATGGTCAGGTAACTAATAACAATGATAGACCGGTGTCCATGCTTGGCATTTCCAAGCAACTTGATGACCATGCAAGACCGCAATGGCTTCTTCGATGATCTGGTCGATTTCCTCATGGCGATGCTCCGATGATTATCAAATGAGAATGACGATATTTGAGGAGCGATAGAGAAACCGGAAATTATTTTTTAGATTTTGTGGTAGCCTGTTATGGTATTGTGTAGCATTGCTGAGTTATTTTTAAGGTGGCCTTTTAGTTATGGTATTAGGAAGTATATTTCTGGGTTATTTTAGTACTACACTACAAATATTGTATGTTATTTATAACACACACACACACACACACACACACATACATGCACACACACACACACACACACACACACACATACATACATACATACACACACACACACACATACATACATACACACACACACATAGCTAATACCTAATTTATGCATGATTATTTAAATTTTTCTTAATCATAAATCTGATACCCATACATGCGTAAAATAATATTTAATTGTTGTGTTACATAATATGACACATTATAAATTTAGTTATTTTGTTTATGGTCATGCATGACAAAAGTGATACCAAAATAATGAAAACTCATACCCATTTGCTTATTTGATTTCAATTTATGTTTACTTATGTTATAAATTATTCTAAATGTTATTTTTCACCAAAAATGATACCTAGTAGTTGTTTGATATAATATGATGCTCTATAAATTTAATTATTTAGTTCACTATCTTGTATGAAAAAGTGGTAAAAACAATGCAAATTTATATCTAATAGTCGTTAAATTTGAATTCGTCCTTTGTTATTTTCAATTTTATTTAATACCCACATATATCTAAAAATGATATCAAGTAGTTGTATGGTATAATTTGATGTTCAATAAATTTAATTATTTAGTTTATTGCCATACATACATACACATATATATAAACTGATGTCAAAACAATGCAAACTAATACCTAGTAGTTGCTTGAAAGATGCAAAAAGATGCCCAGTAGTTGTTTGATATAATTCAATAGCACTAAGGTCAAACAACACTTCTATAGCATATGTTGAGTTAAATTTCACCATAACATAGTCTAAATAATAATATATTAACATCTAAACCTATAATCATTCTCATAGTTTTGCACATGACAACTCAACAAATAAAACATTGTTTTCGCTTAAAAACTAGAAAAGAAAGAAAATTACCACATAAAAATGAAACTAATACCTTACAAAGAAAATGATACCATTATTGTTTATGCCTGAAACTGATATGAAAAGAGTGCAAAAATCAATATCTTGGTTTTTATTACCTGAAACTAATATTGGTATCATACACAAACTGATACGACATTTTTGCATAACTGAAATTGACAATAATAGTACTAAAAATCGTACCAGACAACTAATATTTTTACATAAGTTAACCAACATAAAAATAATAATAACTCATCATTTATCTTGGGATATAGTCAACACAACAATTAACTAGATCTAATACCACATTACCCAGTTCAATTACAAAGCGTAAATCAATGTACATATTAATATATGGTAAACAAATATAGTTATATGACCAACCTCAATAATGTAAAATTGCCAAAAAATACATGCAACCAAGTATAAATCTCGAATAATTCATATATCATTAAAAGTTGCACAATTACACTTATTATGACAATATTGTTTACATACAACACAACTATCTTGCTTATTTTGAAAATATATGTAATAACCCATCCGGAACTGACCTAAATCCTGACCCAAAAAAAGTCCATATAAACTTAGAGTTATTCTAAACAGATCATTGGTTTCTATAAGGAATACATGAACAGAGTCAAGCTAAAACAAAATCAGAATCTCACAGCGGAAGGGATAAAATATAATAATTGAAAATGGATGTACACCATTAAATAAAACCACGGTACTGTTAACTACATCAAATTACAACTGTCATACCAAGGTACATCAATAATAATATCCCATTATTACAATAAACTACCAAACATGACAAGAACAATAACATGCTATATAATCTCCTTCGTCAGGCTCCAATCTCCATGACTTCATCACTCAAGCATTCCCACATACTAACCTGTTTAATTATTATAAGGAGGGAGGTCAGAACTGGTGAATGAAAATCACATAAGATTAAGGAATGTCTATTTCTTGTACTTGGCCGTATGGATTCATCAAATTATGTTTACGCAATTTCAACACACAAATATATGTACTTGTTAGACCCAAAAGTGGTTCTAACACCCAAATTGATTAAAAACTAAATGAAATGAGATAAAAATAAAAATGAACACGCAGGATTTATAGTGGTTCGGCGAAGAAATGCCTACGTCCACTTATCGTTTGCTATATTCGATAATTCAGTTGCAAATACAATGTAAGATTCACTCAATTCCACTCACAACTCACTTATATTCACTCAATTGACTAAAACAAAAATGAAAGATGATTTGGATTCTCCGGGAGTAATGGAGTTCGGATTATGGAGGTGGTTGAATTCTCAAAAATGCTGAAAAAAGATCCTTTTCTTTGTCTCCAGACGGGGTATTTATAGGTGTGAATTTGCTCAAAACTTGATCCGGGTCGGGGCCACGTGTCGTCCATCCCATTAGCTTCGGGTTCGGATGAATTATTGTGCTGACAACGCATCAAAATAGCGAACGTTATGGGCAGGAACTGGTCACAGCCGGTCCGGATATCCAGGCGCTTTTGCAGGAGAATAATATGGAACATGGGCTCGGGTCGGAGACACACATGTAAGGGGTTCGGATCGGGATATCCGATCCGACCCGGATTGGCTTGTATGCAACGCTCTCTTCTTCTTTAATCTGCTCCGCTCCGATCTATCTCTGTAGCAGCTGGGTGGCCTTCCGATCCATCTTGAAGAAGACTGTCCTCCGATCCGAACGTGCGCTCTCTGTTTTCAACAGCAATAGCTCGCCGCTCCGAACGGGAGACTTTATCTGATCCGAACCTATACGTTTCCTTAACCCGACCCGGATGATTACATCTGTTCAACTCGAAGCTGTAGCGTCTCCTCCGAACTGAGTAGTGATGGTCTCTCCGATCCGAACCGAAGTCTTCTAATTTGAAATGCTCTCCAATGCTTGATATCTTGACTTTGTGTTGCCTAGTTCACAAAGTAGGCTAACACTTTGCCCCCTCAAAGGATGCTTCTATTGGACATGGAGCATGCTTTGATTGTCATAGCACAAAAGCTTCATCCTTCCTTTTGAATTCACATGCCAAGTTGTCGTACTTCATCCTGCTCGGTTCGGATTCCGACCCGAATGAATTTCTGCTTTGGGTTCCGACCCGAACGGATCTCTTTCTTCTTTAACTCTGCAAGGGATTAGTGGGCCAAGCTGCGTCATTGGGCTTTTCGAACCGGTCCGATCGGGAATACGAATAGTCAGCTTGTTTTTTTTTATATAAATTCACTTCACTTTTCTTCCTTTCTCTCATTCATCGTTTCTGCTCATCCGAACCGATTTCACAGCGAAACTTTAGTCTTTCCAAGAAACTCCAAAATTCTCGCTTCAATCTTTGAATCAAATACATAGGTAGCCTTGTAATCTTGAATCTCGTTGCCATAATTGTTTTTAATTTACATTCGTAGCTAAGTTGAACGATTCGAGCAAAGTAATTGGTTAATTTCACCGCCACGACTTCCTTCATTCTCCGCCTTCGTCGTTAATGGCATCAGCATCATTTCGAGGCGTTAGAGGAGGGTATTAAGACTCGCAGTTGAATACTTGAGCGCTTACCCACTTGATTTTAATTAAAGCCTGGGACATCGGATCGGGTTCGCTACTCAAGAGGAGGAAGAGGAAGGAAACTGAAGAAAATTGGTTCGGATAGGAGAACAGTAGGAGGAAAAGGAAAAGGGAGAAATTCACAGAGCCGGATCGGGTCGGAGCAATAGGGCCAAGAAATGAGTCTTAACTTGTTTGACCGGGTCGGATCGGATCTACGAATACGATGAAGGTCAAGACTTATGCGCTCGGATCGGACCCGGTTGTGAAACAAAAGAGAGAGAATAGGGGTCTGGTTATCCAGGTTAATCCGATCCGCTCCGAGTGTCAATCTCCGAACCGATCCGGATATATCTCTCTAAACATGGATCTTTGCTTATCCGATCCGAACCTGGTGTCTGCATCCGAATCGAACACCACTCAATCTAAAACACAAGCTTTCGTCCAACTATTTAAAAGATATTACTTCCAACTTCATGAACAGTTAGGATAGTGCCTTGCGGACATAAATGAACATTAAGAACAACTCTGACTATCACTTTCTCTTCAAAGCTTCGTTTTACATTGTTGCACTTTTACTTTGCATTTCTCACATTTGCCGCACACATTTTAGTTCACACACATACACAGGGGGGTACGGGCTAATTTACTCTAATCCGTGCTATTGCTTCTTCAATAGTTCCATGACAATGAGGCCCAGACGTTCTTCCAGACTAGCTGAGAGGAAAGAAGCCCTGGGAACTTCTAACAAAATCACTCTTGAGGATATATCTTCTTCTTCGGATCCAGAATGGGACAGCGAGGGTCCAGATTACGGGGTTGGACATCGGGAAAGCGACGAGGTGTCTTCAGAGAATGAAGTTTCTCTGGGTTTTGAGGAGGAAGGAGGGATTGGTGACAATCGAGCACCCGATGAATTTGAATCAGCCATTATATTGGAATCACCTTCGGACTCCGTTGAATCAACAATTGACAACGATCGACTTGTCCGAATTTGCCTAAAATACGGGATAATGAAAAGGGACACTCTAGTGCCTTCACGCTCTGACCGTCCCCACAACCCTCCAGAAGGATATATGGCGGTTACTCGATTAATGTGCATGGTCGGCGCCATTCCTCCATTCTCTCCTTTCATCGTTGATTTCTTAAGACAAATGCGGATTGCCCCCATGCAGTTGCATCCCAATTCATATGCCTATTTGCACACCTTGTACATAGCATATCGTGAAATCCTAGGCATAGAGCTCACGTTCGATGACGTTCACTTCTTCTATAATTTCAAGCATCGGACTCGAGAGACTCCATCCTTCTGCTACTTTGAATCAGTTCCAAAAAGGAAGATAATCTCTGCACCATTTAGCAGTAAAGCTGGAGATTCCAGACTAGAATGGTTCTACGTGAAGCAACAGCCTGGATGCGCCAGGAGATGGACAAAATCAAGTAAAGCACCGATTTTCTAAATCCGGACTCTATACACTTGAATCATCACCCTGACCTGTTTTCCTTTTTGTTTGCAGTCGACAATCCCAAACAGATATCAGATCAGGTGTTCTTTGATCGGATGCACCGACTTCTTAATGGCGATCAAAAATTCTTGACTATCGACGAGGTCCTTAAAGATGAATACCTTCACTTTCATGGGCTGCTATTCGTTTTTCGTAGCATCGGTCATGGGACGGTCCCTTACGCATACATTCCTCCAGTGGAGGTAGTTACAGAGACAGGAGAAGGCTCGGGAATTCCTACAGTGTCTCTTCAAACTTCACCTTCTCCATCTTCCACACAAGATGATGAATTGGCTAATCTGGCCGAAAAGCATCGTGAAGGATATATTGCCCCCGAGGAAACTACTTCTCTAGACAAGTCAAAATCCTCCCAAGAGTCGCCACTTCATGCTTCCGAGGGGGATGTTCCTAGTGCTGATGAGCAAATATTTCAGGGTTTGGGGGATCTCCCCTTACCTGAGACTATATATACTTCAGAGGATTTCAGGAAGGATCCTCTAGTCTTCACCTCTTCTGAAGAGACCACTCCCGCTAAGGCCAAAGAGCCTGCCCGTACTAGTCTAGCTTCAGACTCGGGTTGGTTGGGGGGAAATACACCACTTAGGATACACTTTACACAACAGCATTAGCATTCATTGCACTTCTTTCTCCATGGATCCATTAATTCTAAACTTCGTTTATTTTATCGTGCAGGTACAATGTCTCGATCCTACTACGATATAAGAAAGCTTCGTCGCAGCATGTCCAATCCTCCTCAAGATGTCGAGTATGATCGTCGGGATGATCGTGGTAGGGAGGAGAGAAGACCTTATGATCCCTATCGTTCTCGACCCTCACGTTCCCGCTCACCAGTTCGACCGGAACAAGAGAAATATAAGAGCTATCAAAGCCGCAGGGAGGAGGACAGACCACCATCTAAAGACTCCACTTCCTTCCATGAGAAGCGGAGTAGAGAGAGAACTCCTCCAAAAGAAACTGGGTCTCGAAGTAAGCACAAGGTCCCTGCCACTAAACGACCTAGAATGGACAAAGAGACTACTGAATTCTCTTCACATAGGGACACCGAATTATCAATTCCCGCTCCTCCCCCGCTAGATGCGGGAACTGCAGTAAAGCTGGCATATTTAGAGGAGCAATTTCCCGAGCACTACTTCGAGACTTTGACCTTTCTACCTACCCTTGAACCTATTTCTTCTAATTGGGCAGATGAGGCCAAAGCAAAGATTGATTTGGTGGAAAAACAATATACTGAGATGTTCAAGTATTCACGCAATCTTTCTAGAATCATCCGCACTCTAATCACAAATACCAATTCAATGCAAAAGACCGCAGAGGAGGACGCTAAGGCCTTAAAAACTCTAGGAAAAGATTTAGAAGACACTCAAGCTCAGTTAGCTGTCGCTCAAAGGGACGCTTCTAACTTTAAACAACAATTCGAGGACATGCAAAAGCGTTATCATGACCTGCTTGAGTCTCACACTCAGGAGCGCTCTGAACTAAAAAAGCAAGCTGACGAGGCCAAGTCAGAAGCTGCTAAGACACGCCTTGCTTGTGCTGAGCTTGAACGGAAAAACGCCGAGTTAGCAACGAAGAATGCTGAACTAGAAAAGAAGAACGCTGACTTGGCTTTAAAGCTGTTGGAGGCAGAAAACAGAGCTGCCCTGGCCGAGGGCAATGTGGAGTGTGCTATCAAATCTGCGGAGGAAGCCCGCAAGCAATTATCTGAGGCGGAGGTTGAGATTCAAAGTTTCGGCGAACTAATGATTGAATTCTTCGCACATATTATTCGTCGCCGAAACATTTCTTGGATCGAAGATTATCCATCCACTCTGGTTCAAGTATGGAATCAGATCATCGAGTGGGAAAAAGAGGAACTTAAGATCGATTCCGTCGATGAAGATAAACTGATGGAGAAATACTTGAGAGATGATGAACCGGAGCGCCTAGCTGAAGGGCGCCGCCTTATTGCTGAGGCCATGGAAGAAGAGAGACGGAAGTCTAAACAAAAAACCATTCTCGAAGCTGGTTCCTCTTCTTCTGCCCCTGCAACCTCCGAAGTAGAAGGGTATGATCCCGAAAATCCCTATCTTTTCTCCTCAATTTGCCAAAGCTATTTCTACCTTTCGCCACGTGATTGAACAATCGATGAGAGACCCTTTGTTTTCGCCTGAGTTGATAACTGTTGCTTCTCATTCTGTAGGTGTTGAATCATCCGAAAAGACAGATGTAGCTCAAGGAGCTGCCGCTGGGACAAAGCCCGCTGATAGGGCCAAAAAAGGGGAAGACAAGGCTGCTTCTATAGACTTGGGAGAAGGTAGTGAGCCAACTAAGGTCACCATTCCCCATGATGAAGAAATGATAGCAGCTTTAAAGGACGACGGCGGAGATGGGGGGAATGAAGAGGAACCAGAAGTTGCAATAACCGGGGAGTCAAAAAGTGCTGATAACGTTACCTTGGCTGCAATGAAGGCTGATCAAGACAAGCGCTTGCAATTAAAGGCCGAAGAACTAGACCCTGAGGTCCTCAAGCCCCTCGCAGTTGTGGATGCGGGATCAAGGTTAGTTGTTAAGCTCTCAACTAGATCTATTACAGAGGAACTTGCTAAAAAATCTTCTCTTGATTCCAGTGCCCCGCCCTCCGGGAAGAAGTCTACTGGCTCCAGCACCGCATCTTCAGGAAAGAAGAAGTCCAAACGGATCTTGACCGAAGCTGAGAAAGAAGCAAAGGATGCGGAGAAAGCCGCCAAGAAATCCAAGGCTCATTCCAAATCTAAATAGTGGATTGCCCTGTATCTTTTTAGCATTTTTGTGAACCAATAATTGCTGCTACAAAAGTAGCTCCTGCATTTTCTTTTTTAGCTATTTCCCTGTACAAATTCATTCATTTGTAAATAAAAATAATTCACTTTTTGCAATGTTTGTTTGTTAGTAGTTCTGCACTTATGTAAAAATGCATGTCTATAGTTATGAAACGAAGTTATGGAGGGGGGAATATGCGTATGCATACGTGTCCCCGGTCAATTCCCACAAATTATTTAATGCTTAATCAAGCAATCTGAATGCTCCCAATTCTCTGACGGGATAGCACTTCCTGTGTCGTCAGTACCTGTCGTTTTTTCTGGCATTTCTTTTATACTCTCTCTCTTTCTCTTGAGAGTTAGAGTTCGAGCTTAGTCATCTATTCATTCCCCGGTCTTTCAACGGGGAAAGATTTCTTTTTCAGCGCTCAGTCGGAGACGCCTTTATACTCTCTTTCTCTCTGGAAAGTTAGAGTTACGAGAAGAATTTCTTTTTCAGCGCTCAGTCGGAGACGCTTTTATACTCTCTCTCTCTGGAGAGTTAGAGTGACGAGAAGAATTTCTTTTTCAGCGCTCAGTCGGAGACGCTTTTATACTCTCTCTCTCTCTCTGGAGAGTTAGAGTTAAGAATGTCGTTTTCTCATTCTTTTTTGTCTTATCGCACAAACAGTCGTTGTGCTTCTTTTTATGTCTAAACTGTCTTCAACCTTTTTAAGCTGTGAGTTATCCTGTATCTTATAATCACAACAGAATAACTGATAAATGTATATACGTAATGCATAAAAGTAAATGACACACAATATTTTTATAGTGGTTCAGCTAAGTCGTAGCCTACATCCACTTTATAGTCCTTTATTCATATCGTCAGATTTTCCCAAGGCAAGTCGTGCCTTATTACAGGGTTCACAGGAAAAATAACAAAGAGTACAGCATTTCTAATCCAAATATCGCATTAAGTGTTGGGCATTCCACGCTCGAGGGACTTCTTCGCCATCTACGGTCGTTAACTTGAAGGTTCCTTTTTCAAGTTTCCGTTGGATGACAAAGGGTCCTTCCCATTTTGGGCCGAGGTGAGGAAGGGATGGAAAAACTCTCTTTAGCACCAAATCTCCTGGTTCAAAAGTCCTGAGGCGAACTTTTTTGTCATAATAGCGTGCCATCTGACGTCGATGTCTTGCCGCACGCAAATCCGCTTCATCCCTTTTTTCTTCGACTTCATCAAGAGACTCAAGTAAGAGCGCCCGATTTGTCATCGGGTCGTAATATGTCACCCTGTGGGAAGGAACTTCCAGTTCAACTGGAATTACTGCTTCTGAGCCAAAGGAGAGAGAGAAAGGGGTATGACCGGTGGCTGTCTTAAATGTTGTTCGATATGCCCACAAAGCTAGGGGCAATTCGTCAACCCATCTTGCCTTTGCACGCTCTAACCGTTTCTTGAGGATGGATTTTATAACTTTGTTTATTGCCTCTACTTGCCTGTTTGACTGCGGATAGGCAACTGCAGTATATCGCTTGTCTATCTTATACTTCTGACAGAGATTTCTGAATTCAGTACTATCAAACTGGGTTCCGTTGTCAGTTATAATCGTCCTTGGAATCCCGAACCGGCATATAATATTTCTGACCACAAAACTTATCACCTTTCTTGCTGTGATCTTGGTCAAGGGCTCAGCTTCTACCCACTTAGTAAAATAGTCCACGGCCACTATTGCATACTTAGCTCCTCCTTTAGCAATTGGTAAAACTCCAATGATATCAATTCCCCACGTGGCTAATGGCCAAGGACTCACCATTGATTTAAGTTGGGTCGATGGTGCCCTGGGGATTTTGGCGAATCTCTGGCACTTATCGCAGCGTCGTGAGTAATCAGCTGCATCTTTATTGATCGTAGGCCAGAAGTATCCGTACCGCAATATCTTCTTTGCTAAAGTTTGACCTCCTGTATGATCTCCACACTCACCTTCGTGTACCTCTCTTAGTACACGCTTGATGTCGTCGTGTGCTATACATCGTAACAGGGGCATGGAAAATCCTTGCCTATAAAGTGTATCATCTTGTATGACATACCTGGTAGCTTTGCGAACTATAGCTCTTTTCTCACTCTTCCTTGATGGGAGTGTCCCATTCTTAAGGAAATTCTTAATTGGAGTCATCCACGACTCCTTCTCTGGTTCTGCTTCAAAGACGAATTCAATTTCCATTGACTCAAAACTTGGTGATTCCAACGTTTCAATTGGAATTATTTCAGTCTCTTCTGGATCGTCGGAACTAGCCAGCTTTGCCAGCCTATCTGCTTTCTTGTTTTCAACTCTGGGAATGTGCGTTATGTTGTACCGCTCTAAGCTATTCAATAGCTCTCTCACTTTCCCGAGGTAGGCGATAAGTCGAGGTCCTCGAGCCACAAATTCCTCTCGCACTTGGCAGACAACAATTTTAGAGTCACAAAATATTTCTAACATTTTTATTACGAGGTCTTTAGCAAGCTTCAGCCCGGCAATCAGGGCTTCATACTCAGAGTCATTGTTAGTCGCCGAAAATTCTAATCGCAGGGCGTAATATAACGACCGTCCTTCGGGAGTGATTAAGACGACTCCAGCTCCGGACCTTCGGTCGTTCTTGGCTCCATCTGTATATAGTTTCCACGGATTTATCTTTAGCTCATCTTCGGACTTAACCACTCTATCATTGACTACTTCCTCTTCTGGAATGGTGAACTCCGCAATGAAGTCTGCTAGAGCTTGCCCCCTGATTGACTTTCGTGGTTGAAAATTCAAATCAAACTGACTTAGTTCTATGTTCCATTTGATCAACCTACCCGATGCTTCGGGTCTCTGCAACACCTGCCTTAAGGGCTGGTCGGTGTATATGGTTATTGGATGGGCTTGGAAATAGTGACGAAGTTTTCGGGATGCGATCAGGAGGCTGTAAGCGAGCTTCTCAATTTTTGGGTAGTTGCGCTCTGCCGCCGCTAATTTCTTGCTTACATAATACACTGGCCTTTGTACTTTATCTTCTTCTCGAACCAGGGCTGTACTGACGGCGTGAGCCGAGACGGCCAAGTAAACAAACAATTCTTCGTGATCTACGGGCTTTGATAAAATTGGCGGTTTCTCTAGCAGTTCCAATAAATTTCGAAAGGCCTCAACACAGTCCGGAGTCCACTCAAAGTTCTTCTTTCCTCTTTTAATTAAGTCAAAAAACGGAACACATTTGTCTGTGGCTTTGGAGATGAATCTACTCAGTGCTGCTACTTTCCCTGCAAGACTTTGGACGTCTTTAATTCTCCTCGGCTCTTCGATATTTCTAATCGCTGCTATCTGGCTAGGGTTGATTTCAATTCCTCGGGAACTCACAATGAAGCCAAGGAACTTTCCCGATGCCACTCCAAAGGAGCATTTCAGAGGATTCAATTTCATCCGGTACTTTCGCAGGATACCAAACATTTCCGCCAAGTCTTGCGTATGGCTGGAGGACTGTTTCGATTTGACAAGCATGTCATCCACATAAACTTCCATAGTTTTTCCTATTTGATTATAAAACATTCTGTTCACCAAGCGCTGATAAGTAGCTCCAGCGTTTTTCAATCCGAATGGCATTACAACATAACAATATAATCCCAAATTCGTAATGAAGCTTGTATGTTCTTGGTCTGGCACGTGCATAGGAATTTGGTTATATCCAGAATATGCGTCCATGAAAGAGAGAAGTTCATGACCTGCTGTCGAGTCTACAAGCTGGTCAATCCTGGGAAGTGGGAAACTATCTTTTGGGCAAGCTTTGTTTAAATCTGAAAAGTCAATGCAAGTCCGCCACTTTCCGTTTGGCTTCTTTACTAAGACGGGATTCGATATCCAGTCGGGATATGTCGAATCTCGGATAAATCCATTCTGCTTCAACTTCTCTACTTCCTCTTTGAGAGCAGCCGACCTCTCTGGGCCTAGCATGCGTCTCTTTTGCTTCACAGGCGGATGCTTCGGATTTACATTCAATTTGTGACTTATAATGGATGGCGATATCCCACACATGTCAGCATGGGTCCAGGCAAACACATCTAAGTTTGCCTTCAAGAAGTCCATTAGTTCTTTAGCTCGACGTGGATCCAATTGAGAACCAATCTTCAAAACTTTTGTCGGATCAGCTTCATCAATGGGAATTTCCACTGTCGCTTCATTAGGAGTTGCATTCTTAGCCTCTGGTTCCTCGTCTTTTCTGGGATCCAGGTCTTCAGGTGTTCCTTTGGGCAACTCCTTTGGGGTCAATCTCTCTAATTGCTATGCCGAGCCCCCCTTTAAGGGAGACGAGGCATCTTTACTTTCAACGTTAAGTCCTTTCATCAACATCTTTAACTCGGCCACATAGCAGGCCCGTCCAGAAACTTGATCCCCTCTCATTACTCCAGTTCCGGCTTCGGTTGGGAACTTAAGTAACAAACACCAAGGGGCGATACAAACTCTGAATTCAGCAAGGGCAGGCCTCCCCAAAAATGCATTATAAGGCGAATCTACGTCCAATACTACGAACTGGAGCATCCGCACTCTTCTACGTTCCCCTTGCCCCAGGGTCACGGGCAACTCTATATATCCCATGGGAGCTGTCGACGCCCCGTTGAAGCCTCTAATCCATCCTTCACACGGCTTCAAATCTTCAGATTCAAGCTTCATTTGATCAAATGACTTTTTGAATAAAATATTGACAGAACTTCCGTTGTCTACTAATACCTTATGGACCAAGGCCAGCCCAATGGTGGTAGTAATAACCAACGGATCATCGGTGGGTGAATGGATCCCAGTATTATCTCGGCTGCGGAATACCACGTCGTCAAACATGGTCTTCTGTTGTTTTATGGGGGTGATATCTTCCAAATCATCACCCTCGTTCACATCTAGGTGCTTGGCAGCGTTTACATATTGATCCATTGACCTGAAACTTCGGATTGCCGGGTGAGGTCCGCCTACTATGGAGTTGATAACAATTCCCTTACCTTTCTGCTGCGCTGTAGGCTTGGGAGCATGTAGGATCTGTTTTGGAGCCTGCTCTCCTTACCCCCTGTCCCTCGGGGCAACCTTGTACTCATCCAACTTTCCTTCACGCAGCAGCTTCTCAATCACATCCCTCAAATGCCGACATTCATTGGTCGAATGCCCATGAGTTCCGTGAAACAAACAAAATTTCCCTGTCGCCATTTCTTTCTCGGTCGAATCACGAGGTGGCGGTCTTTTGTACTGTAACACATTGTACGTATCCAGATAAATATTTTCCAGGGTGTCGTTCAATGGTGTATAATTCTCGTAGTTCTGGAACCGGGGTCTTTTGTTAGGATCACTTCCCCTATTTCTGTTTCTTCTGTTACCGTTTGGATTACGGTTATTGTTGTTGTTACCCCCGCTTCCAGCATTGCTGTTTCCACCCTTGTTTCCTACATTTACTTCAACCTTGCCAGAACTTTCCCCAGACTGCTTCACGGCGATATTACTTTGCACATTCTCCTTTGAAGCCGTCTCAGACTTTCTCTTTCGGTTTTCCCTGGCCTCCTCTCGTCTTAGATAAATATCGGCTTTTTCGTAGAATATCTCCCTTGTGGAAGGTGTTTTCCCAGAAAGGTAATCTCCAAACTCAGATTCAGGATCAACTCCTTCCTTCAATGCCATCAGGATAGTGGGCTCATGCGGGTCACTGACCTCAGTCACAGCTTGGTTAAAACGGTCAAGATATGCCCTCAAAGACTCTCCTGGTGCCTGCTTAATTCTCGATAATTCAATAACACTTTTGGACTTTCGGGCATGGAGACGGAACTGGTTCATGAAACGCTCGCTTAGTTCCTTGTAATTTGAAATCGAACGAGGAGGAAGTCGGGTAAACCAGAACAGTGCCACATCTTCTAAGTAGATTGGGAATGCTTTGCACTTCACTTCATCAGGGGCAACAGCAGCATTCATGAGCCACGAGTACCGCATCAAATGCTGTCCCGGATCAGTCCTTCCGTTGTACTTGTCCATCTATGGCAAGTTAAAGCGTCGGGGAAATTGGAAGTCGAGGATATCGTCGGTGAAGGGAGTATGGCTTCGCTCAATGCCATAATCTTCATTTGTATAATTCCGGCTCTCGGACATGATCTGGCGAACCATTGCCTGTACATCAGCATTAATTAGGGGCCGCTCAGGTTCCCTAGCCCTAGTATCCGAATTCCTTCTGGGCTCTTGTTCAGGAGATGCCCTTCTTCTTCGAGCTGCCTCTGCTCGATTCCGTTCCCTGCGCTCCCGGTCGATCTCGGGAGGAGGGGACTGGAGTCTTTGCCCCCGAGTGGGGTCATTGTTTCCTAATGCTCGTGCAATATCCTCACGAGATCCCAAAGATCCAAATGTCAGCTGCTCCACGTTCTGAGGTCGTTCAAGTGGCCTTCATTCACGCGGCCGCTCTTCCTCGGAAGATGAAGATTGATCCACTGGTGTGTGACGAACCGGTGATGGAGTTCTTTGCCGACGGAGTTCACTAATCTCCCGACTCATGAGCCTCATATTTTCCTGCATCATGAGATTAGTGCGCTCGTGAACTTTCATAGCCTCCGTTGTGCTCTCAAGCATGTCAAGCAAGCGCGAGAAATCTCCTTGAGTGATGGGCGCAGATGGATTGACTTGATCACCAACCCTGGTGGCTGGAATCGGAGCATTCGTAGGGACTCGAGTAGAGGTTCCAGCTTCACCAAGGATCGGGTCGGATTGGAGGTAGGAGGTCGGGTCGGTTCGGAGCTGGGGAGCCTGGTCGGATCGGTACGTGGCAAGCAACTCAGGTCGGTTCAGATTGGGGGAATGCACTGCTTCAGAATCTCCTACCCGGATCGGATCGGAGCTCTCCCCCTGCTGGCGGCTCGGATTTCCTGCATTGGTTCTTCCTGCTGCTGAACTCTGCCCCCGAGACCTTGTTACAACAGCATTTTGCTGGTCTTCGCCAGCTCCATTTCCTCGAACAGACTGAACTTCCTTGCCTTTTCCTTTGGCCATGAGTCTTTGACAATCACTTCAACAAATATGAAAGAGCGAAAAAACTTAAGGATTAACTTCTTTGAACCCAACGGTCCAAAAAGTAGAAAGAAATCCCGGAAAATGAAGAATATAGATGATGATTCTCAGTGAAAGCACCAAAATGTTAGACCCAAAAGTGGTTCTAACACCCAAATTGATTAAAAACTAAATGAGATAAAAATAAAAATGAACACGCAGGATTTATAGTGGTTCGGCGAAGAAATGCCTACGTCCACTTATCGTTTGCTATATTCGATAATTCAGTTGCAAATACAATGTAAGATTCACTCAATTCCACTCACAACTCACTTATATTCACTCAATTGACTAAAACAAAAATGAAAGATGATTTGGATTCTCCGGGAATAATGGAGTTCGGATTATGGAGGTGGTTGAATTCTCAAAAATGCTGAAAAAAGATCCTTTTCTTTGTCTCCAGACGGGGTATTTATAGGTGTGAATTTGCTCAAAACTTGATCTGGGTCGGGGCCACGTGTCGTCCATCCCATTAGCTTCGGGTTCGGATGAATTATTGTGCTGACAACGCATCAAAATAGCGAACGTTATGGGCAGGAACTGGTCACAGCCGGTCCGGATATCCAGGCGCTTTTGCAGGAGAATAATATGGAACATGGGCTCGGGTCGGAGACACACATGTAAGGCGTTCGGATCGGGATATCCGATCCGACCCGGATTGGCTTGTATGCAACGCTCTCTTCTTCTTTAATCTGCTCCGCTCCGATCTATCTCTGTAGCAGCTGGGTGGCCTTCCGATCCATCTTGAAGAAGACTGTCCTCCGATCCGAACGTGCGCTCTCTGTTTTCAACAGCAATAGCTCGCCGCTCCGAACGGGAGACTTTATCCGATCCGAACCTATACGTTGCCTTAACCCGACCCGGATGATTACATCTGTTCAACTCGAAGCTGTAGCGTCTCCTCCGAACTGAGTAGTGATGGTCTCTCCAATCCGAACCGAAGTCTTCTAATTTGAAATGCTCTCCAATGCTTGATATCTTGACTTTGTGTTGCCTAGTTCACAAAGTAGGCTAACAGTACTAATAGGACAAACAACTCTAAAGTCAATTAAGGTCCACATGCTTATATAAGGGTGGATGTCTATTATCACTTAATACCCTACAAGATGGGATATCATTTGGTCACTTAAGGCCATCATCTATATTTAATTATGGGTTGATTCTTACTATCATTTAATACTTTATGGAAGACCCAAGTCACTTAAGACCCTGTCTTAATGTTATCAAATAATCTCTCTTTTGTAATACAGAAAATGGTAATTTGCCACTTAATACCGGGTGAAGGCATACACTTGTTGTCATTTAAGACCTCTCCGGTTGACCTATGTGTTATACTGTTTAACTGGTATTACGGGTAAACTCCTAGACACTTAATCATTCCCTTAGAAAGACGGTCCCTTACGAACTCTTATATTGCCCATCCCTAGGTATGACCTCACACAACACCTAAATAATAAGCGAACAACTTTTGGAGAACTACCCTACTCATATGTTTATCTTTTTAATTAAGACCATTTAATACCTTATAAGAGAAAGACAAACATAATGACCATTTTAAAACCTAATAAGTGTAGGTCCCATGACTTTGGTCCAAAACCAAGGAGTGAACCTTATGAACAGACCTAGTCCAAACCACTTAAAATCCAAACAGGATAGTTCGGCCATTTAATACCTTCTTCAGGCAGGTCTACTTCACTAGACATCCCACATTAAACCCAATACTACTTGTAGATGTTGGATTTGTCAAGCAGTTTTGGTCATACTTCTATTGCAAGTTGGACTTAACCTCGCCTCTTTGTGTACTTATTATAATGGCCCATGACACTTAGACCTCTCACATTAACCTGACTTACTTGTAGATGCTGGATATGTCGGTCGATTCCTAGTAGGCTTCTACTACAAGCAGGGGTTAACCTCCTATCGATGAGTCATTAATATTAATTAATAGTCATAATACTCACACGCATACAAATTTCCCATGGGGACATTTAAATTCTAATTTTCTAATTTGATGTATTTAGTACACATTAATACATTTTTGTAATATGTTAATTACACTGTAAATAGTAATAAATAAAACGTAAATTGAGGACACATAAAGAACCAAACTAAAACGTTAAAATGTCAATCGTAACTACAAGATTATGGTTTACAAGTTTATTTCTCTAACTTCATTAACATAGCACAAAATGTATATTCACATTTAATAATAACAGGTATATAACAAATATATCCAAAACAGCTTGTAACCTAGTTTAAAAGATTACTTCAATAATAAAAGGAAGATGAGATGCAATTTGCTAATATATGTATAATCCCTTTTTGGTACTGCTTCACTTTTCATATGATCTTTATACAAAAACTTAAGACTTTTGCGATATGTGTTATAATACGTTCAAACTATCTATTTAAAAATAGATGCTCAAGCCTATTTAAATTACAAGCACCCAAATCTTATGCTTTTGCGCATATGTGAGACTTAGGAGTTACAAAAAGTGAATCGGACCATTATTAAGACTACATAACACCCAAAAGTCTTTTTTTTTTACATTCATAACTAAAACATCAATAGATCAATGATTGACCATTTTTGTAAATTATAAGGGATTTGGAGGATCTGTTTATATTTTGCTTTCATGAAAATCCAACCCCCTTTAGGAATAACAATCCAAATCTACACTATTAAGATATAGAAAATAGTAAACTTATACAATTTCCACTCCCGATAACACAAGGAGAAGGATGAAGATGATGTGTAAAATTAGTTTCTAGATTGTTTCCTCGTGATTACCATTTTCCAAACTTCCTCCTAATTCAATATATACATATAAGAATTTGACTAAATTCTTATACATATATGTATATATTCTAATTCCAGAAAATTCTAAGAAAAATAGATTAGTAAGGTAGAGAAATGGGTTAAGGAAGAAGAAGAATCCTGACCTATCAAATTTGCGGAATTAAGAATAATGGTGGAGAAGTAGAGTAGAGGTGCATAAGAAAATGAACGTTGGGTTTAGGGTAGAGGCTGAGGGTTTATTTATAGTTTTAGAGTGTGTGTGGACCGTAGGATTAGTTATATAAAATATGGATAGTCCGTTCGAGCAAAAATATATAAAACCCTTAACAATAGCTGCCTCCCTCTCACCTACGACCAAGAGGACGATCGACCAGCCAGTCGACCTCCCTCTTGGGGAGAGGTCGGCCCGCTCTTAGGTAGAGCGCAGGGAGTGTTGTTTCCCTTACGTTGCTATTTTGTTAATTACATTAATTCATTTTGATTGATTCTTTCCGTTATTTCTTTATTCTTGTCCCCTCATGTATACTTACAAATACACACAATTTCAAATTCCCAATGAATATTCCATTATGCAAAAAGTATATTATTTTATTCTTGGTTTATATTCTTACAGTTTGAGTTTCAAATTCTATGTGTATTTAGTTCTTATACAACATGTTTTATTAATAATTTCTTCATACAGACTCCATTTTCGATAAATAATATATGAAAACGGACTAGAATTTCGCCATGAATACAATAGTAATATTTTCATGGCCTAATTCTCAATTATTCAAAATTCTTATTTTCGACCCATTAATATTTTATTATAAATTTAATTATCTATGTCGATTTGGGGTATATTTTACGGGGTGTTATATTCTCCCCCCTCCTTTAAAAGAGATTTCATCCTGAAATATTTTCCAAAGGGCTAAAAACACAACTCACTCTAACAAACATGTTATACACCCAGGGTATTTATTAGACATCCATGAAACATCTATACTCAACGTGATTATGCACTATAGACTTGCTAAAATGAGCTCAGTCCTAGCATGAAAATGTAACATGTGATGTTGTATCTATGCAAAATATTTTAATATGTGTTAGATCCAAAATTGGGTCTAACACCCAAGTTGTTCTAATCTATGAAGAATTATAGCTGAAATATAAAGAAAAAGCAGAAAAGACGCGAGATTTATAGTGGTTCGGCGTTAACGAGCCTACGACCACTTTATATGTTGCTGATTATATGCTGAATGCAGGTACAATCAATGATTTCACTCAATCTCACTCTTACAACTGTGATTTTCTCAATAATTTCGAGATAACTTTAAATAGAAATAATGGAGATATGATAATGGTGGAATCAGGTTTCTCAATTGTCAAAAGATCCCCAAAAATGCCAAGTTCTGGGCTATTTATAGCTGATTTCTTTAGGCGGATCGTGGTCATACGTGGCACAAATCTCGAGAATCTCGGACTGGTTCGTAGCTTGATAGAGAATTCGTCAATATGACAATTGTGGACAGGTGTCGCGAGATCCTGCATTCTCGGATCGTGGTTGAATTAGTCATAGCCTTCATTTACTGGTTTCTATAGCTCGGGTCGGATCGAGCCAACAAGAGTGGATCGAGTCGCATAGAGGGTCGCGATCCGATATGGCATTGCGATCCGTGGAAGAGTGAGTGACCGCGATCGAACTTCAGGGGATTGAGAAGAGTGAAGCTTCATATTTCCTTCTTGTGTGTGAACCTTGGTGGCCTGGTCAAAAAGCTAGCCAACATTTTGCCCCCTCGAAGTATGTTTTATCGAGGATGGAACATGCTTCAAAATCGCATAGACGTCTTTTCATAGAAAGATGTAAATCAGTGGTTGCGTCTGTCTGAAATGTCATGTTACTTCAGAAAGTTGCTTTCTTTGACCGGTATAAATATCCAGCTAGATCTTCAATTATTTCTGTGTTCATTGGATAATTCTCATCTCTGGAATTTTTCGGAAATATCGCTACTAAATTGCCGGGTATGTCTTAGAACTAATTGTAGAAAATAGTAATTTATAGCTTGTTGTATTCCTGTGAACTTGGAACATTATCTTTCCAATCCATCAATCATGTTGGGCCTCAGATCGTCATTTCTCACCATGGATCGCGGTAAACTGTGCAGCACATCTGGAGGGGATCACTTCGCGTCATGGACCATGGTGGGTTTTTCAACGCGTTGCGGCCCGTCAGGCTCCACAAGCCATATATGACAAAAAAAAGGGAGACCAACGGTTTCTTTCTTTGGCTATATAGACCGGTCCCTCCCCTCCTCTTCCTTTCTTTCTCCGTTTATTGTTGCGCCGCCAGCTCCCCTGAGTAAAAACTCTAGCTTTTAACTCTTCAAAAATCCACTTGTTTCCTGATTTAAGAAAGGTAATTATATTTGAGAATGCTTTCATGCGATTTCTCTCTCATTTTCCTTGGGTTTTCACTGGTTTGAGAGGGGAGAGCGGAGGAGTTGTGTGGCGTTCGAGGTTCTGGAGGCTGATGAGGCGCCATGGATCTTGTTGTTCGAGTTCGGAGGAGGAGAGGAGGGATAAGGAAGGAGAAGAAGGAGCATATCAGGCTGGGTCGTGGCGAGGACGTGGCAGTGGATCGTGGTGGCAGATGAGAGGAGTGGGATTTAATGGGTGGATCGGGTCGCGATGATGAATGGGTTACTGGTTCATGAGAGGGCAGGAAGACCTGGATCGTAAGAAACATACCACGATCTGATCCTTGCTTCACGGCCTGGTTCGATTCACGACCCCATCTCCTTCGCGATCCAAAGACGTATCACGATCCGGGCCTTATTTTGCGATCCAGTTGACGAACGATCCGATGAACTTACCAAATAAACAATGCAAGTTAACTCTGATATATCAATGGACAGTTAGGCTAGAGCCCTTGAGACTTTCTGAACTGGACAGCAGCATAACTTGACTGCATATGACAACTAATACTTCGATGATCTTGCTAATTTTTATACTTTTCATTAATGCATGCACAGGCACGCACTTGCACTAGCACACACAGGGGACGGATAATTATATTCTAATTTCTCATGTTTACTCGCCTAAACAGTATTGTCGGGTAATCGTTCTCCTTCAAGATCTGAAACAGAGATAGACCCCGAGATGTCTGAGCACCATAGCCCCAAGGTTCTTCCAATTAATCCAGATGGTGAGGATTCTGAATCCGAATATGAAGCAGAAACAGAATCGGATTCATCTGAGAGTACCTCGCTTGACGAGGAGTCCGAAGTGAATGACCGAGCTCCCGATGATATTCCTGGTGCACTAGAAACTGATAAATTCAATGACTCTTTAGCTTCCAAACTGGACGACAAAAAACTTTAGGAAATTTGCTTAAAACACGGGATTCCCTGGGATGATGTGAAGGTACCGGGGAGGGAAGATAGGCCTCATCTCGCTCCGGAAGGGTATATGACAGTCAGTCGACTCATGTGTGGAGTAGGCGCCATTCCTTCGTTTCCTCCAATCGTCATTGAAACCCTAAAACGATTGGGTATTGCTCCGATGCAGCTTCATCCCAATGCCTACGCAGCTTTATACACTTTATACATTGCGTATGCAGAAATCCTGCAAACTGAGCTCACGTTTAAAGACTTGAAGTTCTACTACCTTTTCAAGCATCGTTCTACAGCAACCCCAAATTTTTCTTTCTTCGAGTCGGTAGCCAACAGGAAGGTCTTGTCTAATGATTACAGCAACATAGGGGATCCCAATGCCGATTGGTTTTATATAAAGTGACAGGCTGGGTGTGCGAGAAGATGACTTAAATCAAGTAAATTTCCAGCCTTTGAATGAATAACGTGTTTAAGAAATCGGAGCGCTAACATGCTTCTTTTTTCTATACAGATCACACTTTTCTGAAGACAGAAGGCTCAGTGCACAGCAATTGACTATCCCTTCTTCTTAAAAGCGAGTCGGACTTCTTAAGGATCAAGAAATGTATTACTGACGAAAATCTTCACAGGCATCGCCTTCTGGACATAAGATTTGGACTTGGAGCGGGTGGCAAACCTTACAAGTATGTGCCCTCGACTGAAGGAGAAGGGACATCACAAGCAGCCGAGACAACCAGACTTCATAGGAGCCCTTCACCGATGGTTGATCAGGATGATGAAGATTTAAATGTATATGGAGGAGATGAGGCCCAGGCTGGGAAGCCTAAGGAAATCCCAGCCTCTTCAAAGGATTCTCCCTCAAGGGCCTCACTACCGGTTGAGCCTGCCGCTCCCGATGACTTAACAGAGGAGCAGTTATTCAAGGAATTAAGCAAGATTCCTATACCCGACGATGTATATACATAAGAAGATTTCGGAGGGGAGCCATTTTTTCCTATCTCTGAGGAAACAAATGCTCCAGTTGAGGAACGAGAAACCACCCAGATGAGCCTAACTTCGGGCCCTGGTCTGTTAGGGGGAATTATATGGGATGCACAAATCACATGCACTGTTTGACCCCACACTTTTATACCATCAGTATTCAAGGTTTTAATGTGTACTTGTTTCTTTTATAGGTAAGATGACTTACAAACGATCTTATTCTCATCGCTCTCTCCGTGAAGGCACACCCAGTCTTCATTCAAATCCAAATCCTGCTCGCAGTGATAGTCGGGGAAAGGATAGTTATCGGCCTCGCGACCCTCCTCAAACTTATTCTACACGATCCCGATCTCCTTCCAGGCATGGTTCCGGGAAACCTCATAGTCGTCGACTACCACCGGCTGGGGGTAAGCAACTTCCTAGGGACTTAACCCCTCTAAAAAGTACGCCTTCTCACGTCCAATCTTCCAAGAAAGAACGCGAGTCAGAGGACAAAAATAAAGACGAGGGCAAGATCGTGAAGAAAGGAAAAGAAGCTTTGGTCTCCCCTGGCGATCACGACTCCGACAGTCTCGTTGCACGAAATGTTATCCATGGCCCCGAAAATCTGGCTAAATTGGCGCCTTGCGCAAGGAATTCCCCGATATTTTCTTTGAGAGGATGATGTTTGTACCGGGTCTTGAGCCGATTCCCAGGGACTGAGATACTGAGGTGATAGGATATGTGTGTCATGTAGCCAAACAGTATGAGGTAATGAAAAAGCACACCGTTAACCTTTCAAATGCCATCCGTCACCTAGAAACGGACGCGGCCAGATCCAAGGTGAGAATTGAGAATAATGACAGGGCTAGGAGCAAAATGGAAAAAGACTTGGAAGATGCACAGGCCCGTCTGGCTTTAGCTCAGCGAGACGCAGAGAACTATAAGACAGAATTGGAGGAAGCTAGGAAGCGTTTTCATAGCGAGCTAGACTCTAATATCCAAGAACGACTGTCGCTGAAAAAGGAAATAGAGGATCTTAAAATGGCCAATACTGATTTGAAGACAACACAGAGCCATTTTGATGCTGAAAAGGCTGCTTGGGAGAAGGAGAAAGCGGACTTGAAAAACAGTCTCGCAGCTGCCGAAAAAGAAAAGGAGGGCTTGAGTGACCGACTTATTCAGGATGAGGGGCGAGCGGTTCTTGCTGAGACTAATGCTAACAGCATTCTTGAATCTTCTTCCACCACTGCTGACAAGCTTGCCGAAGCTGAAAAAGAGATAGAAGGTTTTAGAGAGTTGGTATTCGACTTCTTAGGCCAAGTCATCAAAACTCGGGACATTTCTTGGATCCCAGATTATCATGTTACTCTTGCCAACATATGGGATGCGATTGTCAAGGATGAGAAGCAGCGATTGAAGGTTAATGAGATTGATGAAGGCCAGCTAATGCAGAGACTCCTCAAAGGAAAAGAGCCCGAGGATTTGGAGGAGGGGAGACGCCTAATCCAAGAAGAGGTTGAGAAGGAGAAGACCAAGGCCAAGGGCAAAAGCAAACTTGACGAGGGCTCGAGATCAGCAGCGGAACTCAAGGCTCCCGAAGTTGAGGAGTATAGTCCCGACGATCCGTTAATTCCCTTGCACCCAGCTCCTCCGGCTATCGGAGCTTCTGCTGTAAACTTGGATGAAATGTCAGCTGAAGGTATTTCCATATTTTCTCCGCAATTTGTCAAAGCAGTTATGACTTTTCGCCGTTATGCGGAGCAGCCCGTTGAGTTTCTAACATGTGCCTCTCATAATACAGGTGACACATTGACCGAGAAAAGGGGAGAAGAGAAGGCGGAGGAAGAGAAAGTTGACATCCCCTCAGGTACTGATGCTGAAATTTCTGAGATTTCAAAGCAAAATGAGGGTGGTGAAAAGGTAACCGTGGCACCTGTGGTATCCAGCACTGATGTTCCTGCAGATGCCGAGGTTATTGTTGCTTTGAAGGACACGAACGGTGGTCACGGGGATGAAGAGGATAATGTTGTTATTACAGATGAAATCAAGGGTGATGGTGATGAAACCTTGGCTGATAGACAGGCTAAGGAAAAGAAGTAGTTGGTTCTTATGAAAGGGGAACAAGACCCAGTATACGTGCCCCCTATCTCTGAAATCGATCCCAAAACTGGGTTAGTCATAGGATTCTCCTCCCGATCAATAACTTCACAACTTTCCTCTCAATCTTCTAGTTCTTCGCCAGAGCCTCTTGTTGATAAGAGGAAGAGGAAAAAAGGTGATCGTTCGGATGTTGACAAGGAGGAGTCGGCGAAGCAGAAGAAGATCAAGAAGCCAAAATAGCCCCCCAAGCATGAGTAGGATGCAGATGTTAGTTCATATTTTTTTCTTAGGATTTTTAGGCTTTCCACTGGTCAGAAAATGTAATTGTGAGAATGGCCCTCACTTTTGTTTAGCTATCTTATCTTGTATCCCTGCATCTTAGTAAATGAAAATTGATTTCTTTGCCTTTACTTTAATATGCAATGCAGTGATTCCAAGTTCCTTGCATCTCTGTGCAACCTCCTGAGTAGCCAACATAACGGCATGAGGGGATGATTCGTCTTGGTCGACCTTGACTTTCATCCTTGTCGTGATATGAACAAGAGTTTCCCTTCAAGACAAATCAGTCACATAAAAAGGGGAACTGAACCTGCGGACCTGCAATTTTAATTTATCGCATTAGCCACAAATATTTAAACCATAATTAATCGAAAATTAAATCATGAATCACATTAGCAAAATTTTAAAATTTCTATGCAGAGATGTGATGTGTGTGTATATGCCCCCAATCAATCATTTAATATGATGCCTGGCCAGGGCTTATTAATGATTGATTAGAGTCATGTGTTACCTCCTATCATGAAAGGTGGGGGAAAGGATTCTTTTAGCGCTAAATTTCTAACAATTTTATACTCTCCCGATCCTTCAACGGGTTAGAGTTCGAGTTCGTTTCAGGTCTGCTCTCCGATCCTTCAGTGGGGCAGAAATTCTGGGGGCGCTAAATCTTTGGCGCCTTTATACTCTCCAGGTCCTTCAGCGGGTTAGAGTGTTGGCAAGGTGGTTTTATCATGGTGCACCTTCACGCCTCGCGGACATCATCTTCGCGTCCTTTATACTCTCTCCTGATTCTGAGGAGTTAGAGTTTGATCGTGGGGTGATTTACTTTGCCGCACCTTGTGGTCCTCAATTATGGTTCCTCTTTAACCTTGTGGCACAATGCATTGGATGTTCCAATATTGCTGCATAATCTGTGACAAACTCAAAAACAACAATAATTTATATTAATCAAGATAAAGCAAATAGGTAATGGTGCAGTAAAGGTAAATGACACACGATATTTTTATAGTGGTTCGGTCGAATCATGACCTACGTCCACTTTATAATCTTTTGTTCAAGTAACCAGATTATTCTAGGCAAGTCGTGCCTTTTTACATGGTCCTAAAAACAAAAGAATGAAACTGACGATTTCACGTCAGGTAAGGCCGCAAATGCTGGGCGTTCCACACTCTGGGATTTCGTCTCCATCTACGGTTGCTAGCTTGAAGGTTCCATTATCAAGTCTTCGTAGGATGGAATATGGTCCTTCCCATTTCGGACCCATATGCACTGAGTATGGGAAGACACGTTTTAGAACCAAGTCTCCGGGTTCAAAAGTTTGTGCTCGGACTTTCTTGTTATAATACCAAGCTATCTACTGCTTATGTCTTAAGGCACGTAAATCGGCTTCGTCCCTCTTCTCTTCGATCGTGTCCAAGGATTCAAGGAGCAACTCATTGTTGGTCATCGGGTCGTAATAGGTGACTCGGTGAGAAGGTACTTCTAACTCGACCGGGATGACCGCTTCAGTTCCAAAGGCGAGAGAAAATGGTGTATGGCCCGTTGCCGATTTATAGGTCGTTCTATAGGCCCATAGTGCCAAGGGCAATTCATCGACCCACATGGCCTTGGCCCGCTTCAATCTCTTCTTCAGGATGGATTTAATCGCTTTATTTGCCGCCTCCACTTGGTCGTTTGCTTGCAGATGTGCCACAGAGGTGTACCTTTTCTCGATGTGGTATTTCCGACAAAAATCTCTGAACTCGGTGCAGTCAAACTGAGTTCCATTTTCCGTTATGACGATTCTTGGGATCCCAAATCGGCATATGATGTTTCTAACAACGAAGCTGATTACTCGCTTGGTTGTTATTGTGGTTAATGGCTCTGCTTCTACCCATTTGGTAAAATAATCCACGGCTACGATAGCGAATTTTGCTCCGCCCTTTGCTATGGGGAGGCTTCCAATGATATCAATTCCCCACATAGCGAAGGGACACAGACTCGTCACCGTCTTCAGCTGGCTTGATGGGGCCCTATGGATCTTAGAAAATCTCTGGCAGGCGTCACAACGTCGCGCGTATTTGGCCGCATCCTTATTTACGGTTAGCCAGAAATAACCATATCGTATTATTTTCTTCGCCAACGTTTGGCCTTCCATGTGATCTCCCCATTCGCCTTCATGTACTTCTTGCAATACGCGTTGAATATCGCTGTGGGCAATACACCGGAGGAGGGGCATTGAAAATCCTTGTCTATACAGGACTCCCTCTTGCAACACATACCGAGAGGCCTTCCGAATTATTGCATGCCTCTCACTTTTCTTCGTAAGGGAGCATTCCATACATTAGAAAATTCTTCAAAGGAGTCATCCACGACTCCCTTTCAGGTTCAACATCTAGTATCGGATCAACTTCCATCTGATCTATACTAGGTGAATCTAAGACTTCCATCGGGGCCAATTCTGTATTTTCAGGACTGTTAGAACTGGCCATTTTCGCCAATTTATCTGCTTTTTGGTTCTCTGCTCAAAGAATGTGGGATATGGTGTGATGGTCAAAACCATCCAGCAACTTCTTCACTTTTTCTAAATATGATATCAGCCTAGGACTTTTGGCCTGGAATTTTCCTATGACCTGGTTCACAACTATTTTGGAGTCACAAAAGATATCTAACTTCGCAATCTTCAACTCCTTTGCGAGTTTCAAACCAGCAATTAGGGCTTCGTATTCTGAGTCGTTGTTAGTGGCGCGGAACTCCAATCTGAGAGCATAATATATCGGTCGTTTTTCTGGAGTTTCGAGCACCACTCCAGCACCAGATCGTCTATCGTTCTTTGCTCCGTCAGTGAACAACTTCCAGGCACTTGGATCGAGGAGTAGCCTTGGCGGATCGACTTCTTCGCTTATTGTGTCATCTTCTGGGATGGTAAACTCTGCTATGAAGTCTGCCAGCACTTGCCCCTTATTGATTGCCGGGGTTGAAAATTCAAATCGAACTGACCTAGTTCAATGTTCCACTTAAGTAATCTTCCTGAAGCCTCTGGCCTTTGAAGAACTTGTTTTAACGGGTGATCAGTGTATATAGTAATCGGATGAGCTTGAAAATAGTGGCGAAGCTTCCTTGATGCAATCAACAAACTATACGCAAGCTTTTCTATCCTTGGATAATTTCGTTCAGCTGCCGCCAACTTCTTACTCACATAATATACTGGTCTTTGCACCTTATCTTCTTCTCTAACCAAAGCCGAACTGATTGCATTGGATGACACCGCTAAATATACGAATAATTCTTCATGATCTACGGGTTTAGACAAAATCGGGGGGTTTTCTAAATGATTCAAGAGATTCTGGAATGCTTCAATACAATCAGAGGTCCATTCGAAGTTGCGCTTTCCTCGCTTTATTAATTCGAAGAACGGGATACATTTATCTGTAGCTTTGGAGATAAATCTACTCAATGCCGCTACTTTCCCTGCGAGGCTTTGCACATCTTTAATCTGTCTAGGTTTCTGAATATTCCGGATTGCTGCGATCTGGTCTGGATTAATCTCGATCCCACGCGAATTGACGATAAATCCTAAAAAAATTCCCGATGCTACCCCAAATGAACATTTAAAGGGTTTAATTTCATTCCATACTTCCGGAGAATTTCAAACATTTCTGCTAAATCGGCAGTATGGTCGGATGATTGTTTGGACTTCACTAACATGTCATCGACGTACACCTCCATCGTCTTCCCAATTTGGTTGTAAAACATCCTATTGACCAATCGCTGATATGTAGCACCGGCGTTCTTCAAGCCAAAAGGCATCACTACATAGCAATTCAATCCCAAATCTGTAATGAAGCTTGTGTGTTCTTGGTCTGGGACGTGCATAGGGATCTGATTTTACCCCGAATAAGCATCCATGAAAGAGAGGAGTTCGTGGCCAGCTGTCGAATCCACCAGCTGGTCAATTCTTGGCAACGGAAAACTGTCCTTTGGGCAGGCTTTATTCAGGTCCGAGAAGTCAATATAGGTGTGCCATTTTCCATTGGCCTTTTTTACCAAGACCGGGTTGAAAATCCAATCTAGATATGTTGAGTCTCTGATGAACCCATTACTTCTCAATTTCTCAACTTCCTCTTTCAAAGCAGTTGACCTCTCCGGGCCAAGCATTCGCCTTTTCTTTTTGACAAGAGGATGCTTCGGGTTGATGCTTAGCGAATGACTCATGATCGAAGGAGATATCCCACACATATCTGAGTGGGTCCAAGCGAATACATCTAAATTGGCTTTCAAGAAATCCGTTAGCTCTCTGGCTTGAATAGGGTCTAACTGGGATCCAATCTTCAGCACCTTCTCTGGGTCTCCATCATCGATTGGAATATCCACAGTTGTTTCATTGGGAGTCGCCATTCTGCCCCCAGGCTCTTCGTCCTCTCTGGGATCTATGTCCTCGGGCAATTCTCTAGGCGACTCTTCCATAGTTATTTTCTTTAGTTGCTATAACGTTTCCTCCCTTGCCGGGGAGGAAGCGCCTTCGGTCTCTACATCTTTTCCTTTGTGGAGCATCTTCAACTCTGCAATGTAGCATGCTTGGGCCACGACTTGATCTCCTCTTATTATACCTATACTAGCTTCAGTCGGGAACTTCATTAATAAACACCAAGGGGCTATACAAGCTCTGAACTTTGCTAGGGTCGGTCGGCCTAAAAATGCGTTGTATGGGGATTCGACGTGCAGAACCACAAAAGGAAGGATTCTTACTCTCTGGCGCTCCCCTTCCCCAAGGGTTACCGACAACTCTACATATCCCATTGGAGCAGTTGAGGCTCCATTGAATCCACATATCCAACCTTCGCATGGTTTTAAATCCTTCGGCTCAAGTTTCATTTGGTCGAACGTTTTCTTGAACAAAATGTTGACCGAGCTTCCGTTATCTACCAGAACTTTATGGACTATGGCCGGACCAATTGTGGCTGTGATTACCATGGGATCCTCAGTTGGGGAGTGAACGCCAATACTATCTCTGTCGTGAAAGATGATGTCATCAGTCATTGTCTTCTATTGTTTGACTGGTGCAATGTCCTCAGGGTTACTGCATTCTCCTGCCATGAGGGGTTGTTTAGCTGCATTGACATACTGGTCCATTGCCCTAAAGCTATGCCCGGCCAGATGAAGCCCTCCTATTATGGTGTTAATGACGATGTTCTTCCCTTTTTGCTGAGGGGTTAGCCGGGGAGTAGGCTGGCTCTGATTTTGATTTTGATTTTGATTTTGGTTTGGGATCGATGCGGCTTGCCCCTTGTCTCTGGGAGTGACCCTGTTCTCATCGAGTTTTCCTTCTCAGAGTAGCCTCTCGACCAAATCTCTCAGGTGATGGCATTCATTTGTGGAATGACCATAGATTTGGTGAAATAGACAGAACTTTCCAGTTTCGCGCTCTTTGTCTGTCGACTCTCTCGGGGGAGTCCTTTTGTATGGAAGGATATTATAGGTATCCATGAAGATATTCTCCAATGTATCATTTAACGGTGTGAAACTCTCAAATGGCCTGGGTCGAGATCTTCTCTGAAAATCATTTCCCCGGTTTCTCTTCCGATTATTGTTATTATTGTTTCCCGGTTGGCGACCATTTCCTTGATTTTTATTCCCAACATTGACTTCAACCTTTCCTGAGCTATCTCCTATCTGCTTGATGGCCACATTGCTCTGGATATCTTTCTTATCAGTAGCCTTCCTTTTTCGATTAGCGTATATCTCTTCCTGTCGTAAACGGACATTAGCTTTTTCATAAAATATTTCTTTGGTCGGAGGTGGTTTGCCGACCAGATATCTTCCAAACTCGGTATCCTTATCGACCCCGTCAATTAAGGCCACCAACACAGTTTGCTCATGCGGATCTTTAACTTCTGTGACTGCTAAAATAAAATGATCCAAGTACGACCTTAAGCTTTCGTCTGGTCGCTGCTTAATAAGAGACAACTCAATCACATTCTTAGATCTCTGAGCGTGAAGGCGGAATTGGTTCACGAACTTCTCACTCAATTCCCTAAAACTGGATATCGACCGAGCTGGCAAGCGGGTAAACCACACTAATGCCATATCTTCCAGAAATATAGGGAATGCCTTACACTTTGTCTCGTCTGTAGTTGCGGCGGCATTCATGGACCAGGAATATCGCATCAGATGCTGGATTTGGTCAGATTTGCCCGCATAGCGATTCATTGTCGGAATATTAAAACGTCTCGGGAATGTGACCTCCAATATATCATCGGTAAAAGGCGTATGACTGCGATCTATGCCCCAATCTTCATCCCTATACCCTCGGCTAGCTATCATGTTTTCCCTGATCATTGCTTCAACATCTGCCCGGGTCAAGGTGGACTCAGGGTCGGCACTTCTTGCCCGATGGGCTTCTTCAGCATTTCTTTGACGTGCAGCTACAAAGTCTGGGATTCGGGAGGAGCTTCCTTGCCCCCTGTTGCCGAGGTCGACTAAGCGACGAGCGGGGGGATTGGGTCGATTCTGAGCAGGGTCAACCACATTTCCATTCCTCAGCGGTAAAGCAGGTTCATTCAAGTTACGATTGCTAGTTGCATGGTTAAGCACTTCCTCTTCCCGAGATCGAAGTTGCTCTATGTTCTCAGCCCTTTCTAGCGGGGGCCAACGTCGGTTTCTTCGGGGCTCCTCAGAAGAGGATGTGTGTTCCAGGAAAGGAAGACGGGTTGGTGAGGAAACCCTCTGCCTTATGAGGTCATCAATTCGCCTATCCATAGCAGTTAGATTCTGTCGCAATACTGAACTCTCTTGCCGCTGAGCAGCTAACTCGTCAAATAATCTTTCCCACATGTCAATAATGCAAGAGAGATCCCCTTCAGTAGCCGGGGCAGAAGGGTCAAATTGGTCGCAAACATTCTCTCTTATACGCAAAGAGCTTGAGCCAGGTCGAGCAGATGTACTAGCACGGGAGGATCGAGCCATAACCTCCTTTCCGGGTCGGGTCGTAGTCTGCTTGTCTTTTTGGATCGCAGGATCCTTACCTCGATGGCTCGGAGCGCCCCCCCCCGGGATCGGATCGTGGAAATGTTATGGGGACGGTTCATGACGAGGTCATGGGAGCGTGTGGCAACTCCTTCAGCTGGTTGGATCGCGATCCCCTCAACGGATCGGTTCGTCCCCTCCTCTCGGCGATCCGTGACCTCCTCCTCGGGCTGCTTGTGCACACTTTCTTCAATTGTTTCGTTTTCAACTATGTTCGCCTGCGAAGCTCGTACTTCCTTTGACTTCTTTTCAGCCATGATATCTGAATTTCACTGGAATCTTCAAACACTGAAACAGTGGAGTTTTGGACTGTTTTCTTCGGACTTGAATATCCAAACAACGGAACAATGATCCAATGAACTAAAAATTCTATCTCAGTGAAAGCACCAAAATGTTAGATCTAAAATTGGGTCTAACACCCAAGTTGTTCTAATCTATGAAGAATTATAACTGAAATATAAAGAAAAAGCAGAAAAGACGCGAGATTTATAGTGGTTCGGCGTTAACGAGCCTACGTCCACTTTATATGTTGTTGATTATATGCTGAATGCAGGTACAATCAATGATTTCACTCAATCTGTAACGACCCGCATTCTACGCATCATAGGATCGTAGAATATTTATTTCTTTCACATACGAAGTCGTATGGTCATGTAACTTTGGGAGACGACTGTTGGGGTCATTACCCATGTTCATGATTTTTCCCGATTTTTAAATGACCATTTTACCCCTAGTTGGTACTGTTTTGGCCATAACTTTTGACTGGAAAGTAATTTTGACCTGAAACCACTTCCATTAGATTTGTTTGATGGTTTACCTTTCCGTAGAGTGGTCATAATAGCCAAACGGACTTACCGTTTGGGAGATATGGCTGAATTAAGGTTTGGAAGGTGAAAAACTGCTTAACCGGGCCAAATAGGGTGATTAGTGAATAGGCCCATAACCCATTTCGGGATTAGGGTTATGGGGAGACTGAAATGAGTTAGAGAATCATTCCATTTCAGTTTTCTAGCCTCCACTTATCTCCAAGAAACCGTAAAAATGGCCTCCAACCTCTAAATCACCTCCAAATCATTTTTTGATCAAGGATTAAGCTTAGCAACATCGAATCAAGGGAGATCTACACCAATTCGACATTGGAGCTACTGTTTAGCATTGGGATTCGCATCAAATTAGAGATTTATTTTAGATCTTAGATTATTTGTGGCTAAGGTGAGTGATTTGCATAGTTCCTCACTTATTATGGTTAATTAAGGGTAATTAGTGTTAATTAGAGAATTTAAACATGATAAAATTCTGGAAAAATGTTCATAAATTCTTAAATGATGTTTTAGACTTCTGATATGAATTTGGGTTAATTTGGTTATGTTTTGCTAATCCTATCATTAGTTTCACCTAAACATGCTTAAGGGGAAATATGGGGTTTTGGGTATGTTTGATCCATTTTAACCTATCATATTGATGTTTTGATGTTTGTGGTTGATTATGCATGTTGCTATGACTGTATGATATGCTTTGTGATTGATTTCAATAGTTAGAATGGTCGAAAACGTCGTTGAATGGCATAAAACACTTGCTGGAAAAGTGCAGGTTCTGGACCGGATCGGATCGGATATGGGGGCTCGGATCGGATAAGTTGAACTGGGCAAGGGATTCGATCGGATAGGAACTTGACACTTGAGAAAACTGGAAAAAAGGAAGGCCATGCAAATTGAACTGGGATCGGATCGGCTAAAAGAGGGGGAATCGGATCGGAACAAATGAAGGATGGGGGAGCTGGTCGGAGGCGGAGCACGAACTGGAGGGGAGATGGCAACCCGACCCGACCTGAAGTGGGACACCCGACCCGAACTGACGCGATGGAGTGAACCAGAACCGAACCGTTACCAGAGGAAGACCATGAACCGACGCAACGTAGGGGACCCGACCCGAACCGATGGCTAGCAGCGAAACCTGACCCGACCCTGTATTGACCAATAACCCGAGATGCAAAGGTAGTCCAATATGGGAAGTTAGAGCTCAGGATCCAGTTGGGAACCGATGAGTTTACTTCATGGTTGGACTTTGCTGCGGGACATGTGCTAAGGAGTTGTCGACGTTCATAACTTCGATTCACCACTGAAAATGGATGATGGGCTATGTAACAACCCGAAAATCTGGGTCAGTTTAAAATTTTTATTTTGGCGATTATAGCGAGTTTTGGTTATTTAAAATGAATTATTTTAAATAATATCGACGAGAAATTTATTTTGAATATAATTCGACGTATATATTTATATACGTCGTCGTTAGAATATAAATATTTATATATAATTATAAATAGAATTGAAAATGGCGCGGTAGTTCGATAATTCGATTTCAAACTTCAATTGAATGTACCGGGTGCAAAACAATCCGGATTTTAGTGAAACCAAAAATAATGGAATCTAATAGTGGATATCTTTCTATCGAATCCGAAAAATTAGGATTTCATCTTAGGAATGGTAAGATATGTCCAGTTGAAAATTAGAAATAGTCGCTGTGGAATTTATATATATTTTAATATAATATATAGCCCTTAAAAATGGACATTTTGCAAATGACCTCGGATTTTGATGAAACCAGTTTTGTTGGATCCGTGATGTCGAATTATTGCTAGGTTTCAAATTTCATAATTTTTCGAATCAATATGTGAGCGTGGTAAAGGAAAACGTGTTTTGACCATTTCAGTTGATTTTCATCGACTGGAAATTGGCCCTTTTTCAAACGGTCTCAGAATTCGACGAAACTAGTTTTGTTAGGACCGTATCGTCAATACGAAGCTAGAAAATATTTTTTTGTAATTTTTCGAGTTCGTATGCGGCCCCGGTAATTTGAAACGTACGTTTAAAATTCAATATAGTGATTTAAATGTAAATTAAACGGAAACTGATTATAACGGCCGAATCAGCTTGCGATACATATCCCATTGTGTTCGGAATGGGGGTAAAACGCTATGGGCGACAGTCGGTGGGTCTCGTTTCGAGGTCAAAATAAAAAAAAAAGTACCTTTTCGAAAATTAAATTAAATTGAATTAAAAAAAAAAAAAAAAAAAAGAATGACTCTCTTCTCTCTCCTCCTACGTTGACTAAGCCCCCCCCGTTCGAATTTCAATTTAACAGAAGAAAAAAAAAAAAAAAAAAAACCCTAAATGAAATCGCGATCGCCCCCCCCCCCCCCGTTCAGACCGCCTCCGCCGACGATGAGCCCTCCGCCACCATCGCCTAGCCCCGTCGCACCACCCTTCTCCTCCCTCTGACGAAGACCGACGCCCTCGAACCCCCCCCCCTCGCGGTGACGAGAAACCCCCCCCCCCCTCGCGGTGACGAGAAACCCCCCCCCTCCAGTGATGTCCGCCGATCCCTCTTCCCCCCCTCTGTAAGTCCTTTTCTTTTCTTCTTCTTTATTTTATTATTTTATTTTTGTTTTATTTTAAAGTTTCAAAACTGATTTTTATAAAAGTTTAGAAAAACTGATTTTTTTAAAAGGGCAAAAACTGATTTTTTTTAGGGTTTTAAAACTGATATTTTTAAAAAAGTAATAAAACTGAAAAGTTAGGATTTTTAATATATAAAAGTTAGGATTTTTAAGTTATAAAAATTTAGATTTTTAATTTATAAAAGTTCAGATTTTTGTATTAGGAAAAACCAGATCTTTATATTTGTAGAAAAAAACTATGGTTTTTTTTTAAATGAATTTGCTTTGAATAAAAAACTATGGTTTTTAAAAATGAATTTGCTTTGAAAATATAATTTTTGTATTGTTTAAATCGAAATAAAAATATGATCTTTATATTGTTTACATAGAAGAAAATTTAGGTCTTTATATATGAAAGCGAAGAATAAAAATTGGTTTTTATATTGAATGGCGAGATAAAAATTCGATTTTTATATATTGAACTTCGATTAAAAATAGAATTTTTATATATTGAACTTCGATAGAAAAATAGAATTTTTATATATTGAACTTCGATAGAAAAATAGAATTTTTATATATTGAACTTCGATAGAAAAATAGAATTTTTATATATTGAACTTCGATAGAAAAATAGAATTTTTATATATTGAACTTCGATAGAAAAATAGAATTTTTATATATTGAACTTCGATAGAAAAATAGAATTTTTATATATTGAACTTCGATAGAAAAATAGATTTTTTATATATTGAACTTCGATAGAAAAATAGAATTTTTATATATTGAACTTCGATAGAAAAATAGAATTTTTATATATTGAACTTTGAAATAAAAATTCGATTTTTATATATTGAATAGCGAAGTAAAAATTCGATTTTATATATATAGTGGCCTTGGGCAACAAAGGTGACAAAAAGGCGAAACGACGAAGACTTCTGCAAAAGAAGAGCCGTGGAGATTGGATAGCTATCGGTGAGAATTTCTCACCTTTCAATTTTATTTCTAGTTATATATATATACTAGGATGCAGACGGTGCTTAGTAGCACCCGACACAATCGTCCACAGACCATGGACTTGTTTGTTTGATTGTTTGGTGATTGATTGCGATATTGGTTTGAATGTGGTTTGTGATGTGAAAAATCGAATCGATAAATTGGTTAGGATTAGACGTGCGCCGTTATAAGGCGAAGGAGTAAGGCTAGGTTAGACCCTTACTCCAAATTTTGTGGTTTGCATAACGAAAGTGAATTTGATTGATGTGTGAATGGCGTGGGCCTTCACTAGACCGGGGATAAGGCTAGGCCTTGTCCCGTTTCTAGTATCGTGCCGTTATGCCGCCGAAATTTTCTAAAATAAGTTAAAAAAATAAAAATAGCATTTTATTTAAAGAATAAATTGAATAGAAATTCATATGTTGAAATAAAATGTTTTATCGTTAAAAATATAATTTTTAACGTGAATGTGAATAAATAAATATTCATTTACAAACCAGACGGTTTGTTTATGTACACCTATTTGAAGGACATTGATTGGGTCGATAAATTTTACACATCGCCCAACTGCACAAATAAAATGTGCGTTTGATTGTTTGAAACCCCACACGGGTGTTAGGATGAAATTTGAAGTTCACTCATCCTGATTGATTAAAAATGTCGATCGATCGGTTGACAGGCTGTTATAAGCGTTGAATATCTATATTTGATGCTTATACAGTGTAGTGCACTTTGGTTGATGATTGATTATTTTTCAATGCTATGATATACATGTGTTGTATGAAAATCCATATAATTAACTTTATATGGTAATTGATTGGGCCTCATTCCAATTTGAAAAATAAATAATATTATAAAATAAAAGTTCATGTGTTGACAGTACTCATTCATTGAGATTGGTCATGTGTTGAACGAAATATTTTGATAATAACAACTATTTTGAAAATAGAAATTTATGAAGCCGTGTTGATTAGATTGACGCCATTTTGACGTGAACGATATTTATATCGATTTTATTGAATTCAAAATGAATTGAAAACGATTTCGAAATGAATTGAATTGAAAACGATTTCGAAATGAATGGAATTGAAAACGATTTCGAAATGAATTGAATTGAAAACGAATTCAAAATGAATTGAAAACGACTTCAAAATGAAATGAATTGAAAACGATTTCGAAATGAATTGAATTGAAAACGAATTCAAAATGAATTGAAAACGACTTCAAAATGAAATGAATTGATAACGATTTCGAAATGAATTGAATTGAAAATGATTTCGAAATGAATTGAATTGAATATGAATTTGAATTGAAATTTGAATTGAATAGAAATGAATTTTAAAACGAATTTATAAAGAAGAATTCAATTTTGATTTGAATTGAAATGGAAGTTGAAATAGCTTTTGAAACGAATTTAAAACTATTTATATAATTCGTTTTAAATAGAAATCGACGAAATATATATTATATATATTATATATAATATAATGGCCTGAATAGAACGCGCCGCGCCGCGGCAGTTCGCGAATTTCGACCATTTATTTCAAACGGACATTACGGGAGATCCGACCGTCGGATTCTCCTAAAACCGGAACCGTTGGGTTCGTATCGAAAAGAGCTTTCTATCGAATATTAGAAATTAGAAATCTAACGGTTGGATTTGGAATTATGTCCAAATCAAATTCGAAAAAGGTCGCTGTAAGTGCAGTTCGATGGCCATTGATGGAAATCGACTGTACGGGCCTTGATAAAATTATTAAAAATAGTAATAATTTGTGTAAAATCATAAGAAATGATTTAGTAAGAATTGGGATGAAAAACTCCCTATTTGAAAAGATAAAAATAGATTTTTATCGAATTGAACTAGTTTTGAACTAGAATTATAATTCTATTTATTTTTAAATAAATAAATTGAATTCGAAAAGGGTTTTAAAAATAACCAAAATTTCCAATGATTGCATTGGAATGGATTTGAATCGAAATTGTCTTCGGAATATTTCGATGTTGGAATTTGTGATTATACGGATGTTGTTACGGAAATTTGAAAGATATATATTTATATCGTTATTTCCAATACGACATTTGTTAATCGTAGAATTTGATATTGAATATAAGCCGATATATTTTCTATTCAGAGCCTTATATTGAATATCAAATGTGATTTGGGTTTGTCGTGAATGGTGTCTTCACTAACACTGTTCTTGAACCCAGTTGAGAAATGATTAAATCTTTTTATTTAGATTTAATGAAGTGTACCAATTAAATAATATTTAATTGGAATTGAATTGATATTGATTTTTGGGTTTATCGTGAACAGTGTTTTAAATAACACTTGTTCTTTAACCCGATAATTAATGAATGTGATTTGGGTTTGTCGTGAATGGTGTCTTCACTAACACTGTTCTTGAACCCAGCTGAGAAAAGATTAAATCTTTTGATTTAGATTTAATGAAGTGTACCAATTAAATAATATTTAATTGGAATTGAATGGATATTGATTTTTGGGTTTATCGTGAACAGTGTTTTAAATAACACTTGTTCTTTAACCCGATAATTAATGGGATGTGACTTTGGGTTTATCGTGAACCGTGTTTTAAATGACACTGATTCTTTAACCCAGTCACAGATTAAAACTAAGTGGAGTTTTAATGAATCTTTAATTAGATTGAAAAGATCGAGAATGGAGTATCACCAGTTTTGCTCCAGGCGATAGTTAAATCTTTAATTAGATTTGAATGTGAAATTTAGAAACTAACTGTCGGTTAGCCAAGCAGAATGGTTTTCTGGATATTGATCTGATGTTGGTTTCGGCCTTCGGGGTTAATATTTGGGAAATTATTCTCTTGATTAATTTACTGTCAGTGACTAATGAATTGGAATGAGGCGTATGTTGTGTTTGTGTAACACTTATTTAAATATACGCGAGTTATTCGGAAAGACCGGGTTTATCCCATTCTGAGTAACTGATACGACGATAAGTCGAAGATGAAGACGATGGTCGAAGACCGGAGGTCTTCACGTCGTTTGGGTGATAACTGATGATCTTGATTGGGCTGTACACCCAAGAAGATGGAAACAGTTAGTGATCGTCCAGACGTACTTGGAGATCGATGGATATGCGGGGTACTAGGTGCCTCCGGTTTCGTTCAGACCCAGAACGGACTTGTAAATGGACTGTGTGTCTGACATCGGATTTCATTCTGTGTGACTGATATCGGTTGCATAGGATGGCTTGCCTGTGTGGCATGCTAAGATGCAAATGATCAAGGCTTCTGTTGAAAAGCAAAGTCTTGTGGTGATGATCAAAGCACGGCCTTTGTGGCGTAGCTTTGTGTAACGTTTACCTCGCGTGTTTCACACCAGGTATGAACCAAAAACGGGAGACGGACCTCAGGGAGGACTTGCGTTTCTTTCTAGTTAGAAGTGGCGTCAGTGGTTTTACACGCCCTGACGAGTTTGACTTATGTGGTTGTTGCTGTTGCGAGGCGCCTCGGTTATATCGGTTTCGGCCGATGCATTCTGGTCGGCTGACGGACCAGACTTACACCCCATAGGGTGGGGAGACGTAGTGTTCAGGCATAATAATCCACATCGGTGGACCGGCCCTGTCGCTCCAAGGGGCAGTTGCGGCTGTTCCTGAGACACGGGCTAGAGCGTCTCGAATCGGTTGAGGACTATCTTTTGCCTCGGTTCATAGATGGAAATCCAATTTCCAAATACGTGACTTTGCGGTTTTAGTTGTAATCCTATATATGGCGACATAGTGGGATGGGGCGCTTATGCCGCCTATGATTGATACTTATGATTTGAAGTTGTTTTATACACTATGCACTTATTATAGTATCAAATGATTTGTTTTCAACGTATCAAACATTCTTTGGCTGTTATAAGGGAAAACCCTATCCTCGACTGCGTTGCATTGTGTGATGGGACCTGGGTCTTATAACAGCTTCATTTTTCTTTATTTAGCATTGCGCTGTTGGTTTTATGCACTGGTATTCTTGGGAGGAAACCCGTTCCGTGTTATACGGCGTGGTCCCTTGATTTACCTAATGATTTGAAATAAAGATTAATAACTGTTTTAGTTCTCACACCAGTCACATGACTGACCTGGAGTTTATTGTTTTAACCTAAACTCTGGGTGCCCTTATTTTCGACACGGGCAGCTAGTAGTTTTGGTTTTGCAGATTTATATTCACAGGATCCTGGTTTACAGCTGGAACGATATCCGGAAAGCTTTGTATCCGTATATCTCTTCTAGTTGTGTATTGTATTATTTTCCGCTGCTATGTATTTAAATGTAATTTAAATCTCTGATATTTCTGTGTAATATTCAATTTATACTCTGTATATTCTTGTAATCTGATGTACTGTTGTTATATATAGTGAAATGTTCTTCTGTATGAGTTCTGTTTTGTCCTGTTCTCAAACGATAGGGCGTTTCGAACGGCCTGGATCGGTTTAGCGACTGGTTCGGACCGAGCGAAATTCCTTGTCGTCACAGTTGGTATCAGAGCTTTGGTTTACAAAGCTCAGAGAACAAGGCACATTAGAACCATACGAAAGAATTCATCAGATAATTGGATTAGTAATATCCAATGAGAATGACTCGTTAGAGATAGGATCAGTAGTATCCTAGAACGAGTGTGAAGAGTATATTTTTGAAAATGAAAACAAATTTTTGTTTTGAAAATCTAAATCACTTAATCGTATTTGATTATCTATTTATATTGATGTGGACAATCCAGTATATATAGATTTTGCGTATACGTCTGATCCGCGTGTATTTGAAATTTTAATATACTGGATAGATATAGAATCACACTCTAGTCGCCCGGAGATAATTTTGGTAATGCGGCCGCATTATCAATATTTATATTCGTGTTTCGAAGGTGTGATATCTATATATTTCCATTAGACTGGTGTGAGAACCAAAACTAATATAGATAGATTTATTGTTGTGATTTGGCATCAAAAATCAGATTTTTGTATATGTATCAAAATTATGAATTTGAAACGTTAAATTCACTAATTGATTGATGTTTGTGTTGTTTGTTTATTTGTTTGCTAATTTTCAGCCATTTAGCCTAATTGAACCGAATATTGAATTATATTGAAAATTGGTTGCATTTGCTTGCATATACATATATATCATTGAACAGGTCATAGCAAGGAGGCTAGAGCCAGAGAATAAAATTTGTTTGCCCGACAAATAGGTACATGTTTACTACATAATTTCCTGTTTTGTTTGGGTGATGATGATTTTGTGAGCCTATTGGCTAGCCGCTTGGCTTTTTCTTTTTCTTTTTGAGATCTGAAGGACCGGGGAAGCTATTTGAAATTCCCCGATGCTCCCGGTGCAGGGGAGGTTATGGCGAAATTTTTCGAAAATTTAGGGTGTTAGCCAAATTTTTGAAATTTTGAAAATTCTCAGAAACTAAAGAGTTGGAGAATGGAAGCAAGATCGAACGTAGAGTTGAATAATCAAACCTCTTTCGACTTTGTTCCTTTTCGGGGACGAAAAGTTTTAAGTGGGGGAGATTGTAACAACCCGAAAATCTGGGTCAGTTTAAAATTTTTATTTTGGCGATTATAGCGAGTTTTGGTTATTTAAAATGAATTATTTTAAATAATATCGACGAGAAATTTATTTTGAATATAATTCGACGTATATATTTATATACGTCGTCGTTAGAATATAAATATTTATATATAATTATAAATAGAATTGAAAATGGCGCGGTAGTTCGATAATTCGATTTCAAACTTCAATTGAATGTACCGGGTGCAAAACAATCCGGATTTTAGTGAAACCAAAAATAATGGAATCTAATAGTGGATATCTTTCTATCGAATCCGAAAAATTAGGATTTCATCTTAGGAATGGTAAGATATGTCCAGTTGAAAATTAGAAATAGTCGCTGTGGAATTTATATATATTTTAATATAATATATAGCCCTTAAAAATGGACATTTTGCAAATGACCTCGGATTTTGACGAAACCAGTTTTGTTGGATCCGTGATGTCGAATTATTGCTAGGTTTCAAATTTCATAATTTTTCGAATCAATATGTGAGCGTGGTAAAGGAAAACGTGTTTTGACCATTTCAGTTGATTTTCATCGACTGGAAATTGGCCCTTTTTCAAACGGTCTCAGAATTCGACGAAACTAGTTTTGTTAGGACCGTATCGTCAATACGAAGCTAGAAAATATTTTTTTGTAATTTTTCGAGTTCGTATGCGGCCCCGGTAATTTGAAACGTACGTTTAAAATTCAATATAGTGATTTAAATGTAAATTAAACGGAAACTGATTATAACGGCCGAATCAGCTTGCGATACATATCCCATTGTGTTCGGAATGGGGGTAAAACGCTATGGGCGACAGTCGGTGGGTCTCGTTTCGAGGTCAAAATAAAAAAAAAGTACCTTTTCGAAAATTAAATTAAATTGAATTAAAAAAAAAAAAAAAAAGAATGACTCTCTTCTCTCTCCTCCTACGTTGACTAAGCCCCCCCCGTTCGAATTTCAATTTAACAGAAGAAAGAAAAAAAAAAAAAAAAAAACCCTAAATGAAATCGCGATCGCCCCCCCCCCCCCCCCCCGTTCAGACCGCCTCCGCCGACGATGAGCCCTCCGCCACCATCGCCTAGCCCCGTCGCACCACCCTTCTCCTCCCTCTGACGAAGACCGACGCCCTCGAACCCCCCCCTCGCGGTGACGAGAAACCCCCCCCCCCTCGCGGTGACGAGAAACCCCCCCCCTCCAGTGATGTCCGCCGATCCCTCTTCCCCCCCTCTGTAAGTCCTTTTCTTTTCTTCTTCTTTATTTTATTATTTTATTTTTGTTTTATTTTAAAGTTTCAAAACTGATTTTTATAAAAGTTTAGAAAAACTGATTTTTTTAAAAGGGCAAAAACTGATTTTTTTTAGGGTTTTAAAACTGATATTTTTAAAAAAGTAATAAAACTGAAAAGTTAGGATTTTTAATATATAAAAGTTAGGATTTTTAAGTTATAAAAATTTAGATTTTTAATTTATAAAAGTTCAGATTTTTGTATTAGGAAAAACCAGATCTTTATATTTGTAGAAAAAAACTATGGTTTTTTTTAAATGAATTTGCTTTGAATAAAAAACTATGGTTTTTAAAAATGAATTTGCTTTGAAAATATAATTTTTGTATTGTTTAAATCGAAATAAAAATATGATCTTTATATTGTTTACATAGAAGAAAATTTAGGTCTTTATATATGAAAGCGAAGAATAAAAATTGGTTTTTATATTGAATGGCGAGATAAAAATTCGATTTTTATATATTGAACTTCGATTAAAAATAGAATTTTTATATATTGAACTTCGATAGAAAAATAGAATTTTTATATATTGAACTTCGATAGAAAAATAGAATTTTTATATATTGAACTTCGATAGAAAAATAGAATTTTTATATATTGAACTTCGATAGAAAAATAGAATTTTTATATATTGAACTTCGATAGAAAAATAGAATTTTTATATATTGAACTTCGATAGAAAAATAGAATTTTTATATATTGAACTTCGATAGAAAAATAGAATTTTTATATATTGAACTTCGATAGAAAAATAGATTTTTTATATATTGAACTTCGATAGAAAAATAGAATTTTTATATATTGAACTTCGATAGAAAAATAGAATTTTTATATATTGAACTTTGAAATAAAAATTCGATTTTTATATATTGAATAGCGAAGTAAAAATTCGATTTTATATATATAGTGGCCTTGGGCAACAAAGGTGACAAAAAGGCGAAACGACGAAGACTTCTGCAAAAGAAGAGCCGTGGAGATTGGATAGCTATCGGTGAGAATTTCTCACCTTTCAATTTTATTTCTAGTTATATATATATACTAGGATGCAGACGGTGCTTAGTAGCACCCGACACAATCGTCCACAGACCATGGACTTGTTTGTTTGATTGTTTGGTGATTGATTGCGATATTGGTTTGAATGTGGTTTGTGATGTGAAAAATCGAATCGATAAATTGGTTAGGATTAGACGTGCGCCGTTATAAGGCGAAGGAGTAAGGCTAGGTTAGACCCTTACTCCAAATTTTGTGGTTTGCATAACGAAAGTGAATTTGATTGATGTGTGAATGGCGTGGGCCTTCACTAGACCGGGGATAAGGCTAGGCCTTGTCCCGTTTCTAGTATCGTGCCGTTATGCCGCCGAAATTTTCTAAAATAAGTTAAAAAAATAAAAATAGCATTTTATTTAAAGAATAAATTGAATAGAAATTCATATGTTGAAATAAAATGTTTTATCGTTAAAAATATAATTTTTAACGTGAATGTGAATAAATAAATATTCATTTACAAACCAGACGGTTTGTTTATGTACACCTATTTGAAGGACATTGATTGGGTCGATAAATTTTACACATCGCCCAACTGCACAAATAAAATGTGCGTTTGATTGTTTGAAACCCCACACGGGTGTTAGGATGAAATTTGAAGTTCACTCATCCTGATTGATTAAAAATGTCGATCGATCGGTTGACAGGCTGTTATAAGCGTTGAATATCTATATTTGATGCTTATACAGTGTAGTGCACTTTGGTTGATGATTGATTATTTTTCAATGCAATGATATACATGTGTTGTATGAAAATCCATATAATTAACTTTATATGGTAATTGATTGGGCCTCATTCCAATTTGAAAAATAAATAATATTATAAAATAAAAGTTCATGTGTTGACAGTACTCATTCATTGAGCTTGGTCATGTGTTGAACGAAATATTTTGATAATAACAACTATTTTGAAAATAGAAATTTATGAAGCCGTGTTGATTAGATTGACGCCATTTTGACGTGAACGATATTTATATCGATTTTATTGAATTCAAAATGAATTGAAAACGATTTCGAAATGAATTGAATTGAAAACGATTTCGAAATGAATGGAATTGAAAACGATTTCGAAATGAATTGAATTGAAAACGAATTCAAAATGAATTGAAAACGACTTCAAAATGAAATGAATTGAAAACGATTTCGAAATGAATTGAATTGAAAACGAATTCAAAATGAATTGAAAACGACTTCAAAATGAAATGAATTGATAACGATTTCGAAATGAATTGAATTGAAAATGATTTCGAAATGAATTGAATTGAATATGAATTTGAATTGAAATTTGAATTGAATAGAAATGAATTTTAAAACGAATTTATAAAGAAGAATTCAATTTTGATTTGAATTGAAATGGAAGTTGAAATAGCTTTTGAAACGAATTTAAAACTATTTATATAATTCGTTTTAAATAGAAATCGACGAAATATATATTATATATATTATATATAATATAATGGCCTGAATAGAACGCGCCGCGCCGCGGCAGTTCGCGAATTTCGACCATTTATTTCAAACGGACATTACGGGAGATCCGACCGTCGGATTCTCCTAAAACCGGAACCGTTGGGTTCGTATCGAAAAGAGCTTTCTATCGAATATTAGAAATTAGAAATCTAACGGTTGGATTTGGAATTATGTCCAAATCAAATTCGAAAAAGGTCGCTGTAAGTGCAGTTCGATGGCCATTGATGGAAATCGACTGTACGGGCCTTGATAAAATTATTAAAAATAGTAATAATTTGTGTAAAATCATAAGAAATGATTTAGTAAGAATTGGGATGAAAAACTCCCTATTTGAAAAGATAAAAATAGATTTTTATCGAATTGAACTAGTTTTGAACTAGAATTATAATTCTATTTATTTTTAAATAAATAAATTGAATTCGAAAAGGGTTTTAAAAATAACCAAAATTTCCAATGATTGCATTGGAATGGATTTGAATCGAAATTGTCTTCGAAATATTTCGATGTTGGAATTTGTGATTATACGGATGTTGTTACGGAAATTTGAAAGATATATATTTATATCGTTATTTCCAATACGACATTTGTTAATCGTAGAATTTGATATTGAATATAAGCCGATATATTTTCTATTCAGAGCCTTATATTGAATATCAAATGTGATTTGGGTTTGTCGTGAATGGTGTCTTCACTAACACTGTTCTTGAACCCAGTTGAGAAATGATTAAATCTTTTTATTTAGATTTAATGAAGTGTACCAATTAAATAATATTTAATTGGAATTGAATTGATATTGATTTTTGGGTTTATCGTGAACAGTGTTTTAAATAACACTTGTTCTTTAACCCGATAATTAATGAATGTGATTTGGGTTTGTCGTGAATGGTGTCTTCACTAACACTGTTCTTGAACCCAGCTGAGAAAAGATTAAATCTTTTGATTTAGATTTAATGAAGTGTACCAATTAAATAATATTTAATTGGAATTGAATGGATATTGATTTTTGGGTTTATCGTGAACAGTGTTTTAAATAACACTTGTTCTTTAACCCGATAATTAATGGGATGTGACTTTGGGTTTATCGTGAACCGTGTTTTAAATGACACTGATTCTTTAACCCAGTCACAGATTAAAACTAAGTGGAGTTTTAATGAATCTTTAATTAGATTGAAAAGATCGAGAATGGAGTATCACCAGTTTTGCTCCAGGCGATAGTTAAATCTTTAATTAGATTTGAATGTGAAATTTAGAAACTAACTGTCGGTTAGCCAAGCAGAATGGTTTTCTGGATATTGATCTGATGTTGGTTTCGGCCTTCGGGGTTAATATTTGGGAAATTATTCTCTTGATTAATTTACTGTCAGTGACTAATGAATTGGAATGAGGCGTATGTTGTGTTTGTGTAACACTTATTTAAATATACGCGAGTTATTCGGAAAGACCGGGTTTATCCCATTCTGAGTAACTGATACGACGATAAGTCGAAGATGAAGACGATGGTCGAAGACCGGAGGTCTTCACGTCGTTTGGGTGATAACTGATGATCTTGATTGGGCTGTACACCCAAGAAGATGGAAACAGTTAGTGATCGTCCAGACGTACTTGGAGATCGATGGATATGCGGGGTACTAGGTGCCTCCGGTTTCGTTCAGACCCAGAACGGACTTGTAAATGGACTGTGTGTCTGACATCGGATTTCATTCTGTGTGACTGATATCGGTTGCATAGGATGGCTTGCCTGTGTGGCATGCTAAGATGCAAATGATCAAGGCTTCTGTTGAAAAGCAAAGTCTTGTGGTGATGATCAAAGCACGGCCTTTGTGGCGTAGCTTTGTGTAACGTTTACCTCGCGTGTTTCACACCAGGTATGAACCAAAAACGGGAGACGGACCTCAGGGAGGACTTGCGTTTCTTTCTAGTTAGAAGTGGCGTCAGTGGTTTTACACGCCCTGACGAGTTTGACTTATGTGGTTGTTGCTGTTGCGAGGCGCCTCGGTTATATCGGTTTCGGCCGATGCATTCTGGTCGGCTGACGGACCAGACTTACACCCCATAGGGTGGGGAGACGTAGTGTTCAGGCATAATAATCCACATCGGTGGACCGGCCCTGTCGCTCCAAGGGGCAGTTGCGGCTGTTCCTGAGACACGGGCTAGAGCGTCTCGAATCGGTTGAGGACTATCTTTTGCCTCGGTTCATAGATGGAAATCCAATTTCCAAATACGTGACTTTGCGGTTTTAGTTGTAATCCTATATATGGCGACATAGTGGGATGGGGCGCTTATGCCGCCTATGATTGATACTTATGATTTGAAGTTGTTTTATACACTATGCACTTATTATAGTATCAAATGATTTGTTTTCAACGTATCAAACATTCTTTGGCTGTTATAAGGGAAAACCCTATCCTCGACTGCGTTGCATTGTGTGATGGGACCTGGGTCTTATAACAGCTTCATTTTTCTTTATTTAGCATTGCGCTGTTGGTTTTATGCACTGGTATTCTTGGGAGGAAACCCGTTCCGTGTTATACGGCGTGGTCCCTTGATTTACCTAATGATTTGAAATAAAGATTAATAACTGTTTTAGTTCTCACACCAGTCACATGACTGACCTGGAGTTTATTGTTTTAACCTAAACTCTGGGTGCCCTTATTTTCGACACGGGCAGCTAGTAGTTTTGGTTTTGCAGATTTATATTCACAGGATCCTGGTTTACAGCTGGAACGATATCCGGAAAGCTTTGTATCCGTATATCTCTTCTAGTTGTGTATTGTATTATTTTCCGCTGCTATGTATTTAAATGTAATTTAAATCTCTGATATTTCTGTGTAATATTCAATTTATACTCTGTATATTCTTGTAATCTGATGTACTGTTGTTATATATAGTGAAATGTTCTTCTGTATGAGTTCTGTTTTGTCCTGTTCTCAAACGATAGGGCGTTTCGAACGGCCTGGATCGGTTTAGCGACTGGTTCGGACCGAGCGAAATTCCTTGTCGTCACAGGCTACTTATCAGTGCAGTAGAGTCATTATGACTCGAGGGGCAAGGTGATGGTAGCAAGACTACGTTATCAGTGCAGTAGAGTCGTTATGACTTGAGGGGCAAAGTGATGCGTAGAAAGACTATGAGCCAGCACAGATGGGGTGAATAAATCCATGGGGCAAGTGGACATAGTAAATGATTGGTAAGGGTATGAGCCAGCGCAGATGGGGTGAATAACTCCATGACGCAAGTGGACATAGCGAAGGATTATTGGCTACGTTATCAGTGCAGTGAAGCCATTTATGACTTCATGGGGCAAAGTGATCGTAGCAAGGTATGTTGGGTGATCGAAGTGGTGAATATCGTATGCTTTACGCACTGAGTGAGAGATGTGAGGATGGATGCTATGTTTGATTGTTTGCCATCACTATGACATGCACACCCCCACCTCCGTATCTTTACACCATTTGATATGGCACCTTAGAGTGTTGTACAGTATGTAGTGCTAACTCTTTGGTTGCAGGTCCAGGTTCATGTATGTTTTAGTCTACCTGTTATCGTTCTTTTTAGATGCTTATCGCTCATACCTGGCTTTATGTCTGACCCAGAGTTTTATGTCTCCTCTTATTACTCTGGGTGCTCACACGAGCAGACTAGAGACATGTTAGCTGGTGATGCGCGAGTAGCTGATTCGGAGGCGGGCAGGAGGCTTCCACCTATTATATAGATATTCTCCCTGTGTCGTTGGTGGTCGCTACTTGGGCATTAGTAGTGTGCCTCCTTTATCTTGCTTTTGCTTTGAGACAGTTTGAAAAGTTGTAATAATGTTTAACTTTGGATCATAAGCTGTACTTACATTTTCCGCTGCTATGTTAGTTGTTTCAGCTTATGCACTGTCTCACCTGTTTTATGTCAAGTATGTTATTATTATATTTTATCCTATGCACTGTGATACATTCTACAGGTTCTTTGTTAGTTCATTTCCTTCTTCCCTTTCCTTCTGACGACCCGTTCCGTGCTAACTGGACATGTGTACAGCGCACCTTTGGAGTAAATGTCGGTTGGTGCGGGGCAGGCCGTCACACAATCTCACTCTTACAACTGCGATTTTCTCAATAAGTTCGAGATAAATTTAAATAGAAACAATGGAGATATGATAGTGGTGGAATCAGGTTTCTCAATTGCCAAAAGATCCCCAAAAATGCCAAGTTCTGGGCTATTTATAGCTGATTTCTTTAGGCGGATCGCGGTCATATGTGGCACAAATCTCGAGAATCTAGGACTGGTTCGTAGCTTGATGGAGAATTGGTCAATGTGACGGTTGTGGACAGGTGTCGCGATATCCTGCATTCTCGGATCGTGGTTGAATTAGTCATAGCCTTCATTTTCTGGTTTCTATAGCTCGGGTCAGATCGAGCTAACAAGAGTGGATCGGGTCGCATAGGGGGTCGCGATCCGATATGGCATTGCGATCCGTGGAAGAGTGAGTGACCGCGATCGAACTTCAGGGGATTGAGAAGAGTGAAGCTTCATATTTCCTTCTTGTGTGTGAACCTTGGTGGCTTGGTCAAAAAGCTAGCCAACAATATGCATATAATTTCTACATGAGTGTTCGGTGTATTTTTGTTTCAAACAATTTCTACCCCAATCTAGCAACCACAATGCAATCATAAAAGAAGTTTAAATGAAATAATTACCCATGAAAAGCTTTGGATTAGTTTTCCTCATCTTTTCTTCTATTTCCCACGTGCTTTCTGTTGAGTATAACAATATGATTTTTGTTTGATATTGAAAAACATATATATTATTACATAAACGTATTTGTAGTTGTATTATTCTATATTACATCTAACACAAAAATAAATATTTAGATTGAATAAAATGCTATTGCATAGAATTTAACATTGAATGGTATTTTTATTCAAATAAATATTTTATTTCAACATTTGAAATGGTACAAATTTCTGACTTCACTATTTACAATTCACTGTTATATTACACAATCAATCACATATACAAGCAGTCCTCACTACATCACTTGACTCGCTCAGTTACATATATAATTTCATACTCAGTTGCATATACAGACTCATACACACAGACTACACTGAGTCTTCACGTGCTTCAGATCCTGCCCAGTCACCTGCATACCTATCATAGAAATACACACAGTAAACTGAAAAAAAATAGATTTAAACATTGTAAAATACAAATTTAATTTTAAATATTATTTGCCTAAAAATTTTGGTGTATTTCTCATCATTTTTATAGACTTGGTATGACATAATTATTTATTTGAGTCTAGACTACTTGTGATATTCACAGTGATTCACTATAAATACCATAAGGTAAACTAAATTCTGGTGCTCGCAGATCAGCCTCAACACAACTATAATGGTATGTTGATCAAGAGAATCCTCGACTCACATTTGTGGTCTACTGATTTAAAATAGAAAAATATATATGTAGATGTATATAGTGATTTTCGGGTGAACAAAGGCAATGTGATCAAAAGCACAAAGCTTAATAGACAAATGTAGCATTACATGGACAGTGGGAATAGACAAGTAAATGCATGACATGGCAAAGTGACAAATACAACAAAGCGAACAATACAACAAGCATGAACACATGCACGTGGAGGAAGGATGCAAAAACTGGAAAACAGAGAGGATATACATATGCAAACACACATATGCATATGCAAGTACACATGTGCAAATGCAAATATCTCAGCAATAATAGTTCATGAATAGCAACCAGAAAGGTCCAGCATGCAATGTACACAACCATGTCACCAAGCCAGCAGAAAGCAAGCACATATAGGCAACAAGCTCTAACAAATGGTACAACACAACACACACATATAGACATATGAATATGTGTGTGTGTGTGTGAAGAAGCAAATAATGAAATAACAAATGCGTATGTCAACAATCAACCAAGAACATAGGTGCAAGCATATGTGCAGCGGTACAGAAGTGCAAAAGCGTACACATACTGGACACATATGCTTATAAACAGTACACAAGCACATAGCAAAAATTGAGTACAAATCCCAGTACAAATTAAAACAACAAATGGATATGCAAGCAAGTAATAAAAAAGTACAATGCAGTATTCAAAGGAGAAAATAAAAGTAGCTAGAGCCAAAGTTTTCAAAAATATGCCAGGTTCAAATATAGCATAGGGTAGCATATCAAAATTCAGGTTCAAAAATCCAAATAGGCTCGACATAAAGAGTTCAAGCTCAAGACAAGTTCACAAGTAATCATGAAATACAACAACCACAAAACTAGGCTTACATGCAACAAATCCCAAGGCAGCGTGCACAAGCCAGAAAATATAGAAGTGTACAAGCTAACACAACAAATGGAGATAGACCAAAACCAAGTATAGTATTGGTTCTTATATAATTGACAATGCCAAAACAAAATGAAAACAGGAATGCAAATGCCAAACAAAAACATTTGGGAGACAGATAAATGCCAAGAAACCATAGTGGACCAAGTATATTATAAGTTCTTATCTAATTGTGAAAACTAAATAAATCAAGAATGCAAATGCCAGGACAAATCGTACAAGACCCATTCAAGGCAGTATATGCAGGATTACAAAATGTATAGTTGATTGATAGCAGTGATAAGTGCAAAGTGATCAAATATAGCATATGGTCAAACCAGCTAAGAATCATATAGTATAATATCTGCTTTTTTAGTGAAACATGCATTAAGGCCGATTTTTCTTCAAAGGAAAAATAATAAAGAGTTAAAACACAAGGATGCATTGTAACGACCCGTATTTTTAATGGATAATAAATAATTTATATAATTATTTAAAGGATGGTTTGGTAATTTAAAGTGACCAGAATTAAATAATATTGAATATTAAGTTAATATAATAATTTAATAATATATTTAAATTCCAGAATAGTCGGAAATAGTGCATTGAAAATATCGTGTGAATAGGACAATATAAAATATATATAATTCAGTTTAGATTTGAATTATATTAACGAAAATATTTATAAACGCCGTTTGAGCGTATAAATTATATTATAATTATAATCGAGCCCGAAATGGCGCGGTAGTTTGTTATTTGGCGATTCGAACTTTAATTGAATATACAGAATCTGTTTTAAATTGGATTTCTATGAAACAAGAAACGTTCGGAGCTGGTGAAGTATACTTTTCTAATGGAAGAGAAAAATCGAGATTTCGTTGTGTATATTTTGAGTTATGTCCAAATCAAATTTAAGAAAAGTCGCTATGGAATTCCTTTATAATTTATAATGATTTATTTATATTATAAAAGGATTTTCAATATAAATTGAATATCGATATAACTGGGAATTTTGAAATATCGAGTTATAAATTCAAATAGGAATATTCTTGAGCTGTATGGTTTCTATTGTGAATATATACGATAATATTTATTTGTAAATATTTAATTTAATTATTTTTAAATATATTTAATATTTAGATGGGTCTATTTAGAGCTTTAAAAATAGTCAGTTTTGCAAACGAACTCCATTTTCGACGAAACTAATTCTGTTGGATCCGGAATATTAAATTATTGTCAGATTTCAATTTCCATAATTTTTGGAGTCAGTATGTGGCTGTACGGAATTTTAATGTGAAATGACCTTTAAAAATATGTTGTTTGAGCAAACGGATTCGGAATTCGACGAAACAAGTTCCGTTGGGTCCATAATGTTGAACTCTAGTTGTATGTCCATTTTCATAATTTTTGGATATTGTATGTGACTATAGGAATTTTTAAAGAGATAAATGGAGCTAATTATCGAATATATATTAATATAAAAATAAACGAAACTTCTTAAGCAAGCCAAATCTATTCCTATAAGTACCCACTCTCCTTCTAACCCTAACCCTTACTTTCTCTGGTCAAAAATTCTAAGCTGCCAACTTTTAGTTTTCCAGTAAAACAAATCGCAAGTTATAAAATCCAAAATAAATTGTATAAAAATGCTAAAATCATTATATGTATATATACGGACTTGTGAAGGCATTCGCTACAGCCTGATACGCTTTTTGTATAACTCGCACCATTTGTGGAGTTCGAGATTAAGCTGCAGCGAACCTTAGGTTTCCAGATTTTTGGGGATTTTCTTGTTGATTTGCGAATTCGATTACTGCATTGGAGTACTGAAGCGAGGAGCTTCGTGTTGTATAAATCTTGATGTTATCGGTAAGGACCTTTGACACAGGTTTCTGTAGTGCTATAGTGTAGCTCGAAGTCGAGTTTTGCCAGGCATGTTTGAGTTTGATACAAGTGGTATGGGTGTGTAGAGATTGTGATGGGGAAGAGAATGGTTGTGGTTGTGTGGATTTTCATGATGAAATGGCACTGAAGTGGAGCCGGAATGATTCGAGAATGGTGGATTTGGTTACTGGTGTTGCGCTCAAGATTAGGGGAGAAGACAATAAACGGGATATGGGTTTGGGCCTTATTTCGAAAGATGAGCCCAATTAAAATTAGGATTTAAGTTTTATTTAATTTAAAATATTCATAAAACTTGTAAATAAAATATCTTAGTCATACATAATCAAAATTCCACGAAACAAGGTCCCTTGGGATCGTATGGACGAGGGCTACGCAATGGAGCTGACTGGGAGTGAATTGGAGCTCGTTACAATTTATAGCGAAATAAATTGTCTGATCTGAATCAATGACAATTATCGTTATTTAACGATGATCGTCCAATGTGAGTAAATCTCACTAATTCTGTACAGTTTATATTTCTATAAATATAATTTAGAATTGATAAATGATGGTTGATTGTTGTGTGTTGATTGTTTGGTTGAATTACTGATTTTTTGATTGAAATTATAGATGATAATATATATCAATCGTTAATCAAATATTGATTCTGTTTATCAGAATATTTCATATTGAAATGAAATCGATGTTATTTATATTGTTTAACATCAGTGAATGCAGAGAAACAGGTTGGAGGGATCCAACTGGATTTCTCAATATTATAATACTGTTTGTTTTCATATATTGTGATATGTGATGTGATATATAATCTGTGATTGATTATGATGATACTGGTCATTTTATTTGGTATTTTAAGTACCATATGAAACACTGGAATGTAAAAAGGAAATTTTCAAAGTGAATATTGAAAATGAAATATTTATTTAAAATAAATTTAATTATATAAAAGGATTATTTACTTAGAAAATAAATAGAAGTATAAAAGGATTATTTATATAGAAAATAAATAGAAGTATAAAAGGTTTAGTTATTTTATAAACAGAAGTATAAAAGGAATATTTATTTAGAAAGTAAATAGAATTATAAAAGGGATATTTGACGAGGTATAAAAGAATTATGAGAAGATTATTTAAAGTTGATATTAAATAGAAATCTGTTTTAACAAATAGATTGAGAAGATTAATTTATAAATAATGTTTTATAAATTAAATAAAACATTTATCATTTGATAAACAGAATATATAAGACTGAATTTATATAGAGAAGTAGGAATCGGTTTTAACACCGATATTTTAAATGGAATTTGAGCAACATTTATAAAGGTGAATATAAATGGAATTATAAGTGTTAGAAGAACAAAATGAGATTTTATATAAATAATTCTCTAATTAGAAGTATAAATAGAAATTGGATTTGGCATATTGTTTTAAATACGAAATCAAACTATTTTGATTGCACAGAAGAAATATTATTTACATTTAATATGAATAAAGGATTCAAGTAAATATTTTGCTAATAAAATATTTATAAAGGAAATAGGAATTAAAATGGAGTTAAAGGAATTAGAAACTGACTAGAGATTAGTTAAGTTGAACAACTGTCTCGGTAATTATCTGATGTTGGTTTCAGCCTTCGGGATTAATACGTAGGGGGTCGTTCTCTTACTAGTTTACGGTTAGAGATTGATTAATGTGAGAATATAGTGATGCGTGAATCGGAAATGGAAACGTTTTCCAAAGTTAATAACGTATATTTTCTAAAATTAGAAAATAAGGATTTGATGAATATATGGAAACGAGAAATGGGGAAATGAATAAATGATGATTGATGATTAATCGATAGAATTTCCATCTGGAAATAATATCTTTATTTGCACACATGTTTCTCTTTTATAGTTAAATCACTGACTATCTAAGTTTTTGATCATTTTTCCGTTGTCAATACGGAGAGACCGGGATCAGATTCATTATCTGAAAACCAGTCAGTATGGGCGTTAGCATTGCGATCAAATATGATGAAGATAATTGAAGGCGAAGTTATGCAAGGGTTATCCTGTTTAGAGACTGGTGCCTTCGGTTTATCCAGTCCTAGGACGACCTGTATGGAAGAATGTCTGACAGAGTATATTTAAATAGATCACGTAAGTTGATCTCTTCAAACGTATTTACGTTTGGTGGTGAAAGAATTCGTTTCTCTTAGCTGTATACCCGTGGTATTTTTAGAGAAATCAATTTGTGATTTAGCGGGTATGACGATGTGACATTCGAAGTGAATGAAGATGTGGTTTGTAAAGGATACGTTATGGCCTCAAGCTTCACGACCAGGAAATGGTATAAAATCGGTTAGATCGCATGGCTAAGTGGTTAGCTGCAAATTACGGTGTATTGTCACCTGATCTAGAGAAATTCCATTTGCTTCTTTATTCTGTTTCGATGCTGTCCCTTTCGGGAAACGGTTGCTGAGTGATAATACATTTGGTACACTCAAGCGAAATGAGTGATCGGTCATGTTTACCTTGGGTTGCAAGATGTTCTTGTTGAACCCAGTGTATTCCTCTCTAGAGATACACTATCTGATGGTGGTCCCATACCTTGCCAGTTGGAATTCATTACTCAATAAGCGCCCACGGTTTTTGATTATATATTATGTTTGTGGAACGTGAGATGAAAGCGTTCTGCAAATGATTATTTAGTTGTGGTTGATAGACACTATTATAATATCAAATTATGAGTTTGATATAAAGATTATCGTTCCTTTCAAAATGTTTTTGAATGTTGGACCAAGTGTTTTGGATTCTCATAAGGGAGAAACCCATTCCGTTATACAGCGTGGTCTTATGAGATATCGTTTAATTGCTTAAACTGTGTTAAATGGTTTTACTCACACCAGTCCCATGACTGACCCGGAGTTTATTTTGTTTTGTTTTCCCTAAACTCTTGGTGCCCAAATTTGTGCGGCCAGTCAAGTAGTCGGGATTTTACAGATATAATTGGAAAGCTGGAGCAGGAGGCTTCAGGATTATATAGTTATTGTTATTTCCGCTGTGTTTTAAGTGTTGTACTTTGATAATGATATGTATATTCAAGTATAGATTTGTATTTCAAAGTTATGTTATATAGTATGTTTTATTCGTTCCGCTATGAAGTTCCTGTTACTCTGATGTTGTAGTTGTCTTCTTCTTCTTTTATTATAATTTTATATCTTATCTATTCTCACCCTCCAACTTCTTTCATTAACTATCCGGTATTTCCGATGCTTGGATAGTCGACATTGAGTTTATGTCGATAACTAGAATCGCGAATTCCCCGGGTCGTTACAGTGGTATCAGAGCGAGGTTAAGTAATTACCTTGGCTCTATGGTGTGACTCAGTAGAGATTGGGTTAGCAATACCCTAGATTGAGTTTAAGTGTATATATATATATGAGCGCGTATTTGTTATTTGATATAAAAATGATATTATATGGTGGAGGTTTATTCGTTGAGTAGCTTATGAATTCTGGTCGATCAGTTTGATCCACTATATCGGTAGGGTTTTATAAACACTCGAATACGATGAACTGACATTTTATGTTTTGAAAAGAGGGCAATGAAATAATTTTACCCAAAATCATATTTTGATATAGAAGGAAATATTATCGTATATTGGATGTGATGGTTGTGATTATAATCAGATTAGATTATAATTGAACGGTTATGTAAATAACCAATCAAAATTCATATAAGTATTATGAAGTGAATTAAATCTGAATTTAAATCAGAATTGAAATTTAAAACTCTGGAAATTTGAATAAGTGTTTGTAAATGAATATGGATTGGATATAAGAGAATTTTAAAATCCTGGGAGATTTTAAATTGTTTTAAAGCATTGTAAATGGTATTTTGAAATGAATTTCAAAATGGAAGTGTTTAAATATGGTTTTGAAAGTGATATAGTATTGAACTCACTTCGATAGCTGGGAATTAGATTCCGATGATGATCATGACATCATCCGTGTTCATTTTCGAGTTGTAAGTGACGGATTACTACCAAATTTTTTGTTTTTGAATTGTTTTGAGAAAACAAGTTGTTTTGATATTCCAAAATGAATATTTTAATTTTTGAAAAGGCTAAGCTGTTTAAAAACTCCTAGAAACAGATTATTTGAAATAACACAAATTAAAGTAGAATTTGTAAAAGTCAATAGAAATTAAAGTAGAATTTGTAAAAGTCAATAGAAATTGAAATTTTAATTAAAGCCAGTTAAATGAAAAATTAAATCGAAATTGGAAAGATCGAATAAGATTGGATTATGAGACAGGAATCTGGAATTACGTTGTAGTGATAAGCTAAGAATTGGAATTGAGAATGGAACTCGAGTTTGAAATGAAATTTGGTTTGTATATAAGCGAATAACTGTGTTGAACAGATATTGATTGGAAATTGATTGATATGACATTGGTATATGTTGAATTGGTAATAGATGCAAAAGATATAATGATATGCCCGACAAAAAGGTACTAGTTTATATTTCTATTGGTTATGAGATTTATGAGCTAAATTGGCAAGCCACTTGGTTGTTTGATTTTCTTTTGGGTTGGAGATGGCCCAGAGAGACGAGTTGTAGTTGTACCGATTGAGCTGTACAAAGGAGGTGCTGGCGTATTTTTTCGAAAATTTCGGGTGTTAGAAATTTTTTAGAATTTTTGAAAATTTTTGTTAATAGAAATGAATATATGTTTAATTGAAATAAATTGGTTCAGTTGAAACTGAAGTTAAGAAAACAAATAATTTTTAACCCAGTTAATAAGGTTTGTTTCCTACCTAAGCAATTTCGAGGATGAAATTATTTTAAGGGGGGAAGAATGTAACGACCCGTATTTTTAACGGATAATAAATAATTTATATAATTATTTAAAGGATGGTTTGGTAATTTACAGTGACCAAAATTAAATAATATTGAATATTTAATTAATATAATAATTTAATAATATATTTAAATTCCGGAATAGTCGGAAATAGTGCATTGACAATATCGTGTGAATTGGACAATATAAAATATATATAATTCAGTTTAGATTTGAATTATATTAACGAAAATATTTATAAACACTATTTGAATGTATAAATTATATTATAATTATAATCGAGCTCGAAATGGTGCGGAAGTTCGTTATTTGGCGATTCGAACTTTAATTGAATATACTGAATCCGTTTTAAATCGGATTTCTATGAAACAAGAAACGTTCAGAGCTAGTCAAGTATATTTTTCAAATGGAAGAGAAAAATCGAGATATCATCGTGTAGATTTTGAGTTATGTCCAAATCAAATTTTAGAAAAGTCGCTATGGAATTCCTTTATAATTTATAATAATTTATTTATATTATAAAAGGATTTTCAATATAAATTGAATATCGATATAACTGGGAATTTTGAAATATCGAGTTATAAATTCAAATAGGAATATTCTGGAGCTATATTGTTTCTATTGTGAATATTTACGATAATATTTATATATAAATATTTAATTTAATTATTTTTAAATATATTTAATATTTAAATGGGTTTATTTCGAGTTTTAAAAATAGTCAGTTTTGCAAACGAACTCCGTTTTCAAAGAAACTATTTTTTTTGGATCCGGAATATTAAATTATTGTCAGATTTCAATTTCCGTAATTTTTGGAGTCAGTATGTGGCCGTACGGAACTTTAATGTGAAAAACAGTCGATAATTTGACCTTTAAAAATATGTTGTGTGAGCAAACGGATTCGGAATTCGAGAAAACAAGTTCCATTGCGTCTGTAATGTCGAACTCTAGTTGTATGTCTATTTTCATGATTTGTGGATATTGTATGTGACTATAGGAAATTTTAAAGAGATAAATGGAGCTAATTATCGAACATGTATTAATATAAAAATAATTCTTAAGCAAGCCAAATCTAATCCTATAAGTACCTACTCTCCTTCTAACCCTAACCCTTACTTTCTCTAGTCAAAATTCTAAGCCGCCAATTTTTAGTTTTCCAATAAAAAAAATCGCAAGTTATAAAATCCTAAATAAATTGTATAAAAATGCTAAAATCATTATATGTATATGTATGGACTCGTGAAGGCATTCGCTACAACCTGATACGCCTTTTGTGTAACTCGCACCATTTGTGGAGTTCGGGATTAAGCTGCAGCGAACCTTAGGGTTCCAGATTTTTGGGCATTTTCTTGTTGATTTGCGAATTCGATTACTGCGTTGGAGTATTGAAGCGAGGAGCTTTGTGTTGTATAAATCTTGATGTTATCGGTAAGGACTTTTGTCGCAGGATTCTGTAGTGCTACAGTCTAGCTTGAAGTCGAGTTTTGCCTGGCGTGTTCGAGTTTGATACAAGTGGTATGGGTGTGTAGAGATTGTGATGGGGAAGAGAATGGTTGTGGTTGTGTGGGTTTTCGTGATGAAATGGCACTGAAGCGGAGCTGGAATGATTCAAGAATGGTGGATTTGGTTATTGGTGTTGCGCTCGAGATTTAGAGGAGAAGACAATAAACGGGATATGGGTTTGGGCCTTATTTCTAAGGGTGAGCCCAATTAAAATTAGGATTTAAGTTTTATTTATTTTAAAATATTCGTAAAACTTGTAAATAAAATATCTTAGACATGCATAATCAGAATTCCACGAAACAAGGTCCCTTGGGATCGTATAGACGAGGGCTTCGCAATGGAACTGACTGGGAGTGAATTGGAGCTCATTACAATTTATAGCAAAATAAATTGTCTGATCTGAATCAACGACAATTATCGTTATTTAACGATGATCGTCCAATGTGAGTAAATCTCACTAACTCTGTGCAGTTTATATTTTTATAAATATAATTTAGAATTGATAAATGATGGTTGATTGCTGTGTGTTGATTGTTTGGTTGAATTGCTGATTTATTGATTGAAATTATAGATAACGGTATATATATAAATCGTTAATCAAATATTGATTATGTTTATCATAATATTTCATATTGAAATGAAATCGATGTTATTTATATTGTTTATAACATCTGTAAATGCAGGGAAATAGGTTGGAGGAATCCAACTGGATTCCTTAATATTATAATACTGTTTATTTTCATATATTGTGATATGTGATGTGATATATAATCTGTGATTGATTATGATGATACTGGTCATGTTATTTGGTATTTTAAATACCATATGAAATACTGGAATGTAAAAAGGAAATTTTCAAAGTGAATATTGAGAATGAAATATTTATATAAAATAAATAGAATTATATAAAAGGATTATTTATTTAGAAAATAAATAGAAGTATAAAAGGATTATTTATATAGAAAATAAATAGAAGTATAAAAGGATTATTTATATAGAAAATAAATAGAAGTATAAAAGGAATATTTATTTAGAAAGTAAATAGAATTATAAAAGGGATATTTGATGAGATATAAAAGAATTATGAGAAGATTGTTTAAAGTGGATATTAAATAGAAATCTGTTTTAACAAATAGATTGAGAAGATTAATTTATAAATAATGTATTATAAATTAAATAAAATATTTACCATTTGATAAACAAAATATATAAGACTGAATTTATATAGAGAAGTAGGAATCGGTTTTAACACCGATATTTTAAATGGAATTTGAGCAGCATTTATAAAGGTGATTATAAATGGGATTATAAGTGTTAGAAGAATAAAATGAGATTTTATATAAATAATTCTATAATTAGAAGTATAAATAGAAATTGGATTTGGGATATTATTTTAAATACGAAATCAAACTATTTTAATTGCAAAGAAGAAATATTATTTACATTTAATGTGAATAAAGGATTTAAGTAAATATTTTGCTAATAAAATATTTATAAAGGAAATAGGGTTTGAAATAGGAATTAAAATGGAGTTAAAGGAATTAGAAATTGACTAGAGATTAGTTAAGTTGAACAACTGTCTGGGTACCGATCTGAGTTGGTTTCGGCCTTCGGGGTTAATACGTAAGGGGTTGTTCTCTTACTAGTTTACAGTTAGAGACTGATATATGTGAGAAGATAGTGATGCGTGAATCAGAAATGGAAAAGTTTTCCAAAGTTAATAATGTATATTTTCTAAAATTAGAAAATAAGGATTTGATGAATATATGGAAACGAGAAATGGGGAAATGAATAAATGATGATTGATGATTGTTCGATAGAATTTCCATCTGGAAATAATATCGTTGTTTGCACACATGTTTTTCTTTGATAGTTAAATCACCGACTATCGAAGTTTTTGACCATTTTTCCGTTGTCAATACGGCGAGACCAGAATCAGATTCATTATATAAAAACCAATCTGTATGGGCATTAGCATTGCGATCAAATATAATGAAGATAATTGAAGACGGAGTTATGCAAGGGCTGTCCTGTTTATAGACTAGTGCCTTCGGTTTGTCCAGTCCCAGGACGACCTGTTTGGAAGAATGTCTGACAGAGTATATTTAAATAGAACGCGTAAGTTGATCTCTTCAAACGTATTTACGTTTGGTGGCAGAGGATTTCGTTTCTCTTAGCTATATACCCGTGGTATTTTTGGAGAAATCAATTTGTGATTTAGCGGGTATGACGATGTGACATTCAAAGTGATTGAATATGTGGTTTGTAAAGGATACGTTATGGCCTCAAGCCTCACGACCAGGAAATGGTATAAAATCGGGTAGGTCGCATGGCTAAGTGGTTAGCTGCCAATTAGGGTGTATTGTCACATGATCTAGAGAAATTACATTTTCTTCTTTATTCTGTTTCGATGTTGTCCCTTTCGGGAAACGGTTGTTGATCCCAACCGTTGGTGATAATACATTCGGTACACTCAAGCGAAATGAGTGACCGGTCATGTTTAGCCTGGGTTGCAAGATGTTCTTGTTGAACCCGGTGTATTTCTCTCTAGAGATACACTGTCGGAAGGTGGTCCCATACCTTGCCAGGTGGAATTCATTACCCAATAAGCGCCCACGGTTTTTTATTATATATTATGTATGTGGAACGTGAGATGAAAGCGTTCTGCAAATGATTATTTAGTTGTGGTTGATAGACCCTACTATAATTTCAAATTATGAGTTTGATATAAAGATTATCGTTCCTTTCAAAAGGTTTTTGAATGTTGCACCGAGTGTTTTGGATTCTCATAAAGGAAAAACCCGTTCCATTATACGGCATGGTCTTATGAGATAACGTTCAATTGCTTAAACTGTTTTAAATGGTTTTACTCATACCAGTCCCATGACTGACCCCGAGTTTATTTTGTTTTGTTTTCCCTAAACTCTTAGGTGCCCAAATTTGTATGGGCAGTCAAGTAGTCGGGATTTTATAGATATAATTGGAAAGCTAGAGCAGGAGGCTTCAGGATTATATAGCTATTGTTATTTCCGCTATATTGTAAGTGCTGTACTTTGATAATGATGTGTATATTCAAGTACAGATTTGTATTTCAAAGTTATGTTATATATTATATTTTATTCGTTCCGCTATGAGGTTCGTGTTACTCTGATGTTGTAGTTGTCTTCTTCTTCTTTTATTCTAATTTTCTATCTTATCTATTCTCACCCTCTAACTTCTTTCATTAACTATCCGGTATTTCCGATGCATGGATAGTCTGAATTTATGTCGATAACTAGGATCGCGAATTCCCCGGGTCGTTACATGCTTATTTTCAAAAAGGTATGAAAAATTCAATTTGTTATTTTTGGCAAGAAGAACAATTTAGAAATTCAAAAATCGGTTTGAACAATATAGGAAAGCTTTAACATCTTATAATTGACAAGAAGTTATTTTCAGCAAATTCACAAATCGAAGAAATCTCCAGAGAGTACGAAGAATTTAACGCATATAATATCGCAAATATCTCAACCAACCATAACACGAAATCAGAGGAATTTTATGTTTTCTAAAACCCTATATAAAAACCTATTCATCACTGGCTTAGGCATCAAAAAACAAAAAGCAATTGAAACCATGTGAAACAATTTAAGCATAGAAGAATAAAAAATAGAGAACTCACAGATCAAGGTTTCAATCATTTGAAGTGTCAAATCATCGACCTGGGAGTATCAAGTAATTGGAGCCATCAAAGAACCAATTCAACTCAAAGTTTGAAGTCGCGATTTGGAAAAGAACCCTAATTTTGAATTCGGTCACCGTTGAAGAATAAAGATGTAACGACCCAGAAAATCTGAACCAATTTAAATTTTTTAAATTGGCTAAAATAATGGATTTTAAATATTTAAAATAAATATTTTAAATAATGGCAATGAAAAGTGAGTTTGAATCGACAATTGAAACGAATATAATTAATTATAATTATAAATAAGGCCTGAAATGGCGCTGTAGTTTCAAAAATTGAATTCAAACTTTGTCGGACTGTACCAGGTGCAAAACAAAACGGATTTTAGTGAAACCAGAAATATTTAAATCTGTTAGTGAATACCTTTCTAACGAATATGAAAAATCGAATTTTCATAACGGAAAGCAAAAGTTATGGCCAAATGAAATTTCAGAAAGGTCGCTATGGAATTTATATAGCCCGGGAAATTGGCCATTTTGCATACGACCTCGGAATTCGACGAAACCACTTTTGTTGGATCCGGGATGTGAAGTTATCGCTAGGTTTCAAATTTCATAATTTTTGAAGCTAGTATGTGAGCGTGGTAAAGGAAAATGTGTTTTGGTCAATTACAGTTAAATTGGATCGACCAGAAATAGGCCTTTTTGCAAACGGTCTCAGAATTCGACGAAACTAGTTTTGTTAGGACCGTATCGTCAAAACATAGTTAGATTTTTTTTCTGGAATTTTTCGAATCAGTTTGTGGCCCTGGCAAATTGAAATGTACGTTCAAATTAAGTATTGAATGTTTTATATTTTAATTTGAAGGAAAACTGACTGAAACATTCGAATGGGACTTCGAAACATATCCCATTGTGTTCGGAATGGGGGTAAAACGCTAGGGACGATAGTCATTGGGTTTAGATTGGTGGTCGCGTCAGAAAACCCCTTTAAAACTTCCCCGACCAATCAGAATTTTTATAAAAAAAAAGAAAATTCCTTTTTCTCTCTCCCCGATCGAAGGCGGAAACCGTTCAAAACCTTCCCCCTCATTTTCCGATCAATCCACGCCGAATTAGCTCGTGCCACAGTTGAACTTTTTGAAGATCTTCTCGAGATTTTCAAATCCATATAAAGTTTGGAATTTTTCGTGGCCTGTGGAGGGAGAATCGACGTCAGGAAGTTTCGAACTTCCAGCCGCCGCCGCCGTCGCCTGGGACCACCGAGTGGACCCCCACCACCGCGCGCAGACGCGCGTCTCCCCCCTCTTCGTCGCTGCATCGGCCAATCCTCCTATCAATTCACGGTTTGATCGAAAATTGCAAACCTAGTTTTGAACCTTTCAGCTGAGGTACGGCTTATATATATTTTCAACAGTTTTAACACCTTTAAACCGTTGCAAACTTTGAAAAATCATATCTTTTTGCTGTGTTAACGAAATTCGATGAAACAGGAAACATCGTGACTGTGTGGACGCCTTCTACATTTTAGAAGAGACCGCATATTTTTCTGAGCCTTCTGCTATTTTTGGTGGAGTGGAACCCAACGTGAGATTTCTAATTTATAAACGATATGGAAAACGACGATGTATAAATTATATAGTCGATGTATGAGTTATATAAGCGTTGTACACCTCCTGTATAAGCGTTGTATAAGTTGTACGTTCGATGTATAAGTTATATATGCGTTGTAAAAATTATATATGTGTTGAAATAGAAGTGAATTGCTATATATAAATATATATGTATATATATACGCCCCTCGTCCACAAACCATGGACGATATTTATTGATTGTGATTGGTGTGGAAATTGATTGATAGCGAATGGTTGTTTGGGATTGTTTGTGGTTGATATTGATTGATTGTGGTTGAAAAATACCCATTTGTGGTTGAGAAATATTTGGTTGAAACCACATAGGATTAGTTTGTGGAAATGAAATAAATATATACATGCCGCCTGCGTGCGAACTAGATGCATGATCCCCATTGTCAAAAACCGCGAGGTTTTAAGGTAGAGCGAGGAGCCGTACTAGGGACAGTCCCGGTTTTAACTACCCTGTCGTTATGCTGCCGAAATTTTGAATAATATTCATGTGTTTGAATTATTTTCATTTGCTGAAACTATATTTATTCATTGAATAGAAAACCTTCATGTGTTGAATTGATATTCATTCGTTGATTAGAAATTCATGTGTTGAATGGTATTCGTGTTTTAAATATAAAAATCACATTTTTATCTATATATAGAAACTATAGAAAACCTTCATGTGTTGAATCGATATACATTCGTTGAATTGAAATTCATGTGTTGAATGATATTCATATTTTGAAATAAATTGTTTCATAATAAAAATCACCTTTTATCAACTATATGGACTATGTAAAATAATCTCGTTTTAAAAGAAATTGTTTTACAATAAAAATCCTATTTTTATCACCTATATAAACTATATAAAATAATAGTGTTTTGAAATGAATTGTTTTACAATAAAAATCACATTTTTATTATATACATGAATTGTTGAAATGTGAAGTGTTAAAAATAGCAACTCGTTCAAATAAATATGCATGAGTTGAAATATTCATTAATTAGCTAATGATATGATTTTTGCCTATGCATGCAACATTAGAATGAATGATGTTTTCAAACCAAATGGAATCAAATATGAAGTTGAATGGAAAATGATAAGCGATAAGAACTGTATATATGTACGTGCATATTTATTGAACAGGTTATAGCAAAGGGGCTAGAGAAGAGGAATAAAATTTTTGTGCCCGACAAATAGGTACACATTTACTGTTTTGTTTGGGTGATGATTTTATGAGCCTGTTGGCTAGCCGCTTGGCTTTTCCTTTTTCTTTTTGACATGAGACGCCCGTGTGGCTATTTGGGAATTTTCCCAGCCCCTCCCATACAAAGGAGGTTATGGCGAAATTTTCCAAAATTTAAAGGCGTTAGTGAAATATTTGAAGTGAAAACGATTTTGAAATTGTTGAATGAACTATATTTATATAGATATATAAATATAAATAAAATTAAAACGAAACGTGGCCGTACAGTTCGTGTTTTGAAACCGTGATTTCAAACAACTAGTGCGGGAAATCCGTCCATTGGATTTTCCCGAAACCGCAACCGTTGGGTTCACCTTGGAAATATCTTTCCAACGGTACCAACTTTGTAAAAATCCAACGGTTGGATTGTCTGGAATGTTTAATTCAAATCTGAAGAAAAATAGCGCCAGAAACGATTATATTTATATATATATATATATATATATATATATATTAATATATTTAATCGAATAACGATGCTGCAGTTCGTATTTTGAAATCGAAACTTCAAACGATTGTACCGGGAGATCCGACCGTCGGATTTTCCCGAAACTGGAACCGTTGGATTCGTTTTGAAAAGACCTTTCTAATGAGGTAAATTTTGTGAAGATCCAACGGTTATATTTTCAGATATGTGTAAATAAAATCTGAAGAAAAACAGCGCCATGTCCGCGTTATGGCCCGAAGCGTCGTTTTGAATAAATTGGCTATTTTAAAATAAATAAAAATAGCGATAAATTGTTATAAAATATCATAAACGATATGGAATGGAAATAAACTGAATTTGCTCGATTTATGTGGCTTTTGATGGTTGAATGTGTTTGGTGTGCAAAATACATTAAAGAACAAGTTGGTGTTGTCGATTGATTTAACCATTGAAATAAATTTATTTGAAATTCTAAAAATACGTGAATTATTTGAAAAGGCCGAGTTAATTCTCATTTCAAATAATTGACCGACGATTGGAAGTCGAAGATAAAGACGATGGTCGAAGACCGAAGATCTTCACCTCGTTTGGAGGGTAACCGAGGTCCTGATTGGGAGGCATCCCGAAATATGGATAATGAGTGGTGATCGTCCAGACGTACGTGGTGATCGATGGGTTTGTGAGGTATTTAGTGCCTCCGGTTTCGTTCAGACCCAGAACGGACTTGTAAATGGACTGTGTGTCCGACATTGGATTTTATTCTGTGTTGATTGATCTCTATTAAATATACATCTGTTTGGCGGCGGAGAATTTATTCTTTTGCTTAACGCCCTTCTCTGAGACGCACGAGCTCAGAGGTTGTATATCGATGGACATCAGTCGCATGGCATGAATTACTAGTGTGGCATGCCTAAGTGGCAAATGATCAGGGCTTCTGTTGAAAAGCAAAGTCTTGTGGTGATGATCAAAACACCGCCTGTGTGGCGTAGCTTTGTGTATAACGTGAAATCGCGAGCCTCACACCCAGTATGAACCAGAAACGGGAGGAAGGACCTCAGGTAGGACATGCGTTTCTTTCTAGCTAGGGTGGTGTCAGTGACCTACCATCCCTGACATTTATATACTTTTCACCTGTGTGGTTGTTGCTGTTGCGAGGCGCCACGGTTTGATCGGACGATCCGGGTCCGATGGAGTCATTCGTTGGCTCGTTTACGCCCCAAAGGGCGGGGAAACGTATTGTTCAGGAATTTTAATCCACATCGGTGGACCGGCCCTGTCGCTCCTAGGGTCACTCGAGCTCTGATCCTGAGACTCGGGCTAGGCAGTCTCGAATTCGGTAAGGACTATCTTTTGCCTTGGTTAATGATGGAAATCCAATTTCCAAATACGACATCGTGCGGTTTTGATTGTATATATATATGGCGACATGAAATATGGTACCTATGCCGTCTATGATTGATAGTTATGATTCGAAGTTGTTTTGAAACATGTAAACACTAGTAATAATATCAATTGCTTTTGTTTTATTCGTATCAACCATATTTTGGCCATTATAGGTAAAACTCTATCCTCCGGTTTGCGTTGCATTGTGTGATGGGAACTGAGTCTTATAATGGCTTCATTTTTGTAAAGAGCATAGCGATGTTTAAAAAGAATGATTTGTTTTTAAAGCACTGGCAATCCAATGGAGTAAACCCATTCCACGAAAGTGGCGAGGTCCTGTGATTGGCCATATTATAAATGTGTTGAGTAGATTTCTCATACCAGTCCCATGACTGACTCGTAGTTTGTTTCACTTTCAAACTCGGGTACCCCTTTTTTCTACACGGGCAGCCTTGTATTCAGGTTTAGCTGGTTCTTTCTGGATAGCTGGAGCTGAAGATGGATTATATTATTTATCTCTTTTTATGCTGTTCAGCTCCTATTGTACATATTTTGTTTATTTCCGCTGTAGACATTTATGTATAGCTGAACTGTATTTGTACTAAGTAAGATCCTGTATACTGTGTAACTTTGATGATTATGTTTATCCAGTATATTCTATTGTTCATTATCTGGTGTATTTAATTATTCTGTTCTGCTATTATCTGTTTCTGTGTTATATTCCAAAGATAACCCTTGTCTCCGTCAGTACGGGATTTGGGGTCGTCACAACGTGGTATCAGTACTTTGGTTAAGCTTAGTTCTGGAATATAACATTTGAACGAACTCGTCAGAAATAGAACCAGTAGTGTTCTAGGACGGGTAACTCTATACAGATAGGATCAGTAATATCCTAGTATGAGTAGCAGAATGAAATAACACCTCGATAGACACATTTACATTGAAGTATATGTTTCTTTATTTTAAATTATATTTTCTGTGACCTGACACTTGATCTGCTGTTTGCAGAAGTACTAGAAAATGAGTGTCAGAAACAGAAGGAATACAGAACCGGATATTGAGGCCCTATTGATCAAATATCGAAATATGGGTGGAATACCGTTCTCTGGTGAAGAATCTATTATGAAGACACAAGCCTGGATTCATTCGGCTGAGAAAATCTTTGAAGGATTAAAACTGAGGGATGACCAGAAAAGATTACTGGCCTCCTGGGCACTCAAAGACGAAGCTTTGTTCTGGTGGGATTCAGTTATTAAGGATAATCCAGTAGGTGATATCACTGGGATAGATTCAAAGTGATTTTCCTAGAAAGATTTACTCCTCCATAAGCAATTGAGCGACTATGTGATGAATTTTCTTATCTGATACTAGGAGATATGACCATTCCCGAATATCATAAAAAATTCAATGAACTTTCTCACTTTGCCCCTCATCTAATTGAAAGTCCGAAGAGGATGAATATGAGATTTATCAACGGGCTTCAAAGAAAATATCAGAACAATGTAATGAGGAACGTGAAGCTCCCCTTTTCTGAAATGATATACATGGCTTATCAGTACGAAGATCTAGACAAGAAAGGTATGCTACAGTACGAAGAAGAAGTCAGCTCTAGTAATAAAATTGAGTCTGAAACTGATCGTCCTGAGGCCAGTATAATGTCTGAAGTCGGTAAGGAGCCCAAAGTTAATCGAAAAAGGGCCAGATCCGAAAAAGAACCAGTAACGACAGCAGTACGCAGTAACTGCCATAAACAAGGGCATTTGACCAGGAATTGTAAACCCTCGAAGAAGCTAAGGAAAGATGAAACTAAATCCGGTAAGAAGTTCCAAGAGAATAGAAAGTGCAATCAATGCCATCAGTCCGATCATCTTTCAAAGGCCTGCCCGCTATTCAGAAAACCTAAAGCAGTACATGTAAATGAAGTGGTAGAAGTACCTGCATCCTCGTCTGCTCAGGAAAGGTCTGATGTTTTAGAAGACACGCTCAATGTCAAAAACATTCTAGTTAAAGTTCTGTTTGACACAGGCGCGTCACGAAGCTTTATTGCAAAGAGAGCAGTCAAGAAGTTGAATTTGAATTTGAAGAAGCTCAAAGAGCCAATGACTGTCCAAAATCCAGTTGGGGGTTCCATCAATCTCAGTTGGATTTGTGCAGTACCTGTCTCTTTTTCTTGCTATAAATTCCCTATTATCTCTATCATCATGAATTTTAATGAATTCGATCTTATTCTGGGATTGGATTGGCTAACTAGATATGAAGCTGAGGTTAGATGCGCCGAGAGAGTGGTTAAAGCAAAGGCCCAATCGGGGAATTATATAACCATACCATGTGAAGGCCCGACTTCAAATAGAAAAGATTTCTGGTCAGCTCTCGATGTTTCTCCAGCTCAAATAGAGAATATCCCTGAAGTCACAGAGAATATTCCTGACCTCATCAAAGACATTCCTGTCGTCAAAAATTATGCGGATGTGTTTGAAGAAGTTGTTCGCTTACCTCCGCAGAGAGAAATAGATTTCAAAATTGCTTTAATTCCGAATGCAAGGCCGGTAGTTCACGCTATTCGAAGAATGTCCTTGAAAGAGAAAGAGGAATTAGACAATCAAACACGACAGCTAGTATGGAAAGGTCCGATCAGGCCTAGTTTCTCTTATTGGGGTGCGGCAGTGGTGTTTGTCCCAAAATCTGACGGTACTCTACATCTATGTGTGGATTATCGTGATCTGAACAAACAGACAATAAAGAACAAATATCCATTGTCGCGAATAGATGATTTGTTGGATTGTCTAAATGGAGCACAAGTGTTTTCATGAATGGACCTAGCTACAGGCTTCCATCAACTTCGAATTGCAGAAGAGTGTGTTCCAATGACAGCATTCAGAGGTCCAGACTTGTTCTACGATTGGTTAGTAATACCGTTCGGATTATGTAACGCTCCAGCTTACTTCGTAGATCTAATGAATAGGGTGTTCAGAGGGGTTTTGAATAAATTTGTTCTAGTTTTTATTGATGATATTCTAATCTTCTCTAAATCAAAGGCCGAACATGAAAAGCATCTGGAACAGGTTCTAGAAATTCTGAGACGGAATGTATTGAAAGCCAAATTTTCCAAATGTATCTTCTGGCAAGATTAAGTAAAATTTCTAGGCCACGTTGTATCGAAGGAAGGAATTGCTGTGGATCCAAGCAAAATCACAGCCATTTAGAATTGGAAACAGCCCAGTACCCCCACTGAAGTCCGCAGTTTTCTCGGATTGGCTAGCTATTACCAGAAGTTCGTTAAAAACTTTTCAAAGATATCTAGTCACTTAACGAAGCTTACGAAGAAGCACTCTAAATTCAAATGGACTCCAGAAAGTGAGGAGGCTTTCAAAGAGCTAAAGTTAAGACTAACGACTGCTCCAGTGTTAACCATCATCGATGGCAACCAGGATTTGAAAGTCTAGACTGATGCTTCTAGAGAAGGCCTTAGCGCAGTGTTAATGCAAAGGGGTCAGGTGATTGCTTATGCTAGCCGTCAGCTGAAGCCGCACGAGAAGAACTACGTAACTCATGATCTTGAGTTTTTGGCTATAGTATTCGCCTTGAAAATATGGAGACACTATCTTCCGGGTGAGAGATTTGAACTGTTTACAGATCATCAGTCGCTGAAGTATTTGTTCACCCAGAAGGACTTGAATCTGAGGCAGCAGCGTTGGCTGGAGTTTCTTGCAGCATATGACTTTGAAATTATATACACTCCAGGGAAAGCCAATGTCATGGCCGATACGTTAAGCAGAAAGAATGAAATGATCGCCAGTTTTATTATCACGACTTCATTGCTAGATAAAATATCTGCTCTTCAGAAGGATGACCACTTCATTCGGAAGATCCGAGAGATAATTCAACAAGGCGAACCCTCGAGTTTCCAAGTTGACGAGGAGGGAATTCTAAGGCTGAAAGGTCGAATCTGTGTCCCTAACATTCCTGAGCTTCGAAAGGAAGTACTGGATGAGTGCCACAAGTCAAAACTTAGTATCCATCTGGGAGTAGCCAAAATGTATAACGACATCAAACGCACTTTCTGGTGGAAGTCGATGAAGAGGGACATTTCTTTATATGTTAGCCGATGCCCTACTTGCCAGCTAGTCAAAAGCAACTAACAGAAACTAGCTGGATTATTACAACCGCTAGAAGTTCCTGGTTGGAAGTGGGAATATATTTCTATGGATTTCATTGATGGTTTGCCCAGAACCAGAAAAGGGAATGACAGTATTTGGGTGATCGTAGATCGTTTCACGAAAACCGCCCATTTCATACCTGTCAGATCAAACAGAACTGCTCAGAGTCTGGCGCAGATATATTTCAAGGAAATAGTTAGACTACATGGAGTGCCGCTCAGTATAGTCAGTGATAGAGATACAATATTTACTAGCAAATTCTGGGAGGCATTTCAAGTAGAGCTGGGAACGAAGTTGAACTTGAGCACCGCTTATCATCCTCAGACAAACGGTCAGACTGAGAGGGTGAATCGTATTTTAGAAGATCTATTGCGGGCTTGTGTTATAGATTTCGGTGGATCATGGGAAGACCATCTGCATTTGGCTGAATTCTCATATAACAACAGCTACCAGGCGAGTCTGACAATGTCGCCATTCGAAGCATTGTATGGTAGACCGTGCCGATCTCCTGCTTGTTGGGTCGAACCAGGAAATAGACTTGTGTTGGGTCCTGATATGATCCGAGAAGCTGCCGACAAAGTCGATTTTATTAAGAAGCGATTACTCGCCGTTCAAAGCCGACAAAAGAGCTATGCCGATAGGAGAAGAAGAGATATATCCTTTGCTGTTGGCGACTACGTATATTTGAAAGTATCGCCGATGAGAGGAGTTATCCGGTTCGGTAAAACTGGAAAGTTGGCGCCCAAATTCATTGGTCCGTTTCCTATTCTGGAACGGATCAGAACTCTCGCTTATAGGGTCAAACTGCCTGACTGGTTGCCTGGAGTTCATGATGTATTTCATATATCTCAACTTCGAAAGCATGTTCATGATCCAGACTTGATCGTGGAAGAAGCAGCTCAGCAGGATATTGAAATTACTCCAGAATTAGCTGTGAGAAGAGAGCCGCTAAAGATCATCGGCAAAGAAACCAAAGAGCTGAGGAACAAGAAGGTTCACTTAGTCAAGGTGCAATGGAGTGGAGATCCACGAGATTGTACTTGGGAAACTGAGGAGAGCATTCAGAAAGCTTATCCTAGATGCCGAGTGGATATCTCTGATTGACTCCGGTGCAAGGTATATTTACCATACTTTACATCACCATTTAATTCTCTATTCTATTGTTACTTTCTTTCCATGGATGTACACTTTTAATTCTATAGTCTGAATGATTTTAAAAGAATATAGGAATTGATTTGTATGATTTTAAAAAGAAAAAAAATGATTTGATTGTTGTTTGTGTTGTGTGATAGTAAATTAGATTAATTAGATTATTGAAACGATAGTTAATTTAATTAATAGGAGATTGAATGGTAGAATTTATTCGATTAAATCACACATTGAACTGATTTAAAAATAGATGGAAATATATATACTTGTGCATTATATACATTTGAGCAGGTAAATGGATTAGCTGTTGAGTAAAGATTTTATTTGCGTGCCCGACAAATATGTAAACCTTAATGAGTTGGATGCGAAATATTATTATATCAACTCCTGTGAATGTCATTGGATGCGGAGTGCTGGTTTTTCTGTGTGAAATAATAAATGTCGCCATAGGATAGTAACAATTAATTTTGAACTACATTACATGGCATACTTCGGAAGATAGGCATACTTCATCATATACCACATAAGCATTTGGAGCTTGTGTGACGAGGTAGAAGATTTACCATACGAGCGAGAGGCTTGTATGGCGATGATTATATTTTACAGGTTGAACTGATGACTGATATGGACTATTTAAATAGTAACGATTAAATTGCCAGATTAATAAAAACCCACACGGGTCTGGAGTTGACAATAATCACGTCTCTCTAGTTACTAGATACGGCACATGGACTATTTATTTCCCACACGGGGCAGGGTGACGAGAATTTATTCTCTGGAGTTATTATCAATACATGCTCCCCTGTAAACACCAGAATATATCACTATAAATATGTGTATGCTCATTAGGATTTATTGGGTACCTAATACGGCCCAATAAATTTCCAAACCTCTCTCCGTACAAGGGAGGTAATGGCGAAATTTTTCGAAAATTTCGGGTGTTAGCCAAATTTTTGAAGAATTTGAAATTTCTCAGAAACTGAAAAGTTGGAGAATTGAAGCCAGATCGAACGTAGAGTTGATTAATCAAACCACTTTCGACTTTGTTCCTTTTCGGGGACGAAAAGATTTAAGTGGGGGAGATTGTAACGACCCAGAAAATCTGAACCAATTTAAAATTTTTAAATTGGCTAAAATAATGGATTTTAAATATTTAAAATAAATATTTTAAATAATGGCAATGAAAAGTGAGTTTGAATCGACAATTGAAAACGAATATAATTAATTATAATTATAAATAAGGCCTGAAATGGCGCTGCAGTTTCAAAAATTGAATTCAAACTTTGTCGGACTGTACCGGGTGCAAAACAAAACGGATTTTAGTGAAACCAAAAATATTTAAATCTGTTAGTGAATACCTTTCTAACGAATCTGAAAAATCGAATTTTCATAACGGAAAGCAAAAGTTATGGCCAAATGAAATTTCAGAAAGGTCGCTATGGAATTTATATAGCCCGGGAAATTGGCCATTTTGCATACGACCTCGGAATTCGACGAAACCACTTTTGTTGGATCCGGGATGTGAATTTATCGCTAGGTTTCAAATTTCATAATTTTTGGAGCTAGTATGTGAGCGTGGCAAAGGAAAATGTGTTTTGGTCAATTACAGTTAAATTGGATCAACCAGAAATGGGCCTTTTTGCAAACGGTCTCAGAATTCGACGAAACTAGTTTTGTTGGGATCGTATCGTCAAAACATAGCTAGATTTATTTTTCTGGAATTTTTCGAATCAGTTTGTGGCCCTGGCAAATTGAAATGTACGTTCAAATTAAATATTGAATGTTTTATATTTTAATTTGAAGGAAAACTGACTGAAACATTCGAATGGGCCTTCGAAACATATCCCATTGTGTTCGGAATGGGGGTAAAACGCTAGAGACGACAGTCGTTGGGTTTAGATTGGTGGTCGCGTCAGAAAACCCCTTTAAAACTTCCCCGACCAATCAGAATTTTTATAAAAAAAAATAATCCTTTTTCTCTCTCCCCGATCGAAGGCGGAAACCGTTCAAAACCTTCCCCCTCATTTTCCGATCAATCCACGCCGAATTAGCTCGTGCCATTTTTGAACTTTTTGAAGATCTTCTCGAGATCTTCAAATCCATATAAAGTTTGGAATTATTCATGGCCTGTGGAGGGAGAATCGACGTCAGGAAGTTTTGAACTTCCAGCCGCCGACGCCGTCGCCTAGGACCACCGAGTGGACCCCCACCACCGCGTGCAGACGCGCGTCTCCCCCCTCTTCGTCGCTACATCGGCCAATCCTCCTATCAATTCACGGTTTGATCGAAAATTGCAAACCTAGTTTTGAACCTTTCAGCTGAGGTACGGCTTATATATATTTTCAACAGTTTTAACACCTTTAAACCGTTGCAAACTTTGAAAAATCATATCTTTTTGCTGTGTTAACGAAATTCGATGAAATAGGAAACATCGTGACCGTGTGGACGCCTTCTACATTTTAGAAGAGACCGCATATTTTTCTGAGCCTTCTACTATTTTTGGTGGAGTGAAACCCAATGTGAGATTTCTAATTTATAAACGATATGGAAAACGACGATGTATAAATTATATAGTCGATGTATGAGTTATATAAGCGTTGTACACCTCCTGTATAAGCGTTGTATAAGTTGTACGTTCGATGTATAAGTTATATATGCATTGTAAAAATTATATATGTGTTGAAATAGAAGTGAATTGCTATATATAAATATATATGTATATATATACGCCCCTCATCCACAAACCATGGACGATATTTATTGATTGTGATTGGTGTGGAAATTGATTGATAGCGAATGGTTGTTTGGGATTGTTTGTGGTTGATATTGATTGATTGTGGTTGAAAAATACCCATTTGTGGTTGAGAAATATTTGGTTGAAACCACATAGGATTAGTTTGTGGAAATGAAATAAATATATACATGCCGCCTGCGTGCGAACTAGATGCATGATCCCCATTGTCAAAAACCGCGAGGGTTTAAGGTAGAGCGAGGAGCCGTACTAGGGACGGTCCCGGTTTTAACTACCCTGTCGTTATGCTGCCGAAATTTTGAATAATATTCATGTGTTTGAATTATTTTCATTTGCTGAAACTATATTTATTCATTGAATAGAAAACCTTCATGTGTTGAATTGATATTCATTTGTTGATTAGAAATTCATGTGTTGAATGGTATTCGTGTTTTAAATATAAAAATCACATTTTTATCTATATATAGAAACTATAGAAAACCTTCATGTGTTGAATCGATATTCATTCGTTGAATTGAAATTCATGTGTTGAATGGTATTCATATTTTGAAATAAATTGTTTCATAATAAAAATCACCTTTTATCAACTATATGGACTATGTAAAATAATCTCGTTTTAAAAGAAATTGTTTTACAATAAAAATCCTATTTTTATCACCTATATAAACTATATAAAATAATAGTGTTTTGAAATGAATTGTTTTACAATAAAAATCACATTTTTATTATATACATGAATTGTTGAAATGTGAAGTGTTAAAAATAGCAACTCGTTCAAATAAATATGCATGAGTCGAAATATTCATTAATTAGCTAATGATATGATTTTTGCCTATGCATGCAACATTAGAATGAATGATGTTATCAAACCAAATGGAATCAAATATGAAGTTGAATGGAAAATGATAAGTGATAAGAACTGTATATATGTACGTGCATATTTATTGAACAGGTTATAGCAAAGGGGCTAGAGAAGAGGAATAAATTTTTTGTGCCCGACAAATAGGTACACATTTACTGTTTTGTTTGGGTGATGATTTTATGAGCCTGTTGGCTAGCCGCTTGGCTTTTCCTTTTTCTTTTTGACATGAGACGCCCGTGTGGCTATTTGGGAATTTTCCCAGCCTCTCCCGTACAAAGGAGGTTATGGCGAAATTTTCCAAAATTTAAAGGCGTTAGTGAAATATTTGAAGTGAAAACGATATTGAAATTGTTGAATGAACTATATTTATATAAATATATAAATATAAATAAAATTAAAACGAAATGTGGCCGTGCAGTTCGTGTTTTGAAACCGTGATTTCAAACAACTAGTGCGGGAAATCCGACCATTGGATTTTCCCGAAACCGCAACCGTTGGGTTCGCCTTGGAAATATCTTTCCAACGACACCATCTTTGTAAAAATCCAACGGTTGAATTGTCTGGAATGTTTAATTCAAATCTGAAGAAAAACAGCGCCAGAAACGTTTATATATATATATATAATTATATTTAATCGAATAACGACGCTGCAGTTCGTATTTTGAAATCGAAACTTCAAACGATTGTACCGGGAGATCCGACCGTCGGATTTTCCGGACACTGGAACCGTTGGATTCGTTTTGAAAAGACCTTTCTAATGATGTAAATTTTGTGAAGATCCAACGGTTAGATTTTCAGATATGTGTAAATCAAATCTGAAGAAAAACAGCGCCACGGCCGCGTTATGGCCCGAAGCGTCGTTTTGAATAAATTGGCTATTTTAAAATAAATAAAAATAGCGATAAATTGTTATAAAATATCATAAACGATATGGAATGGAAATAAACTGAATTTGCTCGATTTATGTGGCTTTTGATGGTTGAATGTGTTTGGTGTGCAAAATACATTAAAGAACAAGTTGGTGTTGTCGATTGATTTAACCATTGAAATAAATTGATTTGAAATTCTAAAGATACGTGAATTATTTGAAAAGGCCGAGTTAATTCTCATTTCAAATAATTGACCGACGATTGGAAGTCGAAGATGAAGACGATGGTCGAAGACCGGAGATCTTCACCTCGTTTGGAGGGTAACCGAGGTCCTAATTGGGAGGCATCCCGAAATATGGATAATGAGTGGTGATCGTCCAGACGTACGTGGTGATCGATGAGTTTGCAAGGTATTTAGTGCCTCCGGTTTCGTTCAGACCCAGAACGGACTTGTAAATGGACTGTGTGTCTGACATTGGATTTTATTCTGTGTTGATTGATCTCTATTAAATATACATCTGTTTGGCGGCGGAGAATTTATTCTTTTGCTTAACGCCCTTCTCTGAGACGCACGAGCTCAGAGGTTGTATATCGATGGACATCAGTCGCATGGCATGAATTGCTAGTGTGGCATGCCTAAGTGGCAAATGATCAGGGCTTCTGTTGAAAAGCAAAGTCTTGTGGTGATGATTAAAGCACCGCCTGTGTGGCGTAGCTTTGTGTATAACGTGAAATCGCGAGCCTCACACCCAGTATGAACCAGAAACGGGAGGAAGGACCTCAGGGAGGACATGCGTTTCTTTCTAGATAAGGTGGTGTCAGTGACCTACCAGCCCTGACATTTATATACTTTTCACCTGTGTGGTTGTTGCTGTTGCAAGGCGCCTCGGTTTGATTGGGCGATCCGGGTCTGATGGAGTCATTCGTTGGCTCGTTTACGCCCCAAAGGGCAGGGAAACGTATTGTTCAGGAATTTTAATCCACATCGGTGGACCGGCCCTGTCGCTCCTAGGGTCACTCGAGCTCTGATCTTGAGACTCGGGCTAGGCAGTCTCGAATTCGGTAAGGACTATCTTTTGCCTTGGTTCATGTTGGAAATCCAATTTCCAAATACGACATCGTGCGGTTTTGATTGTATATATATATGGCGACATGATATATGGTACCCATGCCGTCTATGATTGATAGTTATGATTCGAAGTTGTTTTGAAACATGTAAACACTAGTAATAATATCAATTGCTTTTGTTTTATTCGTATCAACCATATTTTGGCCATTATAAGGTAAAACTCTATCCTCCGGTTTGCGTTGCATTGTGTGATGGGAACTGAGTCTTATAATGGCTTCATTTTTGTAAAGAGCATAGCGATGTTTAAAAAGAATGATTTGTTTTTAAAGCACTGGCAATCCAATGGAGTAAACCCGTTCCACGATAGTGGCGAGGTCCTGTGATTGGCCATATTATAAATGTGTTGAGTAGATTTCTCATACCAGTCCCATGACTGACTCGTAGTTTGTTTCACTTTCAAACTCGGGTGCCCCTTTTTCTACACGGGCAACCTTGTATTTAGGTTTAGCTGGTTCTTTCTGGATAGCTGGAGCTAAAGATGGACTCTATTATTTATCTCTTTTTATGCTGTTCAGCTCCTATTGTACATATTTTGTTTATTTCCGCTGTAGACATTTATGTATAGCTGAACTGTATTTGTACTAAGTAAGATCCTGTATACTGTGTAACTCTGATGATTACGTTTATCCAGTATATTCTATTGTTCATTATCTGGTGTATTTAATTATTCTGTTCTGCTATTATCTGTTTCTGTGTTATATTCCAAAGATAACCCTTGTCTCCGTCAGTACGGGATTTGGGGTCGTCACAAAAGAGGAAGTCGATAAAACGACAAAGCAAAAAAAAAGGGGCCCGACATAGTTTATGTTTAACTTAGTTTAAACATTAGGGTTTTATGGTTTAAAATTTAGTTTTAAGTTTGTATTGTTTTTACTTTTCTTTTATAATCGTTCTCTAGTTTTCTTTAAAAGGGTTCTAGCTACAGGTTTTTTCGTTAGGGAAAATCAGATCTTTGGGAGTGAGATCAGTGCAAGGTTTTGAGCATAGGATTAGAATCATTGGGAGTGGGTGTTGCGAGTTTAAAGGGGTTTGTAAGCATAGAGATTGTTTTAATACCTAGTATAAACCTTGGGGAATGCAGCTGTAGGCAGGGTTTTGCCGAAGTTGGGTAAATTCTGTGTTGTTTCTTTTTCCACACTCTGATTATTATCTGTGTTGCTATTATTTATTACTCAGCGAAAAACAACAATAAATCCTATTCACCCCTCTCTAGGGTTAATTTAGATCCTATAAGTGGTATCAAAGCACGTATTTTTTATTTTAAATAACTAAAGAGTCATGGATTTCTCAAACAGTGATTTTTCTTGTTGTCAATCTAACGATAATTTTTCCAATATAACTCCAACTATTTTTGATGGTACAGATTTTTTAAATTGGAAATCAAAAATGTATTTGATATAAAATCTGTTAATCCTGAATGTTGGAATATTATTGAAAACGTGGGTTGTAACGACCCGCATTCTACGCATCGAAGGATCGTAGAATGTTTATGTCTTTCACATGCGAAGACGTATGGTCATGTAACTTTGGGAGACGACTATTGGGGTCATTTCCCATGTTCATGATTTTTGCCGATTTTTTAATGACCGTTTTGCCCCGAGCTGATCTTGTTTTAGCCATAACTTTTGATTGGAAAGGAGTTTTGACCTGAAACCACTTCCATTAGATCCGGATGATGGTTTACCTTTCCGTAGAGTGGTCACATTAGCCAAACGGACTCACTGTTTGGGAGATATGGCCGAAACAAGTTTCAAATGGTGAAAATCTGCTAGGGTTATGAGGAGGCTGATAGGGTTAGGAAATTCAGTTCCTATCATTTTCCAACCGCCACTTTTTGTTTCTTCAAGTTCATCCATGGCCTCCACTTTCTAAAACACCCCAAATCACCTTCTAATCACTAATTAAGCCAAATCTACATCAAATCAAAGCGGATTAGCACAAGAATCGAGGTAGAGCTGCTGTGTTGCAATGGTATTCGTGCCCAAACAGAGAATCATTTTAGATCTAAAGTTTATTTGTGGCAAAGGTGAGTGATTTGCAAAGTTTCTCACTAATTATGGTTAATTAGGAGTAATTAGTGTTGATTAGCGAATTTTTACATAAATAAATTTTGGAAAAATGTTTAGAAATTTTTAAAAACCATTTTAGACCTCTGTTAGAAGTTTGGGTTATTTTGGTTAAGTTTTGTTAATCCTATCATTAGATTTGCTTAAACATGCTTAAGGGAAAATATTGGGTTTTGGCTATGTTTGATCCGTTTTAACCTATCAAATTATTGTTTTGGTGTTTGTGGTCAGTTCTATATGTTGCTATGACTGTATGGTATGCTTTGTGATTAATTAGAAAAGTTAGAATGGTCGAAAACGCCGTCGTAAGGCGTAAAACAGTCGCTTGAAGAATTGCAGGACCCAGATCAGATCGTCCCCCACTTCAACGACCCGACCCGATTGCGAGCATCCACAAAGACCACGAGCTACTCCACCTTGAAGGCCACCAGCCTGAAGATCACGACCTGACTTGAATCACTTCAGAAGCCCACGACCTGAAGACCTGGGAGGATGCACCCGACCCGATCCGATGGGTGAGCACGATCTGACCCGATCTGGATGAACCACGAGCTAGAGGAGGAGCTGCCATGCACGATCCGATGGAGGGAGCACGATCCGATCCGACGGAGGGAGCATGACCGATCCGAATGAGGCTGATGACCACAGGCCGAACCAGAGGAGACACTACGAACCGATCCAAGGAGTTTGGACGTGAGGTATGGGTTATGAACTAGATGAAGACCGATCTGGAGAAGACCAAAACCCGAGATTCAAAGGTAGTCCAAATGAGAAGTAGAACTCAGGATCCAGATGGGAACCAACGAGTCGACTTCATGAGTTGGGCTTTGCTGCGGGACGTGTGCTAAGGGGTTGTCGATGTCTATGACTTTAGATTACTATGTGTAGGGGGTACGTGAAAGGATTCAGGACCACAGTGGTCTAGGTACGACTAATGGGCTATAGACCAATGAAGCGGGGTCATTTGTAAAGATTTAGTCATGACTCCGTAGGGTAAGCTTGATGGTAGCGGTAGTTGTACAAGTCGAACTCCGTCACTACTTCGATGGGTCTAGTGGTTGAGAGTGGTGGACATCGTATGCTTTATGCACTGAGTGAGAGATGTGAGGATGGTTACTATGGTTGATTGTTTGCTATCACTATGACATGCGCACCCCTCCCCCGTTATCTTTACACCACCTGTTTAGTGGCACCTTAGAGTATTGTACGGTATGTAGTGCTAACTCTTTGGTTGCAAGTTCAGGTATGGTTTAGCATACTTGTTATTGTTCTGTTTTGCTGCTTATCGCTCATACCAGACTTTTTGTCTGACCCAGAGTTTTATGTCTCTTCTTATTACTCTGGGTGCTCTCATGAGCAGACTAGAGACAGGTTAGGTGGTATGCACGAGTTGCTGTACCGAAGACGAGCAGGAGGCTTCCACATATGATATATAGATATTCTCCCTATGTCACTGTTGGTCACTACTTTGGGCATTAGTAGTGTACCCTTCCTTTCTTTTACTTTAGAGACAGTTTTAAAGTTGTAATAATGATGATGTGAAACATAAGCTGTATTTGGATTTTCCGCTGCTATGACGTTTATTTTTCAGCTTATGCACTGTCTCGCCTGTTTTATGTCAAGTATGTTGTTATTATATTTTATCCCATGCGCTGTGAGACATTCTACAAGTTTTCGATTAGTTAATTCTCTTCTTTCCTTTCTTTGGCGACCATTCCATGCTAGTCAGGCATGTGTACAACGCACTTTCGAAGGAAACGCCGGCTGGTGCGGGGCGGGCCGTCACACTTAGTATCAGAGCTCTAGGTTGCGTAGTTGACCTAGGGAAAGGCACCAGGGATAGATAGTACACGTATATGAGAGTGCGTATTTGTGATTATTTTGGTTTTTAAAAGCTATATATATACACACTATTAGTATATCTAAGGATGAAGTCACACTGCACTGGCACCACTATGGAGATGGTTAATCGTTTTCTCTGTGCAGATTGAACGATGAGCCGATACGCAAGGGGTACTAGTAGGGGAGCCAATAATGGGAATGCTGCTGAGATGAGGACAATGTTTACTGACCTCATGAGGGAGATGCTTAGGGATGTGCAGAGGGCAGCTCCCAATGCTGGTAATGGAGGTGGTCCAATAGTGCAGGCGCCTAGGGCCGATTTCGCCAAGCTGAATAAGGATTATACTAGTCTTGGTGGGAAGCCGTTCCACGGAACGGAGTCGGCTACGGATGTTCAGGATTGGTTGGATAGTTGCGAGCATATCTTCGAAGACTTGGGTATCGAGGATGCGATGAAGAGAAGGCTAGCATCCCGTCGGCTGCAAGGACGGGCAATGAATTGGTGGAATGCTATAAAGGCAGTTACTCCCGAAGATTAGATTACTTGGGATCAGTTTAAGGTTCGCTTTAGCGATAAGTTCATTCCAGCTGCTGAGAAGTCAGTGCTGTTTAAGAAATTCTTAGAACTCAAGCAGAATGGCAGGGCTGTCTCGGAGTATATTGCCGAATTTGACACTTTGTCGAAATATGGGTAAAACCGCAAGCAAGCGGTGGAGGCAAGAGAGGTTCTCAGAATAAGAGGAAGCAGGACCAGAATAAGGATGGCCAGAAGAAGAAGAAAGATGTTGAGTGCTTCAGCTGTGGCAAGAAGGGCCACTATGTTAGTAATTGACGAGTAAAGCCAGCAGACATGAAGTGCTTCAACTGTGGCCAAGTGGGACATCACAAGGACAAGTGTCCGCAACCCCTGAAGAAAAGCAGATGGTGAAAGCATATGCCCTTAATGCTATTCCTTCTTCGTCGAATGCCCCAACTGCGGCGGAGAAGGGAAAGAATGTCGTTATTCAAGGTATGCTTTCTGTTTATGATGTTCCTGTTAGAGTTTTATTTGATACCGGAGCTTCCAATTCTTTCATATCTAGTGACCTGGTAGATAGGTTGGATCGGAGCCCGAGATTGCCGATAGACCTTTAGTAGTGACGAACCCAATTGGTGGTTCGACTAGCCTTAGCATGATTTGTCGTAATGTGGTCTTATCGAGTCATGGATGCATGTTTGTTTGTGATTGCTTTGTTTTGGGCTTTTCTGGGTTTGGCATTATTTTGGGAGTCGATTGTCTCCAAAGATACGGGGTGGTGGTAGACTGTGAGGGCTTTTTGGTGACAGCTAGAGCGAATGATGGGCGGAGGGTAGTGTTTGTTGGTCTACCTAGTGATGGGGTAATGGATAGTTTTCTAAATTCCCTCGACATCACGCATGATGAGTTGTCAGGTTTGCACGTGGTTGGCCAGTATCCGGATGCCTTCGAGGAAGTGACCGGGCTTCCACCACACCTAGAGATTGAGTTCCGTATTGATTTAGTGAAAGATGTCAGACCTATAGTAATGCCACTTCGTCGTATGGTGCAAAGGGAGCAGCGAGAGCTCGGGGTGCAAGTAAGCGATCTTTTGAAGAAGGGCTTTATCAGAAGAAGTGTTTCTGAGTGGGGAGTACCAGTTGTGTTTGCTACCAAGGCTGATGGTTCCCTTCGATTATGTGTGGACTACCGCGAATTGAATAAGGTGACGAGGAAGAATAAGTATCCTCTACCGCAGATAGATGATTTGTTTGATTAGTTAAGTGGCGTGAGAGTATTTTCCCAGTTGGATCTCGCGACAGGTTTTCATCAACTTAGAGTGGAAGTTGAAAGTATAGCTAAAACGGCCTTTCGGACGCCGTCCAGATTTTATGAGTGGTTGGTCATGTCATTTGGGTTGACCAATGCACCAACATATTTTGTGGATCTAATGAATAGGGTATTCAGAGATCAGTTGAATAAGTTTGTTCATGTGTTCATAGATGATATTTTGGTCTACTCGAGGACAGAGGAAGAACACAAGGAACATTTAAGAATAGTGATGAAGGTGTTGAGAAAACACCAATTGAAAGCAAAGTTTTCTAAGTGTCACTTCTGGAGGAGGGAAGTGAGATTCTTGAGCCATGTTGTTTCAGAGAATGGTATTACCGTGGACCCTGCGAAGGTGGCTACGGTACAAGATTGGTCTACGCCCAAGAATGCAATGGACATAAGAAGTTTCTTGGGATTAGCTGGATATTATCGTAAGTTTATCCAAGACTTCTCCAAGATAGCAGCACCGTTGACTCAGTTGACCAAGAAGAATCAAGCTTTTGTCTGGGATGAAAAGTGCGAGAATGCATTCAAGAGTCTAAAGGAAAAGTTGACATGTGCACCAGTGTTAGTCATTCCTAAGGGGAATGATGAGATGACAGTATATACGGATGCATGTGGTACCAGACTAGGTGCTGTATTGATGCAAGGAGGTAGGTTGTAGCTTATGCAAGTCGACAATTGAAACCACACGAGAAAAGATACCCTACCCATGACTTGGAATTAGCAGCGATCGTATTCGCGTTGAAGATGTGGAGACATTATCTCTTAGGAGAAAGATTCGAGTTGTTTACTAATCATAAATCGTTAAAGTATCTCTTCTCTCAGAAGGATCTAAATCTTCGACAACAAAGATGGTTAGAATTCTTAGCTTCCTATAATGTCGATATCGCATATACACTAGGAAAGGGAAATGCGGTAGCTGATGCATTGAGTAAAAGACATGCCAGTTTAGGGGCTATGTTTCTAGAATGGAAGCAACTGGAGTACATTGCTGGGTATGATTTCAGACCAAAGTGTGAATTGGATCCAGAAATGTTAGCAAATTTGACGATCAGACCCACTTTTATTGATCGAATTGGTTCCAGTCAGAGGAACGTTCCTAACCTATTGGAAATCATCTCAAAGTTAGAGATGGGAATCGACGAAGAGATGAGCAAGTATGGGCTTGATCGAAATGGATGGCTTAGAAAGAATGGAAGAGTAGTTGTACCCAATGTCAATGGATTGAGAGATGAAGTGCTTAGAGAATGTCATCACTCAAAATTGACTATACACCCCGGTTGTAACAAGATGTATCGAGACATGAAGCAGACCTACTAGTGGGAAGGGATGAAAAGAGACGTTGGGGAGTTTATATCCAAATGCATGAATTGACAGCTGGTTAAAGCTGAGCAAAAGAAGCCTAGTGGTTTGTTACAACCATTAGAAATTCCAGAATGGAAACGGGAACAAGTCTCGATGGGTTACCAAGGACTAGATCGGGCCATGAGAGCATTTGGGTGATTGTGGATCGATTGACCAAAAGTGCAAGATTTATACCCGTCAAGTCAGACAGGACGACAGCTAAGTTAGCTGAACTATATATGAAGTGGGTAGTAAGATTTCATGGAATACCCAAAGGCATTGTGAGTGATCGAGATCCGTTGTTCACTAGTGGATTTTGGAAGAGCTTACAAGAGGCGTTAGGATCAGAATTACATCTCAGTACCGTGTATCATCCTCAAACCGACGGTCAAACAGAGAGGGTGAATCGAGTGTTAGAAGATCGTTGAGAGCTTGCATACTAGACTTTGGTGGATCATGGGATGACCATTTGCATATATTAGAGTTTGCATATAATAACAGTTATCAATCCAGTATTGGTATGGCTCCATTTGAAGCTTTGTACGGAAGACCGTGCAACTCACCGTCATGTTGGTTAGAAACTGGTGAGAAGTTTGTGCTTGGACCAGATGTGATAAGAGAAACTTCAGCTGTGACGACCCCAAATCCCGTACAGACGGAGACAAGGGTTATCTTTGGAATATAACACAGAAACAGATAATAGCAGAGCAGAATTAAATAAATACACCAAATAATGAACAATAGAATATACTGGATAAAAGTAATCATCAGAGTTACACAGTATACAGGATCTTACTTAGTACAAATACAGTTCAGCTATACATAAATGTCTACAGCGGAAAACAAACAAAATATGTACAATAGGAGCTGAACAGCACAAAAAGAGATAAATGATAGAATCCATCTTCAGCTCCAGCTATCCGGAAAGAACCAGCTAAACCTGAATACAAGGCTGCCCGTGTAGAAAAAGGGGGCACCCGAGTTTGAAAGTGAAACAAACTACGAGTCAGTCATGGGACTGGTATGAAAAATCTATTCAACACATATATAATTTGGCCAATCACAGGACCACGCCACTTTCGTGGAACGGGTTTACTCCATTGGATTGCCAGTGCTTTAAAACAAATCTTTCTTTTAAACATCGCTATGCTTTTTGTAAAAATGAAGCCGTTATAAGACTCAGTTCCCATCACATAATGCAACGCAAACCGGAGGATAGAGTTTTTACCTTATAACGGCCAAAATATGCTTGATACGAATAAAACAAAGGCATTTGATATTATTGCTAGTGTTTATATGTTTTGAAAACAATTTCAAATCATAACTATCAATCATAGACGGCATTAATGCCCCATACCACTATGTCGCCATATATATAGGTATACAATCAAAATCGCACGATGTCGTATTTGGAAATCAGATTTCCGTCATGAACCAAGGCAAAAGATAGTCCTTACCGAATTCGAGACGCTCTAGCCCGTGTCTCAGGATCAGAATGCATCGACCCTTGGAGCGACAGGGCCGGTCCACCGACGTGGATTAAAATGCCTGAACACTACGTTTCCCCGCCCTTTGGGGCATAAATGAGCTAACGAAGGACTCCATCAGACCCGGATCGTCCGATCAAACCGAGGCGCCTCGCAACAGCAACAACCACATAGGTGAAAATATATAAATGTCAGGGCTGGTAGGTCACTGACACCACCCTAGCTAGAAAGAAACGCATGCCCTCCCTGAGGTCCTTCTCCCGTTTTAGGTTCATACCGGGGTGTGAGGCTCGCGAATTCACGTTATACACAAAGCTACGCCACACAGGCGGTGCTTTGATCATCACCACAAGACTTTGCTTTTCAACAGAAGCCCTGATCACTGCATCTTAGCATGCCATACAGGCAATTCAGGCCATGCGACTGATGTCCATCGATATACAACCTCTGAGCTCGTGCGTTTCAGAGGAGGGCGTTAAGCAAAAGAATAAATTCTCCACCGCCAAACAGATGTATATTTAATAGAGATCAATCTACACCGAATAGAATCCAATGTCAGACACACAGTCCATTTAAAAGTCCGTTCTGGGTCTGAACGAAACCGGAGGCACTAAATACCTCGCAAACCCATCGACCACCACGTACGTCTGGACGATCACCACTCATTATCCATATTTCGGGATGCCTCCCAATCAGGACCTCGGTTACCATCCAAACGAGGTGAAGATCTCCGGTCTTCAACCACCGTCTTCGTCTTCGACTTTCAATCGTCGGTCAATTATTTGAAATGAGAATCAACTCAGCCTTTTCAAACAATTTACGTATATTTAGAATTTTAAATCAATTTATTTCAATGGTTAAATCATTCGACAACACCAATTTTGTTCTTTAATGTAATTTTCACACCAAGCACATTCAACCATCAAATACAACATAAATCGAGCAAATTCAGTTTATTTCCATTCCATATTGTTTATGATATTTTATAACGATTTATCGCTATTTTTATTTTTTTTTAAAAAATAGCCAATTTATTCAAAACGACGCTTCGGGCCATAGCGCGGCCGTGGCGCTGTTTTTCTTCAGATTTGATTTATACATATCTGAAAATCTAACCGTTGGATCTTCACAAAATTTACATCATTAAAAAGGTCTTTTCAAAACGAATCCAACGGTTCCAGTTTCGGGAAAATCCGACGGTCGGATCTCCCGATACAATCGTTTGAAGTTTCGATTTCAAAATACGAACTGCAGCGTCGTTATTCGATTAAATATAATTATATTTATAAATGTAAATAAATATAATCGTTTCTGGCGCTGTTTTTCTTCAGATTTGAATTAAACATTCCAGACAATCCAACCGTTGGATTTTTACAAAGTTGGTGTCGTTGGAAAGATTTTTCCAAGGCGAACCCAACGGTTGCGGTTTCGGGAAAATCCGATGGTCGGATCTCCCGGTACAATCGTTTGAAATCACGGTTTCAAAATACGAACTGCACGGCCACGTTTCGTTTTAATTTTATTTATATTTATATATTTATATAAATATAGTTCATTCAACAATTTCAATATCGTTTTCACCTCAAATATTTCACTAACGCCATAAAATTTTGGAAAATTTCGCCATAACCTCCTTTGTACGGGAGGGGCTGGGAAAATTCCCAAATAGCCACATGGGCGTCTCATGTCGAAAAGAAAAAAGCCAAGCGGCTAGCCAATAGGCTCATAAAATCATCACCCAAACAAAACAGTAAATGTGTACCTATTTGTCGGGCACAAAATTTTATTCCTCTTCTCTAGCCCCTTTGCTATAACCTGTTCAATAAATATGCATGTACATATATATAGTTCTTATCATTTATCATTTTCTATTCAACTTCATATTCGATTTCTTTTGGTTTAAAAACACCATTCATTCTAATGTTGCATGTATAGGCACAAATCATATCATTAGCTAATTAATGAATATTTCAACTCATATATATTTATTTGAACGAGTGGCTATTTTTAACACTTCACATTTCAACGATTCATGCATAAAATAAAAATGTGATTTTTATTGTAAAACAATTCATTCAAAACACTATTATTTTATATAGTTTATATCGGTGATAAAAATAGGATTTTTCTTATAAAACAATTCCTTTCAAAACGAGATTATTTTACACAGTTCATATAGTCGATAAAAGGTGATTTTTATTATCAAACAATTTATTTCAAAATATGAATACCATTCAACACATGAATTTCAATTCAACGAATGAATATCGATTCAACACATGAAGGTTTTCTATAGTTTCTATATATAGATAGAAATGTGATTTTTATATTTAAAACGCGAATACCATTCAACACATGAATTTCTAATCAACGAATGAATATCAATTCAACACATGAAGGTTTTCTATTCAATGAATAAATATAGTTTAAGCAAATGAAAATAATTCAAACACACGAATATTATTCAAAATTTCGGCAGCATAACGGCAGGGTAGTTAAAACCGGGACCATCCCTAGTACGGCTCCTCGCTCTACCTTAAAACCTCGCGGTTTTTGACAATGGGAATCATGCATCTAGTTCGCACGCGTGCGGCATGTATATATTTATTTCATTCCCACAAACTAATCCTATGTGGTTTCAACCAAATATTTCTCAACCACAAATGGGTATTTTTCAACCACAATCAATCAATATCAACCACAAACAATCCCAAACAACCATTTGCTATCAATCAATTTTCACACCAATCACAATCAATAAATATCGTCCATGGTTTGTGGACGAGGGGCGTATATATATATATATATAGCAATTCACTTTTATTTCAACACATATATAATTTTTACAACGCATATACAACTTATACATCGAACGTACAACTTATACAACGCTTATACATGAGGTGTACAACGCTTATATAACTCATACATCGACTATATAATTTATACATCGTCGTTTTCCATATTGTTTTTAAATCAGAAATCTCACATTGGGTTCCACTCCACCAAAAATAGCAGAAGGCTCAGAAAAATATGCGGTCTCTTCTAAAATGTAGAAGGCGTCCACACGGTCACGATGTTTCATGTTTCATCGAATTTCGTTAACGAACGAAAAAGATATGATTTTTTTATTTGATAACATGAATTTGCGACACTTTTAAAAGTTGAAAACAATTTATAAAATATAAACCGCACCTCTGCTTATTGATTCGAAACTAGGTTTCGATCCTGCGTTCAATCCGCGAAGCTAGGGAGCAATCGGCCAGCACCACCGCGTAGAGCGTCGAGAGGCGCACCTGGCGATGGTCGGGGCTTCAGATCCGATCGCCTCTGGCGATCTCGACTGGAAGTCGACGACTTTGGAGGCGTCGTTCTCGACGCTGGCGAAGGGAGAGAAGGTGGGGTCGGTTCTGATTTGAAGAGGAGGAGGTGGCGAGTCGAGTGGTGGCGGTGGCGATGGCTGCAGGTGGCGGAGGCGGCGCAATCAGGTCGGAAAGCTTCGAATGGTTTTCGCCGTTCGTTCGGGGAGAGAGAAAGGGTTTTTTTTTCAATGAATTATTCTGATTGGCCGGAGGTATTTATTTAGTTCAAAAATACGGTTTTGCACACGAACTCCTTTTCAATCCCAACGATTGTCGTCCCTAGCGTTTTACCCCCATTCTGAACACAATGGGATATGTTTCGAAGGCCCATTCGACTGTTTCAGTCAGTTTTCCTTCGAATTTAAAATATAAAACATTCAATATTTGATTTGAACGTGCATTTCAATTTGCCAGGGCCACAAACTGGTTCGAAAAATTCCAGAAAATTAAATCTAGCTATGTTTTGACGATACGGTCCCAACAAAACTAGTTTCGTCGAATTCTGGGACCGTTTGCAAAAAGGCCCATTTTTGGTCGATACAATTTAACTATAATTGACCAAAACTCATTTTCCTTTGCCACGCTCACATACTAGCTTCAAAAATTATGAAATTTGAAACCTAGCAATAACTTCACACCCCGGACCCAACAAAAGTGGTTTCGTCGAATTCCGAGGTCGTATGCAAAATGGCCAATTTCACGGGCTATATAAATTCCATAGCGACCGTTCTGAAAATTCATTCGGCCATAACTTTTGCTTTCCGCTATGAAAATTCGATTTTTCAGATTCGTTAGAAAGGTATTCACTAACAGATTTAAATATTTTTGGTTTCACTAAAATCCGGATTGTTTTGCACCCGGTACAGTCCGACAAAGTTTAAATTCAAATTTTGAAACTGCAGCGCCATTTCAGGCCTTGTTTATAATTATAATTAATTATATTCATTTTCAATTGTCGATTCAAACTCAGTTTTCATCTCTATTATTGAAAATATTTATTTTAAATATTTAAAATCCATTATTTTAGCCAATTTAAATTTTTTAAATTGGTTCAGATTTTCTGGGTCGTTACAATCTCCCCCACTTAAAACTTTTCGTCCCCGAAAAGGAACAAAGTCGAAAGTGGTTTGATAAAGCTACCATCACACAACCCAACCAACAATCTAATCGTTTTAACTTCCCAAAAATATACCGATCCACCTCTATACTCTTTTAAAATCATTTAGACTATAGAATTTAAAAGTTCACATCCATGGAAAGAAAATAACAGCAGAGTAGAGAATTAAATGGTAATGCAAAGTAGGGTACCTTGCACCGGAGTCAATCAGAGATATCTACTCGGCATCTAGGATAGGCTTTCTGAATGCTCTCCTCAGTTTCCCTAGTACAATCTCGTGGATCTCCACTCCATTGCACTTTGACTAAGTGAACCTTCTTATTCCTCAACTCTTTGGTTTCTTTGCCGATAATCTTTAGCGGCTCTCGTCTCACAGCTAATTCTGGAGTAATTTCAATGTCCTGTTGAGCTGCTTCTTCGACGATCAAGTCTGGATCATGAACGTGCTTTTTGAAGTTGGGATATGTGAAATACATCATGAACTCCAGGCAACCAGTCAGGCAATTTGACCCTATAAGCGAGAGTTCCAATCCGTTCCAGAATAGGAAACGGACCTATGAATTTGGGCGCCAACTTTCCAGTTTTACCGAATCGGATAACTCCTCTCATCGGCGATACTTTCAAATATACATAGTCGCCAACAACAAAGGATATATCTCTTCTTCTTCTATCGGCATAGCTCTTTTGTCGGCTTTGAGCGGCGAGTAATCGCTTCTTAATAAAATCGACTTTGTCGGCAGCTTCTCGAATCATATCCGGACCCAACACAAGTCTATTACCTGGTTCGACCCAACAAGCAGGAGATCGACACGGTTTACCATACAATGCTTCGAATGGCGACATTGTCAGGCTTGCTTGGTAGCTGTTATTATAAGAGAATTCAGCCAAATGCAGATGGTCTTCCCATGATCCTCCGAAATCCATAACACAAGCCCGCAATAGATCTTCTAAAATACGATTCACCCTCTCAGTCTGACCGTCTGTCTGAGGATGATAAGCGGTGCTTAGGTTTAACTTCGTTCCCAGCTCGACTTGAAATGCTTCCCAGAATTTACTAGTGGAAATTGTATCTCTATCACTAACGATACTGAGCGGCACTCCATGCAGTCTAACTATTTCCTTGAAGTAAATCTGCGCCAGACTCTGAGCAGTTCTGCTTGATCTGACAGGTATAAAATGGGCGGTCTTCGTGAAGCGATCTACGATCACCCAAATACTGTCATTTCCTTTTCTGGTTCTGGGCAGACCATCGATGAAATCCATAGAAATATGTTCCCACTTCCAACCAGGAACTTCTAGTGGTTATAACAATCCAGCCAATTTCTGTTGGTCGCTTTTGACTAGCTGGCAAGTAGGGCACCGGCTAACGTATATTGAAACGTCTCTTTTCATAGCCTTCCACCAGAATGTTCGTTTGAGATCGTTGTACATTTTAGCCACACCAGGATGGATACTCAGCTTGGACTTGTGACACTCGTCTAATACTTCCCTTTTTAACTCTGGGATATCAGGAACACAAATCCTTCCTTTCAACCTCAAGGTCTCGTCGTTATCTATTTAAAAACACAATGGTTCGCCTTTCTGAATCCTTTTAATCATATCCTTAATAAAGTTATCCTCCTTCTGAAGAATAGATATTTTGTCAATCAAGGAAGTCGTGATAATAAAGCTGGCGATCATTACATTCTTTCGGCTCAGTGCATCGGCCACGACATTGGCTTTCCCTGGAGTATATATAATTTCAAAATCGTACGCTGCAAGGAACTCTAGCCAACGTTGCTGCCTTAGATTCAAGTCTTTCTGAGTGAACAGATACTTTAACGACTGGTGATCTGTAAACAGTTCGAATCTCTCACCCAGAAGATAGTGTGTCCAGATTTTCAAAGCGAACACAATAGCTAATAACTCAAGATCATGAGTTACGTAGTTCTTCTCGTGTGGCTTCAGTTGACGGCTAGCATAAGCAATCACTTGGCCTCTTTGCATTAACACTGCGCTAAGGCCTTCTCTGGAAGCATCAGTCCAGACTTTTAAATCTTGGTTGTCGTCGATGATGGTTAACACTGGAGCAGTTGTTAATCTCAACTTTAGCTCTTCAAAAGCCTCCTCACTTTCTGGAGTCCATTTGAACTTAGAGTGCTTCTTCGTAAGCTTCGTTAAATGACCAGATATCTTTGAAAAGTTTTTAACAAACTTCCGGTAATAACTAGCCAATCCGAGAAAACTGCGGACTTCTGTGGGGGTACTGGGCTGTTTCCAATTCTGAATAGCTGTGATTTTGCTTGGATCCACAGCGATTCCTTCTTTCGATACGACATGGCCTAGAAATTTCACTTCATCTTGCCAGAATATACATTTGGAAAACTTTGCTTTCAATACATTCCTTCTGAGAATTTCTAGAACTTGTTCTAGATGCTTTTCATGTTCGGCCTTTGATTTAAAGAAGATTAAAATATCATCAATAAAAACCAGAACAAATTTATTCAATACTCCTCTGAATACCCTGTTCATCAGATCGACGAAATAGGCTGGAGCGTTACATAAACCGAACGGCATTACTAACCACTCGTAGAATAAGTCGGGGCCCTTGAACGCTGTCATTGGAACACACTCTTCGGCAATTCGAAGTTGATGGAAGCCTGTAGCAAGGTCCATTCTTGAAAATACTTGTGCTCCATTTAATCGATCCAATAAATCATCTATTCGCGGCAATGGATATTTATTCTTTATGGTCTGCTTGTTCAAATCACGATAATCCACACATAGACGTAGAGTACCGTCAGATTTTGGGACAAACACCACTGCTGCTCCCCAATCAGAGAAACTAGGCCTGATCAGACCCTTCCATACCAGCTGTCGTGTTTGATTGTCTAATTCCTCTTTCTCTTTCAAGGACATTCTTCAAATAGCATGAACTACCGGCCTTGCGTTCAGAATTAAAGCAATTTTGAAATCTATTTCTCTCTGCGGAGGTAAGCGAACAACTTCCTCGAACACATCCGCATAGTTCTTGACAACAGGAATATCTTTCACTAGGTCGGGAATATTCTCTGTGACTTCAGGGACATTTTCTATTTGGGCTGGAGAAACATTCAAAGCTGCCCAGAAGTCTTTTCTATTAGAAGTCGGGCCTTCACATGGTATGGTTATATAATTCCCCAATTGTGCCTTTGCCTTAACAACCCTCTCGGCGCATCTAACCTCCGCTTCATATTTGGTTAGCCAATCCAATCCCAAAATAAGATCGAATTCATTAAAATTCATGACGATAGAGATAATGGGGAATTTATATCAAGAAAAAGAGACAGGTACTGCACAAATCCAACTGAGATTGATGGGACCCCAACTGGGTTTTGGACTGTCATTGGTTCTTTGAGCTTCTTCAATCTCAAATCCAGCTTCTTGACTGCACTCTTTGCAATAAAGCTTCGTGACGCGCCTGTGTCAAACAGTACTTTAACTGGAATGTTCTTGACATTGAGCGTGCCTTCTAAAACATCAGATCTTCCTTGAGCAGATGAAGATGCAGGTACTTCTACCACTTCATTTACTTGCGCTGTTTTGGATTTCTTAAATTGCCTGCAGTCCTTTTCAAGATGGCCAGTCCGACGGCATTGAACGCACTTTCTATTTTCTAGGAACTTGTCCTTGGATTTAAATTTATTCTTTCTTCGTTTCTTCAAGGTGCCACAGTTTATCGACAAATGCCCTTTCTGATGGTAGTTATTGCATACGGTGGTCGTTACCGGTTCTTTTCCTGATCTGGCCCTTTTTCGATTGACTTTGGGTTCCTTACTGACCTCAGACATGATACGGGCCTCAGGACGATCAGTTTCTGATTCAACCTTATCGCTAGAACTGGCTTCTTCTTCATCTCGCAATAGGCCTTTCCTATGGAGATCTTCATACTGATAATCCATATAAATCATTTCCGAGAAAGGAAGCTTCACATTCCTCATTACACTGTTCTGATATTTTCTTTGAAGTCCGTGAATAAATCTCAGATTCTTCCTCTTTGGGTCTTTAATCAGATGAGGAGAAAAGTGAGAAAGTTCGTTGAATTTCTTATGATATTCTGGGATGGTCATATCACCTTGTATCAAATAGGAAAATTCATCACATAATCGCTCGGTTGCTTCGGGAGGAGTAAATCTTCCTAAGAAAATCACTTTGAATCTTTCCCAGGTGATATCACCTTCTGGATTATCTTTAATAATTGAATCCCACCAAAACAAAGCTTCTTCTTTGAGTGCCCAAGACGCCAGTAATCTTTTCTGATCGTCTCTCAGCTTTAAACCCTCAAATATTTTCTCTGCAGAACGAATCCAAGCTTGTGTTTCCATAATGGACTCCTTGCCTAAAAATGGCGATCCACCCAGATTTCGAAATATCTTGAATAGAACTTCTATATCGGATTCTGGCGGTGGGAGCACAACTGGCTCATTAGCTGGTCGAGCCATACGATTATTTCTTCTGCTCCTGTCACTTATTTTCTAGTACGTCTGCAATTAGCAGACAAAGTGTCAGGTCAACAGAAAAGATATTTGAAAATATAGAGACAAATACTAGAACGTAAATGTGTCTATCGAGGTGTAATTTCATTCTGCTTTACTCATACTAGGATATTGTTGATCCTATCTGTATAGAGTTACCCGTCCTAGAACACTACTGGTTCTATTTCTGACGAGTTCGTTCAAATGTTATATTCCAGAACTAAGCTTAACCTAAGCTCTGATACCACGATGTGACGACCCCAAATCCCGTACAGACGGAGACAAGGGTTATCTTTGGAATATAACACAGAAACAGATAATAGCAGAGCAGAATTAAATAAATACACCAGATAATGAACAATAGAATATACTGGATAAAAGTAATCATCAGAGTTACACAGTATACAGGATCTTACTTAGTACAAATACAGTTCAGCTATACATAAATGTCTACAGCGGAAAACAAACAAAATATGTACAATAGGAGCTGAACAGCATAAAAAGAGATAAATAATAGAATCCATCTTCAGCTCCAGCTATCCGGAAAGAACCAGCTAAACCTGAATACAAGGCTGCCCGTGTAGAAAAAGGGGACACCCGAGTTTGAAAGTGAAACAAACTACGAGTCAGTCATGGGACTGGTATGAGAAATCTATTCAACACATATATAATTTGGCCAATCACAGGACCACGCCACTTTCGTGGAACGGGTTTACTCCATTGGATTGCCAGTGCTTTAAAACAAATCTTTCTTTTAAACATCGCTATGCTTTTTGTAAAAATGAAGCCGTTATAAGACTCAGTTCCCATCACACAATGCAACGCAAACCGGAGGATAGAGTTTTTACCTTATAACGGCCAAAATATGCTTGATACGAATAAAACAAAGGCATTTGATATTATTGTTAGTGTTTATATGTTTTGAAAACAATTTCAAATCATAACTATCAATCATAGATGGCATTAATGCCCCTTACCACTATGTCGCCATATATATATAGGTATACAATCAAAATCACACGATGTCGTATTTGGAAATCGGATTTCCGTCATGAACCAAGGCAAAAGATAGTCCTTACCGAATTCGAGACGCTCTAGCCCGTGTCTCAGGATCAGAACGCATCGACCCTTGGAGCGACAGGGCCGGTCCACCAACGTGGATTAAAATGCCTGAACACTACGTTTCCCCACCCTTTGGGGCATAAATGAATCAACGAATGACTCCATCGGACCCGGATCGTCCGATCAAACCGAGGCGCCTCGCAACAGCAACAACCACATAGGTGAAAAGTATATAAATGTCAGGGCTGGTAGGTCACTGACACCACCCTAGCTAGAAAGAAACGCATGCCCTCCCTGAGGTCCTTCTCCCGTTTTAGGTTCATACCGGGGTGTGAGGCTCGCGAATTCACGTTATACACAAAGCTACGCCACACAGGCGGTGCTTTGATCATCACCACAAGACTTTGCTTTTCAACAGAAGCCCTGATCACTGCATCTTAGCATGCCACACAGGCAATTCATGCCATGCGACTGATGTCCATCGATATACAACCTCTGAGCTCGTGCGTTTCAGAGGAGGGCGTTAAGCAAAAGAATAAATTCTCCACCGCCAAACAGATGTATATTTAATAGAGATCAATCTACACAGAATAGAATCCAATGTCAGACACACAGTCCTTTTACAAGTCCGTTCTGGGTCTGAACGAAACCGGAGGCACTAAATACCTCGCAAACCCATCGACCACCACGTACGTCTGGACGATCACCACTCATTATCCATATTTCGGGATGCCTCCTAATCAGGACCTCGGTTACCATCCAAACGAGGTGAAGATCTCCGGTCTTCAACCACCGTCTTCGTCTTCGACTTTCAATCGTCGGTCAATTATTTGAAATGAGAATCAACTCGGCCTTTTCAAACAATTTACGTATATTTAGAATTTTAAATCAATTTATTTCAATGGTTAAATCATTCGACAACACCAATTTTGTTCTTAAATGTAATTTTCACACCAAACACATTCAACCATCAAATACAACATAAATTGAGCAAATTCAGTTTATTTCCATTCCATATTGTTTATGATATTTTATAACGATTTATCGCTATTTTTTTTTTTTTTAAAAAATAGCCAGTTTATTCAAAACGACGCTTCGGGCCATAGCGCGGCCGTGGCGCTGTTTTTCTTCAGATTTGATTTATACATATCTGAAAATCTAACCGTTGGATCTTCACAAAATTTACATCATTAAAAAGGTCTTTTCAAAACGAATCCAACGGTTCCAGTTTCGGGAAAATCCGACGGTCGGATCTCCCGGTACAACGTTTGAAGTTTCGATTTCAAAATACGAACTGCAGCGTCGTTATTCGATTAAATATAATTATATTTATAAATGTAAATAAATATAATCGTTTCTGGCGCTGTTTTTCTTCAGATTTGAATTAAACATTCCAGACAATCCAACCGTTAGATTTTTACAAAGTTGGTGCCGTTGGAAAGATTTTTCCAAGGCGAACCCAACGGTTGCGGTTTCGGGAAAATCCGATGGTCGGATCTCCCGGTACAATCGTTTGAAATCATGGATTCAAAATACGAACTGCACGGCCACGTTTCATTTTAATTTTATTTATATTTATATATTTATATAAATATAGTCCATTCAACAATTTCAATATCGTTTTCACCTCAAATATTTCACTAACGCCTTAAAATTTTGGAAAATTTCGCCATAACCTCCTTTGTACGGGAGGGGCTGGGAAAATTCCCAAATAGCCACACGGGCGTCTCATGTCGAAAAGAAAAAGAAAAAAGCCAAGCGGCTAGCCAACAGGCTCATAAAATCATCACCCAAACAAAACAGTAAATGTGTACCTATTTGTCGGGCACAAAATTTTATTCCTCTTCTCTAGCCCCTTTGCTATAACCTGTTCAATAAATATGCATGTACATATATATATAGTTCTTATCATTTATCATTTTCTATTCAACTTCATATTCGATTTCTTTTGGTTTAAAAACACCATTCATTCTAATGTTGCATGTATAGGCACAAATCATATCATTAGCTAATTAATGAATATTTCAACTCATATATATTTATTTGAACGAGTGGCTATTTTTAACACTTCACATTTCAACGATTCATGCATAAAATAAAATTGTGATTTTTATTGTAAAACAATTCATTTCAAAACACTATTATTTTATATAGTTTATATCGGTGATAAAAATAGGATTTTTCTTATAAAACAATTCCTTTCAAAACGAGATTATTTTACACAGTTCATATAGTCGATAAAAGGTGATTTTTATTATCAAACAATTTATTTCAAAATATGAATACCATTCAACACATGAATTTCAATTCAACGAATGAATATCGATTCAACACATGAAGGTTTTCTATAGTTTCTATATATAGATAGAAATGTGATTTTTATATTTAAAACGCGAATACCATTCAACACATGAATTTCTAATCAACGAATGAACATCAATTCAACACATGAAGGTTTTCTATTCAATGAATAAATATAGTTTAAGCAAATGAAAATAATTCAAACACACGAATATTATTCAAAATTTCGGCAGCATAACGGCAGGGTAGTTAAAACCGGGACCGTCCCTAGTACGGCTCCTCGCTCTACCTTAAAACCTCGCGGTTTTTGACAATGGGAATCATGCATCTAGTTCGCACGCATGCGGCATGTATATATTTATTTCATTCCCACAAACTAATCCTATGTGGTTTCAACCAAATATTTCTCAACCACAAATGGGTATTTTTCAACCACAATCAATCAATATCAACCACAAACAATCCCAAACAACCATTTGCTATCAATCAATTTTCACACCAATCACAATCAATAAATATCGTCCATGGTTTGTGGACGAGGGGCGTATATATATACATATAGCAATTCACTTTTATTTCAACACATATATAATTTTTACAACGCATATACAACTTATACATCGAACGTACAACTTATACATATACATGAGGTGTACAACGCTTATATAACTCATACATCGACTATATAATTTATACATCGTCGTTTTCCATATTGTTTTTAAATCAGAAATCTCACATTGGGTTCCACTCCACCAAAAATAGCAGAAGGCTCAGAAAAATATGCGGTCTCTTCTAAAATGTAGAAGGCGTCCACACGGTCACGATGTTTCCTGTTTCATCGAATTTCGTTAACGAACGAAAAAGATATGATTTTTTTATTTGATAACATGAATTTGCGACACTTTTAAAAGTTGAAAACAGTTTATAAAATATAAACCGCACCTCTGCTTATTGATTCGAAACTAGGTTTCGATCCTGCGTTCAATCCGCGAAGCTAGGGAGCAATCGGCCAGCACCACCGCGTAGAGCGTCGAGAGGCGCACCTGGCGATGGTCGGGGCTTCAGATCCGATCGCCTCTGGCGATCTCGACGTCGACTGGAAGTCGACGACTTTGGAGGCGTCGTTCTCGACGCTGGCGAAGGGAGAGAAGGTGGGGTCGGTTCTGATTTGAAGAGGAGGAGGTGGCGAGTCGAGTGGTGGCGGTGGTGATGGCTGCAGGTGGCGGAGGCGGCGGGAATCAGGTCGGAAAGCTTCGAATGGTTTTCGCCGTTCGTTCGGGGAGAGAGAAAGGGTTTTTTTTTTCAATGAATTATTCTGATTGGCCGGAGGTATTTATTTAGTTCAAAAATACGGTTTTGCACACGAACTCCTTTTCAATCCCAACGACTGCCGTCCCCAGCGTTTTACCCCCATTCTAAACACAATGGGATATGTTTCGAAGGCCCATTCGACTGTTTCAGTCAGTTTTCCTTCGAATTTAAAATATAAAACATTCAATATTTGATTTGAACGTGCATTTCAATTTGCCAGGGCCAAAAACTGATTCGAAAAATTCCAGAAAATAAATCTAGCTATGTTTTGACGACACAGTCCCAACAAAACTAGTTTCGTCGAATTCTGGAACCGTTTGCAAAAAGGCCCATTTTTGGTCGATACAATTTAACTATAATTGACCAAAACTCATTTTCCTTTGCCACGCTCACATACTAGCTTCAAAAATTATGAAATTTGAAACCTAGCAATAACTTCACACCCCGGACCCAATAAAAGTGGTTTCGTCGAATTCCGAGGTCGTATGCAAAATGGCCAATTTCACGGGCTATATAAATTCCATAGCGACCGTTCTGAAAATTCATTCGGCCATAACTTTTGCTTTCCGCTATGAAAATTCGATTTTTCAGATTCGTTAGAAAGGTATTCACTAACAGATTTAAATATTTTTGGTTTCACTAAAATCCGGATTGTTTTGCACCCGGTACAGTCCGACAAAGTTTAAATTCAATTTTTGAAACTGCAGCGCCATTTCAGGCCTTGTTTATAATTATAATTAATTATATTCATTTTCAATTGTCGATTCAAACTCAATTTTCATCTCTATTATTGAAAATATTTATTTTAAATATTTAAAATCCATTATTTTAGCCAATTTAAATTTTTTAAATTGGTTCAGATTTTCTGGGTCGTTACATCAGCTAAGATTAAGGTTGTCCAACAGCGGATGAAGGCTGCCCAAGATAGGCAGAAAAGTTATGCTAATAAGAGGAGAAGAGAATTATAGTTCTCCATTGGCGACTTGGTGTTTGTCAAGATTTCTCCGTTGAAGAGCGTGATACGATTTGGCAGGAGAGGCAAGTTAGCCCCCAGATTTGTTGGTCCATTCCCAGTTCTTGAGGAAATTGGGAATTTGGCATATAAAGTTGAATTACCAGAGAAGATGGCAGGAGTTCATAATGTATTTCATGTTTCCCAGTTAAGGAAATTCGTACATGACCCCGATGTGACTATTTCACCTGATCAGTTGGATGATATCGAGGTTGAACCCGAGGCGGTTGGGAACCGCAGGCCTATGCGTATTGTTGGGAACGATACGAAGCAACTTCGAAGGAAAGTGGTGAAATTAGTCAAAGTTCAGTGGGGCGAGAATGAGAATGAGTGTACTTGGGAGACAGAGGAGAGCATTAGGAAGACGTATCCAGAACTCTTCACCTGGTAAGATTTCAGTTTCGATTTAGTATTTCCGCATGCTAGGATAGGTTTGTTTTTGTTCTGCATGTTTGATTGTTGTATATGATTGGTAGGCATGCGGGATCCTTTGTATGTTATGGGTTAACGAATTTCGGGGACGGAATTTCTTAAGGGGGGGGGGGGAGTGTAACGACCCGCATTCTACGCATCAAAGGATCGTAGAATATTTATTTCTTTCACATGCGAAGTCGTATGGTCATGTAACTTTGGGAGACGACTATTGGGGTCATTTCCCATATTCATGATTTTTGCCGATTTTTAAATGACCGTTTTGCCCCTAGCTGATCTTGTTTTGGCCATAACTTTTGATTGGAAAGGAGTTTTGACCTAAAACCACTTCCATTAGATCCGGATGATGGTTTACCTTTCTGTAGAGTGGTCACATTAGCCAAACAGACTCACCGTTTGGGAGATATGACTGAAACAAGTTTCAAATGGTGAAAAACTGTTTAACCGGGCCTAATCTGGGTGATTAGTGAGTGGGCCCATAACCCATTTCGGGATTAGGGTTATGGGGAGACTGATAGGGTTAGGAAATTCAGTTCCTATCATTTTCCTGCCGCCACTTTTTGTTTCTTCAAGTTCAGCCATGGCCTCCACTTTCTAAAACACCCCAAATCACCTTCTAATCACTAATTAAGCCAAATCTACATCAAATCAAAGCGGATTAGCACAAGAATCGAGGTATAGCTGCTGTGTTGCATTGATATTCGTGCCTAAACAGAGAATCATTTCAGATCTAAAGTTTATTTGTGGCAAAGGTGAGCGATTTGCAAAGTTTCTCACTAATTACGGTTAATTAGGGGTAGTTAGTGTTGATTAGCAAATTTATACATAAATAAATTCTGGAAAAATGTTTAGAAAATTTTAAAAACCATTTTAGACCTCTGTAGAAGTTTAGGTTATTTTGGTTAAGTTTTGTTAATCCTATCATTAGATTTGCTTAAACATGCTTAAGGGAAAATATGGGGTTTTGGCTATGTTTGATCCGTTTTAACCTATCAAATTATTGTTTTGGTGTTTGTGGTCAGTTCTATATGTTGCTATGACTGTATGGTATGCTTTGTGATTAACTAAAAAAGTTAAAATGGTCGAAAAAGCCGTCGTATGGCGTAAAACAGTCATTGGAAGAGTTGCAGGAAATATGCAGGACCCGGATCAGATCGCCCCCCACTTCAACGACCCGAACCGATCGCGAGCATCCGCAAAGACCCCGAGCTGCTCCACCTTGAAGGCCACCAGCTAGAAGATCATGACCCGACCCGAATCACTTCAGAAGCCCACGACCTGACACTACAACAAAATATGTCATTAATAACGCTATTTAATAACCCTTTATTTTGAAGCGTTATTATTCACATTTAATTGTTTACATTCAAAGTCAAATTATTTCAACAATTAGTTGTAACGCTAAACTCTACGTAAAAATTCATTCTCCCTCCGAAACAATTTCCCCTCCCTCCTAAAACATAATCTCCCTCCTAAAATATTATCCTCTTCTGCTTTCCATCTCTAAAACCCTTTCGTCTCTCTCCAAAACTGGAATAAAATTCTTCAGAAGTCTCTGGAAAAAAAAAGCAAACTTCGATCATCTCTGGACGATCTTTTACCAGTTTGTCTCTTCTTTCATCTACAAACCCAATCACCCTTTGCTCCTCCAAACTTAATGGCACATGTACCCAATTTCTGACGAGCGTCCGAACCTTCTTACGCACAAAATTTTCATTTTCGAATAGTATCCTAAGTGCCTCGGTCCATCTGTCCTTCTTCTCCACCTGAACGGAAAACGTGCTTATCCTGCCGTCATGTAAACAATTGAATCCGTGGATAACTTCCTTTTCTGCTGCTGGTCCATTGACAGAAGGTAATTTATCTGCAATTTTATTTTCCACTTGACCACATGGTTTGTTCCCAATTCATCTTTCCTACTGCATACAAGTGAACTCTACAAATATACATAATGCTTCATCCTTTTAATCTTCACCCATAAAACCGTATTTTCCATATTTCCAAAGCGAAGGCGGTTTCTCTTATTACTGCTTTTCTCTCAAATCGGATATCCGCTAGGGATTTAAAGCAAAGTTAATCAGTCGTTCATTTTGTTGTTTGTATCTTGTGCTATTTGATTATATTTTTTGCTTTTGTTGGGTGTGATTTTAGGTAATTAATTGTTGATTTTTTTTGATTGATTAGCAATTGTATTTCTGATTGGCAATCGTACATAAGATTTAGGTTTGATTTGCTAAGCAATTTTGTGTGCTTAGTATTCACAAGAAACAAGCTAAATTCTGTACACCGAAAGCTATTTGGCTTGTTTGTTAATTAATCTGTGATTGTCACAATGTAGCCATATATGTGAGATTAGTGTAGATCGACTGGTGCAAACCACCTAGGAAGGACGACATCAGCTAGTGATTTATAATGAATGACATATTTTTCAAATCATAGTAAGTTATTTACACCGACAGCTCTGAACACTTGCACTTAGGATGATTCTTGCCATTTTGTAGCAAAATGTGTTTCTAGTACATACAATAAATATCATATTTTTAGCAGCCTTCTTTTATACGTTGAGCTGCATATTATCAAAGGCTTAAGAAATTAAGATGCTCCAATGTGAATGTTTTGTTTATTTTTAAATACTCATTGTTAAGGGGGTAAATCCTCATTTTTGCTACCATAGATATGTGTTATGATGTTCAGATAAAGTGCGTGACTAGGTTCATTAGGCAAAAGACACTTGTATCATTTAGATAGGAATTCTAGACTTGGTTTTTTGTTCTGCATGATTCTCCAGTTTGCACTATTTACTTATTCTTGACGTTTCTTTCTTAAACCATGTGTATTGCTCTTACGTATGGTTTACTGCTTTTGTCCTGATAGCTTAAATATGTCTCAAAACCTTATCAATCTTTTATCATGCCCAGAACTACTGTATAATTTTGAGTTGAACTTGTAAATTATGCCCCTTGCTATTTGTGGACGATGGTTACAAATTTTCACTTATACATCTAAAGTTCTGAACCATTTATTTTGACCTTTGGTTTATTTCATGCTTGCTTACATGGGTGATCAAGTACTTGTCTAAGTTTTGTTTACATGGTAATAAAATAAGTCAGCTAAGTATAATCATATAATATTCATATTTTTAACCAAAACTATTTATACATCTGTTTTTGCATTTTGGCCTTATTATTAGCATTATGTTAACTAATATAAAAGAAACATATCTAGCCATTTTAAAATTACATTGGACAACGTTGTTATTATTGGATTACTTAAGTATGTTGACTAGCTCATAAGCGTAACCGTGGAAATCTTGTTTTCCCTTTTTAGACGACGGGACTTCACGTACATGCATTTAAATTTTCATTTATAGAAGTAAATTCATGGAAATTTTAGTTTATATTTAAATTTTATATTCTATAAGACATCGTGTTTTTGTTTAATCTTATTTTTCATGGAAGTTATTAAAAATGTAAAAAATTAAGAAACTTAACACTGGATATGAAAATTCTATAATAGATTCACATGATTCTTCGGTACTCATTCAGATTATTTCTCTTTAGACGATTTTGCACCAATTTACTCATCAACTTGACAACTGCATCCTAGAGCAGTTTAGCAATCAAATTTGCAGTGTGAGGGGAATTAGTAAACTTGTAAAAAAGATGGTTTAGAGGTTGCTTTAGAAGTTGGCTTTATTGTTATCTGTTGCTACCACTATTGTTGAAAGCGTATTTTCAACTAAAGAAGATTGTTATGACCACTATGTAATTGCTTGAAGATGATACGATGAATAGCAACCAAATGATTTATATTGAATGAATTTATAGAAGCCGATGGGATTTACCATATCTTTCAAAAAAATTAAAATATTAAGCCTAAAATGATATGTTTGTGAACATTTGACGTTTTGGCATTTTGTCATGCTTAAATTGAATATTAATATGTGAATTCTTTGGTTCAAATATGAGTTAAATTAGTTAAGGAGAAAATGGTCCCCCCAACCCCCTCTTCTTTTTTGGTGTTCCTTCCAAATTTCTGCGTAACCTATTGTATTCTATATTCATTTATATACAGGAAATCCCTACAATGATTATGCTTAAGTTATTACGCGAAGTTGCATAAAGCTATTGCCGGCTGTTTAGGTTCATTAGTGCTTACTAGCATATATGGTTCATAAATTACAGATTGTGGGGATTGATGAGAACGTACTCTGGGCTTCTTTGCCAAACAAATGCATAGCTTCGTTGTCCCTCTTGTTAATACAGTGCTCATTTAAGATCGTAGGAAAGGTATGATCTATTTCTTTTTCGACATCGAAGGTATCCGTGATGAGCACTTAGGAATATCGTTTGTTTAGTTATTATTCTTTAAAACAAATGTTTTATTAAAGGGACAATACAAAGAAGAATTCATCACCGCTTGGGGGGGTTCCACTAGCAGAGGTATACATGTATCATGTTGATCCACTTAAAACGGATTAATGTGATTAAGCATTTATGGCAATTGGTGTTTTGCAATCAATTAGAAATATTAAGTATTGCATATTTGTTGTGCTTAGTATAACACTCATAAACTTTAAATTATATTCTTAAACATACTTTAATTTTTACCAACATTTAGCTATAATCTTTCTTATTCTAAATGATTGTAAACCATCTAATACTATAATCTCATTTAGTACCAATAAATATAACTTCTTTTAGTTTATTCAGGTCTCGCTTAAAACACTGGAGAGTAAGGTAAGGCCTAATTAATTTTTTGCTGGAGAGGTAAAATTAAAATGGAGGCCTAATTTAGTTTTTCTTTGTGGCATCAAGTTGCTTCCTCAAGTCAACAACTAGTTTATCCTGTTCTTGATATTTGTCTTGCAAATCCTCTATTTGCTTTTCATTTGTTTCAGTTGTGACACCCATCTGTTCAATTTGATCAGCCATTGCCTTCCTTTTACTTCCTTCTTGGAAATATCGTTCTTTTGGTATGTAGACGCCATTCCTCTCATGAATGGAATAAAGCTCTGATTTAAGTCAATCGATCTCTGAGTACATGTATTTAATTAAAGTTGATTTCATCATCTTTTAATTTACCTCGGGTATGTTTTTTTATGTTTTTTCCCTGTGATCATAATCTAGTTTTGTATGTTGCTCTGTGTTGTTGAATTATTGTATACTGATCTTGGTTAAATGTATGCATTAGTGGATGTGAAGTGCACTATTATTGAGTACTTCTAGTGGACATGTTTTTGTATCCTCATATATTATTTTATATACAACTAGCAATTTAAAACTTGCTCTCAGCTTTGGGAGCTGTTGTTTGCTTTTGATGCTAAAAATGCTCAAATATAACAGTAGTTGAGCAAATCTTTTTGTTTTTGAAGGTTGTTATTCTCTTCTTGCAGACTTCCATTGATTAGGCAGGTTCTTTTCTCAGGAATCAACATTCATGAGGCAACCACAGGTAATACATGTATTTATAGCATCTTAAAAAAATAAGGATATAGTTACATAGTTACATAGATGTATTGTAATTACCAGAAACAATATTGGTAATGATAACTAAATTGAATTTGAACCAACAAAGTTTTCAAATTATTGCCAGGTATTAGTAATCTTTCCATCTACATAGGTAATGGGTTTCGTGAGAACATATGATAGATGTATAACATCTCAACATGTTGACTATATCAAGCCTTTTAATTGTCAAATGCATAAAAATATAGTAGTATGTGGACATTATTCAACATGCAGTTTCGTCGAAAGGACTCTGCGGGATTTGATTAAGAATTTTCAAATGAAGGAAGCCATTTTTTCGATGCAGTGGGCAAACATTCCCAATGACGATTTTGGTGACTATAAAGTAAGTTTGATTATATCATCATGCCCATTAAAATTATGCTAAGTTTCTATATCATCAAATGGACCGTCGTAATTTTGTATTTGGCATGGTTTTGGTCTATATATGATATTATCAAATTTTGGAACTCCATCATTATTAGTCACAATTAGGATTTTTGATATTTTATTCTTTCTAAAAACTTGATGAAAAATATAATACATGTGCTTATTTTGTCTACATTGTATACTCCATACATATATATTTTTCTTAGAGTACGTATATATTTTGGTAGTGGCATATTTGCGTATATGAGATGTAATAATGACGACGTTAGCAAAATTATCAACTTTTGCTTTATTTTAATTTTATTTTTCTGTTTTTTTTTCCAGGAGCAGGCTTCAAGGATTAAATACGTTCTAGAGACAATTAAGGATTCAAATGCAGGTACACATAGTGTGTAATATAATCAAACATGTTTAGACTTCAAAATATTTCATCATGTCTAAATATTGTTAGTTCAAAAGAAAATTTGAAGATGATAACTTTCTAAAGGAGATGTAATTAAGTAACTTGGCATGTCTTTTCTCTAATAGCTCGATTCTGTTATAGTGGAAAAAACCAGGATTTTGACTAGCACATATAATTCACTTGTTGGATCATTGTCGGTATAATATTTTATGTATACCATCTAGGTTAGTACGATTAAGTTGGTGACCACTATTAACTAATTGGAGTTTATTTTCAACTTTCTGGAATTTTTTTTTTGTAGACTCGTTTTTAGGTGTTTTGGTGAGTAAATAGTTATTACATCTACTGTATCTGGTCCTTAACTAATTATATTGATACTAGAATTAGAATGCTAGTTAAGTTATTCATACTGAGCCACGTATGTTTAACTTTTTTGATTGGTATGTGAAAACATCATGTTAATTGAGATATGCATGCATAGACCAGTAAATTGTATCTATATGCTTTGAGAAAAAAAAAAGGATCTCCGGTCCTTCTGTGCACACGTCTTCTAGTTTAAGGCCACCATTATTTGTTGTTTGCTTTCCTCAGGTTTCTACCTTTTGGATCCATGTTTTTAACAGTGATTTGTTTGCATGCTTTTTTCAGTTACTGTAGAAATATGTGAAGCCCTAATGGTGCAATATTTTTACTTCAAAGAACCTTAAGAACACATGTACAATGTCACTTTGATCACTGTCAATTGTCCTGCCCCATTAGAGCTTAGAAAAATACATTTTACTTGTGGTTACAAACATAAAACTTGAAACCATTTCAGCAAAAGGATACATTAGCTTTCATGTTTTATATGGTACATATGTTATAACAATGTTGACTATCTTACCTGTGTGCGTGCTTTTATTGCAAAAAATTATTAATTGGTTTCTTCCATTTACAATCAAGGATCTAATTGTTCTGATTTACTCACATTGCAAGTACAAATGTTAAAAAATACATTCTACAAGTTTACATTTCCATGTAGATGGTGCCATCCTCAGCCGACCACAACAGTCACATGCGCCATTGTTTCCTCCTTTCTCTAGAGATGAGTTCTTCGGCAGGTAAACACATTTTCAGACTTACTTTCATTGTAAATCCTCGGTTTTACCATACACCCAGTAACATTTATTATGGATTTTTTGACAATTATGCATAGTCTATAACTGGTTAAATATGCTTTTAGATCATATATGGATGTACATGCAGTGATAATGCAATGGTGCGATGGTGATGGTCTTCGACTTGTGCATTTTGACAGTGAATGTGTGGAGTAGAGATTAGATGGGTAGCATGGCTGTGGAAATTTGATGAAGGAGAGCGGTTGGTTGGGGTTTTATTGTAGAATTTAAATTTGAACTATGTTTTATTTTTTGTAATCTTAAATTGACATCAATATGAAATTAAAAACATATATATTGATCTTATATTTTGTTAGTTGATCCTTTATCTTGCTATCATGAATATGTGTTGCATTTGTTGAGTAATATAATTTTTTTGGGTCATATACTACTTTTGAATTATTGTGAAGATTTATTTGATTGCTATTATTATAATATATATTGAAAAGCGTTATAAAAGATAATGTAATACAGAAACTATATAGTGTTATAGCGCGATAAACCCGCTATTGAATTAATATTTTATAGCAGCTATATAGTGGTATAGAAATTCGTTATTTTCATGAAAAATGACATGTTTTATAGCGGCAATAGCAAGCTATTATCTTTATGTATCATAGCAGCATATAGCCGTTATAAAATCATACCCTTTTATAGCGGCAGTTTCTGTGCTATAATTATTCAACTATTTTTTACAACATGTTGATATACAGCGCTTTTCAGGCTGCTATAGTATTGTTGAATAGCGGCTATATGCCGCTATAAAAGACTATTTCTGTTGTAGTGTGAAGACCTAGGAGGATGCACCCGACCCGATCCGACGGGTGAGCACGATCCAACCCGATCTGGATGAACCACGAGCTAGAGGAGGAGCTGCCATGTACGATCCGATGGAGGGACCACGACCCGATCCGACGGAGGGAGCACGACCGATCCGAATGAGGCTGATGACCACGGGCCGAACCAGAGGAGATACTACGAACCGATCCAAGGAGTTTGGACGCTAGCATGGGTTATGAAATAGATGAAGACCGATCCGTAGAAGACCAAAACCCGAGATGCAAAGATAGTCCAAATGAGAAGTAGAACTCATGATCCAGATGGGAACCAACAAGTCAACTTCATGAGTTGGGCTTTGCTGCGGGACGTGTGCTAAGGAGTTGTCGATGTCTATGACTTTAGATCACTATGTGTAGGGGGTACGTGAACGGATTCAGGACCACAGTGGTCTAGGTACGACTAATGGGCTATAGACCAATGAAGCGGGGTCATTTGTAAAGATTTAGTCATGACTCCGTGGGGTAAGCTTGGTGGTAGCAGTAGTTGTACAAGCCGAACTCCGTCACTACTTTGATGGGTCTAGTGGTTGAGAGTGGTGAACATCGTATGCTTTATGCACTGAGTGAGAGATGTGAGGATGGTTACTACGGTTGATTGTTTGCTATCACTATGACATGCGCACCCCCTCCCTCTTTATCTTTACACCACCTGTTTAATGGCACCTTAAAGTATTGTACGGTATATAATGCTAACTCTTTGGTTGCAGGTCCAGGTTCAGGTATGGTTTAGTATACCTATTATTGTTCTGTTTTGCTGCTTATCGCTCATATAAGACTTTTTGTCTGACCCAGAGTTTTATGTCTTTTCTTATTACTCTGGGTGCTCTCATGAGCGAACTAGAGATAGGTTAGGTGGTACGCACGAGTAGCTGTACCGGAGACGAGCATGAGGCTTCCACGTATGATATATAGATATTCTCCCTGTGTCGCTGCTGATCACTACTTTGGGCATTAGTAGTGTACCCTTCCTTTCTTTTACTTTAGAGACAGTTTTAAAGTTGTAATAATGATGATGTGGAACATAAGCTGTATTTGGATTTTCCGCTGCTATGACGTTTATTTTTCAGCTTATGCATTGTCTCGCCTGTTTTATGTCAAGTATGTTGTTATTATATTTTATTCCATGCGCTGTGAGACATTCTACAGGTTTCGATTAGTTAATTCTCTTCTTTCCTTTCTTTGGCGACCGTTTTGTTCTAGTCGGGCATGTGTACAGCGCACTTTCGGAGGAAATGCCGGCTGGTGTGGGGCGGGCCGTCACATGGGTGATATGTTAGATAAGAAAAATAAAGTTATCAATGCTCGTGCTATGCATATTATGTATTCTTATCTTAGTATTGATCAACTTAAATGCATCTCTCACTGTATAACTGCACAAGAAGTTTGGAAAGCTCTCAATGCAATGTATGGAAGAAAAGACAACAGGAACACAAAACCCTTAATAGGCAACTCAAGCTCATATGTGTGCTTAACAGGATTTACAAATAATGATTTAGATGAATCGGATGGTGAAGACTCAACACATGATGGGCTAAATATTTTTCATTTATAGAATTAATTCTTCTTTATGGTAGTTTAACTAAATTTGTTGAAAGTCTCAAATTGAAGAATAAAAATCTAAAATATGAGAATCTTAAGTTGTTTGGCAAAATTGCTGTTTTGGAATTAAAACTTGAAAGCATTAAAAAAATATCAAACCCTGATGCAAAAGTTGTTCAAATTTGGAAATCAATCTAGTTCATCTCAATGAAAATTTTCAAAAGCTTGAAATGGAAATTATGGCTTTAAAAAAAGAAAAGAAGATGTACTAATTTGTAAAAACAATCTTTTGCAAAAAGCATTGAAATTTTTAAGGTCATTAAAAATTCCACACATGAATTTGCTGAGAAATAAAATTTGATGAAAATTGAATTTATTTTGAATGAGCTTGAAATTGAAATAGAAAAATCAAAAATCACAATTGCAAAGATTGTGCGACTTTTCAAAACAAATTGTTTGAAATAAAAGAGAATTTCAAAACCCTTGAAATCAAAAATGTGATTTGAAAAATAACGAATTTGAAATTTCTCAAATTGATCACAATTTGAAAAATGAAATTATGAAATTATGAAATTTAAGGATTTTAAAAAACTTCAAATTGAAAAGTACAAACAATTTGAAATTGAGATTTCTGAGTCAAATGCTGAAATCAAAGTGCTTGAAAATGAAAAAGTGTTTCTTAAACAAACTGATATGGAAAAGTGAAAGATCACTTTAATCATTGTTCTAATTTGATGATGGAAAATAGAGATCTTAAATCTAAAATTCAACGACTTGAATCAACTTTGGCTAAATTTTCTAATGGAGAAAAGTCGTCGAATACGTTGTTGAAAAACCAATTTTCTGTTAGAAATAAGAATGGACTTGGTTTGGGGATAATAAATGAAGTTTAAAAGTGAATTTCAAATAATTTCAAAAAAATTCAAATGCCTTGTATTATGATCGAATTGGAAATTTTAACCCTAATCATTTCTATGGGATTTCTGAATGCGTGTTCAGAAATAAAAACTATCTATTTAAACAATTGTGTATCTCAAAAGGAAATAAAATGAATTCGAGTAATATTAAATGGATATGCGCTCCTAAGTGTACTTTAATGGATGCTAATGGAATTGTTATACAAGCAAGTTTGGGTGCCAAAATGTGTAAACGAAGCTATGAGCGGTAAAACAACATTTGTTAGACCACTCGATCATACAAACAATTAGGTACCGAGGAAGGCTAAGGAACAACTTTGTGAAAGAGAGATAAAATTCAAGTTGTTCCATATTATTGGATTATTCTGTTCTTTAGCTAAGAGTGATGAGTTAGAGATTCGTTGGTTCACAACGATAATGGTAAGTCAGGTATGATCTCTAAACTCATGTTTTATTTTTGTTCTTCCTTTATGTTAATGTTGATTTGTATTGACACTACCATAGAATTTTTGTCATATCTTGAGCTTCCTAACTTCAAATTGCAAAAAAATTGATTTTATGAAAATAAGATTCAAATGTCTACAATTTCATGTTTTGAGCTTTTCTGGAATCTGAACTTAAATTGTTGAAAAACTGCAATTCATTTGAAGTATAGGTTCTAGACAGCCCTCGAAGTTTCTGATAGTGCTGTAGTTTTTCATGATAATTCGAATTCTATTAATCGGAATTGTGAAATTCTTGATGTTCTGAAAAACTAATGAAATTTGATACAACTTTTTTGTTTTGAGTTTCCATTAATTCATCTTGGAAAGTCTTAAAAATCTGCACAGTGCAACGCACTACTTGAAAACTACTTTGTATGTGTGAAGATTCAACAGTTTTTTCGATCGACTTGACTTTTGGACTTTGGAATAATTTGTGTTCGATGTCTTGTTGAATCTCATACACCATTGTAGTTAGGTTTGATTTTGAAAATCAGTTGTGATGGATGTTATATTGGATCTTTTGGGCTTTTGAATTTGAATTCTGAATATAAAACTTCTCATCAAATGATTTCAAATGAACTGTTTTAGTCTTGGATCATGGATTGTCTCTTGGGCTTGATGTAAATATGGTGAAAAATTATCTTGTTAAGCTTGTTCTGATATACTGCTTCCTTAATAAAGGAAATTGAATTGTTAGATTTGTTTTGAGTGTCGTGGTGATTGCACGGTATGTTGAAACACCAATTTCTGAGATACCATGTAGAACCATTATGGGCATTCCAGACCAATTGAACCATTATGGTCGTTATATATTTTAGATGATAAAAATATTCTTGATTGTTTATTCAAAAATTAAATGATTGACCAATTGAACCATTTTTGGAGCTCATCAAAGTTATTCTTAAATTTTTGAAATTGTGATGAGTAGTGGCTATAATATATTTCATAACAAGAGGAGATATTATTTAAATTTTCATGATGATTGGACGGATTTTATAATATTTTTTGAATTTGTGCTTATTTCATGATCATCTTCTTTTACAACATATTTCTGTCATTCATCATGGTTTTATATGATGTGGAGAGTTTAAACTGTTTTTTGAAAATAAAGAAAAATTATTTTTATCTTTGGTATTCACTCTCATTTAAAAGTCTTGACAGTTATGCATAGATGAATCACCTTAATCTCTGTTTGTGCTTCCATTCTAATTTAAATGACATTGCGGTTATGCATGGATGGAACTCATATAAGAGAGGATAAATTTAAGTATTTTTCTAATCTCATTTAAAAATCCTAGCGATTATGTGTGGTTAGAAAATACTTAACAAATTAAAGTTGCTACTAACCCCATTTAAAAGTCCTAGCGGTTATGCATGGTTAGAAAGAGCTTAAATTATTTTATGCTTAAATTTGAAATTTATTTAAAGATTATGGAGTTCGTAATCCTTTATTTAAAATTTAAAAATTGTCCTCATTTTATAAAACCAATCGTAAATTCCTCATTCTGAAAAGTGAAATTTGCTTCTAATTTGAAGAATATTATGATTTTTGTTTGATTAAATGATATTTACGATATGTATTCTCTCTCTTGATTTGAATTTATATTTCTAGTCTATATTCATCACTATTTCAATTTCTATTATCCTTTTGATAATAATAAAACGGGAGAATGGTTAAATTTTGATTGATGAGTTAACAATTCAAGAATATTTTAATATTGGAAATTCAACTGAATTTAAACTTACTCATATGCATATATATACATATATATATATATATATAAAGGAAGTTCAGTTGTAGGGGGAGTACAACATTTCATATTCAAACACAATTTTCACATTCAAAATCTTAATGTATGTTTATCTTCATCAAAGTGGGGAGATTATTTAGAATAACAATATGATTTTTGTTTGATGATAACAAACATATATATTATTAGATAAATGTGTTTGTAATTGTACTATTCTATATTACATCTCACATAGAAATAAATATTTAGATCGAATAAAATGTTATTGCATAGAATTTAACATTCAAACAATATTTTTATTCAAATAAATATTTTATTTCAACATTTGTAATGTTACAAATTTCTGACTCCACTATTTACAATTCAATGTTATATTACACAGTCATTCACATGTACAAACAATCCTCACTACATCACTTGATTCACTCAATTACAACCCAATTTCAACTCTATTACATATACATACTCATATACACACACTGAAACACTGAATCTTCACATTCTTCAGGTCCTGTCCAATCACCTGCATAACTGTCACAGAAACACACAGTAAACTGGAATAAAAATAGATTTAAACATTGGCAAATACAAATTTATTTTTAATTATTATTTGCCTTAGAATTTTGGTGTGTTTCTCATCATTTTTCTAGACACGGTCTAATGTATATATGTATTTGAGTCTAGACTACTTGTGATATTCACAGTGATTCTCTATAAATACTACATGGAAGACTGAATACTAGTGCTCACAGATCAACCTCAACACAACTATAGTGGTCTGCTAATCAAGACCAGCTCAAATTACATTTGTGTCTGCTGATCTTAACTAGCCATGAGACAACGTATATTGGTCTGCTAATTTCAAATAGAAAAAATATATGCACATGTGTACAGTGATTTTTCAGGTGAACAAGGTCAGTGTGATCAAAAGCACAAAGCTTAATAGATAAACACAACATGACGTGGATAGTGGGAATAGACAAGTAAATACATGACATGGAAAAGTGACAAATACAACCAAATGAACAATACAATAAGCTTGAACATATGCATATGGATGAAGGATGCAAAAACTGGAAAATAGAGAAGATATACATACGCAAACACACATATGCATATGCAGATACACATGTGCAAATGCAAATGTCTCAGCAAGAATAATACACACACACACACACACACATGGACATATGAATATGTGTGTGTGAAGAAGCAAATAATGAAATAACAAATGCATATGTCAACAATCAACCAAAAACATAGGTGCAAGCATATATGCAGCAGTACAGAAGTGCAAAAGCAGACACATACACAAACTGAACACATATGCTCAGAACCAGTGCACAAGCACATAACAGAAACTGAGTACAAATGCAAGTCCAAACTGAAACAGCAAATGGATATGCAATCAAATAATAAAAAGTACAATGCAGTATTCAAAGGAGCAAGTGAAAGTAGCTAGAGTTAAAGTTTACAAAAACATGCCAGGTTCAAATATAACATAGGAAAGCATATCAAAATTCAAGTTCAAGAATCCAAATATACTTGACATGAAGAGTTCAAGCTCAAGGCAAGTTCACAAGTAATCACAAAACTACAGCAGCCACAAAACTGCGTGGACATGCAACATATCCCAAGGCAGGATGCACAAGCCAGAAAATATAGAAGTGTATAAGCTAACACAACAAATGGAGATAGACCAAGGCAAAGTATAGTATCAGTTTTTATATATTTTCCAATGTCAAAACCAAATGAAAACAGGAATGCAAATGCCAGACAAAAACATTTGAGAAACAAACAAATGCGAACAAGCCAAAGTGGACCAAGTACAGTATATGTTCTTATCTATTTGTGAAAACTAAATAAAACAGGAATGCAAATGCCAGGACAAATCATACAAGACCCATTCAAGGCAGTAGATGCAGGAATAAAAAATGTACAGTTGAATGATATCGATGACAAGTGCAAAGTGATCAAATATAGCATCTGTCTAAATCAGCTAAGAATCAAATAGTATAGTATCTGCTTTTTAGTAAAACATGCATTAAGGATGATTTTTTCCAAAGGAAAAATAATAAAGACCCAAAATATAAGGAAGCTTAGTTTCAGAAAGGTTTGAAAAATTCAATCTGTTATTGTTGGCAAGAAGAACAAATCGGAAATTCCAAAAATCAGTATGAACAGTATAGGAAAGCTTCAACATGTTATAATTAGAAAGAAGTTATTTTCAGTAAATTAACAAATCGAAGAAATCTCCAGAGAGTACGAAGAATTCAATGCAGATAATATTGCAAATATCTCAACTTAGCATAGCACGAGATCGTCGGAATTTTTAGGTTTCTAAAACCCTATATAAACACCTATTCATTACTGGCTTAGGCATCGAAAATAGAAAGGAATCACAACCAAGCAAATCAATTCAAGCATCAAAGAATAAAAATCAAAGAACTCACAAATCAAGGTTTTTGATTATTTAAAGTGTCGAATCGTCGACTAGGGAGCATCAAGTAATCCGTGCCATCAGAGAACCAATTCAAATCAAAGTTTGAAGTCGTGATCTGGAAAAAAGGAGCAAAACCCTAATTTTGAATTCAGTCACCATTGAAGAAAAAAGAGGAAGCTGATAAAGTGACAAAGCAAATAGGAAAGGGGGTCAAATAAGTTAGTTTAACTTAGTTTGAACATTATGGTTTTGGGGTTTAAAGATTAATTTGAAGTTTGTACTGTTTTTTCTTTTATAATCGTCTGTAGTTTTCTAGTTTTCTTTAAACTAGGGTTCTAGCTACAGGTTTTGTAGTTAGGAAAAATCTGATCTTTGGGATTGAGATCAGTGCAGGGTTTCGAGCGTAGGATTAGAACAGTTGGGGGCAGGTGTTGCGAGTTTACAGGGGATTGTAAGCGTAGACGTTATTTTAATACCTAGTATAAACCTTTTGGAATGCAATAGTAGGAAGGGTTTTTCCGAAGTTGGGTAAATTCTGTGTTGTTTCTTTTTCCGCACTTACTATGATTATTATATGTGTTACTATTATTTATTACTCAGAGAAAAACTACAATAAACCCTATTCACCTCCTCTATGGTTACACGAGGTTGATGGATTCGTTCCGAAGTCTTTTCATTCCATGCCCCATAATTCTTGCGGCAACACAGAGAACCCTAAGCTCCAACTCAAAGCTTCCTAAGTACCCAATTTGATCAAGCTCGAGTCTAATGATAAAGTCATGAAGGCACTTCCTAAGGTGAGAAACGTGGAAGACGTTATGGACTCTGGATAGGCGCTCGATAAGATCCACATGATAAGTCAGTTTCTCGATCCTATAAACAATCTTGAATGACCCGATAAATCTGGGAGCTAACTTCCTAGTTTTTCCAAATCGAATAGCTTTCCTGAGATGAGAAACATTTAACCAAATCACCAAATGCTAAACTCAAGTTCTTCCTCCGTTTATTAGCGTAAGATCTCTGCCAGCCTTGGGTTGCCTTCATTCTTTGCTGTATCAAAAGAATCTTCTCTATAGAATCACGAATAATGTTGGGCCTGAGTATAATCTTGTTAGTAGTTTCCCACGAACAAGTAGGCAATTTGCATGATCATCCATACAAAGCTTCATAAGGGGTCATACCAACCATTGCTTGAAAATTATTGTTGTACGAGAACTCCGCTAACGCCAAATGTTGCTCCCATGCTCCACCAAAGTTGATGATGCAAGATCTAAGTTGATCTCAAAGACCTCAGTTGACTCTCTTTGTTTGCCTGTCGATCTGTATGTAGCATGTGGTGCTCAAATTAACCGTCAACCCTAAGGTTGGTTGTACGATCCTCCAAAACTCACTCATAAACAGAGGGTTCTATCACTTACTATGCTCATCGGAATTCCATGTAGACGAACTATCTACTTGATATACAACTGGGCTAACGAAGTTGAAATCCTACTCTTCTTCACTGGGATAAGCGGTACTCTTTGTCAAATGATTCGTAATGACCCAAGTGGATTTATTTCCCTTCTGACTCCTTGGTAGCCCATTTATGAAATACATCGAGATATGTTCCCATTTCCAAGTGGAAACCTCCAATAGTAACAACAACCCTCTAGGCCTATCTTGCTCTTCTTTAACTCTCTGATAAGTCAGAAAACTTGCCATAAACTCAGCTACGTCCTTCTCCATACCTTCCCAATAAAAACTCCTTCTCATGTCCTTAAATATTCTATCCCCCCGGGGATATATAGTCATCCTCAAACGACGACACTCTTTCAAAACCTCTTCTCTCAAATTACCTTCCTTGGGGACATAAAATCGGTCGTCACTTCTCATATTCCCATCATTATCAATACAATATTTATTATAATAACAAAAGTGCTTCCTTTCGCAATTCTTTCCCTCAACACTCTTAATTCTTCATCGAGACCTTGCTCCTGCTTAATCCTATCCATGAAATATGGTCTCACTTCCAAACTGTAAGAAATCCTTTAGATGATTCATATGGCGGCTGAAGGTTAAAATTAGAAAGAAACTCTAATTGCTTCCACTCAACAATCACATTTATAGTAGCGTGTGTTCTACTTAAAGCGTCTGCGCTACAACGTTACCCTTCCCTGAGGTATATTGAATAGTGAAATTAAACGAAGCTATATATTCCATCCACCTTTGCTGCCTAGGATTCAAATCTCGCTGAGAAAACAAGTACTTAAGAGACTTATAATATGTAAAAAGTTCTAACTTTTCCCCTAATAGATAATTCCTCTACACCTTTAGGGCAAACAATACAGCTGCTAACACTAAATCATGCACAGGGTACCTCTTCTCATGATCCTTTAGTTGTACACTTGCATACGCAACTACCCTACCTTCTTCCATGAGTATTGCTCCTAATCCTATCCCACAAGCATCAATGAAAATCATAAACATCTTAGAACCATCCGAAATAATAAGGACAAGCGCACACATAAGAGAATCTTTCAGTTTATCGAACGCCCAACTACACTTGTCGCTCTAAACAAACTCAAGATTTTTCTTAGTCAGATAGGTTAGACGGGCAGCAATCCTTGTGAAGTCTTTAATGAATTTTCAATAATAGACCGCTAACCGTAGAAGACTTCTAACCTCTGAAGAATTGTGGGGAACCATCCATTCTGAATAGCTTCTACCTTTGTGGGGTCCACAACCAATCCTTTCCCAGAAACCATATGTCCAAAAAACTTGTCTTTCTTTCTCTAAAAGTGGCATTTTGAAAACTTAGCCTTGATATTCTCCCTCAAATTCCTAAAACCTTCCTTAGGTGATCTTCATGCTCTTTAAAGTTCTTAGAAAATATGCTAATGTCATTTACGAATACAACGATTATCTTGGTGATAATGCCCTTAAACACTCTACTCATCAAATCTACAAAGAAGGCGGGGGCATTCGTCAATCCAAGGGGCATCACTTTCCACTCATATAAACCACCTAACATCCTAAAATCTGTCTTCCAATTTCTTTTCTTTGCAATTCTTAACTGGTGAAATCCCATTGCTAGTTCCAACTGAGAAAAGAGTTGGGCACCTCCCAAATGGTCGAATAGGTCGTCTATCCTTGGTAAAGGATACCTATTTTTCTTGGTTAACTAATTCATCTTCCTATAATTGATGCATAGTCTCAAAGATCCATAGGCCCTTGTGGTAAAAATCATGGGTGCTTCCCTATCCAAAGTACTTCGTCGTATAAATCCTTTTTGTAGCAATTCGAAAATTTTCTTATCCAACTCCCTTCTTTCCTTAGGAGCCACATGTCTCAAGGACAAAGCTATATGTGACAACCCGAATTTCGGTATTCTTTGAGCCGATCAAATACAACAAAAGTCCAACCCAAAGAACACAAAAAATCAGATGTCGAAGAAAGAAGTTAGAGGATGAGAAAAGATAAGATAAAAAGTTAGAATAGAAGAAAAAGAAGAACATGCACGAAATCAGAGTAAACACATATCTCACAGCGGAATCAATAAAATATAATAGATATATAATCACTTTTGAAATACAACATGATTTGAACTTACATACATCGTCAGAGTACAACGCATATATAATACAGCGGAAATAAACTCTATATATCTATCATTGAAATCTCCTGCTCCAAGCTCCTCCAGACAAATCTGCAAAGTCCTGAACTACTTGACTGCTCGTGCAAAATTTGGGCACCCGAGAATTTACGGAAAACATAGAAAAATAAACTCTGGGTCAATCATGGGATTGGTGTGAGTAAACGATTTTAAACAGCTTGCTTAACTGGAAAATTTCTTTAGAAAGTCAAGTTAATCGTAAGACCGATCCACACATAAATACGGATGGTTTTTAGCTTATGATAACCCAAAACAATCTTTGAAAACAATATTATTCGGATACTATAATAGTGTCTATCAATCCATAAATAAATAGCAATCTAGCAGACCGCTTGCATCTCACGCTCTACATATATAGTATACAACCAAAACCACGAGCGCTTATTGGATAATGGATTTCCAAATATGACAAGGTATGGAACCACCTGCCGATAGTGTACCTCTAGAGGGGAATACACTGGGTTCAACAATAACATCTTGCAACCCGGCCCATACATGACCGACCACTCATTTCTCTTGAGTGTATCGAATATATTGTCACCTTACAGTTGGTACCAACATGGCCATTCCCGAAGATACAGAAGCGAAAGAAATAACAAAATGAGTATTCTCTAGATGGTGACAGTACACCCTAATGGGAGCGACCTACATAGCCATGCTACCTGCCCGATTTTTGTCATTTCCCGATTGTGAGGCTTAAGGTCAAAACTTACCTTTGGATACATTACATCTTTATTCGCTTTGAATGCCACATCGTCAAACCCGTCAAATCACAAATTGGTCTCCCCAAAACCATGGGTATAAAGCTAAGAGAAACGAGTCCCTCCGCCGCCAAACATAATTATGAAGAGATCAACTTATGCGATCTGTTATGCGTACTCTGTCAGACATTCATCCATACAAGTTGTCCTGAGACTGGACAAACCGAAGGCACTATTATGTAAATCCATCTTAGGCAATTTCTACCTAGGATCGACAGGATAGCCCTTGCATAACTCCGTCTTCAATGGTCTTCAAATTTACTTCAATTTTTTCAATGCCTAGGTCGATACACTACAAGAAAAATAACCTATTGCAACTAGCTATTTGCAACAGGCGACAAATGACATTTGCAGTAAAAAATATTTAGCAACAAACCTATTACAGCAGTTGCAATAGGTCAGATTTAGCAACATGCTTTTTTCCTGTTGCGAAAAGCATATTTTTAGCAACTGCGTTTCTCTTCTGGTTGCAAAAACATACGTTTAGCAACTATGCTTTTATAACATCCCGAGATTTTTTTTCAATAATTTAAAATATTATTTTTCATGTGACTTTGAACAATTTTGTTTAAATATTAAATTTAATGATTTATGTCGCATATTGATAAGGTATGAACTAAAATTGACTTGTTAAATAATGAATTGCAATAACTATAACTATATATGATAATGACCGATATTCGATAATTTACTTACATTGGAATTGGAAGTTAATACTGAATTTACGGTATATAATGAAATAACAAATTTTGATATTTCATATTTATATTGAGAATTTTTAATGTATTGAATACGATAATAACTTGTGCTTGGTAAGTTACTTATATTGAAATTTAAATTAATATTTAATTAACAATATATAAAATAGATTAGCTTATTTTGGAATTTCTTATATACTGAAAAAAATATGTATTGAATACGATAATAACATAGATTCGTTGTTTGTACAATAAATGTCAACTCGTAATAAATGTCATTATCTATATGAATTGACAATATAAATTATAGGTCGGGTTGTATTGTAATTATTGAGAATTGAAATTTGATTTTTATTTAATTAAATTAAACCGAGTCAATGAATTTATAATTAAAACTTTAATGACTTAATTTGGAAATTTATGGTGAAAACTTAATTGAATGGTTTAAGTATAGAAATTCAATCTATTATGACAATTGTGACTTGTTTCGATTCCAAATAGGTTCATGAATCATTTATATTGATTGACAGTGAAAATTGGAATTTCATATTAATATGTATTTAATGAAATTGATTGGTGTGATTAATAACTGAAATGATTTTGTATATTTAATGGCTATAATTTTAATTGGAGATTTAATTACATGAATTTATTTGTAAACCTTACCAAATGTATTTAGTAACGAAATTTAACTTGTTTTAATTATAATAATTTGCTTTAATTGTAAATGAAACCATGATTTGATTTGTATTGTTATTCATTGAAATTTGAAAGTTAATATTGAATATTTGAAAATTATGCTATGAACTTTATATAGTTGTTTAAATAATGAAATTCAACTTATTTTGATAATAGTAACTTGAGTTGATTGCAAATAAAATTATTTCTTAATTTATATTGATAAACATTTATAACTTGAATTTAATATTAAAATATTTGGATAAAAATCAATTTAGTTCATTTATAATTGTAATTCAAATTGAATTTTGGTAAATAATAAGATTTGAAATTTGTTGTAAATGAAGGATTAATGCATACAGTTATTTTAAATTCTATTATGGTTTGGAAAAATGTATAAACTATTGAATTGAATTGAATGGCAAATAATTAAGGCTTAACATTGAATTGACTTTATTAAGATTAATTGTCCAATTAAAATGGTTGAATAATTGAATTTGAAATTTTTAATGTGTTTGAATGAGTGATAAATAGCTTCCGTATAACCCTCACTAAAATGACATACTACGTAAAAGTGAAAATCAAATCGCATGGTTGAAATGAACGCAACATTCTTCTATAAATACTTTTTTTTCCTTATGACATAATCCCACTCTTTATTTTCCTATAGCCGTCACATCTCGCTCTCGTTCAAAAACAGAAATGGCCACCATTCAATAGTGCTTCGAAAATCAATATAAAATTTTCCATTCATCCTTAAATCATGGAACAAATCGCATTGGGTTCATCTCGACAAGGGCTTCAGCTCTATACCCAAACCGTGATACTCGAACAGTTTTTCGACGTGAATAGGAGCAGACTAGGTTGAAGCTTTTGGGCGGAGGTGGAAGCTTTGACGAAGACAAAGATAATGGTGAAGTCGGGCGTTGGGTTTTTGGAGGATTGAGTTGGTGGTGGTGTCAAAAAGGATCGGCCATGGTGCTTTAAAGGGAAGAAGCATAACGTGGTAAAAGAGAGGAGGAGGATTGGGTTGGAGGCTGACGTGGAAAGTAGTGCTGATGTGGAAAGTAATGTGGGGGTTCGTATCGAAATTTCAAACAATGTGACGCTGGTTTGGATGGACTCTGAGATGGTTGAATTTTGAGGCTTATTTTGGATTTCGACTCGATAAAAATCAGGTGAGTGTTAAACCCACTCACAATTAACTAAAATATTTGCTTATTAGTTAGACTAAAATCATGTTGCAGTATGATTGCATTGATTGTTGTTTGGTAGCTAAATTTACATATATTTATGTTGACTTGCGTTTAGCGTGGAATTTAATTTGACTGTTATTTAAATTTATACAGTTGAATGTGAAATCAAATTGCTGGTCTAAAACGCGACGTCTATCAAGTAAATTGATGTGATACCGAAATGTTTGGATGGATCTGTTTGATGATGTTTTGAATTAACCTGCTTGATATATTGGTATTGAATTGTTATGTGTACTGATTAATCCCAACCATTTTAACCTAGATGTTACGGACATCGAATAAACCTGGGGTTAATCATTAAAATGAATTAAGAACGTAGGTTGAAATGATAAATACCTATGACCCTGATTTGGATTGAAATGATATATATCCTTTCCCTAAGTACTAAAATTATATTTTAAGTATCACTTGGCCATAGGATAGAAAATTTTATATGGACACCGGTTAGTTAAATAAAATTTTTGTTTTAACCATGAATTTAGAAATGTTGTTTAAAGACGATAAGGTTGATGTTTTATGAATTGATTTCTTTTGAACTTGAACCTTGAATTTTGAAACAAATAAATAAAGAAAGAAAGAAATTTGTGTTGTAACTGAAGCTAAATAAAAGTGAAATTGAATGAAAATCGAATTTGGTGAAATTGAATTGTTTCACTCACCTTTGAAATTTATTATGAACCAACATTGATTTGAATTATATATGAATTGTGAACTCGACATTTGTTATAAATTGAAATCATTAAAAATGGGAATCTGAATTGGAATTTTACTATTTGAATTAAACTGATTAAGTTGTAATGAATGTAAATTGGAAATTTAACCGGGTGAAATATTGAAATTGAGTTGTTTAACTTGAAATTGAAATACGACTGCAAGTGAAATTGAAACTTTTAAAGGAACGATTCTAATTCCAACTATAATATTTTAAAACCATTTTGTAAACTATTTTAATAATAATAATTTTATTTTCTTCTAAAACTATTTTATTTTATTACTATTTTTATTTTATAAATTATTTTAAATAAATCATTTTATAATTAACTATTTATTTTCAAACTATTTCAATTCTATATCTAAAACTATTTTAAATATACTTTTAATTATTTTAATATTCAAATTATTTAAAGTTGGAATTGTTTCAAGATTTTAAATTGGTTTAAATGGAGATTTTGTATGAATAATATTCTGGCTTGAATATTAAATGACTTTTGAAACGTGATATTTTGATATGAAGTACGAACCCCTTTGAAATGTAAAAAGAACTGACCGGTGTGAAAAATGTAAACGTTTGGTTGTTAAAGAGACCGGGATCGGATATTGTCATACTCTCTGCTAATACCGAAAACCACTTTAACAACTGTGTATGCGGTGGAGTTCCAAAAATGGTGTTGGATGGATTTGGAGGCGATTACTGGATTTGAAGAAAGAGAACAATGATGGATAGCCTTGACCTTCGGGTCACAATTAAAATGACTAAAACAGGAGCCATACCCAGGTTAATTGAGTTAGCTACTCTGAGCAGGCATACTTCTTCGATACCATATATATACTTTGTGATTGATTGGCGCCTTTGATTTGATTTTGGGGTATGTCTGGGGTGGGCGGTAGTTGCGGCTATGCGTTACCACCGGCCTGGGTCAGCAATCCGGTAGAATCACTACTGATGGGTATTTCCTCGATGCCTTGTCATATTTATCCTGATCGAGCCCCCTACGATTTTGATTTAACGTTGTCGTATCATGGCGCATCCCTATCCGCCGACGTACTGGTGTGTTATATGCAAACTGTACGGCAACGGTATAAACGGTGTAAGGGTAATAATGGTAATCCCGCTTACATTATTTTATTATGTTATATTTAACCATAGACATTATTATAATAGCGTATTATATTATATAGTATCAGTTTGACGGATCCTTAAGAGATGGAAATTCCCGTAACATCTCTTAAGTTATTGCACTCATATTATTACATGAAATTTGATTTAACTAATATGAGAATGATTTAGTTCTGATCCGAGTGTTTGTTGTGTTTCTTTTTGCAATACGCTCGGGTCAGACCGAGCTGCAGTTAGCGAAGATTCCATTGCTTTGAAGATTCCATTATGAAGATGAAGATGGAGCTCAACAGACGTATTATTATTATTATTATTCCGCTGCAATGCATTGGTATGTTGTATGTTAATTTACTCTGATAATCATTGTAAAATATAATAAAATGTATGTTTTAACAGCTTCATGAATTGTTATTTATTTATTATATTTTGTCCTTCCGCTGCGAGATTCTGTATTTGTTCTTCTTCTTCTCTTCTTTTTTTTCTTATATAAATCCCAATAACTATCCTTATTTTTGATTTGTTTATGTCGACATTGAGGATCATTGTTGATTTGAACGGTCAAAAATATCGGGATGTTACATTTGGTATCAGAGCTTTGGTTCAGCGAAAACCTTGGCTCTATTTGGGATTAACTCATTAGAGATAGGGTAGTAATACCCTAAAATGAGTTTGAGTGTATATGAGAGAGCGTACTTGTAATTTTGATATAAAATGACTTTGCGTTGTGTTGATTTGTTCTGTTGAGTATTTATGAATTTTGGTCGGTACTTGGGACGCCAATGTATCGATAGGGATTTCTAAACACTCGAATAGGACTTATGGACGTAATATTGTTTTGAATTATATTTTATGCATATATATAATTATTTGAAATTATATGAATTTTGATTTTAGTGATGATAATATTAAGTTTTCATCATCTATTACTCGATTAATTAATAAGTAAAACTTTGGTTGTTGATTGGTTTAAGAAAAATCAAATATTGAAAATTTATTGATAATGAAATAAGAAGTAAAATATGAATTTGAGAATTTGATTTCGAGTGATTTTGTAACATTAATTTGAAAATGGTTTGAAATAATATATCTATACTTTTAAAAGTTGTTTCATATAGAAATTGTTTTCAAATAAATTTTTGAAATAAGTGTATACTCCCCTCTTGCCTTTGGAAAATGGTTTCGGTGATGAGTGCACGCATCATCGACGTTTATTTTTGAGAGTCTGAGTGGGGGAGACCACTTAATTTTTTTTTTATCGATTTGAGAAAACCGAATTTATTTGGATCTTTTGAAGTATGGTTGAAAAAAAAGTATTATATATATTATTTCAAAATTGATTTGAAAATGAACCCGAAATTGAATTCTCAAAATCCTAAATAATTGATGAAATGAAATAAACTTAAACTTTAAAAACATCTAAATTTTATGAACCTAAGAGAGTTATAATTAAAATAAAACTGTTAAGAATTTAATATAACGAATTGAAACAAAGTGTAACACTAAACTTGTGTAATAATCAATTCCTTTCTATAGCACGAAAAACATTTCCAAATATAAAAAGGTAAAAATGCTATTGGATTAAGTAAGTGCATAAGATATAAGTGTAGGAATGAATCATGAATGGTAAGAACTTAAGGAAAATTTTATTTCGTTAATGAACATTGGTGTATAAATAGAAATCAAGCTATATATGAAAATGAAATGAAAATTGATATAATGTGTAAATAAACTCAAAAGGTTGAATAGGTAATACTGAATTAGGAAAAATGAATCTATAGAGAACATGATAGAAACATATCAAATGATAAGAGGGAAAATGTAAATATATTATACAAACCAATGAAATTTAAGTTTATTTATCTTCATTCAAATTGAGATAGAGTGAAATGTTAATAAAACAAAAGCAACTTAAATGATAAATAAGAGAAATGATGACATATGAGTTTACTGTAGAAATGCAAATTGAAATTGTGTAAAATTTTAAATTTTGTATGAATTTGGATCACAATCATCTCAAACTTAAGTAATGAAGGTTAATGAGAATGAACATTGGAATGTAACTAGAGTTGGTTATATTAGTGGAAAAAAATCAAATGATAAATAAAATTTGTTGTAATTGAAATTTTACGTGATTTGAATTCTAATTGTCCTAAACGTGAGTAATGAAGTCAAATGGAATGAGTATTGAATGTAAATGGAATTGGATTATGTGGTTGTAAACAAAGCTAAGTGTAACTGAAAAAAAAAACTATTTAATAAGAATCGATTAAAATAATTGAAAGTGAATAAGAAATTATATGATTAAATATATAAATTTACAACTTTTTATTTCGCCCTTTTCGAGGACGAAAAGTTTTAAGTGGGGGAGAGTGTAACATCCCGAGATTTTTTTTCAATAATTTGAAATATTATTTTTCATGTGACTTTGAACAATTTTGTTTAAATATTAAATTTAATGATTTATGTCGCATATTGATAAGGTATGAACTAAAATTGACTTGTTAAATAATGAATTGCAATAACTATAACTATATATGATAATGACCGATATTCGATAATTTACTTACATTGGAATTGGAAGTTAATACTGAATTTACGGTATATAATGAAATAACAAATTTTGATATTTCATATTTATATTGAGAATTTTTAATGTATTGAATACGATAATAACTTGTGCTTGGTAAGTTACTTATATTGAAATTTAAATTAATATTTAATTAACAATATATAAAATAGATTAGCTTATTTTGGAATTTCTTATATACTGAAAAAAAATATGTATTGAATACGATAATAACATAGATTCGTTGTTTGTACAATAAATGTCAACTCGTAATAAATGTCATTATCTATATGGATTGACAATATAAATTATAGGTCGGGTTGTATTGTAATTATTGAGAATTGAAATTTGATTTTTATTTAATTAAATTAAACCGAGTCAATGAATTTATAATTAAAACTTTAATGACTTAATTTGGAAATTTATGGTGAAAACTTAATTGAATGGTTTAAGTATAGAAATTCAATCTATTATGACAATTGTGACTTGTTTTGATTCCAAATAGGTTCATGAATCATTTATATTGATTGACAGTGAAAATTGGAATTTCATATTAATATGTATTTAATGAAATTGATTGGTGTGATTAATAATTGAAATGATTTTGTATATTTAATGGCTATAATTTTAATTGGAGATTTAATTACATGAATTTATTTGTAAACCTTACCAAATGTATTTAGTAACGAAATTTAACTTGTTTTAATTATAATAATTTGCTTTAATTGTAAATGAAACCATGATTTGATTTGTATTGTTATTCATTAAAATTTGAAAGTTATTATTGAATATTTGAAAATTATGCTATGAACTTTATATAGTTGTTTAAATAATGAAATTCAACTTATTTTGATAATAGTAACTTGAGTTGATTGCAAATAAAATTATTTCTTAATTTATATTGATAAACATTTATAACTTGAATTTAATATTAAAATATTTGGATAAAAATCAATTTAGTTCATTTATAATTGTAATTCAAATTGAATTTTGGTAAATAATAAGATTTGAAATTTGTTGTAAATGAAGGATTAATGCATACAGTTATTTTAAATTCTATTATGGTTTGGAAAAATGTATAAACTATTGAATTGAATTAAATGGCAAATTATTAAGGCTTAACATTGAATTGACTTTATTAAGATTAATTGTTCAATTAAAATGGTTGAATAATTGAATTTGAAATTTTTAATGTGTTTGAATGAGTGATAAATAGCTTCCGTATAACCCTCACTAAAATGACATACTACGTAAAAGTGAAAATCAAATCGCATGGTTGAAATGAACGCAACATTCTTCTATAAATACTTTTTTTTCCTTATGACATAATCCCACTCTTTATTTTCCTATAGCCGTCACATCTCGCTCTCGTTCAAAAACAGAAATGGCCACCATTCAACAGTGCTTCGAAAATCAATATAAAATTTTCCATTCATCCTTAAATCATGAAACAAATCGCATTGGGTTCATCTCGACAAGGGCTTCAGCTCTATACCCAAACCGTGATACTCGAACAGTTTTTCGACGTGAATAGGAGCAGACTAGGTTGAAGCTTTTGGGCGGAGGTGGAAGCTTTGACGAAGACAAAGATAATGGTGAAGTCGGGCGTTGGGTTTTTGGAGGATTGAGTTGGTGGTGGTGTCAAAAAGGATCGGCCATGGTGCTTTAAAGGGAAGAAGCAGAACGTGGTAAAAGAGAGGAGGAGGATTGGGTTGGAGGCTGACGTGGAAAGTAGTGCTGATGTGGAAAGTAATGTGGGGGTTCGTATCGAAATTTCAAACAATGTGACGCTGGTTTGGATGGACTCTGAGATGGTTGAATTTTGAGGCTTATTTTGGATTTCGACTCGATAAAAATCAGGTGAGTGTTAAACCCACTCACAATTAACTAAAATATTCGCTTATTAGTTAGACTAAAATCATGTTGCAGTATGATTGCATTGATTGTTGTTTGGTAGCTAAATTTACATATATTTATGTTGACTTGCATTTAGCGTGGAATTTAATTTGACTGTTATTTAAATTTATACAGTTGAATGTGAAATCAAATTGCTGGTCTAAAACGCGACGTCTATCAAGTAAATTGATGTGATACCGAAATGTTTGGATGGATCTGTTTGATGATGTTTTGAATTAACCTGCTTGATATATTGGTATTGAATTGTTATGTGTACTGATTAATCCCAACCATTTTAACCTAGATGTTACGGGCATCGAATAAACCTGGGGTTAATCAAAATGAATTAAGAACGTAGGTTGAAATGATAAATACCTATGACCCTGATTTGGATTGAAATGATATATATCCTTTCCCTAAGTACTAAAATTATATTTTAAGTATCACTTGGCCATTGGATAGAAAATTTTATATGGACACCGGTTAGTTAAATAAATTTTTTGTTTTAACCATGAATTTAGAAATGTTGTTTAAAGACGATAAGGTTGATGTTTTATGAATTGATTTCTTTTGAACTTGAACCTTGAATTTTGAAACAAATAAATAAAGAAAGAAAGAAATTTGTGTTGTAACTGAAGCTAAATAAAAGTGAAATTGAATGAAAATCGAATTTGGTGAAATTGAATTGTTTCACTCACCTTTGAAATTTATTATGAACCAACATTGATTTGAATTATATATGAATTGTGAACTCGACATTTGTTATAAATTGAAATCATTAAAAATGGGAATCTGAATTGGAATTTTACTATTTGAATTAATCTGATTAAGTTGTAATGAATGTAAATTGGAAATTTAACCGGGTGAAATATTGAAATTGAGTTGTTTAACTTGAAATTGAAATACGACTGCAAGTGAAATTGAAACTTTTAAAGGAACGATTCTAATTCCAACTATAGTATTTTAAAACCATTTTGTAAACTATTTTAATAATAATAATTTTATTTTCTTCTAAAACTATTTTATTTTATTACTATTTTTATTTTATAAATTATTTTAAATAAATCATTTTATAATTAACTATTTATTTTCAAACTATTTCAATTCTATATCTAAAACTATTTTAAATATACTTTTAATTATTTTAATATTCAAATTATTTAAAGTTGGAATTGTTTCAAGATTTTAAATTGGTTTAAATGGAGATTTTGTATGAATAATATTCTGGCTTGAATATTAAATGACTTTTGAAACGTGATATTTTGATATGAAGTACGAACCCCTTTGAAATGTAAAAAGAACTGACCGGTGTGAAAAATGTAAACGTTTGGTTGTTAAAGAGACCGGGATCGGATATTGTCATACTCTCTGCTAATACCGAAAACCACTTTAACAACTGTGTATGCGGTGGAGTTCCAAAAATGGTGTTGGATGGATTTGGAGGCGATTACTGGATTTGAAGAAAGAGAACGATGATGGATAGCCTTGACCTTCGGGTCACAATTAAAATGACTAAAACATGAGCCATACCCAGGTTAATTGAGTTAGCTACTCTGAGCAGGCATACTTCTTCGATACCATATATATACTTTGTGATTGATTGGCGCCTTTGATTTGATTTTGGGGTATGTCCGGGGTGGGCGGTAGTTGCGGCTATGCGTTACCACCGGCCTGGGTCAGCAATCCGGTAGAATCACTACTGATGGGTATTTCCTCGATGCCTTGTCATATTTATCCTGATCGAGCCCCCTACGATTTTGATTTAACGTTGTCGTATCATGGCGCATCCCTATCCGCCGACGTACTGGTGTGTTATATGCAAACTGTACGACAACGGTATAAACGGTGTAAGGGTAATAATGGTAATCCCGCTTACATTATTTTATTATGTTATATTTAACCATAGACATTATTATAATAGCGTATTATATTATATAGTATCAGTTTGACGGATCCTTAAGAGATGGAAATTCCCGTAACATCTCTTAAGTTATTGCACTCATATTATTACATGAAATTTGATTTAACTAATATGAGAATGATTTAGTTCTGATCCGAGTGTTTGTTGTGTTTCTTTTTGCAATACGCTCGGGTCAGACCGAGCTGCAGTTAGCGAAGATTCCATTGCTTTGAAGATTCCATTATGAAGATGAAGATGGAGCTCAACAGACGTATTATTATTATTATTATTCCGCTGCAATGCATTGGTATGTTGTATGTTAATTTGCTCTGATAATCATTGTAAAATATAATAAAATGTATGTTTTAACAGCTTCATGAATTGTTATTTATTTATTATATTTTGTCCTTCCGCTGCGAGATTCTGTATTTGTTCTTCTTCTTCTCTTCTTTTTTTTCTTATATAAATCCCAATAACTATCCTTATTTTTGATTTGTTTATGTCGACATTGAGGATCATTGTTGATTTGAACGGTCAAAAATATCGGGATGTTACAGCTTTCATAACAGTTGCAACAAACATATTATTTGCAACTGCGCTTCCAAGCTAGTTGCGAATAAATATCTTTAGCAATTGTTTTCGCCTCTTGCAATAACTGTGTTTTTTACAACTGGTAAAGCCAGTTGCAAAAAACATACTATCAAAAATTAGTATCAGTTTTTAATGATTAACTTTTACTAATTAATTTTAAATAGTTGCTATTAAATGATTAACTAGTAGTAATTATATTATAATTAATATTAATATTTAATAATTATTAATTAATAATAAAATTTAAGTATTATAAAGTGATATTTATAACTGCTAATTAAATAATAATAATTACTAATTAACTGATAATTTACATTTGGTAAGCATAGTTACTACAAAAGTACGAAGTAATAAGTAACATTTAGTTATAATATAATAAGTATTTAAGTAATAATAATTAATTAATATGAATTAATATTTTACTAATTTATCACGGTTAGTTGTAAGTAGTGTATAAATTATACTTAACAATTATTAACTACATTTAATAATAAATAAAACTAATTAACAACAAATTTTAAATAATTAATAAAATATTCATAATATTAAATAATTAATAAAATATTCGTAATAATTACTAAATAATTAACCATTAGTAATTATATAATAATTAAGATTACAATTTAGTATTATTATTAATTAGTAATAAAATTTAATTTTTATAAATTGATATTTATATTTAATAATATTATTCGGTAATTTTACCAAAAAGATTTACAACTTTGGATTACACAAAATAATATCAGATTTTTACGGTTCAATCCAACAAATTTTACGGTCCAACCCTATTTTGTGGCTCCAAATCTAAGTACTTTTTTGGATTGTAGCTGTATATTCATGCCCTTTCCCATGAAAATTTTAGTTCCTACTTTCATGGTTTCACCTCCAAGACCCGATAAACCTAATCTGCTGAAATTTCCAGATCCCCAATTCACAATTTATCAAAATTTCCTGATCGCAGACTCAACTTCAGATCTCGTTTTATTTTCTTCCTTAAATTTGATCGTCTTCCACATACTCGTCCTGCAAAATCTGAACTCCTCCGCAGCACACCCGATTTCTTAATTAGGACCCGCTGATCCGGCATTCCTACTTTCACCCACACTGAATGCATCCGCTTTTTATCACTTATCTTTGTTTAGCGATATTCTCCACTTCAATAGCCACGATGCTTTCCTCTCATCACGTTTAAAACCCTAAATCATTTCTTCTGAAAATAAAAACAAGAACCAATCTGCTTGCGCTAATGTCTCCAAACTTCAAACATCTGCAAGGCCACTAACTCGTTTAGGCGGGTTTCTCAAGAGGAAGATTATTCGAAGATTATAAAGGTTAGTTTTCCCTAATCTAACCACAAATTGGTGTGAATTGATATTGTAACACCCCACATCCGTTAGTGTCACTCACAAAGGGAATGCACTAAGTTCTGTGGAGCATTTTGGGTAAAAGATGAAGATAAATTACAAGACAGACAAATTATTAAACAGTGGAAAATAGAACTTTGCTTTGTTGATAAAATAGTCTGTACAAGATTCTTTTACAATATCAGAGTATCATCTGTCTTTGTAAAATAAAGAAGCATGAAAATACATTTATATATTCTCCAATGTAGCAAGAGCCAGCCATAGCATCTGGAAGAGAATCCAAAGACAACTTCGTCAAATCTTCAAGCTGGGAAAGAGCAACGGTCCAGTCTAATCCTGAGTTATACTATTCCCTCCTCAACTACCTGGGGGGGGGGGAACAGAAGAAAAGAAGACGAAAGAAAAACAGAGTCAGACATAAAGCCTGAGTAAGTTCAGTAACTTCTAGCATGTGAACATGGAAAAACAAAACGACATGAATTAACTGAATACAAGATTACACCATGACGATAAGGTCAACAAGATTAGACAAGGTAGTCACAAGATATGCTAAGATGACTGGATACGCTCTAATACTTTCGCAGCTTCGCTATTTCCTTGTTATACTGGTTTCTATATCTCTGCACCACCTAACTAGTGTTCAACTAGTAACGATAACGTGATCCCAACCCCTGTAGTTTCCATTGCCTTCAGGCATACATTTATTATTTATTACCTAGATCTAGTCTAGGGTTTTCTATCAAGTGCTTTCTAGATTTAACTATAGTTTTACGCTATCTGCTGAACGCTTTTCGAGTTCAGGGTTTTTGCCACCTAGTCCAACTAGGGATTAAGCTACCTGTCGAACAATGCCCCCAAGTCTAGGACACACTACCTAGAGTGGTATATGTTCCTAGGCTTCCCCACGCACGTATCGCGAATCGTTATCGCTTGTCTAGATGCACATGTACTGTAATGTGCGATCCGAGTCCTGTGACAGGGCAAATCAAGGAATACAGAACTCGGTCGGGAGCTTTCAGATATCTGTCGATGCAGATGCTAAGGTCTGTTTTTATTCCAATGGCTATGGTCCCACTTGACCCCTCCCTCAGCTAATGAAAGGCACACCTTGTAAAATGAGAACTATACGCCGGCCCCCGGTGCCCCACTATCCTATGGCCATCCGCAACCATAACTAGATAGCAAGTATATGGTCTTTTGGAGTTCTCCGCCTTTCCGCTTCACGTATCTCGATTGACTCAAGATGGATGGTAGACGACGAGTTGCTATCACAGGGCTACCGTCTTCTCGCCGAATCACGCTGGTCCATCCTAGTCTTTAGGTTGCCACATATATATTGCAACCAAGGCATACCCTCGGTTCTTCTAACGCATACCTTAACCTCTGTGAGCCCAGGATGATCATCTGCAGCCTCACAGAGGGATACCAAGAGTACCCTCACGTCCCCTCGAAGCCTCGGGCTTTGTAACCCAATTCGTTGGAGCCTTCTTAAAACCAGATGGATGTCCGCTCCTTCGTGTTATACTAAGAATTACTACTTAGTTCTACTAACTAAGGTTTACCACTTAGTTTCCAAATTCCTTGTTTTCTTAACTAAGTTTTACTACTTAGTCCCTTTTTCAACTGAGGTTTACTACTTAGTTTTCTTTCTCGCCAGGTTGGGTTGGTTAAGTGTCTTTAGTCGATTCAAGCTATCTTAACCCTCTTCCCTTATCCTATTACACTGGTTAAGTGTTATCCCTTTATGCTTTTTACTTAACCCTATTCATTTATCATATTCTGATGGTTAAGCGTTCAAGTTTACTTAACCCTATGGTCTAGTCCAGCTAACATATTAATTTGGCTAAGTGTATTACTTAACCCCAACCTCTAGTCTAATTAACATGTTAAATTGGCTAAGTGTATTAACTTTACTTAACCCCACCTTCTAGTCTAGTCAACATGTTAATTTGGCTAAGTATTCCCATGGACTTAACCCTCCCATTCTAGCTTTAACTGTGCTAAGTTGGTTAAGTGTTCCTTAACCTTCCCATTCTAGCTTAACCGTGTTAGGTTGGTTAAGTGTTCCTATGGACTTAACCTTCCCATTCTAGCTTAACTTTGTTAAGTCGGTTAAGTGTTCCTATGGACTTAACCCACCCATTCTTGCTTAACTGTGTTAAATTGGTTAAGTGTTTCTATGGACTTAACTCTCCCATTCTTGTTCTAGCTTTAATTAATAAATTAAAGCCGCAACCTCTCACATTAGACAGATATTGCTGCGGTTACTGGATGTGCCGGTCGGTTCCGGGCAGGTTTACACCGCAACTCAGTCTAACCTCGGGTTAGGCATATTCATGTTTTCTAAGTTCAAAGGGTTTTTGATTAATTTCCAAATCTGGTTTTGAAAACAACCATCCCGTCCTTCGGATCAGTTAGGGATAGCCAGGGAGGGCAGGAAACTTGTATTTTCCAAACCCAAGCCTAGACACTATCCTCTCTGTCACCCTAGAACCTTCTGGTCTATGTGTTATAAAAAGGGATGTTATCAAAATACTTTTCTTTTGTTTATAAATTGTTAACAATTTATTCCAAAAGCCCATTTCCCCTTTTTAGACAAATTTGGCCTATATTTATTTGTCAAGCCTACTAGTATACTTATATTCTAGGCCCAAGTCCTAACCCAACATGCAGTTATGGCCATTTCCTATTTCATTGCCGAAACTAGATTAAATATCCTAGTTTATAATTTATGGCAAAAACTTAACCAAGTTACATATTTTGTGGTAAATGAACAATTTACCATTTATGACGAATTCTATAAGTAAATTACTCCTAATTTACTTATTTCATTACTACTCTTTTAATGTACATTGTCACATTTATTATTATAGCCCATTCTCTCTTATTTATCATATTTATACTTTTTGGTATGTAAATTATACCAAATTTAGTGTCGCTAACCATAATTTATTCTAAACATGACAATTGCTCACAATTATGAATAAATTCAAAATCGTGCTAATATACTTATTCCAAATCAACCTTAATTAACCCAATCTTGGTTTAACATCCTAATTCACAATTTATGGCAAAACTAGAATTATTTTTCTAATTTACATTTTATGCCTAAAATTTAGCTTACTTACTAACGCTAAATTTAATATGTCAAAATCACATATTCCCTAATCCATGTCAAATTTCCCCGTTTTCATTTTAATATGCATGTCATAATACATATTCCAAATTATGCCAATTTCCAAGTTTACAATTACGTTCATATTCATTTCCATGTTTTTCCCCAAATCGCATTCCCACCGTTCGAATAATCGTGATTCAACCTAGATTATAAATAAATCTAGATTCGTAGATAAAAAGGGAATGAATCAAAATGACAAGAAGGAATAATTGGCATAAAAAGGTTTGGATAACAATGCAGGTTCAAGAAGATGGGTAGACCTAACTAAATAGGTAAATTCCCACTGTCTTAAAACCAAAGAATGGGCAAAATAGGTTCAAGAACGTGGGTAGACCTAACTTAATAGGTAAATTCCCACTGTCTTAAAACCAAAGAAAAACCAAGGAACAGGTAGAATAAAAAATTGGGTTTAGACCCAACTTCTCAATTACAAAACTAAAGCAATATTTTCCTAATCATAAATCATGGGTGTCAAAATCACAGTTGTCCTCATTATGTCATAAGTAATAATTTATGTCCAAATCAAAGGTATAGGCCTAGTCAAGGAAATAATCCTTGTAGTCACAGTCACAGTCATAGGAAATGTCCATAGTCATATGCGATGTTCATAGTCCAAAAGGGAAAATAATTCCCATAGTCATAAGTCATTGTCATAGGCAATGTTTATATGTCCCAAAATCAAAGGCTTATGTCATAGTCCAAAGGCATATGCTTTCAAAGGCCACAGTTCTATAGTCATAGTCACGGTTACAGTCTTATTTGTCCTCGAATCATAACAGTTCTTAATTCAGTCCAAGAGTATAAACACAGATTCGAAGAGAGAGAGAGAGAGATTTGGCATATTCCTTTATTCCTTTAATTTCATGTCACAAATAAAACAAAATATTCAGATCTAGAAATAACCAACTTACAGAATATAGATCTAGAAAAGAAGGAAAGCGTGGCTATGATTCGTGCGTCGTTGCTTGAAACTTGTTTGAGCAAGCCTTTGAATTCTTCACTTGAAACTTTGATTTGAATCCCTCCTTAAAAGTCTTTTAGCAGCATCTCCTCGTCTTGAATCATATTTTATTTTATTTATTAATTTAATTAAAGAGGAGAGGAAGAGGCCATGAATCTAAGCAGCATAAGGATAGAAGAGAGAGGTGCAAAGAGGAATGGAGACTAGGGCTGTTTATATAGCTGCTCAAGACCTTATCGTACACGCAGCGCTGAGTCAGCATTGAACCCAGTTAAGAAAATAGTCCAGGTACGTAGATGAATCTAGCCAAACCTTATCATACACGCAGCGCTGAGTCAGCATTGGGTCCCACAAGCTATTTTGGTGTAGAAATTTGAATTTCGAATGAATTATTTTGGCGTAGAAGTTTGATTTTCGAACTTTTGAATTTCTGGAATTTATTTAACTGTTTTATTCACATGAAATATTCTTATATGTATACAATTCCTCTAACGACCATTTTACGCGTATATATATACGCACAACTTTCATTTTATTTTCAAAATTCAAATGATGTTGCCATATTTCATTGACTGTAGCCTTATCTTAAATTTTATCTTTTGCATATATATATATTTATATTCTCATATGTATATATATATTTTCTTTATTTCCTTATATGTACGTTCTTATCCTTTCAAATTTTGAATTTGTATACGTACATATATTTGCATGTTCAGTTGGCCCTCTCTAAAACAAAGATAAAAAAATTATGCCGCCGCCGGGGTTCGAACCCCCGACCTCCATGCTACAAATCCAATGCCTTAACCAACTGAGCTACATAGGCTTTTGTTAATAAGTCTTAGAACAATAATAATTATTGTTCTCTCCTTACTTCTCTTTTTTCATGTTAGTTACAATACTTAAATTAAACAACTACATGGATCTTTTTCTTTTAATTTTTCTTTTAAAAATTAATTATACTTTAATTTGAGAATCTTAATGTCACAGAATTACGGGGTGTTACATTCTCCCCCACTTAAAAGGATTTCGTCCCCGAAATCTTCAAGTTAGGAAGAATGTGTCCTACCATCCAATCACCCATCTACTCAACCATTCAATCACAGGCATTCATTGTCCTTAAAAGATTTCTAATGCTTTCATGTTCATATGCATAGTGTGTGTATATGTCTCTATCTAATGCAAAATCAGGCGGTCTACTGATTCAGTTGACCTCCTTAATGCAAATCATGTTAGTGCCATGCGTCCAATCATGCATGCAAACATCCCTAGTCATGTAAATACTACATGCGTGCACATCCATTCAACCATATGAAACGCCCATATGATATCATATCAAGTTCAACTTATAAACAAATGCATATATGTAAATGCAATATGAGAGCGTCCGAACTTGATCTAGTGCCTAATACGTATGCATATGCATCCACGAGCAACCATTTGCAACCACTTGCAACCATTCAACCATAACATGTTTCAAATACATGTTTACATCCATTGGCTTCTACCTAAGGATCGCAGATACGACCTAGAGGATATACTTTGGAAAGAGAGAAACAACTACGCGTAAAGCTCCTAAACAGAGAAATCAAGGATGCACCCTTAAGGAAAAAGGGCATGTTGCTAGTATCTAGCCTTCTTGAGCTTTACTCCACTGTATCTTAACCAATTTATCTTCACGATTGTGAAGTTCCTAACCTCCATTTCCAAAATAAACAGATGTCAATCACGGTACCAAGTGTATGATTAGAGGTCTCTCCCTTATCCACCATGCCATAACTATAAGGGTTGAAAGATCACTACGCGCTTTTTAGAGCGCCTGTCACAACTATTCATCTCTCACGCAAACCATCCTAGTCGAACTCGACATTCCTCAAGTACAAGCCCCAAAGGCCTAAACCAATATCAGACAAGCATCCAAGGAATATCTCCTCCGAATTTAGACGATCTACGTGATATGATATAAACAAACTCGATAACTATTCTCAAACCCCTACTATCCAAAAATAAACGGGTCGAACCACCCACTGGGTTTAAGACTGATTGGGATCTTCTTACTATACAAGTATTAAGGTGCAGAGACTTAACTATGGAAGCAAATATGAACAGATGCGAAGCGCTAAAACCGAAGGAAAGAGTATGAACAGAAAACTAGATTCTTTCCAACAGAAACTTTTACCACCTATCTCCTAGGTATGCTTAGCATGTACTTGTCCTTCTAAAAATCTTGTCCCTCGTCCTTGCCCTTGTCTTTAATTATATGCCCTATCATACTCTAGTAAGGATACTTCCTCTTTTATAATTTCTTCCTCCTTCGTGAGCTAACCTATCTCCATGCATTCCTCATCCTAGGGTTTTGTCCCTTTTGCCAAACTCCTCATCCCTTTCCATGTATTGCTATGTTGGCAAATCTCTCGAAAACTGCTTCCATCATACAGAAAAACCTTATAAACTTGAAAGAAGACTGGCCGTAAGTGGAACGAATACGGCTATAGATGGAGGACGGGCACTACTTTGCCCTTCGATGAGGTTACCTCCTAGAAAGCCAGGAGCCCCAGAGACTAAAGAAAGAAGGAGACAAGAATTCAAACAGAGGAAGAGAAGACAGTGCATATGGCTTTGGGGAATATTCCTTTAAAACAAAACATTTCTTTTGAAAATGCTTCTTTAAAAACCATTTTGAAAAATAAATTTTCAAATCCTTTATCTGATCTGGTAACCTTCAGCTCTGATACCACGTGTAACACCCCACATCCGTTAGTGTCACTCACAAAGGGAATGCACTAAGTTCTGTGGAGCATTTTGGGTAAAAGATGAAGATAAATTACAAGACAGACAAATTATTAAACAGTGGAAAATAGAACTTTGCTTTGTTGATAAAATAGTCTGTACAATATCAGAGTATCATCTGTCTTTGTAAAATAAAGAAGCATGAAAATACATTTATATATTCTCCAATGTAGCAAGAGCCAGCCATAGCATCTGGAAGAGAATCCAAAGACAACTTCGTCAAATCTTCAAGCTGGGAAAGAGCAACGGTCCAGTCTAATCCTGAGTTATACTATTCCCTCCTCAACTACCTGGGGGGGGAACAGAAGAAAAGAACACGAAAGAAAAACAGAGTCAGACATAAAGCCTGAGTAAGTTCAGTAACTTCTAGCATGTGAACATGGAAAAACAAAACGACATGAATTAACTGAATACAAGATTACACCATGACGATAAGGTCAACAAGATTAGACAAGGTAGTCACAAGATATGCTAAGATGACTGGATACGCTCTAATACTTTCACAGCTTCGCTATTTCCTTGTTATACTGGTTTCTATATCTCTGCACCACCTAACTAGTGTTCAACTAGTAACGATAACGTGATCCCAACCCCTGTAGTTTCCATTGCCTTCAGGCATACATTTATTATTTATTACCTAGATCTAGTCTAGGGTTTTCTATCAAGTGCTTTCTAGATTTAACTATAGTTTTACGCTATCTGCTGAACGCTTTTCGAGTTCAGGGTTTTTGCCACCTAGTCCAACTAGGGATTAAGCTACCTGTCGAACAATGCCCCCAAGTCTAGGACACACTACCTAGAGTGGTATATGTTCCTAGGCTTCCCCACGCACGTATCGCGAATCGTTATCGCTTGTCTAGATGCACATGTACTGTAATGTGCGATCCGAGTCCTGTGACAGGGCAAATCAAGGAATACAGAACTCGGTCGGGAGCTTTCAGATATCTGCCGATGCAGATGCTAAGGTCTGTTTTTATTCCAGTGGCTATGGTCCCACTTGACCCCTCCCTCAGCTAATGAAAGGCACACCTTGTAAAATGAGAACTATACGCCGGCCCCCGGTGCCCCACTATCCTATGGCCATCCGCAACCATAACTAGATAGCAAGTATATGGTCTTTTGGAGTTCTCCGCCTTTCTGCTTCACGTATCTCGATTGACTCAAGATGGATGGTAGACGACGAGTTGCTATCACAGGGCTACCGTCTTCTCGCCGAATCACGCTGGTCCATCCTAGTCTTTAGGTTGCCACATATATATTGCAACCAAGGCATACCCTCGGTTCTTCTAACGCATACCTTAACCTCTGTGAGCCCAGGATGATCATCTGCAGCCTCACAGAGGGATACCAAGAGTACCCTCACGTCCCCTCGAAGCCTCGGGCTTTGTAACCCAATTCGTTGGAGCCTTCTTAAAACCAGATGGATGTCCGCTCCTTCGTGTTATACTAAGAATTACTACTTAGTTCTACTAACTAAGGTTTACCACTTAGTTTCCAAATTCCTTATTTTCTTAACTAAGTTTTACTACTTAGTCCCTTTTTCAACTGAGGTTTACTACTTAGTTTTCTTTCTCGCCAGGTTGGGTTGGTTAAGTGTCTTTAGTCGATTCAAGCTATCTTAACCCTCTTCCCTTATCCTATTACACTGGTTAAGTGTTATCCCTTTATGCTTTTTACTTAACCCTATTCATTTATCATATTCTGATGGTTAAGCGTTCAAGTTTACTTAACCCTATGGTCTAGTCCAGCTAACATATTAATTTGGCTAAGTGTATTACTTAACCCCAACCTCTAGTCTAATTAACATGTTAAATTGGCTAAGTGTATTAACTTTACTTAACCCCACCTTCTAGTCTAGTCAACATGTTAATTTGGCTAAGTATTCCCATGGACTTAACCCTCCCATTCTAGCTTTAACTGTGCTAAGTTGGTTAAGTGTTCCTTAACCTTCCCATTCTAGCTTAACCGTGTTAGGTTGGTTAAGTGTTCCTATGGACTTAACCTTCCCATTCTAGCTTAACTTTGTTAAGTCGGTTAAGTGTTCCTATGGACTTAACCCACCCATTCTTGCTTAACTGTGTTAAATTGGTTAAGTGTTTCTATGGACTTAACTCTCCCATTCTTGTTCTAGCTTTAATTAATAAATTAAAGCCGCAACCTCTCACATTAGACAGATATTGCTGCGGTTACTGGATGTGCCGGTCGGTTCCGGGCAGGTTTACACCGCAACTCAGTCTAACCTCGGGTTAGGCATATTCATGTTTTCTAAGTTCAAAGGGTTTTTGATTAATTTCCAAATCTGGTTTTGAAAACAACCATCCCGTCCTTCGGATCAGTTAGGGATAGCCAGGGAGGGCAGGAAACTTGTATTTTCCAAACCCAAGCCTAGACACTATCCTCTCTGTCACCCTAGAACCTTCTGGTCTATGTGTTATAAAAAGGGATGTTATCAAAATACTTTTCTTTTGTTTATAAATTGTTAACAATTTATTCCAAAAGCCCATTTCCCCTTTTTAGACAAATTTGGCCTATATTTATTTGTCAAGCCTACTAGTATACTTATATTCTAGGCCCAAGTCCTAACCCAACATGCAGTTTAGGCCATTTCCTATTTCATTGCCGAAACTAGATTAAATATCCTAGTTTATAATTTATGGCAAAAACTTAACCAAGTTACATATTTTGTGGTAAATGAACAATTTACCATTTATGACGAATTCTATAAGTAAATTACTCCTAATTTACTTATTTCATTACTACTCTTTTAATGTACATTGTCACATTTATTATTATAGCCCATTCTCTCTTATTTATCATATTTATACTTTTTGGTATGTAAATTATACCAAATTTAGTGTCGCTAACCATAATTTATTCTAAACATGACAATTGCTCACAATTATGAATAAATTCAAAATCGTGCTAATATACTTATTCCAAATCAACCTTAATTAACCCAATCTTGGTTTAACATCCTAATTCACAATTTATGGCAAAACTAGAATTATTTTTCTAATTTACATTTTATGCCTAAAATTTAGCTTACTTACTAACGCTAAATTTAATATGTCAAAATCACATATTCCCTAATCCATGTCAAATTTCCCCGTTTTCATTTTAATATGCATGTCATAATACATATTCCAAATTATGCCAATTTCCAAGTTTACAATTACGTTCATATTCATTTCCATGTTTTTCCCCAAATCGCATTCCCACCGTTCGAATAATCGTGATTCAACCTAGATTATAAATAAATCTAGATTCGTAGATAAAAAGGGAATGAATCAAAATGACAAGAAGGAATAATTGGCATAAAAAGGTTTGGATAACAATGCAGGTTCAAGAAGATGGGTAGACCTAACTAAATAGGTAAATTCCCACTGTCTTAAAACCAAAGAATGGGCAAAATAGGTTCAAGAACGTGGGTAGACCTAACTTAATAGGTAAATTCCCACTGTCTTAAAACCAAAGAAAAACCAAGGAACAGGTAGAATAAAAAATTGGGTTTAGACCCAACTTCTCAATTACAAAACTAAAGCAATATTTTCCTAATCATAAATCATGGGTGTCAAAATCACAGTTGTCCTCATTATGTCATAAGTAATAATTTATGTCCAAATCAAAGGTATAGGCCTAGTCAAGGAAATAATCCTTGTAGTCACAGTCACAGTCATAGGAAATGTCCATAGTCATATGCGATGTTCATAGTCCAAAAGGGAAAATAATTCCCATAGTCATAAGTCATTGTCATAGGCAATGTTTATATGTCCCAAAATCAAAGGCTTATGTCATAGTCCAAAGGCATATGCTTTCAAAGGCCACAGTTCTATAGTCATAGTCACGGTTACAGTCTTATTTGTCCTCGAATCATAACAGTTCTTAATTCAGTCCAAGAGTATAAACACAGATTCGAAGAGAGAGAGAGAGATTTGGCATATTCCTTTATTCCTTTAATTTCATGTCACAAATAAAACAAAATATTCAGATCTAGAAATAACCAACTTACAGAAAATAGATCTAGAAAAGAAGGAAAGCGTGGCTATGATTCGTGCGTCGTTGCTTGAAACTTGTTTGAGCAAGCCTTTGAATTCTTCACTTGAAACTTTGATTTGAATCCCTCCTTAAAAGTCTTTTAGCAGCATCTCCTCGTCTTGAATCATATTTTATTTTATTTATTAATTTAATTAAAGAGGAGAGGAAGAGGCCATGAATCTAAGCAGCATAAGGATAGAAGAGAGAGGTGCAAAGAGGAATGGAGACTAGGGCTGTTTATATAGCTGCTCAAGACCTTATCGTACACGCAGCGCTGAGTCAGCATTGAACCCAGTTAAGAAAATAGTCCAGGTACGTAGATGAATCTAGCCAAACCTTATCATACACGCAGCGCTGAGTCAGCATTGGGTCCCACAAGCTATTTTGGTGTAGAAATTTGAATTTCGAATGAATTATTTTGGCGTAGAAGTTTGATTTTCGAACTTTTGAATTTCTGGAATTTATTTAACTGTTTTATTCACATGAAATATTCTTATATGTATACAATTCCTCTAACGACCATTTTACGCGTATATATATACGCACAACTTTCATTTTATTTTCAAAATTCAAATGATGTTGCCATATTTCATTGACTGTAGCCTTATCTTAAATTTTATCTTTTGCATATATATATATATTTATATTCTCATATGTATATATATATTTTCTTTATTTCCTTATACGTACGTTCTTATCCTTTCAAATTTTGAATTTGTATACGTACATATATTTGCATGTTCAGTTGGCCCTCTCTAAAACAAAGATAAAAAAATTATGCCGCCGCCGGGGTTCGAACCCCCGACCTCCATGCTACAAATCCAATGCCTTAACCAACTAAGCTACATAGGCTTTTGTTAATAAGTCTTAGAACAATAATAATTATTGTTCTCTCCTTACTTCTCTTTTTTCATGTTAGTTACAATACTTAAATTAAACAACTACATGGATCTTTTTCTTTTAATTTTTCTTTTAAAAATTAATTATACTTTAATTTGAGAATCTTAATGTCACAGAATTACGGGGTGTTACAGATATATAGTTGGTTTTTTTGATATACAACCGATATAGTAGACATGATTTTGAAGCATTGAATTATTTGATTGATTATTAATTGATGGTGATAAATTTTGTGGTATTCACCGTACATAAGATAGGTTCTTAAGACAGTTAGTTACATAATTTGTTATTCTAGCCTTGGTCAGCGAATGCTTTATTTTCTTTTTTAATCCTCTTTTCGGATGCCTTTTTCTGGATAATGCCCACAATCCTTTCGTTTTATCTCTGTTTATAAACTTGGCTTGAACTGCATGTGTGTGATCAATTGGTATTTTCTCTTTTCAGTAAGTTATTATGAGAACAGGACTGGATTCGACCAATATGAGTTTGAGACTGCATGGATATTGTAAATAGAGCAATATGTTTTAAAGCATAGAAATGTAACAGCAAGACTTATTTGGGGCTCCTTTCCATCTCTTTTCAATGCAGAGTAAAAGTGAAATGCGTGTTAATTGAAAGAAGAATGTTACTAATTATTTAGGACAAATTTTCGAAATGGGCTAGTTTGTGAAACTATTTCGCGTTTAAGGCCTATTTTCAAACTTATTACCAAACAAGGCTGATTTCTGTCCAATCAGTAGCCACATCAACACATTTTGTAACTGCCAGAATTTGGAGCAACTCAAAGTTGCACTTTTTTGTTTTAGTTGGGCGCAACTCAAAGTTGCGCCCATATAGTAAGAAAAAAACCAAGACAGCTGTATAGTAAAATTTGCAAGTCATATGGGCACAACTCAAAGTTGCGCCCATTAAAAAAACTAAAAAAGAAAAAGCGCAACTATGAGTTGCTCCAAATTTTGAGAGTTACAAATGCGCTGACGTGGCTGCTAATCGGGTAAAAACCAGCCTTGTTTGATAATAAGTTTGAAAATAGGCCTTAAACGCAAAATAGTTTCAAAGACTAGCCCAATTAGAAAATTTGTCCTATTATTTATAGTTGTTTGTGGATGGAAAATCACAGGCACAATCTATTAGCGGCAATGAGTTGTGTGTTATATGTTTTTATGCAACTATAAGCAATTTGTAAATGTGCATATAATGAAGAACAAAGTATAATTTATTGTTATGCTATTTTGCTCATGTAAAAGGACACAAGCCAACTTAATTTTGACATGGATAAGGCATGTTTTCTCCTTTCAATCAAAAAAGGAAACATGTTTCACGAGCATTATGTGACATGTTGATTGTGTATTTTATCCATGTAGCTGAAGCATATGACTGCTATGTTCAAGTTTTTCCACGATTGTTTTGGTAATCTATAAGGAGTCTTGTGTTGTATTATGTTTTTTCTTCTTTTGGGAATAAAATTTTCTGATTTACTAATAATATGCAAAACATGCATCCTTGAGGGCTCTTCTTGTGTTTATTTACCAGGTTTCTTATGAATGAAAAAGACTGGTATAATTATTGGCCAAAGTCGGCTACAGGGGCTATTTAAAGTTGGTTAGGAAGTGTTCAGCATTAAGGTGGCTGGAAAATCAGACGTTTGTTTATTATTTTAGTTTATTTATTGACAAATCATTTTAACTCTATATTTTCTATTTTAGAGATTATTGACACCTTTTATTGCATCGCTGTTTCACTGTCTATATTTGCTTGTTCTAGGGGAACTCTAAAACAAAGCATTGTTATAATGGCATTATGTTTCTCCTTCAGTCAACTTTTGATTGGCAGACCATTATGAAACCAATGCAAATATAACTGTCACTTTAACAGTATAGACATGTTATGTCCAATTACAAAAGTATGCATCTCACATAAATTTATTTCAGTAATAGGACTCATTAGAAATCCTATAATTAGTTTTTTTGTTCGTTTTTGTGCATGTGCAGCTTTAAAATGCGCTTATGTAAAAATGGGAAACAAACATATTTTCATAATAAATTTTTGATGAGGTCTGTTATTGAAACAAATTTTTATGGGGGCCTAACATATATCATTTGTACTACTTGCTTTGAAAACAATGTTAGAACTTAGAACACCTTTCATGCCGCAAGTTTATAAAAGAAACTAAACACTGTTCATTTCCCTGCAATATCAAAGAAACAATCATATCTTAAGTTGAATATTTACTTCTAGGAATTGTTTCTCTCTCGAAATAGGTTTGTTCTCATATCTAAGCACGATATTATGCATTGTCATGTCATGAACTTGTGGCATATTTCCTCATAAATCCATGTTTGTTGCGTATACCTCAAACTGTTAGAATGTAGTTTATGTTCTCCATTTGGATCTAGCTTATCTTTTATTCTTAGCGTATCTTCATAATATAAAATATTTCAAAAAAATTATTTAATAAATTTATGGGCATTGTTCTTTTATCTAATGTACAGTATTGGACTTTTGTTTTGCAAGCATACAATGAAATGTTGATGGCACTGTCAAAGGAAAAGATTAAAATTTTATTACAGTGTGTACCTTACATGTGCTCATGTGAGAATTTTTATCCACTCTTTTATGATTATGGAATATTTTTAATCATGAATGATGATTTATCATCTTCATAGATACATTTAGTTATGGTGAAATGATTTGCTAGTTATGGTTAAGTATTAGTTCATTGTTTGTATATTCCTTTCAAACCAGGCTGATTTGTAACCAGCACTATATATAACCCTATAACTTGTTCGATTTGTTTTTCTCTACTCGCAACTCTTCTATTTTTGTTGATTCTCCACTGTTTTGTTTGCTCATTCTATTCTTTTCTTTGGCCTTGCAGCGTATCTGTTACATCGCCTGTGGTTGTGCTGTTGTGGGAAGCAACTGAATATTTTACCTGTTAAAGCAATTGATTTTGGTCTCCATCAGGTATTTTACTTTTTTTTATTAAGAAAGCATCATAGATTTGTTGAAACAAGTCAGTCAAAAGTTGAATTTTGCAGTGTTGCACATCAATGGTTTGCAAGGAAGTACAGAAGGTGTTGTCGGTTCTAAGCTTTTATGTGATGTAGAGTTCGCTGGAATGACATACATATTCCTGGATAGGTATGTGCATGTTTATGATCGACAATAAATTTGGAGCATGAACCGCAAATTTGTTCCATTGAACTGAAGATATTTATTTTCTTGTTATAGTATATGTATGATAGAGTAGAAATATGATTAGAAAATGCTATTGAAAAAAAATGTGTTGCGTGAGGGAAGAGATTGTTGTGCATGAATGGTGTATGTAAATTGTAGAAATTTTTATTATAATTGTTTGTACTATTAAAGCTTTGTTAAAATAAAATTTTTATTTGTTTATTTCATTCTGTGATATACATTATTACTAAAATGAATACATTTAATATATAATGTTTATATGATGTAATATTTTTTTATGCAGATTTATGAATCTATTGCAATGGGCCATTCCAAAAGGATCCGTTGCAACAGCAAAAGCCTGTTGCAAAAAAGTCTACCGTAACAGGTTATTGCAACATGCGGAAAATGTTGCGAACTTTTTGCAACTTCGGCTATACCAACAGGCCTGGGCCTGTTGCAATTGGTCTATTACAACAGATATTGCCTATTGCAAAAAGTGTTTTTTGTTGTAGTGATACAAAGTGTTATTTGGATTCCATTTTAGAAAACCAATCCCGGTCTCTTTGGATCGATGAACGTTAAAATCTTTTGAAACAAGTGATACTTAAATCATCAAGTTATCATATTCAACAAATTCCAGTGGTATCTTTATCAGGACTTATCTACAAAATTACAGATTTCAATAGTAATTTGATATTATCTAAATAAGGCATGTAAAGGAATAAGTTAAAATGAACAAGTCTATCAAACAAAACAAAACAACTATCACACAGATTCCTTGCAATTCAAATAATAGTCGTTCATGAACTGGTTGATATAATTCCAAATCATATATCTCAGGTTTAATTTAGTTTTAAAAATCCCATTTATTTCCATTGATTATAACAGTATTGTTATAAATTCATACTTCTATATATACGACTTAAAAATTTAAGTATTGTTTCCCTCCTTTAGATGAATAAATAATTTAATTAATTTATCCTATTTAAATACAGAAAGTGAATGATACTTTCCTACTTCAACTCATTCGATTACTAATTCAATATCGCTTTCCCATTTATATTTATTCCATTTATTTTCTGAACTTCAGAATAACCCATCGTTATCGGTCGACCCTTTTCCTCTTACTAATATCTTATAACCATTCTTATCTACAAAACATTTGCTTCCAATTTTATCCACTTTGGGTTGTGAATATCGTTCCTCCAGGACTCGTTAAATCATATCAACTTTTCTAGTTAATAATTACTAGAATATGGTTTATTCTTTTCATCTAGTCACTATATAAATTGATATTCCCTTGAATTTAAATATCTAACTTAACCATTGTGAATTCAACTTTTAAAACATTTCTTGACCAAAATATAGTGTAATGACCCGGGATTTTTACATTGATCACTGACACAGATCACTGATACAGATCGTAAGTACGTGTTTTCAAATACGATTTAAATCTAGACTTTGAATTTCAAACCCTGTTAATTTATGAAAAATAGCATGTACACATGTGAATATCACAACACTTGCTAAAAACTAGTTTTACACATTTCAAGTATGATAGCATGAACTTATTAGCGTTTGTTTAATTCTATTTTACACATGTATAAAGAACAACACTTTTACATAGCATATATTTGTAATGCCATTTTTATACATGTTTGTTCCTTTTTTTCAAAGGATTTAAGAGATTTTTGTAAATCCTTGTTTTTAAAACTTGTGATACTTGAATTAAAAACTTTTAATATTTGAATTTAGAATATGCCAAAGCCTTTTTGTTATCAATAGAAGTTCAAAAGCCATCAACATAAACATGTAATTTTCTTTGCAAACACTTGTTCATTTTTTTCAAAAGGGTTTAAAAGCCTTGTTCTGACAAAACTCCTTACTTTAAATTTTATACCCTTATGGATTGAATACATATTTAAACATCTTTTGTTCTCAAATCAAAGTCAAGAAAATATATGCACTTTTATATGCATTAAAATCTAGGATATGTATTGTCAAATCTCCTTTCAAATTCATGATCTCATTCATGAATCACTACACCATAAATCATGCTAACAACTAGGGTTCTTAAGGCTAAGGTTAGGCACATGGCAAGATCTATTTGCTATCATGTATTTTCAGTTTTCAATCTTTTCTTTCTTTCACAAGATTTCTTGAAATTTACATTTCTTTTGCATTTTCCAAAATGTTGTTTGTTTTGTCAATAAACATGTGAATCAAAGATTTGTAAAATCTTGAATATACATCATAGTTCTTGCCTACACTAGTTGAATTCAACACTATAGATTTTCTAAGTATTTTCCTATAGTTTTTCATCACATGGTATGGATTTTGTAGTACAAGATTTTCAGATTTTGACACCACTTGCAAGGCAAGTTTGCATTTTTAACAAATACTTGTAAAATCCAAAATGACATGTGAAAAGCATGGATTGAAAACTCAATGAAATATGAGAGTTTTGGTACACAAATGACCTCAATATTTTGTAATAACCTAGGAAAAAGATGGGTAGAAAGGAGGTTGTACATAGCACATTTAATGTGTGGTTCTTTCAATGCAATGGGGGAAGTTTTGTACAAATGCTTAGGGGTTTTAGAGAGGAATCTAGGCTGGAAACTTACCATGTGAATATAGGAGGTTTGGCAAAGATTTTGAGAGAGAAAAGAGGTTGAGTGGTCTTTCATTTGTCAAGGGAAAAGGGCTGTTGTGTTGCTTCACATCAACATTTAATGCACCTTTATTTTAACCATTTTTTTTGCTATATAAAGACCACACATGCACACATTTCACACAACACAAACACACAACAAGCTTTTCAAATAAGATCAGTAAAGGTGAAGAGATAACTAAGGAGTTCAAGCAAATTTCTGGTGAGTAAACCTGCACTTAAATTCTATTTTAGATTTCCTACAGTTTTTTTTTTTACTATTTTGAACTATGGTTTAACCTTGGGTCCTTTTATATTCTTGTTAAATCATATGCCTTGTATGGGTTGCTTATTTTGTATGATGTAGAACCATTGATTGCTAAATAAAACCTTAAGGACCAAAGTGTTTAAGAGGAATACTGTTGACATTTTTCAAACATGTTACTTGTGTTTGAAACCTACCAATCCTTATAGATCAGCAACTATATGTTAATAGGACTAGGATAAGTAGGCATACTACTTTTAACACCAGAACATAGCCATTCAAATTGTTCAAAATGAAACAGACTGTGCAAAACCCTCACTGGAACTTGAAAGCAGCAAACAACAGTACTCTCTGTTTCACAAAATCAAAATGGATTTTCAAATGATTTTAAACCTTGATTTGATTACATAAACATAACAAAGGATCGAAATGATGATTTTTAAAAGAAGAATCATGATTTTAAATAGCCTGGATCAAGAGATATCCTGAGATGATCGGAATTTGAACTTTGATCAAATTCCGACCAACCAGGCCACCATAAATCAGGCGGTTGAAGGTGGAGCTTTGTTTGAGACCGGGGAGTCTAGGAAAAATATGAAATTATTTTTCAAACTCGCGAGTTTCAAGTTTGAGATCAATTTAGGGGTTTCGGACATTTTTTTTGCTTGAGTTCGAGACCGGACCGCGTCGCCGTGGAGGGGAACTGGGCTGCCGCACCTAGGGGAAATGGAAGAGAAGGTTGGCGTGAATCTACAGTCAAGCTCGTGGGATGATCGGTGAAGTTTGGTGGAAGCACGTGCTGTTTTCTTGGATCATGGTTCAAGCAATTTCTGTCGAGTTTAATGGGTGGAAGGGTGATTTCGAGACAAAGGGCTTTAGAGGCTGGGTTCACTATTCGTTGGTGATCGCGAGTGGTAGTATGACATGCGGGTTAGTGGCGACGGTTCTCAGATGAAGGTGATTAGCGGTGCACGTGCACCAGTGCACATTTGTGCACATCAGAAGAAGGAGAAAGCAGCAGTAGCTGTGTTCGTCGTGAGGAAGGAAAAGAAGAGGATCGCAGTTTGATCCATGTTTTGCTTGATTAATCTGATTGCCAACCTTACATGGTGTCATTCCCTTTTGGTTTGCAAATCTAGATCAGGTTTTAGTGGAGATGTGGCATCGGGTAGATGAAATTTTCGTGTGGATGTACTCCTAAAGCACGCTGGAGAATAATGGGGTTTGGGCTGTTCATGGGGACGGGCCTATGGGCTTTAAATAAATTAAAAAAAATAAAGGAAAGAAAATGGATTGTTTCTAAAGGGGTTGGCCTGTTTAAGTTTAAAAGAAAATTGTTATGTGTTTAAAGGAAATAAAATCCATGTTTATATAAATTATGAAGTTGAATGGTACTAAGCCAGTGTGTATACTCGAGCCGATCAAGGGTAGGTGGAAATCACTCACATAATCATCAAGTTTAAAACTATTCAATTTTCAAATGAATTGATTTATTAAAAAGAAATTTTATACTAGGTATCGTTTAAATAAAATTTTAGAAGAAAAGGAAGGGGGCTAGAGGGACTTGGGCCAGTTTCCGGGACACCGGAAAAAAAAGAGAAAATAAATGTTTAAATAAAAAATAGGATTTTTATTTGAATAGCAAGTCGAGACAGAAAGTGAATCAGAATAAGAAAATACAGTTTTGTCAAGGACTGTAATGCAAGTACAGAAACTATAAATTTAAATTAAATTATAAATTTAATTTAAAATGAGAATTAGAAATGATTTTCTAATGAAATATTTGAACTGTAAAGTCGTTCAAGAATAACAGATCAGACGTTGTTTTTGACAGACGTCGAGAAGTCAGCACAGAAGTTGTAATTATAAATTTAGTTATAATTTAAATTAGGATTTATTTTCTAATGAAATATTTGAAATGTTTAAAATTACAAATTAGGTAAAAGTAAATCATATGCAACACATACGATGAGCTTGTCAGATTTAAACTGTAATCGAATCTACCAGATACAAGCAACCCGTCTTGTACAGTTCTGAAATTTATAAGAACTGTAAGTCATAGATTGATAAATAAAAAGGAGCGAAGTTTATTGGTATGAAAGAAAGAAGGACTTAATTAAGAATAAAGGATCTAAGGGAAAAGTTGACGAGAAAAATACCAAGTGTAAAAGTTGTAAAATAAATGATTAAATTATAACTTAAGTCATTTATGAGTGATCAAATTAAGGAATAATGATGAGAAATATTTTTCTGAAGAAAAATAAATTAAGTATTCATTTTAAAGATGATGAACAAAATGGGAAGGAAAACCCCGTGCGATGCACACACTAAATTTGGCCGTTTTGAAAAGATGATCAATATACAAGATATTGACGAGATAATCATATACTGTTTGGTTTGACTATAACTGTATATGTAGATTTGATTATAATTTTGTTAGATTTATAATTTAAAGTGGAAAATGTTCATTAATCATTTCAAAGAGGCCGAAATGAAATATTTCACTTTGATTTGATTATACGTTGCGCGTCAGAGATTGTTGAATCAAAGACGACGATATACAAGGGCTATTTTAAATAGTGCCTTCGGTTTGTCCAGTCCCAGGACAACTTGTATGGATGAATGTCTGACAAAGTATACCTAACAGATCGCGTAAGTTGGTCTCTTCAAAACTTAGTTTGGTGGCGGAGGAATTCGTTTTTCTTAGCTTTATACCCGTGGTTTTGGCGAGATCAATTTGTGATTTGACGGGTTTGACGATGTGGCATTCAAAGTGAATGAAGCTGTGATCTATCAAAAGATACGTTATGACCTCAAGCCTCACATCCAGGAAATGACAAAAATCGGGCAGGCAGCATGGCTATGTGGGTCGCTCCCATTAGGGTGTATTGTCACCATCTAGAGAATATTCGTATTTGTTACTTCTTTCATTTCTGTATCTCCCGGGGAACTACGGTGGCCGCGACAAAAAGCCGTAAGGTGACAATATATTCGATACACTCAAGAGAAATGAGTAGTCGGTCATGTGTGGGCCGGGTTGCAAGACGTTCTTGTTGAACCCAGTGTATTCGTCTCTAGAGGTACACAGTCGGCAGGTGGTCCTATACCTTGTCATAGTTGGAAATCCAATTTCCATAAGCGCTAAGCTATTTGTATTTTGTATACTATATAGGAGAATGTGAGATGCAAGCATTCTTCTAGATTCTAAATTATTTGTGGAAGACTTATATGATAATATCTGTTTTCAAGTATACAAAAGTGTTTTGATCTCATAATGTAAAAACCTGTTCCGTATTTACGAGGTGGTCTTATGAGATATTTTTTATTTGTTTAAATCGTTTTACTCATACCAGTCCCCTGACTGACCCAGAGTTTATTTTTTGTGTTTTCCCTTAAACTCTTGGGTATTCATAACGCTTGTTATGAATAGACAAGTGAATCAGGATTTGGATAACACTTGTGAAGCTGGAATGAAGATTTTGCTGGCCCATCTATCTACTGTATAATTAAGTCTGTCAGTTGATCATCTATGATATGTAATTACTGATGTACTATGAATGGCTTGTCTCACTAGATATATGAAGCTCTGATGTAATGTATTCCGCTGTATAATGATATAAAGTATTATCTTTTGTGAAAATTCCGCTGTGAGATTCTGATGTTTCTGTGTTTTATCTTCTATCTATTCTTATTTCTTATTAATGACACAACTTGAGATGTGTTTGAAAGTTGGGTCGTTACATATAGTTATCGACCTGAGTCGATTTAAAAAAAAAAATATTCAAACAATCAAGTTTATCACACACAATATTTTTGATGATCAACCTTCATTTATTAATCACGACATAACATCGATTATCTTTCAATTAATACGACTTGAGCTATTTATCTGGATTTTTATAAATAACTGAATCCATATTCTTCTTATTTATAATAATTTGAAAAGAAATAATTTATCTCCATTGATAAAATAACTTGGTTAAATTCTGACGATGCATGACTTCATTTAAATGATCATTGTCTGATCATCAATCTTTCCATTCCAGATTTCATTATTCAAACAAATCGTTTTCCCCTTTTATTTCTTTTTAGATAGATATATTTTTATATGTATATCTTCAATATTAAAAGAAATCCTTTTATTTTATTTGCTATAAATCATATTCCTTAAATTTATTTTTACTTCCTCTATTATTGTTTTCCTTTTCTCCTTTATTCACTTTCATTTTAGTTCCTTATTTTCTTATTTCATTTTCCCATTGACCCATTATGTTTGGCCCAAACATTTCCCCTTCCCTTATTTATTTTATTTTATTCTTTAATCTTCATTTCCTTTTCTCGACCCAGTAAGGCCCAACACTCGCAGCCGGTCCATTCCCCCTTCCTTCTTATTTCAACTACAAACTGCCATGTTCCCTTTATTTCCCAGTAATTCAATTCTTTATTCACACCATTTACAAAGGCCATAACATGACCATTCCAACGCAATTTCCGTTGCTGAAATAGCCACCATTTTCTTTCCATTTGCTACTACCCTCTATTTCTTCTATTAATTTCTTTTCTGTTACATTCTTTCACCTTTCCAGTTTCTTTCTGCTGTAATCCTTCTTCCCTTTCTTCTTCGATCTGCAACTTACCTCTTCTTTTCACTATTCTTAGTACACGACCCATTTCTTCCTTAGCTCGCACCCTAAGTTTTGTTGTTTTCTCCTTCTTCAAAATTTTCTTTTTATGCGCCACTTTTCCTGTTTACACAAAACCGTGCACACGCACCGACCATCCCCTCGACTTGCAGCTACCTTGACTACCCACGCATGTGTTATTCCACCTACTGATCCCATCGCCACCTCCCTTTTAGCCTCTAGTCAACTTTGGCGAAATTTGGGTGTTGACCCTGAAATTATCAGAACTCATGAATAAAGCTCAATCCAAGAAAATAACATGCCCCGCCACCACCGTTGCCTAATCATTCCCAAACTCCGTCAGATCGAAGTTGACCTGTGTCTCGGTTATTTCCTAAAACACGGTGACACTCGACGCTTTCATTCCCACGCAGTACCATGCCGAAGTCGACCCAACCTCAACCGCATACAAAACCCTAAATTTAAATCAAACTACGAAATTGAGTTATGGAGAATGTAACAACGCAGAAAATCAGATCCAATTTAAAAAAATTATTTTGGCAATTTTAATGAATTTTGAATATTTAAAATGAATTATTTTAAATAATAACGACTAGAAATTTATTTTGAATAGAATTAAAACGTATATATTTATTCGAATCGAAATTAGAATATAATTATTTATTTCAATTATAAAATGAATTGAAAATGGCGCGGTAGTTTGAAAATTCGATTTCAAATTTCAAATGAATGTACAGGATTCAAAATAAACCAGATTTTAGTGAAACCAAAAATATTAGAATCTACTTGAAAATATCTTTCCAACGAATCTGAAAAATAAAAATTTCATAGAAGGAATAAAAAGTTATGCCCAGTTGAAAATTCAGAATAGCCGCTATGGAAATATAGCCCTTAAAAATAGCGATTTTGCAAACGACCTCCGTTTTCGACGAAACCACTTTTGTTGGATACGGGATGTCAAGTTATTACTAGATTCCAAAATTCATAATTTTTGGGATTAATATTTGAGCGTGGAGAAGTTAAACGTGTTTTAACAGTTTTAGTCAATTTGGATCGACCAAAAAATGGTCATTTTTCAAATGGTCTTCAAATTCGACGAAATTAGTTTTGTTAAGACCGTATCATCAATAAAAAGCTAGAAATATTTTTTCTAGAATTTTTAGAGTCTGTATGTGGACCCGGTAATTTAAAATATGCATTTGAATTTAAAATATATTGATTTATATTTTAATTTTAATGAAAACCATTCGTTATCGCCGAATTGGCTTACGAAATATATCCCATTATGTTCGAAATGGGGGTAATTAGTTATGGACGGCAGTCGGTAGGTTTCGTTTGGAGGTCGAAATAAAAAGTTGCTTTTTCGGGTAATAAAATAAAATAAAATAATTATATAAAAAGCCCCAACCCCACCTTTCTCTCCTATACGCAGTCAACACCCCTCACCCCCTTTATCTCGTGGTTCAAATCGATAGAAGAAAAAAAATCAAAATCAAAATAGCTCCATCGCTCAGCCCTCCCGGCACACTACTGCCCGCTGCCAGCGCGAGGCACCTCTCCCTCGTCAACCCCGAACCCCCACCTCCTCTTCCGATCTCCCTCCCTGTCCCCCTCTTCGAAAAAACCAAACCCTAAAACCCCCTCTACCCTAATCCGCGCCGCCATGGCCTGCTTCGCGCCGGCAGGCCGCCTCTGACCACACCCCATCACTGCGCCGCCATGTCACCAGACCCCCTCCTCCGATTAAAACTGTGAGTTGTATTTATTTATTTATTTATTTCCGTTTATTTTATTTTTAGTTTATTTTATAATCATGTTTAGAAAAATAGGATTTTTAACACTCTAGAAGTATGATTTTTAAACAAAGAGTCGAGATTTAATTTTTATTTTAAACAAAGATTTGATTTTTATTTTAAATAATGTTTTGATTTTTATTTTAAACAAAGGTATGATTTTGTTTGTAGAGAAGATTAGACTTTTCATTATAGAAAGAGATGATTTTCATATATATATAGAAGTGAAGTAAAAATGTGATTTTTATTTTAGAAGTAGCGATATAAAAATATGATTTTTATTATATGAGAAGTGAAATAAAGTACGATCTTTACATGTATGGTTTTGAAATAAAAATTTGATTTTTATAATGAAGTAGCGAAGATAAAAAATATGATTTTTAATATATGAACATCATATTAAAAATATGATTTTTGCTATGAACAGCGTGAAAAGGAGTGTAACGACCCGCAAATCCGTACTATCTGAGTTGACTAATAACACCACATGTCCGACCCAAATTGCACAGAAATACGAATCATTATTAGAAAGAAGTAAGAGGATGATAAATAGAAAGAAAAAAATATTAGAATAGAAGAAATCGAAGATCACAAACTGACAACGGAACGAATAAAATATACTAGGTAACATAAACTTTGAAATACATTTCGGTAACTTTATATACATACCATCATCAGAGCACAACAACTATTTTGGAACAGTTATAAACACCTGTTTCCAGATACGAACATGGTACACAGCAGAATATATGCTAGACTATAACTAACAGGTGAAGCCTCCTGCTTCAAGATCCTCCAAGTGAATCTGTAAAATCCCGACTACTTGACTGCCCATACAAATTTGGGCACCCAAGAGTTTAGGGAAAACAAACAAAATAAACTCTGGGTCAGTCATGGGACTAGTGTGAGTAAACTCCAACCATTTGTTTAACTTTCAAAATCCTTTCGAAAGAAATGATAATCGTAAGATCGATCCATACATGAACCCGGATGGTTTTTACCTTACGATAACAAAAAAGTATTTTTGATATCAAAATCTAGTGATATTATAATAGCCTCTACAACAAATAAATAGAATCTAACGGAACGCTTGCATCTCACGCTCCATATATAATATATACTCAAAAACCGCAGGGCGCATATTGGAGATTGGATTTCCAACATGACAAGGTATGGGACCACCTTCCGTTAGTGTATATCTAGAGGGGAATACACTGGGTTCAACAAGAACATCTTGCAACCTGGCCCACACATGACCAACAACTCATTTCGCTTGAGTGTATCGAATGTATATCACCAACGGTTGGGATCAGCAACCGTTTCCCGAAAAGGTACAACATCGATAGATTAAAGAAGTAAAAGGAATTTCTCTAAATAGGTGATTATACAGCCTAACGGGAGCGACCCACATAGTCATGCTGCCTGCCCGATTTTTGTCATTTCCCAGTTGTTGAGGCCTAACACTACGATTACTTTCCACTCATTGATAGCACAATCACTTTGAATGCCACATTGTCAGATCCGTTAATCACCAATTGGTTTGCACAAATATATTCTGGATATTATGCTAAGAGAACAAATTCTCCGCCACCATATATATTTGCACAGAACAATCATATTCGATCATTGGGAATACTTTGTCAGACATTTGTCCATATACGTTCGTTCTGGGATTGAATGAAACCGAAGGCACAATTTCTATTAATAGAAAAAGCCCTTGCACTTTACTCTGTCTTCGATTATCTTCATATAATCTGATTCGCAATGCTACTGCCAATACGGAGTGGTTCTCGGATAATAATCCAACCGATCTCTCCACATTGACAACGATATTGGAAAACAATTCGATAGTTGGTTATTTAAATATCGAAGAAAAACAAACATTCATTCACAGCATCAAACAAATCACTGGGCCTCTTAATTAATATTTCATTAATTAAATCACTTCTCCATTTTCTTATCAATATCTATTAACCCGATATTTTCAAAAATCATCTTCTTGGCCTCTTACGCTATTTGGAAAACATTTCCATATATCGTCTTCTTTTATTTTCTGCACTTAGAAAATATCTTCTATTTACAATTAGAACCAATTATTTATCTCTCTTCCCGACTCGTTTGTTTCCATACTTAGGAAATATTTATTATTATTTTCCAAAATTCCACTTCCTTGGGTTAAAACGAATGTTGTGTAAAACATTGTTACAACAACCCAAAACACTAAATTCAACTAACTCTTATTCAAACATTTCTCTTCGAGACAGGATCTTGTTATTTATCGATTAAAAATGAAATCAATCAAGTTGGGGTATAACTACCTCTCAAACCTTGACTGAAAACATCATTAACCTTAAAACGGACAAGACCACTTACCTCGAATAATCAACATCATACAAACCAATTATTCATTTTTAAACCCGTATATGTTTCGCTTTCTAATTTTTACCAGATTTAATTATAGATTTTCTTTTTGTTTATTGTATTCTATTTTCAAGTTCATTTCCTTATCGAATTCTATATATATCGTTACATTGATTTCTAACTATCAAAATTTCTTAAAAATATTCTAACTCCTTAAATTTCCGGAAAATTTCGCCATAACCTCCTTTGTACCGGCAAATAGTTCAAACCTCAACTTGCCTCTCTAGGCCCTTTCCACTCAAAAAGAAAATAAAAAAGCCAAGTGTCTTGCCGGTTCGGCGCATAAAACCTCATATAGAACTTAAACATGTACCTTATTGTTGGGCATACGAATTGTAATCTTCATACACTTCATTCCAAACCTGCTTAATCCATGTTCACCTGTTTCCAATTTATCCCAACTCAATCCGGTCATTTTAACTCAATTTGCTAATTTATTCTTTAATTAGCTATTTTGCCTATTTCACTTTTATTTGAACATATCATGTTCATCTATATTTTAATTCGCTTATAAACAAGTCGAATTTCATTTCCAACTCAAGTTTCCTTTTCGATTTCGAATAAAATTTCTCAAATCACCTTTACTTATTCAAACCCCAATTTCTTACCAAATTTCAATTTACTAATTTTTATTCAAATTAGTTAGTTCTATTCAATAAATCAAAAATATGGTTTTTGTTCCATAAATCATTTCATTACATCACTTGAGTTCGTATTTATTTTACAACTCTACTCTGGATTTTTCTAATGAAAATTCGGATTAATATTTACTTAAAATCCTTATATTTATTTAAATAAACCGTTATAGTTTTATAATGGTTATGGCGCTATTTTTTTGAAAATTCGATTTTGACATAACTCAAAATCTATACGACGAAATTCAGATTTTTCTCATCCATTAGAAAACTATTATCAAATCAGTCATGACATTCTTGTTTCAAAGAATTCCGACTTAATATGAGTTCTATATACTCAATTGAAGTTCGAATTGCCAATTTACGAACTGTGAAACACCCCACCTCCATTAGGGTCACTCTCAAAGGGAATGCCCTAATTTTGGTGGAGGTTTATAAGTATAAGTCACAGATATACAAGGCAGATATAAGAACACATATTTGTAAACAGCAGAAAAACAGCAACTTTTATTTCATAAAAGCAAATACGTGTTACAACAACATTACCATGATTGTCTTACATCCTTTCCAAAAACATAACATAACACTTTCATAATCTGTCTTGATTACATTATTTAAAGAAGCATAAAAAAACATAAATAAACTGCAAAAGCCCCATAGTGGTTGTCCAAAGCCATTGTTCAAAACGAAAAGGTCCAAGCAATACATTTTTCCTCTTCAAGTTGGATATGAAGGCTGGTCAAGCTGCAGTGTTCCCTCCCTGTGGACCTGAGGGGGGGGGGAACGGAAGAAAAGAAGATGAAAGAAGAGTAGAGTCAGACATAAAGCCTGAGTAAGTCTAGGACTATTCTGTCTATGAATAAAGAACTGGGTATGATAAGTATAAACAAGAAGTGGGAAAGCACTATAAACTTAGTTAAGTTGTCTAGGGTCGAATATACTATCGTACCCCATATTAATCTCTGAACCCATATAAACTAGTTCCCAACTGGCACCCCATAATCAGGGTGAAGTGATCCATTCTATGATGATCGGCTCCTACTCGCATAGTTACATGTGTCTTACGGCCCCCGATGTTGTAGTTACCTATGCTGGTCCCACCATGGGGTGTATCAAGTCCCATGGCGGCGGCCCGACACAACCCTAGAATGCACAGGTATGCTACTGGTGCCCAGTGCCTTATTTTTCTGCGCCGGAGTGTGTGCACGCCCGCACCCCGTTAGAACCTACACTGCTACACCACCGCCGTCGATTTGACCTCTTACAATCAGCCCAGTAATCGTGCCCCACCCTGCCTAGTTTCAGGGTATCATGATACACCTTATAGGGTTACTGCTGAAAAGGGTCCCCCGTTACTAGGTTTTCTATTTCTAGCCAACATGCCAAGTTGGTTAAGTGTTTTATAACCTAACCCCCAATCAGTCTGTTTAGTTTAGCATGTTCCATTTTGATTAAGTCTTTAGTTCACTTAATCCTAACCATCCTGACTCAGCATTAATTGTCTTATTAAAGCCTTGACCTCTCACATTAGACAGGTATTGTTGTGGCTGCCTGTTGCCGGTTGGTTCTGGGCAGTCTTACGCCACAACTGAGTCTAACCTCGGGTCCTTATTGGGCTCCATGTTTAACCACCCACATTGGATAGGTATTGTTGTGACTACTGGACAGCCGGGCGGTTCCGGGCAGGTTTACATCACAACTCAATCCAACCTCGGGTTAAACATATCGTATTTTCTACATTTACATATTTTGTCTTTCTTCTTTACTTTCTTATATGTAAATATTTGCGGCCCATTATTAAAAATCAATGGTGTAAAGGTTACACCAATCATGGGCCCAACCCATTCTTGAATTTGGGCCCCTTTACTTTATCTTTTCATTTATTAATAAATTTAACCCAACGTTATTTTCCCCCGTTTAATACGTCCGTTTATTATATATATGTTGGGCTTAGCCTTTTTAAGCCCAACCTAGCCATGCGAAAAAGGGGAGGCTTAAAGCGTGATTACATACACAAAAAGGGGAATGTGAACGCATGAACTTGCAACGTAACGTTGGAACTACAAAATAGAAACTGGTGTACTTGCATAGTAGTAACATATACTTTGGTCATAAAGCATAAGTGACATGAATCAAACCATGTAAACTTGTAGTTAAGTTAAGAATATCACTATTGACACATAGGCTTAACTACAACATAAACCTATATTTTATTTAAGCATAATGTAAAACATAAGCAAATCATGTTTATAAGATTACTACATGTTTACAAAGGTGCTTACTTTTGTGACTAATACAAAAGTATAATTCAACTAGAATTAATCCAACTTAATCATGATTCTAAATCTATTCACATAACCATGGCACACATATACTTATGGCATAAATATTCCTAAAAACGAAATCATGGTTTTTACTTTATTCATACAAACTTGCAAAGGGGATTGTAAATTTAGCCTAGCTATGTGTCACATATATTATCATATAATTCTTGTGAACAATATAGGCCTAACATGTTTTTCAATTATGCAAAATATCCAACATAGCCTAGTCATATTCAGTTTTTCAATTATGCAAAATATCCAACATAGCCTAGTCATATTCATAAGTTCACAAAGAGGCTTACTTTAACAGTATGACTTAATACATAGATCATGATGCTAATTCCAATATTTCATATGAACCATAATACCCCAAATTTGGCCTAATTACACAAAAAATGATTTTGTACAAAATATACATTATGTTGGCATAATAGCAAAACCACACACTTGCATGAATCTCAATTTAACGATCATAAACATGTAACTTCAACATGAATTACATACTTTGCGAATATTCAATCGTATACTTGCATAAAACTACCACAAACATGTAGTTTTTATAATGAATAACATACTTTGTGAATAACCAATCGTATACTTGCATAAAACTACCGCAAACATGTAGTTTTTATAATGAATAACATACTTTGCGAATAACCAATCGTATACTTGCATAAAACTACTGCAAACATGTAGTTTTTATAATGAATAACATACTTTACGAATATCCAATCGTTATACAACATTCCAAATCGATAAGAATCATAGTAACGCACAAATATGAATTACTTATCACCACAAATCAAGTATACAAATCAACACAGTTATTTATTTATACCGGAATAATACTCTACTTACAATCGTGTGGCGAATTCTCCAATTCAGGAATTTGGAGATGCGACTCCTTGTTGATTTGATTTGTTTAAGTTGCTTTATGCTTTAGAATTTTCCTCCTAATCTTCTCTCAAATTGGTGGCTACTCCTAGTCGCTCCTCTGCAGCATGATGGCCTCGTTCTTATTTTTGAATGAATAGATTAGGTAGAGTCTAGGGTCATTTTTATAGAGTTTATGAACTGATTAGGACCATCGATGTTGCTTGGATTGATCGTAGCCATTCATTCGAAAGAGAGACCAATTAGAGCCTGCCACCTAGCCCTAATGAAAAAGCAAGCTTCTGAAAATCGACCAAACACAGACCTGGCCAGCCAGGACTTGACCAGACCTGACCACCAGGTCATTTTTGACCTGGGCGCACTTGGCAGGTGCGCCAGGTCAAAAATGTACTGGCGCACTTCCCAAGTGCGCCAGTGCATTTTTGTTCTGGCGCACTTCCCAAGTGCGCCAGTGCATTCTGACCCGTTTTCCGGTTTTTCGCCCAACTTCGTTCGTCCATAACTTCTTCATACGATATCCGTTTTACGCAAACTCAGACTCTATCTCAAGCAGAATTCCGAGACGAACGCAATGGCGTATCCCGTTTCCCTTAATTCTTTGATTTAAAATTATTTATTTTTTAATTTATGAATTTCACAGTTATAAAATACATGGGGTGTTACATTCTCCCCCACTTAAAAGGATTTCATCCCCGAAATCTTCAAGTTCAGGAAGAATGTACATCTTAACGTCCAAACATCCATCTACTCATCCATCAAACACGAGCATCCATTGTCCTTAAAAGACTTCTAATGCTTCATGATCATATGCGAAGTGTGTGTGTACATGTACTTATCTAATGCAAAATCAGGCGGTCTACTGATTCAGTTGACCTCCTTAATGCGAATTATGTAAGTGCCATGAATCCATCATGTATGCAAATTTTCCTATTCATGATTCTACATGAGTGCACAATCATTCAATACAAATGCAACATCCATATGACAACACATTAAAGTTCAACCATATATGAATGCAAACATATATGCATATGTAATATGAAGTGACTGAGCCAATCTAAAACCTAGATTGTGTGTGTATATGCAACCACGAGCAACCACTAGCAATCACTTGCAATCACTTGCAACCATCATCCATAACATGTTTCAACTACATGTTTTCATCCAAAGGGTTTCTACCTAAAAGATAAGGTCGAGGAAATATACCTAAAAAGATAGATAAAAGTGCAACTTAAGGAAAAAGAAAGATCAAGGATGTACCCTCGAAAAGAAAAGGGTAGGCAGTGCGTATTCTAGCTTCAGTTTCCCAAGTCGCGTCTCCCTCGGCATCGCTCCACTGAACTTTGACGAGCTTGACTTCGCGGTTACGTAGCTTCTTCACTTCCGTTCCTAATATGCGGGTTAAAACATTCCTCACGGTTGCTTCGCGCTCCACTTCAGCTTCTTCTAGGATATCTGGCTTTACCACTTCAGCAGACTCATGTAGACATTTTCGGAGATGTGAAACGTGAAAGACGTTGTGAACTCCGGCCAATTTTTCGGGTAGCTCTAATCTATAGGTCATTTTCCAAATTTTCTCAATGATAGGAAATGGTCCTACCTAAAGGTATAGTCGAATGATAGAAGCAAGTAAAAACTTTGTGCCCATTAGGCAATGTCAAAACTGGAAATCTATGCCACATATATATTGATTAGGAGAAGAACTCTCTAAGCATCAGCCCCGAAGACCGAAATCAACATCAGACTGACACCCAAAGAATTACTCAACCCAACCACCATATATGATTCTAGGAAACTAAGCATGATGGACTCCTTTTAGGTCCCAAGGGAGTCCCTTCCTAAGACCAACCCGTATCTTATTAAACCCAAAAAGTTTGGTCAATCCAACGAATACCCTCAAGCCCCAACATGTGTTACTAACAGATGAGTCATACTCCCTATGGGGTTTGCAATAGAAATTGGATTAAGAATAGGACCGAGAGGATATACACAAAAGATAACATGCAAGTGAGCTTTACAGGAAGAGAGGGATCAAGGATATACTCTTAAGAAGAGATATGATGCACGAATCTAGTCTTCAAGCTTCTAAGTCGCATTTCCTTGAGCTTAACTCCATTATGCTTTGTCCGTCTTTAACTTCACAATTTCGTAGCTTCTTAATTCTTGTTTCCAAAATATGAGTTGGAACCTTTTTCACTGTTGCCTCTCGTTCCACTTTCAATTATTCTCCTTCTAGTATACTTGGCTCAAGCATAACTGCGTACTCATGGTTCCATGCAAGCTCTCCAAAATTCATTAGTGAATCTTGGATCTTGTTCACTTACTAGAAGGTATTCCACATAGATGAATTATCTTTTGGAAATAAATGCCAACCATGTTGCCAAATGTACTTACTATAGTGATTCTCCACAACTCATTCATAAGCGAAATGAACCTTCTGCCTTAGTGGCGAACACTACTGGAGCGCCCCATTCTGAAATGCTCCTCCTAATGAACCCCTTTTCTAGAAGCTCTTTAATCTGTTTACTGAGCCCTTTCCTTTCTCGGGCAACGCAACGGGCTTTGCATTATCTACAAGATATATATGGAAGTATATTTCCCGCTTCGGAGGCAAGCCCTTCACCTCTTCGAAGACATCCGGATATTCCCGGACCATTCTAACCGATTGCAAATTTTTCTAACGATTCAAGATAACTAAGCATAACCGCATACGAGGGATTACAAGAAATTTCCAAAGTATTACCGAGCTGGGTTAGGAGCCTAACAACCCTTTTCTCACAATCAAGGATGGACCTATTACTGGATAGCCAATCCATGCCCAAAACCAAACCATATCCCGAAAAGCCCAAAATAAAGGCACTACATTTAAATTCTACGCTTAGAATAGAAATTTTCTATCCCACACAGATCATAGACAAATGAGCTGGGCCCCCAATTGGGTTTGAAACAATTAAGGGGTCCTCTACCATACTAGTTTTTAGGTGCAGAGATTCTACTAAAGCAGACGAGATAAAGGAGTGTGATGCGCCAGAATCAAATAAAGTGCGAACGGGGTGATCATAAAGATAAACTACACTTTCTACAGAAGTATTTATACCTCACTGTTGCAAAGGTGGCGCTTCTAGCACATGAACCTGTGCCCCTGAGGTGGATCCAGCCCTCTGCCCCTGTCCTCGTTTCTTTGGGCAGTCCTTAGCCCTGTGGTCTGTCTCACCGCAAGAAAAGCACCCACCATTCTCCTTGGCCTTCTTTTTCCGGCAATCTTTCACTAAGTGCCCCATTTTGCCACAGAATTTACACTTCCTCTTCTCTCGGGACTTGTTGTCTTTCCCGCCCTTCTCAAAGTCTGTCTTCTCATGGCAGTCTTTGCTGATGTGTCCAGTCTCCCCACAATGAAAACATTCTCCTTGCTTTCTTTTCCTCTTTCTACAATCCTTGGCTATGTGCCCCTCCATACCACAAAAATTGCATTTCCTTTTTTCTCGTTTCTTATTATTACTGTTACGATCCTTTCTTGTTTGACTATTATTCGTCTTCCTACTCTGGGACTCTTCCGCTTGATGGTTCACGTTGAGGAGGAGGAGTGAAAGCGTCAGCAGCTGGGGAGTAAGGTCTCCAGACATGCTGAAACAGAAAGGATAGATTCAAAACGAAGGATAGAAGATAGTACCAATGGCTTTGGGGGGGGGACTTTGCCTTTTTAAAATAAAATAATATTTTTCTTTTTAAAAATGCTTCTTTAAATTTCCTTTTTGAAAATAAATTTTCAAACCTTTTTATCTTATCTGGTAAACCTATGCTCTGATACCAAGTGAAACACCCCACCTCCGTTAGGGTCACTCTCAAAGGGAATGCCCTAATTTTGGTGGAGGTTTATAAGTATAAGTCACAGATATACAAGACAGATATAAGAACACATATTTGTAAACAACAGAAAAAAAGCAACTTTTATTTCATAAAAGCAAATACGTGTTACAACAACATTACCATGATTGTCTTACATCCTTTCCAAAAACATAACATAACCCTTTCATAATCTGTCTTGATTACATTATTTAAAGAAGCATAAAAAAACATAAATAAACTGCAAAAGCCCCATAGTGGTTGTCCAAAGCCATAGTTCAAAACGAAAAGGTCCAAGCAATACATTTTTCCTCTTCAAGCTGGATATGAAGGCTGGTCAAGCTGCAGTGTTCCCTCCCTGTGGACCTGGGGGGGGGGGGAAACGGAAGAAAAGAAGACGAAAGAAGAGTAGAGTCAGACATAAAGCCTGAGTAAGTCTAGGACTATTCTGTCTATGAATAAAGAACTGGGTATGATAAGTATAAACAAGAAGTGGGAAAGCACTATAAACTTAGTTAAGTTGTCTAGGGTCGAATATACTATCGTATCCCATATTAATCTCTGAACCCATATAAACTAGTTCCCAACTGGCACCCCATAATCAGGGTGAAGTGATCCATTCTATGATGATCGGCTCCTACTCGCATAGTTACATGTGTCTTACGGCCCCCGATGTTGTAGTTACCTATGCTGGTCCCACCATGGGGTGTATCAAGTCCCATGGCGGCGGCCCGACACAACCCTAGAATGCACAGGTATGCTACTGGTGCCCAGTGCCTTATTTTTCTGCGCCGGAGTGTGTGCACGCCCGCACCCCGTTAGAACCTACACTGCTACACCACCGCCGTCGATTTGACCTCTTACAATCAGCCCAGTAATCGTGCCCCACCCTGCCTAGTTTCAGGGTATCATGATACACCTTATAGGGTTACTGCTGAAAAGGGTCCCCCGTTACTAGGTTTTCTATTTCTAGCCAACATGCCAAGTTGGTTAAGTGTTTTATAACCTAACCCCCAATCAGTCTGTTTAGTTTAGCATGTTCCATTTTGATTAAGTCTTTAGTTCACTTAATCCTAACCATCCTGACTCAGCCTTAATTGTCTTATTAAAGCCTTGACCTCTCACATTAGACAGGTATTGTTGTGGCTGCCTGTTGCCGGTTGGTTCCGGGCAGTCTTACGCCACAACTGAGTCTAACCTCGGGTCCTTATTGGGCTCCATGTTTAACCACCCACATTGGATAGGTATTGTTGTGACTACTGGACAGCCGGGCGGTTCCGGGCAGGTTTACATCACAACTCAATCCAACCTCGGGTTAAACATATCGTATTTTCTACATTTACATATTTTGTCTTTCTTCTTTACTTTCTTATATGTAAATATTTGCGGCCCATTATTAAAAATCAATGGTGTAAAGGTTACACCAATCATGGGCCCAACCCATTCTTGAATTTGGGCCCCTTTACTTTATCTTTTCATTTATTAATAAATTTAACCCAACGTTATTTTCCCCCGTTTAATACGTCCGTTTATTATATATATGTTGGGCTTAGCCTTTTTAAGCCCAACCTAGCCATGCGAAAAAGGGGAGGCTTAAAGCGTGATTACATACACAAAAAGGGGAATGTGAACGCATGAACTTGCAACGTAACGTTGGAACTACAAAATAGAAACTGGTGTACTTGCATAGTAGTAACATATACTTTGGTCATAAAGCATAAGTGACATGAATCAAACCATGTAAACTTGTAGTTAAGTTAAGAATATCACTATTGACACATAGGCTTAACTACAACATAAACCTATATTTTATTTAAGCATAATGTCAAACATAAGCAAATCATGTTTATAAGATTACTACATGTTTACAAAGGTGCTTACTTTTGTGACTAATACAAAAGTATAATTCAACTAGAATTAATCCAACTTAATCATGATTCTAAATCTATTCACATAACCATGGCAAACATATACTTATGGCATAAATATTCCTAAAAACGAAATCATGGTTTTTACTTTATTCATACAAACTTGCAAAGGGGATTGTAAATTTAGCCTAGCTATGTGTCACATATATTATCATATAATTCTTGTGAACAATATAGGCCTAACATGTTTTTCAATTATGCAAAATATCCAACATAGCCTAGTCATATTCAGTTTTTCAATTATGCAAAATATCCAACATAGCCTAGTCATATTCATAAGTTCACAAAGAGGCTTACTTTAATAGTATGACTTAATACATAGATCATGATGCTAATTCCAATATTTCATATGAACCATAATACCCCAAATTTGGCCTAATTACACAAAAAAATGATTTTGTACAAAATATACATTATGTTGGCATAATAGCAAAACCACACACTTGCATGAATCTCAATTTAACGATCATAAACATGTAACTTCAACATGAATTACATACTTTGCGAATATTCAATCGTATACTTGCATAAAACTACCGCAAACATGTAGTTTTTATAATGAATAACATACTTTGCGAATAACCAATCGTATACTTGCATAAAACTACCGCAAACATGTAGTTTTTATAATGAATAACATACTTTGCGAATAACCAATCGTATACTTGCATAAAACTACCGCAAACATGTAGTTTTTATAATGAATAACATACTTTACGAATATCCAATCGTTATACAACATTCCAAATCGATAAGAATCATAGTAACGCACAAATATGAATTACTTATCACCACAAATCAAGTATACAAATCAACACAGTTATTTATTTATACCGGAATAATACTCTACTTACAATCGTGTGGCGAATTCTCCAATTCAGGAATTTAGAGATGCGACTCCTTGTTGATTTGATTTGTTTAAGTTGCTTTATGCTTTAGAATTTTCCTCCTAATCTTCTCTCAAATTGGTGGCTACTCCTAGTCGCTCCTCTGCAGCATGATGGCCTCGTTCTTATTTTTGAATGAATAGATTAGGTAGAGTCTAGGGTCATTTTATAGAGTTTATGAACTGATTAGGACCATCGATGTTGCTTGGATTGATCGTAGCCATTCATTCGAAAGAGAGACCAATTAGAGCCTGCCACCTAGCCCTAATGACAAAGCAAGCTTCTGAAAATCGACCAAACACAGACCTGGCCAGCCAGGACTTGACCAGACCTGACCAGTAGGTCATTTTTGACCTGGGCGCACTTGGCAGGTGCGCCAGGTCAAAAATGTACTGGCGCACTTCCCAAGTGCGCCAGTGCATTTTTGTTCTGGCGCACTTCCCAAGTGCGCCAGTGCATTCTGACCCGTTTTCCGGTTTTTCGCCCAACTTCGTTCGTCCATAACTTCTTCATACGATATCCATTTTACGCAAACTCAGACTCTATCTCAAGCAGAATTCCGAGACGAACGCAATGGCGTATCCCATTTCCCTTAATTCTTTGATTTAAAATTATTTATTGTTTAATTCATGAATTTCACAGTTATAAAATACATGGGGTGTTACAAACTGTCACGCTGCGGCGAGTTCGTTTTAATTATATTTATACATATAAACGTTTAAACTTCGTTTATATATAAATTCCAACTCCATTCTAATATATATTTTAAACCAATTTTCCAAATTCAACTCAATATTTTCGATTATCTATAATTGTCGATTTCCCCTTACTTGGTAATAAATTTATTTATCCTTCAATCTTCTATATTTGATTCCAATTCCTTTTATAAATAAATCATTTATAAAAATCGATATAATCGAATTTTGATTATAAATCCGTTGAATTCTTCCCAATTCAGCTTATATTCCAAATTCTGAAATATAATTTATAATTTTATATATAATGAATTTATAATTTATTTCTCCAAATTAATAACTGTAACGACCCGGGAAAAAATTCGACACTCGAATTTTCGATAATAATATATAAACCCATATTACTTGCCAAAAACCTAAGTATCGAATCCCAGATTGTTTATAAAAAGAAATTAAAGGGTGAGAAAAGAAAGAAAGAATATTAGAATAGAAGAAAGAAGAAGAACCACACATCAGAATCTCATAGCAGAACAGATAAAATATAATATGACAAATCCTTTTATACAAAAGAACAGTATACGCATACCAACCATCAGAGTACAACATATATCAGAGACAGCGGAAAATAACTTTATATAACTTGCAGTGAAGCCTCCTGCTTCTAGCTCCTGAAACTCTAGGCAAAACCTGACCTAGGAATACACTCGGTCTGACCCAAGCACATTTGACGAATAGCAAAATACACAGGGTCAGTTTGGAATACTTTCAGTGATAAATTCACAGAACACCCAACTTGTTTAACTTTGGAAAATCCTTTCGGAAATCGAAGGATAATAGTAAGACCAGCCCACACATAAACACGGATGGTTTCTTCCTTACTATAACCCAAAACGTTTTGAAATCATAACTTATTCTGATATTATAATAGTGTCTAAATACAAATAATTAACAAACTAGCAGAACGCTTGCATCTCACGCTCCACATATATAATATACAAACAAAATCGCGGGCGCTTATAGGAGATTGGATTCCGACTATGACAAGGTATCGGACTACCTGTCGATAGTGTATCTCTAGAGGCGAATACACTGGGTTCAACAAGAACGTCTTGCAACCCGGCCCACACATGACCGACCACTCATTTCGCTTGAGTGTATCAAATGTTAATCACCAACGGTTGGGCTCAAACCACCGTTTCCCGAAAAGGGACAGCATCGAATATAGATTAAAGAAGCAAATGGAATTTCTCTAGATAGGTGATTATACACCCTAATGGGAGCGATCCACATAGCAATGCTGCCTACCTGTTTTTTTTCATTTCCCGGTTGTGAGGCTTGAGGCTAGAATTTACTTCTAGAACATTTGGCCATTCTTTACTTTGAATGCCACATCGTCAGATCCTCTGGATATCACTAATTGACGTCCACAAAAATACCCTAGTTGGGAGCTACCCAACTATGACATGTTTTTGAAAAATCAACGTACGTGGCCCATTGGAAATACTCTGTCAGACATTCGTCCATACAAGTCATCCAGGAACAGGATGAACCGAAGGCACCCTCCTACTGCATCCTTATATAGGAATCACCCTAAGGATCAGTAACGAGTGGTCCTTGCAAATCCGTAGATTTCAACTATGACAGAATCACAAATCAAATAACTCTGGTTGCAAGCCAGAGAAATTCGATAAGTAGTCCTCCCGCTTATGAAAAACCACGGTCTTCAATTTCACCATCTTGATCAGCATCTTCGCGTATTTGCTGGTCGGAATGGTTTTCGAATATAAATTCGATCCCTGTCTTTCCGTACCAACAATCGCATTGGTCAGGTTTGATAGTCCATGATTTAACCATCGAAGAACAAATATGTAAATGAGTTTGCTGATTCAGTACTTGGCACCCACTTGGCCTATAAATAAATGGTAAATCAACCTTTAATTCTTTTAATATAACTAAACATTATGTTTATTTTCAATTATAACAAAAACTATTTTAAATACTTTAAAACATGTGCGTATGTATATACCCAGCTTTTCATCCCTTTTGGAAATATCGATATATTTCTTTAAAAACCTTTTTCCCTTTTTTTATACTCGAGTATCTCGATATATTCATATATGTATTATACCTCATAGTATAAAATAGATTACTGATTCTAGTATGACACAGCAAATGTCAAATTATAAAATTTGAAACTAAATATTTTTATTTACATTGTAACCGACATTTCTGTATTCTTTATATTCCAGATTCTCGCACTTATGTTCCATACTTCTCATATGGGATATCACACCAATTACCACACCGTTTACTCGTTCCAAACTAATACCATTCCTCGATAATAATGAAGCCGTTCAAGTTGGGGTATTTTATTTACCTCTCAGACCTTGATAGACAACGTTCTTACCTCAGAATGAATACCCGTTTGTAACTTAACCACTGATATTAAAATCCCATTTACCACCTTGATTTCAAAATTTAGTTTTATAAACCCTTCCTTACATTTGAAATCTTCTTTCAACATAACCTCCTTACTTAATTCATTCGATTAAGTAAATGTCACGAAACACTACTCTTAACTTAAATCATACTTCGCTTATAACATTTTAATTTATAATAAAAATCACTCGTCATATAATCTATTTCCATATACTCGACATTCTTAACTTTGTCTTGGATTTTATAACTAAAATACGCTTACCACTTACTTTAAATTAAAACCTTTTTACTTGGATTTCATTTCCAAAATCCTTTTATCAATATTCAACATAAAACATTGTATGTATTTTCCTTTGCGTTAAAATTCTTATTTCAATTATTATTTTTCACTCGAATACACTTCTTTAACCTTTATGTCTTCGTTTTGGGTTAAAAGCCCTCTTTTTACACCTTGCTTGGATTTCTACCAAACCACATTTTCTAATCCATTTAACATCTGGTAATAACTTAGCTTTAGATTTGATTCTGAAACCATTCCCATATTTTAGTCTCTTAATGACCTATTAACCACCTTCCTAAAACAATTTCATTCCATTTGAATTCGCTTTACTTAATTTAAAAACATTAAGTAAAATCTTATTTGAATTTCCAAATTCACTTATAAATCTTATTAACAAATCTTGTTTTGGAAATCTTGGAATATAAATCTCTCATATAACTCTTATCGCCTTTTAGATTAAACTCCATCGCTACTTAAATCCTTTCTTAGTTGAATTTTCAACTAAAAGTCATCATTTTAATGATAATTTTTAATATTTACTATACTAAAGATAGTTAACTTTGCCATTAACTAAAAGTAGTATAATTATCATTTTTAAAGTGTTATTAAATAATAATTAACTTTATTAACACTAACTATTCAATAATTTCCTTAAATTTATAGTTAATCAAAGATTAACTAACATTTTACACTGTTCGTTAAACTTAACGAATATTCATCAAATTAATCCAATTTATCAATTTTCTCAAAAACGGTGGATTTTACCAACCGTGCATATCAGTTAACTATTAACTGATTTTCATTTGTCATTTCCCCTTTTGAAATTAATTAAATAACTTAATTAATTTAAAAATACCATTAAATTGTTTTAAAATACAATTATTCCATTTTCCAACCCATAAGTAAATTCTATGGTTTCTGCTTTTTAGCGCTTGCGTAAATCACAAAATCTTATTTCGTAACCATTTAAACAATTTCTTTAAAAGCTCGATTAAAATATTTATCCATAAATTTCTAATTTAATTAATTATAAAAAATTATTGAAAAGCTTCAGTTCAGTTACAAAATAATTTATAACTTTAAAACTGCGACAATTCATCGAACGGTAAACCGACGTCTGAAACAACACATTTTAGGCCAGTCACTGCCAATTACACAATCAATACTGGCGACTGATTTTAAACACAACAAGGTGAGTATTTATTCAACCACCATGTTCAAGCAGGTTTGACTACCATCTGGGGTTAAATCAGTTCATATATCAATAATATAAAACAAAGAAACAACATATTTAATATTTGAGGAATCCGGTCGGATCCCTCCAACCTGTTCTTCCCTGCATCACAGCTCGTTATACATTTGATAATAATATAATAAATAAATTTCAATAATCTACTAATTTAGAATGATGAAATATAAATGACAGCAACCAATCAACAATAAACAGCCAATAGCAACCAATCAACCAATTTATACTTTTAACGGTAAATTATATTTTAATATGAATTTACCACATCACAGGATTCCAGAAGGTATGAGAATTAACTCACCAGTTCATATCGGTTGACGGTTGACGCGTTTGTTCCTTTAAATTTGAAATGGACGTTTAAAATTTGTTGAAATTTCAGCTGCGTCCAATCAGTTCCTAGTCAGCGCCATTACCTAGGCATCGTCCCTGCGATCCCAACGGATCCAGTTTCATCAAATTTCGTTAAAGTATGAATGAGATATGCTAATTTAAAGTTTGAATATATTCTACGATTATTAACACTAATTAATATTTAAATTAAATAATTAAAAACTAATTACCTTTATAAACCAGTGCCATGTCATCCTGGTCCCAATCAAAAAACGCGTTTTCTTTCTTCTCTTCAAAGAAAAACCGATCGTTTTTTTCTCCTTTACCCCTCTTCTTCACGAATGTCTTCAACCGTTCAACCTCATCGGAGCACTAGTACGCCGCCACCGTCAACCCTAGGACCCACCTGACACTATCCTCGCCATCACCCCACCGTAGGCTGCCATAGCCAGAAACCCTGGTCACCACAATCCCTCTGTCCACCATGATTTCCCACTTCGCCCAAATCCGTTCATCCCCAAAATTCTCTACCACCACGCCACTACAGACCACCAGACCACCGCCAAACTGACCCTTACTCAACCCCTTCCACTGACCTTCATACCTGAGCCCCTCGACAAACGTTGACGCCGGAAATTGGTGAATTCTCACTATGACTTTCGAAAATGACCCAAAATAGCCCCCTCCGTTCATCTACCTCCCACGACCACAACGGACACTTTCAGACCCCCAGACCAGAACCAAATCAAAGCCTGACTCCTCTACTACACTCCCCTTTGAAAGCTCCACCAATCATCAACCCAAACTCCTCAAAAACCATGAAAAATGAAACTGGATTCGTGGCTTTAAACCACGATTCCGGCCACCACAAACCCTCCCCCCAATTTTCTTCAGTAGGTAGGTATCGTCCCGATCTACCACTTTCCCATTGGAACCCCCTTCGAATTCATTACCAAATTGAAGAAATAAATTAAAAAGGAATTAGGGGCTTTTCTACAAATATTTTTGCTGGTGGAGGAATACGGTTTGGAGCATATGGTTTTAAGCTAGTTGGTAGGTGTATATATAGGGAAAAAAATTATTTATAATGATGTGATGAACGATATTTTATTTCTTACCTATCGCTATTTTAAACACTGTTGTAACAACCCGAATTTTTATAACATGTTAAAACTATAAATCAAGGCAGAATTAATTTTTAAAATAAGAATCAAAGGAAAAGGGTTACGCCATTGCGTTCGTCTCGGAATTCTGCTTGAAATAGAGTCTGAGTTTGCGTAAAACAGATACCGTACGAAGAAGATATGGACGAACAAAGTTAGGCAGAAAAACCAGAAATGAGCCAGAATGCACTGGCGCACTTGGGAAGTGCGCCAGAACAAAATTGCACTGGCGCACTTGGCAGGTGCGCCCAGGCCGAGCAGCAGGCCTGCACAGCTTTCTGGTTTGGCCCTGGCTGGCCTAGTCGGGTTCTGCTCGAATTTCTGAGCTCTGCTGTGTCACTAGAGCTAACTTGTCACTTTATGATTGGCTTCTCTTGAGATGGATGGCCTTGATTAACTCTAGCTTCACCGACGGCTATAATTAAATTGAAATTCTATATAAACAGCCTCCTAGCCTCATTCTCTTTGCACCATTCTTCTCTAACCTTATGCTACTCAAACTCTTGATGATCATGGCTTCTTCTTCTTCCTCTAAATTAAAATAAATAAAAAATAAAACGCGAAGATTATTTCTTGAAGACTACAGCTAGGAATTTCTTATTGGGGATTAGCTTCTACGATCAAAGCAAGATTCAACGATTCAACAATTCAATGACTAATTTCTAGACTTGACTTCTGCATCTAAATTTCTTAGACCACGATCTGTAAGTTCCCATTACTTTTAGATAAAAACTATACTTCTAATATGGGCATTTTATAAATTGGAATTGATTTATGTATGATTCATATCTATTCTTGTTTTCTTCTTGGATCTTGACTTTTGGGAATGTTGCCTATGACGTTGAAACTATTGTTAATGGCCTATGACTATGACGATGAACATAAGACTATGCCTATGACTATGACTATGAACATAAGACTATGCCTATGCCCATGACGGTGAACATAAGACTGTTGCCTATAACTATGACAAGGACAATTGTGACTAATCACCTATGATTCATGACCAAGAGGTTATTGTCTAGAATTATGACTATGAAATTGGATCTAAGCTTGATTTTCTATTCAGACCTATTTTCTTTATTTGTCTCGATTTTGAGGATTTTTCTATTTAAGTTAGATCTATCCGTGTTCTTGAATCTAGATTATTATTCAAACCTTTTCATGTTCATAATGTTATGCCTGCGATGTTTTAATCAATTTATTCAGTTAGGTCATGCCTTGGAAATAAATTGATAATAGAGCAATGTTTATTATGTGGATCTATGCATGTGGTTCTATTTTATCATCATGATGAATTGGGAATTACTGAATAGGACTATTCATATGAATATGAACTTGGAGTATAACTCGTAATGACAAATTGTGTAGTTTATCATGTTATGCAAGTTTTAGGTTGTGAAATCATATCGCATATGTGACCAAATGTTAGATCTACATGTTTATGTGTATATGTTAAACCTATGTCATATTTCAAGTTCACACTTATTCATATGTTCGCGATTGATTTGCAAGTTCACATATATCAAAATTGATTTAGTCTATGTTGCAAATTCACATATATGTATGTTGGTTCAGTCTACGCTGCAACATCACACCTATGATATTCATGTTGATTATTTTGCAAGTTCACACCTATGATGTTCATATTGACTATGCCGATGATGCCAAGTTTACGCCTATGTCATGCTTATGTTAATGAATTGCTTTATGCCAATTTTGCGTACGTTAAATTAGGCTAAGTTTTTAGCCTAATATTATATGCCAAAAACCATGCGGACGGAAAATTAGGCTAAGATTGTTAGCCTAATATTTAGACGGGGTAACGTTGGAAAAAATTGGTAAATATAGGAAGCTTGACATGAAACTTGCCTTGAAAACTTGACACGAACTTAACATGAATCTTGAACATGGACATGACAATAAAATGAACATGAAAATGTCCAACTCGAGTTTGGGTTGAGTTTACAATGTAATTCTGCCAGGAACTGCCCGGCAAATCCAGTTACTGCAAACAATAGGATCCAATGTGGGTAATTGGTCATATCGCGCTTGAAACCCGAGGTCAGACTGAGTTGTGGTGTAATTCTGCCCGGAACCGCCCGACATATCCAGTGACCACAACAACAGGTCTGATGTGAGAGGTTGGGGTGCATTAATGAATTAATGCCACATGATAGGGTTAAGTCATGAACACGAAAGACAATACTTAACCAACTTGATACATGAACTTAAACGGTGACATTTAGTCAAATTTGACATGACACGTAGGCGGGTTAAGTCACGAACTTGAATGACAACACTTAACCAACTTGACATGCTAGACTGATAGGGGTTAAGTCATGAATTTAAATGACAACACTTAACCTATTGGAATGAAACCCTAGTTACGCGGTCCATTTCAGCAGTAACCCACTAGATGTATCATGGTACCCTGGAACTAGGCAGGGTGGGGCACGATTACTGGACTGATTGTAAGTGACCAGAACGACGGCTGTGTTGGTGCACCAGTGTAGGTTCAGGCGGGCTATGGTCGTGCACGTGGTCCGGAGTTGAAAAAGCAGGCATTGGGCATCAGTAGGTTTATCTGTGCATTCTTGATTCGTGTCGGTGGTTGGCACCATAGGGCTTGATACACCCTATGGTGGACCTAGCACAGGTGACTACATTCGTGATAGGGCCGTATGACACAGACACATGACGAGCTAGAACTTGTAGGGAGCCGATCGATTAGTGGATCGTTTCGTTGGACCTAGTAATGGGTCATTTCATGATATTGGGCCAAGGAATCATTTCATGATTAATATAAGACATTGGTTTGGGATTCTAGTACAGTTGATGCAGCGAGGCTTGAATACGTGATGCTATACTTGATTTACACTTGAATTATCATGCTATCTTAGTCTATCATGCCAATCTTGACAGCATCCTTATGTTTACTTTCATTTTATACATGTCATGTTACCTTTATCTGTTTTTATGCTGAAAGTCACTTGGACTTACCAGTCTTTATGACTGACCCGTTTTCTTTCGCCACTTTTTCTTCTGTTTCCCCTCTAGGTTCTCAGGGAGGAAACTCTAGCACTTAGCTTGGATTTCGCTTTCTTTCGGTTCAGCTCATGTACGGTTTGATCTTGAGCTATGCTATGGCTGCATTTCTGGTACCTTTGGGAAATTAAGCTACTTTGATGTTTTAAGTTTATGCTTCTTTATTTATGCAAGACAGAATTTGCTGTAATGGAAAATAATGACTTTGGCTATTTGGTACTTTGAATGAAAAAGGCTTTGACTATTTTGAAAGTAATAAAATTTATCTTTTGATTCTTCCCTGTTTTATTTATGATATGTCTTGTAATATTTCTATATTTGTTTACCTCGATAACGCTCCTCCAAAACTAGTGCATTCCCTTTGTGAGTGACCATAGCGGAGGTGGGGTGTTACAACTGTTTATTCACTACTGCGCTCACATACAAACTCCGTTGGAGACGGTAACAAACGGCGTAGTATAATTTGATGATACGGTCCTAATGAAACTTGTTTCGTCGAATTCCGAGTCCGTTTGCTCAAACGACGCTCGCTCACGTCCAAACGGTTGTTTTATTTGCATTTTATTTTGCCACGCTCACCGAATAACTCCGATTGACGTGCAACTTGAAATCTAGTAAAAATTAGCTGTTACGGTCTCAATAAAATTTGTTTCGTCGAAAACGGAGGTCGGTTGAATAAAGGCCCTTTCGAACTGCTCAAATTTACATAAAAATAAACCAATTTTAAAGTACCTCAATATAAAAATAATAAAATATTAAAATTGGCCCTACACGAGCAGAATTTCATATACTTCTAAAATAAAATACCTCGGATTGAGTTTGAAGCCGAATTGATATTATAAATTTTAAAAACCCTTTATTTAATATAAATAAACGATATAATATATAACGAAATTTCATAACGACTATTTCAAAATTTGATTTGGACATAAAACAAAATCTACAACACGAAAACTTGATTTTTCTCTTCCATTAGAAAAATATTATCCAATAGATTCAGACATTTCTTGTTTCAAGAAAATCCGACTCATATTAGGCCCTGTACAGCCGTTCAAAGTTCAAAATGCCATATTACGAACTGCCGCGCCGCTGCAGCTCGTTTTATAATATAATTATAAACTAAACGTACTATCGTCGTTTTAATAACGAAATCGCTACTATAGTTTCAATAGGAATAATATTAAACCATTTTACATTGCCCGTTCACATTATACGACAAATTCAGCATTTTTCCAAATATCCGGAAAATAAAATATTATCATATTATTAATATAAATAATATTCAAAATAAAAATGGTTAAATTCGATTATTTAAACTCAAATCAATATTTTAAATAAATAAAATATTTTAAATAATTGGCCAGAAAATACGGGACAATACATTCCTTCCCCCTTAAAATAATTTCGTCCTCGAAATTGCTAAGGTAGAAAGAACGCTACAACCCATTATCTTTACAAAAATATAAAATTTAAAACTAGATTTTATTTCCAAACTAATCTAATTGGCTTTAAAACCGATTTATTTCAAATAAAATAATTTTCCAAAAATCTTCAAAAAATTTCTAACACCTTAAATTTTGGAAAAACTTCGGCAGAGTCTCCCCTGTACAGAGGACATTTGCAATATTGCAGGTTCAAGAAATAAATATACCTCAACCAACACGGTCAGAAAAATCAAAATCCAAACCCAAAATCCAAACAAAATCAAAATTTCATATTTTCATAGGCATACCTTTTTGCGAGCGCTATTATACAATAAGCTATAATTTATATTCGAGCTTGCTTAGTTATTATGCAGCTCTATTCAAACTGGATTCAATTAACTCCAAAATTTTCTCTTAGATGGATTTTAAAGCTGAATTGGCACTTCTGCACCTGTTCTCAACTCAAATGAATTTCATTAGTTCCCAAAACAAATGCCAGTTATGTTCAAAACATCCATATCATCCATACCAACCAATTCTACACACAGTTCATTCCACATGAGATTAATTTTTAATAACCAAGTCTTAACAAATCCATTTTTTTCTTTGATTATCCTTTCGGATTTATTAAATTTGGATTGATTTATTCAACTTATTTATTTCATATTAGTTTTAAACCAAGTCTATCATTTTCAGATTTATATTCATGAGATCGAGCACACCATCCAAACATATCATATAATCAACATTAACAAATAAATCGATTTGCCCATATTATAATAATTTATAAAATCATTCCCTTTATTATTTTATAAAATAAATTTGAAAAAATAATTTCAAAAATAATTTTATATCAAATTACAAATACGCGCTCTCATATATATAATCAAACTCAATCTAGAGTATTACTAACCCCATCTCTACGAGTTATGCCACAGAGCCAAGGTTATCACTAAACTAATAGCTCTGATACCACTGTAATGGGTCTAGGCTTTTCAACCATCAACCAATGGGCTGTCCTCCCAGTGTGATGCTACAAAGATACCTCAGAACTGCTTTTACGGCCAGCCTCGCGACTCGACCAACCCTCATTGCCGGGACATGTAGGGGTAAGAGTCTCCCGTACGCCACCAAATGCGGAGCAAGAACCCCCTATCATGCGTACCAATTAAGCAACCAACTTTGATACCACTGTAACGACCCGGGGAAAAATTCAACACTCTAATGTTCAACAATTATATATAAACCCATATCACTTGCCAAAAACCCAAGTATCGAATCCCAAATTGTTTATAGAAAGAAATTAGAGGGTGAGAAAAGAAAGAATATTAGAATAGAAGATAGAAGAAGAACCACACATCAGAATCTCACAGCGGAACAGATAAAATATAATATAACAAATCCTTTTATACAAAAGAACAGTATACACATACCAACCATCAGAGTACAACATATAACAGAGACAACGGAAAATAACTTTATATAACTAGCAGTGAAGCCTCCTGCTTCTAGCTCCTGAAACTCCAAGCGAAACCTGACCTGGGAATACACTCGGTCTGACCCGAGCACATTTGGGGAAAAGAAAAATACACCGGTTCAGTCTGGAATACTTCCAGTGATAAATTCATAGAACACCCAACTTGTTTATCTTTGGAAAATCCTTTCGGAAATCGAAGGATAATAGTAAGACCAGCAAACACATAAACACGGACGGTTTTTTCCTTACTATAACCCAAAACGTTTTGAAATCATAACTTATTCTGATATTATATTAGTGCTTAAATACAAATAATTAACAATCTAGCGGAACGCTTGCATCTCATGCTCCACATATATAGTATACAAACAAAATCGTGAGCGCTTATAGGAGATTGGATTCCGACTATGACAAGGTATGGGACCACCTGCCGATAGTGTATCTCTAGAGGCGAATACACTGGGTTCAACAAGAACGTCTTGCAACTTGACCCACACATGACCGAGTACTCATTTCGCTTGAGTGTATCGAATGTATATCACCAACGGTTGGGCTCTAACCACCGTTTCCCGAAAAGAGACAGCATTGAATATAGATTAAAGAAGCAAATGGAATTTCTCTAGATAGGTGATTATACACCCTAATGGGAGCGACCCACAAAGCCATGCTGCCTGCCTGATTTTTGTCATTTCCCGGTTGTGAGGCTTGAGGCTAGAATTTACTTCTAGAACATTTGGCCATCCTTTACTTTGAATGCCACATCGTCAGATCCTCTAGATATCACTAATTGACGTCCACAAAAATACCCTAGTTGGAAGCTACCCAACTATGACACGTTTTGAAAAAATCAACATACGTGGCCCATTGGAAATACTCTGTCAGACATTCGTCCATACAAGTCATCCAGGAACAAGATGAACTGAAGGCACCCTCCTACTGCTTCCTTATATAGGAATCACCCCAAGGATCAGTCACAGTAGTCCTTGCAAATCCGTAAATTTCAACTATGACAGAATCACAAATCAAATAACTCTGGTTGCAAGCCAGAGAAATTCGATAAGTAGTCCTCCCGCTTATGAAGATCCAAGTTCTTCAATTTCACTATCTTGATCAGCATCTTCATGTATTTTCTGGTCAGAATGGTTTTCGAATATAAATTCGATCCCGGTCTTTCCGTACAAACAATCGTATTGGCCAGGTTTGATAGTCGATGATTTAACTATCAAGGAACAAATATGTGAATGAGTTTGCTGATTCAGTACTTCGTACCCACTTGGCCTATAAATAAATGGTAAATCAACCTTTAATTCTTTTAATATAACTAAACTTTATATTTATTTTCAATTATAACAAATACTATTTTAAATACTTTAAAACATGTATATATGTATATACCCAGCTTTCCATTCCTTTTGGAAATATCGATATATTTCTTTAAAAACCTTTTTCCCTTTTTTTATATTCTGTATCTAGATATATTCATATACGTGTTATACCTCATAGTATAAAATAGATTACTGATTCTGGTATGACACAGCAAATGTCAAATTATAAAATTTGAAACTAAATATTTTTATTTACATTATAACTAACATTTCAGTATTCTTTATATTCCAGAATCTCGTACTTGTGTTCCATACTTCTCGTATGGGATATCACACCAATTACCACACCGTTTACTCGTTCCAAACTAATACCATTCCTCGATAATAATTGTAACGACCCGGGGTTTTTGTGATCCTGAGTACTCGACATATACACGATGTCGACTACTCATGCATCGTAAAATACCAGATAGTCCATGAAAGAAGTTAGAGGGTGAGAATAGATAAGATAGAAACTTAGAAAAGAAGAAGAAGAAGAACACAACATCAGAGTAACACGAATCTCATAGCGGAATGAATAACATATAATATATATAACATAACTTTGAAATATAAATCTGTACTTGAATATACTTCATTATCAAAGTATAACACTTACAACACAGCGGAAATAAACAATAGCCATATGATCCTGAAGCCTCCTGCTCCAGCTCTTCAAGTATCTGTAAATCCTGACTGTTTGACTGCCCATACAAAATTGGGCACCTAAGAGTTTAGGGAAAGCAAAAAAAATAAACTATGGGTCAGTCATGGGACTGGTGTGAGTAAAACAGTTTAAACAAGTAAACGATATCTCATAAGACCACGCCGTATAACGGAACGGGTTTTTCCCTTATGAGAATCCAAAATATCTTTATATCAAAAACCTTTTGATATTATAATAATGTCTATCAACCACAATATAATAATCATCTAGCAGAAATGCTTTCATCTCACGTTCTACATATATACTATACAATCAAAACCGCAAGCACGTATTGGGTAATGGATTTCCAACTATGACAAGGTATGGAACCACCTTCTGCTAATGTACCTCTAGAGAGGAATACACTGGGTTCAACAAGAACATCTTGCAACCCGGCCACACATGACCGACCACTCATTTCGCTTGAGTGTATCGAATGTATATCACCAACGGTTGGGATCAGCAACCGTTTCCCGAATGGGACAGCATCAACAACAGATTTTTAGAAGTAAATGAAACTCTAGATCAGGTGATTATACACCCTAATAGGTGCGACCTACATAGCCATGCTGCCTGCCCGATTTTTTTCATTCCCAGTTGTGAGGCTAGAGGCCACGCTTATCTCTGACAGATCACACAATTATTCACTTTGAATGCCACATCGTCATACCCGCCAAATCACAAATTGATTTCCCCAAAAACATCACGGGTATACAGCTAAGAGAAACGAATTCCTCCGCCACCAAACGTGACTACGTTTGAAGAGATCAACTTACGCGATCCTTTAGATATACTTTGTCAGACATTCGTCCATACAAGTTGTCCTGGGACTGGACAAACCGAAGGCACTATTCAGTATAACCATCTTAGGCAATCTTTACCTAAGATTTATACAACAGCCCTTGCACTTTACTCCGTCTTCAATTATCTTTGACATATATGATTCGCAATGCTTATGCCAATACGCAGTGGTTCTTCGGATAATAATCCAACCGGTCTCTCCATATTAACAACGTTAAAATGGTCAAAAACTTCGATAGTCGGTGAGTTAACTATCAAAGAAAAACAGGTGTGCAAACAACGATATTATTTCCAGATGGAAATTATATCGATCAATCATCATTTAACATTTATTCTCTTTAGTTCAATAATTTATTTATCTCCTGTTTCCATATATTCTAAATTCTTATTTTCTATTATCTGAAAACATTTCTGATTCTTATTTGGAAAACATTTCCAAAACTCCTTTACTGGATTTAAACTGATGTTTAAATCAAACATCGCCATGCCAACTCAAACCATTTACTAAATTCAGTTAACCATCATTTACTATCAAACCTTACCATTCCTTAGTTAAGAAGGAAGTCAATCAAGTTGGGGTATAATTACCTCTCAGACCTTAACTGAACAACATTTTAACTTCGAAATAGTCAAAGTTTATCTTTTAAATCTTTAACAACCTTCCTTATGTAACTCTCGGATTCTATTTACAAATCCACTTCTTTATTAAAAACATTGATTATAACGCTAACGTTATAAACCATACTTCTGAAATATCTAACTTAACATCTAACTTTTATTTCTTACTTTGAATAATTAACCTACTCTAATTTATTTGTAAATAAATAAATCTTGATTTAAAAACCGGGAAGTAAATAATACTTTCCCGAATTCGATATATCGAATTCGACGTATAAGTCTCTTCGAATAACTAATATTCGATTAACTTACTTCGAATAACTTATTCGATTAACTCTCTCGAATCACTAAATTCGATAAACTCCTTCTTTCGAATACTCTATATTCGATAACTTCTTTCGAATAAACTATATTCGATAACTCCTTTCGAATAAACTATATTCGGTAACTACTTTCGATTAACTATAATCGATAACTCCTTTCGATTAACTATAATCGATAACTCCTTTCGATTAACTATAATCGATAACTCCTCTCGAATAACTAAATTCGATTTCTAATACTCGACTAACTCAACCTCGATTAACTCGACTTATTAAACTCACCTTGATTAACTCGACTTATTTAACTCAACTTGATTAACTCCTATCGAATAACTAATATTCGATTAACTCTAGTTGAATAACTAATATTCAATTAATCCTAGTTCTTTTAACTATGTTCAATTAACTCTATCTGGTTAACTCTAACTGATTAACTCTAACTGGTTAACTCTAACTGATTAACTCTAACTGGTTAACTCCTTTGATTTATTCCCTTGAATTATCTCCTTTGATTAATTCCTTTGAATTAACTCCTTTGATTAATTCCTTTGAATTATCTCCTTTGATTAATTCCTTTGAATTATCTCCTTTGATTAATTCCTTTGAATTATCTCCCTTAATTAATTCCTTTGAATTATCTCCCTTGATTAATTCCTTTGAATTATCTCCCTTGATTAATTCCTTTTCTATTTGTTTACTTAACAAATAACTATTCCCTTTTCAATTCTATTTATTTAACAAACAAATATTTGTTTTATCTTTTTTATTTATTTAACAAATAAATATTTCTTTTATCTTTATTTATTCCCTAAATAAACATTTCCTTTTCAATTCCATTTGTAATTTTTTTACTAATATTCCCTTTCCAATTCTATTTGTAAATGGTTTACAAATATTTCCTTTTTATATTTATTCTATTTATTTTCTAAATAAATAACCCTTTTATACTACTATTTATTTCTTAAATAAATATTCCATTTTAATTCTATTTATTTAACAAATAAATAATTCTTTTCAATTCTATTTGTTTGACAAATAAATATTCCTTTTCTATTTGTTTTCACAAATATCCCTTTTCTATTATATTTGTTTTCACAAATATTTCCAATTCTATTATATTTGTTTTCACAAATATAATTTATATTTCAATATATACTTTGAAAAATCCCTTTGCATATTCCAGTATTTCTTATGGTGTTTCAAATACCATATATCACTGCTCAGTATCACCCAAACACACACAATCAACAACAGATGGTATATCACATCATATATCACAATATATATGAAAAACAGTAAAATAAATGTTGAGGAATCCAGTTGGATTCCTCCAACCTGTTTCCCTGCATCATAGATGTTAAACAACATAATTAACATCGATTTCATTTCAATATGAAATATTCTGCTAAACAGAATCAATATTCGATTAACGATTCATATATATATCGTTATCTATAATTTCAACCAATACATAAGCAATTCAACCAAACAGTTAACACACAGTAATCAACAGATAATTATCATTTCTAAGAATACGTTATAAAAATATAATTGTTTAGAGTTGGTGAGTTTTACTCACATTGGACGATCAACGCTAATAACGATAACCATCGCTTGATTCAGACGGACAATTTATTTTGCAATAAATTGTAACGAGCTTCGATTCTCTCCCCGTCAATTCCATTGTGACGCTCCCGTCCATACGGTCCCAACGTGACTGACCGTTCGAATTTCTAATACAGTATGGCCAAGATATTGATTACACAAGTTTATACAATTTAAATTCAAATAAACACTTAACTTCTAATCCCTAAATTTAAAACCGTCAGCCCATCTTGCCAAATACCCACCCGCTACTCATTTTCCATCTTCCCCAAATATACCAAGTCGCTCCTCTGTATTATCCTCTGCCATTTTTGATGCTTCCCTCATCTTTTACTCGGTCTCCCCTTCATTAAAAATCCCATAAATATATCCACACCACTCCTCTTCCAAAATTCTACATCCCCGTACCACCTTCATCCATCTCGTCGCACTCAATTGAATGCGTCATTCAGGCTTTCTACGCGCTGCATCAGAGAAGGTGCGATAGTAACCACCACGGATCCCTCTCAAAATTTCACGCAAGGTGCGGTTTTCACCCCTGAATCCAATCCTACCATTCACACCGCCCAACAACGCCTTAAATCCAGGAATCAAGTAACCCTAGGTCACTGTGTAAATTTTTGACCCTCACAAAAAACGGATCACACCCTATTAAAACTATACGAAATTGAAGCCAACATTGATACGAGTGCAGATATGTATGTATTATAATTTATAGAATTATATTTAAATTTTTAGGGATTTATGAAGTAGGTTTCTTTACGTTGAGGAAAGAAAACTGATGGCGGCTTATAATTTGATCTTATAGGGAGGACGAGATTTTTGTGTGGTTGAAAAGATGAGGATGTGGCTTGTTTAGGTCCACCAATAACTTAGGATATTTTAGTTTTTTTTATATTTATTTCGCCTTCTAAAAATCCATGTGATCGCACACGATATTCAAAAATTGCGAAAATGGTCATGTAGCTACAGTTTGACACTACGAACCCAACGAAACTAGTTTCGTCGAATTCCGACTTCGTTTGCTCACCCAACGTATTTTTAACCATCAAAATATTGACTGTATTTCACATTAAAATCCCATACGGCCACATACTGAGTTCAAAAATCACGAAAATTGAAATCTAATAATAATTTAATATTGTGGATCCAACAAAATTGGTTTCGTCGAAAACAGGGGTCGTTTGCAAAACTGGCTATTTTTAAAGCTCTAAATAACCCTTTTGAATATATAAATATATTTAAAAACCATTAAATTTAATATTTAAAAATAAATATTATCGTATATATTCACAACATAATATCATACAGCTCTAGAATATTCCTATATGAATTTCTAACTCGATATTTCAAATCCCGATTAAATCGATATTCGATTTATAATGAAATTCCTTTTATATATCGTTATAAATTATAAAGGAATTCCATAGCGACTTTGCTAAAATTTGATTTGCACATAAATCAAAATCTACATGAAGAAATCCTAATTTTTCTCTTCCACTAGAAAAATATACTTCACCAGCTCTGAATGTTTCTTGTTTCATAGAAATCCAACTTAAAATGAACCATGTATATCTAGTTGAAGTTCAAATCGCTAAATAACGAACTACCGCGCCATTTCGAGCTCGATTTTAATTATAATATAATTTATACGTTCAACCATCGTTTATATAATATTTTCGTTAATATAATTCAACTCTAAACTGAATTATATATTATAAATTGTCCAGTTCACATTATATCATGAATTCTGTTATTTCCGATTATTCCAGAAATATTTTTTTTTCTATTATTTATATTAATTAAATATAAATATTATTTAATTTTAGTTATCAAAATTGTTAAATCGATAATTAATAAATAAATAAATAAATTATTTGACTGCTAAAAATGCGGGTCATTACAATAATGAAGCCGTTCAAGTTGGGGTATTTTATTTACCTCCCAGACCTTGATCGACAACGTTCTTACCTCAGAATGAATATCAATTTGTAACTTAACCACTGATATTAAAATCCCATTTACCAGCTTGATTTCAAAATCTGGTTTTATAACCCCTTCCTTACATTTGAAGTCTTCTTTCAACATAACTTTCTTACTTAATTCGTTCGATTAAGTAAATATCCACGAAACACCACTCTTAACTTAAATCGTACTTCGCTTATAACATTTTAATTTATAATAAAAATCACTCATCATATAATCTATTTCCATATACTAGGCATTCTTATAATAAACGTTATCTTGGATTTTATAACTAAAATCCGATTACCACTTATTTTAAATTAAAACCTTTTTAACTTGGATTTCATTTCCAAAATCCTTTTATCAATATTCAACACAAAACATTGTATGTATTACCTTTGCGTTGAAATTCTTATTTCAATTATCATGTTTCGCTCGAATACACTTCTTTAACCTTTACGCCTTCGTTTTGGGTTAAAAGCCCCCTTTTTACACCTTGCTTGGATTTATACCAAACCACATTTTCTAATCCATTTAACATCTGGTAATACTTAGCTTTAGATTTCATTTTGAAACCATTCCCATATTTTAGTCTCTTAATATCCTATTAACCACCTTCCTAAAACAATTTCATTCCATTTGAATTCGCTTTACTTAATTTAAAAACATTAAGTAAAATCTTATTTGAATTTCCACATTTACTTATAAATCTTATTTACAAATCTCGTTTTGAAAAACTTGGATTATAAATTTCTGATATAACTCTTATCGCCTTTTAGATTAAACTCCATCGCTACTTAAATCCTTTCTTAGTTGAATTTTCAACTAAAAGTCGTCATTTTAATGATAAATTTTAATATTTACTATACTAAAGATAGTTAACTTTGCCATTAACTAAAAGTAGTATAATTATCATTTTTAAAATCTTATTAAATAATAATTAACTTTATTAACACTAACTGTTCAATAATTTCCTTAAATTTATCGTTAATCAAAGATTAACTAACATTTTACACTGTTCGTTAAACTTAACGAATATTCATTAAATTAATCCAATTTATCAATTTTCTCAAAAACGGTGGATTTTACCAATCGTACATATCAGTTAACTATTAACTGATTTTCATTTGTCATTTCCCCTTTTGAAATTAATTAAATAACTTAATTCATTTAAAAATACCATTTAATTGTTTTAAAATACAATTATTCCATTTTCCGACCCGTAAGTAAATTCTATGGTTTTTGCTTTTTAGCACTTGCACAAATCACAAAATCTTTCGTAACCCTTCAAACAATTTCTTTAAAAGCTCGATTAAAATATTTATCCATAAATTTCTAATTTAATTAATTATATAAAATGACTGTAAAGCTTTAGTTTAGTTATAAAATAATTTATAACTTTAAAACTGCGTCAATTCATCGAACGGTAAACCGACGTCTGAAACAACACATTTTAGGCCATTCACTGCCAATTACCCAATCAGTACTGGCAATTGATTTTAAACACAACACAGGTGAATATTTATTCAATCACCATGTTCAAACAGGTTTTACTACCATCTGGGGTTAAATTAGTTCATATATCAATAATATAAAACAAACAAACAACATATATAATATTTGAGGAATCCGGTCAGATCCCTCCAACCTGTTCTTCCCTGCATCACAGCTCGTTATACATTTGATAATAATATATGAAATAAATTTCAATAATCTACTAATTTAGAATGATGAAATATAAATGACAGCAACCAATCAACAATAAACAGCCAATAGCAACCAATAAACCAATTTATACTTTTAACGGTAAATTATATTTTAATATGAATTTACCACATCACAGGATTCCAGAAGGTGTGAGAATTAACTCACCAGTTCATATCGGTTGACAGTTGACGCATTTGTTCCTTTAAATTTGAAACGGACGTTTAATATTTGCTGAAGTTTCAACTGTGTCCAATCAGTTCCTAGTCAGCGCCATTACCTAGGCCTTGTCCCTGTGATCCCAACAGATCCAATTTCGTCAGATTTCGTTAACGTCTGAACGAGATATGCTAATTTAAAGTTTGAATATATTCTACGATTATTAACACTAATTAATATTTAAATTAAATAATTAAAAACTAGTCACCTTTATAAACCAGTGCCATGCCATCCTGATACCGATCAAAAAACGCGTTTTCTTTCTCCTTCTCAAAGAAAACCCGATCGTTCTTTTCTCCTTCACCCCTCTTCTTTACGAATGTCTTCAACCGTTCAACCTCATCGGAGCACCAGTACGCCGCCACCGTCGGCACTAGGACCCACCTGACACCATCCTCGCCACTGCCCCACCGTAGGCCGCATCGCCAGAAACCCCCGTCGCCACAATCCCTCCGTCCGCCGTGATTTCCCACTTCGCCCAAATCCGTTCATCCCCAAAATTCTCCGCCACCTCGCAACTAGAAACCACCAGACCACCGCCAAACTGACCCTCACTCAACCCCCTTCCACTGACCTTCATACCCCAGCCCCTCGACAAACGTTGACACCGAAAATTGGTGAATTTTCACTATGAATTTCGAAAATGACCCAAAACAGCCCCCTCCGTTCATCTACTTCCCACGACCACCACAGACACTTTCAGACCCCCAAACCAGAACCAAATCAAAGCCTGATCCTCTACTACACTCCCCTTTGACAGCTCCAGCAATCATCAACCCAAACTACTCAAAAACTATGAAAAACGAAACTAGATTAATGGCTTTAAACCACGATTCCTACCACCACAACCCTCCGTTCCACCCCAATTTTCTTCAGTAGGTAGGTATCGTCCCGATCTACCACTTTCCCTTTGGAACCCCCTCGAATTCATTACCAAATTGAAGAAACAAATTAAAAAGGAATCAGGGGCTTTTCTGCAAATATTTTTGCTGGTGGAGGAATACGGTTTGGAGCATATGGTTTTAGGCTGGTTGGTAGGTGTATATATAAGGAATTTTTTTATAACGAGGTGACGAACGATATTTTATTTCGTACCTATCGCTATTTTAAACACTGTTTATTCGCTGCTGCGCTCACATACAAACTCCGTTCGAGACGGAAATGGACGGCGTAGTATAATTTGACGATACAGTCCTAATGAAACTTGTTTCGTCGAATTTCAAGTCAGTTTGCTCAAACGGCGCTCGTTCACGTCCAAACGGTCATTTTATTTGCATTTTATTTTGCCACACTCATCGAATAACTCCAATTGATGTGCAACTTGAAATCTAGTAAAATTTAGCTGTTACGGTCTCAATAAAATTTGTTTCGCCAAAAACGGAGGCCGTTTGAATAAAGGCCCTTCTGAACTGCCCAAATTTACAAAAAATAAACCAATTTTCAAGTACCTCAATATAAAAATAATAAAATATTAAAATTGGCCATACACGACCATAATTTCATATACTTTTGAAATAAAATTACTCGGATTGAGTTTGAAGCAAAATCGATATTATAAAAATTTAAAACCCTTTATTAATATAAATAAACGTTATAATATATAACGAAATTTCATAGCGACTATTTCAAAATTTGATTTGGACATAAAACAAAATCTACAACATGAAAACTCGGTTTTTCTCTTCCATTAGAGAAATATTATCCAACAGATTCAGACATTTCTTGTTTTAAGAAAATCCGACTCATATTGGGCCCTGTACAGCCGTTCAAAGTTCAAAATGCCATATTACGAATTATCGCGCCGCTGCAGCTCGTTTTATAATATAGTTATGAACTAAACATACTATCGTCGTTTTAATAACGAAATCGCTACTATAGTTTCAATAGGAATAATGTTAAACCATTTTACATTGCCCGTTCACATTATACGGCAAATTCAGCATTTTTTCAAATATCCCAAAAATTAAATATTATCATATTATTAATATAAATAATTTTCAAAATAAAAATGGTTAAATTCGATTATTTAAACTCAAATCAGTATTTTAAATAATTGGCCAGAAAATACGGGACATTACAATAACGCTATTTATAAATTCAACTTCCTTGTTTCATATATTTAAACAAGTTCCCTTTTCGAATTTCTATTTGAAACTCCATCCCTTTGATATTCCGAATTGCGGAATAAAAACCGTTGTTCACTTTCGAATGATTGCAAATTCTATTTTTAAATTCATATTTGAATTTAAATATTCAAATTATCTCTTGATAATTAATTCATTATATTTATAAACACCATTTTATAAATTTCCTTGTTTTATATTTAAACAAGTCTATTTCGAAATCTATTTAAAACCAAAATCTTATTTTGGAACTTTCTATTTATAATAACTTGTATATATAACACCCAATTTATTTCCATATTCAATTTAACTTCTATTTAAATAAATTCGAATTAATTGAATTCAAATCATAAACCCTTACGGATTTATTTTAGTCCAATTTATATTCTGAACATCAGAATAAATTCCATTGTTTATTTCTTTAAAACGATTTCCCCATTTCTATTTTTAAATTCACATTTGAATTTAGATATTCAAATTATCCAATGATAATTTTTCCACTTTATTTATGAACACTGTTTATAATTTCACTTCAAATCTCGTATTATTAATTTATAAACAACGTTTATAAATTCACTACTTGTTTTATGTATTCAAACAAGTTAATATATTTATAGTCCAATTTAAATTCAAATTCTATTTTAAATAAATAGATTTTTCCCTCTAAAATCTCAAATATCATTTTCACAATATTTTTACATAACATCATTTTAGCCCATGATATTTAAACATCCAAAAACACTCAATTTTCAAATCATGGGTTTTATAACACTTCATATAATGATAATATATATGAAAACAAACAAATAACAATATTTTTAAGGAATCCAGTTGGATTCCTCCAACCTGTTTTCCTGCATCCACAGACGTTAGCCAACATAAATAATACCAATCCTACTTCGAGGTAGGATATCGCGGTATAGAAGGTCATCCACTATCATAGCGTGGGGCGTATAGGGTCATCCGCTAATGATACTGTAGGCATTCGCTAATGATACTGTGGGAATTCAACCACCAATATATATAATAACCACAAACCAATCCTAAATAACTAATATATATTTTATAGCCATAATCATATTTTAATGCAACCAAACAACCAACAGACAAGTATTTTTAACAAATAAAAATAATTCTAAATAAAAACAGAGTGAGATTTACTCACCAGGGTTTTTATTTTGCATTCCATTTTGATTTTGATCAATTCTGAATAAAATTCCAGATTGTAATTTCAAAGCTACCACCCAATTTAGTCTTGTTTGTGCATTTCAGATCTCGCATAAATTCATTTACGGATTATATTAGTTGAGCATTTTTAATACTAAACTAAATCATTAAGAAATTTAATTATAATAAGATTTTAATAACTAAATTTGAAGTAAATACCTTAATCCTCTTCTCTACTGTTCAAACTCTCCATGCAGACTTTTCATCCAAAAGCCGATTCCACCTTTCTCCTTGAATCTCTTTTACGTCACACAATACAAGCCTTATAAAAACCACTATCACTTTCCCTATTAACCACTACCCTACACACCAAGCAATTTCCATTAACAACTGTCCTTCAACGCAACTCCTTATAAGCATCATCATTGGCCGAACACAGCATGTTAGAGTGACTGTTATGTCACTTATTTGGACGGAAAAACCCTCAACTCAGTCACCAAATCCCTTTGCGTCAGCAACTCCATCACGAGATCAACCCAACATCGAACTCGAATCCACATCGACCTTCCAGAACCCACCGTCGCATTCACAGTATCTAGAAACCAACGCGTCCTTTCAACATTCAAGTGCCAAATCCCCCCATAGTACCACATCGGTATCGCACCTCCCCAAATGATTCAGTCCCTGACATAGCGCTTCACCTTAGTAAAAGATAACGCCTTCTATCGCCGAATGATATCAACATTGCTCCTCACGTGCGCACTTTTCCAATTGACCTGAAACACCTCTGCCTGCTCACGAACGTCGATTCCCCTCCAGATAGCAATCGCACCTGAATCGATTTGTACTAGAGCGGAGCTCGTGCTTCTGTGAAAAGATTAAATCCAACCACGTTTGATTTTGGTTTTTAATTAACATTTAAAGATCCGATTTTTTTGTTTTTGATTTTACTGTAGGATTTGATGATAGGGGAACGGGTAATAGAATTGGGGCTAAGGGGGCACGGCTCTAAATTGGAAACAAAAATGAATTCACAATCGCTTGAAAATCCCATAGGAACGAGATGAAAAGAATGAAATGGAGAGGGAGTGTCGCGAATTTTATAAAGGAAGAAAGCTTAGACGTGAAGGAAGGAGGTCTACGGGAGGTACACAGGGTAGGGTAGCTTAAGTACATTGTATTAAATTTTGATTAGATATAAAGAGATTTTTATCCTTTTTAAATAGATTTCGATTTGATTAAAAAGATCTTTATTCTTTTAAAACAGATTCTGATTTGATTTCGAACCTATCCACAATCAAATATCTCGGGGTCCATTAATTTAAACCACGAACCGCTATTTTAGCGTATAGACCGACATTTAAATGTTATTGCGTTATTCTGAACTAAACTGAATATATTTTCATATTTAATTTTCAATGTATATACCATATTAAATTAATATAATATAATTTAAATTCAGAACTAATCAATTCGCTGTTAATAAAATATTTTTATTATCGTCCATATTCAAACACAATTAGTATTGATCATCTGAATTGTTTTAATTCAGTTTTTGACTTTGATTTGAATTATTTTTCATATTACAATGATTATATGTATTCAAAATAAGTTGTATATCGATTTTAAATCGATAATTCAATATAATAATTCTTTTATTTTATTAGTTCAATATCTAAAACAATATTAAATATTTAAAATTAATCGACCAAAATATGGGTCGTTACATTCTTCCCCCCTTAAAAGAATTTCGTCCCCGAAATTACTAAGGTAGTAAAATTGCTACAAACCCATTAACCTTTCAAAACTCATTTATGTTGAACTCAAATCTTTATTTCAACAAAGTTTTATTCCCACAAGATTTTTGTTTTCATTCATATTCCACACCATATAGGCTTACATTCATTTAATCTGAATGATTCAATATCTTTACATCCAATTCATATTCCATTCAAATCTATTCGAATTGATTCTAGTTAATTCATTTACTTCAATCCATTTAACTTGCTTAAGTTAAATTTTAAATTCCAGAATTCAAATCCCTGGGTTTTCATTTCAAATCCTTTTGAAATCACATAAATATACACATATATTTATTTCCATCTCAAATTCAAATTGTTGAATATTCAAACCAACTTGTTTTCTTTCAAACAAATTTCCATCAAAACTTTTCTAAGGTAGCAATCCATCACTTAAAAACATGAAAATGAACACTAATGATGCTGCAGTCATTATCAGAATTATTTTCCAGCCACTGAAGTGAGTTCAGTGCTTTACTACTTTCCAAAATCCATTCAAAATGATTTTTATTCAAAAATTCTTTCAAAACAAAGCTATATTATTTTAATATACTTTAAAAATATTTTTCTAAACACCCAGGATTTAAATTCCAAATTTTTATTTTAGTCCAATTCCAGTTCATCTTGTTTGTATATTTCATTCATATACAAATTTTATTTGGTTATATATAACTATTTCATTTCTTATAATCTCATTTGATTACAATAATAACAACCAACTCATCCATATAACATAATAATTTCAGAAAATTTATTCTTTTTTTATCAAAATAGAATTTTGAGTAAAATTATTTCATTTACCCACTTAAAACAATATCGTGTTCAATCTTCTGTTCAAATATTTACAAACTCTAATCGACGTCGTGGCGTCCCACGATTCGATCAGAATTCATAAATCACTCAACAGACTAGCCAACACAATATAAAACAATTTTTATATCAATTAACAAATACGCGCTCGCGTATATACACTCAACTCATTCTAGGGTCCTACTGACCCTATCTCTAATGAGCACAATCCCACCAAAGCCTAGGTATTCGCTCAACCTAAGCTCTGATACCAACTGTAACGGCCAGCAAATCCATACTATCTGAGTTGACATATAACATAAGAAGTTAGAGGATGAGAAATAGAAAGAAAGAAATATTAGAATAGAAAAAACGAAGATCACAAACTCACAGCGGAACGAATAAAATATATTAGGTAACATAAACTTTGAAATACAATTCGGTAACTTTATATACATACCGTCATCAAAGCATAACAGCTATTTTTGGAACAGCTATAAACACCTATTTTTAGATACGAACATGGTACACAACGGAATATATGATAGTCTATAGCTAACAGGTAAAGCCTCCTGCTTCAAGCTCCTCCAAGTGAATCTGTAGAATCCCGACTACTTGACTGCCCATACAAATTTGGGCACCCAAGAGTTTAGGGAAAAAAAACAAAAAAAACTCTGGGTCGGTCATGGGACTGGTGTGAGTAAACTCCAACCATTTGTTTAACTTTCAAAATCCTTTCGAAAGAAATGATAATCGTAAGACCAATCCATACATAAACACAGATGGTTTTTACCTTACGATAACCAAAAATATTTTTGATATCAAAATCTGGTGATATTATAATAGTGTCTACAACAAATAAAAAGAATCTAGCGGAACGCTTGCATCTCACGCTCCATATATAATATAAAATAAAAAACCGTAGGGTGCTTATTGGAGATTGGATTTCCAACATGACAAGGTATGGAACCACCTTCCGATAGTGTATCTCTAGAGAGGAATATACTGGGTTCAACAAGAACGTCTTGCAACCCGACCCACACATGACCGACCACTCATTTCACTTGAGTTATCGAATGTATATCACCAACGGTTGGGATCAGCAACCGTTTCCCGAAAAGGTACAACATCGATAGATTAAAGAAGTAAAAGGAATTTGTCTAGTAGGTGATTATGCACCCTAATGGGAGCGACCCACATTGTCATGCTGCCTGCCTGATTTTTGTCATCTCCCAGTTGTTAAGGTCTGAGGCTACGATTACTTTCCATTCATTGATAGCACAATCACTTTGAATGTCGCATTGTCAGATCCGTTAGTCACCAATTGACTTACACAAATATATTCTGGATATTATACTAAGAGAATAAATTCTCTACCACCATATATATTTGTACAGTACAATCATATTCGATCATTAGAAATACTTTGTCAGACATTCGTCCATATACGTTCGTTCTGGGATTGAACGAAACCGAAGGCACAATTTCTATTAATAGAAAGAGCCCTTGCACTTTACTCCGTCTTCGATTATCTTCATATAATCTGATTCGCAACGCTACTGCCAATACGGAGTGGTTCTCGGGTAATAATCCAACCGGTCTCTCCACATTGACAACGATATTGGCAAACACTTCGATAGTCGGTTATTTAGCTATCGAAGAAAAACAAACATTCATTCAAAGCATCAAACAAATCACTGGGCCTCTTAATTAATATTTAATTAATTAAATCACTTCTCCATTTTCTTATCGATATATGTTAACCCGATATTTTCAATAATGTAAGGACTCGTAACTTCCCCCGGTAAGGAAAGCCCGAATTGAATTGAGAACAAGCCACTATACAATAGAAAATATCAGAGATTTAAATTACATTTAAATACATCACTGCAGCAGAAAATAATACAAAGCACAACTGAAGGAGATATACGGATACAGAGCTTTTCGGATATCATTCCAGCTGTAAACCAAGATCCTGTGAATATAAATCTGCAAAACAAAAACTACTAGCGGTCCGTGTCAAAATAAGGGCACCCAGAGTTTAGGTTAAAACAATAAATTCTAGGCCAGTCATGGGACTGGTGTGAGAACTAAAACAGTTATTAATCTTTATTTTAAAGTTAGGTAAATCAAGGGAACACGCCGTATAACATGGAACGGGTTTCCTCCCAAGAATTCCAGTGCATAAAACAAACAGCGCAATGCTAAATAAAGAAAAATGAAGCTATTATAAGACCCAGGTCCCATTACACAATGCAACGCAAGCCAGAGGATAGGGTTTTTACCTTATAATAGCCAAAGAATGCTTGATATGCTAAATTTCATGTTTTAATCTTATTCAGACTCCAACCGTAAATTAGTAAGAGAACGATTCCCTAAGTATTAACCCCGAAGGCCGAAACCAACATCATACCAATACCCAGGAAACCACCCATCTTATCTCGTTTCCAGTTAGTTTCTGATTTTATATACCATCATAAATATCAATCATAGACGGCATAAGCGCCCCATCCCACTATGTCGCCATACTAGGCTCTACAAATAAAACCGCAAAATCACGTATTGGAAGTTGGATTTCCATCTGTGAACCAAGGCAAAAGATAGTCCTCTACCAATTCGAGACTATCTAGCCCGAGTCTCAGGAACAACCGCAACTGCGCCTTGGATCGTCTGGGCCGGTCCACCGATGTGGATTATTATGCCTAAACACTACGTTTCCCCGCCCTTTGGGGTGTAAATGAGCCAATAAATGACTGAATCGGCTTCACATAGTCACCGATATATCCGAGGCGCCTCGTAACAGCAACAACCACATAAGTCAAACTCGTCAGATCGTGTAAAACCACTGACGCCACTTCTAACTAGAAGGAAGCGCATGCCCTCCCTGATGTCCTCTCCCGTTTCTGGTTCACAACCGGGGTGTGAGGCTTGTGAATCAACGCTACACAAAGCTATGCCACACAGGCCGTGCTTTGATCATCAACCACAAGACTTTGCTTTTCAACAAAAGCCTTGATCATTTGCCACTTAGGCATGCCACACAGGCAATTCACTCCATGCGTTTGATATCCATCAATATATAACCTTTGAGCTCGTATGTCTCAGAGAAGGGCGTTAAGCAGGAGAATAAATTCTCCGCCGCCAGACAGATATATATTTAATAGAAATCAACCACACAGAATAAAATCCAATGTCAGACACATAGTCCATTTTCAAGTCCGTTCTGGGTCTGAACGAAACCGGAGGCACCTAGTACCCCGTATATCCATCGATCTCCAAGTACGTCTGGACGACCACCAACTGATTCCCTCCTCTTAGGTGTACGGCCCAATCAAGATCATATGTAATTATCCAAACGACGTGAAGACCTCCGGTCTTCAACCACCGTCTTCATCTTCGACTCATCGTCGAATCAGTTATTTAGAATGGGATAAACCCGGTCTTTCTGAATAACTCGCGTATATAATAAACAAGTGTTACACAAACACAACATATGCCTCTTTCCAATTCATCAGTCACTAACCGTAAATCAATAAGAGAATAATTCCCCAAATATTAACCTCGAAGGCCGAAACCAACATCAGATCAATACCCAGGAAACCGTTCTGCTTAGCTAACCTACAGTTAGTTTCTAAATTTCACATTCTTAGGGAAAGGTTCCTATTAATAAACAAGTGTTACACAAACACAACATATGCCTCTTTCCAATTCATCAGTCACTAACCGTAAATCAATAAGAGAATAATTCCCCAAATATTAACCTCGAAGGCCGAAACCAACATCAGATCAATACCCAGGAAACCATTCTGCTTAGCTAACCTACAGTTAGTTTCTAAATTTCACATTCTTAGGGAAAGGTTCCTATTAATAAACAAGTGTTACACAAACACAACATATGCCTCTTTCCAATTCATCAGTCACTAACCGTAAATCAATAAGAGAATAATTCCCCAAATATTAACCTCGAAGGCCGAAACCAACATCAGATCAATACCCAGGAAACCGTTCTGCTTAGCTAACCTACAGTTAGTTTCTAAATTTCACGTTCTTAGGGAAAGGTTCCTATTAATTTTATCAAAGATAAATTCTTTTAAATTTATTCTTTAATCTTCCTTTGAATATCACTTCAAACTAGTCGGGATTAGCGAACCTTACTGAAGTAATCATTTGTTTTAATTTCCCAATCCCAACCTATTCATCCCATGAAGTAAAACTGGTAATACTTCATATCTAACACCACAGTGTTATCGGTAAATTCAATTACCATTTCACGTTCAAATCTAATTAAAGATTTAACTATCGCCTGGAGCAAAACTGGTGATACTCCATTCTCGATCTTTTCAATCTAATTAAAGATTCGTTAAAACTCCACTTAGCTTTAATCTTTAACTGGGTTAAAGAATCAGTGTCATCTAAAACACGGTTCACGATAAACCCAAAATCACATTCCATTCTATCAGCCTTTAACTGTAAATTAGCAAGTGAACAATTCCCTAAGTATTAACCCCGAAGGCCGAAACCAAATTCAGATCAATATCCAAGAAACCATTCAACTTAACTAATCTCTAGGTAGTTTCTGATTTTCTTAACTCAGTTGGGTCTAAGAACAATATTATTGAAGATACCGTTCACGACGACCCAAAATCACATTATATTAATTATCAGGTTAAAGAACAATTTTATTTAAAGCACCGTTCACGATAAACCCAAAAATCAATTCAAATTCAATTCCAATTAAATACCATTTAATTGGTACTCTTCATTAAATCTAAATAAAAGTATTTAATCCTTTTCTCAACTGGGTTTAATAACAGTGTTAATGAAGACACCATTCACGACAAACCCAAATCACATTTGATATTAAATACAAGGCTTTGAATATAAAATATATCGGCTTATATTCAACATCAAATTCTACGACCAACAAATATCGTATTGGAAATATCGATATAAATATATCTTTCAAATTTCCATAACAATATCTGTATAATCACGAAATCCAACATCGAAATATTCCAAAGACAATTTCGATTCAAATCCATTCCAATTCAATTATTGGAAATCCTGGTTATTTTCAAAACCATTTCAAATCCAATTTATTTATTTTAAAAATAAATAAATTATTATTCTAGTTCAAAACTAGTTCATTTCGATAAAAATCTACTTTTATCTTTTCAAAAATGGAGTTTTTCATCCCAATTCTTCACAAATCGTTTCTTATGATTTTACACAAATTATTACTATTTTTAATAATTTTATCAAGGCCCGTACAGTCGATTTCCACCAACGGCCATCAAACTTCACTTACATCGACCTTTCCCGAATTTGATTTGGACATAATTCCAAATCCAACCGTTAGATCTCAAATTTCTAATATTCATTAGAAAGCCCTTTTCGATACAAACCCAACGGTTCCGGTTTTAGGAGAATCCGACGGTCAGATCTCCCGTAATATTCATTCGAAGTCAATGGCCGAAATTCGCGAACCGCCGTAGCGCGGCGCGTTCTATTCAGGCCATAATATATATATATATATATAATATATTTCGTCGATTTCCTTTCAAAATGTATTTTATAAATCATTTAAATTCGTTTTCGAAACGATTTAAACTTCCTTTTTCAAATTCAAATCAAGATTGAATTTTTCAATATAAATTCGTTTTAATTTCAATTCAATTTCAATTTAATTCGAATTTCAATTTAATTCGAATTTCAATTCATTTCAATTCATTTCGAATTTTAATTCATTTCAATTCATTTCAATTTAATTCGAATTACAATTCATTTCAATTTAATTTGAATATCAATTCATTTCAATTTAATTCGAATTTCAATTCATTCCAATTTAATTCGAATTTCAATTCATTTCAATTTAATTCGAATTTCAATTCATTTCAATCTAATTCAAATTTCAATTCAATTCAAATTTCAATTCATTTCAATTTAATTCGAATTTATTTCTAAATATTCGATTTGAATTCATTTCTAAATATTCGATTCGAATTCATTTCTAAATATTCGATTTTGAAATCACTTTCAATATTCATTATAAAATCGACAAAATTCCCATTCGTGTTAAAATGGCGTGTAACTACTTAACAGGGCTTCACATTTCAATATTCAAAGAATATCATTTTTAAGTTATTCGATAATTTTGAACTGGAATCAGACACAGTAAATTACCATATAATTTCAGTTATATGGATTTCATCAAATTTATATATACAACAATGACGATAAACACCCAACCATCATCCAAAGTGCGTTCTACACTGTATAAGCATCAAATATAAATATTCAAAGCTTATAACAGCCTGTCAATCAATCGATCGACATACAGCTAATTATTGGGATTAGTGTATGTCCTATATCATCCCAATACCCATGTGGGGTTTCAAACAATCAAACACAGAATTTATTTGTGCAGTTAGGCGATGTGTAAAATTTATTGTCCCAATCAATATCAGTCAAATGTGTGTATATAAACAAATCGTCCGATTTGTTTATATTTATTTATTCACATTCACATTAAAAATTATATTTTCAACTATAAAATATTTTTAACTACATAAATATTTTATTTCATTTCACATCACATCACACAATCAACTACACATCAAAATCAAACAAACAAGCATACAAGCCGTCCATGGTCTATGGACGACGGGTGTCGGGTGCTGCTAAGCACCGTCTACATCCTAGTATGTATTTCAAACTAGAAATAAATTAAAGGCGAGGAGTTCTCACCGACTAGCTAATCCAAACGCCATTACTCTTCTTGTGTAGAAATCTTCGTCGTGCTCGCCTTTTGTCAAATTCGTTGCCTGTATTCACTACATTTATAAAAATCACATTTTTACACCGCTACTATATAGATAAAAATCCTATTTTTACATTGCTACTATGTAGATAAAAATTCTATTTTTATTCCGCTACTATAAAGATAAAAATTCTATTTTTATTCTGTCTATGATATAAAAATCACATTTTTATTCTCCTACCATTCACATAAAAATCTCATTTTTATTATTGTACCATTCGTATAAAAATCACATCTTTATATGTTTTTCATACGAATAAAAATCGAATCTTTATAACGCAACCTTCTATATAAAAATCAAATCTTTATATAACAAAAATCGTATTTTTAAATCGATGAATACACTATAAAAATCGCATTTTTAACTTGATATTATATATATAAAAATTGGATTTTTATCTTGCTATCTACATATTAAAAATTGGATTTTTATCTCGCTATTGGTATCATAAAAATCATAACTTCCTATATTTAAAAAAAAATCCTAACCTATCCTACAATAGGGGAAAATCAGATTTTAAACAAAGAAAAATAAAAATACTCACTTTGTTTTGATGGAGGCTGAGGAGGCTACGGCTTGGACGGGGTCTGAACGCCGGTAGGGGGTCTGGACGCGATGAGGGATGGTGCAGGAGGTGGCGGTGGTTTTCAATAGGCTAGGGGGTGCCTTTTTTAGGGTTTGCTGAACGCGGGAGGGGGGTATCGCGACTCGAGGAGAGAGGAACGGAGGAGGAGTGTAACGACCCGCGTTCTACGCATCATAGGATCGTAGGATATTTATTTCTTTCACATACGAGGTCGTATGGTCATGTAACTTTGGGAGACGACTATTGGGGTCATTTCCCATGTTCGTGATTTTTCCCGATTTTTAAATGACCATTTTACCCCTAGTTGGCACTGTTTTGGCCATAACTTTTGACTGGAAAGGAATTTTGACCTGAAACCACTTCCATTGGCTTCGGATGATGGTTTCTCTTTCCGTAGAGTGGTCACATTAGCCAAACGGTCTTACCGTTTGGGAGATATGGCTGAAACAAGTTTCAGATGGTTAAAAACAGCTTAATTGGGCTTAACCGGGTGATTAGCAGCTAGGCCCAAGGGGAATTTCGGGTTTAGGGGTATATGGAGGCTGATTAGGGTTAGAAAACATTTCTTTAGACATTTTCCAGCCGCCACTTTCATTTCTCTTGACCTAGCCATGGCCTCCACTCTCTAAATCTCTCTAAAACACCCAAAAATCACTTTCTAATTGGAGATTAGGCATAGCAAACATCAAACCAAGGAGTATTAGCACGAGAACCGAGGTAGAGCTGCTGTGTAGGATTGGGAACAGCGCCAAATCAGAGAATATTTCAGTTTTGGGGTTCTAGTTGTGGCAAAGGTGAGTGATAGCATCGTTTTGACACTAATTACAGTTAATTAAGGGTAATTAGTGAAGATTAGCGAGTTTATACGTAAATAAATTCTGGAAAAATTCTTAAAATTCTAAAATAATGTTTTAAGGCTCTGTTAGAAATTTGGGTTAATTTCGATGTGTTTTGCTAATCGTATGCTTAAACATGATTAAGAGGGATTATAGGAAAAGGTGAGGTTTTGGCCACTTTTGATTCATTTAAATTGTTGTTTGTTGCTTGTGGTTGCTGTTATATGTTGCTATGACTCTTTGGTATGCTTTGTGATTGATTCCAATAGTTAGATTGGTCGAAAACGCCGTCGAGAGGCGTATAAACAGTTGCTGGAAAGTTGCAGAAAACTGCAGGGTATCTGACCGGATCGGATCGGATAAGGGAGACCCGAACCGAACCGATGTAAGGACTCCGACCCGATCCGCTGAAAGACGATGAGCACGAATCGATGGAGGCTATACTACCCGAACCCCCTCCACGAGATGATGACAAAAGGAGATCTTGAATCGTAGCACCATGCCACGATCCGACCCGCTTGCACGATCCGAATCCCTCGTGACCAGACAGTGCGACCCGAACCAGTGATGGCGATGCGACTTGGAGACTCCGACCCGAACTGAGCACCACGAGACGACCCGAACCGGAGTTATGCACTGGAGGGGGCCACCACGACCTGAGGATCACGATCCGATGGAGATGGGGAACTTGAACCGACCCGACCTGGGGAAGCTCAACATGACCGATCCGAACCAGGAAGGCTTCGACGATCCAACCCGAGCGTGAAGGATGATCCGAACCGATCCGAGGTTGATGGCTACGAGCTAGTGACTGCGAACCGAACCAGGAAGTTACGAACAGAACGAAGACCGATCCGGAGGGTGATGACTGAGAACCCGAGATGCAAAGGAAGTCCAATTGAGAAGTTAGAGCTCAAGATTTAGATGGGAATCAACGAGTTCGCTTCATGGTTGGGCTTTGCTGCGGGACGCGTGCCAAGGGGTTATCGACGTCTATAGCTTTGGACCACTATGGTAGGAGGTACGAAGGCGGATTCAGGGCCATTATGGCATCGGTAGAACCAAGGGCTACGACCAATGAAGTGGGTCATTGAAATGTTTGGTCATGACTCCAAGTGTTTGGCTTGGTCACAGCGGGGTTTCTACAAGTCGGGATTCGTCGTTACCTCGATTTGTCTAGTGTTCCAAAGTGGTAGATATCGTACGCTTTACGCACTGAGTGAGAGATGTGAGGATGGTTGCTACGGATGATTGGTTTGCTATCATTGTGACATGCACACCCCACCCCCGTATTCTTGCATTATTTATTATGGCACCTTGGAGTATTGTACGGTATGTGGTACTAACTCTTTGGTTGCAGGTCCAGGTTCAGGTATGGTTTAGTATACCTGTTATTATTCTGTTTAGATGCTTATCGCTCATACCAGGCTTTATGTCTGACCCAGAGTTTTATGTCTCCTCTTATTACTCTGGGTGCTCACTCGAGCAGACTAGAGACAGGTTAGCTGGTGATGTACGGGTAGATGATCCGGAGACGAGCAGGAGGCTTCCACGTAATATATATATTATTCTCCCTGTGTTGTTGAAGATCACTGCTTGGGCATTGTTGGTGTATCTTCTACTTCAGCTTTCTTTTGTTTAGAGACAGTAAATTTGGAAAATTGTAATAAGCTGTATTTGGATTTCCGCTGCTTTGATGATTGATGTTGATTTTAGCTATCAGCTTATGCACTGTCTCGCCTGTTTTGTGTCAAGTATGTTATTATTATATTTTATTCCATGCGCTGTGAGACATTCTGCAGGTTTCTTGATTAGTTCATTCTCTTCTTTCCTTTCTCTTGTCGTCCGTCCTGTGCTAATCGGGCATGTGTACAGCGCACTTTCGGAGGAAATACAGACTGGTGCGGGGCGGGCCGTCACACTTGGTATCAGAGCTCTAGGTTGCGTAGTTAACCTAGGGAAGTTATCAGGGAGTGATATTATACGTATACGAGAGAGCGTATTTGTGATTACTTTGATTTTTAAAAAAAAGCTATATATATATACTATTAGTAGTATAAGGATGAAGTCGTACTGCACTAGCACCACTATGGAGTCGTTAATCATTTCCTTTTTCAGATTGACGATGAGCCGATATACTAGAGGTGCTGGTAGGGGAGCCAATAATGGGAATGCTGCTGACATGAGGACGATGTTTACTGACCTCATGAGAGAGATGTTTAGAGATGTACAGAGGGCAGCTCCCAATGGTGGAAATGGTGGTGGTCCAATAGTGCAGGCGCCAAGAGTCGACTTCGCCAAGCTGAATAAGGATTATACTAGCCTTGGTGGGAAGCCGTTCCACGGAACGGAGTCGGCTACAGATGTTCAAGATTGGGTGGATAGTTGCGAACGTATCTTCGAGGATTTGGGTATCGAGGATGCGATGAAGAGGAAGCTAGCGTCCCGTCAGCTGCAAGGGCGGGCAATGAATTGGTGGAATGCTATAAAGGCAGCTACCCCCGAAGATCAGATTACTTGGGAGCAGTTCAAGGCTCGCTTTAGCGAGAAGTTCATTCCAGCTGCTCAGAAGTCAATGTTGTTTAAGAAATTCTTGGAGCTCAAGCAGAATGGCAGGGCTGTCTCGGAGTATATTGCTGAATTTGACACTTTGTCAAAATATGGGTTATCTCTTATAGATACTGCCGAGAAAAAGAATGAGAAATTCATAACTGGTTTGGATCAATACTTGGGGGAAAAACTTATTAACCACATCGATGAGACGTTTGAATCGATTGTGGGGAAAGCGTTAAGGTCAGAAAGTCTCTACCCTAAGCCGAAGACTGAAGTTGCATCCGCAGATGAGCCAAAGCCACAAGCTAGTGGTGGAGGCAAAGGTGGTTCTCAGAATAAGAGAAAGCAGAATCAGGCTAAGGATGGCCAGAAGAAAAAGAATAAGCAAGATGTGGAGTGCTTCAGCTGTGGTAAGAAGGGCCATTATGCTAGTAATTGTCGGGCCAAGCCAGCGGATAGGAAGTGCTTCAATTGTGGCCAATTGGGACATCACAAGGACAAGTGTCCGTGTAACAACCCGTATTTTCAATAACCTGTAATAACATAAATCGAGGCAGAATTTAATTCTAAAATGGGAATCAAGGGAAACGGGCTATGCCATTGCGTTCGTCTCGGAAAAATACGCGAAATAGAGTCCGAGTTTTCGAAAATCGGAGTCCGTATGACCAAGATATGGCCTCGCGAAGTTTCACGAAAATTCCCAAATTAAAGTATACTTAATTAAGTGAAATGGGTTGTGTAGATATATATATATATATATATATATATATATTGATATATATATATATATAATTGAAAATTTAATAAATAAATATGCAAAAATGCTCAAAACAGCGAATTGGGAGAGGGGAATAACCGAACTGGCCGATTTTTGAAGTCGACCCGAGCCCGCTGGGTCGACTAGGGGTTAATCCAGGGTGTTTGGCTGTCAACCCGTGGGCCGATTCGCTCAAGTGCAGATTTTGCATTTGAATGGTTCTCATGGTCCATCTTTAATCTAAAGGCCCTAGATGGTTCCTACACTTGACTTCTTCCCCAAGACATGCTTTGATGGCTTGGATTGAATCTAGGGTTAATCCTATGGCCTAAAACACTTGCCTAATCTATAAATAAGACCCTAACCTACCCTAATTCATTCATAATTAAACCTAGTGACTAAACTATGGCAAAATGCTAGCTCTCATGGCCTCCACTAATTTTATGAAGAGGGTTGCATACTAATCACTCTCTAATCAACTTCTAATCCCTTCTTAGCATCTTAATCTTCTTCATTTGGTGTTCAAAGTTGCTAGTTGTGAGTTTCTATCACTTTGATGATCTTTTGGTAAACTAATTAGATGAGATGTGATGAGATTTATGGTTTTGTATGTGGGTTAATGAGCTTTGAATCATATGATATGATGTTAGCATTAATCTTATGTTTATGCATGTTGAGTATGTAAGCTTATGCAAGTTTAATATGATGTATGTTATGTTTGCATGATGCTAAATATGCAAGTTGTGGGCTATGTAATCATATGCATGTTATGCAAGTTCATGGTAATATGCTATGCAAGTTACATGTATGTAAATATGCAAGTTACATGTTTGTTAATATGCAAGTTACATGTATGTAAATATGCAAGTTACATGTTTGTTAATATGCAAGTTACATGTTTGTTAATATGCAAGTTACATGTATGTAAATATGCAAGTTACATGTTTCTTTATATGCAAGTTACATGTTTGTTAATATGCGAGTTACATGTATGTAAATATGCAAGTTACATGTTTATTAATATGCAAGTTCATGATGACACATTATGCAAGTCTATAAGCTAATATGCAAGTTTGTTATGCAAAATGAATATGTAAGTTATGTGACATATTATATGCAAGTTATGTGACATGTTATGCAAGTTCATATGCAAGTTATGTGTTTGTTAATATGCAAGATGGCACCTTTGAAACATGTTCATTCATATGCAAGTTGACACCTTTTATATGTGTTATATCATGAACGAAATTACGTGGGAACGATGGGGTAATTAAATGCATAAGTTAATAAGATTGTGTGAAATTAATATAATTATGCATAACACAAAATAAATAAACATAGTATGGGAATTTGCCTATTTGGTTAGGTGTACCCATACTATGTGTTGGGAATTTACCTATTGAGTTAGGTCTACCCCATGGGAATTTACCTATTAAGTTAGGTCTACCCATGTTAAGAAAACTTGATTAATTAGGGATAATTAATATAAAATTATGAGGGTGATTAATTAGGTGTAATTAATTGACTAAGACACGAGGTTGGACTCAGTTGTAGCGTAAAACTGCCCGGACCCAACCGGCTTAACCAGTTGTTACAAATGTTAGCCCAATGTGAGAGGTCTTAGGCACAAACTAAATACGTAATTAATGTAAAGACACGAGGTTAGACTCTGTTATGACATAAGGCTGCCCGGACCCAACCGGCTTAACCAGCGGTCATAAAAGACAGTCTAATGTGAGAGGTCTTTACAAAGGTTACGTTCTTAATTAATTAATTAAGAAACACTTAACCACATTAGCATGTAGAGGGACATGAGGGGTTAAGTGGGTGCCTCGGGTGGCATGAGAAAATCTAGTGGTTGCCTTGGGTGGCAATAGAAAATACGATTAGAATACTTAACCAAAATGGAACATGTAATTAAAACATGATTAAAGGGTTAAGTGGGATATACTAGAAAAAGGGACAAGCTTAGGTGGGTAGCTTGTGGAGGCCCATTTCAACCAGTAACCCATACGTATCTTTGTGGGCTCGACCCATGTCGAGGACGGGACACGCATACTGGGCTTGACTGTAAGAGGCAAACGGGTTAGCGGTGGCAACGCAAGTCCAACGGGCTTCATATGCGTGAGTGGGCCCGGGCTGGTAGGTAAGCCGTTGTTGCATCGAGTAGATATAAGCCGTGCACCTTTAGTTTCATCAGGTTGCCACATTGGGGAATGATACATCCCACGGTGGGGCCAGCACGGGTATCTACGTTAGGGAGCCGATCGAATGGGAAGTAGTGTGTACACCTAGTGGATTGTAGGGCCCCGTGGCGCCTACTTGGTCACCTAGGGGTACGCAGGTACTAATTAGTAAATTTTATAAGTCCTTGGGTGGGATCAACCTTTAAGTTAGGAACGACTGGTGTGGTGCAGTTTAGTAATTTACCTTAGGGAGGGTAGATGCGTCTTTATCCTTTATCTTCGTTTAGTTGACTGCTTAGGGTAGCCATTCATCCCTATATGTTACCGTATATCAGTTTATGTCTTCTCTGGTTACTTTAACGATTGTATTGTTAAAGTTATAGGACTCGCTCAGACTTATGTCTGACCCTGTTGTTTTTATCTTTTTCCCAACCCTCAGGTCCTACGGTGGATCCTAGCAGTAGTGGAGCTTGATCGGATTGCTGTTCCAGTCTTTAGGAGCGAGGATAGATGTAAAGCTCCAGTTATCCAGTTATCTTTTCTTTTGTTTGGCTATTGTATGAGAGTGGGATTATGTACTTCTTTATTTTGATGGATATTGTACTTGACCTTTATTGTGGTTTTATGATGTAACCAGACATGTTTTACTTCCGCTGTTATGAGATGATGTTTTAAAATTTCAAGTACTATTTATATCTGTCTTGTTGTAATTTTTCTGTTCTATATTCACTAAAATACTCCACCGATGCTATGGCATTCCCTTAGTGAGTGATCATAGCGGGAGTGGGGTGTTACACGTGGTATCAGAGCCAGGTTACCAGAACAGATAAAATTTTTGAGAAAAACTATTTTCTAAGAGTATTTTCGAAGAAAGTATTTTTTTAAAAGCATGTCTTCTAAGAGAAAAAGTTTTTGAAAAAGAAAAGCATAATCCCCAATAGCCATATCTTTATCTTTCGGAATCTCCTTTTTGAATCTTTCCTCTTTCGTTTCAGCATGGCTGAAGATCTTAACATCCCGGAGGGTTTAGTTATACCACTATGGTATAGGAGGTTGCAAGAGGCTAGGGCCGCGGCTGCGGGTCCGGCCAATGCTACTACACCAGAGACAACCGCTCCTCCTCCTCAGCCTAGAGTGGATAATTTTGCTAAGGTTTGCAAGGAGTTCAAGGCTATAGGAGGAAAACCTTTTCTTGGTTCAGAGACTTTCGTAGAGGCTAGAGATTGGCTTAAGGAAGTGGAACAGTTGCTAGATATCTTTGAAGTGGAAGAGGGAAAGAAAGTCAAGTTGGCGGCTTGGTTAATGAAGGGAGAGGCCTCATTCTGGTGGGAGGTCACTAATGGAGAACGCCCTGTTGACTCTTGGGCAGATTTTAAGCAAAGGTTTGGGGCTAAGTTTCTCTCAAGGGCGGAAGAGAATCTGTTTATGGAGAAGTTCTTGAATTTGAAGCAAGGGAATCTCACGGTGAAAGAATATGTCAACAAATTCAATCAATTAGCAAGGTTTGGCATAGAGTTGGTGAATACACCGGAGAAGAAGGCTTTGAGGTTCGTTAGAGGCTTGAACGAACCATTGCAAGGAATAGCTATGACTCACATTCCTATGGGGGCCACTTTTGAGAAGCTTGTCTACATGGCACTTATGCATGAGGATGATAAGAATTCTAAGGCACCAGAGAAAAAGGGGGATCAGAAGAAACCGCAACAGCAACAACAAGGCAAGGGCGGAAAAGGCAATGGTGACAAAAAGAAGACGAAGAAGAAGTGCTTCAATTGTGGAACACCAGGACACCTTAGTAAGGATTGTCGCAAAAAGAAGAAGACCGGTTGCTTTCATTGTGGTGAAGCAGGGCATCTTGTGAAAAACTGCCCAAAGAAGGGGCAGAAGACGGGGTCTACCTCAGGAGGCCAGGTGCAAGCTCTTATAGCACCACCTCAGTCAGGGGGGCAAGTTCAGGTTCTCTCAGTTCCACCAATTCAGCAGAGAGGTAGAACTATTTCCGTTGAAAGTCTGGTTTTTCTGTTTGATCATCCAGTTCGTACTTTGTTTGACTCTGGCGCATCGCATTCTTTTATCTCATCATCGTTAGTTGAGTCACTGCACTTAGACACCAGTCTAGTTGATGATCCCTTGGTTGTCTCAAACCCAATTGGGGGCTCCATATATCTGTCTATGATATGTTTGGGTTTGAAGATTTCTATACTTAGCGTTGAGTTTAGATGTGATGCTTTTGTATTGGGCTTCACGGGCTATGGGTTGATCTTGGGCATGGACTGGTTATCCAGTAATGGTGCCGTTCTTGATTGCGAAAGGAGAGTTGTCAGGCTCATGACCCGCTTGGGTAACACTCTCGAGATCTCTTGCAATCCCATGGAATCTGTTTTGCTAAGTTATCTTGAATCGCTCGATGCTTCGGTCGAGAGTTTGTGTTCTGTCAGAGTAGTCCGGGAATATCCGGATGTGTTTGAAGAAGTAAAGGGTTTGCCTCCGAAGCGGGAGATAGATTTCCGAATTTATTTGGTGGATAATGCCAAACCAGTGTCTTTGCCAGTACGCCACATGGCTCCTCGTGAGAGAAGAGAACTTCATAAGCAAGTAGGGGAGTTGCTTGAGAAGGGGTTTATAAGGCGAAGTATATCGGAGTGGGGAGCTCCAGTAGTGTTTGCCACGAAGGCGGATGGGTCCCTCAGACTTTGTGTGGATTATAGAGAACTTAATAAGCTCACGAAGAAGAATAGACACCCATTACCGAGGATAGATGATCTCTTTGATCAGTTGGTTGGCGCGTCAGTATTTTCGCAGATGGACTTAGCTACAGGGTTTCATCAGTTAAGAGTGGCGGAGGACAGTATAGAGAAGACTGCTTTCCGGACTCCGGATGGTTTTTATGAGTGGCTAGTGATGCCATTTGGGTTGACAAACGCCCCCGCATACTTTGTTGATCTCATGAGTAGAGTGTTCAGAGAGTATCTGAATAAGTTTGTAGTAGTTTTTGTGGATGACATCTTGGTCTTTTCCAAGAATGAAGAAGAGCATGCCTTACATCTCAAGGAAGTGTTGGAGACTCTTCGAGCGCATAGTCTTAAAGCTAAATTCTCTAAATGCCATTTTTGGAGAAGAGAAGTGCGATTCTTAGGGCATGTGGTCTCTAAGGAAGGGATAGCTGTGGATCCCGCAAAGATAGTATCTATCCAGGATTGGAAAGTTCCTAGAAATGCTACCGAGGTAAGAAGTTTCTTGGGGTTGGCAGGATATTATAGGAAGTTCATCAAAGACTTCGCGAAGATATCAGCCCCATTAACCCGCTTGACGAAAAAGAATCTGGTTTTCTCGTGGGATGTAGATTGTGATGATGCTTTCCGACGGTTAAAGAGAGCTTTGACCACCGCTCCAGTTTTAGTGCTCCCGGATGGGAGTAAGCCGTTTGTTGTTTATACCGATGCTTGTGGAACAGGATTAGGCGCAGTCTTGATGCAGGAGGGAAGGGTAATAGCCTATGGAGGGAGACAATTGAGAGTGCATGAGAAGAATTACCCTACCCATGATCTAGAGTTGGCCGCGATTGTTTTCGCACTTAAGTCTTGGCGCCATTATCTTCTTGGTGAGAGATTCGAGTTGTTCACCGACCATAAATCATTGAAGTACTTATTCTCTCAGAAGGATTTAAACTTAAGACAGCAAAGGTGGATGGAGTTCTTAGCATCCTATGATTTCGAGATAGCGTATACCCCTGGTAAGGGTAACGTGGTGGCAGACGCCTTAAGTAGAAAAAGGCTATCTTTGAGTCCATTGTTCGTGGAACGACGAAGCTTGGAGTTTCTTTCTTTGTTTGACTTCAGACCTTCTGTTGATTTTGTACCTGGTTTGTTGGCATCCTTGGAGGTTAGACCTACTCTTTTGAGACGGATTGGCGAGGCTCAGCGAGACGACCCACAGTTGGTTGTGTTGGTAGAGAAGCTTATAAGAGGGGAGTCGTCCAGCCATTTGGGTAGATACACCATAGATGATAAGGGATGGTTGCATAGAGACGGTAGACTTTGTGTACCGCAAGATGAGGGTTTGAAGAAGGCTATTTTGGATGATGCACATCGTTCAAGAATGACTATTCATCCCGGTGGAGACAAAATGTACCAAGACATGAAGAGAGTTTTCTTCTGGGCCGGTATGAAGAAAGATGTGGCCGAGTATGTGGCTAGATGCTTAGTGTGCCAACAAGTTAAAGTGGAGCAAAGGAAACCCGGTGGGTTGCTACACCCATTGGAAGTTCCACAGTGGAAGTGGGATAGTGTCTCGATGGATTTCATCGACGGGTTACCGAGATCGAGGAAGGGCAATACGGGAATTTGGGTTGTGGTAGACAGACTTACCAAGAGTGCCCATTTTATACCCGTAAAAAGTAAGAGGACCGCTCCATGGCTTGCTTCAGTCTATGTTAGAGAGATTGTTAGATTGCATGGCGTACCATCCAGCATTGTGAGTGATCGAGATCCTATTTTCACTAGTGAGTTTTGGAGAAGTTTGCAAGAGGCGGTAGGGACTCAGTTGTGTTTAAGCACCGCATATCATCCTCAGACGGACGGTCAGACTGAGAGGGTGAACCGTATCTTAGAAGATCTTTTGAGGCTTTGTATCTTGGATTTTGGAGGTACATGGGAAGAACATCTTCCTTTGGTGGAGTTCGCATATAATAACAGCTTTCAGTCCAGTATTGGTATGGCTCCTTTCGAAGCTCTTTATGGAAGGCCTTGTCGATCTCCTACATGTTGGTGGGAATCTACGGATAAGATCTTGCTTGGGCCGGATATGGTTAGAGAGACTTCAGAGAAGATTGATTTAATTCGAAAAAGGATGAAAGCAGCGCAAGATAGACAGAAATCTTATGCGGATCGGAGAAGGACGGATCTTGAGTTTGAGGTTGGGGACATGGTTTTTGTCAAAGTATCTCCATTGAGAAATGTTGTTCGCTTTGGGTCCGTAGGGAAGTTAGCACCGAGATTTGTTGGGCCGTTTCCTATTAAGGAAAGGATTGGACGGATGGCATATAGGGTGGAGTTGCCCGACAGACTTAGTGGTGTTCATAATGTATTCCATGTATCACATTTGAGGAAGTGCTTACATGAGACCGCGGAGGTGGTAGAGCCGAGCTTGCTTAGAGATGTAGAGGTAGAGCGTGATGCGACGATTCGACGAGCTCCTACTCGCATCCTTGGGTCAGAAACTAGGAAGTTGAGGAACAGAGAAGTTCAGCTAGTTAAAGTGCAATGGGGAGATGACGAAAGCAATGCTACTTGGGAGACGGAAGCAAAGATGCGTTCTTTGTATCCATTTCTTTTTGAGAGTATGTCTTTTAACTTCTCCTTTATTGCTTGTCTAGTACTTATCTTATCTTTAGTATATCCTCTCGCTAATACCTATGACCTTTAGATAGGGTAAAACCTATGGTTGAAACATGTGTTTGAAACATGTTATGGTTGATGGATGCATATGGATGCAATTGTTTGCTAGTGGTTGCTCGTGGATGCATATACACACACATTAGGCACTAGATCGGCTCAGTCACTTCATGTTGCATATTGCATAAATGGATGTGGTAGTTAGATTGATGGATGTATCATGGCTGTGTTATCATATGGATGATGCATTTTTGTGTATGGTTGTGCACGCATGTAGAAATTTGTATGTGTCAATAGGGTTTCGCATACATATTGGATGCATGGCACTATCATGGTTTGCATTAAGGAGGTTTACTGTATCAGTAACCGCCTGATTTTCGCATTAGGTAAGTACATATACACACACTTTTGCATATATCCATCCAGCATTTAGAATCTTGTAAGGACAATGATTGCTCGTGGATGATGCTTTGAGTAGATGGATGATTGGATGGTAGGATACGTTCTTCCTAACTTGAAGATTTCGGGGACGAAATCCTTTAAGGAGGGGAGAATGTAACAACCCGTATTTTCAATAACCTGTAATAACATAAATCGAGGCAGAATTTAATTCTAAAATGGGAATCAAGGGAAACGGGCTATGCCATTGCGTTCGTCTCGGAAAAATACGCGAAATAGAGTCCGAGTTTTCGAAAATCGGAGTCCGTATGACCAAGATATGGCCTCGCGAAGTTTCACGAAAATTCCCAAATTAAAGTATACTTAATTAAGTGAAATGGGTTGTGTAGATATATATATATATATATATTGATATATATATATATATATATATATAATTGAAAATTTAATAAATAAATATGCAAAAATGCTCAAAACAGCGAATTGGGAGAGGGGAATAACCGAACTGGCCGATTTTTGAAGTCGACCCGAGCCCGCTGGGTCGACTAGGGGTTAATCCAGGGTGTTTGGCTGTCAACCCGTGGGCCGATTCGCTCAAGTGCAGATTTTGCATTTGAATGGTTCTCATGGTCCATCTTTAATCTAAAGGCCCTAGATGGTTCCTACACTTGACTTCTTCCCCAAGACATGCTTTGATGGCTTGGATTGAATCTAGGGTTAATCCTATGGCCTAAAACACTTGCCTAATCTATAAATAAGACCCTAACCTACCCTAATTCATTCATAATTAAACCTAGTGACTAAACTATGGCAAAATGCTAGCTCTCATGGCCTCCACTAATTTTATGAAGAGGGTTGCATACTAATCACTCTCTAATCAACTTCTAATCCCTTCTTAGCATCTTAATCTTCTTCATTTGGTGTTCAAAGTTGCTAGTTGTGAGTTTCTATCACTTTGATGATCTTTTGGTAAACTAATTAGATGAGATGTGATGAGATTTATGGTTTTGTATGTGGGTTAATGAGCTTTGAATCATATGATATGATGTTAGCATTAATCTTATGTTTATGCATGTTGAGTATGTAAGCTTATGCAAGTTTAATATGATGTATGTTATGTTTGCATGATGCTAAATATGCAAGTTGTGGGCTATGTAATCATATGCATGTTATGCAAGTTCATGGTAATATGCTATGCAAGTTACATGTATGTAAATATGCAAGTTACATGTTTGTTAATATGCAAGTTACATGTATGTAAATATGCAAGTTACATGTTTGTTAATATGCAAGTTACATGTTTGTTAATATGCAAGTTACATGTATGTAAATATGCAAGTTACATGTTTCTTTATATGCAAGTTACATGTTTGTTAATATGCGAGTTACATGTATGTAAATATGCAAGTTACATGTTTATTAATATGCAAGTTCATGATGACACATTATGCAAGTCTATAAGCTAATATGCAAGTTTGTTATGCAAAATGAATATGTAAGTTATGTGACATATTATATGCAAGTTATGTGACATGTTATGCAAGTTCATATGCAAGTTATGTGTTTGTTAATATGCAAGATGGCACCTTTGAAACATGTTCATTCATATGCAAGTTGACACCTTTTATATGTGTTATATCATGAACGAAATTACGTGGGAACGATGGGGTAATTAAATGCATAAGTTAATAAGATTGTGTGAAATTAATATAATTATGCATAACACAAAATAAATAAACATAGTATGGGAATTTGCCTATTTGGTTAGGTGTACCCATACTATGTGTTGGGAATTTACCTATTGAGTTAGGTCTACCCCATGGGAATTTACCTATTAAGTTAGGTCTACCCATGTTAAGAAAACTTGATTAATTAGGGATAATTAATATAAAATTATGAGGGTGATTAATTAGGTGTAATTAATTGACTAAGACACGAGGTTGGACTCAGTTGTAGCGTAAAACTGCCCGGACCCAACCGGCTTAACCAGTTGTTACAAATGTTAGCCCAATGTGAGAGGTCTTAGGCACAAACTAAATACGTAATTAATGTAAAGACACGAGGTTAGACTCTGTTATGACATAAGGCTGCCCGGACCCAACCGGCTTAACCAGCGGTCATAAAAGACAGTCTAATGTGAGAGGTCTTTACAAAGGTTACGTTCTTAATTAATTAATTAAGAAACACTTAACCACATTAGCATGTAGAGGGACATGAGGGGTTAAGTGGGTGCCTCGGGTGGCATGAGAAAATCTAGTGGTTGCCTTGGGTGGCAATAGAAAATACGATTAGAATACTTAACCAAAATGGAACATGTAATTAAAACATGATTAAAGGGTTAAGTGGGATATACTAGAAAAAGGGACAAGCTTAGGTGGGTAGCTTGTGGAGGCCCATTTCAACCAGTAACCCATACGTATCTTTGTGGGCTCGACCCATGTCGAGGACGGGACACGCATACTGGGCTTGACTGTAAGAGGCAAACGGGTTAGCGGTGGCAACGCAAGTCCAACGGGCTTCATATGCGTGAGTGGGCCCGGGCTGGTAGGTAAGCCGTTGTTGCATCGAGTAGATATAAGCCGTGCACCTTTAGTTTCATCAGGTTGCCACATTGGGGAATGATACATCCCACGGTGGGGCCAGCACGGGTATCTACGTTAGGGAGCCGATCGAATGGGAAGTAGTGTGTACACCTAGTGGATTGTAGGGCCCCGTGGCGCCTACTTGGTCACCTAGGGGTACGCAGGTACTAATTAGTAAATTTTATAAGTCCTTGGGTGGGATCAACCTTTAAGTTAGGAACGACTGGTGTGGTGCAGTTTAGTAATTTACCTTAGGGAGGGTAGATGCGTCTTTATCCTTTATCTTCGTTTAGTTGACTGCTTAGGGTAGCCATTCATCCCTATATGTTACCGTATATCAGTTTATGTCTTCTCTGGTTACTTTAACGATTGTATTGTTAAAGTTATAGGACTCGCTCAGACTTATGTCTGACCCTGTTGTTTTTATCTTTTTCCCAACCCTCAGGTCCTACGGTGGATCCTAGCAGTAGTGGAGCTTGATCGGATTGCTGTTCCAGTCTTTAGGAGCGAGGATAGATGTAAAGCTCCAGTTATCCAGTTATCTTTTCTTTTGTTTGGCTATTGTATGAGAGTGGGATTATGTACTTCTTTATTTTGATGGATATTGTACTTGACCTTTATTGTGGTTTTATGATGTAACCAGACATGTTTTACTTCCGCTGTTATGAGATGATGTTTTAAAATTTCAAGTACTATTTATATCTGTCTTGTTGTAATTTTTCTGTTCTATATTCACTAAAATACTCCACCGATGCTATGGCATTCCCTTAGTGAGTGATCATAGCGGGAGTGGGGTGTTACAGTCCGCAACCCCCTAAGGAAAAGCAAATGGTGAAAGCATATGCTCTTAATGCTATTCCTTCTTCGTCGAATGCCCCAACTGCGGCGGAGAAGGGAAAGAATGTCGTCATTCAAGGTATGCTTTCTGTTTATGATGTTCCTGTTAGAGTTTTGTTTGATACCGGAGCTTCTAGTTCTTTCATATCTAGTGACCTGGTAGGTAGGTTGGGATTGGAGCCCGAGATTGTCGATAGACCTTTAGTAGTGACGAACCCGATTGGTGGTTCGACTAGTCTTAGCATGATTTGTCGTAATGTGGTTCTATCGAGTCATGGATGCATGTTTGTTTGTGATTGCTTTGTTTTGGGCTTTACTGGGTTTGGCATTATTTTGGGAGTAGATTGGCTCCAAAGATACGGGGTGGTGGTAGACTGTGAGGGCTTGTTGGTGATAGCTAGAGCGGATGATGGGCGGAGGATAGTGTTTGGTGGTCTACCCAGTAAGGGGGTATTGGCTAGTTTTCTAAACTCCCTCGACATTCCGCATAGTGAGTTGTCAGGTTTGCCCGTGGTTGGCCAGTATCCGGATGTTTTCGAAGAAGTGACCGGACTTCCACCACACCGAGAGATTGAGTTTCGTATTGATTTGGTAAAAGATGCCAGACCTATAGTGATGCCACTTCGTCGTATGGCACCAAGGGAGCAGCGAGAGCTCGAGGTGCAAGTCAGCGATCTTTTGAAGAAGGGATTTATCAGAAGGAGTGTTTCTGAATGGGGAGCACCAGTCGTGTTTGCTACCAAGGCGGATGGTTCCCTTCGTTTGTGTGTAGACTACCGCGAGTTGAATAAAGTGACGAGGAAGAACAAGTATCCTCTACCGCGGATAGATGATTTGTTTGATCAGTTGAGTGGCACGAGAGTATTTTCTCAGTTGGATCTCGCGACAGGTTTTCATCAGCTTAGAGTGGAAGCTGAGAGTATAGCTAAAACGGCATTTCGAACGCCGTCTGGGTTTTATGAATGGTTGGTTATGCCATTTGGGCTGACTAATGCCCCGGCATATTTTGTGGATCTTATGAATAGGGTATTCAGAGATCAGTTGAATAAGTCTGTTCTTGTGTTCGTGGATGATATTTTGGTCTATTCGAGGACAGAGGAAGAACACAAGAAACATTTAAGAGTAGCGATGGAGGTGTTGAGAAAACACCAATTGAAAGCAAAGTTTTCTAAGTGTCACTTCTGGAAGAGGGAAGTGAGGTTCTTGGGCCATGTTGTATCAGAGAACGGTATTGCCGTGGACCCAGCAAAGGTGGCTACGGTGCAAGATTGGCCTACGCCCAAGAACGCAACAGATGTAAGAAGTTTCTTGGGATTAGCGGGATATTATCGTAAGTTTATCCAAGGCTTCTCCAAGATAGCAGCACCGTTGACTCAGTTGACAAAGAAGAATCAAGCTTTTGTCTGGGATGAAAGGTGCGAGAATGCATTCAGAAGTCTAAAGGAAAAGTTGACAAGCGCACCAGTGTTAGTCATTCCTAAGGGGGATGAAGAGATGACGGTATACACGGATGCCTGTGGTACCGGACTGGGTGCTGTATTGATGCAAGGCGGTAGGGTTGTAGCTTATGCAAGTCGGCAATTGAAACCGCACGAGAGAAGATACCCTACCCATGATTTAGAATTGGCAGCGATCGTGTTCGCGTTAAAGATGTGGAGACACTATCTCTTGGGAGAAAGATTTGAGCTATTTACAGATCATAAGTCGTTAAAGTATCTATTCTCCCAGAAGGATTTAAATCTCCGTCAGCAGAGATGGTTAGAGTTCTTAGCTTCCTATGATTTTGACATCGCATACACACCAGGAAAGGGCAATGCGGTGGCTGATGCATTGAGTAGAAGACATGCCAGCTTAGGGGCTATGTTCCTTGAATGGAAGCAACTGGAGTTTATCGCGGGGTTTGATTTCAGACCAAAGTGCGAATTGGATCCAGAAATGTTAGCGAGTTTGACGATCAGACCCACTTTGATTGAGCGGATCGGCTCTAGTCAGAGGGACGATCCTAACCTATTGGAAATCATCTCCAAGTTAGAGATGGGTATCGATGAGGAGGTGAACAAGTATGGGCTTGATCGAGATAGATGGCTTAGAAAGAATGGAAAGCTTGTTGTACCCAATGTCAATGGATTGAGGGATGAAGTGCTTAGAGAATGTCATCACTCAAAACTGACTATACACCCCGGTGGTAATAAGATGTATCGAGATATGAAGCAGGCCTACTACTGGGAAGGGATGAAAAGAGACGTTGGGAAGTTTATATCCAAATGCATGAATTGCCAGCTAGTTAAAGCCGAGCAAAAGAAGCCTAGTGGGTTGTTGCAACCATTAGAAATTCCCGAATGGAAATGGGAGCAAGTCTCGATGGATTTCATCGATGGTTTACCAAGGACTAGATCGGGATATGACGGCATTTGGGTAATTGTAGATCGACTGACTAAAAGTGCAAGGTTTATACCAGTCAAATCGACCAGAACGGCAGCTAAGTTAGCAGAGTTGTATATGAAGTGGGTAGTGAGATTTCATGGAGTACCTAAAAGCATTGTGAGCGACCGAGACCCGTTGTTTACTAGTGGGTTTTGGAAGAGCTTACAAGAGGCTCTAGGGTCAGAGTTACATCTCAGTACCGCATATCATCCTCAGACCGACGGTCAGACGGAGAGGGTGAACCGTATTTTGGAAGATCTCTTGAGAGCATGTATATTGGATTTTGGAGGATCATGGGATGACCATTTGCATCTAGTAGAGTTTGCATATAATAATAGCTACCAATCCAGTATCGGTATGTCTCCGTTTGAAGCTTTGTACGGAAGGCCGTGTAACTCACCATCATGTTGGATAGAGACTGGCGAGAAGTTTATGCTTGGACCAGATGTGGTGAGGGAAACTTCAGATAAGATCAAGATCATTCAGCAACGAATGAAGGCAGCCCAAGATAGGCAGAAGAGTTATGCTGATAAGAGGCGAAGAGACTTAAAATTCTCCGTTGGTGACTTGGTGTTTGTCAAGATTTCCCCGTTGAAGAGCGTAATACGATTTGGCAGGAGGGGCAAGTTGGCACCAAGATTTGTTGGCCCATTCCCTGTTCTTGAACTAGTCGGGAATTTGGCATATAGGATTGACTTACCAGAGAAGATGGCGGGAGTTCATAACGTATTTCATGTTTCCCAACTAAGGAAGTTCGTTCACGACTCAGATATGACTATTTCACCTGATCAGTTAGAGGACTTCGAAGTAGAACCCGAGGCGGTTGGGAACTGCAAGCCGGCCCGTATTGTCGAGTACGACATGAAGCAACTTCGAAGGAAGGCGGTGAAGCTAGTCAAGGTACAGTGGAGCGAGGACGAGAGTGATTGTACTTGGGAAACAGAGGAGGACATAAGGAAGAAGTATCCAGAACTCTTTGTCTGGTAAGATTTTGACTTCGATTTAGTTTTTCCGCATGCTAGGATAGGCTTGTTTGCTTGTTTTGCATATTTGATTGTTGTATATGGTTGTTAGGCATGCGGGATCCTTTGTATGTTTTGGGTTAAGGAATTTCGGGGGCGAAATTTCTTAAGGGGGGAAGAGTGTAACGACCCGCGTTCTACGCATCATAGGATCGTAGGATATTTATTTCTTTCACATACGAGGTCGTATGGTCATGTAACTTTGGGAGACGACTATTGGGGTCATTTCCCATGTTCGTGATTTTTCCCGATTTTTAAATGACCATTTTACCCCTAGTTGGCACTGTTTTGGCCATAACTTTTGACTGGAAAGGAATTTTGACCTGAAACCACTTCCATTGGCTTCGGATGATGGTTTCTCTTTCCGTAGAGTTGTCACATTAGCCAAACGGTCTTACCGTTTGGGAGATATGGCTGAAACAAGTTTCAGATGGTTAAAAACAGCTTAATTGGGCTTAACCGGGTGATTAGCAGCTAGGCCCAAGGGGAATTTCGGGTTTAGGGGTATATGGAGGCTGATTAGGGTTAGAAAACATTTCTTTAGACATTTTCCAGCCGCCACTTTCATTTCTCTTGACCTAGCCATGGCCTCCACTCTCTAAATCTCTCTAAAACACCCAAAAATCACTTTCTAATTGGAGATTAGGCATAGCAAACATCAAACCAAGGAGTATTAGCACGAGAACCGAGGTAGAGCTGCTGTGTAGGATTGGGAACAGCGCCAAATCAGAGAATATTTCAGTTTTGGGGTTCTAGTTGTGGCAAAGGTGAGTGATAGCATCGTTTTGACACTAATTACAGTTAATTAAGGGTAATTAGTGAAGATTAGCGAATTTATACGTAAATAAATTCTGGAAAAATTCTTAAAATTCTAAAATAATGTTTTAAGGCTCTGTTAGAAATTTGGGTTAATTTCGATGTGTTTTGCTAATCGTATGCTTAAACATGATTAAGAGGGATTATAGGAAAAGGTGAGGTTTTGGCCACTTTTGATTCATTTAAATTGTTGTTTGTTGCTTGTGGTTGCTGTTATATGTTGCTATGACTCTTTGGTATGCTTTGTGATTGATTCCAATAGTTAGATTGGTCGAAAACGCCGTCGAGAGGCGTATAAACAGTTGCTGGAAAGTTGCAGAAAACTGCAGGGTATCTGACCGGATCGGATCGGATAAGGGAGACCCGAACCGAACCGATGTAAGGACTCCGACCCGATCCGCTGAAAGACGATGAGCACGAATCGATGGAGGCTATACTACCCGAACCCCCTCCACGAGATGATGACCAAAGGAGATCTTGAATCGTAGCACCATGCCACGATCCGACCCGCTTGCACGATCCGAATCCCTCGTGACCAGACAGTGCGACCCGAACCAGTGATGGCGATGCGACTTGGAGACTCCGACCCGAACCGAGCACCACGAGACGACCCGAACCGGAGTTATGCACTGGAGGGGGCCACCACGACCTGAGGATCACGATCCGATGGAGATGGGGAACTTGAACCGACCCGACCTGGGGAAGCTCAACACGACCGATCCGAACCAGGAAGGCTTCGACGATCCAACCCGAGCGTGAAGGATGATCCGAACCGATCCGAGGTTGATGGCTACGAGCTGGTGACTGCGAATCGAACCAGGAAGTTACGAACAGAACGAAGACCGATCCGGAGGGTGATGACTGAGAACCCGAGATGCAAAGGAAGTCCAATTGAGAAGTTAGAGCTCAAGATTTAGATGGGAATCAACGAGTTCGCTTCATGGTTGGGCTTTGCTGCGGGACGCGTGCCAAGGGGTTATCGACGTCTATAGCTTTGGACCACTATGGTAGGAGGTACGAAGGCGGATTCAGGGCCATTATGGCATCGGTAGAACCAAGGGCTACGACCAATGAAGTGGGTCATTGAAATGTTTGGTCATGACTCCAAGTGTTTGGCTTGGTCACAGCGGGGTTTCTACAAGTCGGGATTCGTCGTTACCTCGATTTGTCTAGTGTTCCAAAGTGGTAGATATCGTACGCTTTACGCACTGAGTGAGAGATGTGAGGATGGTTGCTACGGATGATTGGTTTGCTATCATTGTGACATGCACACCCCACCCCCGTATTCTTGCATTATTTATTATGGCACCTTGGAGTATTGTACGGTATGTGGTACTAACTCTTTGGTTGCAGGTCCAGGTTCAGGTATGGTTTAGTATACCTGTTATTATTCTGTTTAGATGCTTATCGCTCATACCAGGCTTTATGTCTGACCCAGAGTTTTATGTCTCCTCTTATTACTCTGGGTGCTCACTCGAGCAGACTAGAGACAGGTTAGCTGGCGATGTACGGGTAGATGATCCGGAGACGAGCAGGAGGCTTCCACGTAATATATATATTATTCTCCCTGTGTTGTTGAAGATCACTGCTTGGGCATTGTTGGTGTATCTTCTACTTCAGCTTTCTTTTGTTTAGAGACAGTAAATTTGGAAAATTGTAATAAGCTGTATTTGGATTTCCGCTGCTTTGATGATTGATGTTGATTTTAGCTATCAGCTTATGCACTGTCTCGCCTGTTTTGTGTCAAGTATGTTATTATTATATTTTATTCCATGCGCTGTGAGACATTCTGCAGGTTTCTTGATTAGTTCATTCTCTTCTTTCCTTTCTCTTGACGTCCGTCCTGTGCTAATCGGGCATGTGTACAGCGCACTTTCGGAGGAAATACAGACTGGTGCGGGGCGGGCCGTCACAAGGAGGGGGCGCGGCAGTCTTCGAGGGGGTGGAGGGAGCGTGGGCGAGGGCGGCGCCGCCTAAGGGGGGGGGGGGCGCGATCGATTCTTCCCTCTTTTATTTTATTTTATTTTATTTCGTTTGACTGAGTTTGGGTTAAGGGGGGAGATATAGTTTTATATAATTATATATTTAATTTATTTTTAAATTCAAAAAGCAACTTTTTATCTTGAATTCGAAATCAAACCCACCGACTGTTGTCCATAGCTAATTACCCCCATTCCGAACACAATGGGATATATATCGTAAGTTGATTCGACTGTTTCGATCAGTTTTTGTCAAAATCAAAATATAACTCTATATATTGAATTTGAACGCGCATTTTATTTTACCGGGGCAACATACTAATTTCAAAAATTCTAGAAAAATATTTTCTAGCTTCATATTGACGATACGGTCCTAACAAAACTAGTTTTGTCGAATTCTGAGACCGTCTGAAAAATGGTCCTCTTCCAATCGATTAAAAATCAACTAAAACTGCCAAAACATATTTCACTTCGCCACGCTCACATATTGATTCGAAAAATTATGAATTTTGGAATCTAGCAATATCTTGACATCACGGACCCAACAAAAGTGGTTTCGTCGAAAACCGAGGTCGTTTGCAAAATTTCCATTTTTAAGGGCCAGAATTCCATAGCGACTATTCTGAATTTTCAACTGGGCATAACTTTTTATCCCCGCTATGAAATTTTGATTTTTCGGATTCATTGGAAAGATATTCTCAATTAGATTCAAAAAAATTTGGTTTTGTTAAAATCCGGTTTATTTTGCACCCGGTACATTCATTTGAAATTTGAAATCGAATCATCGAACTACCGCGCCATTTTCTATTTCTTTTATAATTATAATTAAATAATTATGTTCTAACGATGATCTATTAAATATATACGTTCGAATTCTATTCAAATTAAATTTCTCGTCGTCATTATTTAAAATAACATTTTAAATGTTCAAAATTCACTAAAATCGCCAAAATAAATTTTTTAAATTGGCTCAGATTTCCGGGTTATTACAAATAATCATCTTCTTGGCCTCTTACGCTATTTGGAAAACATTTCCATATACCATCTTCTTTTATTTTCTATACTTAGAAAATATCTTCTATTTATAATTGGAAACATTCCAATTATTTATCCCTCTTCCCGACTCGTTTGTTTCCATACATAGGAGATATTTATTATTATTTTCCAAAGTTCCACTTCCTTGGGTTAAAACGAATGTTGCGTAAAACATTGTTGCAACAACCCAAAACACTGCATTCAACTAACTCTTATTCAAACATTTCTCTTTGAGACTGGATCTTGTTATTTATCAGTTAAAAATGAAATCAATCAAGTTGGGGTATAACTACCTCTCAGACCTTGACTGAAAACATTATTAACTTCAAAACGGACAAGACCACTTATCTCGAATAATCAACATCATACAAACCAATTATTCATTTTTAAACCTGTAAACATTTCGCTTTCTAATTTTTACCAGATTTAATTATAGATTTTCTTTTTGTTTATAGTATTCTATTTTCAAGTTCATTTCCTTATCAAATTCTATATATATTGATACATTGATTTCTAACTATCAAATTTTCTTAAAAATATTCTAACTCCTTAAATTTCGGGAAAATTTCGCCATTACCTCCTTTGTACCGGCAAATAGTTCAAACCTCAACTTGCCTCTATAGGCCCTTTCCATTCAAAAAGGAAATCAAAAAGCCAAGTGGCTTGCCGATTCGGCGCATAAAACCTCATATGGAATTTAAACATGTACCTTATTGTCGGGCACACGAATTATAATCTTCATACACTTTATTACAAACCTGCTTAATCTAAGTTCACCTGTTTCCAATTTATCCCAACTCAATCCGGTCATTTTAACTCAATTTGCTAATTTATTCGTTAATTAGCTATTTTGCCCATTTCACTTTTATTTGAACATATCATGTTAGTCTATATTTTAATTCGCTTATAAACAAGTCAAATTTCATTTCCAACTCAAGTTCCTTTTCGATTTCGAATAAAATTTCTCAAATCACCTTTACTTATTCAAAGCCCAATTTCTTACCAAATTTCAATTTACTAATTTTTATTCAAATTAGTTAGTTCTATTCAATAAGTCAAAAATATGATTTTTGTTCCAAAAATCATTTCATTACATCACTTGAGTTTGTATTTATTTTACAACTCAAGTCTGGATTTTTCTAATGAAAACTCGGATTTTTATTTACTTAAAATCCTTATATTTATTTAAATAAACCGTAATAGTTTTATAAGGGTTATGGCGCTGTTTTTTTGAAAATTTGATTTTGACATAACTCAAAATCTATACGACGAAATTCAAAATTTTCTCTTCCATTAGAAAACTATTATCAAATCGTTCATGATGATTCTTGTTTCAAAGAATTCCGACTTAATTTGAGTTCTATATATTCAATTGAAGTTTGAATTGCCAATTTACGAACTGCCGCGCTGCGGCGAGTTTGTTTTAATTATATTCATATATACAAACGTTTAAACTTCGTTTATATATAAATTCTAACTCCATTCTAATATATATTTTAATATATTTTAAACCAATTTTCCAAATTCAACTTAATATTTCCGATTATCTATAATTTTCGATTTTCTCTTACTTGGTAATAAATTTATTTATCCTTCAGTCTTCTATATTTAATTCCAATTCCATTTAAAAATAAATCATTTATAAAATTTGATATAATCGAATTTTAATTATAAACCCGTTGAATTCTTCTCAAATCAGCTTATATTCCGAATTCCGAAATATAATTTATAATTTTATATATAATGAATTTATAATTTATTTCTCTAAATTTATAACACTATTTATAAATTTAACTTCCTTGTTTCATATATTTAAACAAGTTCCCTTTTCAAATTTCTGTATGAAACTCCATCCGTTTGATATTCCGAATTGCGGAATAAAAACCGTTGTTCCCTTTCGAATTATTTCAAAATCTATTTTTAAATTCGTATTTGAATTTAAATATTCAAATTATCTCTTGATAATTAATTCATTATATTTATAAACACCATTTTATAAATTTCCTTGTTTTATATTTAAACAAGTCTACTTCGAAATCTATTTAAAACTAAAATCTTATTTTGGAACTTTCTATTTATAATAACTTTTATATATAAAACCCAATTTATTTCCATATTCAATTTAACTTCTATTTAAATAAATTTGAATTAATCGAATTCAAATCATAAACCCTTACGGATTTATTTTAGTTCAATTTATATTCTGAACATCAAAATAAATTCCATCGTTTATTTATTTAAAACGATTTCCCCATTTCTATTTTTAAATTCACATTTGAATTTAAATATTCAAATTATCCAATGATAAATTTTCCACTTTATTTATAAACACTGTTTATAATTTCACGTCAAATCTCGTATTATTAATTTATAAACAACGTTTATAAATTCATTACTTGTTTTATGTATTCAAACAAGTTAATATATTTATAGTCCAATTTAAATTCAGATTCTATTTTAGATAAATAGATTTTTCCCTCTAAAATCTCAAATATCATTTTCACGATATTTTTACATATCAGCATTTTAGCCCATGATACTTAAACATCCAAAAACACTCAATTATCAAATCATGGGTTTTATAACACTTCATATAATGATAATATATATGAAAAAAAACGTATAACAATATTTTTGAGGAATCCAGTTGGATTCCTCCAACCCGTTTCCCTGCATCCACAGACGTTAGCCAACATAAATAATACTTATCCTGCTTCGAGGCAGGATATCGCGGTATAGAAGGTCATCCACTATCATAGCGTGGGGCGTATAGGATCATCCGCTAATGATACTGCGGGCATCTGCTAATGATACTGCGGGAATTCAACCACCAATATATATATAATAACCACAAACCAATCCTAAATAACTAATATATATTTTATAGCCATAATCATATTTTAATGCAACCAAACAACCAACAGACAAGTATTTTTAACAAATAAAAATAATTCTAAATAAAAACGGAGTGAGATTTACTCACCAGGGTTTTTATTTTGCAATCCATTTTGATTCTGATTAATTCTGAATAAAATTCCAGATTGTAATTTCAAAGCTATCACCCAATTTAGTCTTGTTCGTGCATTTCGGATCCTGCATAAATTCGTTTACGGATTATATTAGTTGACCATTTTTAATATTAAACTAAACCATTGAGCAATTTAATTATAATAAGATTTTAATAACTAAATTTGAAGTAAATACCTTAATCCTCTTCTCTACTTTTCAACCTCTCCTTGTAGATTTTTCATCCAAAAGCCGAGTCCACCTTTCTCCTTGAATCTCTTTTACATCACACAATACAAGCCTCATAAAAACCACTATCACTTTCCATATCAATCACTACCCTACGCACCAAGCAATTTCCATTAACAACTGTCCATCAACGCAACTGCTTGTAAGCATCATCATTGGCCGAACACAGCCTGTTAGAGTGACTGTTATGTCACTTATTTGGACGGAAAAACCCTCAACTCAGTCACCAAATCCCTTTTCTTCGGCAACTCCATCACGAGATCAACCCAACATCGAACTCGAATCCACATCGACCTTCCAGAAACCCACCATCGCATTCACAATATCCAAAAACCAACGCGTCCTTTCAGCGTTCAAGTGCCAAATCCCCCCATAGTACCACATCGGTATCGCACCTCCCCAAATGATTCAGTCCCTAACATAGCGCTTCACCTTAGTAAATGATAACACCTTCTATCGCCAAATGATATCAACATTGCTCCTCACGTGCGCACTTTTCCATTTGACCTGAAACACCTCTGCCTGCTCACAAACGTCGATCCCCCTCCAAATAGCAATCGCACCTGAATCGATTTGTACTGGAGCGGAGCTCGTGCTTCTATGAAAATATTAAATCCAACCACGTTCGATTTTGGTTTTTAATTGACATTTAAAGATCTGATTTTTTTGTTTTGATTTTATTATAGGATTTGATGAAAGGGGAACGTGTAATAGAATTGGGGCTAAGGGGCACGTCTTTAAATTGGAAACAAAAATGAATTCACAATCGCTTTGAAATCCCAGAGGAACGAGATGAAAAGAATGAAAAGGAGAGGGAGTGTCGCGAATTTTATAAAGGAAGAAAGCTTAGACGTGAAGGAAGGAGGTCTACGGGAGGTACACAGGGTAGGGTAACTTAAGTACATTGTATTAAATTTTGATTAGATATAAAGAGATTTTTATCATTTTTGAATAGATTTCAATTTGATTAAAGAGATCTTTATTCTTTTAAAACAGATTCGGATTTGATTTCGAACCTATCCACAATCAAATATCTCGGGGTCCATTAATTTAAACCACGAACCACTATTTTAGCGTATAGACCGACATTTAAATGTTATTGCATTATTCTGAACTAAACTGAATATATTTTCATATTTAATTTTCAACGTATATACCGTATTAAATTAATATAATATAATTTAAATTTAGAACTAATCAATTCACTGTTAATAAAATAAATTTATTATCGTCCATATTCAAACGCAATTAGTATTGATCATCTGAATTGTTTTAATTCAGTTTTTGACTTCGATTTGAATTATTTTCGTATAACAATGATTATATGTATTCAAAATAAGTTGTATATTGATTATAACTCGATAATTCAATATAAAAATTCTTTTATATTATTAATTCAATATTTAAAACAATATTAAATATTTAAAATTAATCGACCAAAATACGGGTCGTTACAAGGAGTGCGAAAAAACGGACTGAAATCAAAACAAAATCTGAACCGTTCAGAAATAAAGAATGACGGAGTGGAACCCCAAGGTGAGAAATCCTCGCTGAAATTTTTTTTTGTACAGTTATTTATTTTATAACTGCATATATGAACTGTTCCCCATCGTCCACAGACCATGGGCGACTTGTTTGATTGTTTGGTTTGGTTGATTAGATTATTTGGTTGAATTTGGTTGTTTGGGTGAAATGAATTGATTAGAATTGTTATGTGTGTATGGCGCGAGCCGATATCAGGAGAGGGGTAATGCCAGACATTACCCGATTTTGATATCACGCCGTTATGCTGCCAAAATTTTCTAAAATATATTAGAACAATAAAAATATTATTTTTATTGTGTAAATGAATTGAATAAATATTTTATTTGTTAAAAATATAATTTTTAACGTGTATATGAATAAAATAAATATTCATTTACAAATCAGACGATTTTTTTATGTACACCCATTTGACTGATATGGATTAGGACGATAAATTTTACACATCGCCCACCTGCACGAATAAAATTCATTATTTGTTGATTGAAACCCCACACGGGTATTGGGATGATATGGGACATACACTAATCCCAATATTTAGTTGTACGTCAATCGATTGGTCAACAAGCTATGTAAGCATTGAATATTTATATTTAATGCTTATATAGTGTAGAATGCACTCTAGATGATGGTTGATTGTTTATTATTGTTGTTATACTCATTTGTTGTGTGAAATCCATATAAATAACATTATATGGTAATTGACTATGTCTGATTCCAGTTTAGAAAGAATGAATATTTTAAAATAACGAATATTTTAAAATAATGAATGTTTTAAAATAATATTCAGTGAAGGATCAAAAAATGATTTAAATGTACGATATGGGATGGACACTAATATATTTAAAAATATAAAGTCGTGTTGATTAGATGTGTGCCATTTTGACACGAACGATATTTATACCGATTTTATTCATATTTAAAATGAATATCGAAAAGGAAGTGATTTCAAAATATAATATTTTGAAAATATTATTATTTTTATATTAATGATATGGAATATTCAATTTTGATTTGAAATTGAATATGAAGTTGAAATCATTTTGAAAACGAAATTTAAAACGATTTATAAAATACGTTTTGAATGGAAATCGACGAAATATATATTATATATTATATATAATATAATGGCCTGAATAGAACGCGTCGCGCTATGATTGTTCGCGAATTTCGACCATTGACTTCGAATGGACATTACGGGAGATTCGACCGTCGGATTCTCCTAAAACCGGAACCATTGGGTTCGTATTGAAAAGAGATTTCTAGTGAATACTAGGGATTTGAAATCTAACAGTTGGATTCGGAATTATGTCCAAATCAAATTTGGAAAAGGTCGTTGTAAGTGCAGTTCGATGGCCGTTTATGGAAATCGACTGTACGGGCCTTAATAAAATTATTAAAAATATCAATAATTAGTGTAAAATCATAAGAAATGATTTGGAAAGAATTGGCATGAAAATTCCATATTTCAAAAGATAAAAATAGATTTTTATTGAAATGAACTAGTTATTAACTAGAATTATAATCCAATATTTTTAATAAATAAATTGGATTTGAATTGGTTTTAAAAATAACCAGAATTTCCAATATATATTGGAATGGATTTGAATCGAAATTGTCTTCGAAATATTTCAATGTTGGATTTCGTGATTATACAGATATTGTTATGGAAATTTGAAAGATATATTTATATCGTTATTTCTCATACGATATTTGTTGGCTGTAGTATTTGATATTGAATATAAGCCGATATATTTTCTATTCAGAGCCTTGTATTTAATATCAAATGGGATTTTGGGTTTGTCGTGAACGGTGTCTTTAGTAACACTGTTCTTGAACCCCATGTGAAGAGAATAAATGTTTTAATTAAGATTGTTAGAGTTTCCAATTATATTTAATAATTAGAATAAAATGGAATGTGAATTGGGTTTATCGTGAACTGTGTTTTTAACACATTCGTTCTTTAACCCGATTTGCAGTGAAATGGGATTTGGAATTTATAAATCTTTTGTTAAGATTTAAAGGAAATTTTCCAAGGTGAAGTTTTCCAATTTAATAAAATAAATTGGAATGGAATTCGATTTGGTAATAATTGAAGTGGACTTCTGTGGAGGAAGACTATTACTATATATGGAATTTTAGAGGCTTTGTCGTTATTCCATTTATAGTATCGGTTGAATATAGAAGTTCATATCGATTACATATATTGATCTGTTTTCCGTGAAGATTCCATTGTTAATGGAATGTGATTTTGGGTTTATCATGAGATGTGTTTTAAATGACACTAGTTCTTTAACCCAATTAAAGACAAGATTTACTTCTTAACTTTGAACAATCATTAAGTAATGATTTTTGGAAATTAAAACTGAATTAGAGTTTTAATGTATCTTTAATTAGATTGAAAAGAGAATGTGATAATTTAAATTATCAAATTCGGGAAATGATTGAAAATGGAGTGCCACCAATTTTACTCCAGGCGATAGTTAAATCTTTAATTAGATTTGAATATGAAATGGTAATTGAATTTACCAATAACATCGTGGTGTTAGATATGATCATATGAAGTATTACCAGTTTTGCTTCATGGGATTAATAGGTTGGGATTGGGAAATTAAACAAATGATTACTTCGGTAAGGTGCGCTAATCCCGACTAGTTTGGAAAAACCATAATTTGATTTGAATTGATATCCAAAGGAAGATCAAAGAATAAATTTAAAGAATTTATCTTTGATAAAATTAATGGGAACCTTTCCCAAAGGATAAGAATATTTGAATAAATGCAAATTCTGGATTGGAATGAGGCGTATGTTGTGTTTTTATAGAACTTGTTTATTATATACGCGAGTTATTCAGGAAGACCATGTTTATCCCATTCTGAATAACTGATTCGGCGATATGTCGAGGATGAAGACGATGGTTAAAGACCGGAGGTCTTCACATCGTTTGGATGATTACTGATGTCTTGATTGGGCTGTACACGCAAGACAAGGTAATAAGTGGTGATCGTCCAGGCGTACTTGGAGATCGACCGGATATGCAAGGGCCTATCTCCTGTATTGGACATATGGGACGAGGAATAAGGTGCCTCCGGTTTCGTTCAGACCCAGAATGAACTGGTAAATGGATGTGTGTCTGACATCGGATTTCATTCTGTGTGATTGATAGATATGGTTGCACAGCGTGAATTTCCTGTGTGGCATGCTGAGATGCAATTGATCAAGGATTTTATTGAAAAGCAGAGTCTTGTGGTTGATGATCAAAGCACGGCTTTGATATAGCATAGCTTTGTGTAGCGTTGATTCGCGAGCCTCACACCCCAGTGTGAACCATAAACGAGAGAGGACATCAAGCAGGGCATGCGTTTCCTTCTATCTAGGAGTGGTGTCAGCGTTTTGCAAGCCCTGACGTTTTACTTATGTGGATGATGGATAACGAGGCACCTCGGTTATATCGCTTATTCCGGGGCCAATGGTTTGGTCGTCATATGACCAGTTTACGCCCGACTAGGGCGGGGAAACGCATTGTTCAGGCATTTTAATCCACTTCGTGTGGATCGGCCCTGACGATCCAAGGGTCACTCGAGCTCTGATCTTGAGACATGGGCTAGATTGTCTCGAAGCAGTAAGGACGATCCCTTGTCTTAGTTCACAAATGGAAATCCAACTTCTAATATGTGATTTTGCGGTTTTAATTGTAGAGCCTAGTATGACGACATAGTGGGATGGGGCACTATGCCGTCTATGATTGATACATTTATATTTGAATTTTTTTTTGACACTATACACTTGTAGTAATAGTAAAAGATGAAATTTCACGTACCAAGCATATTTGGCTATTATAAGGTAATACTCTATCCTCCGGCTTGCATTGCATTGTGTGATGGGACCTGAGTCTTATAATAGCTTCATTGTTCTTTATTTAGCATTGCTTTGTTGTTTTTATGCACTGGTATTCTTGGGAGGAAACCTGTTTCATGTTGTACGGCGTGGTCCCTTGATTTACCTTACTTTAAAACCAAGATAATAAATGTTTTAGTTCTCACACTAGTCACATGACTGACCTGGAGTTTATTGTTTTTAACCTAAACTCTGGGTGCCCCTATTTTCCACACGGGCAGCTAGTAGTTTTGGTTTTGCAGATTTATATTCACAGGATCCTGGTTTACAGCTGGAATGATATTCGGAAAGCTTTGTATCCGTATATTCTTTTTAGTTGTGTTTTTGTATTATTTTCCGCTACATTGTAACTTGTAAATCTCTAATATTTAGTGAATGTGGAATTTTTATTCATACTTTGTATATTCTTGTATTCTGATGAAATTGTTGTAATAAGCAATGAAATGTTCTTCTGTTTGTGTTCTGATTTGTCGTGCCCTCAAAGCAAACTGGGCTTTCCTTTACGGGGAAGTTCGGGTCGTTATATTTGGTATCAAAGCATTGGTTTACAGAGCTCGGAGAACAATACATGTTAGAACCAAACTAAAGAATTCATCAGAGATTGGATTAGTAATATCCAATGAGAATGACTCGTTAGAGATAGGATCAGTAGTATCCTAGAATGAGTGTGAAGAGTGATATTTTTAAAATGAAAACGAATTTTATTTTGAAAATTTAAACCTGTTTATATGTATTTGAATATTTATTTTAAATCGATTTGGACTATCGAGTATATAGATATTTTAATATACGTCTGATCCACGTGTATTAAAGCCTCAAATATACGGGATGGATATAGGATCACAATCTAGTCGCCCGGAGATGGTTCTGATGATCGCTATAGTATGTACATCATCAGAATTTATGTTCGTGTTTCGAAAGTGAGATATCTATATATTTCCAATTGACTGGTGTGAGAACCAAAATATAGTTAGAATATATTGTTGGGGATTGGCATCAAAAACATGATTTTTGAGTATATAAAAAATTATGAATTTGAAACGTTAATCAACTAATTGATTGCTGATTGTGTTGTTTGATTATTATTTTGATTAACTAGAATTTGGACCCATTAAGCCAAATTGTATCAAATGTTGAACTGAATTGAAACCTGATAGAAATTGCATGCATATACATGTATATACGTTGAACAGATCATAGCAGGGAAGCTAAGCAGAGGAATAAAATTGTTTGCCCGACAAATAGGTACATTTTTATTGTATTTCTTGGGGTTTTTGATGATTTTATGAGCCGATTCGCTAGCCGCTTGGCTGCTTCTTTTTCTATTTGATTGGAGAGGTCTATGTGGCGGTTTGGGGATTTTCCCGGTGCTCCCGTACAAAGGAGGTTATGGCGATTTTTTTTGAAAATTTAGGGTGTTAGTCAAATTTTTGAAAAATTTGAAAATTCTTAGAAATTGAAAAGTTGAAGAATAAAAGCCAAACCGAAAGTTGAGTTGATTAGTTAAACAGCTTTCAGCTCCATTCCTTTTCGAGGACGAAAAGATTTTACGTGGGGGAGATTGTAACAACCCGGAAAATCAAAACCAATTTAAAATTTTTATTTTTGTAATTTTAATGAATTTTGAATATTTAAAATGAATTATTTTAAATAATAACGACTAGAAATTTATTTTCAATAGAATTAGAACGTATATATTTATTCAAATCAAAATTAGAATATAAATATTTATTTTAATTATAAAAGGAATTGAAAATGGCGCGGTAGTTTTAAAATTCGATTTCAAATTCCAAATGAACGTACTAGATCCAAAATAAACCGAATTTTAGTGAAACCAAAAATATTAGAATCTATTTGAAAATTTCTTTCCAACGAATCTGAAAAATCAAAATTTCATAGTTGGAATAAAAAGTTATGCCTAGTTGAAAATTCAGAATAGTTGCTATGGAAATATAGCCCTTAAAAAGAGTAATTTTGCAAACGGCCTCCGTTTTCGACGAAACCACTTTTGTTGGATCCGGGATGTCAAGTTATTGCTAGATTCCAAAATTCATATTTTTTTTGAGATTAATATGTGAGCATGGCGAAGTTAATCGTGTTTTAACAGTTTTAGTCAATTTGGATCGAACAGAAAATAGTCATTTTTCAAATGGTCTTCAAGTTCGACGAAATTAGTTTTGTTAAGACCATATCGTCAATGCGAAGCTAGAAATAATTTTTCTGGAATTTTTAGAGTCCGTATGTGGGCCCGGTAATTTAAAATGTGCATTTGAATTTAAAATATATTGATTTATATTTTAATTTTAATAAAAACCATTCGTAATCGCTGAATTGGCTTATGAAACATATCCCATTGTGTTTGGAATGGGGGTAATTAGTTGTGGACGACAGTCGGTGGGTTTCGTTTGGAGGCCGAAATAAAAAGTTGCCTTTCTGAGGTAATAAAATAAAATAAAATAATTATATAAAAAGCCCCCAACCCCACCTTTCTCTCTTATACGTAGTCAACACCCCTTACCCCCTTTATCCCGTCGTTCAAATCGATAGTAGAAGAAAAATCAAAATCAAAATCGCTCCATCGCTCAGCCCTCCCGGCACGCCACAGCCCGCCGCCAACGCGAGGCGCCTCCCCCTTGTCAGCCCTGAACCCCCACCTCCTCTTCCAATCTCCCTCCCTGTCCCTTTCTTCGAAAAAACCGAACCCTTAAACCCCCTCTACCCCAATCCGTGCAGCCATGGCCTGCTTCGCGCCGGTAGCCGCCTCCGACCATACCACACCACTGCGCCGCCATGTCACCAGACCCCTTCCTCCGATTAAAACCGTGAGTTGTTTTTCTATTTATTTATTTACATTTATTTTATTTTTAGTTTATTTTATAATCGTGTTTAGAAAAATAGGATTTTATAACGCTCTAGAAGTATGATTTTTAAACAAAGAGTCGATATTTGATTCTTATTTTAAACAAAGATTTGATTTTTATTTTAAACAAAGATTTAATTTTTATTTTAAACAAAGGTATGATTTTGTTTATAGAGAAGATTAGGCTTTTTATTGTAGAAAGAGATGATTTTCATATATATGAAAGTGAAGTAAAAATGTGATTTTTATTTTAGAAGTAGCGATATAAAAATATGATTTTTATTACATGAGAAGTGAAATAAAGTACGATCTTTACATGTATGGTTTTGAAATAAAAATTTGATTTTTATAATGAAGTAGCGAAGATTAAAAATATGATTTTTAGTATATGAACATCATATTAAAAATATGATTTTTACTATGAACAGCATGAAAAGGAATGCGATGGAACAGACTGTAATCAAAACAAAATCCGAACCGTTCAGAAATAAAGAATGACGGAGTGGAACCCCAAGGTGAGAACTCCTCACCGAAATTTTCTTTATACAGTTATTTATTTTATAACTGCATATATGAACTGTTCCCCGTTGTCCACAGACCATGGACGACTAGTTTGATTGTTTGGTTTGGTTGATTAGATTATTTGGTTGAATTTGGTTGTTTGGGTGAAATGAATTGATTATAATTGTTATGTGTGTATGGCGCGAGCCGATATCAGGTGAGGGGTAATGCTAGACATTACCAGATTTTGATATCGCGCCGTTATGCCGCCAAAATTTTCTAAAATATATTAAAACAATAAAAATATTATTTTTTTGTGTAAATGAATTGAATAAATATTTTATTCTTAAAAATATAATTTTTAACGTGTATATGAATAAAATAAATATTCAATTACAAATCAAACGATTTGTTTATGTACACCCATTTGACTGATATGGATTGGGATGATAAATTTTACATATCGCCCAACTGCACGAATAAAATTCATTATTTATTGATCGAAACACCACACGGGTATTGGGATGATATGGGACATACACTAATCCCAATATTTAGTTGTATGTTAATCGATTGGTTGACAAGCTGTGTAAGCATTGAATATTTATATTTAATGCTTGTACAATGTAGAATGCACTCTGGATGATGGTTGATTGTTTATTATTATTGTTATACACATTTGTTGTGTGAAATCCATATAAATAACATTATATGGAAATTGACTGTGTCTGATTCCAGTTCAGAAAGAATGAATATTTTAAAATAATGAATGTTTTAAAATAATATTCAGTAAAGGATCAAAATATGATTTTGATGTCCGATTTGGGATGGACACGAACATATTTAAAAATATAAAGTCGTGTTGATTAGATGTGCGCAATTTTGACGCAAACGATATTTATACCGATTTTATTCATTTTTAAAATGAATATCGAAAAGGAAGTGATTTCAAAATATAATATTTTGAAAATATTATCATTTTTATATTAATGATATGGAATATTCAATTTTGATTTGAAATTGAATATGAAGTTGAAATCGTTTTAAAAACGAATTTAAAATGATTTATAAAATACGTTTTAAATGGAAATCGACGAAATATATATTATATATATAATATAAGGGCCTGAATAGAACGCGTCGTGCTGCGACTGTTCGCGAATTTCGACCATTGACTTCAAATGGACTTTACGGGAGATCCGACCGTCGGATTCATTCTCCTAAAACTGGAACCGTTGGGTTTGTATCGCAAAGAGATTTCTAATGAATACTAGAGATTTGAAATCTAACGGTTGGATTTGGAACTATGTCGAAATCAAATTTGAAAAAGATCGCTGTAAGTGCAGTTCAATGGCCATTTATGGAAATCGAATGTACGGGCCGTGATAAAATTAATAAAAATATCAATAATTAGTGTAAAACCATAAGAAATGATTTGGAAAGAATTAGGATGAAAATTCCATATTTCAAAAGATAAAAATAGATTTTTATCGAAATGAACTATTATTAACTAGAATTATAATCCAATATTTTTAAATAAATAAATTGGATTTGAAATGGTTTTAAAAATAACCAGAATTTCCAATATATATATTGGAATGGATTTGAATAGAAATTTTCTTCGGAATATTTCAATGTTGGATTTTGTGATTATACAGATATTGTTATGGAAATTTGAAAGATATATTTATATCGTTATTTCTAATACGATATTTGTTGGTTGCAGTATTTGATATTGAATATAAGCCGATATATTTTCTATTCAGAGCCTTGTATTTAATATCAAATGGGATTTTGGGTTTGTCGTGAACGATGTCTTCAGTAACACTGTTCTTGAACCCCATGTGAAGAGAATAAATGTTTTAATTAAGATTGTTAGAGTTTCCAATTATATTTAATAATTAGAATAAAATGGAATGTGAATTGGGTTTATCGTGAACTGTGTTTTTAACGACATTCGTTCTTTAACCCGATTTACAGTGAAATGGGATTTAGAATTTATAAATCTTTTGTTAAGATTTAACGGAAATTTTCCAAGGTAAAGTTTTCCAATTTAATGAAATAAATTGGAATGGAATTCGATTTGCTAATAATCGAAGTGGGCTTCTGTGGAGGAAGACTGTTACTATATATGGAATTTAAGAGGCTTTGCCGTTATTCCATTTATGGTATCGGTTGGATATGGAAGTTCATATCGATTACATATATTGATCTGTTTTCCGTGAAGATTCCATTGTTAATGGAATGTGATTTTAGGTTTATCGTGAGCTGTGTTTTAAATGACATTAGTTCTTTAACCCAGTTAAAGATAAGATTTATTTCTTAACTTTAAATAATCATTAAGTAATGATTTTTGGAAATTAAAACTAAATTAGAATTTTAATGAATCTTTAATTAGATTGAAAAGAGAATGTGATAATTTAAATTATCAAATTCGGGAAATGGTCGAAAATGGAGTGCCGCCAGTTTTACTCCAGGCGATAGTTAAATCTTTAATTAGATTTGAACGTGAAATGGAAATTGAATTTACCAATAATACCGTGGTGTTAGATATGAAGTATTACCAGTTTTGCTTCATGGGATGAATAGGTTGGGATTGAGAAATTAAACAAATGATTACTTCGGTAAGGTACATTAATCCCGACTAGTTTAGATAAACCATAATTTGGTTTGAATTGATATCCAAAGGAAGATTAAAGAATAAATTTAAAGAATTTATCTTTGATAAAATTAATGGGAACCTTCCCCAAAGGATAATAATATTTGAATAAAGGAATATTATGGATTGGAATGAGGCGTATGTTGTGTTTTTATAGCACTTTTTTATTATATACGCGAGTTATTCAGGAAGACCGGGTTTATCCCATTCTGAATAACTGATTCGACAATGTGTCGAGGATGAAGACGGTGGTTGAAGACCGGAGGTCTTCACATCGTTTGGATGATTACTGATGTCTTGATTGGGCTGTACACCCAAGACAAGGTAATAAGTGGTGATCGTCCAGACGTACTTAGAGATCGACCGGATATGTGAGGGCCTCTCTCCTGTACTGGACATATGGGATGAGGAATAAGGTGCCTCCGGTTTTTTCAGACCCAGAACGAACTTGTAAATGGATGTGTGTCTGACATCGGATTTAATTCTGTGTGATTGATAGACATCGGTTGCATAGTGTGAATTGCATGTGTGGCATGCTGAGATGCAAATGATCAAGGCTTCTGTTGAAAAGCAGAGTCTTGTGATTGATGATCGAAGCACGGCTTTGATATAGCATAGCTTTGTGTAGCATTGATTTGCGAGCCTCACACCTTGGTGTGAACCAGAAACGGGAAAGGACATCAGGGAGGGCATGCGTTTCCTTCTAGCTAGGAGTGGTGTCAGATTTTTGCAAGCCCTGACGTTTTACTTTTGTGGATGATGGATAGCGAGGCGCCTCGGTTATATTGGTCATTCCGGGGTCGATGGTTTGGTCGGGATATGACCAGTTTACGCCCTATCGGGCAGGGAAACGCATAAATCATGCATTTATTCCACTCCGTGTGGATCGGTCCTGACGATCCAAGGGTCCCTCGAGCTCTGATCCTGAGACATGGGCTAGATTGTCTCGAAGCGGTAAGGACGATCCCTTGCCTTGGTTCACAGATGAAAATCCAACTTCCAATGCGTGATTTTGGGGTTTTAATTATAGAGCCTAGTATGGCGACATAGTGGGATAGGGCACTATGTTGTCTATGATTGATACATTTATATTTGAAATTGTTTTGACACTATACACTTATAGTAATAGTAAAAGATGAAATTTAATGTACCAAGCATATTTGGCTATTATAAGGTAAAACTCTATCCTCCAGCTTGCGTTGCATTGTGTTATGGGACCTGAGTCTTATAATAGCTTCTTTGTTCTTTATTTAGCATTGCGTTGTTGTTTTTATGCACTGGTATTCTTGGGAGGAAATCCGTTCCATGTTATACGGCGTGGTCCCTTGATTTACCTTACTTTAAAACCAAGATAATAACTGTTTTAGTTCTCACACCAGTCACATGACTGACCTAGAGTTTATTGTTTTAACCTAAACTCTGGGTGCCCCTATTTCCCACACGGGCAGCTAGTAGTTTTGGTTTTGCAGATTTATATTCACAGGATTCTGGTTTACAGCTGGAATGATATTCGGAAAGCTTTGTATCCATATATTCTTTTCAGTTGTGTTTTTGTATTATTTTGCGTTGCATTGTAACTTGCAAATCTCTGATATTTAGTAAATGTGTAATATTTATTCATACTCTGTATATTCTTGTATTCTGATGAAATTGTTGTAATAAGCAATGAAATGTTCTTCTGTTTGTGTTCTGATTTGTCGTGTTCTCAAAGCAATCCGGGCTTTCCTTCACGGGGAAGTTCGGGTTGTTATAGAGAAATTCCATATTATTTTTCCCATGATATTCAAAGACTCATGCTCCCCTAGCCCAAGCCGTACGGCCTCCGGTCAATGAGATCATCAGAAAAACCCGTGTTTTCATCTCCTGATGAATATAGGAAATCCCAACGAACCCAGTGTTAAAAATTATGATTTTGATCTTAAAATTCAAATTTTCACCTACTAATACATTTCTATATCTGGATTACAAAGTTATGATGTTTGGATTCTTAAGTTTTACTAAGCTCTTACTGTATATATATATATATATATTTATTAATATATTGTATTACTTAGCTGTAGATAATTTATAAGATGCTACAGACCCATATGCATGACATTCATAAGGAATTAAAATTCTATAGCTTATTAGAAATGGGGAATATTGATTTTTACTAGTTAGATAAATGTATTTACCCAGTCTCTCACAACTGCAGTTTAAACGGGTTAATAGAGCAACAATACACCATATTCAAATGATTGGGTTTTATATTAAACACAGATGTATGAATATATGCTAAGTCATCAACAACATAACACTCTAATGATGGTTAGAAGAAAAGAAGCTCAAAGTTTATTTACCAGAATCAGGTGATTGATTATATAAGTTAACAGGGTGAACTACTTTACTGTTTTAAAATCATACAGATAAGTTTTCATGTATCAATCAACTTCAATTTCATCATTCAAAAAAGTGATGGCATTAGAACCGATAAACAAGCAAGGGAATATATATATACAAAACATCAACAGTATCATGATCAAATAGTAATTCCAAATGGAAGATTTAAAGTGAGGTTTACTCACATGGTTTTAGGTCCTCTGTTCTTGCTGTTTTCATTCACTAGCTTATATCTTTCTTCGGCCAGGTTTTCTTCCATTTATCTTTCTAGTTTTGATTCGAATGGTGTGGTAAATGTATGCCACAACAAATGTGTCTTTATATGTGCATATAATATAAAATAATGGGCATTTAATGATATGCATGGGAAAGGGACTGTACTGCTGTTTGATGGAATGTTAGCTGCTATAAATTTAAAGAATGCAGCTAGCTTGGGTTTGTAGCTAATGGAAGGGAATGTTGCTGTGTATTTTTAGTTGTTCCTATCCTATTTTCTAATGACAATACACAGCAACTATAGCTATGAAATTGGAAATTATAAGGTAGTAGCTAGCTATGTTTTGCTCTTTGATTGAAGGAATAGATAGGCTAGTTGGTTAGTTTCTTTAGTTGCTTCAGATATAATGCACGACAGCCTATTTTGAGGTACATCTATATGTAAAGCACATGTACCAAATGTTTTAATACAACAACTTTGCCTCTAAGTAATCTAGAATAGCCACAGGTAGTCCTATATGTGAATGAAAATGAGAGGTGCTAGGCTATCAAATCTTTCCAGTTTTTAAATGCACGGCCAGTGTATACAAAATCATATGTTGAAGTTGCTTTGGTGTGAAGAAATGGATATGTTATAAATATTCTTATCAATTTTCTTTAGGTAATTCTACGTAGAATTTTATTTACATGAATTAAAACTAGTTTGGATGCCAACAAAGTTAAAACAACATTACTAGTATACGTATGTCTACACACACACACATGCTAAAGAACATAAACAAGTTAAATCATACGAAAATGATTAACATATTTTAGAGGCAAACATCAAAGTTAAAACAAATCATATATTCATTTATTCAAATAATAAAATAAGTTAAAAATATACACATAGGATCTTTAAATGATTATTATTCTAATTCGCTACAATATTCAAATTTACATTTATCTATTTTTATACAAAAATAAAATAATAAGATACTTGTTTTAAATAGATGATGTTAAATTAGTTTTTATTTATTTTAAACCATTGAATTTCATTCTGAATATTTATCCAAGTCAATGACTGAAATAATCCAAAAAAAAAAATCTGTATTACAAACTCCGTAAAAACCTGGGACACTACAATCTACCCCCCTTAAAAGAATTTCGTCCCCGAAATTAAAGAGTAACGAGGAGATTTTAGTTATATAGAAATTTGTAAATTTATAATAAAACACATACATGGTTCATTCCCCAACAATCACAACAAACCAGGTATCTAAAACACGCAGGTTAATCATCAAAATAGTTCACAGCACTCAAAATATGTAATACAACAGTCATCAATCCCTGACCGTAAATCGGTAAGAAAATAACCCTCTAAGTATCTACCCCGAAGACTGAAATCTACATCAGATCAACACTCATAAAATTATCTAACTAAACCAATCTACTATTAGGGTCCAATTCCATACCTTTATCAACCGATATTACCCCATTTTCTATTTAAGAAAATATTTATGACTACAGTGGGAAAATAATTCCAAAATCATTTACCTAGTAATTTGAATCAAACTAGTTCAAATATATTTATCTGCTTCAAGTTATCCTTTTAAAACCCAATCTGATTTAATTTACTCTAGTTAAATTTTCAAATTCCAAAATCTTAATTTTCGTTTGTTATTCCAAACCAAGTTGGTATCACATATCCTAATCTGTTGTAAGTTCAAAACCTTTGATTTTTCCCCAACACATTTTGTTTTACTCAAACAATTCCCAGTTGTTTGATTTGTATACATTATTCTTATACAAACTCAATCTGGTTTAATATATAACCATTTAAATTCTTATGATCTTATTAGATTATAATAACAACCATCGACACACCCATATATAATAATTTCGAAAAATTATTCTTTTTATATCGAAATATAAATTTTTGAGTAAAATAATTTCATTTAACTAACTTTTAAAATAATACTGTATCGAATTCCTCTATCCAAGAGTTTAGAAACACCTATCGATACATTTGCGCTACTGTATCGACCAGAATTCATAAACCACTCGACATACCAGCCAACATAATATAAAATATTTTTTATATCAATAAAAAAATACGTGCTTATATATATACATTCAAACTCAATCTAGGATATTACTAATCCTATCTCTATTGAGTTACGCCACAGAGCCAAGGTTATTCCTCAACCTCGCTCTGATACCAAGTGTGACGACCCGAATTTCGGTATTCTTTGAGCCAACCAAATACAACACAAGTCCAACCCAAAGAACACAAAAACTCAAAATTCGAAGAAAGAAGTTAGAGGATGAGAAAAGATAAGATAGAAAAGTTAGAGTAGAAGAAAAGGAAGAACATACACAAAATCAGAGTAAACACGAATCTCACAGTGGAATGGATAAAATATAATAGATATATAATCTCTTTTGAAATACAACTTGATTTGAACTTACATACATCGTCAGAGTACAATACATATATAATACAGCAGAAATAAACTCTATATATCTATCGTTGAAGTCTCCTACTCCAAGCTCCTCCAGACAAATCTGCAAAGTCCTGAACTACTTGACTGCCCGTACAAAATTTGGTCACCTAAGATTTTAGGGAAAACATAGAAAAATAAACTCTGAGTCAGTCATGGGACTAGTGTGAGTAAACTATTTTAAACAACTTGCTTAACGTGGAAAAATTCTTTAGAAAGACAAGATAATCGTAAGACCGATCCACACATAAATACAGCTGGTTTTTACCTTACGATAACCCAAAACAATCTTTGAAAACAATATTATTCTGATATTATAAAAGTGTCTATCAATCCACAAATAAATAGCAATCTAGCCGAACGCTCGCATCTCACGCTCTACATATATAGTATACAATCAAAACTGGGAGCGCTTATTGGTTAATGGATTTCCAACTATAACAAGGTATGGAACCACCTGCCGATAGTGTACCCCTAGAGGGGAATACACTGGGTTCAACAAGAACATCTTGCAACCCGACCCACACATGACCGACCACTCATTTCTCTTGAGTGTATCGAATATATTGTCACCTTACGGTTGGTACCAACATAACTGTTCCTAGGAGATATAGAAGCGAAAGAAATAACAAAATGAATATTCTCTAGATGGTGACAATACACCCTAATGGGGGCGACCCACATAGCCATCCTGCTTGCCCGATTTTTGTCATTTCCCGGTTGTGAGGCTTGAGGTCAAAACTTACCTTTGGATACATTACGTCTTTATTCACTTTTAATGCCACATCTTCAAACCCGTCCAATCACAAATTGGTTTCCCCAAAACCATGGGTATAAAGCTAGAAGAAGCGAATTCCTCCGCCACTAAACATAGTTTTGAATGTGGGGGTTAGGCTTACCTATTAATCTGTAAGGCTTAACCTGTTAAAAATGCTAGTTAATTGGGGGATGCAAGTTTAGGGCTCTGACATGTGTCATCTGCTGTATGGAGCCCATATCAGTCAGTAACCCATTCTGGTATTGAAAGGGGACCCCGCAGTAGGTAGGGGTCAGGGCACGCATGCAGAACTAATTGTAAGAGGTTCATATTAAAAGGGGGTGTTTACGGGTGCGTTCCAACGGAGTCATGGGCATGCATGAGTCCGGTTTGTGGAGGAAAATAAGCCGTAGTAGCACCGGTAAATTGGTCTGTGTCATTCTGTAGGTTGCCACTTTAGGAAGTAAAATACACCCTACTGTGGGATCGACACAGGATATTTACGATTTAGGGAGCCGATCGCTTGGGGTAGTAATTAGGGTACATCTAGTCCTGCCTGTTTTTTGTTTGGGTATTTGTTATTTCTGGGGTAATACCTGTTATTTCTATTGAGGTATTTGTTATTTCTGTTTGGGTAAAACCCATTATGAAACCAGAAGTACACCTAATCCTACAATTATATTTCTGTTGCGATCATTCTGTTTCTGTTAAGTAATTAGGGGATACCTAATCTTGTCACATATTTGTTATACTAATTTTAGTGCAGAGAAAAGTATTTGAGAAGCATAGTCTACTTTGTTCATTCTGCTTATCATGTTTATACCTGTTATATGAAGCTGTTACCTCTCATCCAATCTTATATGTCTGTCATAATACTTTTATCTCTTTATATGCTAAAAGTCACTGGACTCGCCGGACTTTATGTCTGACCCTTTTTGTTTCCTTTTCTCTCTCTTCCTTCCCCCCTCCAAGTACTCAGGGTGGGAACTCTCAAGCGTGATTAAGACTCTCTCTTCTTTTTTTTGCTTGGATCTGAATCTGCTTTGATGTATCGCTTCGACTACTTGTCTACTTTATTATGGCTATTACTACGGATTATGATTTTACATTTCTGTACTCTGATGGCTTTTAGCGCAAGGCAAATGTTTTGGTTTGATGTACTTGGAGTATTTTAGCTTGATGTTGTAACTGGTTTTGAGACTACGGTATTTTTCTGCTGAATAATGAAGTTTTAAATTTTCATTGATATTTTCATATCTATCTTGTGAGATTCTATTTTTGTTTACCTATAACGCTTCACGAAACTTAATGCATTCTGATAAAGAGTGATATTAACGGACGTGGGGTGTCATACGTCCTTCTATCGACATATGACTTCTGCCCGTCCTGGGCTTCTTTCCTTCATTTACAAATAAGATCTCTCTTCTCCGAAGTCTCCCTAATCATCTCAGGCCCAAGTAGAAGTTTTTCTGTAGACTCCCACCAATATGTCGGTGTCTGCAAGGTCGTCCATAAAGTGCCTCGAAGGGTGCCATCCCTATGATCGACTGATAACTATTATTGTAGGCAAACCCAACCAACGGGAGATGCTAATCCCCAATCCCTCCTAAGTCTAGTATACACAGCCTCATAAAATCATCAAGAACTTTATTGACCCTCTCAATCTGTCCATCAGTCTGAGGGTGGTAGGTTGTGCTTAATCGTAACCGTGTACCTAGAGCCTCTTGCAAGTTTTTCCAAAACTCACTCGTGAAGATGGGATCACGGTCACTTACTATACCAGAGGTACCCCATGCAGTCAGATGATACCTCTAAGGTATACCGATGCTAGTCAAGTTGTTGTCCTTTTGCTCTTGATCAGGATAAAGTGTGTGCTCTTCCTAAGTCTGTCCACTATCACACATATACTCGTGTTGCCCTTCCTCATTCTAGGCAGTCCATCAATAAAGTCCATGGAGATGCTCTCCCATTTCCATTGTAGGATATCCAAGGGCTGCAGCAATCTGCTAGGTTTCCTTTGTTTAGCCTTAAATTGCTGATAAGTCAAACATCGGGCCATAAATTTCACAACATCCTTCTTCATGTCAGTCCAATGAAAAACTCACTTTACATCTTGATACATCTTGTCACTGCCCGGATGGATAGTCATCCGAGAGTGATAAGCCTCCTCAAGAACTGATCTCGGCAAATTTCCAACTCTGGGAACACACAATCTCTCATTGCGTCTTAGCCAGTGTGACGACCGCCCATAACCCTGCACTAAACAAGAGAAATAATGCGTTGAAAGGTGTGCCAGGTAGCTATGGATGATCATCAAGGTATGATAATAATCAAAACCTGTCGTAGAACTCACATCGCAAGGATTAAATATAATAGAACATATACAACAGGTAGAAATAATGGAGCATCATATAGCAAACTTTTGAAAGCTTTCACAACATCCTAAAAGATTATCCAGACATTATGAATATCAAAGTCCGTACATGTAGCCTCACTACAACACTCAGAGAGCAACTCAAACAGCAGAAATAGAAATGCTAGAAAGTAAGTAAGATAATACGCCAGCCTCCTGCTCGCCTCCGAATTACAACATCGTCCACACTAAGCTATCACCTGTCACCTAGTCTGCCCATCCATAACCGGGTGAACAACCCAAGGTAATAAAAGGAAACATTAAACCTTGAGTCAGACAACAGTCTTAGTGAGCGATAAAACAACTAACAAACTTTAACAATAAAGTATATGAGAATGGGTAAATAAACAAACTAATCTACCCACAAAACCAGAGAAGAACTCAACCTCGTCTTCCCCACATCGGGCGGTGATAGCCTTTACAATCCATTCAACCAAAGGAATAACAATCCATTCATGGCAATAGAACAATCAATAATAACACTTATAGCATACAGATTATATATATCTCGCGTAAACCATCCTAAACGAATTCAACGTCCCCTAAGCACATGCCCCAGAGGCCTAAACCAATATCAGACAAGCACCCAAGGAACATCCCGTTCGACATTGGACAATCTACGTAAGACGATACAAACCAAGCAACCAATCAACCATGACAGATTCTGGCTATCACCGCCAATCCTGCTTCGAAATCATTGTTAATCATATGACGACCAACCTTGCCATATGTCAAAGGCTAATGATAACCCAGTTCTAGCATAAACTCCATACGCCTTTCAACAATACATATGTTTGTCCAACCTTGACAACTAGGCCTTTCAACGATACCCAGGGTACTCGACCAGCAACCTTCCAGTCTTTTGGGTTCCCCCATTGTAACCCTGCTTTGAGCCTGCTAGAATTTACGACAACGATAATCTCTCAGTCTTTACAGCTCTAGTCATCCAACCCGACGACTTTTCATAGCTCAACCAACCTTCTCATGCAACCATTATCCACCAACTCATGACCTTTGAGTTGCCGCCTCATTTATTATTTTGCACTGATCAACGAACACATACAACACTTCGAATATTCCCACTTGAATTTACTTCGAAGTCACAACATCATTGAGCCGAATTACATCACTGTGCTGCGGTTAGGGTTCATACCCGAAAAATATAATTTTCAGAAAATGACCCTATTGGAGCTGACCGACCAGCCTCGGACCGACCAGCTTCTGATTGATCCAGTCCTTCTTGACCGACCCGACCTCCTTCTGGTCAAACCAGTTCATCCTGAGCGATCCGACCACTTCGGACCGACCCGGTCCATCTGACCGACCCGATCCAAACCCTCACAAAGGCACGACTGACTGACCCAAAAGCACCGACCCGACCAACCAGCTTCTTGACCGACCCAAACCTGACTTGCTCCCCAAGCCACATAGCGACCGACCAGCTTCAGACTAACCCACTTCTGACTGATCGACCAGACCGGACCAACCCAAGACCTGGACAGATCCAATTCACCCCCGAATTCAACCAAAACTTCGCCAGATGACCAATTCAATGAGACCAACTCATCTGATTCATCCAATACAGCCACAAGCATGTTATGAAATCAATAACAACATGAAAACGATAATTTTCATCAAAAATTATGTAAACTTCACCAAAATCATGATAAATGAACATATGAACAAAACGATGGATCTAACTTGCATAAACATATAAAAATACATGGAAATTACCGGTTTTAAGTTGCTAAATTGGATCCTATGGCGATTCATATGAAAATAGACTTACCAAGATGTAGATCTAAGGAACGACTTGAATTTGATGAGAAACATGATCAAACATTTATATACTTGATTGAGTCCGTGTGAGAGATGCATATCACTCACCAATTCTCCAAGTCAAAACAAAAACGATGAAATTAGGTTCCAGTCGGCAAAGAACTTGATCCAAATCCTTCGATTCGATGAACTCTCACTTCAAATGATGTAGATCTAGCTTTAAATGGTGTATATCTTGGATTCCCTTCCTTAGATCTCAATTTTAATGGTGGAAAGGTGTTAAAGGAAGGAGGAACACAAGGCCACCAAATGATAGAATGGAGAAAGCAAACTATTCTCCATACCTTATAGCTTTCCACCAGCCCACAAATGGGCCTCTACAAATCAGCCCGTTAAGGCTCCAAAACCTGGACAACAAATTGAAAAACCTTAAAACAACGATTCCTCCCAAACCGCTGAGCCAAATCTTTAATGTGGCCACTCTACGGAATGAGAATCATCAGTTGGCATAGGTCTCAACACCTGATTCGACCCGAGTCAAAAATTATGCCATATATAAGACTAACAGGTGCAAAATGGTCACAAACGAAATTGGTAAAAATTATGGACATGTCTCACATCCCCATAAGCAACATATTAAAATATGAGAATGATCCAACCCTTAGGGAATAAACTAAAAATATTTTACGATCCTTTGAGTCATAGAATGCAGGTTGTTACAGCCACCCTTTCTCGTCCACAGAATATCTAGCTAAGTGATTAGGGCCTCCCCTCTACCGAGTCTATCCAAGATGTCCACGAAAACTACAAAAAATTTATTCAAGTACTCCATAAGTACCCGACTCATCAAATCCACGAAGTACGCAGGTGCATTGGTCATCCCAAAAGGCATGACCAACCACTTAAAGAAACCGCCTGGAGTAGTGAAAGCAGTCTTATCTATATTATCATCTACTACCCTCAGCCGATGAAATCTCATGGCTAGATCTAGCTGTGAGAAAACCGAAGCGTCTACTAACTAGTACACAAGTCATCAACCCTCAGAAGTGGGAGCCTATTCTTCTTGCTGAGTTTATTCAACTCCCTATAGTATACACATAGACTGAGAGGGGCGTCTTCCTTAATTGCGAAGACGATTGGAGGTCCCCACTCAGGTGTGCTCCGTCTAATGAATCCTTTCTCGAATAACTCACCTCTTCCTTGCTGAGCTCCTTCCTCTCTCTAGAAGCCATGTGGTGCATCGGTAAAGCGACCAGCTTCACATTTTCCACCAAATAAGTCCTGAAATCTATCTCTCGCCTCAGAGGTAACCCTATAACCTCATCAAACAAATCCAGATAATCTCTAACTATGGGTACTGATCAAAGATCGTCTACAAAAGCATCAAGGAAATCTAGGAAACTGAGCATAACTGACCCTCATGGGTTATAAGAATTCCTGAGATTTCTCCCATGGCACGTCAGATGCCTAACAACTCTCCTCTCACAATCTAGAATGGTAACATATATGGCTAGCCAATCCATTCCTAGAATTAACCCATAACTCATAAAGCCAATAACATATGTGTCACATTCAAGTTCGATGCCCATAACAGAAATTCTCAAACCTCTACATATGATAGACAAATAAGACGTACCTCCTACAGGATTTGAGACTACAATAGGATCAGAAACAATACTAGTGTCTAAGTGCAGATTATCTACCACATAATTGGATGTGAATGAATGAGAAGCACCGGAATCAAAGAGAGTCCAGAAAGGAGAGTCAAAAAGAGAAATCAAACCTTCAACGTCCTACCACAATCCAGTCCACCAGCCTTTAGAGCATGAACTTGTCCTTTAGGCGATCCTGCCTTCTAACCTTTCTTGTTGGGGCATTGTCTAGTGAAATGCCTAACTTGACCAAAACTGAAACAAGCATTGTTCGTTTTCTTACAGTCCCTCACAAAATGTCCAAAGTTTCCATACCCATGGCACCAAAACCTCTGTCTTGACCTGGGCCTTGTTAGGTTTCCCTCCCTTCTCTGTCGCCCCTTCTTGGGCCACCATTTCTTTTTCTCAGCCTCGAATTTTTCCTTCTTAGTCTTAAATTCTTTCTTCTCCTCTTTACTGTCCTCATGCATCAAATCCATGTCAACTAGCCTCTCAAAAGTCACTCCCATTGGGATATGGGTCAATGCTAGTCCTTGCAACGGTTGGTTTAATCCTTTGACGAACCTTAAAGCCTTCTTATGGGGAGTGTTTACCAAATTCAAACCAAATCTTGCTAGTTGGTTAAAGCTATTGACATATTCCTTCACCGTCACGCATCCTTGTTTCAGATTTATGAACTTCTCCATCTGCACTCCTTCTTCTGCCTGTGATAAGAACTTCATTTCAAATCTGCATCAAAATTCATCCCAAGTGACTACTGCATGTCTCGCCTGAGTCACTTCCCACCAATAAGATGCTTTGTATTTCAGTTTCCAAACGGAAAACTAAATCTTTCTCCTATCATTGAACTCCAATAAATCAAATACGTCTCTGTTTCTCTAAGCCAATTGCGTGCCTCCACGAATCTCGGTACCACGAAACGGCTTGCCTTCTATCATGCATAAATCCTTACAAAGCTTAGAAAAGTTGACTATAGGATTAGGTGGAGCAACTACAGCTGCAGCTGGGGGTGGGGAATTACCTTGCACTTTGGTAGGTGTCTTAGCCTCTACATATCTACGGAATCATGTCAAAATGGGAATGCCCTTGGGAAAGTTAGAAGCCCCAGACATGTTGAAAAAGAGACGAAACAAGGATTCAGAAAGAGATTGAAGGAGTATTGTAAATGACTTGAGGGGATATATTTTTCAAAAATTAATTTTATTTGAAAATCTTTACTTTAAAAAAAAATACCTTTTAAAAACTTTTTCTTTGATCTTGTAACCTTTGGCTCTGATTCCAAATGTAATGGCCCGACGACAGTGGCTAATCTCCACCGTGGCATACAATGATACCTTAGACACTAGTTTTATGGCCAACCTTTTGACTAGGAACCAACCACTCCGGGACGTGTAGGGGTAAGAGTCTGTTGCTTGCCACCAAACACGAATCGAGAACCCTTTATCACGCATTTTCACTAGCTCTTATACCAAATGTGACACCCCACGTTCCTTAATGTCACCCATATGGGCTTTTTCCCTGGTCAGGATCGAGTAATGGTCTTAACTGGAACTAGTAACGCAACCATACAAGGAATTTATGACTATCTCGATTGTAGCTACCTTTTTATATTAATATATATTTCCAGTTTTCAAATCTCGAATCAACGGAATCCACCATACGTCGTCTCATGATCTTCACGACAAGATTGTCAATGTACCATGAGGTAAGATAGAATCGGCTAGAAATCCGAACTCAACATATTTCAACTCTTAGTCGCTTAAAGCCCATTTTATATTATTAGGCCCACGACTAATCTCCTCATCAAAATAAATTAAAGTCGAGTAAGACGGACGAAGAAAAATAGAAAAGAAAAATCGAATTACATTCTCTCACGAGTTCTAATTTAACTAATTCCTCTAATCATTTAACCTAGGCTCAGATACCAAGTGTAACACACCACACTTTTCTGCACCCAAATTTTGACAAAAATCAAAACTTGAACATCGAAGCATATAAGGTATATCTGGTACCTGCAATAAATGAGCATGAGAATAATCAGAGTGCGATAAAATAACACAGCGGAAACAAAATAGGATAAACTAGTATTAACTCAAGTAACTACCTTTTTCAAAGTGAGTCACTTTGCCAATACAGAGCATGAGAGAGAACGATGAACCGAAATCCAAACATAATCATCTGTGAGAACCCAACCTTCTCTAGGAAACCTGGGAGGTTGTAATGGGGAGGGGGTTCAGAACAACAAGTTTTGGTGACTAAGAAATGTATAACACAGACTATAACACAGATATATTCCGTTTGGTTCATCCCAAGCTGTATGCCTGACAAGGTTAATGATTCTAAACCAACCTTGTTAAAGCTTACGCACGACTCTACTACTCTTCCCAAAGTAGTATTCCCGAATTATGTTATCGAGATAGGATGTTTACATACATTTTTGTGAATCCTTTATACCAGAGCTTAACAGGTTAATTCTATCGAGAGTGGGTTCCTAATTGTTGGGTTTCTGTCTATATCCTCATTTATTTATTAACCCTCGATAATATATTCAATGTTAACATAAAACTAGAGGTCACTAGCCACAGGCCCTACTACTTAAGGCTTCCGTCATTCACGCATATACCCTTTCCTCGCGTAAGGTGAGAACAGGTAATTTATCATTCGTTATACCTTCTAGCCGACCTTATTAGATAAGCTCCTTAGTCGCTTAGTACTTCCCATAGGATAGATGGCCATATCTGGCCCTTTTAATTTCCACGTTTGTGTAGGCTTATACACACCTGACATTTAAGACCCCTATATTGAAAAACCTATTCCTAGGTGGACTCTTTAACCGTAGTCACTTAGACTTTTAGGACCCAGGAAGTGGACTATACGCGAAGGTTATTGGTTCGGACCCCATTTGCCTTTAACACCTTTCCCTTTTTGGGATAAAGTAGGCTACGTTATTAAGTCATTCCCGTTTAATTCCTTTATACGGAAATACTATACATACACCATTTATTTGCGTCAAGGGTTTATATGGTTAATAATATCTTACATTATTAACCTACTAAGTACAACTATATTTTTAATTATAAGTTTTATTGATATAAATAAGGAAGGTTATATTCCTTTTTCCTTAGGATATTTATTTAATTTCTTCCCTAATTTGGACTTAGTATTTAAACGACAATCAATATCCATTAATCCTCTTTTAACTCCCATATCTTTTTATTTCCTTTTTATTGCCCTTTATGACATTAACAGTCATATTTTCCTAAGGCAACTATTTATCGGTCCCAAGTTATCTATTTGTTGCACTCTAATGGAAATTTTCTATTTTTATTCATTTGTTTATTTATTTATTGGTTGATTGTTATATATATATATATACACACACACATACATACATACATACCAGGCCTCTCACATTAAGTTGACAACTTGTGGATGCTGGATATTTCGATCGGTTCCGGGCAGACTTCTACCATAAGTGAACTTAACCTCGTGCCTTAATACCTCTACATTTATCCATTACACACCTCACATTAAACTGACTACCCATGGTTGCTGGATTTGTTGGTCGATTCCAGGCAGGCTTACACCACAAGTTGAGTATAAACTCGTGTCTAAGTGAGGTTATAATTAAATTTCCTAACTGGGTCCACAAAAATTATCCTAATTGATTTTAGGAATTGTAACCATTTTCTCATCACATTTATTTTCCCCAGATCAATATTGGTTACAATGGTTATTTCTTTATTTGTGGTCTAATCTATGGCAGTTAATTACATTAATTGCTACAAATGGTCACCACAAATGTATTAATTCAATATGGGTTATATTTACATGTAATCCCACCATTGAACCTTATCCAAACATTCAACATTTGTCACAATTGTTAATTATTTATTTATGGCCTCATTTATAGCAATCATTACACTAATTGCAACAACGGTCACCATAAATATATTCATTAAGTATGGAATGTAATTTACATGTATGATTCCATAAATGAATACCATTCAACATTTCAACTTTCAAACATTTAATATAATGGATATTTTACCGTTTTACGCTGATTTGGATGGATAATATGTATATTTATTTTTATGTTTTCGTGCGGTCAACATAGTTATTAAGATTTATTTATTATTTTGCAATACTTATTTTAAAATTAATGATTTGGTCTAATCAATTAACCAACATTCCCTTTTTATATTCAATCTTGCCAAGAAGGTTTCATGTCTCACAAGGACCGTTAGTCGTAATCATTGTAAATCATGCCTATTTTGTGGAATTGGCATATTTCCAAATCACAAGAAGTATATGTAATGCATTTTTTTTTTGGAATAGTCGATGCAAATTACATACAAAAACATATATTTATTTTTATATGTACCTTTGCACCTCTTTTCCCACTTAAATTCTTTTTGTCATACTCCTTGTGATTCTAAAATAATGCCTCTTTTTTTAAAATGAGGAAAACGACATAATCTACAATGCCTATGCCAAAAACCAACCAATATTGAATGTAAACAAGAAATACCTCTTTTTGTTCTGACAATCACATAATACACAAATTCATCTTTTTACCCAAATTTACATATTTCATATTTCAGCACTGAACTAAAGATCTGGACATAACTGCGACAAATTTATGTTTAATGGGACTCATTTACAGATCCACAGTGTTATGTAACATGTACAACATATTTCATGACATAACTGTAGGAATATGTGGGAAAAATATATAGAAATCCTACAGTGCATGTTATACATAATCACAACTTATCATCTACCAATTTAAACCATATTCATTATCAGATCTGATGGTTGCCACAATTTACAATTATCTAAATAAACACATTTGATAAGCATAAAACATAGATTGGATTCAAACGAAATAGATAAATCATTATATCTATATTAGTAAATTTCCCACTCAACTTCCAACTTCTGAGTTTTGAACCCTTTTAGGCTTACAATCCCCAAATTCCCATAAATCTACAATTTATCAAGAAATGGGAAAATTCTAGATCTGTAGAAATGTAAGAAAAAGGGAAAAAGCGAAGAATCTATCATTAAGCATCCTCTTCCATTAAATCTATTAATCTTCCTAATCCCATATGAATTTGATTTGATTTGGTATATATAATATATTTTATTTAGAGATTAGGTTAGAAGAGGAAGAAAAATGTCAGAGCTCCGCTGCCTCTAAAGATTTGAATGGAAGAGAATGGGGCTCTACCCCTTTATTTATAGGGGTGGAAAAGGCCTTGGACCGTCAGATCAGTTTTTAGTTATACCCGTCCATCCGTTATATAAAAATTTATAAAACCATCCCCCATAACCCTAGCTGTCGATGCCTGGCTCGACCAAGCGATCGTAGCCAGCGATCGACCGTCGGTCGACCACTTAGTTGACCTGGAAGTGAGGTGGATGGGGGAATTATTATTTTCCATATATTTATTATTCTATTTGATTTATTATCCATCCGTTTTTGTATTTCATCCGTAACTTCTTCATATGGACTCTGTTCACGGAACTCCAAACATGAAAGTTGACCAGAATTCCGAGACGAACGCAACAGTTAAAGTTTTGTGGTAAAATACTATCTATTGTAGAAAGTACTATTTTAGAGTTTCTAATTAAATAACTATTTATTGTCAAAATTCCGGGTTTTTACATTCTTCCCCCCCTTAAAAGGAATTTCGTCCCGAAATTCTGATACCTAGTTATCTTATCCTACACAACCAATTTGTGTACATCCACTTTACAATCATTTGTATAGTACATTTCAACCATAAAACATGCATGCAAGATGATTCTAAATTGGGCCCTCCATATGTATGCATTGAGATTTTTAATACACTTTTAAAAACATGATGCAAAACATCTTAAATATACTAGTAGTTCTATATGAATGCAAATTTTGAAAATTCTTTTTCATCCATTACCTTCACACAATTACAAATAAAAGTGTGAAGCAACCAATTTTGCATCCAAACCCTACCATCCAGAACGTCACGCAATCTAATCGTTTTTTATTTAATCGCTCCTAAACCGAAAAAAGGAAATTGGAGCTAAGATTTTTAACATTATTCCAGCTCACAACTTTTCTAATTCCAACTCTGTAGTGGAATTTTCACCTCAGTTACCCAAAATACACCAAAAACTTCCATATGTAGAATGTAAAGGAGGATTAAAACAAGCTCTAAACATAAAATGAGTTAATTAATAGCTCACACGCATTATTGACATGGTATGGAAACAACGTTTCCAATGCTAAAACTGCCTTTTCCTTGTAAATGTTAACGTTTTTATCGCATCGTCGGTCCTATTGCACCGCTAAAACGCACACACAAAGCGTTCAAACATCTTCCCTACACCGTTCATGTGATCAAAAATAAAAAAAAAATCATAAAAATAATTTTTCGCTTGAAAACTTGTCATGTTTATTTTGAAAATTTCTTTTCAAAACCGTTTCACTTTCCTGTAAAATAAGAAATTGTTTATATTTTATTTAAATAACATTTTCCAAAAACTTTCAAAAACTGTATTTTGTGGAAACTTAAATGGTTCAAGTCACATGTTGGCGAAGAAGGAAGTCAGTTATGCTAAAAATGCGAAAACTAAGAATACATACAAAAAGACCAAAATAAATTTTAACTTGACAAGGAATGATGATTTATATATATACCCGTGATGAAAAACAACGCAAACCAGTCCTTGTTAAAATTTATCCTACACAACATTCTATCCTTTCCAACTCTAAGACAACTATTAGTTTAGATATGAAAAATGAGATTTCATTCAAACAGGCATGCGTGAATGACATAAACATTTCCAAACATAGAAATCTCATTAACCTAAGTCGTGCGATTTAAACAATACTAAAAGTTACAACCAAGAATCATCACCAAGCCAAGAACCTGATGCTAGAAAGGGAAAACAACACCAAAACTCCCAAAACAATGGCTATGAACAACGAGACGCCTCGCTCCGCGGCAGGAGCTCATACCCATTTCTATTATCTTTTATTGACCATATTATGGTAGAAAAATGATCAATCTCGTGTTACAAACACTGTGGGTGTTGTTTGGAGGTTCCCACATCACCATCTCTTCAAAGAGAGAAATTATGATGAGAAAAAGAAACCTACCACAAAACTGCTTCTCATGGTAACCCACCTAATATTATCTAAAGACAAAGTGGATAGGTGAATTTATAGAAATTAATTCCATGAGACAACACACAAGAACAACAAACTGAATCGAATATGATGCAACACTAAATGATGGTTACGCCACCAATAAAGCAAAAGATTGATTTCTGCATCATGAGACAAATCTTGTCATAACTTCCCACTTATAGGACGATCTGCTAAATGGGTCATACGTCTCCATGGCAATTTAAACATAGATTCCTGACATCAAGAAAAACAGATTTGCCACAAAATCTCCAAAGTCAGTTAAACAAGAGACCATTCAAGTCCGCGCTCAACTCGGATTCCTCTAAAATATCATTGAGATTCTCCTCAAAAAGACAATCCAAAGGTAGCTTAATCTTCATCTCTGAAACAATGATCGCCTTTGAAGGAACCTATTTGAACCAGGTATAGCAAAGGCGGATGCGACACAAGCACAAATCCTATTCTAAGATCTCGAAGTAATGGACCGGTGCAAGTCCACTGCCTTGCCAAACTCACAAATCCTATTCTAAGATCTCGAAGTAATGGACCAGTGCAAGTCCACTGCCTTGCCAAACTTTCTTAGCCCTAAAACGGTGAGACCTTTTTGCTCATTCCAATCCAACAAAATGATCTCTACTTAAGGAGGGAAGTTTAATGGTGGGAGTAAGATCGGATAGCTAAATTAGATATTATAGGCCAAGAAATGGTCGGAGAGAAGAAATTAGATCTTGGAGTATTAGTGAGGCAAGATCTAATACGCAAAAAAGCGCGAAGAAGAGGAGACAAGGCGGCATCAAAGAAAGAGAAGAAGGATAGAGATACGGGTCGGCTAGATGAGGAAGAAAGGATGAAAGAAGAAGATAAGGGTTAAATTGGATGAGTCCTTGGTCCATGCTGTACCAAAATTCATCAATTAATTAACCATCCTAGTATAGCACTAAATTGTCAACCACTAAATGGGCTTTGGACAAAGGTTGGACCTTGACCTTATTAGGCCATATTAAAATATTAATCATCCCATGTCATCTTTTAAGATTCAACGCGATCCAAAAAATAATTATCCTCATCACCATGTAATTTAAAGACCGTAGTTAAACTCCGAACCAACTCCAAAGATTTAAAGTCTCAACAACGGTGTTGCAACTACGCAATAAACAAACGAATTCCAAAAGTAATTCATCTAGAAATTCATAATATAATTCAAAATGGATTTTCCCCCTTATCTAGCTGACAAAAAACAAATGATTCACGAAATCAAGTACCCCAACATAAGGACGAAGGATTTTCCTTAGCATTTTCGAAGAATTTTTTTTTAAAAAAAATTTCAAAAAATGGAATTTTATTATAGACTAACGGTTTTGTATATATAAATCTATTTTATTATTACTATTTATATTGCAGTTTTATATTTCAAAATAGTAAAACTGTTTCATGTCCAAAAATGTTAGAGCTTTAGAATCTTAAGGGTTAATTGTGGTAATTTCAGTAAATTATCCAATATATATAGGAAAATGGATACTAAAAATCACAAGAAATAGGTATTTGTTGTTTTCATGTTTAGTGGCATATTCATTGTCCTTCCTAATTCCATCTTTCCTACCATGCAGACTATATTTATTAAAATTACACAAGAGCTCTAAATTTATTAAAACACGAATAGATTAAAAATTTAAAACCATATCTTCAAAAACTACTTTCCAAAACCGTACCTTAAAACCGCTGAAATCCATTTTTTATTTTTCAAAATAGTTTTAAAAAATAAAATTTCCTCGAATACAAGGTTAAGAACTCAATTAAATATTTCAACAAAGGTTGATTAGGAATTTTAACGAAGTAACAAATGGATAAACCTCGTAATTATAATTTTGAAATGGATACAACATATTAACGTGGGCTTTTTCCCCGTTTTGGACTGAGTAATGGTCTTAACTAGAACTACTAACGAAACCATACCAGAAATTTATGTCTATCTCGGTTGTAGCTTGATTTTTATATTAATATATATATATATCCAGTTTTTAAATCTCGAATCAACGAAATCCACCATATGTCGCCTCATGATCTTGACGACGTGATTGTCAACATATCGTGGGGTAAGACAGAATCGGTTAGAAATCCGAACTCAACATATTTCAACTCTTAGTCGCTTAATGCCCATTTTATATTATTAGGCCCACGACTTATTTCCTCGTCGAAATAAAATAAAATCGAGTAAGAAATACGAAGAAAAATAGAAAAGAAAAATCGAATTAAGTTCTCTCACGAGTCCTAATTTAACTAATTCCATTGATCATTTAACCTAGGCACTAATACCAAATATAACACCCCACACTTTTCGGCACCCAAATTTTGACAAAAAACAAAACTTGAACACATCCAAGCATAGACTATAGAGTGTATATCTTGTACCTGCATTAAATGAGCATGAGCATAATTAGAGTACGATAAAATAACTCACAGAAGAAACAAAATAGGATAAACTAGTATTAACTCAAGCAACTACCTTTTACAAAGTGAGTTGCTTTGCCAATACCGAGCATGAGAGAGAACGATGAACCAAAAGCCAAACATGATCATATGTGAGAACCCGACCTTCTTTAGGAAACCTGGGAGATTGTAATGAGGAGGGGGTCGGAACAACAAGTTATGGTGACTAAGAAATGTGCAACACAGACTATAACATATATATATATATATATATATATATTTCGTTCGGTTGAACCCAAGCTGTATGCCTGACAAGGTTAGTGGTTCTAAACCAACCTTGTTAAATCTTACGCACAACTCTACTACTCTTCCCATAGTAGTATTCTCGAATTATATTATCGAGATAGGACGTTTACACACATTTTTGTGAAGCCTTTATACCAGAGCTTAACAGGTTAATTCTATAGAGAGTGGGTCCCTAATTGTTGGGTTTCTGTTTATATCCTCATTCACTTATTAACCCTTGACAATATATTCAACATTAACATAAAACTAGAGGTCACTGGATACAGGCCCTACTAGTTAAGGCTTCTATCATTCACTCATATACCCTTTCCCCGCATAAGGTGAGAGGAGGTATTTTATCATTCGTTATACCTTCTAGCTGCCTTATTAGATAGCCTCCTTAGTCGCTTACTACTTCCCGTAGGATAGATGGCCATATCTGGACCTTTTAATTTCCTGGTTTGGGTAAGCCAACACACACCTACCATTTAAGACCCCTATACTTAAAACATATTCCAGGTGAACTCTTTAACCCTAATCACTTAGCCTTTTAGGACCCAGGAAGCGGACTATACGCGAAGGTTATTAGTTCGTCCCCCATTTGCCTTTAACACCTTTCCCTTTTTGGGATAAAGTAGGCTACATTATTAAGTCATTCCCGTTTAATTCCTTTATATGGAAATACTATACGTACACCATTTATTTGCACCACTGGTTTATATGGTTAATAATATCTTACATTATTGAACTACTAAGTCCAACTATATTTTTAATTATAAGTTTTATTGACATAAATAAGGAAGCTTACATTCCATTTTCTCTAGGATATTTATTTAATTTCTTCCCAAATTTGGACTTAGTATATAAACGACAATCAATATCCATTAATCCCCTTTTGTCACCAATTTCTTTTTTTTCCTTTTTATTGTCGTTTATGACACTAAGGGTCATATTTTACTAAGGCAACTATTTATCAGTCCTAAGTTATCTATTTGTTGCATCCCAACGAACAATTTCTATTTTTATTTATTTAACGGTTGACTGCTATATATATATATATATTTTCATACCAGGCCTCTCACATTAAGTTGACTACCTGTGAATGCTGGATATGACAGTCGGTTCCCGAAAGACTTATTCCACAAGTGAACTTAACCTCGTGCCTTAGTACATTTATATTTATGCATTAGACCCCTCACATTTAACTGAATACCTGTGGTTGCTGGATTTGTCGGTCGGTACCGTGCAGGCTTACACCACAAGTTGAGTTTAACCTCGGGTCTAAATGCGGTTATAATTTAAATTTCCTAACTGGGGTCCACAACAATTATACTAATTGATTTTAGGAATCATAACCATTTTCCCATCACATTTATTTTCCCCAAATCAATATTGGTTACATTGGTTATTTCTTTATTTGCGGTCTCATTTATAGCAGTTAATTACATTGATTGCTACAAATGGTCACCACAAATGTATTAATTCAATATGGATTATATTTACATATAATACCACCATTGAACCTTATCCAAACATTCAACATTTGTCACAATTGTTAGTTATTTATTTATGGCCTCATTTATAGCAATCAATTACACTAATTGCAACAACGGTCCATAAATATATTCATTAAGTATGGAATATAATTTACATGTATGATTCCATAAATGAATACCATTCAACATTTCAAACCTTCAAACATTTAATACAATGCATATTTTACCGTTTTACGCTGATTTGGATAGATAACATGTATATATTTATTTTTATGTTTTCATGCGGTCAACGTAGTTATTAAGATTTATTTATTATTTTGCAATGCTTATTTTTAAATTAATTATTTGGTATAATCAATTAATCAACATTCCCTTTTTGTATTCAATCTTTCCAAGAAGGTTTCATGTCTCATAAGGACCGTTAGCCGTAATCATTGTAAATCATGCCTATTTCGTGGAATTGACATATTTCCAAATCATAAGAAGTATATGTAATGTATTTTTATTTTGGAATAGTCGATGCAAATTACATACAAAAACATATATTTATTTTTATATGTACCTTTAGCACCAATTTTCCCTCTTTAATTCTTTTTATCATGCTCCTTTTGGTTCTAAAATAATGCCTCTTTATTTAAAAATGAGGAGAACAGCATAATCTACATTGCTTAAGCCAAAACCCCAAAAATATTGAATGTAAACATGGAATATTTCTTTTTATTCTTACAATCACATAATACAAAATTTATCTTTTTACCCAAATTTACATATTTCATGTTTCAGCGCTGAATTAAAGATCTGAGACATAACTACAAACAAATTTATGTTTAATGGGACTAATTTCTAGATCCATAATGCTATGTAACATATACATCATAATTCATATTTCATGACTTAACGGTAGGAATAAGTGGGAAAAATATATAGAAATCCTACAATTCATGTTATGCATAATCATAACTTATCATATAGCAATTTTAATCATATTCATAATTAGATATGATGGTTGCCACAATTTACAATTATCTAAATAAACACATTTGATAGGCATAAAACATAGATTGGATTCAAACGAAATAGATAAATCATTATATCTGTATTGGTAAATTTCCCACTCACCTTATAGCTTCCAATTTCTGAGTTTTGAACCCTTTTAGGCTTACAATCCCCAAATTCTCATAAATCTACAGTTTATCTAGAAAGGGGAAAATTCTAGATCTGTAGAAATGTAAGAAAAAGGGAAAAGAGCAAAGAATCTATCGTTAAGCATCCTCTTCCATTGGATCTACTAATCTTCTCAATTCCATATGAATTTGATTTGATTTGGTATATATATGAATATATTTTATTTATAAATTAGGTTAGAAGAGGAAGAAAAATGGCAGAGCTCCGCTGCATCTATAAATTTGTATGAAAGAGAATGAGGCTCTGCCCCTTTATTTATGGGGTTGGAAATGGCATTGGACCGTCAGATCATTTTTAAGTTATATTCGTCCATTTGTTATATATAAAAATTATAAAACCATCCCCCTTAACCTTGGCCCCCGCAGCCTAGCTCGACCAAGCGGTCGCAGCCAACGGTCGACCGCCGATCGACTGCCCCAGTTAATCGCTTGGTCGACCTGGCAGTGAGGTGGCTGGGGGAATTATTATTTTCCGTATATATATATATATTATTTTACTTGATTTATTATTCGTCCGTTTTCATATTTCATCCGTAACATCTTCATACGGAGTCCGTTCGCGAAACTCCAAACATGTAGGTTGACCAAATTTCCGAGACGAATGCAACGATTAAAGTTTCATGGTCAAATTCCATCATTTGCAGAAATTCCTATTTTTGAGTTTCTAATTAAATAACTATTTATTGTCAAAATCCTGGGTTGTTACACTTGTGCCCCCCAAATGATTAGGATTTTAAGATTCCCAAAACTAGATATAAACAACAAGCTGTGGGACCTCTTAGCTTATTAATTAACAGATTTAACTTAGCAGGTTTAAGTTTATTAATAAGCATGGTTGTAAATGACATTTATTATATATGTTATTCTGTGTACAACCCCTCCCCCAAAACGAACAAGCACCTGCTCAGATGTATACAAATTAAAATAACTCTTTTTACTTAATTACATATGATCCACATATTTTCCCTATCATGTTCTACTTAATATTAAATTAAGTCCAACCTATATAGATTAACATGTCTGCATATTCTAACCTTTTGTGGTTACCCCAAATTTACATTCAAAGGTTCTCAAGTTATACATTGCCCACTTATCCATTGTCCATACAAGTAATTCCAATTTATCCCAAAATATAAGCAATTCTAACAGAAATGGCCTAGGCTCTGCATAAAATAAAAAGGAGAAGGAGAAAACAGATCCAAACTTAAACTGAATAAATAGGCATAGAAAAGACTGTAAATGGATAAAAGACAGAAAAAGGGATAAGGAAGAAAGGTGTATATGTGAACACATAATAACTGTAAACTGAGTAAATAATTAACAGTAAAACAATAACACATACACATATAAACATTGGCACTTTTCAGATCCAAATCAATTACTGTAAAAATACTGTTTAAATTGCAAATCTAAAATAACCAGAACTCACAGTGATTTGAGTTAGATCCAGAAAATGTCTCTTTATATTGTTGTTGTAGAAAAACTAGAATTATCCCCTTTAATCTACGTTTTGGAAGCACCTCAGCATCTTCTTATTTAATTTGGAATAGCTTAGAGGAAGAAGAATGAAGAATGTTTGTGTGTAAAAAAATGGTGAGGCTGCTAGCCTATTTATAGATTTGCTAGGATAATTCTAACCCATTAGATATTAGGTTTATAAATCAGTCCGTACACCTCAAGCTAAATTAGAGTGTGAATGTGGTAAACAAAATTGTCCAGATTCAGGCACAAGAACTTGGCCTGCATGCAGGTCGGTCGATCCCCCTACTACTTTGGTCGACACAGGGTCAACCCGCCTTAGACCTGGGTCGACCCAGATAAGGGGCTGGGTTGTCCATTTACCGTTGCTTTTCTGCGTTGTTTTATATATATTATATATTATATAACATTTTATTTCAATCTTCTTTAGTTCATAACTTTTTCATATTTAATCTGATTTACGAAAACCAAGAGTCTATCTGAACCAAAATTTTGTAACGAATGCAACAGTTAGGTCTATTTTACTCAGTTCTGAATATTTTATTTATTAATAATCATTTCATTATCTTCACTATATAATTACGATATATTAATTTAGGGGGTGTTACACCGACCGTCGTTACATAATAGTCTACAGTGTAAATATTAATACCATGGTGTAAATTTGCCCTGGCTGAATAAAAGAGGATTATATATCAATTGAAATATGAGTGCCTGATAAAAATTAAAAAGTAAATCGCTAATGTGACGGGCCGCCCCTGACCAGTCGACATTTCCCCAAAATGCACTATACTGATGTCCAACCAACGTGGGACGGTCGCCAAAGAAAAAGGGTTGAAGCTAAACTACCAAAGGAACCTGTAGTATCTCACAGCACATGGAATAAAATATAATAATAATATAACTTTGACATAAAATAGGTGAGACAATGCATAAGTTGAAAACTAAACCATCATAGCAGCAGAATCAAAAATACAGCTTATGATCCAACATCATTATTACAACTTCAAAATACTGTCTCTAAAGCAAAAGAAAGGAAAGGTACACTACTAAGGCCCAAGCAGTGACCAGCAACAATACAGGGAGAATACATGTAGATAATACGTGGGAGCCTCCTGCTCGTCTCCAGATCAGCTACTCGTGCATAACCAGCTAACCTGTCTCTAGTCTGCTCGTTTAGGAGCACCCAGAGTAATAAGAAGAGACATAAAACTCTGGGTCAGACAAAAGTCTGGTATGAGCGATAAGCAGCAAAACAGAACAATAACAGGTATAACTAACCATACCTGAACCTAGACCTACAACCAAAGAGTTAGCACAACAAGATGCACAATGCTCTAAGGTGACACTAACATATGGTGTAAAGATACGGGGGAGAGGTGTGCATGTCATAGTGATGTCAAATAGTCAAGCATAGCAAACATCCTCACATCTCGCACTCAATGCGTAAAGCATATGATATCCACCGCTTTGACCACCCAAATCATTTGCTATGATCACTCTGCCCCATAGAGTCATGATGGCTCCACTGCACTAATCCATAGCCACTAATCCCTTGCTATGTCCACTCTGCCCCATGAAGTCATGACGACTCCACTGCACTAGCTCAAAGCCATGCTATGATCACTCTGCCCCATGGAGTAATAACTATCCCAGTGCACTGATCCATAGCCTAACATCCGTTTTGGTGGTGAATCAAATTTACGGACGTCGATAACCCCTTAGCACACGTCCCGCAGCAAAGCCTAATTCATGAAGATAAATCCTCGGTTCCCAACTGGATCATGAGTTCTACTTCCTATTTGGACTACCTTTGCATCTTGGTTTTGGTCTTTTCCCCGATTCGTGACCCTCTAGTTTCAATTCAGTCCATTCGTTGTCCATGCTCGAAGGCTGGCTCATGGCATCCTCCTTGGTTCGACTCGTGGTGTTCCAATCCGTCTCGTAGGGGTCGGCTCGCAATCTTCATGTGGACCCAGCTCGTGGTGGAGGCCTAGATCTAGCTTGTGGACCACATTCGGGTTGTGACCCATGGTCGTGGTTTTCTGGTTTGTGGTTCATCTCCTGGCGTTAGCTCGTGCCACTGATTCGTGGTTCAAGAGGTGCTCCGTATCATGAAGGCAGTTCGTGGCTATCTTAGATGGTCGACTCGTGGTGCATTAAGCTGGGTCGTGATCCCCTGTCACAAACGGGTTCGGGTCGTGACACCCTAGTCACGAACCGGTCTAACCAATTTCCTACAACTACTTCCAACAAGCTATTTACGCCATACAACGGAATTTTCAACCAATCTAACTTCACTAAGCAATCATAAAACATTTCAAACAGTCATAGCAACATGTATGACCAACCATAAACACCAAAACAATAATTTAACATGTTAATATGGATCAAACCTACCCAAAACCCATGTTTCCCCTCAATCCCCTTAATCATGATTTAACCATACGACTAACAAAACATGTCCAAATTAACCTAATTATTTATCAAAGCCCTAAAATAATATTTAAGAATTTCTAAACATTTTTCTAGAATTTAATCACGTATAGTTTCGCTAATTATCACTAATCACCCCTAATTAGCCGTAATTAGTGAGAAACAATGCAAATCACTCACCTTAGCGACAAATTAAACTCAGATCTGAAACTATCTCTGGTTTGGGTCGAATCTCTATGCAACACAGCAACTCTACCTTGATCTACACATTAATCCGCTTTAATTTGATGTTGATTAGGTTAATATGTGATTAGAAGGTGATTTGGGTGTTATAGGTCATGGCTAGGGTTCAAGAGATGAAAAGTGTCGACTGAAAAATCACAAAAAATGAATTCCCTAACCCTATCAGCCCTCCCATAGCCCTAATCTCGAAATGGGTTATGGGCATAGCCACTAATCACCTTAATTAGGCCCGATTAAGCTGTTTTTCACCTTTCAAATCTTATTTCAGCCATATGTCCCAAACGATAGGTCCGTTTGGCTAATATGACCACTCTACGGAAAGCTAAACCATCATCTAAATCCAATGGAAGTGGGTTTCAGGTCAAAACTCCTTATCAATCAAAAGTTATAGGCGAAACAATATTCGCCAGGGGCAAAACGGTTATTTAAAAATCGACAAAAATCGTGAACATGGGAAATGACCCCAATAGTCATTTCCCAAAGTTACATGACCATATGACTTTGTACGAAAAAGAAATAAATAATCTACGATCCTCCGATGTGTAGAATGCGGGTCGTTACACTCTCCCCCTTTAGAAATTTCGCCATCGAATTTCCTTAACTAAGAAAACAACAATCGGTCCCGCATGCTTATCATCCATTTACAAACAACCAAACATAAATAGCAACATAACAAGCCTATCCTAGCATGCGGTTTACTAATAAGGGGATAACTAAAAGGTCATTAAAATCTTACCAAGCAAAGAGTTCTGGATGCGACTTCCTTATTCTCTCCTCTGTTTCCCAAGTACAGTCATTTTCATTCTTGCCCCACTGAACCTTGACCAGTTCCACCGTCTTCCTTCGAAGTTACTTCGTATCGTGTGCGACAATACGGATCGGCCTGCGATTCCCAACCGCCTTGGGTTCTACTTCGATGTCATCCAACTGATCTGGTGAAATAGTCATATCGGGGTCGTGTACGAATTTCCTTAACTAAGAAATATGAAATACGTTGTGAACTCCTGCCAACTTGTCAGGTAATCCAACTTTATATGCTAAATTTCCAACTTACTCAAGAACTGGGAATGTACCAACAAATCTTGGTGCTAACTTGCCTCTCCTACCAAATAGAATCACGCTCTTTAATGGAGAAATCTTGACAAACACCAAGTCGCCAATGGAGAATTTCAACTCTCTTCGTCTCTTGTCAGCATAACTCTTTTACCTATCTTGAGCAGCCTTCATTCACTGTTGAATAACCTTGATCTTGTCTAATGTTTCTCTTATCACATCTGGCCCAAGCACAAACTTCTCACCGGTTTCTAACCAACATGATGGTGAGCTGCACGGTCTTCCATACAAAGCTTCAAATGGAGCCATACCAATACTGGACTGATAACTATTATTATATGCGAGCTCCACTAGATGCAAATGGTCATCCCATGATCCACCAAAATCTAATATGCAAGCTCTCAGAGATCTTCTAATACTCGATTCACCCTCTCTGTCTGACCATCAGTTTGAGGATGGTACGCGGTACTAAGATGTAATTCTGATCCTAAAGCCTCTTGTAAGCTCTTCCAAAATCCACTAGTAAACAACAGATCTCGGTCACTCACAATGCCTTTGGGTACTCCATGAAATCTCACTACCCACTTCATATACAGTTCTGCTAACTTAGATGTTGTTCTATTCGACTTGACGGGTATAAACCTTGCACTCTTAGTCAATTGGTCCACAATCACCCCAATGCTATCATAGCCCGATCTAGTCTTGGTAACCCATCAATGAAATTCATTGAGACTTGTTCCCATTTCCATTCTGGAATTTCTAATGGTTGCAACAAACCACTAGGTTTCTTTTGCTCAGCTTTAACTAGCTGGCAATTCATGCATTTAGATATAAACTTCCCAACGTCTCTCTTCATCCCTTCCCAGTAGTAGGTCTGCTTCATGTCTCGATACATTTTGTTACCATCGGGATGTATAGTCAGTTTTGAGTGATGACATTCTCTAAGTACTTCATCTCTTAATCCATTGACATTGGGTACAACTAGTCTCCCATTCTTTTGAAGCCATCCTTCTCGATCAAGCCCATACTTATTCATCTCCTCGTCGATACCCATTTCTAACTTGGAGATGATTTCCAGTGGATTAGGATCGTCCCTCTGACTGGAACCAATCCGCTCAATCAAAGTGGGTCTGATCGTCAAACTTGCTAACATTTCTGGATCCAATTCGCACTTTGGTCTGAAATTGTACCCTACGATATACTCCAGTTGCTTCCACTCAAGAAACATAGCCCCTAAACTGGCATGTCTTCTACTCAATGCATCACCTACTGCATTTACCTTTCCAGGTGTAAATGCGATATCGAAATCATAGGAAGCCAAGAAATCTAACCATCTCTACTGGCGGAGATTTAAATACTTCTGAGAGAAAAGATACTTTAACGATTTATGATTGGTAAACAACTCGAATCTTTATCCCAAGAGATAATGTCTCCACATCCTCAACGCGAACACGATCGCTGCCAATTCCAAATCGTGGGTAGGGTATCTTTTCTCATGCGGTTTCAGTTGCCGACTTGCATAAGCTACAACCCTACATTCTTGCATCAATACAGCACCTAGTCCGGTACCACATGCGTCCGTGTATACTATCATCTCTTCATTCCCCTTAAGAATAACTAACACTAGTGCACACGTCAACCTTTCCTTTAGGCTCTTGAATGCATTTTCACACCTTTCGTCCCAAACGAAAGCTTGATTCTTCTTGGTCAACTGAGTTAACGGTGCCGCTATCTTGGAAAAGTTTTGGATAAACTTACGATAATATCCAGCTAATCCCAAGAAACTTCTTACGTCTGTTACATTCTTGGGCGTAGACCAATCTTGTACCGTAGCCACCTTCGCAGGATCCATGGCAATACCATTCTCTGAAACAACATGGCCCAAGAATCTCACTTCCCTCCTCTAGAAGTGACACTTAGAAAACTTCGCTTTCACTTGGTGTTTCCTCAACACCTCCATCACTATCCTCAAATGGTCCTTGTGTTCTCCCTCTATCCTCGAATAAACAAGTATATCGTCCACGAACATAAGAACAAAATTATTCAATTGATCCCTGAATACCCTATTCATAAGATCCACAAAATATGTTGGTGCATGGGTCAACCCGAATGGCATGACCAACCACTCATAGAATCCAGACGGCGTCCGAAAGGCCGTTTTTGGGACGCTCTCAACTGCTATTTGGAGCTGATGAAATCCTGTCGTGAGGTCAATTGGGAGAACACCCTTGCTCCCTCCAGTTGATCAAACAAATCATCTATCCGCAGAAGAGGATGCTTATTCTTCCTAGTCACTTTATTCAACTCGCGATAGTCCACACATAAACTAAGGGAACCATCTGCCTTGGTAGCTAATACAACTGGTGCTCCCCACTCGGAGACACGTCTTCATATAAATCCCTTCTTCAAAAGATCGCTTACTTGCATCCTGGGCTCTCGCTGCTCCCTTGGTGCCATACAACGAAGTGGCATCACTATAGGTCTGGCATCTTTCACTAAATCAATACGGAACTCAATCTCTCAATGTGGTGGAAGTCCGGTCACCTCCTCGAAGATATCCGGATACTGACCAGCAACAGGAACCCCTGATAACTTGTCATGCGGGATGTCAAGAGAATTTAGAAAACTTGCCATCAACTCATTACTAGGTAGGCTACCAAGCAATACCCTTCGCCCATCATCCGCCCTAATAGTCACCGAAAATCCCTTACGGTCTACCACCACCCCGTATCTTTGGAGCCAATCGATTCCCAAAATAATGCCAAACCCAGTAAAGCCCAAAACAAAGCAATCACAAGCTAACATACATCTATGACTCGATAAGACTACATTTTGACAAATCATACTAAGGCTAGTCGAACAACCAATCGGGTTCGTCACAACTAAAGGTCTATCGACTATCTCGGGTTCCAATCCCAACCTATCTACTAGGTCACTAGATATGAAGGAACGGGAAGCCTCAATATCAAAAAGTACTCGAACAGGTACATCATAAACAGAAAGCATACCTTGAATAACGACATTCTTTCCTTTTTCCGCCGCGGTTGGGGCATTCGACGAAGAAGGAACAACATTAATAGCATATGCTTTCACAATCTGCTTCTCTTTAGGAGGTTGCGGACGTTTATCCTTATGATGTCCTACTTGGCCGCAGTTGAAGCACTTCCTGTCCGCTGGCTTTGCTCGACATTCTTTGGCATAGTGGCCCTTCTTGCCGCAGCCAAAGCACTCAACTTCTTTCTTATTCTTTTTCTGACCATCCTTAGCTTGGTCTGTTTCCTCTTATTTTGAGAATTATTCTTGCCTCCACCGCTTGCTTGCGGCTTTGGCTCTCCTGTAGATGCAACAACGACTTCAGTCTTGGGCTTAGGATAAATGCTCTCTGACCTCAATGCTTTCCCAACAATTGATTCAAAAGTCTCATTAATATGGTTTATAAGCCTTTCCCCCAAGTACTGATCTATGCCTGTTATGAACTTCTCATTCTTATTCTCGGGAGTGTCAATAAGGGATAATCCATACTTCTATAAAGTATCGAACTCAGCAATATACTCCTAGATTGTCCTACTGTTCTACTTAAGTTCCAAGAACTTCCTAAACAATTCTGACTTCTGGGCAGCTGGGATAAACTTATCACTGAATCGGGCCTTAAACTAATCCCAAGTAACTTGATCCTCAGGGGTAGTTTCCTTAATAGCATTCCACCAATTCATTGCCCTTCCTTGCAGCTGACGGGATGCTAGCTTCCTCTTCATCGCATCCTCGATACCCAAATCTTCGAAGATGCACTCACAGCTATCAAGCCAATCTTGAACTTCTGTAGCCGATTCCGTTTCATGGAACGGCTTCCCACCAAGACTGGTGTAGTCCTTACAGAGCTTGGCGAAATCGGCCCTAGGCGCCTGCACCGCTACACCACCACCATTTGCTGCATCATTCGGAGATGCTCTCTGAACATCCCTAAGCATCTCTCTCATGAAATAAGCGAACATCGTCCTCATATCAGGAGCATTCCTATTATTGGCTCCTGAACTAGTATTCCTCGTATATCGGCTCATCGTTCGATCTGTAAGGAGAAAACGATTAACCATCTCTTCAGTGGTGCCAGTGCAGTGCGACTCCATCCTTAGATATACTAATAGTATATATATATAGCTTTTGAAAACCCAAAATATAACAAACACATGCTCTCATATACGTACTATCTCTCCCTAGGTTAACTACGCAACCTAGAGCACTGATACCATGTGTGACGGGTCGCCCCGGACCAGTCGACATTTCCCCAAAATGCGATGTACTGATGTCCAACCAGCACAGGACGGTCGCCAAAGAAAAAGGGTTGAAGCTAAACTACCAAAGGAACCGATAGTATCTCACAGCACATGGAATAAAATATAATAAAAATATAACTTTGACATAAAATAGACGAGACAGTGCATAAGCTGAAAACTAAACCATCATAGCAGCGGAATCCAAAATACAGCTTATGATCCAACATCCTTATCACAACTTCACAATACTGTCTTTAAAGCAAAAGAAAGGAAAGGTACACTACTAATGCCCAAGCAGTGACCAGCAACAATACAAAGAGAATATATATAGATAATACATGGGAGCCTCCTTCTCGTCTCCGGATCAGCTACTCGTGCATAACCGGCTAACCTGTCTCTAGTTTGCTTGTTTAGGAGCACCCAGAGTAATAAGAAGAGACATAAAACTTAGGGTCAGACAAAAGTCTTGTATGAGCGATAAGCAGCAAAACAGAACAATAATATGTATAACTAACCATACCTGAACCTGGACCTGCAACCAAAGAGCACAACAAGATGTACAATACTCTAAGGTGACACTAACATATGGTGTAAAGATATGGGGGAGGGGTGTGCATGTCATAGTGATGTCAAACAGTCAAGAATAGCAACCATCCTCACATCTCTCACTCAGTACGTAAAGCATACGATATCCACCGCTTTGACCACCCAAATCCTTTGCTATGACCACTCTGCCCCTTGGAGTCGTTATGGCTCCACTGTACTAATCCATAGCCGATAATCCCTTGCTATGTCTACTCCGCCCCATGAAGTCATGACGACTCCACTGCACTGGCTCATAGCCATGATACGATCACTCTGCCCCCATGGAGTAATAACTACCTCATTGCACTGATCCGTAGCCTAACATTCGTCTTGGTGGTGAATCAAAGTTATGGACGTCGATAACCCCTTAGCATACGTCCCGCAGCAAAGCCCATTTCATGAAGTTAACTCGTCGGTTCCCAATTGGATCCTGAGTTCTACTTCCTATTTGGATTACCTTTGCATATCGGGTTTTGGTCTTTTCCCCGATTCGTGACCCTCCAGTTTCCATTCAGTCCATTTGTTGTCCATGCTCGAAGGTTGGCTCGTGGCATCCTCCTTGGTTTCGCTCGTGGTGGTCCAATCCAGCTCATGGGGGTCGACTCGCGATCTTCATGTGGACCCGGCTCGTGGTGGAGGCCTAGATCCGGCTCGTGGACCACATTCAGGTCGTGACCCATGGTCGTGGTTTTCTGGTTTATGGTTCATCTCCTGGTGTTAGCTCGTGCCACCGATTCGTGGTTCAAGTGGTGCTCCGGCTCATGAAGGCAGTTCGTGGCTCGCTTGGATGGCCGACTTATGGTGCTTCAAGCTGGGTCGTGATCCACTATCACAAATGGGTTCGGGTCTTGATACCCTAGTCACGAACCGATCTGACCAATTTCCTGCAACTACTTCCAACAAGCTATTTACGCCATACGACGGCGTTTTCGATCAATCTAACTTCACTAAGCAATCATAAAACATTTCAAACAGTCATAGCAACATGTATGATCAACCATAAACACCAAAACAACAATTTAACATGTTAATATGGATCAAACCTACCCAAAACCCATGTTTTCCCCTTAATCCCCTTAATCATGATTTAACCATACGCTTAACAAAACATGTCCAAATTAACCCAAATTTTTATCAGAGCCTGAAAATAATATATAAGAATTTCTAAACATTTTTCTAGAATTTAATCATGTATAATTTTGCTAATTATCACTAATCACCCATAATTAGCCGTAATTAGTGAGAAACAATGCAAATCACTCACCTTAGCCACAAATTAAACTCAGATCTGAAACTATCTCTGCTTTGGGTCGAATCTCTATACAACACAGCAACTCTACCTCGATCTACACGTTCATCTTCTTCAATTTGATGTTGATTAGGTCAATATGTGATTAGAAGGTGATTTGGGTGTTGGAGGCCATGGCTACGGTTCAAGATATGAAAAGTGGCGGCTGAAAAATGATAACTGAATTCCCTAACCCTATCAGCCCTCCCATAACCCTAATCTCAAAATGGATTATGGGCCTAGCCGCTAATCACCTTAATTAGGCCCGGTTAAGCTATTTTTCACCTTCCAAATCTTATTTTAGCCATATATCCCAAACGGTAGGTCTGTTTGGCTAATATGACCACTCTACGGAAAGCTAAACCATCATCCGAATCAATGGAAGTGGTTTTAGATCAAAACTCATTACCAATCAAAAGTTATAGGTGAAACAAGATTCGCCAGGGGTAAAACGGTTATTTAAAAATCGGAAAAAATCGTGAACATGGGAAATGACCCTAATAGTCGTTTCCCAAAGTTACGCGACCATACAACTTCGTACGAAAAAGAAATAAATATTCTACAATCCTCCGATGCGTAGAATGCAGGTCGTTACAGCTAATTATTACAAAGTGCTAGGTCAACAATTTAGATTTTTGTAAGGGCTGAACTTGTTGTCGAGGAGTAAAGGTGTGCATGTGTATCTTCATGATGTGTCAGTTTATGTAGGTGTTACTACATTTGTTGCTGGGATATTCAGTGCTTGGGACAAAGTAAGTTTTCATTAGTTAGGCGAACCATGTAATATTGGTTCTTTTTGTATCAATCATGCATTATGTGCCCTCAAAAACTATTTATGCTTGGATAGATATTGCAACATGACTATTTTATAGCAGCAATTAAAGCATAGAATTACAATTTGTTGATTATTTCAATGTCTATAGTGTTCAGAAGGTGTACTTGGTAAAAAAGAATAGGTGTTGTATGCATTGTTTTGTTACTTGCTCCATGCTTACCCAATCCAAGTTTGCATGTTTGCATCAGTTGTTGGTGAGTTATGGCAGTTTGCATGTATAACAAACTCTATTACAATAAGTTTTCATTACTCATTGCTTATGGAATAATTTTCAAGTTTCTCATGTAAAGTTTCAGTGTTACCAATGACTTGTAAGTATTGCAAAGCATGCATTTGATTATGTTTGAAAGAACACATTGGGACACTTATTTATCATGACCCGGCCATAAAAAAAGGTAAATTCATGGCATTCTCGAGCGATTAATATAATATTAATAAGCTTAATTTTTCTCCTGATGGAAAAAAATGCTCAAGATTTTATATATATGTCTATTATAAGACATAAACAAATAAGACAAATGTTTGAAGATAGGAATTCCAATAAGGTGTCTCACTGATGTTCCGTTTAATTTTTTTTATCATCATATAGTAATATATGTGAAAAGAGCAATATGTATGAATATATATAGGCATAGAAAAAACTACAAAAAAAACATAAACAATCATAAGGATTTTTGGCTACACCTTTTGTTATAGTAAAAAAGTACGTAAAGAATCTTTGCCCTTGATTAACTATGTGATATCTGTTGTCTTCCTTACCTTTGAAATGTACCATTGGGTTCATATCATAATCACGTCACAAATATAAAATAAAAGTGCGAATATTAGATCCTTGTGTTGGTAAACAAAGAAAGAAAAAAATAAAACAAATTATTGTAGCCTTTTTGATGACGCATTAAGGTAAAATCATCCACTATAATATATTATGAAGGCCCGAACTTCCAGAGGATAATAATTGTTAATCGAAGTATATCCATAATAAATTAAAATTTTCAAGATGTATATAAAAATATGTTTCTGCCGAATACATTGCAAATACAAAGGTTGTGTATATTCATATATATATTCCATAAGAACATCAAATGCATCAATTATCTCTTACCTATCTGCTTAGTGGTGAAAAGAAACATAGGAATAAAACAATATTAATGGCCACCAAATATGATGAAAAGAAGCAATTATCTGTAATATAGAAATAGTAGTGCTAAATTTGCTCCCACTGAAAGGTTTCCTAAAATATAAGATAAAATAATATAAAGGGATTTTCACTTAAAGGGCTTATTCGTTCAGGATAATAAATTTTAAGGACAACACTTCTGAAAAATTAGTTTTAACGACAATTCTGCATGAAAAAGATAAAAGAGGTTATCTTTTTACGTTATATAGAAATAAAGATAACCACTTTTATCTTCTTTTTGTATAATTTAAAAAGATAACCGCTTTTATCTTTTTCGTGCAGAATTGTCCTTAAAACTTATTATATAAAATATTGTCCTTAAAACTTATTATCCAACAAAAGAAATCCCTTTAACCTAATTTACACATAACATGATTGGCCACCACATCATAGCATCATTGTATTTGAAGTGAAAATTAGGTCATACCTCACAAACTAAGGATATTTGGTTATGAAAGAAAAAGACATCCTTCTATTCTAGGAGGTTAGAGATTCACGAGGTTCAGTTGTTCAATCATCCACACCTAGGTAATATATATTAAAATGTACATATTAATACCATTCACTACATCTATCATACTTAATCAATACATTTAATATCCAACACGACTAACATTCAAATATAAATCAAATGTGCAAAATAAAGTATACTGTTTACACCAAAAATGGTCCAAACACCTCAGGTACAAAGCTGTACTTCACCAATTTGGTAGGGAATAAAGTGGGGCCGTATTCAATCAGTAATTCAAAGTAGAAAAAAGGTAAAAATAGAGACGAGGTTTAGAGTGGTTCGGCCGTTAATGAGGCCTACGTCCACTATGAAGGTGATTTCTAATCTCATGATATGAATTACAAAGTACATCAATTCTCTCTGTATCATGCACTTCCATTTTCGCCTAATACAACCTTGTTTATATACTTTAATCTAGGAAATTATATAAGAAGATGGTTGAATTTGAGGAGAAAGAGGATAAATGGATGATTGAGATTGATGATGTCTTTGTTCTCTCTGAATCACGAAGTTGAGCTTGACGCCATGGCCAGATCCGCGGTTTGTGGCAGAGTTTGGCAGCACTTCGTGGTTCTTCCCTTCCCCCCCCCTTTTCAGTGGTAGCCATAGCGTATTTATAGGTGAGTCCTCGGTTTGAAATCCATTTCCCGCCTTGTAAATCTCTAATTCTGCTAATTACAATCGGGCCATTGGCCAGTTGTCGCCAGCTGTCATTAGCTATCTCAGGTTGTCATGTGCAGATAACCTTTTGGGACGGACGCCTTATGTAGTTGAGCGCGTCCGTGAGAGCGGGCGCTTTTGTGCGGGCGACCATTTTAGGAGGCCTTGTAGGAACGAGACATAAGTCTGGGACTGGTTCATCACCGTTCCCTGCGCGACCGATTGCTTTAGTTTTAGGGGTGCTCGCTCTCTTATTGCTTCTGCAGGATGTGATCGTTCTGGTTCATGTTGGATGAGCGACTTGTTCACGCTGATGCTTGGTATAGCCTCATTTCCGTATGAGCGACCGGTCTTAGTCTCCGCGCCTGAATCTTGATTTGGACCCAAGTTTTAGGATCGCACACTGCATTGTGTCGTCCGGTTATACCTGGTCGACCTGATTTGTTCTGGGTCTTGACATTCAGCACTTTCTCTTATGACCGTTCTTTTCTGTTACTAATACTTTGAGTGCCTTAGTGTGTGAATGACCCTAATGATGTTAGCAACATATTCCTCGTTCAATGTGCGCGTGGATTTTTTAGGGATTAACACTTGCCCCTCGAAGCTTGTGATTCCTTTTAATGAGGAATTACTGGCTTTGACATATTCGATCGCACATTGTTGAGTGGGCTTGTTTTGACTTGTTGATGGGTTGCTTGCGCAAGAAATTAAGATTACTTTATTGCCGCTGACCTTTGCTAGTAGAGGGTTTGACGTAAGCCCAGATAGCTTTTATTATTATGATTTTTTTTGAAGCTCAGATATTCCAACAACTGCCGGTCTTTGGACATTTTGGCGGGATATCTTTCGGGTATGCCGTACCGGGTCACCAAATCATAATTGGGCTATTGCATCATTGAAAAAGGGGGGCTCTTAGTTTTCTCAGATACTGCCTCTTCATTTTCCCGCTTTTGTATTTTTCGTCAGGTGTCCCAGTAAAATTTTTGGTCGATGGGCAGAAGGGGGTAATTATTCTTTTACTCTTGGGATCTTTACATCTTTTCTTCTTCTGATCTGACTTTCCCTCTGATTCTTGTAGTGATTCCTTCGGTCGTGGGTCTCACTCTGGATCAGTCTCTTTTGAATTCTTTAATATCTGTTGACCAGAAAGAAAGGAGTGGAGAGGTGCTGCTGACAGAAGAGAACCTTCGCGAATACTGGTTGATCGATCCCTCGCGGTCCCTTGGTAAGGCTTCAGTTCATCTTCGACATTCTATTGGTAAACCTGTTAAGAAGAGGAGATCAATCTCTGAAGTAGGTGGTCGGTCTTCATCATTAATTATTGAGAGGAATGCCAGGGGAGTTGGTGAGCGCGCTCAAGGGTTGATGTGACTTCTGGGACGACAACCGAGAGTTCTACACGCTCCTTATTACAGGCGGAAAGTTCTCCAGGGACCTTTGGAGACCTAGGGTACCTGGATTCTGCTAAATATCTGAGCCAGGGTGACGTTGTAGTGTCTGATATAAGAAATTTCCACGGCCCTGTTCAATGCTCTAAGAAAGTTTCTTTCGGAACTTGCCTTGGGACTGGTTTTGATTGTTGTTTTGCGGCGAAATTCTTTGTGAATTGGGCAACTTTTAGCTGATTGCTAATTGCATGCTTTACTTGTTTTCCAGGCGCAAGCGCGGACTATTCATTATCAGACAACTTTTCTCAACAGGACGATCTCATTGATCAGAGAAGCCTCCTTCAGTGCCATCTTTCCTATTATATGAAACGTCCCCAGATGTCTTCCAGTTCTCAAGCCCAGCCTATCATTGAGCTTCCCATGTCTGATCCTTCAGGATGCGAGGAGTCTGGTTAGGCTCTGAGACCTGAATCAGTTGGTCCTTCTGCGAGACCTGCTGTCCTAACTCCTGTTCAGGTTCAAGCAATATGTAATCGCCCTCCTTATGGAGTTCTTTCTGAAAGTCCAGTGCTTAAGGAATGCTTTCATGGCTAGGATTTAAGAGGAGTGTCTTCTGCCTCGGGTTTAGATCCTAATGATAGGCAGGACGTTGCAAGAAGCCTAGAGGCTGTGAAGAGTAGTGTGGCTGACTAGCTCGGTGTTGTCAAAGGTCAGCTTGAAGCACAATTGAATCTGGTCATGCAGAGTGTTGATAAACACCTGGAGGATTGGTTGAAGTTAGGGTATGAATTTCAGGACTTGAACGCACGACATCTCAACTACATTAAGGTTTTGGAAAGTGACAAAGCTAGTCTTGTACATCTGATTGAATCCCAGGACACGGAAATCTCTTCCTTGAAGAATGGAAGCGTTAGAATGAATGACTTGGAGACTGAAAATGCTGAGCTCAGAAAGAAATTGGAGGGTGTGCGAGCGCAACTTTTAGAATCTCAGTCCACTCGAACACTTGTTGAACGTCAAACCCCTAGAAAAGCAGGCTTTAATTTCTTTGGAACATGAGAACATGGCACTTGAAGGCCGCCTTGCTTCTCAAAATGAAATCCTTAAAACGTCTGAGGAAGAAAAGATCCGATTGCAAGAAGATCTTGTCAGAGCCAAAGCTGAGGCTGATGATAATCTATTTCATTTTTACGTTTGCAGCGTCATGAGTCGAGGGAGTTTGAGCTATCTGAATAAATATTTCCCGCGGACTCTGGCTCTTGTCTTAGAGAAAGTACTTTCATATTCCAAGTATTTTGAACACGGGTTCCTTCAAAGACAGCTTTTAGAGGAGAAGGATCGTAATGCCTTGATTAAAGGTAGCCAGTTACTGGCGAATGAGCGAGCTTCACTACTTGGAAAAGAGTGTTTGGGTACTGTTTGCGCTCCTCCAAGTTCTGCTGGAATTGATGCTTAGAGTTCTCGCATTCTTGTCACAGATCGCTTTACTACAGATGCTGTTAGAGTTCATTCCTGGACCGAGCACTCAAGCCAAGAAGACATCACTACGCAAGGTGCAAGTTGTGACAACACTTCTTTGAGCACAAAGGAACAGGTGGTTGGCTTTATGCATCCGACGGCTTCAGGTAAAGATGATATCTACCATCCCATTTTGAATTCGGATTTCCTCATTTCTTCACTTGAGACTGCCGATCTTAGTGCTGGTTGTGAATTTGCATCAGGTGCGCTTTCACCGCCTTCTTTGGCTGTTTGTGATTCCGCTGCTCAACCCGTTGCTGCTGATTCTGTTTTGGTATCTACCAACATGAGCCCTCTCATTCCATCCTCAACAGTTGATGTGCCTTTACCGAATGCGTCCGATCCGGATGATGAGGATGAGATCTGGAACACCAAGGTTGTATCCACTTTGAAACGATAGCTGGTTGGCTGATTGATAAGGATCATAGACCTTTTTGTTCTCTAAAACGGGTCAGTGGGTACCTGGATAATTGATTCACACTGCTATGCATGAGAGAAAGTATTTGTAATCTCTATGGCTTAATTTTGGTTTATTTCCTTCAACCTGTCGCGTTATTAGGCCGGTTGTTTATGTGAGTGCCAGCCCTCGCTTAATGACGTTCGTTTCGCGTTCTTACGCTTGCTTCGTTTAGGGGTTGTTGTGGATTTATTATTTTTCATTTTTGTGGGTGATCGCACTTTTAATTTGTTGTTCGCGTGAGTTTTATCATTCGAGTAGTCCTTATGAAGAACCTTTAACCAGCCAATGGTATGTTTTGAATGGGCATTGGTGATTTCTTACACAATGGTGACGGCCCCATACCAAGGGTTTTTTAATTTTACGAATTGCTTTGAGTCGCATAGTGATTTCAATTGATCAACTCATGGTGATTTTTTTTAGACAACGTGTGGTTATTAAGTGTTTTCTTTTGGGTGCCCCATGGGAGGTCTTGCTTTTCGATTTCGACCCAATTTCGGCCTTGTCAGCCCTGATTATTCTAGGACTGGAAGGACATTGTTGGATACCCCCAAATGGATAGGATTTCTGGTTTACCCCCTTTCGACTGGGATTTCTACTGTAATCCAATCCTAGCTTTGTTTGACTTGGTTAACAACAAAGAACAGGATCGGACACCTCCTTTCTGTAACACCCCACCTCCGCTAGGGTCACTCACAAAGGGAATGCACTAGCTTTGGTGGAGCATTATCTAGTTAAACATACACAGAAATATTACAAGACAGAACATATAAAACAGCGGAAGAAAAACCAAATTTCATTGCTTTAAAATCTAGAAAGGTCTAAAGCCTTTTACATCAAAATGCCATTAAATCAATTACATCGAAATCTGTCTTGCAATAGTAAAGAAGCATAAAACCATAGTCATAAATCATTCCCCAAGTAAAACAGTAAAGCAAGCCATAGCCAAGAGAAATCAAAGCAGTACATGAAAGAGCCTTGGAGCTTGGTAAGATCCGAACTAAGCTGTATTCCCACCCTGCGAACCTGAGGGGGGGAACGGAAGAAAAAGAGGCGAAACAAAACGGGTCAGTCATAAAGACTGAGTAAGTCCTAGTGACTTTCAGCATAAAAACAAGTAAAGATAACATGGCATGAATAAACTGGAAGTAAACATAAGCATGATGACAAGATAAGCTACAGGCACGATAACTAAGAATAACATCATAGGATTTCTGTCATGTATAACATTGCAAGGTTCCCATTCAAGATGAACTAAGTATAGTTTCGCAAGATTTCTATCAAGCATCGCAAGATTTCTCTGCTTTACCATTAAAATGATATTTATTTTCTCTGCACCACCTAACTAGTGTCCCAACTAGTAATCTATATAAAATGATAAGATCATAACGTGATCCCAATCCCCGAAATTAAGGTTGCTTTCACGTGTACATCTATTATTTATTACCCAGATCTAATCTAGGGTCTTCTATCGAGCGCTTCCTAGATTCAACCACGATTTATGCCACCTAGGTCCAACCTAGGGATTATTCTACCTATTGAACGCTTCTCAGATTTAGGGTTTATGCCACCTAGGTCCAACCTAGGGATAATGCTACCTATGTGTGTCAAACGGCCCCCAATGATTGTAGATACCTATGCTGGTCCCACCATGGGGTGTATCAAGACCCATGGTGGTGGCCCGACGCAATTCTAGAAGGCATAGGTTATACTACTGGTGCCCCCAGTGCCCTATTTGTCTGCTCTGAAGTGTGTGCACGTCCGCACTCCATTAGAACCTACACTGTTGCACCCACCGCCGTCGCTTTGACTGCTTACAATCAGCCCAGTAATCGTGCCCCACCCTGCCTAGTTTCAGGGTACCATGATACATCTAGTGGGTTACTGCTGAAATGGGTCCCCGTTACTAGGGTTTCCTATTGGTTAAGTTTGTGGGCCTATATTTACTAATATTACCCACCGACCCGATATGTACTTAACCCTCTCTGTCCATCACGTTAAGTTGGTTAAGTGTTTTCTCTTGTTTTACTTAACCCTACCACACATCATGTTATATCGGTTAAGTTTTGTTCCTTGTGTTACTTAACCCTACCGCAAGCCTTGTTATACTGGCTAAGTGTTCTCCCTTGTGTTAACTTAACCCCACCGCATGTCATGTCATATTGGTTAAGTGTACATTGACTTAGCCCACCTACTTATCATGTTGTGACGGTTAAGTGTTACCCTCTGTTGTTACTTAACCTTACCACGTATCACGTTATATTGGTTAAGTGCATGTTAACTTAACCCCATCCACCAGTCATATTATAATGGTTAAGTGTTACCCTCGTGTGTTTACTTAACTCTACCACGCATCAGGTTATATCGATTGGGTGGTATCAACCTATTCAAGTTAGCCCAACCCATCCGCTAATCATGTTATAACGGTTAAATATCATTAGCCTAGCCATGTTACTTAGCCCACCCATTCATATCACATTGGTTGAGCCTACATTTATAAGTTTTACATGTTCTTAACTCATACCGGTTAGGTCCACATTTACATGTCAAATTTCCATGTTATCCCACCTAACCCTCTAACCATACCCACGTCTTATTATGGTTAGTATTCCTTAATTCATTCATTATGACGAACGAATCATGACCTCTCACATTAGACCATGCATTTTGTGGCCACTGGATTAGCCGGGCGGTTCCGGGCAGATTTACACCACAAACTGGGTCTAACCTCGTGTCTTAAACCATTACGCCTACAATTTGGCCTTCGACCTCTCACATTAGACTGACACTTTGTGGCTACTGGATTTGTCGGGCGGTTCCGGGCAGATTTACACCACAAACTGAGTCTAACCTCGTGTCAAAGGTTCATTAATGGTCGTATTCCATCCAAAACCCCAATATCAGTTCATGTGTTTAACATATAGAAATGTTCTTGTTCGTGTTCAAGTCAATTATCCAATACACAGTCATTTTCATGTTTCAAATTCCCAACTTTACATATTAATAAACATATGCCCAAGTTCCAAAATTACATGCCAATTTATATATATGGATATATATATACCCAATTCTAGTCAGTTTACATATGTCCAATTCTTGCATATTTACATGTATGCCAAGTTTATGCTATTTCACCCGTATCGAGTTCTAGCCAAAATTGCATGTATCATGCCCAAATAAACCCAAATCATGATTCATGATGTAGTTATCCCAAACTGTAATCTTTTTATTACAACACATGCTAACTACCCAAGTTCATAATACATATTTATGCCAATTATCAAATTTACAATCGCTTTTATATTCAAATCCCCAATTCTACATATGCCCAATCGTAAGCCTAATCTTTTGATTTAATTTACATAGGCCCGAACTCGTGGTTCAATTTACATGCCAAATTACATACATGTTATATATACAAAATCTCATGTTACATTAAATAGATCCTATTTGTGCCAAATTCCATGTATATAATATTTATGCAAATTTGTTCATAACAAGATTATACCAAAATTTACAGATCAAACCCAAACTTGCAAATACAATGATAATATCCAATTTCATGTTGCCAATTATTACATCATATTCCTATAGGCAATAATCCCATAATTCCCCCATATACATATCGTACGCAAATCGCGATTTTAGGCCAAGGTCCGAAATTGACCAAGGTTCATGAAAAGAAAATAAATTGGGGGAGATAGAAATTGAATAAAAATGAGATCAGAGGAAAACATCATCATAGGCATAAATATTACAACTTGATGATAACGTCATTACGAATCAAGAAAACTGCTGAATAGATCATAAACTTGTCATGAACATAAAGATAGACAAGTCCCAAAACAGAAGATTCAAGCAGCAACAGAAATAGATCAGAATCGATAAACATACTTAAATCCAATTCCACTTTATTCCATGGCCACATCATAATTAAACATTTAGATATGAAAATAATTAGAACTTACAGAGCATGGCTAATGAATTAGGAACTGAAATTGTCATAGAACGTTGTAGTAGTGTTGATTTATTGTTTGAACCATTGTTGAAGCTTTGTTCTTCGAATTGATTTGAGTTTGAATGTTTGTACTTCAATTTGGGGGCGGCGGCCATGGTTCAAGAGGGAGTTCAGCAGCATAATGGTGTAAGAATGATTTGATATGAATTAGGTTAGGTCTAAGGGTGTTTTTATAGGTGTAGCAACTAGTTTAGGCCCTTAGATTAACCCTAGAATCAATCCGGACCATCAAAAAACGTCTCAGGCTTCAAAAATGAGTTCTAGGTCAAAACAGGCCGACCAGGTCGACCTGTAGGGGGGGAGGTCGACACTATGGTCGACCTGGGGAGTAGGTCGACCCTATGGTCGACCTGGGGGGGGGGGGGTAGGTCGACCTTATGCTCGACCCTCTGGTCCAGTGGTGCATGAAAACTGCTGAAACTTGTACAGGCCATAACTTCTTCATCCGGACTCCGATTTTCGAAAACTCGGACTCTATTTCATGTAAAATTTCGAGACGAACGCAATGGCGTAACCCATTTCCCCTGATTCTGATTTTAAAATTTAATTCTGCCTTGATTTCTTGTTTTAATATGTTATAAAAATACGGGTTGTTACACTTTCGGTAAGGGTTTTCACGAACCAGCCGGTTTTTGCTGACTTTGCATCTTGCCCTATGAAATAGACATTGGTCGTTTGATTGAGAAAATTAAGAAATCTTCCCAAGACAAACGACCTGTGTCCTGCACCCAAGAGGGTGTTTCTTTGGCGGGCTCGGCTATTTTATCCGAGGGACTTTTTGTTTTGAGTTGCTTTTGCTCCAGTATTGATTCTTGAGAGATAAGTGTTACTCCTTGTTGTTGGTCTTGACTCTGGTTTTGAGGAATTCATGTCCTGCACCTGAGTGGGCGTCTCCTCAGAATCAGCAATTTTATTCTAGGGAGAGATTTTGCAATAGCCCTGCGTTTGCAACATGGTTCTACGATGGTCCTTTGAGTGGGTACTTGCTGGGCATTCAGCCTTTTCCATGATGATGTGCACATCTTTTCGTCTGCTGTTCATCTCGTTGTCTGCCCCAGAATAGCTTGTTATTTTGATGCTCGTGGCTCTCAGGCCACTCTGCTCAAGATATGCTTTAGGAACCTTCCCTTTGCAGTTGGGATGGTGGATATGCTTAGCCACCTCTAACAGGCCTACATTTGAAAAGTTGGTGTTTAGCATGAAGCAATGACTACGGTATTTAAACGAGCATACAATAGTTTCCCTATACATAGTATATGCAAGTAGTTCGTCGCTCAACATGAATGTAGCAACTGGGAAAATAAAGTAAAACAACTATTATATCTTAAGTCATGCAGGATAGAAATAGAGTAGCGGGGCAGCGTGACAGGAATTTCAATCAAGAATTCCTCGATCAGAGTGCCAATTATTGATCTCTGGCCGTGCGTCGATCTCAAGCTAGTTTAGGCCCTCTCTTTGGGGTGCTTGCTCTCCTACGCTGGCATATAAGCGGGACAATGTCTTTGCACATAGTGTTGCAGATAGTTCTCCCTGACCAGCCTCTCGACCAGTGACCTCAAGTGTCTACACTCGTTGGTACTATGGCCAGGTTGATCATGGAATTGACAGAATTTTCCTGAATTCATGGCAGCATCCTTGACTTGCATCCGCTCCGAGACCGGGTATGCTATAGTGCACTTGGTTGCCCTGAAGATATTTTCTATGGTGTCGTTGAGGGGAGTGAAATCAGAATCCTTGAAAAAGCGCAATCTCCTTTTGCTCTTCTTGGCTCCTTTTTTCACGTCTGAGACATATCCCTGTTTTTCCTTCCGTTCCATGGAATGAACGCTTTCCTCCCTGTCGGATCTTTGATGGGGCCCATAGCCACAGTAGGAAGTTCTCGGCGTAGAACTTTTTTGTTCAGCAGAAGAATTCATTTCACATGCACGACTTGTTTGTGCGAACGAACGGTCTGCAATGCTTGGCGTGGCTTTAATGACAGAGGTCTAGGTAGCAAACATCGACTCGATTTTCTCTACCAAGGCGTCGTTTGCAGCAGTTATCTGGCTTGTTATTTCTGTCACTGCTTCCTCCAAATCCTTCCTGGTTATGGCCGCCTCGACTCTTTGTGGTTCCCTTTTCCCAGAACGGATTGTAACACCCCACCTCCGCTAGGGTCACTCACAAAGGGAATGCACTAGGTTTGGTGAAGCATTATCGAGGTAAACATACACAGAAATATTACAAGATAGAACATATATAAAACAGCGGAAGTAAAACAAATTTCATTACCTTATAAAATAAGGTCTAAAGCCCTTTTACATCAGAATACATCAAACCCTGTCTTGCAATAGTAAAGAAGCATAAAACCATTTCATAAATTATTCCCCAAGTAAAACAGTAAAGTAGCCATAGCCAAGGAAAGTCCAAGCCATGCGTGATGACCTTCAAGCAGATGAAGTCCGAACTAAATAACAGTGTTTCCTCCCTGAAAACCTTGGGGGGGGAACGGAAGACAAAGAGGCGAAAGAAAACGGGATCAGTCATAAAGACTGGTAAGTCCTATCTACTTCCAGTATAAAAACAGGTAAAGGTAACATGACATGCATAAACTGAAAGTAAACATAAGGATGATGACAAGATAGATAAGCTAAACCAAGGTAACTGGATGAACTACTGTAGCAAGATAAACTAAGGTATCATGATAAACTACGGTGTCAAGATAAATCAAGGTATCATGGCGTCAGGTTTCTATCAAGTATACTATCCCAAGGTATCTATCATATATAATATCCCGAGGTTACTATCAAGTATATTTCTCGTGGTTCTAACATGTATATTTTGCTCTGCACCTCTCGTACTAGTATCCTAACCCGCGTCATATGTTAACTATGAATGTCCCTTGCCCAATGTCATGTAATGGTCCATGTCAACCTAATATATAGCATTGTAGGTTTTCCCAACTCGTATGTTTCTTCCCATGTATAAGTTCAGTCCTTTGCCGTAGGCCGTACGGGCTTTCCCATGTAAATCTATACCACATCAACGTAGTACCATTTTATCCTTGAAGTTGTTTTGGACTGCTACCCTTGATCTGGTTATGTTTTCTTACCATGAACTATCGCGTGTTCACTTAGGATTTACGCCACCTAGGACCACTAGGGATTATGCTACCTAATGAACGTTTTCGTGTCTCGGTTTGGGTTCAAGCCACCTAGGGCCACTAAAGATTATGCCACCCGTCAACCGCGCCCTTTATCCCGCGTATGTATTGTGAATCATTTTCCATGTCTAGACGCACATGTTCCTCAATGTGCCATCCGAGTTCCGTGCTATGGCAAATCAAGAGATACAGAACTCGGTCGGGAGCTTTAAGTCGTCTGCTGATGCAGATATCAAGGTCTGTTTTTGTACCCGTGGCTATGGTCCCACGTGACCCCTCCCTCAACTACCGAAAGGCAATCCAAGAAAAATCATGTATGAGAACCACATCCCGGCCCCTCTATAGCCCCACTTTCCTATGGGCCAACCTCACCCATGACTCGATAGCAAGGACATGGTCTGTTGGGGGTTCTCTGCCTTTCCGTTCGTACATGATTGACAAAAGATGGTAGGTAGTCGGTGACGCGCTATCCAGGGCAAAATCAAGTATCGTCGACTCCACGCTAATCCATCCCAGTCTTTAGGTCGCTCACATAGCAACCAAGGCATACCTTTGGCTCTTCTACCACAGACCTTAACCTCTGTGAGGCCAGGTTTCATGGACCATCTGCCACCTCATAGAGGGATACCAAGAGTACCCTCACGTCCCCCGAAGCTACCGCTTCGTCACCCAATTCGTTGGAGCTTTTTATCCAAGTCAGATAAGTTGCTCCTCCTCGTATACTAAGCGATGACCTACCGTATCAGGTTACTCATCTAATTATGAACTAGTCCCAAGTCCTTGGCAATGAATTATTACTTAGTTATCCTTAACTAAGGTTTACCACTTAGCTTCTTTTCCCGTTATCCTTGTTAATCCCGACTTTCCACCCAGTCCCCTGAACTAGGGTTTTGTCTAATGGGTTAAGTATTTCCATTTACGTTCATGACTTAACCTGCCTACGAATCATGTCAAGATTTGGCTAAGTACTCAAGTTCAAGACCTAGCCCTACGAGTTGGTTAAGTATACCAAGAAGCTCATGACTTAACCCTATTCAATTATCAAGTCAAATTGGTTAAGTATTTGTCTGTCTTAACCCTATCGGATTATCATGTTAGATTGATTAAGCATAGATTATCTTAATCCCATCAGATTATCGAGTCGGATTGGTTAAGTATGGGTTAGCTTAACCCCATCCACTAATCGTATTACAATGGTTAAGCCTAATTTTAAAAGGCCTTGTGACTTAACCCTATCAGGTCCACTTATTAGATTGGTTAAGTATAGGTTACTTAACCCCATCAAATCATCATGTATAATTGGTTAAGCATAAGTTACTTAACCCCATTAAATTATCTTGTTAAGTTGGTTAAGTATTGGTTACTTAACCCCATTGAATTACCAAGTTTAGATTGGTTAAGTGTTTAATTTACCCCATCGAAGTACCGTGTTTAGATTAGTTAAGTGTAGGTTACTTAACCCCATCTAATTACCGTGTTTAGATTAGTTAAGTCTAAATTACTTAACCCCATCTAATTACCAAGTCAGATTAGTTAAGCGTGAATTACTTAACCCCATCCCCTAATTGTCTTGCATGGTTAAGTGTCATTAAGAAATCAAGTCCGGTCCCACTTAACCTACCCATTCGTGTCATATCGGTTAAGTGTCATTAGTCAAATTTACTTAACCTTATCATGTGGCATTAATTTAATTAATGCACTCTCAACCTCTCACATTAGACCTTGTTGTGGTTACTAGTTAAGCCGGGCGGGTCCGGGTAGTTTTACACCACAACCTAGTCTAACCTCGGGTCTTAAGCGCGACATGACCAACTTCTCACATTGGGTCCTATTGTTTGTAGCCACTAGTTAAGCCGGGCGGGTCCGGGTAGATTTATGCTACAAACTCAACCCAACCTCGAGTTGGCCACTTTCATGTTTGGTCTAGTGTTATATTACACTTACAACCCATACGTGTCTAGCCCCAAGTTCCATGTTTTCGTACGTGTCATTTTCATGTTTAAGTGTTTCAAGAGTGTCACATTTTCATGCAATCCCATGTCAAGTTTTCGTGCCGCATTCAAGTCAAGTTTTCGCGTCACGTTCTCGTTTGTCTAACTACCCCAAAATCGTGTTTTCACTTGAGTGAGAGCGAGTCAACATAGTAAGGGTACTATGCTACATATTGGCCTCACAACATGCACGATGTCAAAAAGGGATTGGCCACAACCATGCATGGTATCATAAGGGGTTTGGCCTTGAAATATGCATAGCATCATAAGAGAATTTGGCCACTAACATGCGTAGTATCATAAGGGGATTTGGCCACAAACATGCATAATATCATAAGGGAATTTGGCCACAAGCATGCATAGTTTCATAAGGGAATTTGGCCACAAACATGCATGATACATAAGGGGCTTGGGTTCATTTACATGCATAAGCCCCAAAGTCAAGTCTTTGCCAATGTTTTCACAAGTCAAGTGGTCCCCAAAGGTTCATGCTAACATTCCATGGATAAAGATTCAAACTTGCAAGATAAACTAGGTTAATCATAACATGAATAGCATGATTTAGTCACTAAGCATAGCCAAAAGTCATAGGTTCAAGCAAAAGAGGCATAACAAGGTTCATATAGGCTAGCATACTTAGTTTAATCTCGTTTTATTCCATGCCATCATTAAAACTACCGTTTAGATCTAGAAGTAGCTAGAACTTACATAGCGAGGCTTGGAGGGTGCGCATGAATCGTCTTGACGATGAAAGGTGACTCCTTTGATGAAGAACCGTCATGAAATCGCCGTAGCAACGTTGATCGAGCCTCGATTTGGTGTAGCAAGCTTGCACCTTTCGATTCGGATCCGATTTGCATGCATAGTCTCTTAGAGTTGGAGATGGAGGCCATGATCCCTTGGCATTTGGGCAGCACTTCATAGCATGAGTGATTTGTGAGGGTTTAGGGTAGGCTTAGGGGTCTTTTTATAGAGATTAGGAGTAGTTTAGGCCGTAGGATAAACCCTAGGATAGATCTGAACCCTCAAAAATCGTCACAAGCCTCCAAAACAAGACCCAGGAGCCAAAACCATAAGCAGGTGCACCAGGTCGCTGGTTCAACCAGGGGGGGTCAACCCAGGGGTCGACACCCATGTCGACCCCCTGGACGGGGGGTCGAACCAGGTGTCGACACCCATGTTGACAGGGGGGTCGACACCCTGTGTCTGGCGGGAATTTTCCCGCCTTCTCTTTTTGGGCTGAATTCAAATCTGTTTTCGGATTTGAATTTTCGTGAAACTTCGTTGGGCCTTAACTGGGTCATACGGACTCCAATTTACGAAATTTCGGACTCTATTTCGCGTATTTTTCCGAGACGAACGCAATGGTGCAACCCATTTATCCTGATTCAGATTTTATAATTTAATTCTGCCTTGATTCTTGTCTTAATACGTTGTTTAAAATTTGGGTTGTTACATTCTCCCCTCCTTTAAGGATTTCGTCCCCGAAATCTCCAAGTTAGGAAGAACGTATCCTACCATCCATCATCCATCTACTCAAACATCATCCACAAGCAACCATGGTCCTTAAAAGGCTTCTAATGCTTTATGAACACATGCAAGAAAGTGTGTGTATATGTTCCTTAGCTAATGCTAATGATCAGGCCTGAATGATCTTCTAATGCAAAATATGTTTAGTGCCATGAATCCAACATGTATGCAAATAGTCCTAGCCATATAAATGCTATATGTGTGCACAACCATTCATTCATATGCAACATCCGCATGACAACACATTCAGTTTCATCCATAAACAGGTATAAATACTCGTGCATATGCAACATGAAATGTGAGTGCATCGATCTAGTGTCTAATGTGTATTCGCGCATCCACGAGCAACCACTTGCAACGATATCAATCATAACATGTTTCAAACACATGTTTACATCCATAGGACTCTACCTAAGGTTCCCACGATAGGATCGAGGAGATAAACAAGGTAAACTCCCTACGAGGTTTGCAACAGAAACAGGACCGAGAGGATATCCGCCAAAAGATAACATGCGAGCAAGCTCTACAGGAAAAACCAGGGATCAAGGATACACTCTTAAAAAGAGAGGTACGATGCGCGCGTCTAGCCTTACGTCTTCTAAGTCGCGTTTCCTTGAGCTTAATTCCTTGGTGCCTTGACCATCTTTTTAACTCCATGATTTCGTAGCTCCTTGATTCCTATTTCTAAGATATGAGTTAGAACTCATTTCATTGTCGCCTCTTATTCCACTTTCACTTATCCTTTTCCTAGTATGCTTGGCTCAAACGTATCCACTTACTCATGCAAGCTCTCCAAAATTCACTAGGGAATTCTGGATCTCGTCTGCCGATGCCAATCCATGTTGCCAAGTGTACTTACTAGGGTGATTCCCATAACTCATGCATAAGCGAAACGAACCATCCGCCTTAGCGGCGCATTCCATTCGAACGGATTACCAACCACTGCATCCTAAGATTCTAGGTAACTAACCATGACAGAACCCAAAAGGTTACACGAGACTTCGAGGGTATCACCAAGGTGAGTCGAGAGTCTAACTACCCTCTTTCCAAAACCGAGAATGGCACCCCTTATTGGGTGACCACTTTATCCCTAGAATCCTCCGTAGCCGAGACATGTCATTCTCAAATCCAAACAAGTCATGAAGAAATGGACCAACTCTCCAACCAGATTTTTGGGAAAAAAACTGGGATCCTCTACCATGCTAGTACTAAGGTGAAGAAACTCAACTATCCAAGTAGACTTAAATGATACGATGATCAAGACAAAGTCTGGACGGGATGATAGAAAAGAATGACTAAACCTTTACCAGAAACGGTACCATCTCTTTTAGGTACCCTAGAAATGGGAGCGTACAATTGCCCTCTCCGATGATCTTGTCCTTGTCCTCCTTGATGGACTAAGCCATACCAACAAGTTGCTTATCCTTAAGCTCGCGTCCTTTATCCTTACTCTTATTATCCTTCCTTGTACCACGGCAACAGGTCTCTCGAGAACTACCTCCATCGTACGGAAAACACCTACGTGGCTAGACAAAGATTAGTCACAGTTAGAACTACTGTGGCTACAGATGGAGGAAAGAAAGGAAAAGAGATTCAATCAAGGAATCAAAGGATAGTGCTAATGGCTTTTGGGGAATAGCCTTTAAAAACTTTTCTTGAAAAATGCTTCTTTGTAAACGATTTCTCAAATAGTTTTCAGAAGGTTTTAAAAACTTTTGCCCAGTCTGGTAACCTTCTGCTCTGATACCAAATGTAACACCCCACCTCCGCTAGGGTCACTCACAAAGGGAATGCACTAGGTTTGGTGAAGCATTATTGAGGTAAACATACACAGAAATATTACAAGACAGAACATATATAAAACAGCGGAAGTAAAACGAATTTCATTACCTTATAAAATAAGGTCTAAAGCCCTTTTACATCAGAATACATCAAACTCTGTCTTCCAATAGTAAAGAAGCATAAAACCATTTCATAAATTATTCCCCAAGTAAAACAGTAAAGTAGCCATAGCCGAGGAAAGTCCAAGCCATGCGTGATGACCTTCAAGCAGAAGAAGTCCGAACAAAATAACAGTGTTTCCTCCCTGAAAACCTGGGGGGTGGGAAACGGAAGACAAAGAGGCGAAAGAAAACGGGGTCAGTCATAAAGACTGGTAAGTCTTATCTACTTCCAGTATAAAAACAGGTAAAGGTAACATGACATGCATAAACTGAAAGTAAACATAAGGATGATGACAAGATAGATAAGCTAAACCAAGGTAACTGGATGAACTACTGTAGCAAGATAAACTAAGGTATCATGATAAACTACGGTGTCAAGATAAATCAAGGTATCACGGCGTCAGGTTTCTATCAAGTATACTATCCCAAGGTATCTATCATATATAATATCTCGAGGTTACTATCAAGTATATTTCTCGTGGTTCTAACATGTATATTTTGCTCCGCACCTCTCGTACTAGTATCCTAACCCGCGTCATGTGTTAACTATGAATGTCCGTTGCCCAATGTCATGTAATGGTCCACGTCAACCTAATATATAGCATATGTAGGTTTTCCCAACTCGTATGTTTCTTCCCATGTATAAGTTCAGTCCTTTGTCGTAGGCCGTACGAGCTTTCCCATGTAAATCTATACCACCTCAACGTAGTACCATTTTATCCTTGAAGTTGTTTTGGACTGCTACCCTTGATCTGGTTATGTTTTCTTACCATGAACTATCGCGTGTTCACTTAGGATTTACGCCACCTAGGACCACTAGGGATTATGCTACCTAATGAACGTTTCCGTGTCTCAGTTTGGGTTCAAGCCACCTAGGGCCACTAGGGATTATGCCACCCGTCAACCGCGCCCTTTATCCCGCGTATGTATCGTGAATCGTTTTCCATGTCTAAACGCACATGTTCCTCAATGTGCCATCCGAGTTCCGTGCCAAGGCAAATCAAGAGATACGGAACTCGGTCGGGAGCTTTAATTCGTCTGCTGATGCAGATATCAAGGTCTGTTTTTGTACCCGTGGCTATGGTCCCACGTGACCCCTCCCTCAACTACCGAAAGGCAATCCAAGAAAAATCATGTATGAGAACCACATCCCAGCCCCTTTATAGCCCCACTTTCCTATGGGCCAACCTCACCCATGACTCGATAGCAAGGACATGGTCTGTTGGGGGTTCTCTGCCTTTCCGTTCGTACACGATTGACTAAAGATGGTAGGTAGTCGGCGACGCGCTATCCAGGGCAAAATCAAGTATCGTCGACTCCACGCTAATCCATCCCAGTCTTTAGGTCGCTCGCATAGCAACCAAGGCATACCCTTGGCTCTTCTACCGCAGACCTTAACCTCTGTGAGGCCGGGTTTCATGGACAATCTGCCACCTCACAGAGGGATACCAAGAGTACCCTCACGTCCCCCGAAGCTACCGCTTCGTCACCCAATTCGTTGGATCTTTTTATCCAAGTCAGATAAGTTGCTCCTCCTCGTATACTAAGCGATGACCTACCGTATCAGGTTACTCATCTAATTATGAACTAGTCCCAAGTCCTTGGTTAAGAATTATTACTTAGTTATCCTTAACTAAGGTTTACCACTTAGCTTCTTTTCCCGTTATCCTTGTTAATCCTGGCTTTCCACCTTGTCCCCAGAACTAGGGTTTTGTCTAATGGGTTAAGTATTTCCATTTACGTTCATGACTTAACCTGCCTACGAATCATGTCAAGATTTGGCTAAGTACTCAAGTTCAAGACCTAGCCCTACGAGTTGGTTAAGTATACCAAGAAGCTCATGACTTAACCCTATTCAATTATCAAGTCAAATTGGTTAAGTATTTGTTTGTCTTAACCCTATCGGATTATCATGTTAGATTGATTAAGCATAGATTATCTTAATCCCATCAGATTATCGAGTCGGATTGTTTAAGTATGGGTTAGCTTAACCCCATCCACTAATCGTATTACAATGGTTAAGCCTAATTTTAAAAGGTCTTGTGACTTAACCCTATCAGGTCCACTTATTAGATTGGTTAAGTATAGGTTACTTAACCCCATCAAATCATCATGTATAATTGGTTAAGCATAAGTTACTTAACCCCATTAAATTATCTTGTTAAGTTGGTTAAGTATTGGCTACTTAACCCCATTGAATTACCAAGTTTAGATTGGTTAAGTGTTTAATTTACCCCATCGAAGTAGCGTGTTTAGATTAGTTAAGTGTAGGTTACTTAACCCCATCTAATTACCGTGTTTAGATTAGTTAAGTCTAAATTACTTAACCCCATCTAATTACCAAGTCGGATTAGTTAAGCGTGAATTACTTAACCCCATCCCCTAATTGTCTTGCATGGTTAAGTGTCATTAAGAAATCAAGTCCGGTCCCACTTAACCTACTCATTCGTGTCATATCGGTTAAGTGTCATTAGTCAAATTTACTTAACCTTATCATGTGGCATTAATTTAATTAATGCACTCTCAACCTCTCACATTACACCTTGTTGTGGTTACTAGTTAAGCCGGGCGGGTCCGGGTAGTTTTACACCACAACCTAGTCTAACCTCGGGTCTTAAGCGCGACATGACCAACTTCTCACATTGGGTCCTATTGTTTGTAGCCACTAGTTAAGCCGGGCGGGTCCGGGTAGATTTATGCTACAAACTCAACCCAACCTCGAGTTGGCCACTTTCATGTTTGGTCTAGTGTTATATTACACTTACAACCCATACGTGTCTAGCCCCAAGTTCCATGTTTTCGTACGTGTCATGTTCATGTTTAAGTGTTTCAAGAGTGTCACATTTTCATGCAATCCCATGTCAAGTTTTCGTGCCGCATTCAAGTCAAGTTTTCGCGTCACGTTCACGTTTGTCTAACTACCCCAAAATCGTGTTTTCACTTGAGTGAGAGCGAGTCAACATAGTAAGGGTACTATGCTACATATTGGCCTCACAACATGCACGATGTCAAAAAGGGATTGGCCACAACCATGCATGGTATCATAAGGGGTTTGGCCTTGAAATATGCATATCATCATAAGAGAATTTGGCCACTAACATGCGTAGTATCATAAGGGGATTTGGCCACAAACATGCATAATATCATAAGGGAATTTGGCCCCAAGCATGAATAGTTTCATAAGGGAATTTGGCCACAAACATGCATGATACATAAGGGGTTTGGGTTCATTTACATGCATAAGCCCCAAAGTCAAGTCTTTGCCAATGTTTTCACAAGTCAAGTGGTCCCCAAAGGTTCATGCTAACATTCCATGGATAAGGATTCAAACTTGCAAGATAAACTAGGTTAATCATAACATGAATAGCATGATTTAGTCACTAAGCATAGCCAAAAGTCATAGGTTCAAGCAAAAGAGGCATGACAAGGTTCATATAGGCTAGCATACTTAGGTTAATCTCGTTTTATTCCATGCCATCATTAAAACTACCGTTTAGATCTAGAAGTAGCTAGAACTTACATAGCGAGGCTTGGAGGGTGCACATGAATCGTCTTGACGATGAAAGGTGACTCCTTTGATGAAGAACCGTCATGAAATCGCCGTAGCAACGTTGATCGAGCCTCGATTTGGTGTAGCAAGCTGCACCTTTCGATTCGGATCCGATTTGCATGCATAGTCTCTTGGAGTTGGAGATGGAGGCCATGATCACTTGGCATTTGGGCAGCACTTCGTGGCATGAGTGATTTGTGAGGGTTTAGGGTAGGCTTAGGGGTCTTTTTATAGAGATTAGGAGTAGTTTAGGCCGTAGGATAAACCCTAGGATAGATCTGAACCCTCAAAAATCGTCACAAGCCTCCAAAACAAGACCCAGGAGCCAAAACCAGAAGCAGGTGCACTAGGTCGCTGGTTCAACCAGGGGGCTCGATACCCATGTCGACCCCCTGGACGGGGGGTCGAACCAGGGGTCGACACCCATGTCGACAGGGGGTTCGACACCCTGTGTATGGCGGGAATTTTCCCACCTTCTCTTTTTGGGCTGAATTCAAATCTGTTTTCGGATTTGAATTTTCGTGAAACTTCGTTGGGCCTTAACTGGGTCATACGGACTCCGATTTATGAAATTTCGGACTCTATTTCGCGTCTTTTTCCGAGACGAACGCAATGGTGCAACCCGTTTATCCTGATTCAGATTTATAATTTAATTCTGCCTTGATTCTTGTCTTAACACATTGTTTAAAATTCGGGTTGTTACACGGATGGTGGGCGATGAGTCAGTACCGGAGACGCTATTGATTCTGGTAGCTGCAATTTCTCTCGCCATGCTCATGATTGCGAGCACAGCGTTTTCTATTAAAAAGAGAATAGGGGAAGAGATGAATACGGCCCCACGGTGGGCGCCAAAAATATTTACTCCAAAAATTGTCCAAACGCCTCAGGTACAAAGCTGTACTTCACCAATTTGGTAGGGAATAAAGTGGAGTCGTATTCAATCAGTAATTCAAAGTAGAAAATGTAGAAAAAGGTAAAAATAGAGACGATGTTTAGAGTGGTTCGGCCGTTAATAAGGCCTACGTCCACTATGAAGGTGATTTCTAATCTCATGATATGAATTACAAAGTACATCAATTCTCTCTGTACCATGCACTTCCATTTTCACCTAATACAACCTTGTTTATATACTTTAATCTAGGAAATTATATAAGAAGATGGTAGAATTTGAGGAGAAAGAGGATGAATGGATGATTGAGATTGATGATGTCTTTGTTCTCTCTGAATCACGAAGTTGAGCTTGACGCCATCGACAAATCCGCGGTTTGTGGCAGAGTTTGGCAGCACTTCGTGGTTCTTCCCTCCCCCCCCCCCCTTTTTCAGTGGTAGCCATAGCGTATTTATAGGTGAGTCCTCGGTTTGAAATCCGTTTCCCACCTTGTAAATCTCTAATTCTGCTAATTACAATCGGGCCATTGGCGAGTTGTCGCCAGCTGTCATTAACTGTCTCAGGTTGTCATGTGTTCCGTATGAGCGACCGGTCTTAGTCTCCGTGCCTGAATCTTGATTTGGACCCAAGATTTAGGATCGCACACTGCATCGTGTCGTCCGGTTATATCTGGTCAACTTGATTTGTTCTGGGTCTTAACATTCAGCACTTGCTCTTGTGACCGTTCTTTTCTGTTACTAATACTTTGAGTGCCTTAGTGTGTGAATGACCCTGATGATGTTAGCAACATATTCCTTGTTCAATGTGCGTGTGGATTTTTTAGGGATTAACATATAACCTTTTTCATATCATGCTCGCACAACAAATATCAAAAAACAGTACACTATTAAGTCTTTGTGTAGGTTTTAAAACCCAAGTATGTGTTATCTTTTTTATGAAGCTTTAAGGTAAAATTAGTTAACATATTACATTTTGCAGTCCCGGAAGTTAATATGTTCAATTATAATCCTTAAAAGGATAATAGTAGCTCATCAAGGGATAAAAGTGAAAAAAAAATAAGATTTTCAAATGTAAATAAAAATAGGAATCTATCAAATTCATTGCAAATGCATTGGCCGTTTATTTCCATTTAAATATTCCACAAGAACATTAAATCCAGTTACCTCTTACTTACCTGCTTTATTAGGTGAAAAGAAACATAGAAACAAAAGAATATTTGTGGCCATCAAATACGGTGAAAAATAGCAACTATTTTAAATAATATAGAATTGATTGTGCTAAATATTCTCCTATTTACAGGGTTTCGAAAATGTTTGATAAACAACATAATTACCATGCCATCATATCTCATTGCACTTGAAGTGAAAATTCGATCTTACCTCACAAACTAAGAAAAATTGATTATTATTGCTAAAAATCATCCTTTTGTTCCTAGAGGCTTTAAATCCATGAGGTTTAGATATTCAATCACCCACGCCTAGATAATAATCAGTATATGGTAAATTTCAGAACCATCCACTGCACATATTGTTCTTAATATATACAATTTACTGTCTAACATTGTTCGCTCACATATAAATCAAATATAAAAATAAATTATACTCTAATTCCTTTTATTTTCCATGGTATATTAAGAAAGTTTACAACCAACAATCTTATAGCTTCTAGCAAGTAAAATTTATATCATCAAAGAAAATCTAGACTATCATTAAAACATAGCTAAAATTATCTACTAATTCATAAAATTACCCCTACCATGCTAATTTACCTAACCATAGTAGTTCTTTTTCATTTTAAAAGCCAAAGTCTTTATCCAACGATAATATACTCCAACCTCATACATAAGTAACACGATTATGTACCAGTGAAAAATGGATTTAGTTGTTCCATCTAACCACTTGACATGTTTAATTTGAATCAATTTAATATATAAATCTCATGCGGTTCTTGCAAACTATGATTGTAGATGTTTTCATATTCTACCAGTGAGGAAGATTTTTGTTCATGCCGTAGTAAGAAGATATCCCTAAAAATAATCAACAGAAAAAACCCGTAAAAACAAAATAGTGAAACAAATAAATGAGATGATAGAATTAGGATTCATGCATACCTTGAATAGTGATGGCGCATTGTCCAGGTAGGGAAGCAGCAGACCGCTAGAACAGGAATCCACCGTAGTTTCATCATTTAACCCAATAACAGTTGGATAGTTGAAGTTTAGATTCAAAGTTTGTTGGCGATACTAGTCGAGGGATTGTTAAATTCGATCCTGTAAAGTGAAAGAGATGCAGTTTAGATTCAATGTTGGGAAGTGATGCAATTTAGGATGAGGGGAGAAACAGGAGAGAACAATTTTAAAACAATAAATGTAGCGGTTGAGTAAAGATGGATTAAGCTGATGACAGGAATGGAAGGAGAAGAAAAGGCATGAATGTTGAGTCTGCAATTGAGAAGCCTGTGAATCTCTGAAATATAACTAGATAAATATAGTATAATATTGACAACACGTAGACACGAGGTTAACCTCCGCTTGTAGTAGAAGCTTGCCCGAAACCGATCGGCATATCCAGCATCTACAAGTAACTCAGGTTAATGTGAGAGATCTGGGTATCAAGGGCCATTATAATAAGTAAACAAAGACGCGAGGTTAAGCCTAATTTGTTGTAGAATTCTTCCTAGAATCTCCCAACAAATCCAGCATCTACAATTAGTTGGTTTAATGTGGGACGTCTTACTGTGTATGTGTGTGTATGTGTGTGTGTTTATATATGTGTATATATGTATATATATATTTGTGTGTGAAGTAGGCCTGCATCGAGATGGTATTAGGTGACTGGCCTACTGTGACGACCACCCACTCGGTACTTGGGATATCGACATTCCAAATGCCCGAAAGAAAAGATTACCTTTAGAATATAACACATTACATAACAGCGGAAATAAATATTGCATTACAACATTATAATGTACAACATATTACACCAGGAATACATCAGAGTTTAATACAACCGATAAAGTTCAATAGTACATAACAGCGGAAATAAGAAATAAGTGCACAACGGAAATAATAACATGATAGAGTCTTCAAAGAGAAACCAAAAGGAACATCTAGCTTCATCTCTTGCGCCAAATCCAAAAACAGCTTTCATACATAGCTCCAGAATGAGCTTAACTACTAATCTGAATACTAGGTTGCCCGTGTGGAAATAATGGCACTCGAGTTTTCAAGGGAAAATCAAAACTATGGGTTAGTCATAGAACAGGTATGAGAAACCAAAAACAATTGTGTTTAAAAAGAGTAGTAAAATAAATCATAAGACCACGCCGCTTAATACGGAACCGATTTCCCATTATGAACACTAGTGCACAAAAACTCGCAATGCTCTTTGAAAATGAAGTTACCATAAGACTCGCATCCCATCACACAATGCAAACATAAACCATTAGGAGCAATTTTTACCTTATGATAACCAAATATGCTTGATACACAAAAATCATTTGATATTATCATTAATGTCTATCTTTGAAAATCTTTTCAAAATAAATGTATAGATCTTAGCAGATGTAGGTACCTTATATTACATCTACATTCATAGGTTATAACTAAAACTGTAAAGGTTCGTATCAGAAGTTTGGTTTGATCAATGACCAAGGAAAATGATCTTCCTGAACCTCAATCCGGGCACACCTCTAGCAGGATGCCCTAGGATCAACAAATGCTCCTTCTGTATCAGCAAAGTCGGCCCATTTATACCAGGTGTAGTTTGTGTTTCTCCTGAAAATAACGTTTCTCGGTTGTTACCGACCATTATTCGAGGCGACTCGTTCCATCATCCACTAAGCAAATTGCCTAGGCTCTATACCACAAAATCACTTTATTAACTAGAAGGAAATGTTAGTCCTTATATCTATTGTACTTCATCCTGTTTCGACTCATTACCGGTTGTGAGGTTGTGAACACTACACCATAGTAGCCATTTCGTAACACATTTTTTAAAATCTGCCAACACTTATTTGTATTGTAGACTCGCTACAATAATAAGTGATCCTAAGCAGAAATGTGTCACTAGAAATACAAATTTAAATATATTTTTTATGCCAACACGTATTAGCGTTGGAGCCGAATGATCCAAGGGGATTATTGGTAAATGGGTACTTCTATGCCCTAATTCATAACCATTAACGCTTGTTCATGTTTTTCTCCTTCAACGATCGCTAGAACAACAAATTCAACTGCTACTGAAAAAGAGAAATGGCGATTTGATTCACTTCTTCTGCTTCCAAAACTTATTCATGTCGATTCCTATTAAGATTCGACTTATCTGCATTGCGAGGCAATCAAAGCTTCGATTATCTGATTACCATCACTCCCCGACATCCTTTGTCCGACAGCGCTTCTGAGTTTCCCAGTTGCTTCTTTGCTCAAGCCTTAACCGTTCCCCTTAAGGTAAAAACTCTTCAAATCCGTAATTTTCGTTTTTACTTTTCAAGTTTATAACGTACTAAAACTGTTTTTCCCAATTTTGTTATGCTTAGTCTATATAGCATTGCTGTTTTATGATTTTTATAATTTGAGTATCTTTTGGGTTGAATTCGAATATGCTTAAAGAATATGCAAATTTGATGTAGAAATGTGTAAATTTAATTCAGAGCTGACTCTAACATGCCCAGTATGAATTATTATATGATCCCCCATGTTGTAAAAATTTGCACATGAAACTGAGTAGAATTCTGTTTTGAAACTGAAAGATCCTCATACACATGAAACTGAAATGTCCTTATAAAACATGTTGCATATGTATGTCTATGTTTTGATGAACTCCTAATCATTTTGAATACATTGACATCGCCAATTAACAAAAAATGATGATTCATATACGTAGAAATTACCCAAAGACATGAAGTAGAAGCCTGTTGTGCCTGTCACATTTATAAGTAATTATGATATTCATTACTAAGTTTGATATTCTAAATATGATTTTCATTACCCAAAATCATATTGTAGTTCTAAAATATACAGTAATCCCTTCTCAAAAACTTGTTTTATAAAACAATCTTATTTTTTATTTGTCCAATTGCAGTTTCCTCTGCAAATATTTGCCCTTTTACAAAAAAAGGTTATCAAGTTATATGGTTGAGCTCGGATTTGATTTGCTGAAAGAGATCAAAAACAATAATTCTAAACATTTATGAGAAGATATTAAACCAAAAATGTAACACCCCGCATTTTACGACAATTAAATAGTTAAATAATGCATATGTGTACATATATGCATAAACATAAATATATATAAGAAGAAATTGGTTGCATGCAATGTAATTATGTTGCATGCACTAATTTATAAATATTATGCATTAATAAGAAAAGAAAAATGTAAGAAAAAGATGAATGCAAATTGATAAGGTTATATGCAATGGTTTAAATGGAATATTGTAACAAACATGAAAAGGAGGAATAAGAAAAGAACAATGACCACCATTGTTCTAAGCCTTTTTAACAAAAGCTTAAGTAGTCCAGTTGGTTAGAGCACGTGGCTTTCATGTAAGAGGTACAAAGTTTGATCCCCGTCGGTGCCTTATTTTTGTTTTAAGGGAACGACTGAAATAATGCATGTTCTAAAGAGAAAATATATATAAACACACATATAAGGAAAATTATACATATAAGGAAGTATAGAAAAATATATGTATATGAAACCAGATGCATATATATATGTACAAGAGAAAAGTTCAAAATAAGGCTGCAATCAAAGAAATATGATAAGAATTAAATAACGATATAACACCGTTTGAATTTTGAAATCGAAATAAAAGTTGTGCATATATATATTTGTATAAAATGGGCATTTGAAGCTTTGTATACATATAAGAAGATTATATTTAAATATAATATTTAAATAAATCAAAGAAAGTATAACGGGATACTAATCAAACATTTAAAAATAAAGAACGTCAAAATGGTAAACATCTGCCCAAAAAAGGATCGCGGGACCCTGGGGTCGACACCAACATAGGGGGTCGACCCTATGGTCGACACACACACATGGGGGTCGACCCACCCCAGATCCAGGCAAATTCATTAATGAATCTAGAGTGTTTTCTTAACCATGTTCATTGCTGACTTAACGCTGCGTGTACGATAAGATCCTGAACACCTATAAATAGGCTAGCAGAGCCTAGCCTAAATCTCACATTTCCTGAGAGGCTGCCTAAGCTCTTCCATTCTTCTTCCTCCTCGAATCTCTTCAGAAAAATAGAATAATTAGTTTAGGAAAATTCTGATTCAACATCTGGAAGAAAAGGATGTATATTAATAAAGAAGGGTGTTCATAATTCTACTCAAAGTAAGTTAAATTCTTGGATCTGGTCAATTAAAATTTCTCCTATTTCTTCCCTTTTTCTTTTAGTAAAGAATTGTGATCCATGGTTGTTTAGGTTCTAAATTCAGTTAGGAGAACCATGGAATGCTAGATCTGGACCAGATTCAGGATTTAGAAAGCAATTAGGTGAGTGGATTTAAAATATACCTTTTTGATAATGGTATATTAATCGTTTAACATTCCCCGTTAATATGCAATGTAAATCTGCTAGAATGATTGATATGTTTAAACATTAATATGTTGTAATATTAATAGGTTGAAATGCTAATATGCTGAAATGTATAAACCTATTAAAATATGTGGAAACGATTACAGTTGTATACATACATGTTCTAATTACATGTTAATCTATGGCATATTATGTACTTGAACCCTTAACCGTAGAATTGAGATAATTATATGTTAATTTGTTAGAATGAAATAATTACATGATTCAATGATTACATGTTACTTTAAAGTTAATTACATGTTAGGAAGAACATGCGACATAATAATTAGAAAATAGGACTTAATATGATATTAAGTACGACATGTAAAAATAGATTACAGTAAAATTTGGAAGGAATGAATTTGCCAAATTTTAGAGTTAATGGAAAATTAAAAACGCAGTTAGACACGAGGTTAAATTCATCTTGTAGTAGAAGTCTTCCCGGAACCGCCCGGCAAATCCAGCATCCACAAGTTGTTAATTTAATGTGAGGGGTCTAGTGCGTAAATATACATGTAACTGTGCTAAGACACGAGGTTAAGTCCAACTTATGGTAGAAGTCTGCCCGGAACCGCCCGACAAATCCAACATCCACAAGTGTAGGCTTATTGTGAGAGGTCTAGTGCATAAACATATCTATAAATATATGTAAATAACAGAATAGAAATAAATGGAACTAATTGTAATGAATAGGAAATGAATGAAAGTTACAATAGTAAAAGAAGTGGAATGAACGGGGAATGATAATAACCTATTATAATTAATTAATGAGAATGTTATATAATAGGTAGGCTTGTCTTAGGGACAAGTGAAAGATATAACACAAGTTATGATAAATGGAAAGGAAACCAAGGTTTTAAATCTCAGATATCAATCGCGTTTCGTCTCGGGGATTTTATAGACTTGATCTCGTATCGGGGGAGATCTTGGATGAGATGAGTCTAACTCGGGAGTTCATCTTGGATTTCCATCTCGGGTCTGAAAGGTCATATCGGAACAATCTCGGGGTACATGATATATTAAAAAATTATATTTTTACAAAATGATTTTTATGAATGCTACTAAAAATATAGTAACTTAAACTTGAATTGCAAAATAACTTTATTATTCTTTATTTTGCGAAAAATCATTCATACTCTAAATCATAATATGCTTAAAATAGAAATATTCTTAAACATAAAACATTATAAAGATCCAAAACATTAGAAAATTCAGCATAAATAAACCATAAAATATATAATTTCATAGGTAATATGTATGTAGAAAGGACGAATATGAAATCATAAGCATTGTAAAACATATATGAACATACAATATGGTCATTTAACATGCAAAATGTAAAATATCAAAAGATTATCATGGCTAGATTTGAGTTTTCTAATTATTGTCCTAGTTTAGGAACATATTTAAATTTTAACCAAAAACCCAAGATCTCAGACGATATTCAAGTATTTCATCTCAGTCGATATATCGTTCGGTACTGCAATATCTCGGGCGATATATTCGAAAGGAGATTTAGAGTGATATTTGTTGTTTCGTTTCGGAAAGAGCCCAAAATGAGATCTCGGGCGATATTTGCGATATTTGAAATAGTGAAGGAAACTTATTAGTAAACCTTAGTTAAGAGAATTAAGTCAATAAGTAAACAACGACAATTTGTAGTGGCAGTGTTAGATGGAATTATGATTAAACGAGAAAGAACAAGGTGAATATATGGGATAAAGTAAGTTATATTTAATCATAAATAAAACGTGACATGTTAAACAGAAAAACATGAGAATTGAGGTAACTTATGTAATGAGATAAGTTGTACTTAATTGTAAATTAAGTAATCCGTAAATTGGGAAACCTAAAACCTGTTGTTTGTAATAAGTAGAGAAAAAGGGGAAAACTTATGAGATGCCATAAGTTGTGCTTAATTATAAATTAAGTGATTTATAAATCTGAGAATCTGAATCCTGCTAACAAGAAGAACATATTATATGTAAACTTGAGAATCTGAAATCTACTAATAAGAATAACATGTTATGGGCTTATTAATAAACTTAAATGGATTAAGTTACAATTGAAATTAATAAGCAAGAGGAACTTGGTAACTTGAATAAGAAGTCAATGTGAATGGGAATAACCAAGCTGAATGGAAATCAGAAAGGGAAGAGCAAGTGCATAATTAAATGATTAGACATAGGGTCTAACAACATATAACCTGAGGCGCTTGAACCGGTCCGTACGTCTGAAGGTGAATAACCCAACGATGTAGATCATCATGGTGTCATAGGACACGAGGGGAGCGCACGTCCATCTGAATATTCTGCATGTTATGCCTGTTGTTCTGCTGATATTCTGCTAGCTCCGAAGGGTTGGAAGGGGAAGCACGTGGTTTCCTGGGACGTGGAGGGTACTGCTGGTAGTCCTCTGCGATGTGACGCCATTCGACTGTGCTCGCAGAGGTTAGGTCTGTGCATTTCTACCCGGTGAGTATGCCTTGATTGCCATGATAGTGGGCTATCAAAAGACTGTAGGGTGGCATAGGTGATTCGACGATCCAAGTTGCCTTGTGACTAGGCTGGGTTACGACCACTTTTCGAGTACTGACAAGTCTAACCATTTGTTGAATGCAAGACGTCAGGCACCTACCATCGACCGTCAGCATGATACGTGATGCGCGATGCGGAAAGACGGAGAGCTAAACCAAAAGACCATAGACCTTTTTCAATCAAGGCTATGAGTGAGGGACAGGCCAACTAGGATTTGTTGTTTGTTGTTTGCTCTTGGGCCAGGTCACTAGTTCTCGACCTTGTTCATCTTTCACTAGTTGAGGGAGGGTTCAGGTGGGACTGTAGACCTTAGCATCTATATATACAGATTTCTGTAAAGCTCCTGACCGAGTTCTGTGTTTCTTGTACAGCCCTGCCACATGACTCGGTGCACATTAAAGGATATGTGTGGTTAAGGCATTCAGTACGATTGACGATACGTATGTGGGAAAGTCTAGATGCATGCATGTCTGCTCTGAGTGGTGTATCGTAGACTCGAGGGCATTACTCTGTGATGGAATCTTATTCAGTCGAATGGTTTGAAGATGGCAGTCCGTATGCTTACGTAGCATGGCGATGGTAGATCTATGTGGAACGTAGCATTATTATATAGAGATCCATACGTTGCTTCGGCATAGGATGAGGGATTACGTGTATTTCTATGGCGTTATGGCGGAGACCGCGCGAGTGGAGTACTATGGGGTGTACCTTAATATTGGAGGTAACTATATATATACTGTATCAGGTTAATCCAGTGGAAAGTAGATGGGTATGACGTGTATGTAAGCCTTGAGTGTTGTTAACCCAAGTAACCTAATAAATAAGAAAATGTAACTGAACAATATATATATATATATGATTATCCAAAATGTGTAGTTTAAATCCAGTTACCAGAACTTGTGTTCTGACCCCCTCCTCATACATACCCGCAGGTTAGATTTGTAGCAGAGATATGATAGCTTTGGATACTGGTTAAGCAGTATTATTACTACGGTAAGGCTATATTTTGATTATATTATATTTTTCCATTCTGCTGTGGGATATTTTCTAAGCTTTGATATTTTATATCTCTGTCTTTTCTGCAGGATACCAGACAAACCAACACGAGTTTCAGTAGATTAGAATTTTGAAAAAAATCGGTTTATCGGAATTCGGGTTGTTACATCGGGTAGCAAAGCCTAGGTTTAGGATTTCTGTATAGATAATCAGTGAGCGTAATTGTAATTTTTTTAATATAAATATATTTTATATAAACCTAGATCCATAGAGGAACCCACTACATAGAGAAAGCATAATATGGTCAAAGGTGGGATATCTGTTTTGTACACTAAAAGAATGAACATGGAAATTAGAGACCCTTAGGTATATTGGGTGGGAAGCGTACAATATACTTTGTACGGAAGAAAGGTAAATCCCATATGATAGAATTTCAGGTTAGTGGATTTTGGCAGTAAAACCTTATAAATTGGAAAAGGTTAAAAAGAGAAAAATGGATTAGGAATATATATGGTTGAGAGAATTGACTTTGTGGGAGTGTCTAGGAAAGCCTAGGTAAGTTGGAAACCCGCTTTGAGTCTAACCCCATTGTTGACTTTTAAGAATTGAAATTGTAAAAGCTTATGGGAAGATGGTTAATAGTATTTTCAAGTCTTAATTTTAAAAGTTACAATTTTAATATATGTAAAGAACATATTTGAAAAATATATAGTGAGTTTTCATGCAAAATGGGGTATGTTATGGAAATAATGATTTCTTGTGAAAATTTTGTCTAAAATAAAATTCTCTTAGAAAAAGGTGCACATTATAGAGCATGTATAAATCACAAGTTTTCTTCTTATATTGCATGAAAGGATTAAAAAGGAAACCATAGAAAAAGTTGTATTTTGATGAGGCATTTTGTTGAAAACTAGAATTTTTAGTAAAGGAAGTTTCGAAATCTCTATTCTTTCGACAATCATTTTTGATAAATTTAAAGGAGAAAATTTTGTTGGGTGGACAAAATAAGTTGTAGAAATTAAGAACAGAGTAGATGTTTGCACCTTGTAGTAAGAAACTGAACCGACCTTATAGGCGACAACAAGTCGTAAACCTGATTGAGAAAATAGTTGTCCTTATCTACTCCAATTTTTGTGATTTGAAAAAAAAATGATTTACATTTTTTTAAGAAGACATGTTTAGAAAATCTTAATCGAGTTTAATACCCCTCGAGCACGAACCCTGAAGGCCGAAACCAACATCAGATAAGCACCGAAGAAATATCTCCCTCGACTCGAATAATCCACACAAGACGATATAAGCAAACAATAACATCCATGACCCTGGCTGTCACCGTCTATCTTTCCTTGAATCCATCGTTAATCGTATGACTGGCCCATCCTACCATCGTCAAGGGCTAATGGTAACCTCGATTCAAGAAAAACTCCATACGCCATCGTGACTCGTATCTAGGCCCATTGTGACTGCCCAGGGTGCTCAACTAATTACTAGTCTTTTGGGCGCCCCTATTATACCCCTTCTTTGAGTCCGCTAGAACCTCCGACTAATGGCGATCCCTCGGCACTTCAATTCTAGTCATCCACCTTGATGACTATCCATAAGCTCAAGCGCCTTCTCGAGCAAACCATTATCTACGAGCTCAAACTACCTTTTGAGTCATCTTCCTAACATTGTTGCCTAATCCAACGATTAACAGTCACTCGGTCCTTCTTTGAACATTCCATCTGAATCCAACATCGAAGCCACAACATTAGTCGAGTTACCCTTCATCATGTTAAGTCCAATGGCCTCTAAATTTCATGGATAACCATCCTAAACCATGATCATAAGTCTCATCAAAAATCAACTCATTCTGGCTACTTCACGATGGACCGTTCATGACCCACTATATGGACCGCATCTGATCCATACAATGGATCACCTCCGATCCATCCATCGGATCACAACCCGCCTCTCTTGCTTTTCGACTGACCCAGTCCCCACACCATGATCCACTCGAGCCACACCGACCCGATCAAGCCATGTGATTCAATCCATCGTAATGACCTGGTGCATTATGCCTTGCCCACAACAAACTGACATGATCCTTATATGACCCAATCCATTGAACCATGCCAATCTGACTCATTCGTGCGACCCAACCCAGCAATACATTCGATCCATGCGATCCATGCACTCCCCGATCCATGTGATCCATCCTTGCACCGACCGATCCATGTTACAAACGATCTAGCACTAGTCGACTGATCCAAGCTTTCCCATGAACCATCCATGAGTCATGGATCGCGAACAAGCCATCCCAGTTTCAGCAATCCATCAACACGTTGGAGTTTGGAGCCAAAACTTTCCAGGCTTCCTCGACTCCTCCTTCGGAGCTTTTCCGGCAAGTTTCATCCGATTCCGATCATCTGAAACTCTGATTTTCTCCGACCAACCATTCTAAGCTTTAACGGTGGAGATCTATGCATAAAACTCATCCATATCGATCAATTTCAACCAAATGATCAGTAGCACAACAAATAACCATCAAATAAACATTAGCATAACAAATAATCGTCATACAACCATATCGAATTCACCAAATCATGATAGAACAATAACGAATCAATAAGTGGATCTAAACTTGCATAAACATATGATTTCAATGTTAACATATAAATTAACCGTTATAACTTGCTTGATTAGATCCTATGTTGTGATATGAATTCAAAATATACTTACACTGATTAGATCTAGGTGGATATAACTTGTATGGATGAAATTACGATCATAACAAACTCGTATACTTGATTGAATCCATGTGAGAGATGCTTATCACTCACCAAATCCACAAAATAGCTACAAATCAACAATCTCTAATTATGGACAACGAGAATGGCCTCCGAAACAATCCAATTGATGTGATCTAACCTTCTTCGATGTTGATCTTCAATCCTAGTTCAGAAATCTATGAATTAAAATGAAGTGGAGGTGTATTTGATTGAGTCAGAAAATCACAGGTACCCAACTAAATGAGAAATGAGGAGACAAACCAATTCACTTTACCCCCCATCCTCCTATTTATAGCCAACAGCCCCTAGCCTTAGTGGGCTTACTAATCATCCCATTAATGACAAATTAGCCTATCTAGAAAACAAGCAACACTAAAACAGCGATTCCTCCCAAACCTCCAAGCCAAATCCTTTATGTGACCACTCTACGGAATTGGAAACACCATTCTGGTTCAATGAAATCGATCCAAGATCATGATTCGATCCTATTCAAAAGTTATGCCCAAAACACAAATATTAGGGGCAAAATGATCTCAAACAAAACTGGTACAAATCATGGACATGTCCCACATCCCCATGAATAACATATCAAAAGATGAAAATGATCCGACCCTTGGAGAATTAAATAAAAATATTTTATGATCCTCCGATACGTAAAATGCGGGTCGTTACATTCTCTTCCCCTCCCCCCTCTAGGAATTTCCCCCTTTAAATCCTAAGCAAGCACGAGCAACCAAAAACTATTCTGCATATTTATCTTCCACGAGTAACCAATTTACCATCCAATCTAGTGTAACACCCCGTAATTTGAACATTAAAATTCACAAATTAAAGTATACTTAATTAAGTGAAATGGGTCGCGCAGAGAAATATATATATATATATTTATATATATATATATATATAATTGAAAATTAAATAAATAAATATGAAAAAATGTTCAAAACAGCGAATTGGGAGAGGGGAATAACCGAACCGGCCGATTTTTAAGGTCGACCCGAGCCCGCTGGGTCGACTAGGGGTTAATCCAGGGTGTTTGGCTGTCAACCCGTGGGCCGATTCGCTCAAATGCAGATTTTGCATTTGAATGGTTCTCATGGTTCAGCTTTAATCTAAAGGCCCTAGATGGTTCCTACACTTGACTTCTTCCCCAAGACATGCTTTGATGGCTAGGATCTAAACTAAGGTTAATCCTATGGCTAAAACTATCCTAGTCTTCTATAAAAAGACCCCTAACCTAAACCTAAATGCTCATTATTCAATCCTATAGCTAAACTATGCCAAAATGTTCTCTCATGGCCTCCACCCTCATCCTCTTGTCATAATCTCCATCTCTAATCATATGAGAGAGTTTCTAAAGAAGTATAAGAGTTCCTAAGCTTGCTTAAGTGTTTCTAAGTTTGATTCAAGGCTTTTCTTCATCAAAGCTAGGATCTTTATTATTGATTTGGCTCAAGGGTTTTCATTTGGAGCATTTTTATTTGGAGTTTTTGAGTTGATAGCTTAGTGGCTTCGTCTCAATCTTTTAATATATTCATAAGAAGGCTAATCAACAAGTTGTGAGTTTTCTATAGCCTTAATGACCAATTATTGAAATGATTATGATAGGATATAATGAGGTTATGGCTATGAATGTGGATCAATGCAAGTTATGCAAGTTGTATGCTATGTGTTAATGATGTTATGCATGTTATGCAAGTTATGCGCTATGTGTTAATGATGTTATGCATGTCATGCAAGTTATATGCTATATGTTTGTGATATTATGCAAGTTATGCAAGTAATATGCTACATGTTTGAGATGCTATGCAAGTTATGCAAGCCATATGTTACATGTTCATGATGTTATGCAAGTTATGCAAGTCACAAGTTACATGTTCATGATGTTATGCAAGTTATGCAAGCTATATGCTATATGATCATGATGTTATGCAAGTTATGCAAGTGTTCATGATGCTAGTTGCTATGATAAACATTGATCCACTATGACACCATGATTATGCAAGTTGGGTGTATGATGATATGCAAGTTCATGTATGATATGTATGCAAGTTTGGTGTATGATAATATGCAAGTTCACATATGACATGTTATGCAAGTATGGTGTTTATATGCAAGAGACATGTGCAAGTTTACACCTTAGTATGATATGCATACATATGCAAGTTAACCCCTTTACATGTCATACATACATATGCAAGTTTACCCCTTTATATGACATAAGAAACTTATGCAAGTTACCCTCCTTATGACATATGTGATTCATGCAAGTTTGGGTTGATTATCTATGCTAGTTGGGTTTGATGCTATATGCATGTTGACACCTTTAAACCCATGTTGATGCTAATGTTATGCAAGTTGAACCCATTACATTTATGATGAATCTTACCTTTTATGTCATGTTAGCGAATTACGTGGGGAACGATGGGGTTAATAAACATGTTAATGAAATGTGTGAAGTTGGTATGATTATGCATACCATAAAGTGATGGACATAATTGAGTCAATTACGTACATCGTTAAAATTGGAATTAATTAGGGAAAATTAATTCGGGGGTGATTAATTAGGTGTAATTAATCGACTAAGACACGAGGTTGGACCCTTTTGTAGCGTAAGACTGCCCGGAACCGACCGGCAAATCCAGCGGCTACAAATGATTGGCCCAATGTGAGAGGTCTTAGGCACAAACCAAATACATGACAAGTGTATAGACACGAGGTTAGACTCGGTTATGGCGTAAGGCTGCCCGGACCCAACTGGCAAATCCAGCTGCCATAAAAGATAGTCTAATGTGAGAGGTCTTTACAACGGTCACGTTCTTAATCAATTAAGAAACACTTAACCAGATAAGCATGTAGTGGGCATGAGGGGTTAAGTGGGTGCCTTGGGTGGCATGTGGAAATCAAGTAGTGCCTTGGGTGGCATGTGAAAAATCTAGTAGTTGCCTTGGGTGGCAATAGAAAATACGATTAGAATACTTAACCGAAGTGGAACATGTAATTAAACATGATTAAAGGGTTAAGTAAGTGCCTTGGGTGGCATGGGAAAATCTAGTGGTTGCCTTGGGTGGAAATAGAAGATAAGATTTGAATACTTAACCAAAGTGGGACATGTAATTAAACATGATTAAAGGGTTAAGTGGGTGCCTTGGGTGGCATATGGAAAAATCTAGTGGGTGCCTTGAGTGGCAATTGAAATATGATTAGATGACTTAACCAAACCTTAACATGTAAGTGGGCATGATTATGAAAAGGGGTTAAGTGGGATGCACTAGATTAAATGACAAGCTTAAGTAGTAGTTTGTGAGGGCCTTAAGGGGCAATTGAAATATGATTAAATGACAAGCTTAAGTAGTAGCTTGTGAGGGCCTTAAGTGGCAATTGAAATATGATTAAATGACAAGCTTAAGTAGTAGCTTGTGGAGGCCTTAAGTGGCAATTGAAATATGATTAAATGACAAGCTTAAGTAGTAGCTTGTGGGGGCCTTGAGTGGCAATTGAAATATGATTAGATGACTTAACCAAACCTTAACATGTAAGTGGGCATGATTATAAAAAGGGGTTAAGTGGGATGCACTAGATAAAATGACAAGCTTAAGTAGTAGCTTGTGGGGGCCCATTTCAACCAGTAACCCATATGTATCTTATTGGGCTCGACCCATGTCGAGGACGGGACACGCGTACTGGGCTTGACTATAAGAGGCCAAAACGGGGTAGCGGTGGCAACGCGAGTCCAACGGGTTTCATATGCGTGTGTGGACCCGGGCTGGTAGGTAAGACGTTGTTGCATCGTGTAGATATAAGCCGTGCACCATTTTCGGGTTGCCACTTTGGGGAGTGATACACCCCACTGTGGGGCCAGCACGGGTATCTACGGTAGGGAGCCGATCGCTTGTGGAGTAGCAGGTAAACCTAGTGGAGATAGGGGCAGACGGCACCTATGTAGTCAGCTAGGGGTATACGAAACTATTATTAAAAATTACTAAGTACACTTAGTGGGGATCAACCTTTAAGTAGGAATTACACTTGGGTAGGTGGAACTGGTGTGGTGCAGTGTAGGAATTATCCTTGGGTGAGTAGATCTGGTGTGGTGCAGAATAGTATTTATCCTTGGGTGGATAGGCGCGTCTTTACCGTTATCTTAGTTTATCCTAAGTCTAGTTGGCTACTTAGTGTAGTCATTTATCCCCAGTCGTACCGTACCAGGTTTATATCATACCCTAATTACTTTAATGATTGTATTGTTAAGGTTATAGGGCTCACTCAGACTTATGTCTGACCCCGTTGTTTTTATCTTTTTCCCCAACCCTCAGGTTCTCAGAGTGGGCCTAGCACTAGTGGGCTTTGATCAGATTGCTTTATCTATCTTTTGGAGCTTGGACTCTTGAAGAAAAGCTCGGTTATCTTTTCTATTATGGCTATTAGTATGTAGTGGGATTATGTACTTATGTTTTAACGAGATGGATATTTTGTACTTGACTCTTGTTGGTTTTTGAGATGTAACTAAACATGTTTACCTTCTGCTGCATTGAAATGATGTTTTAAATTTCAAGTATTACTTATATCTGTCTTGTTGTAATTTTTCAGTTCTATATTCACTTAAATACTCCACCGAAGCTAAGGCATTCCCTTTGTGAGTGACCTTAGTGGGAGTGGGGTGTTACACATGGTATCAGAGCTTAAGGTTACCGGAACAGATAAAATTTTTAGAAAACTATTTTTCTAAAAACATTTTTGGAAGAAGTATTTTCAAAAACATGTCTTATGAGAGAAAAGTTTTTGAAAGAAAAGCATAATCCCCAATAGCCATATCTTTATCCTTCGGATTCTCCGTTTTGAATCTCTTCCTCTTTCTCTTTTTGAATTTCCCCTCCGCGTGTAGATGTCTTTTTAAGATAAATAAGGACTTCCGTATGAAGGTCGGAAGAACCACTTCAAGGGACTAAGACGTTTTCCAGGCCAAGAAGTTAGTCCAAGGAGGTGGAGGGCTTATGGGTACCTTTAAGATGGACGAGAGAGGAAGGTTCAAATAGCTATTAGGTAAATAAAGGACGAAACCTTATCATGGTAAGAAGGCCACGAAAGGAGAATGGGAAGGGGAAGGCTAGTTGTTTTGGAGAAATAGGACACCTTATTAGGGTTGTCCAAAGAGGTAAAGACGAAGTACAGGATCTTCGGGAGGGTAGATGTATTCCCTCACGACGGGTATACCTGATGGGGGTAGGACCGTCTAAGTTTAAATTTGGTTCTCTCGATCATCATGTTCGAACTTTATTCGACTCTGGCGCACCACATTCGTTTATCTCATCATCATTAGTTGAGTCACTGCACTTAGACACCAGTTTGGTAGATGATCCCGTGGTTGTTTCAAACCCAATTGGGAGGGCTCCACTTATTTGTCCATGATATGTTTGGGTTTGAAGATTTCCATACTTAGCGTTGAGTTTAGAGGTTATGCTTTTGTTTGGGCTTCACGGGCTATGGGTTGAATTTGTGCATGGATTGGTTATCCAGTAATGGTGTCGTTCTTGATTGTGAAAGGAGAGTTGATTGACCCGCTTGGGTAACACTCTCGAGATCTTTTGAAATCCCATAGATTCTGTTATGCTAAGTTATCTTGAATCGCTTGATGCTTCGGTCGAGAGTTTGCGATCTGTTAGAGTGGTCCGGGAATACTCGGATGTGTTTGGGGAGATGAAGGGCTTACCTCCGAAGCGGGAGATAGACCTCCGAATATATCTGGTAGACGATGCTAAACCAGTATCTGTGTCAGTGCGCCACATGGCTCCTCGTGAGAGGAGGGAACTCCATAAGCAAGTAGGGGAGTTGCTTGAGAAGGGGTTCATAAGACGAAGTATATCGGAGTGGGGTGCTCCAGTAGTTTTAGCCACGAAGGCGGATGGGTCCCTCAGACTTTGTGTAGACTATAGAGAACTCAACAAGCTCATAAAGAAGAATAGACACCCATTGCCAAGGATTGATGATCTTTTTGATCGGTTGGTTGGCGCCTCAGTGTTTCGCAGTGGGACTTGGCCACAGAGTTTCATCAGTTGGGAGTGATTGAGGATAGTATCGAGAAGACCGCCTTTAGGACTCCGGATGGTTTCTATGAGTGGCTGGTGATGCCATTTGGTTTGACGAACGCCCCCGCATATTTTGTTGATTTGATGAGTAGGGTGTTCAGGGAGTACCTAAACAACTTCGTAGTGGTCTTTGTGGAGGACATCTTGATCTTTTCTAAAAGCGAAATAAGTTTTCGTGTGTGCTGAACAGGTTAAGCGAAGCCAGTTATTTGATCTACGGTGGTTCTGGAGTGAGACTGGCAAGGACATCCAGAGTTGGACAAAGGCTTAATTATTCAGCCGTTTTTACTAGTATCATCTCACGTAGGTCGTCTGAATTCGAAGGAGGTGTCACTTGGGTGTTTGTCTGATATTGGTTTAGGCCTTTGGGGCTTGCATTTGGGGGATGTCGAGTTCGATTAGGATGGTCTACGTGAGAGATGGATAGTTGTGACGATTTTGTATGAGAGAATATCCTGGTTTTCTCCAGAAGTGGAGAAAAGCATGCCCTACATCTTAGGGAAGTGTTGGAGGCTCTTCGAGCGCATAGTCTTGAGACAGCAAAGGTGGATGGAGTTCTTAGCATCCTATGATTTCGAGATAGCGTGGTGGCGGACGCCTTGAGCGGAAAAAGGTTGTCCTTGAGTCCATGGTTCGTGGAACGACGAAGCTTGGAATTTATCTCGATGTTTGATTTCAGACCTTCCGTTGATTTTATACCCGATTTGCTAGCATCCTTGGAGGTCAGACGTACCCTTTTGAGACGGATTGGCGAGGCACAGAGGGACGACCCACAGTTGGTTGAGTTGGTATAGAGGCTCATAAGGGGGGAGTCGTCCAGCCATTTGAGTAGGTACACCCTAGACGATAGGGGGTGCTTGCGTAGAGACAGTAGACTTTGCGTACCGCAAGACGAGGGTTTGAGGAAGGCTATTCTTGATAAGGCGCATCGTTTTAGGATGACTATTCATCCCGGTGGGGACAAGATGTACCAAGACATGAAGCGAGTTTTCTTTTGGGCCGGTATGAAGAAAGATGTGGCCGAGTATGTCGCTAGATGCTTGGTGTGCCAACAGGTGGAAGCGAAGCAAAAGAAACCGGGTGGGTTGCTTCACTCATTGGAAGTTCCGCAATGGAAGTGGGATAGCGTCTCGATGGATTTTATTGATGGGTTACCAAGATCGAGGAAGGGTAATACGGGAATTTGGGTTGTGGTAGATAGACTTACTAAGAGTGCCCATTTCATACCCGTGAAGAGCAAGAGGACTGTTCCATGTCTAGCTTCAGTTTATATTCGAGAGATAGTTCGGTTGCATAGGGAACAGGACGTATTCCATGTGTCACATTTGAGGAAGTGCCTACATGAGACCGCAGAGGCGGTAGAGCCGAGCTTGCTTAAAGAAGTGGAGGTAGAGCGTGATGCGACTATTCAACGAGCTCCTACCCGCATCCTTGGGTCAGAGATTAGGAAGTTGAGAAACAGAGAGGTTCGACTAGTCAAAGTGAAAAGGGGAGAAGGTGAGAGTAAGGCTACTTGGGAGACAGAAGTGAAGATGCGTTCATTGTACCCATTTCTTTTGAGGGTATGTCTTTTAACTTCTCCTTTATCGTTTATCTAGTACTTATCTTATCTTTAGTATGTCCTCTCATTAGTACCTTTGACCTTTAGATAGGATAAAACCTATGGTTGAAACATGTGTTTGAGACATGTTATGTTTGATGGATGCGTGTGGATGCAAGTGGTTGCTAGTGGTTGCTCGTGGATGCATATACACACACTCTAGGCACTAGATCGGCTCAATCACTTCATATTGCATATTGCACAAAATTGTGTGTAGGTAGCTATATTAATGGATGTATAATGGTTGCGTTATCATATGGATGATGCATTTTGGTGTATGGTTATGCACACATGTAGAGATAGTATGTGTCGATAAGGATCTTTCGCATACATATTGGATGCATGGCACTATCATGGTTTGCATTAAGGAGGTCAACTAAATAAGTGGACCGCCTAATTTTGCATTAGACAGGGAACATATACACACACTTTTTGCATATGTTCATACGTCATTAGAAATTTTAAGGACAATGGATGCCAGTGTTTGATGGTTTAGTAGATGGTTGTTTGGTTGGTAGGATACGTTCTTCTTGACTTAGAGATTTCACGGACGAAATCCTTTAAGGAGGGGAGAATGTAACACCCCGTAATTTGAACATAAAAATTCACAAATTAAAGTATACTTAATTAAGTGAAATGGGTTGCGCAGAGAAATATATATATATATATATATTGATATATATATATATAATTGAAAATTAAATAAATAAATATGCAAAAATGTTCAAAACAGCGAATTGGGAGAGGGGAATAACCGAACCGGCCGATTTTTGAGGTCGACCCAAGCCTGCTGGGGCGACTAGGGGTTAATCCAGGGTGTTTGGCTGTCAACCCGTGGGCCGATTCGCTCAAATGCAGATTTTGCATTTGAATGGTTCTCATGGTTCAGCTCTAATCTAAAGGCCCTAGATGGTTCCTACACTTGACTTCTTCCCCAAGACATGCTTTGATGGCTAGGATCTAAACTAAGGTTAATCCTATGGCTAAAACTATCCTAGTCTTCTATAAAAAGACCCCTAACCTAAACCTAAATGCTCATTATTCAATCCTATAGCTAAACTATGCCAAAATGTTCTCTCATGGCCTCCACCCTCATCCTCTTGTCATAATCTCCATCTCTAATCATATGAGAGAGTTTCTAAAGAAGTATAAGAGTTCCTAAGCTTGCTTAAGTGTTTCTAAGTTTGATTCAAGGCTTTTCTTCATCAAAGCTAGGATCTTTGTTATTGATTTGGCTCAAGGGTTTTCATTTGGAGCATTTTTATTTGGAGTTTTTGAGTTGATAGCTTAGTGGCTTCGTCTCAATATTTTAATATATTCATAAGAAGGCTAATCAACAAGTTGTGAGTTTTCTATAGCCTTAATGACCAATTATTGAAATGATTATGATAGGATATAATGAGGTTATGGCTATGAATGTGGATCAATGCAAGTTATGCAAGTTGTATGCTATGTGTTAATGATGTTATGCATGTTATGCAAGTTATGTGCTATGTGTTAATGATGTTATGCATGTCATGCAAGTTATATGCTATATGTTTGTGATATTATGCAAGTTATGCAAGTAATATGCTACATGTTTGAGATGCTATGCAAGTTATGCAAGCCATATGTTACATGTTCATGATGTTATGCAAGTTATGCAAGTCACAAGTTACATGTTCATGATGTTATGCAAGTTATGCAAGCTATATGCTATATGATCATGATGTTATGCAAGTTATGCAAGTGTTCATGATGCTAGTTGCTATGATAAACATTGATCCACTATGACACCATGATTATGCAAGTTGGGTGTATGATGATATGCAAGTTCATGTATGATATGTATGCAAGTTTGGTGTATGATAATATGCAAGTTCACATATGACATGTTATGCAAGTATGATGTTTATATGCAAGAGACATGTGCAAGTTTACACCTTATTATGATATGCATACATATGCAAGTTAACCCCTTTACATGTCATACATACATATGCAAGTTTACCCCTTTGTATGACATAAGAAACTTATGCAAGTTACCCTCCTTATGACATATGTTATTCATGCAAGTTTGGGTTGATTATCTATGCTAGTTGGGTTTGATGCTATATGCATGTTGACACCTTTAAACCCATGTTGATGCTAATGTTATGCAAGTTGAACCCATTACATTTATGATGAATCTTCCCTTTTATGTCATGTTAGCGAATTACGTGGGGAACGATGGGGTTAATAAACATGTTAATGAAATGGTGTGAAGTTGGTATGATTATGCATACCATAAAGTGATGGACATAATTGAGTCAATTATGTACATCGTTAAAATTGGAATTAATTAGGGAAAATTAATTCGGGGTTGATTAATTAGGTGTAATTAATCGACTAAGACACGAGGTTGGACCCTTTTGTAGCGTAAGACTGCCCGGAACCGACCGGCAAATCCAGCGGCTACAAATGATTGGCCCAATGTGAGAGGTCTTAGGCACAAACCAAATACGTGACAAGTGTATAGACACGAGGTTAGACTCGGTTATGGCGTAAGGCTGCCCGGACCCAACCGGCAAATCCAGCTGCCATAAAAGATAGTCTAATGTGAGAGGTCTTTACAACGGTCACGTTCTTAATCAATTAAGAAACACTTAACCAGATAAGCATGTAGTGGGCATGAGGGGTTAAGTGGGTGCCTTGGGTGGCATGTGGAAATCAAATAGTGCCTTGGGTGGCATGTGAAAAATCTAGTAGTTGCCTTGGGTGGCAATAGAAAATACGATTAGAATACTTAACCGAAGTGGAACATGTAATTAAACATGATTAAAGGGTTAAGTAAGTGCCTTGGGTGGCATGGGAAAATCTAGTGGTTGCCTTGGGTGGCAATAGAAGATAAGATTTGAATACTTAACCAAAGTGGGACATGTAATTAAACATGATTAAAGGGTTAAGTGGGTGCCTTGGGTGGCATGTGGAAAAATCTAGTGGGTGCCTTGAGTGGCAATTGAAATATGATTAGATGACTTAACCAAACCTTAACATGTAAGTGGGCATGATTATGAAAAGGGGTTAAGTGGGATGCACTAGATTAAATGACAAGCTTAAGTAGTAGTTTGTGGGGGCCTTAAGTGGCAATTGAAATATGATTAAATGACCTTAAGTGGCAATTGAAATATGATTAAATGACAAGCTTAAGTAGTAGCTTGTGGGGGCCTTAAGTGGCAATTGAAATATGATTAAATGACAAGCTTAAGTATTAGCTTGTGGGGGCCTTAAGTGGCAATTGAAATATGATTAAATGACAAGCTTAAGTAGTAGCTTGTGGGGGCCTTGAGTGGCAATTGAAATATGATTAGATGACTTAACCAAACCTTAACATGTAAGTGGGCATGATTATAAAAAGGGGTTAAGTGGGATGCACTAGATAAAATGACAAGCTTAAGTAGTAGCTTGTGGAGGCCCATTTCAACCAGTAACCCATATGTATCTTATTGGGCTCGACCCATGTCGAGGACGGGACACGCGTACTGGGCTTGACTATAAGAGGCCAAAACGGGGTAGCGGTGGCAACGCGAGTCCAACGGGTTTCATATGCGTGTGTGGACCCGGGCTGGTAGGTAAGACGTTGTTGCATCGTGTAGATATAAGCCGTGCACCATTTTCGGGTTGCCACTTTGGGGAGTGATACACCCCACTGTGGGGCCAGCACGGGTATCTACGGTAGGGAGCCGATCGCTTGGGGAGTAGCAAGTACACCTAGTGGAGATAGGGGCAGACGACACCTATGTAGTCAGCTAGGGGTATACGAAACTACTATTAAAAATTATTAAGTACACTTAGTGGGGATCAACCTTTAAGTAGGAATTACACTTGGGTAGGTGGAACTGGTGTGGTGCAGTGTAGGAATTATCCTTGGGTGAGTAGATCTGGTGTGGTGCAGAATAGTATTTATCCTTGGGTGGATAGGCGCGTCTTTACCGTTATCTTAGTTTATCCTAAGTCTAGTTGGCTACTTAGTGTAGTCATTTATCCCCAGTCGTACCGTACCAGGTTTATATCATACCCTAATTGCTTTAATGATTGTATTGTTAAGGTTATAGGTCTCACTCAGACTTATGTCTGACCCCGTTGTTTTTATCTTTTTCCCCAACCCTCAGGTTCTCAGAGTGGGCCTAGTACTAGTGGGCTTTGATCAGATTGCTTTATCTATCTTTTGGAGCTTGGACTCTTGAAGAAAAGCTCGGTTATCTTTTCTATTATGGCTATTAGTATGTAGTGGGATTATGTACTTATGTTTTAACGAGATGGATATTTTATACTTGACTCTTGTTGGTTTTTGAGATGTAACCAAACATGTTTACCTTCTGCTGCATTGAAATGATGTTTTAAATTTCAAGTATTACTTATATCTGTCTTGTTGTAATTTTTCAGTTCTATATTCACTTAAATACTCCACCGAAGCTAAGGCATTCCCTTTGTGAGTGACCTTAGTGGGAGTGGGGTGTTACATCTAGCATCCAATAAGCCATGCATCCATTGCCTTAACCTAACATGAGGAAATTTGAGGAATTTCAATAATAGCACAATGGTGTAAAGGTGGCACGATCTCAATGGGTCACCAACGAAGAGTTCTAGATGGGTCGCCTTCATACTCTCTTCCATTTTCGACATACAATCGTCATCAACCTCTCCCCATTGTACCTTGACTTGCTTAACCACTTTCCTCCTAAGTTGTTTTGTTTCATTCCCCGCAACTCTAAGTGGCTTATGAGGTCTCGAAACAACGGGCTCGTCTTCTAAGTCTTCATACTGATATGGAGATACCACCATATTTGAATCGTTCACACACATCCATAGAAAATACACACGAAAAACATTGTGCACATTCGACATATTCCCTGGTAAATCCAGTCTATACGCGAGCTTTCCAATTCGCTCGACTATCAGAAACGGTCCAACGAATCTTGGGGCCAACTTTCTTTTATTTCCAATTCGAACAACATTCTTTAAAGGTGAAATCTTGACGAAAACCATATCACCAACGTTGAACTCTAAATCCATTCAACGTTTATCGGCGTAATTCTTTTGACGATCTTGGGCTGCTTTCATTCGTTGCTGGATGATCTCAATACAATCCGATGTTTCTCTTATCATCTCAGGCCCAAGCATCAGCTTATCTCCAGTCTCCAACCAACATGCCGGAGAATTACATGGTCTACCATACAACGCCTCGTATAATGACATCCCAATGCTCGACTGGTAACTGTTGTTATATGCAAACTCAACTAAATGTAGATTGTCTTCCCATGAGCACCCAAAATCCAATACACAAGCTCTAAGGAGATCCTCCAATACTCGGTTAACTCTCTCGGTTTGACCATCAATCTAGGGATGATAAGCCGTACTCAAACATAGCTCGGTTCCCAAAGTCTCTTGCAAACTCTTCCAAAATCCCCTAGTGAACATTGGGTCTCAATCAGTCACTATGCTCTTCGGGAAACCATGGAATCGAACTATCCATTTAATGTTAGCTCAACCGACTTCGATGTTGTCCTAGTCGATCTAACATGAATAAACCTTGCGCTTTTGGTCAAGCGATCCACTATGACCCAAATCTCTTCTTTCCTTCCCTGGTCCTAGGTAGTCCATCGATACTTGCTTCCACTTCCACGTAGGAACTTCTAATAGCTGAAGTAATCCATTCGGCTTATTCTGTTCAGCTTTCACTAACTGACAGTTCATACATTTGGAAATAAAATTCCCAACATCCCTCTTCATACCTTTCCAATAATAAGCTCACTTCATGTCCCGATGCATCTTATTACCACCAGGATAAATCATCAACTTAGAGTGATGACATTCTCTCATAACCTCATCTCTCAATCCATTAATATCAGGAACAACCAGTCGTCCTTTCTTCCGAAGCCAACCTTCTCCATCAACCTCAAATTCCTTATCCACTACCAGTTTTACTCTCTCTTCTAGCTTCTGGATAATCTTGAGAAGCTTTTCATCACGCTTTTGGCTTTCGCCAATCCTTTCGATGAGATTTGGTCTTATCGATAAGCTGGCTAACATTTCAGGCTCTAACTCACACCAAGGCCGAAATCAAATCCTCCCAAAAACTCGAGGTACTTCTATTCCGAAAACATAGCTCCCAGACTTGCATGTCTTTGACTTAACGCGTCTGCCGCTGCGTTACCTTTAGCAGGAGTATAGGAAATACCAAAATCATAAGATGCAAAAAACTCTAACCACCGTTGCTGCCGAAGATTCAAATCCTTTTGGGGAAAAAGATACTTCAATGACTTGTGATCTATAAAAAAACTCGAATCGAACACCCAATAGGTAATGTCTCTACATCTTCAAAGCAAACACCATCGCTTCCAACTCCAAATCATGAGTCAGATAATTCCTTTCGTGGGACTTCAGTTGTCAACTCGCATAAGCCACAACTCTAACTTTTTGCATTAGCACCGCTCCAAGTCGACCACATGCATCGGTATATATCACCATTTCATCATTCCCTCTTGGAATAGTTAAAACAGGAGCACTTGTCATTCTCTCCTTCAAGATTCCAAAAGCTCGCTCACACTTCGCGTCCCATATGAGCACCTGATTCTTCTTCATCAATCCTGTTAATGATGCATCTATCTTGGAGAAATCCTTGATAAATCGACGATAATATCCCGCCAACCCAAGGAAACTCCTCACATCCGTCACATTCTTAGGTCTACCCAATCCAGGATTGCAGCCACATTAGCAGGATCAACAGCTATTCTATTTCCAGAAATAACATAGCTTAAGAACCACACTTCATTCTTCCTAAAATGACACTTCAAAAACTTAGCTCTTAACTGATGTCTTCTCAAGATTTCCAAAACAACTTTCAAGTGCATTTTATGATCTTCCTCATTCCGGGAGTAAACTAGGATATCATCCGCGAACATAAGCACGAACTTGTTCAGCTGGTCTCTGAATACCCTATTCTTAAGATCCACGAAATACGCTGGTGTGTTGGTCATTTCAAATGGCATAACTAGCCATTCAAAGAAATTAGCTAGTGTCCTAAAAGTGGTATTCGGCACACTATCCTTTGCAACTGTCAACTGGTGAAATCCCATCGCCAAATCCATTCAGGAAAACACCTTGGCTACGTGAAGCTGATTAAACAATTCATCTATTCTCGGCAATGGAAACTTGTTATTCTTAGTTACCTTGTTCAGCTCACGATAATCCACACACAATTTCAAAGATCCATCAACCTTAGTTGCAAACACAACTGGTGCACACTAATCGGACAGACTTTTCCGAATGAACCCTTTTCCCAATAGGTCACTTACTAGCACCTCTAACGCTCACTGTTCTCTAGGTTCCATCCCCCTAAAGGGCATAAAAATGGGTCTGGCTTCATCAACCAAATCAATCTTGAACTTAATCTCGTGATGTAGTGGCAAACCTTTGACCTCGTGAAAGACATCATCAAACTCACTAGCGAGCGGCACTGATGACAATCCTTCTCGTGGAATCATAAGCGAATACAAAAATCTTACAAAGACCCTATCTTTTGGCTTTGAATCACAACCATTCGCCCTTCCACATTCCCGATTGTCACCTCGAGCTTCTCGCAATCCACTGTAGCCGCATATCTCTTGAGCCAATCCATATCCAAAATAATCTCAAACCCAATGAAGTTCAAAATAAAGCAATCATGTAACAACCTTGTTTTGTGCATCAAAATTTGTACGTGTGTTTAATTGAAGTAAAAGTGTAAAGTCTGAAGTTTAACAGTAATATATTAAACTAAATAAAAATTGTTGTGATATTAAATGATTTTATTGCATGTATATATACACAGAAAGGAAAAAAAGGTGATGATAATTATATTGAATATTGGAGTATTAGATAAATAAAATTACTAAGCGATGTGTTAAATAAAGTTGTCTACTATCAACAAATAAATTACCAGTCATGAAGTGAATCAAACTGTAACGGATATAAAACAGCTGTGAGTTGCTAATATAAATTATAAATATACAATGAGATGATAGATATATTATATCCTATTATACGTTGAATTAATAAATTAGACGAGTGTCGAGTTGATTAAGTTGTTAATTAACAAGGTTGTATATTGTAGAAGAGGATGTGAACAAATTTATATCCAATCTAAAATTTGTTTAAGAACCAAAACTTATAGTTATACACTTCGAAATCAGTTAAAACTAAAGTAAGCTAAATCGGACTTTGAGCTAACTGGGCCCAAGACCGCTTTACTTCTAACCAAAGCAGCATGGAGCTTCTAAATTAAGTTAAAAATCCAGCATATCTTAATTTTTGTCCAATCACTAACTTGGAAATTGGAGAAACCGAAAAGGACACTCATATTTTGATTTGGGCCTAAAAGAAACAAGTGTCTCTTTTCTTCCGAGTTCCCTTTCACATTACGTCTTTAGGGAGAACCCTCTTCTTATCGGAAAAAAATGCAAAAAAAAGATAAAGATAAAAAGGTATTCTTCTTAAGACTGCAGTGAGCCCTCCTCCTTGGCCGAAGAGTTTGGTCAAGCATCGAGTTCCTCTTTGAAGATTCGCATGTTGAAGCTTGAAGCTTTGCTATGTCTGGGATCGAAAAGTGGCGACACAACTTTGTGTGGATTGCGATATGAGGTGGAGATGGCTATTTGGTGGCACGTGCGATCAGGGCTAGCATAGCTGGAGCTGCTGGTGGTTCGAGCTCCATAGGCGTGGTACAGACTTGGACGTCTCAAGCAAAGACGAGATTGAGCTGGTATTATGAATGACAAGTGATGCAACTATGGTTTGGTTTCCATCCAAGGATTTATACAGTGATTAAGGTGAGTTATTTAATTAATTCACTCATTTATCTCTAAATATATCCTATTGCATGCTTGGAATGGTGAATTGCATATAATTAGCATAGAACTTTCATAATGATTTGATAAGAATAGTTGAAATAGATCGCATGCTAACGTATTCATTTTATTTCATAATTGAGTTAGTTAAGGTCGCTCTATTGTATCTATATAAATTCTTGTAGCAAGCATGTCTTATGTATCACTTTTAAATTACATAGATATTCAGTAGCGATTATATAAAAAATAAACGAAGTATGTTGCATGTTATGGGTTCACATTATTTGATGGATAAATTGGTTGAAGATATATGGTTCGACCATTGCATGTGAATTTATGTGGTTCTTGTGCATCTTTTATATTTCAAAGTCCAATATTTTGTGATTTTGTATATCCTTTTAACCTGGTTTCAAAAGGCTAATTAATTCCTATAAATTGGAAGAGCCAACATTACCTCTAATGCATACTTTGGATTGGTGGTGAGGTTTTCGATATTTAGTATGTTGACTTCATGAATAATTTCATGATTTTGTTGACACTTTACATGTTTTTATAAAAAAAAATTTTGAAATATATTATGTATATAAATTATTGCTTTGAGATAAATGTTTTCTAAGTTTGTTTCAAAATTATAAATATCTCATAACTATATATAATATATATGAATGCAATATTTTCAATATAAAGTTTTTGGAGAGAATATCCAAACGATTGCAAAATTGTTTTATAAACCTATTCTCTCAAATCCAGTATTTCCAGCATATAAAAACTCACATGATTTATGCACCCTTCGAGAGGGCATAATGAAGATTAAACGGTATCGTAAACCCCGTGGTATGGGACACGGTAGTATACGGAATCGGTTAATCTCATATTCGTCTAATTGAAGCTGTTGATTTGTTGTTTCTGATGATTGTTGTTATGTTGATTTCCATTGTGTAGCTGACTAGCTGGTAGTAAACCGGCAGTGAGAACGTGTGGTATGGGACACACAGTTATCTTTGCTTGGGTTACTGACTGTGAGTCTGTAACACATATTGTTGTTTGTTGTTGAGCCAGTACTCGCTTCGGGGGAAAGCTAGACTCGGGGGGAGTCTCATATACATATTTACTAGATCGAAATGGTTAAGTTACACACGACGAGATGTCGCATTGTTAAAATTACATGTGGTGGGGGATCACATTAAATATGTATATAGTACTTGGCTAAGCTCGGGGGGAGGGGGGAGCTATATGCACGTGCGATACTGTGTTGTTTCGGATCCGAATTATTGCTTTGATAAATTGGTTGTTTTGGATCCACTTTATGTTTTTGTTGTTGATTTTGTTGATTCTTTTGCTATTTGATGCTTTTGATCCAATTTATGATTTTATTATTTTGATTTCTAGAATTGTCGAATTTCAAATGTTAACCGCCTTTATTGTCGACGTTGATTTATATGCATGTATATAGCCTTGCGGCTATCATGTTGGGTAATAAGGCGATTACATATATGTTGCTCTGAACTCTTGCACGAGTTCTGTATGTAGATGTTATGTTGGTTTTTTAATCTTATTTCATTGTGTTTTGAGGTTTTTCTTTAAATAACTTAGCCTTAGAGCTTAAACAACACATTATTGACGGGAACACTTATACTTTGTCGTCTTAGCATAACACGTGTCCTTCAAATATTGATTTACTTGTAATTATCTCATGTACCATTGTTGATTTATATTTTTGTGTTGTTCCTTCTCTATTAAAAAGAATTATCACTTGTGAGTTACATTTCTTTCTCACCTTCTGGATATCTAGAGATGGTCCGATCCGTGTATTTTATATACTAGTGTCAAGCCGAGATTTTTTTTCCAGGTTACTGGACTCACAGATTTGGATAAGCATGATAGTAAGGATTCAAGTCATTAATCATTTAAATAAAGTTCTCTTAGGGTCATGTATGGATTCATAAAATATACAATTAAGGATAACGACGTTTAGTTGATGTATATTATGTGGGCATGGTGTATATGGTAAACTCTAAATTTTTATAGATAATATTAACCCACTATAATCTATGATAATTATTTTTATGCTATATTGTTCTGATATGAGAAACCATTGTGTTTATTACTTTAGACCAAGATTATTCACGTCAACAATTCACTTTGAGATTAAGCAAAATGGTAAGTAGGATGTTTTGTTGTTGCTTTAAAGTTATATTCACATTCGGTCGCCCCTTGCAAATCGTATTCTCTGTGCTATTAAACAACATTATTCATATTGTTCTTTAATAACATGAGTATAGCGAAGGGGATTGTTACAAAATGGTATCAGAGCCAGGTCAGAACATTATAGCATATAATATCATGGATTTAGGTATAGTGAGACTTGGAGTCATGTCCCTTAGTATGTATAGTGGATACATCGAGATAGGAGTATAAATTGATTAGCGGGAAAATCAACTTGGACATATCTTAACTTAAAATTTTAATTAGAGTTTGTGGAATTCAACTTATGGAAAATAATGTGTAAAAATCTTTTAGGGCATAAGAAATATAGGATTGTAGAGAAATAAAAGATGCAGTTAAGATTGAGTTAATTTAAACGGACAATTTTCTTTAATTGTAAACTTGGGGAATTTGAGTTACTATTTTAAAAGTTAAATAAGTTAGGATTAATCAGAGTTGTGCAGCTGAAGCTATTAGAATGTTTTCGCTGAGCATAGTATTTACAGTCCATATGTGTGGTTATTTGGATGATGTATATATGGTTGATTGGTTGTTAGAAATTGATTGATTGGTATTATCTATATAAAAAAAGAGTTGCTACCCATTTATATTTTGTTTAAGTTGTTGCATGAATAAATATGTATGCACTTTTGTGTATATAGCTATGTATAGAGCGAGCTGAATTTATTTGGCTGTAACTGTTAAATGGCTAATCCGATTTCTAAAAATTTACACATTTTGGAAAGTTAAGAACCTGAGCATCAGATATCTGATAGGTTGAAAATACCTTTCTTTATCGCTGTCCCGAAATGAACTTTTACCAAAACTATGCTGAAATGATTAATTCATCGCTTTTGAATGAATTGCCCAAATTCGATGAATTTACCCATTTTGGAAAGCTTGAACAGTAGGCTACAATTTTCATATTAATCATTTCACGAAATTTTGTCGTTATCTACGGTTTTTAAGTGAATTAAAATGCACATATGCTGTTGTTCCGAGATGGAACGCTTTCAAACAATACTGAAATTGTTTTAATCATATCTTTCGAACTGTTAATCTGATTTTGAAGATTTTGGTCAATTCGGAAAGCTTAAAACGAAAACAACAACTTTCATGTGAAATGCGTCATAAAATTTTGATGTTTCTTAGCTCGAAAACCCGCTTTTTCATTGTTGGCCAACATAAATACATACTCAGAAGAAAAAAATAGTTGAAACCATTTTGGTCATAACTTTTGATCGGTTTGTCCAAATATGACGATCTTATATGTTCCAGAAAGCTTAGAACCTAATCTACAACTTTTGTTTTAAGTATTTTCTAAAATTTTGTCGCTTACTAGGCAAAAAACTTGTTTTCTATATTAGGCATGCACTTCAAGTTGCATTTTCTGTTTTTATGACGTTATGTATGGCCTTAGTTCCACTTGATATAGGAAAATTTTGTGCTTCGGGGTTAGTCTTATGAAGTTAACATATTGTACAACCATTTGTTAGTAATAACATACCTAAATTTTATGTTTGGTCAAGTTGAAGCTGATAAATAATTTTAAAGCTACTACTGGCTACATGTATATATCTATGTATGTGAAGCTAAAATTTAAATTGAGAAAGCATAGGTGTTCAAGAGACATGGACGGACTTGCATATGGCCTTCGCTCGCACTTGCATCCTTAATTATAAGAAAATTGCTTTAATGTGCGACCTAAGAGGTACGTTTTCGGATTAATACTGTGAAATATTAGTATATTATGTTATTTGTTTGTTTCCCCATGTTTTGGGATGCCCCGTGTTGGGATGCCTCTTCGAAGATGTATATTTTGTGTTTATATTATATTCGGATTTTTCGAAACATCCTCCGTACAAAGGAGACTATCAAAAATTTTCAAAAATTTCGGGAGTTCGAAAATTTTTCCAAACTAAAATTGTATATAGAAAGTACAAGACGTTAAAGTTAATTCAATAAAAACACATAATGCATAAAATTGAATCGAGAATATATACTACATATTGACACAATTTATGTGGCATATATTTTGTACATAAGGATTAGAATATAATTTGTTTACTTTTTCCTATAAGAAATTGCGATGACGCAATTTTCTTAAGGGGGGAAGTATGTAACAACCTTGTTTTGTGCATCAAAATTTGTACGTGTGTTTAATTGAAGTAAAAGTGTAAAGTCTGAATTTTGACAGTAATATATTAAAGTAAATAAAAATTGTTGTGATATTAAATGATTTTATTGCATGTATATATACACAGAAAGGAAAAAAAAGGTGACGATAATTATATTGAATATTGGAGTATTAGATAAATAAAATTACTAAGCGATGTGTTAAACAAAGTTGTCTACTATCAACAAATAAATTATCAGTCGTGACGTGAATCAAATTGTAACGAATATAAAACAGCTGTGAATTGCTAATATAAATATACGATGAGATGATAGATATATTATATCCTATTATACGTTGAATTAATAAATTAGACGAGTGTCGAGTTGATTAAGTTGTTAATTAACAAGGTTGTATATTGTAGAATAGGATGTGAATAAATTTATATCCAATCTAAAATTTGTTTAAGAACCAAAACTTATAATTATACACTTCAAAATCAGTTAAAACTAAAGTAAGCTAAATCGGACTTTGAGCTAACTGGACCCAAGACCGCTTCACTTCTAACCAAAGCAGCATGGAGCTTATAAATTAAGTTAAAAAGCCAGCATATCTTAATTTTTTTCCAATCCCTAACTCCGAAATTGGAGAAACCGAAAAGCACACTCATATTTTGATTTGGGCCTAAAAGCAACAAGTGTCTCTTTTCTTCTGAATTCCCTTCCACGTTTCCTCTTTGGGAGAACCCTCTTCTTCTCAGGAAAAAAGAAAAAAAAATAGAAAAAGATAAAAAGGGTATTCTTCTAAAGACTGCAGTGAGCTCTCCTCCTTCGCCGAAGAGTTTGGTCAAGCATCGAGTTCCTCTTTAAAGATTCGCATGTTGAAGCTTTGCTATGTCTGGGATCGAAGAGTGGCAACACAACTTTGTGTGGATTGCGTATGAGGCGGAGATGACTATTTGGTGGCACGTGCGATCAGGGCTAGCATAGCTGGAGCTACTGGTGGTTCGAGCTCCACAGGCGTGGTACAGACTTGGATGACTTGAGCAAAGACGAGATTGAGCTGGTATTTTGAACGACAAGTGATGCAGCTATGGTTTGGTTTCCATCCAAGGATTTATACAGTGATTAAGGTGAGTTATTTAATTAATTCACTCATATATATCTAAATATATCATATTGCATGCTTGGAATGGTGAATTGCTTATAATTTGCATAGAACTTTCATAATGATTTGATAAGAATAATTGAAATAGATTGCATGCTAACGTATTCATTTGATTTCATAATTGAGTTGGTTAAGGTTGCTCTATTGTATCTATATAAATTCTTGTAACAAGCATGTCTTATGTATCACTTTTAAACTACATAGAAAATCAGTAGCGATCGTATAAAAAATAAATGAAGTATGTTGCATGTTATGGATTCAAATTGTTTGATGGATAAATTGGTTGAAGATATATGGTTCGACCATTGCATGTGTATTTATGTGGTTCTTGTGCATACTTTTCTATTTCAAAGTGCAATATTTTGTTATTTTGTATATCCTTTTAAGCTGGTTTCAAAAGGCTAATTAATTCCTATAAATTGGAAGAGCCAACATTACCTCTGATGCATACTTTGGATTTGTGGTGAGGTTTTGTAACGTCCCGCACTTTTATTGGTTTGTATTTGAATATTTAAATCAATTTAAATATTGATTAAAACGAAGTTGAATGTATAAAAATATATTAAATATAATCGAGCTCATAACGACGCTGCAGTTCGTAATTTAACGTTTTTAACTTCAACTAAGTGTACATGACTCGTTTTAAATCGGATTTCTGCGAAACAAGAAACGTTGGAATCCGTTGGACTGTATTTTTCTAATGGAGGTGAAAAATCAAATTTCTGGATTTTATATTGCAAGATATATCCAAATCAAATATTCGAATAGTCGCTGTAGAATCCTTTATCGACTGTAACGGTTTATTCGATGTAACTAGATATCGGTTTCGAATTCAGACAAGGTTCTTTTGAGACATAGTGATAATTTAATTTTTAGAATTTTACTATAATTTTTAATTAATTAAATACGCTACTTTTTATTTGGAGTATTTTGCACCCTATATCGATGTTTCAGAGTTTCAAAATATAAGTCAACCTACCGATATTATTATATTTATGGGGTCGTGGCACCTCGCTGAACACGACCGTATTTTTATCTTTGTCCGTAGCGGTCCATAAATAAGCGGAGTTCTTTGTAGTTGATACCGCACAAAGATGAACAAATTTATACGTGCCTGCCTAGGAATTTATACAACCTTGCATATCCTAATCCTCCCTTCCTAAGCACATAGTGAAACCATCTAAATAGGGATGCTCTCTGCTTCTAAGTTAACAAGACAAATTGTAAATAAACAAATACATTTTCTTGACATCTTTTACATAAGCTAATGACAGACAATGGAATGCTCGTATAGTCATATCTATTTCATCAAGCATACTCTCCCGTAGACTTCCATTATATCTTATATCACACTAAAGCTATGAAAGCCAGTGCAAGTTCAAATGGAATTCAAGTAAATACCCTTCTTCCAGATCTGCAGAACTGTATGGTGCTGACGCACTGCTACCCTATCCTAGAACGTCATGGCTACCCACGCAGGACATGCTAAAAGCTGAAGCTACCCTACCCTAATACACAAACCATACATTGAGAGTACAACCTATCCCTCCTACCCAGACTTAACGCTAAAGAAAAAGTAAACATCTATGTATATTCAAACATCACTGCGTGCCTACCCCGTAGGATAAGATAGCCAATACAACACCCTAGTACTTCATAACCAAGCAAAACGCTGCCATGAATAGGCAAATCAATCTTTTGAATCGAATTGTAAACCTACATATAGCAAAAACGTGCAAAGATATTTGCACAGACCCTTCTCTTCACACAGCTACTTTATAGTTTACTCAGCTGAAGCCAAATAGGAAATGGTCCCTGTAAAACAAACAAACGTGTAACCATGTGAAGGCAGGCATACCAAATACCATATCCAAACGCTGTGGTGTTTTTATCTCTTTTGTTTTAGTTTAACTAGCATGACAATATGAATGACCATCTATCCTACCTAGCTGCATGCCATATATGATACGTCTCTTCACCTGTCAAACCAACTTCGGCAAACCAATGGGTTTCAACTGCTTCATACCCAAAGAAAAACACATATTAAAGTACCACCAAGGCACATGTTTATCTTTTTAATTTCAGCTACCCTATGTTGTACGAGACTTGGATACCAAGTATCACCACCTTATAAAAATGCGCTGCCTCCGTTGTTTGGTTTCTTTTCTGGAAATAAGATCGCAATTTTTTCTTCTAGCTTTTAAAAATCAAATACATTACAGAAAAATCCAAAAGTTGTCCACTTAAAAATGGGTAGGGTTCGAACTTCCTCTTATTCACCTTTTACATGGGGCGCGGGTTCTTACTATAGCTGACGGCGTCCGGCGTTTGAGGTGGTAAGGGGGAGTATGGAGGCCGTCGACGCAAATTAGGGGTGGAGTTCGGGGATGATGTGGCAGTCTCACGGAGGCATTTAAAGGTGGCGGAAATGATGTAAGGGAGGAGCAGCGAAGTGTGTATAAATTGAAGGAGGGGACAACAACAGTTTCCCTTTGTTGCTCACCAACAACGAGCTATGCATTCATAGGAGCAATCATGCGCCAAACCATAAGGGTAGAGGGAAAAGAAGACAGCACGGAGGTGTACGTGCCAAGCTATTGATACATGAAAGGTGGAGGAGACCGAGAAGGGAAGAAAAATGGCATGGGTTTTGTGAGTTTTCATGAGAGGGATAGCTGCGTTTTACATACAGGGAAAACAGTTTTGGAGAAAAACAACGGTACAGGAGACGCAAATTTTTATTTGTGGAAGACGGTCTACTGTAGAAGAAGAAATGTGGATATATTTGCATGATTTTTAATGAGGAAAGGGAAGGATGTCTTGCTTAAATTTTTGGAAATGGCGGAGTCATGGGCTACAGAAACTTGCGGTTGCAGTGTGGAAGATCAATCACTGTTGCATATGTGGGTCTGGGTGCTAACGTTGGAAGGATGGGACGTCATTATTTAGCAAAGCCCATCTAAGAAGAAAAAATATATAAAAAAGAAAAAGTATGACGCCCAGATTAAATAAAAGGGGCTGGTGGGTTCAAGTCTGGAGTAGGCTGCGGTTAATGATGGAGGAAGACTATGGGCAGATACATATAAGGATGGGCCGAAATTATTAACAGTAAGGCTCAATTTCCATTTAAATTTAGTTTTGTTTAAATTTAAGTAAGGAATAAATTTGTAACTTTAATATCTCACACGTATATTGCCAGAATCACGAACGGTTTGTCATGCTGGAATCGTGTGAATGTAGACTTCGCCATGAAACTGGTTTGGAACCACTGGGGGATCGTTACAATTTTGTGCAGAATTAAGCGTCTGATGTAATCAACCGTCCGATAATCGTTATTCAACGATTAACTATTAAGGTGAGTAAATTCACTAACTCTGATCTATTTTAAAATATTATAATTATATTTTTAAATTTTAGTTGAATGTTGTGTGATGGTTGTTTAGGTAAATTACATTGGTTGAAATAGATATATATCGTTGCATATGTACACATCATTGATTGGATACTGATTGACTAACATTTGTGAACGTAGGAAACTGGTTGAAGGAATCCAACTGGATTCCTCAAATATTTATTATACTGCTTTATTCATATATTGTGATATATGATGTGATATACATAATCTATGATTGATTGTTATGACACTGGCCCTGTTGTTTGGTATTTTAAATACCATAAGAAATACTGGAATGTACAAAGGGAATTTTAAAAGTGTATATTGAAAATGAAATATATTTATATAAAATCAAATAATTTTATAAAAAGGGATTTCAAGGTGAATATTGAATTTAAGGATCTTATAAAATCAATGGATTTTATAAAATAATTATTTGGAAACAAATAGGATTGAAATAGGAATATTTGGAAAACACATAGAAGTGGGAAATGAAATATTTATATGAAATAAATAGGATATTATAAAAAGGGGAGTACTTTATAAAATAAATAGAATTTTATAAAAGGAAATATGTGGAAAATAAATATTAAATGGGAATCTGTTTTAACAGATAAATGGAAAAGTTTTATAGAATATGTTTAATAGATAAATTGAGAAGATTAATTTATAAATAATGTTTTTAAAAATTTAATAAAATGTTTATCCTTGATAAATGGAATATATAAGTCTAAATTTATATAGAGAAATAGAAATCGATTTTGACACCGATATTTTAAATAGAACGTGAACTCAGTGTTTATAGAGGAAATTATAAATGAGATTTAAGTGTTAGAAATAAAGAGGAGATTTCGTATGAATAATTCTATAAATAGAATTTGGAAATGGAATGATTTTTTTTTTAAAATACGAAATCAAACTTAATGGATTTTATAAAAGGAATACTTTTCACCTTTGATGTGAATAAGGGATTAAATGAATATTTTATAAATTAAAAACATTTATAAGGGAAATTGAGTTTTGAAATTGGAATTCAAATGGGAATTGTAATTAGAGTTAATCAAATATTAGTTATACAAATTAGAGTTAATCGAATTAGAGTTTGCTGAATATTAGAATAAGAGTTAATCGAATAGAGTTGATCAAATTAGAGTTAGTCGGATATAAGTCATTCGAAGTAAGTTAATTAAAGATAAGGAGAGTTAAATCAAATAACCGTTTTCCCAGGAGAGTGAAGAGTTAATATAAATAGCCATAAACGATGGAGTTTTTCAAAATAAATATATGGCGCTATAAAAGCTACATTGTAAAATGAAACTAGAAACATGGTTTGATTGAGATTAGAAACAATAAAGAGTTTAGAGTTACGGACGTACATCTATTCTAAGATAAGAGCATTGTCGATCAAGGTCTAAGAGGTAAATGAAATACCCCAACTTGAACGATTTCACTATTATCGAGGAATGGTATTGGTTTGTAACGGAAAGAGATGTCGAGATTAGGGAAATATAGCAGCGTATTGCAGTAGCTATAAAGGATAATATAGCAGCGTATTGCATTAGTTATAAAGGGGAATATAGCAGCGTATTGCAGTAGTTATAAAAGGGAAAATAGTAGCGTATTGCATTTGTAAAAAGGGAAATAAAGAAGAGTTTATAAAAATATGGGAAACTAGAAAGCTAGTATGAAATAAAAAGGACCAGTGTTTATGTGATGTTTGGTTGTACATTTGAATGGATGTTTGTTATTACTTTGATAGTTAAATAACCAACTATCGAAGTGTTTTGACCATCGTTGTCGATACGGAGAGACCGGTTGGTTATATTATCCGAAAACCACTCCGTATTGGCATAAGCGCTGCGGACTATATTATGCTGAAGATAATGGGAGCCGGAGTGAAAAGCAATGGCCGACCTATTCCAGAATGGTGTTTTCTGTTTTTCCAGTCCCAGGACAACTTGTATGGACGAATGTCTGAAAGAGTATTCCTAACGGTCACATAAGACGATCTTTTCAAGGTATTACGTCTGGTGGCGGAGAAATTTGTTTCTCTTATCTTTTATACCCATAATATTTTTGGAAAGATCAATTAGTGATTTGACGGGTTTGACGATGTGTCATTCAAAGTGTATGGTGGCCAAATGTTCTAAAAGTTAAACGTAGCCTCGAGCTTCACAACCAGGAAATGACAAAAATCGGGCAGGCAGCATGGCTATGTGGGTCGCTCCCATTAGGATGTATAATCACCTATCTAGAGAAATTCATTTTACTTCTTTAATCTAATTCGATGTTGTCCCTTTTTGGGAAACGGTGGTTTGAGCCCAACCGTTGGTGATATACGTTCGATACACTCAAGCGAAATGAGTGGTCGGTCATGTGTGGGCCGGATTGCAAGACGTTCTTGTTGAACCCAGTGTATTCGCCTCCAGAGATACACTATTGGCAGGTGGTGCCATACCTTGTTATAGTTGGAAACCAATCTCCAATAAGCACCTTGCGGTTTTTGATTTTATACTAGGTATGTAGAGCGTGAGATGCAAGCGTTCTGCTATTTGAATATTTACTTGATTAGACATTATTATAATATCACTGGATTTTGATATCAAAATATTTTGGGTTATAGTAAGGTAAGAAAACCGTCCATGTTTATGTGTGGGTTGGTCTTACTATTATCCTTTTGTTTCAAAAAGGATTTTCAAAGTTAAACCATATGGTTGGAATTTACTCACACCAGTCCCATGACTGACCCAGAGTTTATTTTGTTTGTTTTCCCTAAACTCTTGGGTGCCCAAATTTGTACGGGCAGTCAAGTGTTTCAGGCCTTTACAGATACACTTGGAGGAGCTAAAAGCAGAAGGCTTCACCGTTAGTATTTAGAGATTATTTCTGTTGTAATATGATGTATTGTACTCTGATAAGGAAATGTATATACTGTACAGTTTTGTATTTCAAAGTTATGTTATATGATATATTTTATTCGTTCCGCTGTGAGATTCGTGTTTACTCTGTGAGACGACCCGAAATCCCGTTCTCACGGAAACCGGGTTATCTTTGGAATATAACACAGAAACAGATAATAGCAGAACAAAATTAAATAAATACACCAGATAATGAACAATAGAATATACTGGATAAAAGTAATCATCAGAGTTACACAGTATACAGGATCTTACTTAGTACAAATACAGTTCAGCTATACATAAATGTCTACAACGGAAATAAACAAAATATGTACAATAGGAGCTGAACAGCATAAAAAGAAATAAATGATAGAATCCATCTTCAGCTCCAGCTATCCAGAAGAACCAGCTAAACCTGAATACAAGGCTGCCCGTGTAGAAAAAGGGGCACCCGAGTTTGAGAGTGAAACAAACTACGAGTCAGTCATGGGACTGGTATGAGAAATCTACTCAACACATATATAATATGGCTAATCACAGGACCACGCCACTTTCGTGGAACGGGTTTACCCCATTGGATTGCCAGTGCTTTACAACAAATCTTTCTTTTAAACATCGCTATGCTTTTTATAAAAATGAAGCCGTTATAAGACTCAGTTCCCATCACACAATGCAACGCAAACCGGAGGATAGAGTTTTTACCTTATAACGGCCAAATATGCTTGATACGAATAAAACAAAGGCATTTGATATTATTCCTAGTGTTTATATGTTTTGAAAACAATTTCAAATCATAACTATCAATCATAGACGGCATGGGTACCATATATCATGTCGCCATATATATATACAATCAAAACCGCACGATGTCGTATTTGGAAATTGGATTTCCGTCATGAACCAAGGCAAAAGATAGTCCTTACCGAATTCGAGACGCTCTAGCCCGTGTCTCAGGATCAGAGCTCGAGTGACCCTAGGAGCGACAGGGCCGGTCCACCGATGTGGATTAAAATTCCTGAACAATACGTTTCCCCGCCCTTTGGGGCGTCAACGAGCCAACGAATGACTCCATCGGACCCGGATCGTCCGATCAAACCGAGGCGCCTCGCAACAGCAACAACCACATAGGTGAAAAGTATATAAATGTCAGGGCTGGTAGGTCACTGACACCACCCTAGCTAGAAAGAAACGCATGTCCTCCCTGAGGTCCTTCCTCCCGTTTTAGGTTCATACCGGGGTGTGAGGCTCGCGAGTTCACGTTATACACAAAGCTACGCCACACAGGCGGTGCTTTGATCATCACCACAAGACTTTGCTTTTCAACAGAAGTCCTGATCACTGCATCTTAGCATGCCACACAGGCAATTCACTCCGTGCAACTGATGGCTATCAATCACACAGAGCAAATTCCAATGTCGGACACACAGTCCATTTACAAGTCCGTTCTGGGTCTGAACGAAACTGGAGGCACTAAATACCTCGCAAACCCTTCGACCACCACGTGCGTCTGGACGATCACCACTCATTATCCATATTTCGGGATGCCTCCCAATCAGGACCTCGGTTACCATCCAAACGAGGTGAAGATCTCCGGTCTTCGACCACCGTCTTTATCTTCGACTTTTAATCGTCGATCAATTATTTGAAATGAGAATTAACTCGGCCTTTTCAAATAATTCACGTATATTTAGAATTTCAATTCAATTTATTTCAATGGTTAAATTATTTGACCACATCAATTTTGTTCTTTAATGTAATTTTCACACCAAACATATTCAACCATCAAAAGCCACATAAATCAAGCAAATTCAGTTTATTTCCATTCCATATCGCTTATGATATTTTATAACTATTTATCGCTATTTTTATTTATTTTAAAATAGCTATTTTATTCAAAACGACGCTTCGGGCCATAAAGCGGCCGTGGCGCTGTTTTTCTTCAGATTTGATTTACACATATCTGAAAATCTAACCGTTGGATCTTCACAAAATTTACATCATTAGAAAGGTCTTTTCAAAACGAATCCAACGGTTCCAGTTTCGGGAAAATCCGACGGTCGGATCTCCCGGTACAATCGTTTGAAGTTTCGATTTCAAATTACGAACTGCAGCGTCGTTATTCGATTAAATATAATTATATTTATATATTTAAATAAATATAATCGTTTCTAGCGCTGTTTTTCTTCAGATTCGAATTAAACATTCCAGACAACCCAACCGTTGGATTTTTACAAGGTTGGTGCCGTTGGAAAGATATTTCCAAGGCGAACCCGACGGTTGAGGTTTCGGGAAAATCCAATGGTCGGATTTCCCGCACTAGTCGTTTGAAATCATGGTTTCAAAATACGAACTGCACGGCTTCGTTTCGTTTTAATTTTATTTATATTTATATATTTATATAAATATAGTTCATTCAATGATTTCCATATCGTTTTCACTTCAAATATTTTTCTAACACCTTAAAATTTTGGAAAATTTCGCCATAACCTCCCCTGCACCGGGAGCATCGGGAAATCGCAAATAGCTTTCCCGGTCCTTCTAATCTCAAAAAGAAAAAGAAAAAGCCAAGCGGCTAGCCAACAGGCTCATAAAATCATCACCCAAACAAAACGGTAAATGTGTACCTATTTGTCGGGCACAAAATTTTATTCCTCTCCTCTAGCCCCTTTGCTATAACCTGTTCAATGAATATGCATGTACATATATATACAGTTCTTAACATTTATCGTTTTCTATTCAACTTCATATTTGATTTCTATTTGGTTTAAAAACACCATTCATTCTAATGTCACATAAATAGGTGCAAATCATTTCATTAGCTAATTAATGAATATTTCAACTCATATGTTTATTTTGAACAAGTGGCTATATTTTTTTTACACTTCACATTTCAACGATTTATGCATACAATAAAAATGTGATTTTTATTGTAAAACAATTCATTTCAAAACACTATTTTTCTATATAGTTCATATAGGTGACAAAAATATGATTTTTATCATAAAACAATTTCTTTTAAAACGAGATTATTTTACACAGTTCATATAGTCGATAAAAAGTGATTTTTATTATCAAACAATTTATTTCAAAATATGAATACCATTCAACACATGAATTTCTAATCAACGAATGAATATCAATTCAACACATGAATGTTTTCTATAGTTTCTATATATAGATAAAAATGTGATTTTTATTATCAAACAATTTATTTCAAAATATGAATACCATTCAACACATGAATTTCTAATCAACGAATGAATATCAATTCAACACATGAATGTTTTCTATAGTTTCTATATATAGATAAAAATGTGATTTTTATTATCAAACAATTTATTTCAAAATATGAATACCATTCAACACATGAATTTCTAATCAACGAATGAATATCAATTCAACACATGAATGTTTTCTATAGTTTCTATATATAGATAAAAATGTGATTTTTATTATCAAACAATTCATTTCAAAATATGAATACCATTCAACACATGAATTTCTAATCAACGAATGAATATCAATTCAACACATGAATGTTTTCTATAGTTTCTATATATAGATAAAAATGTGATTTTTATTATCAAACAATTTATTTTAAAATATGAATACCATTCAACACATGAATTTCTAATCAACGAATGAATATCAATTCAACACATGAATGTTTTCTATACAATGAATAAATATAGTTTAAGCAGATGAAAATAATTCAAACATACGAATATTATTCAAAATTTCGGCAGCATAACGGCAGGGTAGTTAAAACCGGGACCGTCCCTAGTACGGCTCCTCGCTCTACCTTAAAACCTCGCGGTTTTTGACAATGGGGATCATGCATCTAGTTCGCACGCAGGCGGCATGTATATATTTATTTCATTTCCACAAACTAATCCTATGTGGTTTCAACCAAATATTTCTCAACCACAAATGGGTATTTTTCAACCACAATCAACCAATATCAATCACAAACAATCCCAAACTATCATTCGCTATCAATCAATTTTCACAACAATTTCAATCAATAAATATCGTCCATGGTTTGTGGACGAGGGGCGTATATATATATATATTTATATATAGCAATTCACTTTTATTTCAACACACATATATATATATATATATATAAAGAAATTGAAGAGTGAGAAATTCTCACCAATAGCTATCCAACTACGATTCTTCCTTTACAGAAATCTTCGCCAATCTCGCCTTTCGTCGCTTTCGTTGCCCGTATTCTCTATATATGTAAAAATCGAATTTTTACTATGTTATTCAATATATAAAAATCGAATTTTTATTATGCTATTCAATATATAAAAATCGAATTTCAAAAATATAGATTCCGCCTTTTCAAAAATAAAGATTATATTTTTAATATTCCTATGATGTAAAAATTATATTTTTATTACTTTAAAAAATATAAAAAATCATATCTTACTTCTTCTACTTAATAAAAATTCCGTCTTTTCTATTTTGAAAATATGATCTTTATTTTTCCAAGTTTAAATCTTTTTCTATTCAAAGTTCAAATCTTTTTCTTTTAAAAGTTCAAATCCTTTTCTTTTAAAAGTTCAAATCTTTTTCTTTAAAAAGATTAAACCTTTTTCTATTTAAAGTTTAAACCTTTTTCCATTTAAAGTTTTAAAATCAAATCAGTTTTAAACTCTTAAAAAAATCAGTTTTAAAGCCTTTCAAAAATCTGTTTTAATCCTTTATAAAAATCAGTTTTTAAATCCTAAAAAAAACAGTATTCTTTCTTTTTAAAGTTAAAATTAAAATCAGTTTTAATCCTTTATAAAAATCAGTTTTAAACCTAATTGAAATTCAGTTTTAAACCTAATTAAAATTCAGTTTTAAATCTTTTAGAAAAATCAGTTTTTACCTTTTTTTAAAATTCAGTTTTTAAAAATAAAAGTAAAACTAAAATAAATTAAAACAACTTACATCGAAGAAACGAAAGAGGGGGGGTTGGTTTTTCGTCAGGTGGCGGCGCAGGAGGTGCTGGAGGTGGGGCGGCCTTCAGCTCGTCGGCGGTGGCGTCTCGAACGGGGCTCGCGGATTTAGGGTGCCGCGATAGCTTAGGGGTGGTTCGGATTGAAGGAGGAGGAGGGAGCGAGAGCAAGGAAGAGGGGGGGGGGAGAAGATCGGAGGGCGCGGTGGAGGTCTGGTCGACGGTGAAGGCGGGCGTCGATTTTTTTCTCTTTTTTTTCTGGTTATTGGACTTCGGTAATGAATTACAGGGGGGGCCAAGGTATAGGAGGGAATTAAAATTATTTTTATTATTTTATTATTTAATTTTTCAAAAAAGTTGACTTTTACCTATGACCTCTAAACGAGGCCCACCGCCTGCCGTCCATAGCGTTTAACCCCCATTCCGAACACAATGGGATATGTATCGCAAGCTGATTTGATTGTTACAATCAGTTTCCTTTTGAATTTTCATTTAAATCACTATATTGAATTTTAAACGCACATTTCAAATTACCGGGGTCACATACTAACTAGAAAAATTCCAGAAAAATATTTTCTAGCTTCGTATTGACGATACGGTCCTAACAAAACTAGTTTCGTCGAATTCTGAGGCCGTTGGAAAAATGGCCAATTTCAAGTCGATTTAAATCAACAGAAACTGGTCAAACGCGTTTTCCTTTGCCACGCTCACATATTGATTCGAAAAATTATGAAATTTGAAACCTAACAATAACCTGACCCTGCGGATCCAACAAAAGTGGTTTCGTCGAAATCCGAGGTCATCTGCAAAATGTCCATTTTTAAGGGCCTGAATTCCATAGCGACTATTCAGAATTTTCAACTGGACATATCTTTTGATTCCTGCTATCAAATTTCGATTGGTCGGATTCGTTAGAAAGATATTCACTAACAGATTTAAATATTTTTGGTTTCACTAAAATCCGGATTGTTTTGCACCCGGTATATTCAATTGAAGTTTGAAATCGAATTATCGAACTACCGCGCCATTTTCAATTCTATATATAATTATAATTAATTATATTCGTTTTCAAATGTCGATTCAAACTCAGTTTTCATTGCCATTATTTAAAATATTTATTTTAAATATTTAAAATCCATTATTTTAGCCAATTTAAAATTTTTTAATTGGTTCAGATTTTCTGGGTCGTTACAATCTCCCCCACTTAAAACTTTTCGTCCCCGAAAAGGAACAAAGTCGAAAGTGGTTTGATAAATCTACCATCACACAACACAACAACCAATCCAATTGTTTTTAACTTTTCAAATATATATCTTTTATATATTCAAAAATTATATTTCTAAAACCAGACTATAAATATAATCACAAATACATTATTTAAAAACATATTACCCTCGACTCGTTCTGGGGCACTTCTGACCCCATCTCTAACGAGTTGTTCTGATTCTGCTTTACTTATACTAGGATATTACTGATCCTATATGTATAGAGTTACCCGTCCTAGAACACTACTGGTTCTATTTCTGACGAGTTCGTTCGAATGTTATATTCCAGAACTAAGCTTAACCAAAGCTCTGATACCACGTTGAGACGACCCGAAATCCCGTTCTCACGGAAACCGGGTTATCTTTGGAATATAACACAGAAACAGATAATAGCAGAACAAAATTAAATAAATACACCAGATAATGAACAATAGAATATACTGGATAAAAGTAATCATCAGAGTTACACAGTATACAGGATCTTACTTAGTACAAATACAGTTCAGCTATACATAAATGTCTACAGCGGAAATAAACAAAAAATGTACAATAGGAGCTGAACATCATAAAAAGAAATAAATGATAGAATCCATCTTCAGCTCCAGCTATCCAGAAGAACCAGTTAAACCTGAATACAAGGCTGCCCGTGTAGAAAAAGGGGCACCCGAGTTTGAGAGTGAAACAAACTACGAGTCAGTCATGGGACTGGTATGAGAAATCTACTCAACACATATATAATATGGCTAATCACAGGACCACGCCACTTTCGTGGAACGGGTTTACCCCATTGGATTGCCAGTGCTTTACAACAAATCTTTCTTTTAAACATCGCTATGCTTTTTATAAAAATGAAGCCGTTATAAGACTCAGTTCCCATCACACAATGCAACGCAAACCGAAGGATAGAGTTTTTACCTTATAACGGCCAAATATGCTTGATACGAATAAAACAAAGGCATTTGATATTATTCCTAGTGTTTATATGTTTTGAAAACAATTTCAAATCATAACTATCAATCATAGACGGCATGAGTACCATATATCATGTCGCCATATATATATACAATCAAAACCGCACGATGTCGTATTTGGAAATTGGATTTCCGTCATGAACCAAGGCAAAAGATAGTCCTTACCAAATTCGAGACGCTCTAGCCCGTGTCTCAGGATCAGAGCTCGAGTGACCCTAGGAGCGACAGGGCCGGTCCACCGATGTGGATTAAAATTCCTGAACAATACGTTTCCCCGCCCTTTGGGGCGTCAACGAGCCAACGAATGACTCCATCGGACCCGGATCGTCCGATCAAACCGAGGCGCCTCGCAACAGCAACAACCACATAGGTGAAAAGTATATAAATGTCAGGGCTGGTAGGTCACTGACACCACCCTAGCTAGAAAGAAACGCATGTCCTCCCTGAGGTCCTTCCTCCCGTTTTAGGTTCATACCGGGGTGTGAGGCTCGCGAGTTCACGTTATACACAAAGCTACGCCACACAGGCGGTGCTTTGATCATCACCACAAGACTTTGCTTTTCAACAGAAGTCCTGATCACTGCATCTTAGCATGCCACACAGGCAATTCACTCCGTGCAACTGATGGCTATCAATCACACAGAGCAAATTCCAATGTCGGACACACAGTCCATTTACAAGTCCGTTCTGGGTCTGAACGAAACCGGAGGCACTAAATACCTCGCAAACCCTTCGACCACCACGTGCGTCTGGACGATCACCACTCATTATCCATATTTCGGGATGCCTCCCAATCAGGACCTCGGTTACCATCCAAACGAGGTGAAGATCTCCGGTCTTCGACCACCGTCTTTATCTTCGACTTTTAATCGTCGATCAATTATTTGAAATGAGAATTAACTCGGCCTTTTCAAATAATTCACGTATATTTAGAATTTCAATTCAATTTATTTCAATGGTTAAATTATTTGACAACATCAATTTTGTTCTTTAATGTAATTTTCACACCAAACACATTCAACCATCAAAAGCCACATAAATCAAGCAAATTCAGTTTATTTCCATTCCATATCGCTTATGATATTTTATAACTATTTATCGCTATTTTTATTTATTTTAAAATAGCTATTTTATTCAAAACGACGCTTCGGGCCATAAAGCGGCCGTGGCACTGTTTTTCTTCAGATTTGATTTACACATATCTGAAAATCTAACCGTTGGATCTTCACAAAATTTACATCATTAGAAAGGTCTTTTCAAAACGAATCCAACGGTTCCAGTTTCGGGAAAATCCGACGGTCGGATCTCCCGGTACAATCGTTTGAAGTTTCGATTTCAAATTACGAACTGCAGCGTCGTTATTCGATTAAATATAATTATATTTATATATTTAAATAAATATAATCGTTTCTGGCGCTGTTTTTCTTTAGATTTGAATTAAACATTCCAGATAATCCAACCGTTGGATTTTTACAAGGTTGGTGCCGTTGGAAAGATATTTCCAAGGCGAACCCGACGGTTGAGGTTTCGGGAAAATCCAATGGTCGGATTTCCCGCACTAGTCGTTTGAAATCATGGTTTCAAAATACGAACTGCACGGCTTCGTTTCGTTTTAATTTTATTTATATTTATATATTTATATAAATATAGTTCATTCAATGATTTCCATATCGTTTTCACTTCAAATATTTTTCTAACACCTTAAAATTTTGGAAAATTTCGCCATAACCTCCCCTGCACCGGGAGCATCGGGAAATCGCAAATAGCTTTCCCGGTCCTTCTAATCTCAAAAAGAAAAAGAAAAAGCCAAGCGGCTAGCCAACAGGCTCATAAAATCATCACCCAAACAAAACGGTAAATGTGTACCTATTTGTCGGGCACAAAATTTTATTCCTCTCCTCTAGCCCCTTTGCTATAACCTGTTCAATGAATATGCATGTACATATATATACAGTTCTTAACATTTATCGTTTTCTATTCAACTTCATATTTGATTTCTATTTGGTTTAAAAACACCATTCATTCTAATGTCACATAAATAGGTGCAAATCATTTCATTAGCTAATTAATGAATATTTCAACTCATATGTTTATTTTGAACAAGTGGCTATATTTTTTTTACACTTCACATTTCAACGATTTATGCATACAATAAAAATGTGATTTTTATTGTAAAACAATTCATTTCAAAACACTATTTTTCTATATAGTTCATATAGGTGACAAAAATATGATTTTTATCATAAAACAATTTCTTTTAAAACGTGATTATTTTACACAGTTCATATAGTCGATAAAAAGTGATTTTTATTATCAAACAATTTATTTCAAAATATGAATACCATTCAACACATGAATTTCTAATCAACGAATGAATATCAATTCAACACATGAATGTTTTCTATAGTTTCTATATATAGATAAAAATGTGATTTTTATTATCAAACAATTTATTTCAAAATATGAATACCATTCAACACATGAATTTCTAATCAACGAATGAATATCAATTCAACACATGAATGTTTTCTATAGTTTCTATATATAGATAAAAATGTGATTTTTATTATCAAACAATTTATTTCAAAATATGAATACCATTCAACACATGAATTTCTAATCAACGAATGAATATCAATTCAACACATGAATGTTTTCTATAGTTTCTATATATAGATAAAAATGTGATTTTTATTATCAAACAATTCATTTCAAAATATGAATACCATTCAACACATGAATTTCTAATCAACGAATGAATATCAATTCAACACATGAATGTTTTCTATAGTTTCTATATATAGATAAAAATGTGATTTTTATTATCAAACAATTTATTTTAAAATATGAATACCATTCAACACATGAATTACTAATCAACGAATGAATATCAATTCAACACATGAATGTTTTCTATACAATGAATAAATATAGTTTAAGCAGATGAAAATAATTCAAACATACGAATATTATTCAAAATTTCGGCAGCATAACGGCAGGGTAGTTAAAACCGGGACCGTCCCTAGTACGGCTCCTCGCTCTACCTTAAAACCTCGCGGTTTTTGACAATGGGGATCATGCATCTAGTTCGCACGCAGGCGGCATGTATATATTTATTTCATTTCCACAAACTAATCCTATGTGGTTTCAACCAAATATTTCTCAACCACAAATGGGTATTTTTCAACCACAATCAACCAATATCAATCACAAACAATCCCAAACTATCATTCGCTATCAATCAATTTTCACAACAATTTCAATCAATAAATATCGTCCATGGTTTGTGGACGAGGGGCGTATATATATATATATTTATATATAGCAATTCACTTTTATTTCAACACATATATATATATATATAAAGAAATTGAAGAGTGAGAAATTCTCACCAATAGCTATCCAACTACGATTCTTCCTTTACAGAAATCTTCACCAATCTCGCCTTTCGTCGTTTTCGTTGCCCGTATTCTCTACATATGTAAAAATCGAATTTTTACTATGTTATTCAATATATAAAAATCGAATTTTTATTATGCTATTCAATATATAAAAATCGAATTTCAAAAATATAGATTCCGCCTTTTCAAAAATAAAGATTATATTTTTAATATTCCTATGATGTAAAAATTATATTTTTATTACTTTAAAAAATATAAAAAATCATATCTTACTTCTTCTACTTAATAAAAATTCCGTCTTTTCTATTTTGAAAATATGATCTTTATTTTTCCAAGTTCAAATCTTTTTCTATTCAAAGTTCAAATCTTTTTCTTTTAAAAGTTCAAATCCTTTTCTTTTAAAAGTTCAAATCTTTTTCTTTAAAAAGATTAAACCTTTTTCTATTTAAAGTTTAAACCTTTTTCCTTTTAAAGTTTTAAAATCAAATCAGTTTTAAACTCTTAAAAAATCAGTTTTAAAGCCTTTCAAAAATCTGTTTTAATCCCTTATAAAAATCAGTTTTTAAATCCTAAAAAAACAGTATTCTTTCTTTTTAAAGTTAAAATTAAAATAAGTTTTAATCCTTTATAAAAATCAGTTTTAAACCTAATTGAAATTCAATTTTAAACCTAATTAAAATTCAGTTTTAAATCTTTTAAAAAAATCAGTTTTTACCTTTTTTTAAAATTCAGTTTTTAAAAATAAAAGTAAAACTAAAATAAATTAAAACAACTTACATCGAAGAAACGAAAGAGGGGGGGTTGGTTTTTCGTCAGGTGGCGGCGCAGGAGGTGCTGGAGGTGGGGCGGCCTTCAGCTCGTCGGCGGTGCCGTCTCGAACGGGGCTCGCGGATTTAGGGTGCCGCGATAGCTTAGGGGTGGTTCGGATTGAAGGAGGAGGAGGGAGCGACAGCAAGGAAGAGGGGGGGGAGAAGATCGGAGGGCGCGGTGGAGGTCTGGTCGACGGAGAAGGCTTTTCTCTTTTTTTTTTCTGGTTATCGGACTTCGGTAATGAATTACAGGGGGGGGCCAAGGTATAGGAGGGAATTAAAATTATTTTTATTATTTAATTTTTCAAAAAAGTTGACTTTTACCTATGACCTCTAAACGAGGCCCACCGCCTGCCGTCCATAGCATTTAACCCCCATTCCGAACACAATGGGATATGTATCGCAAGCTGATTTGATTGTTACAATCAGTTTCCTTTTGAATTTTCATCCAAATCACTATATTGAATTTTAAACGCACATTTCAAATTACCGGGGTCACATACTAACTAGAAAAATTCCAGAAAAATATTTTCTAGCTTCGTATTGACGATACGGTCCTAACAAAACTAGTTTCGTCGAATTCTGAGGCCGTTGGAAAAATGGCCAATTTCCAGTCGATTAAAATCAACAGAAACTGGTCAAACGCGTTTTCCTTTGCCACGCTCACATATTGATTCGAAAAATTATGAAATTTGAAACCTAACAATAACCTGACCCTGCGGATCCAACAAAAGTGGTTTCGTCGAAATCCGAGGTCATCTGCAAAATGTCCATTTTTAAGGGCCTGAATTCCATAGCGACTATTCAGAATTTTCAACTGGACATATCTTTTGATTCCCGCTATCAAATTTCGATTGGTCGGATTCGTTAGAAAGATATTCACTAACAGATTTAAATATTTTTGGTTTCACTAAAATCCGGATTGTTTTGCACCCGGTATATTCAATTGAAGTTTGAAATCGAATTATCGAACTACCGCGCCATTTTCAATTCTATATATAATTATAATTAATTATATTCGTTTTCAAATGTCGATTCAAACTCAGTTTTCATTGCCATTATTTAAAATATTTATTTTAAATATTTAAAATCCATTATTTTAGCCAATTTAAAAAATTTAAATTGGTTCAGATTTTCTGGGTCGTTACACTCTGATTCTGCTCAGTTGTGTTCTTCTTCTTCTTCTATTCTATTAGTTCTATCTTATCTCTCTCATCCTCTTATTTCTTTCTATTAATGATCTGAATTTTCGTGCACTTTGAGTTGAATGTGTAGGATATTAGTCAGCTCAAATTGGTACGGATTTTCGGTTCGTTACCGGTTTTCAATATTTAGTATGTTGATTTCATGAATAATTTCATGATTTTGTTGACGCTTTACATGTTTTTATAAAAAAAAAATTTGGAAATATATAATGTATATAAATTATTAGTTGGAGATAAATGTTTTCTAAGTTTGTTTCAAAATTATAACTATCTCATAACTATATATAACATATATGCACGCAATATTTTCAATATAAGGTTTTTAGAGAGAATATCCAAATGATTTCAAAATTGTTTTATAAACCCGTTCTCTCAAATCCAGTATTTCCAGCATATAAAAACTCACACGATTTATGCACCCTTCGAGAGGGCGTAATGAAGATTAAACGGTATCGTAAACCCCGTGGTATGGGACACGGTGGTATACGGAATCGGTTAATCTCATATTCGTCTAATTGAAGCTGTTGATTTGTTGTTTCTGATGATTGTTGTTATGTTGATTTCCATTGTCTAGCTGACTAGCTGGTAGTAAACCGGCAGTGAGAACGTGTGGTATGGGACGCGCAGTTACCACTGCTTGGGTTACTGACTGTGAGTCTGTAACACATATTGTTGTTTATTGTTGAGCCAGTACTCGCTTCGGGGGAAAGCTACACTCGGGGGGAGTCTCATATACATATTTACTTGATCGAAGTGGTCAAGTTACACACAACGGGGGGTTGCAATGTTAAAATTACATGCGGCGGTGGATCGCATTAAATACGTATATAGTACTTGGCTAAGCTCGGGGGGAGCTATATGCACGTGCGATACTGTGTTGTTTCAGATCATATTTATTGCTTTGATAAATTGGTTGTTTTGGATCCACTTTATGTTGTTGTTGCTGACTTTGTTGATTCTTTTGCTATTCAATGCTTTGGATCCAATTTATGATTTTATTATTTTGATTTCTAGAATTGTCGAATTTCAAATGTTAGTCGCCTTTATTGTTGACGTTGATTTATATGCATGTATATAGCCTTGCGGCTATCATGTTGGGTAATAAGGCGATAACATATATGTTGCTCTGAACGCTTGCACGAGTTCTATATGTAGATGTTATGTTTGTTTTTTATCTTATTTCATTGTGTTTGAGGTTTTTCTTTAAATAACTTAGCCTTGGAGCTTAAACAACACATTATTGACGGAAACACTTATACTTTGTTGTTTTAGCATAACATGTGTCCATCAAATATTAATTTAGTTGTAATTATCTCATGTACCATTGTTTATTTAGATTTTTGTGTTGTTCCTTCTATATTAAAAAGAATTATCACTTGTGAGTTGCATTTCTTTCTCACCTTCTGGATATCTAGAGATGGTCTGATCCGTGTATTTTATATACTAGTGTCAAGCCGAGATTTTTTTCAGGCTACTGGACTCACGGATTTGGATAAGCTTGATAGTAGGGATTCAAGTCATTAAACATTTAAATAAAGTTTTCTCAGGGTCATGTATGGATTCGTAAAATGTACAATTAAAGATAATGACGTGTAGTTGATGCATATTTTGTGGGCATAGTGTATATGGTAAACTCTAAATTTGTATAGATAATATTAATCCACTGTAATCTATGATAATTATTTCTATGCTATATTGTTTTGATATGAGAAATTGTTGTGTTTATTACTTTAGGCCAAGATTATTCACTTTAACAATTCACTTTGAGATTAAGCAAAACGGTAAGTACGATGTTTTGTTATTGGTTTAAAGTTATATTCACATTCAGTCGCCCCTAGCAAACCGTATTCTCCGTGCTATTAGACAACATTATTCATAATGTTCTTTAATAACATGGGTATAGCGGCGGGGTTGTTACAAATCACATACAAAAGAGCAACCATGACTCGATAATACTAGACCACGAAAAGCGTACAAAGATGAGACGAACCCCTACTAGATTAGTCACAATCAATGGTAGATCAACAATCTCGGGTTCCAAACCCAACCGGCACAAAAACTCATTGCAAATGAAAGAATGTGATGCTCCAGTATCAAACAACACCCGAACGGAAACAACCCCGATAGTAAGCATATCCTGAACAACAACACTCTTCCCTTTCTCCTTTGTCGTAGAAGCTCTCTAAGAAGTTGGCACAGCCTCGAAAGCATATGCCTTCACTATTTGCTTACCCTTCGACGGTTTTGGACAATCCTTCTTGATGTGCACGGGCTTACCACAGTTATGTCACTTTCTCTCGACTTTTGGATTCTTACAATCCTTGGAATAATGGCCCTTCTATTGACAGTTCTAGTAAGTCACCTCGCCTTTTGATGATGTTGTTACTTCCACTTTCCATTCCATTTTTTCTTATTACAACCCTGCATTGTTTTCGGGTCCTCTCTGGTTGCAATAAAAACTTCTTCCTTGGGAAACAAACTTTTTTGCCCCAAAGCTTTCTCAACAATCTTCTAATAAGGGTCATGCAATTGACCAACCAACTTCTTTCCACGATATGTATCCAAGACCATGATGAATTTCTCATTCTTTTGATAAGGAGTCTCAATATACGAACGTGCATACTTAGACAAAGCTTCAAACTCAAAAACATACTCTAACACTGATCAACCACTCTGTTTTAGCTCAGCAAACTTTTTGAACAGAACTAACTTCTGAGCGGTAGATTTGAACTTTGTCTCAAATCGATTTGAAATTGATCCCAAGTGATCTCATCCTCAGGAGTCTCTAAAGTGGCAGAGTTCCACCAATCAATAACTCTGCCATGTAGCTGCCTCGATGTAAGCTTCCTCTCTTAGTCGCATCATCGATACCCAAATCTCCGAATATCCGAACATACGCATCTTGAATCTGAACAGTCGGCTCTGTCCCCAAAAATGGCTTCCCACAAAGAGCAGTGAAGTCCTTACACAGCTTAGCGAAATCAAGCACCCTAGATACTTGTACCTGAACTCCAACATCTATTCCAGCTGCTTCTGGAGCGGGTACCCTCCTCATGATTGCTGCCACCATGGCCTCGAAAATAGCTGGGTAATCAGATAAACCGCCATCTCCACCTCCAAGAAAATATTGTTCCCTAGCAATAGGTATCGAAGATCGACGACTCATTCTAAATCTGAAAATAGAATGATTAGTCCACATATAGGAAAAACTGAAATGGAGTTCAAGCGCTATTACGCTCTACACAATAATATAGTAATCATTCATTAGGAAAGTACAAATATGTCTCTAATACGTCATTACGCCCACGAACTTTGGGTAAAATCGATTAACCAAAGCTCTGATACCAAATGTGACTACCGCACATAACATCCGCATTTAACAAAGTAAATATTGTGCTTAAAGACGTGCCAGGCAGTTATCATTAGGTAGAATAACACGCGGAACCTGTCGTATAACTCACAGCGTATGGATAAAATATAGTAGAACATATACAACAGGGAATAATAGTGAAGCACAACCAAGGTTTCAAATCTTAGATATCGGTCGCGTTTCGTCTCGAGGATTTTATAGAGTTGGTCTCGTATCAGGGGAGATCTCGGACGAGATGAGTCTAACTCGGGAGTTCGTCTCGGACTTTCATCTCGGGTCTGAAAGTTCATATCGGAACAATCTCGGGGTACATGATATGTTAAAAATGATATTTTAACAAAATGATTTTAATGAATGCTATTAAAAACATAGTAACTTAAACTTAAAATCCAAAATAACTTTATTATTCTTTATTTTGTGAAAGATCATTCATACTCTAAATCATAATATGCTTAAATCAGTAATATTGTTGGACAAGAAACATTAAAAAAAACCCAGCATAAATAGACCATAAAATACATAATTTCATAGGTAACATGTATGTAAAAAGACGAATAGGAAATCATAAGCATTGTAAAACATATACGAACATAAAATGTAGTCATTTAACATGCAAAATGTAAAATAACAAAAGATTGATATGGCTAGATTTGAGTTTTTTTAACTATAGTTCTAGTTCAGGAACAAATTTAAATTTTAACCAAAAAAACTAAGATCTCGGATGATATTTCAGTATTCATCTCAGTCGATATTGAAATATCTCGGGCGATATATTCGAAAGGAGATTTAGAGTGATATTTGCTGTTTCGTTTCGGAAGGAGCCCAAAACGATATCTCGGAGGAGATCTCGGGTGATATTTGCGAGATTTGAAACTGTGAGCACAACTGAACATGATTTCAATTTTTCATATCACCATGAAAATATCTCCTACAAACAACTGTATCACATCAAATCTGTATAAAGAGCCTCACTACAGGTTCACTCAGAGTAACATACATCAGTGGAAACAGCAAATATCTACAGTATATAGTAATAAGTCAGTCTCCAGCTCATCGTCGCTCAGCATCAAAATCTACTACCTGTCACTTAGCCTTCCCATCCACAACAAGGATGAACAGCCCAAGGTAATAAGAGGGAAACATAAAAACTTGAGTCAGACAACAGTCTTAATGCACGATAACCCAACTATCAACATCAACAATAAAGTATATAGATGGTAGGCAGTTCAATCATATGATCTGCCAAACACATCAACAGAATAGGATTCCCAACCCCACTTCTCTTCCGCAACCTACGGTGATAGCGTTCCCAGAGAATTAGAGAAGAAACAAATAGTACATCCATAACAACCAATTATTAAGCACAGACCATCCTAATCGAGTTTAACACCACTCGAGCATAAACCACGAAACCCGAAACCAACATCACATAAGCACCCAAGAAATATCTCCTTCGACGTCAAATAATCCACACAAGACGATATAAGCAAACATTAACATCCATGACCCTGTCTATCACCATCTGCCGTGCCTTGAATCCATCGTTAATCGTATGATTGGCACATCCTGCATTCCACCAAGGGCTAATGGTAAATCCGGTTCTAACAAAACTCCATACGCCATCATAACTCATATCTTGGCTCATCGTGACTGCCCAGGGTACTCGACTAATCACCTTGTTTTTTGGGTGCCCCCATTATACCCCGACTTTGAGTTCGCTAGAACCTCCGACTAACGACGATCCCTCGGCTCTTCAATTCCAGTCATCCACCTTGACAACTATTCATAAGCTCAAGTGCCTTCTTGAGCAAACCATTATCTACGAGCTCAAACCACCTTTTGAGTCGTCTTCATAACATCGTTGCATCATCCGACGATTAACAATCACTCGATCTTGCTTCAAACATTCCATCTGAATCCAACATCGAAGCCACAACATTCGTCGAGTTACTCCTTCATCATGTTAGGTCCAACGTCCTCCAAACTTCATGGATAGCCTCCCTAAACCATGCTCATCAATCTCACCAAAAATCAACTCATTCTGGCTACTTCACGATGGACCGTTCATGGACTACCATATGGACCGCATCCGATCCATACAATGGATCGCCACCGATCCATCCATCGGATTACCTCTGATCCATTCATTGGAACGCAAGCCGCCTCTCTTGCTTTTCAACCGACCCAGTCCCCACACTACAATCCACTCGAGCCATGTCGACCCGATCAATCCATGCGATCTGATCCATCGCAATGCCAGAGTGCATTTTGCCTTGCCCACAACATACTAACCCGATCCCTATATAACCAGATCCATCAAACCATGCCGACCCGACTTATTCGTGTGACCCGACCCAGCAATACACATGACCCATGTGATCCAAGCACTCCCCGATCCATGCGATCCATCTTAGCACCAACCGATCCATATTACAAATGATCCTGCACCAGCCGACCGATCCAAGCAATCCCATGAACCATCCACGAGTCATGGATCGCGAACGACCCATCCCAGTTTCAGCGTTCCATCAACACGTTGGAGTCTGGAGCCAAAACTTTCCAGGCTTCCTTGGCTCCTTTGGAGCTTTTCTACCAAATTTCGTCTGATTCCGATCAGCCGAACCTCTGATTTGCTCCTACCAACCAATCTAAGCTTTAACGGCGAACATCTATGCATACAACTCTTCCAAATCGACCAATTTCAACCAAACGATCAATAGCACAAAAATCAACCATCAAATAAACATTAGGACAACAAATAATCATCTTACAATCATACCGAATTCACCAAATCATGATATAACAATAACGAATCAATAAGTGGATATAAACTTGCACAAACATATGATTTCAATGTTAACATATGAATTAACCATTATAACTTGCTATATTAGATCTTATGTTGTGATCCGAATTCAAAATAAACTTACATTTATTAGATCTAGGTGGATATAACTTGCATGGATGAAATTAAGATCAAACAAACCCATATACTTAATTGAATCCATGTGAGAGATACTTATCACTCGCCAAATCCGCAAAATAGCTACAAATCAATAATCTATAATTCCAAACAGCGAAGAACGGCCTTCGAATCATTCTAATTGATGCAATATAACCTTCTTCGATGTTGATTTTCAATCCTAGTTCACAAATATTGAAGTGGAGGTGTATTTGATTGGGCCGAAGAATAACAGGCACCTAACCAAATGAGAAACGAAAAGGCTAACCAATTCCCTTTACCCCTACCGCGTATTTATACCCAACGGCCCCTAACCTTAATGGGCCTCACTAATCAGCCCACTAATGACTAATTAGCCTATCCAGAAAACAAGCAACACTAAAACAGTGATTCCTCCCAAACCGCTCAGCCAAATCCTTAATGTGACCACTCTACGGAATTGGAAACACCATTCCGATCCAATGAAATTGACCCTATCCAAAAGTTATGCCCTAAACAAAAATAACAGGGTCAAAATGGTCACAAACAAAATTGGTAAAACTCATGGACATGTCCCACATCCCCATGAACAACATATCAAAAGATAAGAATGATCCGACCCTTAGAGAATTAAATAAAAATATTTTACGATCCTTCGATACGTAAAATGCGGGTCGTTACAGCTTTTATCATTCAAATTAAGTTCTTTAAATTTCTTAATTTTACCCTTAAAATCAATTAAACTTATTAATCCCAAATTCATACCTTTCCATATATCAATTTTGACAAATCAACTAAACCTTTTAAAGTTTAAATTAAAAATATTACATCAATATGTTAATTTATTCTTTAAATGAAATCAAATCCCATCTATACATTAAATTTAAATTAACTAATTAAGTTAAATCAAGTTTCCAGATTAATTTAAACCTTTACATTTAAATTAAATTAACTTTATTAAAGTAAAACCAAAGAATAAATAAAATCATAAATTTTAGTTAAAACCGTTCATTAAATAAATTAAATTTCAATATCATAATTTCAAGTTCAAACATTAATTTATACTCAATACCATTCAATTAAATTTCTAAATCAGTTTATTTAATCAAAACATAAATTAAATGCTTTGGAAAATAATATTATGTTGACTAATAGTGTCCGTATATAAGTTTCTATCATTTAGCTAGGTGATTTGGGTATATATTATTTCAACCCATAGCGAGTAATCGGTATGCATGATTTCAATCTGTATCCCAATTCAATGTTAAAATGGTTTTCATAAATAGTATATCATTTAGGGAATTTGAATGGTTTCATAAATAGTATATATCATATAGGGAATTTGCATGGCGATAAACATAACATATCCAACATAGCATATCAATTCATGTGTTACATATTATATCCATCATAACATAACATATCATGTGTTATATACCAGCCAAGCATAACATTAACGTATCATGGGTCATATATCAATCTAACATAACATATCATGTGTCATATATCAATACTAGCATGTCATGTATCAACATTTCAGGTAACATCAATAAAATTAACACACGAACATTAATCGTGAGTGATCACTCACCTCTGGTGACTCAAGCAACACAGATATACACACAAATTCAGACACACAAACAACATTGATGTTCTCTTGCACAACTCGAGTTCGGTAGAGACACGACAATGGAACAAGACAACGATGCGGGACAATGAGCATCCAACAAATAAGTTGTTTTTTATAAAACATGAAGGCAAGGAGAAAGTCTGTTGGCTTACAAGGTGTCTGCAGTTTGATGTAGTAGCTGCGAAAAGAGGGCAGGGTGGCTATAGGTGAAAAGGCTCGAAAGCGGATCTAGTGGATGGAAGCGGGTGCTGGGTTTTCTACTTTATTTGTGGGTAAGGGAAGGAGCAGAAGATATGGGTTTCCAGGTGCGGGTTGAATGGCTTTAGTAGGAGGGTGCGGGACTTGTGTCGTAGGGTGGAGAATGACGGATCTGGGCTAGAGTAGTTCGAAGGGCGGGGGAAAAAAGGTGCGACACGTGAAGAGGTGGGGCGGAGCAAAGTGGGTTGTAGGAGACATGAATAGGGTTTAGGGAAAAAATTATTTTTTATAAGTAGGTGGCATTTCAAATATGAGAAGATGGAGGTAGAAGCAGGAAATTTAAAGATTTAGAAAGTGGTTAAGTTGAATAGAAAATGATGAAGGGAAGCATCAGGTATGCGTTTGAATGAGGAAAGAAAGCTTTGTTAATTCATTTCTCCCCTTTTTCCCTTTTCTTTTCATCTTGCTTTCCTTTAGTTTGAGCATGGTTTTTGATAATGAGGAGGTGGAAGAAGATGCAGGGAATGTTTGCGTGAGAAAAAAGATGACAAGATGGAGAAGTAGTAATCATGTGAATTTGCTTCTCTGGGCAATGAACCGACGGTTTAGGGAACCTGCGACTTCTTTTAAAATTTGTGTTATTTTTTAAAATTTCAAAACACAAGGAACTAGAACTTCAAAGTTCTAAAAAATCCTATTTACAAACAAACATAAGAAAAGAGCAGATAAAATGGCCAAAAATATATGCATGAGTGCTTATAGTTTTTTACGTGTTTTTGCAGACAAAATTATAAATTTGAAGCAACAAATGTTTGAATTTCACGAAATGAAAAATGATGTCTTTCTTAGAAAAATGATCTAATATTAAAAAAGCTTAAATTTCAAAAACATTTTATTTTCAACGAATAGATTGATTTAAACTAAAGTATCACGAATGGATGAAACTGCATATTTTACCATACAAATTTTCCTCTTCTTTATTTAATTAGACGTATTCCAAATATTTAAATTTCGTAATTTAATTTGACTATTAATTTTGACACTAATTCTCGTTAACTACATTAATTTTAAATTTTATAAAATTTTTGTTGTCAACAATCAATTTATTTTATTTAAATTAAACTAAACACACGCAACTCAAATTCAAATTTAAACTTTAAGTTTAACATCAAAACCATTTTATATCATTAACGGCTTTATTTCATGACCATTAAATATCGTTTCAAAACTCAGATTTCTTCTTTTTGCAAAATTATACCTAAATTTAAATGGAAATATTTACTTTATTATTTCTCGAATTATTATTTTAATTTCATTAAAATGCTAATTCGATTAACGCAAAATGTAAGCTACGATTAACACACTTTCTTTTAATTATAACGGTATAATCAGTTAAATTTCAATTTATTGAAAAGCACTAGCTTATCAATTACATTAAGTAATCAAAAACTTATATTTTTGAATAATTTTATTCAAAATTTAGCATAATTTAATATTTTAAAATTTGCCGAAATCATTCTTCATTAAATTCTCCCACACTCAAATTTTTTTGTCCTTGAAATTCTAATAACCCGGAAATCTGAGCCAATTTAAAAATTTTATTTTGGAAAATTTGGTGAATTTTGAATATTTAAAATGAATTATTTTAAATAATAACGACGAGAAATTTATTTTGAATAGAAATAGAATGTATAGATTTATTTGAATCGTTGTTAGAATATAAATATTTATTTTAAATTATAAAAGGAATTGAAAATGGCGCGGTAGTTTGAAAATTCAATTTCAAATTTCAAATGAATGTGCAGGATTCAAAATAAGCCGGATTTTAGTGAAACCAAAAATATTTATAAACCAAAAATATTTTTATCTATATAGTAGCGGTGCAAAAATAGATTTTTTATCTATATAGTAGCGGTGTAAAAATAGAATTTTTATCTATATAGTAGCGGTGTAAAAATAGAATTTTTATCTATATAGTAGCGGTGTAAAAATAGAATTTTTATCTATATAGTAGCGGTATAAAGATAGAATTTTTATCCATGTAGCGTAGTTATAAAAATGTGATTTTTATATACATAGCAGCAATATAAAAATGCGATTTTTATATATATAGTGAATACGGGCAACGAAAGTGACAAAAGGCGAGAACGACGAAGATTTCCTACATAGAAGAGTCGTGGCGTTTGGTTTAGCTCGGGTGAGAACTTCTCACTTTAAATCTTGTTTTCTAGTTAAAATTATATACTAGGATGCAGACGGTGCTTAGTAGCACCCGACACCCGTCGTCCACAGACCATGGATGGCTTGTTTGTTTGATTGTTGTGTCGTGAAATTTGATTGTGTGATGTGGGATGAAATAAAATATTTTATAGTGGAAAATATTTTATAGTTAAAAATATAATTTTAACGTGTATATAAAATAAATATTTATAAACAAATCGACGATTTGTTTACACTGATTTGACTGATACTGATTGGGACAATAAATTTTAAACATCGCCCAACTGCTCAAATAAAATCTGTGTTTGTTGATTTGAAACCCCACATGGGTGTTGGGATGATATTTGATGTACACTAATCCCAATTATTTAGTTGTATGTCGATCGATTGGTCGACAGACTGTGTAAGCGTTAATTATTTATATTTAATGCTTATGCAGTTGTGTTGTGCACTCTGGATGATGGTTGATTATTTATCGTTGCTATTTTATACATGTGTTGTAGAAAATCCATATAATTAACATTATATGGTAATTGATTGGGCCTCATTCCAATATAGAAAATAAATTCATGTGTTGAATAGAAAATAAATTCATTTATTGAATTGAAAAATATTCATTGGTTGAATAGAATAAACATTTATGTGTTGAATACAAGCCGTGTTGATTAGATTGACGCCACTTTGATGTGAACGATATTTATATCGATTTTATTCATTTTTCAATGAACATTGAAAGTGATTTTGAAATTTGAATTAAATTGATTAGATTGGAAATTCGAATTAAATTGAAATGAATTGAAATTCGAATTAAATTGAAATGAATTGAAATTCGAATTAAATTGAAAATGAATAGAAATCGATTTAAAATGAATTTATATTGAAAGATTTAATTTTGATTTGAATTTGAAAGGGAAGTTGAAATCGTTTCGAAAACGAATTATAAAACATGTTTTGAAAGGAAATCGTCGAAATATAATATATATATATATATATATATATATATATATTATATAATAGCCTGAATAGAACGCGCCGCGCTGCGGTAGTTCGCGAATTTCGACCATTGACTTCGAATGGATATTACGGGAGATCCGACCGTCGGATTCTCCTAAAACCGGAACCATTGGGTTCGTATCGAAAATAGCTTTCTAACGAAAATTAGAGAATTGAAATCTAACGGTTGGATTTGGTATTATGTCCAAATCAAATTTGGAAAAGGTCGTTGTAAGTGCAGTTCGATGGCCGTTGATGGAAATCGACTGTACAAGCCTTGATAAAATTATTAAAAATAGTAATAATTTGTGTAAAATCATAAGAAATGATTTGTGAAGATTGGGATGAAAATTTCCATATTTGAAAAGATAAAAATAGATTTTTATCGAAATGAACTAGTTTTGAACTAGAATTATAATTCTATTTATTTTTAAAACAAATAAAGTGGATTTGAAATGGTTTTCAAAATAACCAGAATTTCCAATAATTGAATTAGAATGGATTTGAATCGAAATTGTCTTTGGAATATTTCGATGTTGGATTTCGTGATTATACAGATATTGTTATGGAAATCTGAAAGATATATTTATATCGTTATTTCCAATATGATATTTGTTGGTCATAGAATTTGATATTGAATATAAACCGATATATTTTCTATTCAGAGCCTTGTATTTAATATCAAATGTGATTTGGGTTTGTCGTGAATGGTATCTTCAATAATACCGTTCTTAGACCCAATGGAGTTAAGAAAATCAGAAACTAACTGAAGATTAGTTAAGTTGAATGGTTTCTTGGGTTTTGATCTGATGTTGGTTTCGGCCTTCGGGGTTAATATTTAGGGAATTGCTCACTTGCTATTTTACGGTTAAAGGCTGATAGAATGGAATGTGATTTTGGGTTTATCGCGAACCGTGTTTTAAATGACAGTGATTCTTTAACCCAGTTAAAGACAGGAAGATTGAAACCAAGTGGAGTTTTAATGAATCTTTATTTAGATTGAAATGATCGAGAATGGAGTATCACCAGTTTTCTCCAGGCGATAGTTAAATCTTTAATTAGATTTAAACGTGAAATGGTAATTGAATTTACCGATAACACCATGGTGTTAGATATGAAGTATGACCTGTTTTACTTCATGGGATGAATAGGTTGGGATTGGGAAATAAAATAAATGATTACTTCGTTAAGGTTTGCTAATCCCAACTAATTTGAATTGATATTCAAAAGGAGATTGAAGAATAAATTTAAAGAATTTATCTTTGATAAAATTAATGGGAACCTTTCCCTAAGAATGTGAAATTTAGAAACTAACTGTAGGTTAGCTAAGAAGAATGGTTTCCTGGGTATTGATCTGATGTTGGTTTCGGCCTTCGGGGTTAATATTTGGGGAATTATCCTCTTGCTAATTTACGGTTAGTGACTGATGAATTGGAATGAGGCATATGTTATGTTTGTGTAACACTTGTTTATTATATACGTGTAACACCCCGAATTTTAGTTAATACTAAAATTCACTAATTACAGGATAAATAATCTCAGATGTGGGAATTGGGGGTAACGGGCTGCGTTATTGCGTTCGTCTCGGAAAAATACGTGAAATAGAGTCCGAGTTTTCGAAAATCGGAGTCCGTATGGCCCAGTTATGGCCCGATGAAGGTTGCAGAAAATTCAAAACTAAAAACAGATTTAAAAATTTTAAATTCAGATTTTAAAATGAAACAGGCGGGGTCAGGCGGGGAAATTCCCGCCTACCCATGTCGACAGGGCTGTCGACAGGCCTGTCGACAGGGGTGTCGACTTGCCTGTCGACTGGCCTGTCGACAGGGTCGAGCCGTCCAGTGAGCCTGGGTGCACCATGTTGGGTTTCAGGCTGGCTAGGAGGGCTGGTTCTAGAGGTTTCCTAAATCTAAGGGTCCTAATCTAATCTAGGGTTAATCTAAGGGCCTAAAACACTCACCTAATCCTATAAATAAGACCCCAACCCTACCCTAATTCATTCATAATTAAGTCTTGTAACTAAACTATGGCAAAATGAAATTTGAGCATGGCCTCCACTAGTTCATAAAGAAAGTTGCAAGCTAATCCCTCTCAAATCATTCTCTAATCATCATTATCTTCATAGTTAGCAACTAATTCTACTTCATAAGGTTGCTAATCTTGAGTTGGTGAGTTTCTATCACTTTAACATCAATTGTTAAAGTAAGTAGATTAGGTGTAATGAGACTTATGGTCTTAAATGCGGATTAGTGAGTTTGAATCATGTATAATGATATGTTAATCTATGTTGTTCTATGTTTATGCATATTTGATAAGATGGTTTATGCATGCTTAATAAGTTGATTTATGCATGTTTAACAAGTTGATTTATGCATGTTTAACAAGTTGGGTTATGCATGTTTAACAAGTGGGTTTATGCATGTTGAGTATGTACGTTTATGCAAGTTTAGTATGATATATGTTATGTTTACATGATGCTAAATATGCTAGTTGTGGACTATGTGATCATATACATGTTATGCAAGTTCATGAAGATATGCTATGCAAGTTACATGTATGTTGATATGCAAGATATACTATGCAAGTTACATGTTTGTTAATATGCAAGTTCATGATGACACATTATGCAAGTTTAAGAGTTAATGTGCAAGTATATTGATGCTTATGCAAGTCATGAATATGTTTAAATGCAAGATCTATGTGATATGCAAGTTATGCATGCTTATGCGAGTATATGAATGCTTATGCAAGATATGTATATGCTTAAAAGACATGATATGCAAGTTATGCATGTTTATGCAAGTGCGTGGATGCTTATGCAAGTATGTGGATGTTTATGCAAGTATGTGAATGCTTATGCAAGTATGTGGATGCTTATGCAAGTATGTGAATGCTTATGCAAGTTATGTGTATGCTTAAATGCATGATTAACATGTTATGCAAGTTATGAGAATGCCTATATGCAAGTTCAATATGCTATGCAAGATATGTGTATGATAATATGCAAGCTCATATGCAACATGTTATGCAAATCATGTGTATGATAATATGCAAGTTTGGGTTAAATGTAGTTGGGTTAATATATGCTCATATATGCAAGATTGACATCCTCTTAACCCATGATAAAGTTGTATGCTAAACCCATGATATTTGTGATGATCTTCCCCTTATTTATGTCATGAAATGAGAACGATTTACGTGGGGAACGATGGGGTTGGTAAAAATGTTAATAAAAATATGATTGGGTATGATTAAGCATACCATAAAAAAATAAATTACCATAAGTGGGAATTTACCTATTGAGTTAGGTCTACCCCATGGGAATTTACCTATTGAGTTAGGTCTACCCATGTTATGGAAAATTTGATATTAATTAGGGATAATTAATATGGGGGTGATTAATTAGGTTTAATTAATCAACTAAGACACGAGGTTGGACCCTTTTGTAGCGGAAGTCTGCCCGGAACCGACCGGCCATCCAGCGGTTACAAATGATTGGCCCAATGTGAGAGGTCTTAGTCATAAATTAAATACATGATTAAAGTAAAGACACGAGGTTAGACCCTTTTGATGACAGAAGTCTGCCCGGAACCAACCGGCATATCCAGCAGTCATAAAAGACGGTCTAATGTGAGAGGTCTTTGTGAGGTCATGATCTTAATTAATGAATTAAGAAACACTTAACCATATTAGCATGTAGTAGAACATGAGGGGTTAAGTGGGTGCCTTGGGGTGGCATGATGAGGCTAGTGGGTTGCCTTGGGTGGCAATAGAAAAATACGATTAGAATACTTAACCAAAGTGAAACATGTAAATAAGACATGATTAAAGGGTTAAGTAAGTGCCATGGGTGGCATGTGAAAATACGATTAGAATACTTAACCAAAGTGGAACATGTGATTAAAACATGGGTGAAGGGTTAAGTAAGTGCTTTGGGTGGCATGTGGAAATCTAGTGGGTGCCCTAAGTGGCAATTGGAAATATGATTGATGACTTAACCAAAACTTAACATGTAAGTGGGCATGACTATATAAGGGGTTAAGTGGGATGCACTAGATAAAATTAGCAAGCTTAAGTAGTAGCTTGTGGGGGCCCATTTCAACCAATATCCCAAACGTATCTTTGTAGGCTCGACTCTAGTTGGGTGACGGGACACGCATATTGGGCTTGACTGTAAGAGGCCAAACCGGGTTAGCGGTGGCAACGCGGGACCAACGGGTTTCATATGCGTGTGTGGACCCGGGCTGGTTGGTAAGTCGTTGTTGCATCGTGTAGATATAAAGCCGTGCACTGTTGATATTATCTGGTAGCCACTTTAGGGGAATGATACACCCCAATCGTGGGACCAGCACGGGTATCTACGGTAGGGAGCCGATCGCTTGGGGGTAGTGGGTACACCTAGTAAAAATAGGGGCAGACGGCACCTGTGTAGGGGTACAAGAAACTACCGGGTAAAAATGACTAAGTACACTTAGTGGGATCAACCTTTAAGTAGGAATTACTCTTGGTGGGTAGAACTGGTGTGGTGCAGTGTAGGAATTAACCTTAGGTGAATAAGTCTGGGGTAGTGCGGTTAGTAATTATGCTTGGGTGGGTAGATGCGTTCTTACGGTTATCTTAGTTGATCCTAAGTCTACCAAGCTGCTTAGAGTAGCCATTCATCCCCAGATATTACCGTAGGTCAAGTTTATGTCTTCTCTGGTTACTTTAATGATTGTATTGTTAAAGTTATAGGGCTCACTCAGGCTTATGTCTGACCCCGTTGTTTTTATCTTTTTCCCAACCCTCAGGTCCTACGGTGGATCCTAGCGGTAATAGAGCTTGATCGGATTTCTGTTTCCAGTCTTGAGGAGCTTGGGTAGATGTAAAGCTCCAGTTATCCAGTTATCTTTTCTTTTCTTATGGCTATTGTATGAGAGAGTGGGATTATGTACTTCTTTATTTTGACAGATATTGTACTTGACTTTTATCATGGTTTATGATGTAACCAGACATGATTATTTCCGCTGTTATGAGATGATGTTTTAAAATTTCAAATACTGTTTATATCTGTCTTGGTGTAATTTTTCTGTTCTATATTCACTAAAATACTCCACCGATGCTATGGCATTCCCTTAGTGAGTGACTATAGCGGGCGTAGGGTGTTACAATACGCGAGTTATTTAGAAAGACCGGGTTTATCCCATCGACGATTAGTCGAAGATGAAGACGGTGGTCGAAGACCGGAGGTCTTCACGTCGTTTGGGTGATTACTGATGATCTTGATTGGGTCGTACACCAAAGAGGTGGGAATCAGTTAGTGGTCGTCCAGACGTACTTGGAGATCGATGGATATGCGAGGTACAAGGTGCCTCCGGTTTGGTTTAGACCCAGAACGGACTTGTAAATGGACTGTGTGTCTGACATTGGATATCATTCTGTGTGATTGATGAATATCGGTCGCATGGAGTGGTCTGCCTGTGTGGCATGCTAAGATGCAAATGATCAAGGCTTCTGTTGAAAAGCAGAGTCTTGTGGTTGATGATCAAAGCACGGCCTGTGTGGCATAGCTTTGTGTAGTGTTGATTCGCGAGCCTCACACCCCGGTTGTGAACCAGAAACGAGAGAGGACCTCAAGGAGGACATGCGTTCCTTTCTAGCTAGAAGTGGCGTCAGTGGTTTTACACGCCCTGACGAGTTTGACTTATGCGGTTGTTGCTGTTGCGAGGTGCCTCGGATATATCGGTGACTATGTGGAGCCGATGTAGTCATTTGTTGGCTCGTTTAAGCCCCAAAGGGCGGGGAAACGCAGTGTTCAGGCATTTTAATCCACATCAGTGGACCGGCCCTGTTACTCCAAAGGCTTGACTGAGTACTTGCCTGAGGCTCTGGCCGAATCGATAGAGGACGATCCCTAGCCTCAGTTCATAGATGGAAATCCAATTTCCAAATACGTGACTTTGCGGTTTTGATTGTAGAGCCTAGTATGGCGACATAGTGGGATGGGGCACTTATGCCGTCTATGATTGATAGTTATGAATTGAAATTGTTTTGACATTATACACGTATAGTAATAATAAAACATGAAATTTAGCGTATCAAGCATTCTTGGCTATTATAAGGTAAAAACCCTATCCTCCGGCTTGCGTTGCACCTGGGTCTTATAATAGCTTCATTTTTCTTTATTTAGCATTGCGTTGTTTGTTTTATGCACTAGTATTCTTGGGAGGAAACCCGTTCCGTGTTATACGGCGTGGTCCCTTGATTTACCTAACTTTAAAATAAAGATTAATAAGTGTTTTAGTTCTCACACCAGTCACATGACTGACCTGGAGTTTATTGTTTTAAGCTAAACTCTGGGTGCCCTTATTTTGACACGGGCAGCTAGTAGTTTTGGTTTTGCAGATTTATATTCACAGAATCCTGATTTACAGCTGGAACGATACTCGGAAAGCTCTGTATCCGTGTATTACTTCTAGTTGTGTATTGTATTATTTTCCGCCGTGATGTATTTAAATGTAATTTAAATCTCTGATATTTTCTGTGTAATATTTCATCATACTCTGTATATTCTTGTATTCTGATGTAATTGTTGTAATTAACAATGAAATGTTCTTCTGTTTGCGTTCTGATTCGTCTTGTCCTCAATTCAATCCGGGCATTCCTTACCGGGGAAGTTACGGGTCCTTACAGAAATAAAACGAAGTAAGGAACTAGCATCTGAGCGATATACAATTGATGCGCATATCAAATTTGATTGTCTGCTCGAATAAGAATTTTTTTTCCAGGTAGTATTAGTAACTTGACATCTCTAATTGGGACTCTGATCTGATTTCTTGATTGGAAACTTTCATTCTCCTTGCATAGAAATAAATTATGATAGAGAGCTTTAGATTCATATCAAAAACTCATATTAGCGTTCATCATCGAGAATCAAGCGAACAGTTCTACTTAAAACAAAAATCGTATATTCTAAATTGAATCGAAACTGTCATGCGAACAGAATGATTTATCTTTTACTATGTATTTATTCTATTGATTCCCTCCTTTTAGAGGAAGAAAAATTAGTATTTTGATATATTTTAAAACTATGACTTGTAAAAATATTTATAATCTCTTCCTAAGTTTATTACGTTAAAGTTATATAATATTAAATTTTCATGTTATTGATTCGTTATTTGAAGTCAAAAATACTTTTATAACTCGAATGGAAGGCAATAATATCAATTGAGAATTCATATGTGATTTCAAGATCTGTGGAGGAATCTATATGTGATTTCGAGATCTATTGTGCTATGTGATCCCAACTAGGAATTCTTGTCCTATTCAAGTGATGAAGACTCGTGTGAAGATGCCGAATGAGACCTCGACATCAGATATGGCTAAATACAAGTAGGCTGCATGATCTGGGGTTTAGCTAACCCACGACATGATATATCGATTCCATACTTAGAGTATGCTTATAGATGTTGCGCACGAGAGTTATTTATATATATATATATATATATATATATATATATATATATGGTTCCACGTGGTGCACACCGTTGTTTTCGCGCGTGGGCTGATCATGAATTTCTCATGGTATATTTTACCTAGAAATATACAATGCTTGCTAGGTAACTTTTGATCCTTGTTTATGGAATTTGGATTCAGCTTGGTCTGGAAAGATCTCCGCGGAAAATCCAATATGCACCTTAGCGATTTTGTATGTACCTTAATTGTTGTTGAATGTAACCAATGTAACAATTTCATCTATTCGATTTATTTATATTCTACACCCTAGACATATCTACTATACAACTATATTTCACTTAATAAATGATTGGATGCTTTTGGGAATAACCATTACGGACATGCATACGACCTCAAATTGTATTGATATATGTCGTATATATGTTGAATTACTCACGCTAGTTTACTAGACTGATCCGAGTATTGTTTTATTATAATGTTTGGGTCAGACCAAGTATATTTTTTAGATTTAACAGTAATCACTTTCAAGCTTCTATATGAAAGTTGGAGTTCTACTTACCGTACTATTTATATCTGCTGCATTCTATGTTATACATCAACATTTGTGAGGATGGTTTGTTATAACTGTCTGAGTTAATAATAGGTTAGTCTTCTTCGATAGTTGTATTCATATAGTTTTATTTTATAAAGATTATTCTATATATTATATGTTATCGTTCCATTGTGAAATTCTGATATTGTGTTCTCTTCATCCTTGTTCTATTTCTTTTTAATTTTATTTTATCCTAACTTTTCTTCTTTTCGGCACTTGGGTGCTCAACATGTGAATACCGTGAATGTATTAGTATCGACATTCGAGGGTCGAAAAGGAGGGACATTACATGAACTTTCAATTTAAACAATACAAGTATGAATACCATTTCATTAGCAATAGTCGTAACATATTTGAGAGCGTACTCTTTGGTATCGACATGAACTAGCAAAACATCATTCTTGTCATGAAATAAAACATAATAGATAATAAAGTAAGGGACATTAGATAGAACATAAGATATAAAGGAGAGATGTTCTATTTCTATTGATTCAGATCTCACATACAATGTAAACAACCTAGCTATTTATAAAGTCTATACGCCATGTAAATTACAGTAAAGCCCCTTAGCATATTTACCCTTATTAATTTTACATATTATATCATTCCCCCTTGAATATGCGTGTGCAAAGATGATAAAATTAATTCTCTCATTAAAAAAACAATTCTATGAAAAATCCAGTGAGAAAAATCATAAATAAGGAAAAAAATACAATTTTATTTCATCTTTAGATATATAACATATTTTACAACACTATAATAAGGGTTGATACTTCAGGATTGAGATAATGCCTCATTAAAAATCTTATTAACATAAACCCAGTGGGAAAAATATTAGTGAAGAAAAAGAGTACATTGTAGCATAATTTATATGCTCATCCTGATTTATAACACATTTACAATTAGTCTATCGGTGTAATCAATGCATGCCAATTTTGTACACCATATTCTGAAACGTTGATCTTGAAATCGCCATTGAGAACAAATCCACCCACTTTAGTGAAAACTAGATTTGTTTTTCATCTTTCTTGTTGTCCTTTCATAGTTCTTGTGTGATGAGAAATTTAGAAGAGATGTGCTTCATCCTATCATCCGTGATGTAACTTGAATCCGAGCCACGCAAGCTGCATTGTCTTCATAAATAATGGTTTGCTACATCAAAAGATGTTTGATACTTCTGGATCCAAATGTTGCCTCGTTAAAACCTTACTAAGAAAACACGATGGGAAAAATCTCAGTGAAGGAAAAAGAGTATAATATAAAATGTTATATTTCAATAATTTACTACATCAAATAGAGTATCATATTCCAGATCAATGTAATGCCTCATTAAAACCTTAATAAGAAAAACCCGATGGGAAAAATCTTAAATAAGGAAAAAGAGTACGTTATAACTTATTTTCTTATGTTACTGTTTGGGTTGATACTTCTGGATCAAGTACATTTTCATCATCTTCTTTTGGACGGTAAGAGTCCTTTTTAATATCTAGTGATCTGACCACCATAAGCATACTAAGTGGATATGCTTTATCCATTTGAAAACACTCCTGGATTTTCCCAATGTAATTTGATTGATGTGTTAGTATGTTATTTGTACTATGCTCAATCTGTAGACCAAGATAGTATTTAATTTTGCTAAGATCTTTCATTCCAAATTCTTGTTTCAAGTATTCTATTGTATCATCAATCTCTTCGGGAGACCCAACCAAATTTATATCATCAACATACACTGCTAAATAACAATTCCCTTTATCGATTTCTTTATAAAGACACACGGACAAATGAGATTGTTTTTATATTCTTCTTTCACCAAATATTTACTAAGACGGTTATACCACATTCTTCCAGATTATTTCAAATCGAATAGTGATTGTCTCAGTTTTAATGTGTACATTGACTTTGATTTTGCTTCAGACAACTTATATCCATTTGGAATTCTCATTTAAATATTGGTATCTAATTCATTGTATATATTAGCTATCACAACATCAGTTAATCTTATATCAAGCTACTCAAAAACTACAAGGCTTATCAAATATCGAAATGGTATGATACCGATAATAGGAGAGTATTTTTCTTTAAAGTCAAAACCTAGTCTCTATAGGAAACCTTGGCAAGAAGTCATGCTTTGTATCTCTCAACTTCATTTTTACCATTTCGTTTTCTTATTTAAAGCGCCTTCCTTTTCTAATTTGTATGCTACTAATATTTAATTATGAATACACTTCATATGCTTACAATATTGTGTTTCAATAAGGTTTGCATATTGCAATGCACATTTGATGAATATGACAAGTTTCATTACAACAACGCTAAGAAGCAGGAAGTATTCTACTCATCTTGAAGTATATCAAGATTTTCATTAAAATAATACCTAGAAGAATTTTGTAATATGTCATCCATGTCCTTGTCTTTTTTTATAACAAATGTTATTTATAGTTTTCAAAAACTTATATATTTTAATAAGGTTTGCATATCATAATAACCGCTTCGATGGATATTAAGAGTTTTATTACAACAATTCTTAAAAGTAAGAAGTAGTCTACTCATCATTAATTATATAAAGATTTTTATCACAACAATTCTTAAAAGAATGTTGTAATATACATTTTTTTTGTTATTTGCATTCTTTATCACTACCAAAATTATCTAGATTCTTCTGGAATTTGTATGCTTTCATTGTTTCTACCTTCAGGATATTGTAAATGTTTCAAACACTTTCACTACTCTAATCAATTCAATTATCTCTGAAAGTATAATGTTCATGGCACATAATATGTTATTGATATTGTATGGTGCTGATTAACACAGAAATGTGTTTATTTTTATGCTTATATCTTATCTTTATTGTATATAAATAAATGCTACTTTGGGTATTTTGTGTGTTTTTACAGGTCATTGATTAATTGTCTCCTTCATTAAATAAAAGACCACTGATAAGAAAAAGAAGCTACTTTCCCATCTCAACAAGCTTTCAATCACAAAGGAAGTCGTAGCACATTGGTTAAGGCATGGAAATCTATACAAAAAGACCTGGGTTCGATTCCTATCAAACTCTCTTTTTGCTGAAGAATGGAACGCGTTCACACTGCCTCCCTTGCTTTGAAGAATTTATGGATTAGTGATTTATGGTGTATATATATATTCATATGTATGAATATATGATATACATTAATAAATATTTCAAGAATTGGAAGTATTCTTCATAGATAAATAAAAGGGAATCTTTCATTTTTACTCTCCATAAAGATGAAGATTTGATTAGATAGATGCCAATCAATTTACCAATCAACTTCAAATCTCTTGGTAAATGCCAATCAATTTGCCACATGACCAATCAAAAGAGGAAAGCTGCATGGAATATTTCAAGTTTATCTTATCTCTTTTATTTGTGAATATATTATTTTCAAAAGGTTGAGTCATGGCCCATTAGAGGATTAGGATTTTTCAGTTCACCTATATAAGCACATGCATACCATTGTAACAGGCATCTCCATTATTCTATATTCTCTTCTCCATTAATAAAAGTTCTTCTTTTATTTCTGCAATTTTCTTTTTCTTAGCAATCGGTGTTGTCTTCACAATTTGTTTTGGAAGAGCACCAATTGTATTTTACATTTTTTGTTAGTGATTAGTCGTTTGATTAGTTTCAATGACAATCCTATTTTACTTTTTGTTGTTCTTCTTTTCCTGCAATTTTACTTTCTGCATTTTATTTCTGTTTTGCATTTTAATTTCCAATTGATAATTATGATTTGATCGTCGGTTCAATTAGATTTGTTCTGAATCGAATCGCAGTTTCAATTTTTATTGTTTTCAAAAACCAACCTCGAAATCGTCTAACTCGCCCAAGAGATTAAATAAATAATTTGATTTTATTTACACCTCCCTGTATTCGACCTGTATGCTACACACCTGTGAGCTTGCAGAATTTTATTACAAATATCGCGCTTTTCTAGCGTCGATCAAGTTTTTGGCGCCGTTGCCGGGGAGGTAACGATTAAGTTTAATTTATTTATTTAATTTCTGATTCGTGTTAATTCTTATTTTTATTTTTTCTTTTGTTCTTGTATATATAGAAAAAATCTTGTTAGTGATTTGGTGTATCACATACATTGGTGCTATCAATCACCTAAACAAGTGGAAAAAAAAACCTTGCTAATTTTTCTTTCCTTTCTTTCCATTTGCTCCCATCATTTTCTTTTCTTTTGTAATTTCTTTCCCCTTTTCAAATTTAAATATATATATATATATATACACAAATTTCTTTCCTTCAGTATTTTTTTCTTTCTTCTATAATCTTCTCTGTCTTCAGGCAATCAAACACGTTTCACCACCAACCAACTTCCCCATCTTCACTTTCACAAATTATCAACCATCAGTCCACATTACCGCCAAATTTCTGTCTCAATATCACCATTAGCCCGCACAACTGGTGCTGAAATTCTCTGAAACAAACCAACCCTCATCACTGAGCTACCATTGTCCCTCCTTCCGCTTGAAAAACAAACACACAGTTGCTGCCACAACCATTCAACTTTGCAACTCCGCATTAACCAACCTAGATCACCTAAAAACAATTTCAAACATCATCTGCCGCGACTGCATAATCAGATCCAATACACATCTCCCTTGATCAACCACAGTTCACACATCTGCCAATCCATTACCCCGATCCTCTTATCAAACCGTCACCATCTCACCAGTTATGAAAACCAAACATTGCCCGACTCCGAAATCCCTTTACCCAGTAGTCGACGCAATTCCTAGCATGATTTCCAAGCTTCCCCTCATTCTCTGTCAAACCATCTGGCATTGACTTCATCCCTCATCGACACCGAACACGCAGTTCAATCAACCCACAAACAATTCGTGAAAACCAACTTCCACACCCGTATCAAAGTTCATCCAGATACTCCTCTTCCCTCACCACTACGGACCAACCCCCTTCGTACTCAAAAGCCACACAACTCCCTTCCGAATACATCATCAACCCTCAACCACTTCATCAAACCCTCCATCACAGTCCAACGGGAGCTTCACCAACCAGTCTATCACTTTCAGCCCTTACCATCTCAACTCTTCCACCACCATACATCTTCACCTCCTTCAAAATTCCTTCATCTGCAAAACAACACCACATCAACTGACCTTTCCCCCTACTTGGTGAAACACAAAACGGAACCCACTTGTTACCTCACCACTTTACTGATCATCACCAAATCCGCACTTACGTGCTGTTTTGAAACAACCCGTAACTTCCACGTAAAGGAGAGTGTCGGATAGTTCGAGAACAAGCCACAACAGAACGCATACAGAAGAACATTTCACTGTATATTACAACAATGCATCAGATTACAAGAATATACAGAGTATAAATGAATTTTACACAGAAATATCAGAGATTTAAATTACATTTAAATACATAGCAGCGGAAAATAATACAATACACAACTAGAAGTAGATATACGGATACAAAGCTTTCCGGATATCGTTCCAGCTGTAAACCAGGATCCTGTGAATATAAATCTGCAAAACCAAAACTACTAGCTGCCCGTGTCAAAATAAGGGCACCCAGAGTTTAGGTTAAAACAATAAACTCCAGGTCAGTCATGTGACTGGTGTGAGAACTAAAACAGTTATTAATCTTTATTTTAAATCATTAGGTAAATCAAGGGACCACGCCGTATAACACGGAACGGGTTTCCTCCCAAGAATACCAGTGCATAAAACAAACAGTGCAATGCTAAATAAAGAAAAATGAAGCTGTTATAAGACCCAGGTCCCATCACACAATGCAACGCAGCCGAGGATAGGGTTTTCCCTTATAACAGCCAAAGAATGCTTGATACGTTTAAAACAAATCGTTTGATACTATTATAAGTGCATAGTGTATAAAACAACTTCAAATCATAAGTATCAATCATAGGCGGCATGAGCGCCCCATCCCACTATGTCACCCTATATAGGTTTACAAATAAAACCGCAAAGTCACGTATTTGGAAATTGGATTTCCGTCTATGAACCGAGGCAAAAGATAGTCCTCACCGACTTCGAGACTGCCTAGCCCGAGCCTCAGGGTCAGAGCGCATCGACCCTTGGATCGTCAGGGCCGGTCCACCGATGTGGATTAAAATGCCTGAACACTGCGTTTCCCCGCCCTTTGGGGCGTAAATGAGCCAACAAATGACTCCATCGGACCCGGATCGTCCGATCAAACCGAGGCGCCTCGCAACAGCAACAACCACACAGGTGAAAAATATATAAATGTCAGGGCTGGTAGGTCACTGACACCACCCTAGCTAGGAAGAAACGCAGGCCCTCCCTGATGTCCTCTCCCGTTTTTGGTTCACAACCGGGGTGCGAAACTCGCGAAGTAAACGTTACACAAAGCTACGCCACACAGGCCGTGCTTCGATCATCACCACAAGACTTTGCTTTTCAACAGAAGCCTCGATCAATTGCCACTTAGGCATGCCACACAGGCAATTCACTCCATGCGTTTGATATCCATCAATATATCTAATAGAAATCAATCACACAGACTAAAATCCAATGTCAGACACACAGTCCATTTACAAGTCCGTTCTGGGTCTGAACGAAACCGGAGGCACCTAGTACCCCGCACATCCATCGATCTCCAAGCACGTCTGGACGATCACTAACTGTTTCCATCTTCTTGGGTGTACAGCCCAATCAAGATCATCAGTTATCACCCAAACGACGTGAAGACTTCCGGCCTTCGACCATCGTCTTCATCTTCGACACCACGTCGAATCAGTTATTCAGAATGGGATTAACCCGGTCTTTCTGAATAACTCGCGTATATATTATAAAAGTGTTACACAAACACAACATACGCCTCATTCCAATCCATAATATTCTTTTATTCAAATATTCCCATTCTTTGGGAAAAGTTCCCATTAATTTTATCCAAGATAAATTCCTTAAATTTATTCTTTAATCTCCTTTGAATATCAATTCAAACTAGTCGGGATTAGCGAACCACACCGAAGTAATCATTTATTTTATTTCCCAATCCCAACATATTCATCCCATGAAGTAAAACTGGTAGTACTTCATATCTAACACCACAGTGTTATCGGTAATTCAATTACCATTTCACGTTCAAATCTAATTAAAGATTTAACTATCGCCTGGAGTAAAACTGGTGATACTCCATTCTCGATCCTTTCAATCTAATTAAAGATTCATTAAAACTCCACTTAGTTTTAATCTTTAACTGGGTTACAGAATCCGTGTCATTTAAAACACAGTTCACGATAAACCCAAAGTCACATTCATTAATTATCGGGTTAAAGAACGAGTGTTATTTAAAACACTGTTCACGATAAACCCAAAAATCAATATCAATTCAATTCCAATTAAATATTACTTAATTGGCACACTTCATTAAATCTAAATAAAAAGATTTAATCATTTCTCAACTGGGTTCAAGAACAGTGTTAGTGAAGACACCATTCACGACAAACCCAAATCACATTCGATATTCAATACAAGGCTCTGAATAGAAAATATATCGGCTTATATTCAATATCGAATTCTACGACTAACAAATGCCGTATTGGAAATAACGATATAAATATATATATCTTTCAAATCTCCATAACAACACCTATATAATCACGAATTTCAACATCGAAATGTTCCGAAGACAATTTCGATTCAAATCCACTCCAATGCAATCATTGGAAATTTTGGTTATTTTCAAAACCCTTTTCCAATTCAATTTATTTATTTAAAAATAAATAGAATTATAATTCTAGTTCAAAACTAGTTCATTTCGATAAAAACCTATTTTTATCTTTTCAAATATGGAGTTTTTCACCCCAATCCTTTCTAAATCATTTCTTATGATTTTACACAAATTATTACTATTTTTAATAATTTTATCAAGGCCCGTACAGTCGATTTCCATCAACGGCCATCGAACTGCACTTACAGCGACCTTTTTCAAATTTGATTTGGACGTAACTCCAAATCCAACCGTTAGATTTCAAATTTCTAATATTCGTTAGAAAGCTCTTTTCGATACGAACCCAACGGTTCCGGTCTTAGGAGAATCCGACGGTCGGATCTCCCGTAATGTCCGTTTGAAATAAATGGTCGAAAATCGCGAACTGCCGCGGCGCGGCGCGTTCTATTCAGGCCATTATATTATATATATAATATATATTTCGTCGATTTCTATTTAAAACGATTTATATGAATAGTTTTAAAATTCGTTTCAAAAGCAATTTCAACTTCCATTTCAATTCAATTCAAAATTGAATTCTTCTTTATAAATTCGTTTTAAAATTCATTTCTATTCAATTCAAATTTCAATTCAATTTGAATTCATATTCAATTCAACTCATTTCGAAATCGTTTTCAATTCAATTCATTTCGAAATCGTTTTCAATTCAATTCATTTCGAAATCGTTTTCAATTCAATTCATTTCGAAATCGTTTTCAATTCAATTCATTTCGAAATCGTTTTCAATTCAATTCATTTCGAAATCGTTTTCAATTCAATTCATTTCGAAATCGTTTTCAATTCAATTCATTTCGAAATCGTTTTCAATTCAATTCATTTCGAAATCGTTTTCAATTCAATTCATTTCGAAATCGTTTTCAATTCAATTCATTTCGAAATCGTTTTCAATTCAATTCATTTCGAAATCGTTTTCAATTCAATTCATTTCGAAATCGTTTTAAAATCGATATAAATATCGTTCACGTCAAAATGGCGTCAATCTAATCATCACGGCTTCACATATTTCTATTTTCAAATATTCTATTTCAAATATTTCCTATTACCAAAATATTCTTTATTTTCACGATTGGAATGAGGCCCAATCAATTACCATATAAAGTTAATTATGTGGATTTTCATACAACACATGTATATAATAACATTGAAAATAATCAACCATCAACCAAAGTGCACTACACTGTAAAAGCATCAAATATAGATATTCAACGCTTATAACAGCCTGTCAATCAATCGATCGACATATTTAATCAATCAGGATGAGTGAACTTCAAATTTCATCCCAACACCCGTGTGGGGTTTCAAACAATCAAACACATATTTTATTTGTGCTGTTGGGCGATGTGTAAAATTTATCGTCCCAATCAATGTCATTCAAATAGGTGTACATAAACAAACCGTCTGGTTTGTAAATGACTATTCTATTTTATTCACTTCACGTTAAAAATTATATTTTTAACGATAAAACATTTTATTTCAACCTATGAATTTCTATTCAATTCATTTATTCAATAAAATGATATTTTTATTTTTCTAACATATTTTAGAAAATTTCGGCGGCATAACGGCACGATACTAAAAACGGGATAAGGCCTAGCCTTATCCCCGGTCTAGTGAAGGCCCACGCCATTCACACATCAATCAAATTCACCAAACAACCAATTCACATCAAGTCATCAAATTAATTTATTCAACCAAACAAACAAGTCCATGGTCTGTGGACGATTGTGTCGGGTGCTACTAAACACCGTCTGCATCCTAGTATATATATATAACTAGAAAAATTAATTTGAAAGGTGAGAAATTCTCACAGAAAGCTATCCAAGCTCCACGGCACTTCATTTGCAGAAGTCTTCGCCGTTTTCGCATCTTCGTCAGCTTCGTCGCCCGTAGCCACTATATATATAAAAATCGAATTTTTATTTCGCTATTCAATATATAAAAATCGAATTTTTATTTCAAAGTTCAATATATAAAAATCGAGTTTTTATTTCAAAGTTCAATATATAAAAAATCGAGTTTTTATTTCAAAGTTCAATATATAAAAATCGAGTTTTTATTTCAAAGTTCAATATATAAAAATCGAGTTTTTATTTCAAAGTTCAATATATAAAAATCGAGTTTTTATTCCACTATTTCTATTTACAAAACAAAGTATGTTTTTTTTTCTATTTTCAAACAAAGTATGTTTTTTCTATTTTCAAACAAAGTATGTTTTTTCTATTTTCAAACAAAGTATGTTTTTTTCTATTTTCAAACAAAGTATGTTTTTTTCTATTTTCAAAACCATATCTTTTTATTTTTAAAATTCTGAAAAATAAGTTACTGCTTATTTATTTAAAATCAGTTTTAAATCATTTAAAAATCAGTTTTCAATCTTTAAACAAAATCAGTTTTTAAATTCTAACAAATCAGTTTTTATTTTCTTCTTTTAAAACAGTTTTCATAATCCTTTTAAAAATTCTGTTTTAAAAACCTAAAACAAAAATCAGTTTTTTGTTCTTTTATAATTCCAGTTTATAAAACTAAAAAAAAAACAGTTTTCAAATCATATAAAAAAAACAGTTTTCAATTCACTGTAAAACAAAATAAAAACAAAACAAAATAATCTAAAGGCTCACCGAGATTTCGAATGGGAGGAGGAGGAGTCGGCGGTGGTCCAGTGGTGCTCGGTGGTGTCGCGATGTCTGGAGTTCGATGGTGGAGGCTCCGATTGGGAGGGCTGCTTCGATTGCGTCGCGATGTCTGGAGGGAGGAGGGAACTGAACGGAGGGGTGCGGCGCGAGGGGTTCGTCGGCGTCGTTCGAGGTAAGGCGGCGCGATTTAGGATTAGGTTTTCTCTTTTTTTTTTTATTTCGTTCTGGTTAATGAATGAGGGATCGGGGGGGCCAAGAAGAAGAGAAAAGGGGGGATTCTATTTTTTTTATTTTATTTTATTATTTAATTATTAAATTTTTGCCAAAGGGTTGACTTTTACTTATGACCTCGAAACGAGGTCCACCGCCTGTCGTCCATAGCGTTTTACCCCCATTCCGAACACAATGGGATATGTATCATAAGCTGGTTTGATCATTACAATTAGTTTCCGTTGAAATTTACAATTTAAATCCTTATATTGAATTTTAAACGTACATTTCAAATTACCGGGGTCACATACTAACTAGAAAAATTCCAGAAAAATATTTTCTAGCTTCGTATTGACGATACGGTCCTAACAAAACTAGTTTCGTCGAATTTTGAGACCGTTTGAAAAATGGCCAATTTCCAGTCGATTAAAATCAACTGAAACTGGTCAAACGCGTTTTCCTTTGCCACGCTCACGTATTGATTCGAAAAATTATGAAATTTGAAACCTAGCAATAGTTTGACACTGCGGATCCAACAAAATTGGTTTCGTCGAAATCCGAGGTCATTTGCAAAATGTCCATTTTTAAGGGCCTGAATTCCATAGCGACTATTCAGAATTTTCAACTGGACATATCTTTTGATTCCCGATATGAAATCTTGATTTTTCGGATTCGTTGGAAAGATATTACCAATTAGATCATAATGTTTTTGGTTTCACTAAAATCCGGATTGTTTTGCACCCGGTACATTCAATTGAAGTTTGAAATCGAATTATCGAACTACCGCGCCATTTTCAATTCTATTTATAATTATATATAATTAATTATATTCTAACGACGACGCGTATAATATATACGTTCGAATTATATTCAAAATAAATTTCTCGTCGATATTATTTAAAATAATTCATTTTAAATAATCAAAATTCGCTAAAATTGCCAAAATAAAAATTTCAAACTGGCTCGCATTTTACGGGTTGTTACAATCTCCCCCACTTAAAACTTTTCGTCCCCGAAAAGGAACAAAGTCGAAAGTGGTTTGATTAATCAGCTCTACATTCGATCTGGCTTTCATTCTCCAACTTTTCAGTTTCTGAGAATTTTCAAAATTTCAAAAATTTGGCTAACACCCTAAATTTTTGAAAAATTTCGCCATAACCTCCCCTGCACCGGGAGCATCGGGGAATTTCAAATAGCTTCCCCGGTCCTTCAGATCTAAAAAAGAAAAAGAAAAAGCCAAGCGGCTAGCCAATAGGCTCACAAAATCATCATCACCCAAACAAAACAGGAAATTATGTAGTAAACATGTACCTATTTGTCGGGCAAACAAATTTTATTCTCTGGCTCTAGCCTCCTTGCTATGACCTGTTCAAGGATATATATGTATATGCAAGCAAATGCGACCAAATTTCAATATAATTCAATATGTGATTCAATTAGGCATAATTGGCTAAAAATTAGCAAACAAATAAACAAACAACCCAAACATCAATCAATTAGTGAATTAGAGTTTTCAAATTCATAATTTTGATACATATACTGAAAATCTTGTTTTTGATGCCAATTCACAACAAGGTGTTCTAACTATATAAGTTTTGGTTCTCACACCAGTCTAATGGAAATATATAGATATCACACCTTCGTCACTCGAAAATAAATACTGGTAACGCTGCAGCATTATCAGAATCATCCCCGGGCAACTAGAATGTGATCCTATATCTACCCAATATATTAAAACTTTGAATACACGCGGATCAGACGTATACGCAAAACCTATATATACTGGATTGTCCAACTCAATATAAATAGATTTTCAAATACGAATAATTGATTTAAATTTTCAAAACAAAATTTGTTTTCACGTTAAAAATATACTCTTCACACTCGTTCTAGGATACTACTGATCCCATCTCTAACGAGTCATTCCCATTGGATTTTACTAATCCAATATCTGATGAATTCTTTCGTATGGTTCTAATGTGTCTTGTTCTCGAGCTTTGTAAACCAAAGCTCTGATACCAAATGAAACAACCCGTAACTTCCCCGTAAAGGAGAGTGTCGGATAGTTCGAGAACAAGCCACAACAGAACGCATACAGAAGAACATTTCACTGTATATTACAACAATGCATCAGATTACAAGAATATACAGAGTATAAATGAATATTACACAGAAATATCAGAGATTTAAATTACATTTAAATACATAGCAGCGGAAAATAATACAATACACAACTAGAAGTAGATATACGGATACAAAGCTTTCCGGATATCGTTCCAGCTGTAAACCAGGATCCTGTGAATATAAATCTGCAAAACCAAAACTACTAGCTGCCCGTGTCAAAATAAGGGCACCCAGAGTTTAGGTTAAAACAATAAACTCCAGGTCAGTCATGTGACTGGTGTGAGAACTAAAACAGTTATTAATCTTTATTTTAAATCATTAGGTAAATCAAGGGACCACGCCGTATAACACGGAACGGGTTTCCTCCCAAGAATACCAGTGCATAAAACAAACAGCGCAATGCTAAATAAAGAAAAATGAAGCTGTTATAAGACCCAGGTCCCATCACACAATGCAACGCAGCCGAGGATAGGGTTTTCCCTTATAACAGCCAAAGAATGCTTGATACGTTTAAAACAAATCGTTTGATACTATTATAAGTGCATAGTGTATAAAACAACTTCAAATCATAAGTATCAATCATAGGCGGCATGAGCGCCCCATCCCACTATGTCACCCTATATAGGTTTACAAATAAAACCGCAAAGTCACGTATTTGGAAATTGGATTTCCGTCTATGAACCGAGGCAAAAGATAGTCCTCACCGACTTCGAGACTGCCTAGCCCGAGCCTCAGGGTCAGAGCGCATCGACCCTTGGATCGTCAGGGCCGGTCCACCGATGTGGATTAAAATGCCTGAACACTGCGTTTCCCCGCCCTTTGGGGCGTAAATGAGCCAACAAATGACTCCATCGGACCCGGATCGTCCGATCAAACCGAGGCGCCTCGCAACAGCAACAACCACACAGGTGAAAAATATATAAATGTCAAGGCTGGTAGGTCACTGACACCACCCTAGCTAGGAAGAAACGCAGGCCCTCCCTGATGTCCTCTCCCGTTTTTGGTTCACAACCGGGGTGCGAAACTCGCGAAGTAAACGTTACACAAAGCTACGCCACACAGGCCGTGCTTCGATCATCACCACAAGACTTTGCTTTTCAACAGAAGCCTCGATCAATTGCCACTTAGGCATGCCACACAGGCAATTCACTCCATGCGTTTGATATCCATCAATATATCTAATAGAAATCAATCACACAGACTAAAATCCAATGTCAGACACACAGTCCATTTACAAGTCCGTTCTGGGTCTGAACGAAACCGGAGGCACCTAGTACCCCGCACATCCATCGATCTCCAAGCACGTCTGGACGATCACTAACTGTTTCCATCTTCTTGGGTGTACAGCCCAATCAAGATCATCAGTTATCACCCAAACGACATGAAGACTTCCGGCCTTCGACCATCGTCTTCATCTTCGACACCACGTCGAATCAGTTATTCAGAATGGGATTAACCCGGTCTTTCTGAATAACTCGCGTATATATTATAAAAGTGTTACACAAACACAACATACGCCTCATTCCAATCCAGAATATTCTTTTATTCAAATATTCCCATTCTTTGGGAAAAGTTCCCATTAATTTTATCCAAGATAAATTCCTTAAATTTATTCTTTAATCTCCTTTGAATATCAATTCAAACTAGTCGGGATTAGCGAACCACACCGAAGTAATCATTTATTTTATTTCCCAATCCCAACCTATTCATCCCATGAAGTAAAACTGGTAGTACTTCATATCTAACACCACAGTGTTATCGGTAATTCAATTACCATTTCACGTTCAAATCTAATTAAAGATTTAACTATCGCCTGGAGTAAAACTGGTGATACTCCATTCTCGATCCTTTCAATCTAATTAAAGATTCATTAAAACTCCACTTAGTTTTAATCTTTAACTGGGTTACAGAATCCGTGTCATTTAAAACACAGTTCACGATAAACCCAAAGTCACATTCATTAATTATCGGGTTAAAGAACGAGTGTTATTTAAAACACTGTTCACGATAAACCCAAAAATCAATATCAATTCAATTCCAATTAAATATTACTTAATTGGCACACTTCATTAAATCTAAATAAAAAGATTTAATCATTTCTCAACTGGGTTCAAGAACAGTGTTAGTGAAGACACCATTCACGACAAACCCAAATCACATTCGATATTCAATACAAGGCTCTGAATAGAAAATATATCGGCTTATATTCAATATCGAATTCTACGACTAACAAATGCCGTATTGGAAATAACGATATAAATATATATATCTTTCAAATCTCCATAACAACACCTATATAATCACGAATTTCAACATCGAAATGTTCCGAAGACAATTTCGATTCAAATCCACTCCAATGCAATCATTGGAAATTTTGGTTATTTTCAAAACCCTTTTCCAATTCAATTTATTTATTTAAAAATAAATAGAATTATAATTCTAGTTCAAAACTAGTTCATTTCGATAAAAACCTATTTTTATCTTTTCAAATATGGAGTTTTTCACCCCAATCCTTTCTAAATCATTTCTTATGATTTTACACAAATTATTACTATTTTTAATAATTTTATCAAGGCCCGTACAGTCGATTTCCATCAACGGCCATCGAACTGCACTTACAGCGACCTTTTTCAAATTTGATTTGGACGTAACTCCAAATCCAACCGTTAGATTTCAAATTTCTAATATTCGTTAGAAAGCTCTTTTCGATACGAACCCAACGGTTCCGGTCTTAGGAGAATCCGACGGTCGGATCTCCCGTAATGTCCGTTTGAAATAAATGGTCGAAAATCGCGAACTGCCGCGGCGCGGCGCGTTCTATTCAGGCCATTATATTATATATATAATATATATAATATATATTTCGTCGATTTCTATTTAAAACGATTTATATGAATAGTTTTAAAATTCGTTTCAAAAGCAATTTCAACTTCCATTTCAATTCAATTCAAAATTGAATTCTTCTTTATAAATTCGTTTTAAAATTCATTTCTATTCAATTCAAATTTCAATTCAATTTGAATTCATATTCAATTCAACTCATTTCGAAATCGTTTTCAATTCAATTCATTTCGAAATCGTTTTCAATTCAATTCATTTCGAAATCGTTTTCAATTCAATTCATTTCGAAATCGTTTTCAATTCAATTCATTTCGAAATCGTTTTCAATTCAATTCATTTCGAAATCGTTTTCAATTCAATTCATTTCGAAATCGTTTTCAATTCAATTCATTTCGAAATCGTTTTCAATTCAATTCATTTCGAAATCGTTTTAAAATCGATATAAATATCGTTCACGTCAAAATGGCGTCATTCTAATCATCACGGCTTCACATATTTCTATTTTCAAATATTCTATTTCAAATATTTCCTATTACCAAAATATTCATTATTTTCACGATTGGAATGAGGCCCAATCAATTACCATATAAAGTTAATTATGTGGATTTTCATACAACACATGTATATAATAACATTGAAAATAATCAACCATCAACCAAAGTGCACTACACTGTAAAAGCATCAAATATAGATATTCAACGCTTATAACAGCCTGTCAATCAATCGATCGACATATTTAATCAATCAGGATGAGTGAACTTCAAATTTCATCCCAACACCCGTGTGGGGTTTCAAACAATCAAACACATATTTTATTTGTGCTGTTGGGCGATGTGTAAAATTTATCGTCCCAATCAATGTCATTCAAATAGGTGTACATAAACAAACCGTCTGGTTTGTAAATGACTATTCTATTTTATTCACTTCACGTTAAAAATTATATTTTTAACGATAAAACATTTTATTTCAACCTATGAATTTCTATTCAATTCATTTATTCAATAAAATGATATTTTTATTTTTCTAACATATTTTAGAAAATTTCGGCGGCATAACGGCACGATACTAAAAACGGGATAAGGCCTAGCCTTATCCCCGGTCTAGTGAAGGCCCACGCCATTCACACATCAATCAAATTCACCAAACAACCAATTCACATCAAGTCATCAAATTAATTTATTCAACCAAACAAACAAGTCCATGGTCTGTGGACGATTGTGTCGGGTGCTACTAAACACCGTCTGCATCCTAGTATATATATATAACTAGAAAAATTAATTTGAAAGGTGAGAAATTCTCACAGAAAGCTATCCAAGCTCCACGGCACTTCATTTGCAGAAGTCTTCGCCGTTTTCGCATCTTCGTCAGCTTCGTCGCCCGTAGCCACTATATATATAAAAATCGAATTTTTATTTCGCTATTCAATATATAAAAATCGAATTTTTATTTCAAAGTTCAATATATAAAAATCGAGTTTTTATTTCAAAGTTCAATATATAAAAAATCGAGTTTTTATTTCAAAGTTCAATATATAAAAATCGAGTTTTTATTTCAAAGTTCAATATATAAAAATCGAGTTTTTATTTCAAAGTTCAATATATAAAAATCGAGTTTTTATTTCAAAGTTCAATATATAAAAATCGAGTTTTTATTCCACTATTTCTATTTACAAAACAAAGTATGTTTTTTTTTTTCTATTTTCAAACAAAGTATGTTTTTTCTATTTTCAAACAAAGTATGTTTTTTCTATTTTCAAACAAAGTATGTTTTTTCTATTTTCAAACAAAGTATGTTTTTTTCTATTTTCAAACAAAGTATGTTTTTTTCTATTTTCAAACAAAGTATGTTTTTTTCTATTTTCAAAACCATATCTTTTTATTTTTAAAATTCTGAAAAATAAGTTACTGCTTATTTATTTAAAATCAGTTTTAAATCATTTAAAAATCAGTTTTCAATCTTTAAACAAAATCAGTTTTTAAATTCTAACAAATCAGTTTTTATTTTCTTCTTTTAAAACAGTTTTCATAATCCTTTTAAAAATTCTGTTTTAAAAACCTAAAACAAAAATCAGTTTTTTTGTTCTTTTATAATTCCAGTTTATAAAACTAAAAAAAAACAGTTTTCAAATCATATAAAAAAAACAGTTTTCAATTTACTGTAAAACAAAATAAAAACAAAACAAAATAATCTAAAGGCTCACCGAGATTTCGAATGGGAGGAGGAGGAGTCGGCGGTGGTCCAGTGGTGCTCGGTGGTGTCGCGATGTCTGGAGTTCGATGGTGGAGGCTCCGATTGGGAGGGCTGCTTCGATTGCGTCGCGATGTCTGGAGGGAGGAGGGAACTGAACGGAGGGGTGCGGCGCGAGGGGTTCGTCGGCGTCGTTCGAGGTAAGGCGGCGCGATTTAGGATTAGGTTTTCTCTTTTTTTTTCGTTCTGGTTAATGAATGAGGGATCGGGGTGGGGGGGCCAAGCAGAAGAGAAAAGGGGGGATTCTATTTTTATTTTATTTTATTATTTAATTATTAAATTTTTGCCAAAGGGTTGACTTTTACTTATGACCTCGAAACGAGGTCCACCGCCTGTCGTCCATAGCGTTTTACCCCCATTCCGAACACAATGGGATATGTATCGTAAGCTGGTTTGATCATTACAATTAGTTTCCGTTGAAATTTACAATTTAAATCCTTATATTGAATTTTAAACGTACATTTCAAATTACCGGGGTCACATACTAACTAGAAAAATTCCAGAAAAATATTTTCTAGCTTCGTATTGACGATACGGTCCTAACAAAACTAGTTTCGTCGAATTTTGAGACCGTTTGAAAAATGGCCAATTTCCAGTCGATTAAAATCAACTGAAACTGGTCAAACGCGTTTTCCTTTGCCACGCTCACGTATTGATTCGAAAAATTATGAAATTTGAAACCTAGCAATAGTTTGACACTGCGGATCCAACAAAATGGGTTTCGTCGAAATCCGAGGTCATTTGCAAAATGTCCATTTTTAAGGGCCTGAATTCCATAGCGACTATTCAGAATTTTCAACTGGACATATCTTTTGATTCCCGATATGAAATCTTGATTTTTCGGATTCGTTGGAAAGATATTACCAATTAGATCATAATGTTTTTGGTTTCACTAAAATCCGGATTGTTTTGCACCCGGTACATTCAATTGAAGTTTGAAATCGAATTATCGAACTACCGCGCCATTTTCAATTCTATTTATAATTATATATAATTAATTATATTCTAACGACGACGCGTATAATATATACGTTCGAATTATATTCAAAATAAATTTCTCGTCGATATTATTTAAAATAATTCATTTTAAATAATCAAAATTCGCTAAAATTGCCAAAATAAAAATTCCAAACTGGCTCGCATTTTACGGGTTGTTACATGTTTCTCAGTAAACCAAGCCACAAATCTCACCTGCAACTTCGAGTCCTGCACCGATCACCCAAACTCAAAAACGGCAGGAACCCAAAGCCATATTCGAACTCTAAATAATCACAGTCGCGATTTTCAAACAACCAATTCGAAGATCCTGAACCCAATTCGTAGATCTTCCCGAACCGTTAGCCAAAACCTAAATCCTAAGCATCCGCGTTCAACTAGATCGAATCTAAAAATCCCAAATCGAACAGAAAAGATTCGAACCATTGATCTGAAGAAGAAAGAAAATCGAATCTTTCCATTTTAGTTAGCACGTGATTCGTTCCATTTTTTGCATGATTTGTTTCCTTTTTTCCATTGTATGCCTAATTTGTTCTCTTCTGTGAAATAACTTTTGGGGTTTGTTTTAGGGATGCGTGTTGTGGACCTGTGATTGGTTGAGTCACTGCATATTTAATTAGGGGGCGTGATTGTATTAGACTGTTAATCTTGGGATTTTATATTTGTGAGGTGTGTGATTTTTTATATATATTTTGTTGAGTCAGTTTGTTTAGTTAATTGTTTTGTTATTTTCGTTTTTGTTTTTGTTTTTCCTTTCAAGCTTAGTTTAGTTTTTGTCCAGTCTAGATTTGGTGAGTCTAGTTTAGTTTGTTTCTTTTGTTTTGAGTTTACTTTAGTTTTTTTAATTATTGTTTTTTATTATTATTAGGGTCTAGTTTAGTTTTTCTTATATTTTCCAAAAAAAAAAAGAGTGAGATCTCCAAAAAAAAATCAAAGTGAAGGAACAGATTCAACAAACAAGAAATTCAGTGGCTAACCAATTTTCACACAGTGGAGTTTGAAACGTGAGCGCTACTCAATCTCTGGACGGACAGCCATACCCCACTGTAAATTTCTTTTAACTCTACATGTGCTCTGCTGCAAAGAAAAAAATTATAGACAATTGTTGTAAAAAATTTCTGCAGGGGCAGCGGCTTAAATGTAAAATTTTCAATTTCTGCAATTAAATTGTGTGGTTGTTGTTATTTCTGCACTTTTAATTCATTCTGTTAAGGGCAATACCCCAATTCACATAAGGTGAGGGATTTCATCACCCTTTCCTTAGCCCACAAATTGCATTTCATCGTAGAATCTGACTAATAATAACGGTTAGACGTTGGACTTAAGGGAGTCACGGAATCATCTAGGGCTTAATTGTACTTGATAGTTGATTCATTTGGAATGAATTATTTCTTGGTGTCTAGACTACGGCAGAGAATAGCCGTTTATAAATATTACGGTGATTCGTAAATATTATATCGGCTGTTACTTTGAAGGTACTTAAACCTTCGGCTGCATTGCTAGGGTGATTCCTGGTGCACTGATAACTCCTGTCCGTTAACTGGCTGAGAAATCTTTTGATCTAAGTAATCAAACGCGTCACTTTATAATTTTGGGTTAGGAGCCATTAAGGACAGAAAATTTCATTGTAGCAGATTTATGTTCTTGCATTTAACAACAATGAGTGAAAAAAAGTGTTAGCCAACAAAATTATCCTAGGGGTTCTCGAATCAACCAAAATTTTCCAACCGAGTTGGATCAAAATTGAGTGAATCACAACTTTCCAAACTTTGGGGATCAAAATCAAATAAATCAAAATTTTCAAAATCTCAATATCCAAATTGATAGACCCTTGTCTCTTCGTGATCGATGTTATCCGACTAGGACCGTCCAACCCTCTGTCATCGTGTTCCCACCAGCTGAAGGAAATATTTTTGAGCTAAAACATTCTTTTATCCAAGGGGTACCAAAGTTTACTGGGTCTGAAAATGCTCATGAATTTCTAAGTGAATTTGAATTGTATGCGTCCACAACAAAAATGCAACAATTGTCTAACGAATCAATCAAGCTGAGGCTAATTCCATTTGCACTACTTGAAAGCGCTAAAAGATGGCTAAATTCTCTTCCAAAACATTCCATAAGAAGTTGGGATGAATTTGTCACTGCATTCTTGAAAAAGTTTTTCCCTTTCCATAAAACTCTTAAAATTCGAACTGAGATAAACCAATTCTGTCAAAATGAGGGGGAAACTTTTTCAAAATACTTTGAAAGATTCAACCAACTATTATATAGTTGCCCTCATCATGGAATTCTAAAAGACCACTTATGTCAAATTGCATATGAAGGGCTAAACTATCAGACTAGAACTCAACTAGAATCAATGTGTGGAGGAGACTTTATGTCTAAGACGGCCGATGAAGCTTGGAAATTCTTAGAAGATTATTCTGAAAAGGACATGCAGTGGGAATCAATTCGTGTTCCCATTCGTACTTCTACTAGAGGAGTGCATGTCGTGGACCCAAGTCAAATTCCCTTAGAAAATCAAACTCCTCAAGCCGGAGAAGGGCTACCCCACTATTACTCTCAGGACCAAGCTAATGCCATAGCTCAAAATAATCCTTACTCATCCACATACAATCCTGGTTGGAGGAACCACCCAAATTTTTCTTGGTCAAACCCCAATAATTCGGCTAACCCATCTCACGTGCAACCCTTTATTCCAAATCCAAATTATCAAGCTCCACCTCCAATTTCTCAAACCTCTCAAATAGCATCTCAATCCAAACAACCTTATAGGCACCCCAACTTTCAATCATCAAACCAATCCTCTCAACCTTCTCAACCGTCGCAAGAAATTGTGCGTTTAAAAAAACAGTTGAACTCTCACGAAGCTAAAATGAACTCACACGACGCTAAACTCGACCAAATGATGAGTATGATGAAAGAACTGATGAAAAATAATGAGAAAGGAAAGTTGCCTAGTCAACCTAAGGTGAATCCAAAATATAACTCTCGTGCTGTAAATTCTTGTGAGGACGAAAACCATAATCCAGTCAACGCTATTACAACCCTTCGATCTGGAAAGAGGATTGATAATAACGTGGGCGACCCTGACGAACCTTCTAACTCGACCCCAATCCCTAATATTGATGATCACCCATTGGCTTCGAAAGCCAATTCTTCTAAACCTCCATTTTCCTCAAATGTTGGCAATCCCAATAGTTCCTCTCCTAGTGTCGGCAAACCCGACCCACCTTCGAAAAATAGTGTTGGCAATACCAACATTCCATCTTCTACGACCTTACCACCTTCTATTTCCTTGGATAAACCTTCTTCCTCGAATGATGAAACTCATCACAGAGTCAAAAAACCAACAGCTCCATTTCCCCATAGACTCAATAATAAGAAGAAAGCGGCAAATTTCGATAAAATTTTGGAAATTTTCAAACAAGTCCGTGTGAACATTCCTCTTTTAGACACAATTGAACAAATTCCTCAATATGCCAAATGTCTTAAGGAATTGTGCACACAAAAACGTTCGACTAATGTCCCAAAAATCGCCTTTCTAACTGCGAATACAAGCTTTGTTCTTTCGAATCTTACCCCAGTCAAGTACAAAGACCCTGGCTGCCCTACGATTGATTGCAAAATAGGAAACACCCATATCTCTTGTGCCCTACTCGACCTTGGTGCCAGTGTCAGTCTTCATCCTTATACTGTTTATTGTCAACTTAGGTTAGGGGAAAGTAAACCAACAAACATCACTCTTCAGTTAGCCGATCGATCTGTCAAAAAGCCATTGGGAATTATCGAAGACGTCTTGATACAGATCGAACAGTTTTACTTCCCTGTCGATTTCATAGTTTTAGACACAGAGCCTGTCTCAAATCCCAAAGTTCAAATACCTTTGATTTTAGGACGGCCCTTCTTAGCAACCTCAAATGTTGTCGTTAATTGTAGGAACGGTCAACTTCGACTTTCCTTTGGGCATCTAACCATTGAGCTAAACATCTTCAATCTCAACAAACAACCTAGGGATTTTGAGACTGATGAAATCGACATGATTCAAACCATAGTTGACGAAACCTCTAATGACACTTCTGAAGCCTTGAAAGTGTGTCTGGAACATTTCGACTCCGATTTCGACGAACTTGAATACATTTCTGAACTGAATGAATTTCTTGACTTAAATCCTTCGTCTTCTGAATCTAACCAAGGAATGTTAACCAATGTTTACACTCAAGAACATCCTAAGTTAAATCTCAAACCCTTGCCCCAAGACCTTAAGTACGCATACTTAGACTCCTCAGAAACTCTTCCCGTAATCTTGGCCTCTGATCTTACCGAGGACCAAGAAGAAAAACTCTTAGAAATTTTGCGGAAAAATAAAGACGCCTTGGGGTGGGAAATTAGCGATATAAAAGGAATTAGCCCATCAATTGTGGAACATCGCATACATTTAGTTGATGAGGCTAAACCCACCCGTGAGGCTCAAAGGCGATTAAACCCAAACATGAGAGAAGTGGTCAAGGAGGAGATAATCAAATGTCTAGACAATAACATCATTTATCCCATCTCTGATAGTACCTGGGTGAGTCCGGTACAAGTTGTACCAAAGAAATCGGGAGTCACAGTGATCAAAAATGAAAGTAATGAGCTCATCCCAACAAAAATCAAAACAAAATGGCGTGTGTGTATCGACTATCGAAAGCTCAACTCAGCCACACGAAAAGACCATTTTCCCTTACCTTTTATTGACCAAATGCTCGAACACTTAGCGGGTCATGAGTACTATTGTTTTCTCGATGGATACTCTGGCTATAACCAAATCCCTGTTGCTTTAGAGGATCAACATAAGACCACCTTTACTTGTCCCTTTGGAACCTTTGCTTATCGTCGCATGCCTTTTGGTCTTTGTAATGCCCCCGCGACTTTCCAAAGGTGTATGATGAGTATTTTCTCTAATATGGTGGAAGAATTCTTGGAAATATTCATGGACGATTTTTCAATCTATGGATCATCTTTTTCCCAATGTCTCACTCATTTAGAATTCGTCCTAAAACGTTGTAAGGAAAAATCACTCGTGCTTAATTGGGGAAAATGTCACTTCATGGTAAAAAGGGGGATAGTTCTAGGTCATGTCGTCTCCAAAGATGGCCTTGAAGTCGATAAATCTAAAATCGATTTGATTGCTAATCTGCCTCCTCCTAAGTCTGTTAAAGATGTTCATTCATTTCTTGGCCATGCGGGATTCTATAGAAGATTCATTAAGGATTTCTCGAAAATTTCAAAACCTCTCTCAAATTTACTTGCCAAAGACGCTAAGTTCGAATTCTCCAATGAGTGCAAAACATCTTTTGAAACTCTTAAGTCAATCTTAACCACAGCTCCCATCATTCAACCTCCTGATTGGACTCAGCCCTTCGAACTTATGTGCGACGCTTCTGACTTTGCAATTGGAGCCATCTTGGGCCAATGAATCGATAAACTCCCTCGAGTCATTTACTATGCTATCAAAACCTTGAATGAGGCCCAATTGAATTACTCAACTATTGAAAAGGAATTTTTGGCAGTTGTCTTCGCTCTTGAGAAATTCAGACCATATCTCATAGGATCCAAAGTCATAGTTTACACTGATCATGCTGCCCTACGATATTTGCTTTCTAGGAAGGATGCTAAGGCCTGCTTGATTCGTTGGGTCCTTCTTCTTCAAGAATTCGATATAGAAATACGAGATAAAAAGGGTTCTGAGAATGTTGTAGCCGATCATCTCTCTCGAATTGTGCACAAAAATATTGATGACACCCAAATCGATGACTATTTTCCTGACGAACAAATCCTTTCAGTCTCTAACACCCCTTGGTATGCTGACATTGTGAATTATCTTGTCACACAGCAAACACCCGCTGAATGGTCAAAACAAGATAAACAAAAATTTCTCTCTAAAGTTCGAAACTTCTATTGGGACGACCCATATCTTTTCAAATATTGCCCAGACCAAATCATTCGAAGGTGTGTACCCGATCATGAACACCAAAGTATTCTCTCTTTCTCACATGACCATGCTTGTGGCGGTCATTTTGGAGCAAGAAAAACTGCTGCAAAAGTTTTGCAAAGCGGTTTTTATTGGCCCACACTCTTCCGTGACGCTTTCGAATTTTGCTCTAAATGCGATCGATGTAAAAAACGGGTCGAATCACTAAGCGAAACATGATGCCTCTCAACCCCATTTTAGTGATTGAGTTGTTCGATGTTTGGGGCATCGATTTCATGGGACGTTTCCCTAACTCATTTGGAAATCTTTACATCTTGCTTGCAGTAGACTATGTCTCAAAATGGGTTGAAGCCATTCCGACCAAAACCAACGACAACAAGGTTGTTGTCAAATTCCTCGAAGAAAACAACTTTTCGCGCTTTGGCACACCTCGAGCTATCATTAGCGATAATGGCACTCACTTCTGTAATCGTGCTTTTGAGTCCTTGCTCAAGAAGTACTCAATCACACACAAGCTGTCTACCCCTTACCATCCACAAACTAGTGGGCAAGTAGAAATTTCCAATAGACAAATCAAACAAATCCTTGAAAAAACCGTGAATTCCAACAGAAAAGATTGGTCCTTAAAACTGATTGATGCACTTTGGGCCTTTCGCACTACTTATAAAACCAATCTAGGGATGTCACCATATCGATTAGTCTTTGGAAAGGCCTGTCACTTACCTCTTGAATTGGAGCATCGTGCCCTTTGGGCCATAAAATTTCTGAATTTTGACTTAGAGAAAGCCGGCTCACATAGGAAGTTACAAATTTCTGAATTAGAGGAATTAAGAAATGAGGCGTATGAAAATGCGAAAATCTACAAGGAAAGAACCAAAGCCCAACACGACAAAAACATACTTCGTAAGGAATTCAACGTAGGTCAAAAAGTTCTTTTATACGACTCTAGACTACACTTGTTTCCAGGAAAACTCAGATCTCGATGGACTGGACCTTATGTTGTGAAAACAGCATATCCTCATGGAGCAGTTGAAATTGAAAATCCTAGGGATGGAAAAGTCTTCAAAGTAAACGGTCAACGACTGAAACCAGTTTTAGAATTCGAGCAATATGACGAAAATGACCTTATCGATCTTCATGAGCCTGATCATCCTCCGTGAAATCAGGTGGTACACATTCTTCTTCTTTTATTTTTCTTTTTTCATTTTTTTTATTTTTGTTTTTCTGCCATTTTGGTCTGCATATCTTAGACAGTTGGGACACTGTCTCAATCTAGTGTGGGGGAGTCAAGTCTGCATCACATCTTCTCAATTTTTGTTTTAAAAAAAACACACACACACACACGCAATCACACCGACACGACTCATTTTAGAGTGATACCACGAAATAAGTTTACAACTTTTAGTCAGTTAATAGTATTTTCTCTCTCAACTTAGATCAAATAAGAAATATTATGAAAAGTTTAATTTTGAGGGATAATAGTGTAACCGGTACATAGGGAGATTCTTAGATGATGGCCATGAAATCTATTATATATTGTAGACTTTGTTTAAATAAGTGGAGAACTTAAAATACTTATATTGGCTCTTCGAATCTTTAAAACTAAGTTGTGTTAAGTTGAATTCGCGTAACTCTCTTTTGTGCTTATATTTTCAATAATAATAATAATCCAAGGGTATCCAACATTGCTTGTATATCAAGCGTTGGTGTGCAAACCCGCCAAGCTATCCGACACGTTGTTGACAAAGTCAGCATTGGAATATCTTGGTCTCATTTTATGAGATTGGACACCTAAGGATTACCGACACATTGTTGACAAAGTCAAAGTCGGCCTGCACAATCCGCCAAGCTCTTTACCCACTCTCCGTTAGTCCGCGAGGCAGTGCATGGGTGTTAAACCTTGGTCTTCTAAGTTAGGTGTATGTACTTAATCATAAATTTTAAAATTTTATAGAGATAGAGAATAAGTGATGATGCTCAAACATTTCTCGACCTTATTGATTTGAATAACCATACACAAGGAAATTAGAATACCACTTTACACACTGTGCCAAGCAAACTAAGAATCTATTTCATGGCTGCACTATGTTATCGACCGAACCAACTGGCCAAACTAGAATTTAACATTTGAAAACTTGATTTATATTGAAAATTTGTGACAAGTTGAGGTATCTAAAATAAAATCAATTGACTAGAAATTGTTAACTTAATTTGTTGTACCACTTTCCTGAAACAAGTCGTGTTATCATTCCTGTTGTCTTTGTTTTTTGTATATAACCATTGCATTCATATAGTTACATTAGATCCACACATACTGCATTTGGATTTTGTGGGTAGTATCCGCTGAAAACCCTCACGAGACACCACTCGTCCTACTAGGGACACCTAGAGGTTTAACGGCTTGTTGCATACGCTCAATGCAATCGTGTTTCCTACGAAAATGTGACCTATCTAGTTAGTCTTTCATTTTCTTTTTCTTTTTACTCGAGGACGAGTAAAAGATAAGTGTAGGGGTATTTGATTAGCATAGAAATGTGTTTATTTTTATGCTTATATCTTATCTTTATTGTATATAAATAAATGCTACTTTGGGTATTTTGTGTGTTTTTACAGGTCATTGATTAATTGTCTCCTTCATTAAATAAAAGACCGCTGATAAGAAAAAGAAGCTACTTTCCCATCTCAAAAAGTTTTCAATCACAAAGGAAGCCGTAGCACATTGGTTAAGGCATGGAAATCTGTACAGAATGACCTGGGTTTGATTCCCATCAAACTCTCTTTTTGCTGAAGAATGGAACGCGTTCACACTGCCTCCCTTGCTTTGAAGAATTTATGGATTAGTGATTTACGGTGTATATATATATATTCATATGTATGAATATATGATATACATTAATAAATATTTCAAGAATTGGAAGTATTCTTCATAGATAAATCAAAGGGAATCTTTCATTTTTACTCTCCATAAAGATGAAGATTTGATTAGATAGATGCCAATCAATTTACCAATCAACTTCAAATCTCTTGGTAAATAACAATCAATTTGCCACATGACCAATCAAAAGAGGAAAGCTGCATGGAATATTTCAAGTTTATCTTATCTCTTTTATTTGTGAATATATTATTTTCAAAAGGTTGAGTCATGGCCCATTAGAGGATTAGGGTTTTTCAGTTCACCTATATAAGCCCATGCATACCCATTGTAACGGGCATCTCCATTATTCTATATTCTCTTCTCCATTAATAAAAGTTCTTCTTCTTTTATTTCTGCATTTTTCTTTTTCTTAGCAATCGGTGTTGTCTTCACAATTAGTTTTGGAAGAGCACCAATTGTATTTTACATTTTTTGTTAGTGATTAGTCGTTTGATTAGTTTCAATGACAATCCTATTTTACTTTTTGTTGTTCTTCTTTTCCTGCAATTTTACTTTCTGCATTTTATTTCTGTTTTGCATTTTAATTTCCAATTGATAATTATGATTTGATCGTCGGTTCAATTAGATTTGTTCTGAATCGGATCGCAGTTTCAATTTTTATTGTTTTCAAAAACCAACCTCGAAAATTGTCTAACTCGCCCAAGAGATTAAATAAATAATTTGATTTTAATTACAACTCCCTGTGTTCGACCTGTATGCTACACACCTGTGCGCTTGCAGAATTTTATTACAAATATCGCGCTTTTCTAGCGTCGATCAGGTGCTTTAGTAACTTTAGTGTGCTTTCATCATTTTATATATTTCTAATTTTATCTTTTGGACTACAAGTCCATATATCTTATTTAGTAGAATTTCATGATGGTCAATCATGTTCATCTCTAATATGGGATTTTTTATTCATTTATAAATATAAACGGTCTATTATTTATAAATTTATCATCGATTATTATTTCTTGTCAGTTATATACATGATTTATTAAGGTCTCAAAACTTATCATGTTTTAGGTACCTAACTACTTGTAGAGTTATTTGACAATCATGTCATGAAATTGTTTAAAAGCACCCTTAAGGTGTTTCTTCAAGAACACCCACCTCCTTTATTTGGTATCTTTATGACTTACTTCAAAAATATTTTGGATTGACTTTTATACCACATTTCAACTCTGATTTACGTCTTTTGATTCTTCAGTGATTCAGAATTGAACAAAGTCTATTAAGGATATAATTGATCATTTTTGCAAGTTACTTAATATTTTGCATCATTCTACATGTTAGCAAATATTTAACACCAACGATCAACATGTGTAACGACCTGCATTCTACGCATCGAAGGATCGTAGAATATTTATTTCTTTCACATACTAAGTCGTATGGTCATGTAACTTTGGGAGACGACTATTGGGGTCATTTCCCATGTTCATGATTTTTGCCGATTTTTAAATGACCGTTTTGCCCTAGCTGGTACTGTTTTGGCCATAACTTTTGATTGGAAAAGAGTTTTGACCTAAAACCAATTCCATTGGCTTTGAATGATGGTTTACCTTTCCGTAGAGTGGTCACATTAGCCAAACGGACTCATCGTTTGGGAGATATGGCTGAAACAAGTTTCAGATGGTGAAAAACGGCTTAATTGGGCTTAACCGGGTGATTAACAGCTAGGCCCAAAGGGGAATCTCGGGATTAGGAGTATATGAGGGCTGTTAGGGTTTAGAAAACATTTTTTCAGCATTTTTCAACCGCCACTAACCTCCTTTGAACCCTAGCCATGCCTCCACTCTCTAAATCTCTTCAAAACACCTCTAAAACACCTTCTAATCACCGTTTAATCAAGTATTGGCCTGATCTACATCAAATTGAGGCGGATTAGCAAAGAGATTGAGATAGAGCTGCTGTGTTGCCTTGGGAACAGTGCCAAAACAGAGAATCATTTCAGATCTAAAGTTTATTTGTGGCAAAGGTGAGTGATTTGCATGGTTTTGCACTAATTACAGTTAATTAAGGGTAATTAGTGAAGATTAACGAAATTAGACATGATAAAATTTTCGGAAAAATATTTATAAATTCAAAAATACTGTTTTAGGCCTCTGTTAGAAAATTTGGCTAGTTTGTTAAGTTTTGCTAATCATATCATTAGATTTGCTTAAACATGCTTAAGGGAAAATATGGGTTTTTGGCTATGTTGATCCATTTTAACTTATTAAATTATTGTTTTGGTGTTTTTGAATGTTTATACATGTTGCTATGACTGTATGGTATGCTTTGTGATTGTTTAAGGAGTGTTAGATCGGTCAAAAATGCCGACAAATGGTGTAAAATAGTCGTTGGAAAGAAGTGCAGGAAATTAGCTGAACCGGACCGGATCGCCCCCCTCTGCCTCGACCCAATCCGTTCGCGCCACCCAACCTTCACCACGAGCTGGATCATGGAGCATGACCCGAACCGTGGAGCTCAAACGGACTGATGCTTCGAGCTGTGCCTCCAACCACGAGCTGACCTATGCGTCACGATCCGAACCAGGGTGCCACTCTGAACCGAAGCACATCCACGATCCGAAGGGGGAGGAGCATCATGATCCCAGGGGAGCGTCATGAGCCATGGAGCACGACCCGATCCGATAGGGTCACCACGACCCGACCCGCGTGGGGTATTTCGATCCGAACCAGAAGAGTTGACATGGGTGATGACCAGGAGCTGAACAAGGAGAAGAGAACCGGTCCGAGAGGAAGTTTGCTTCTGAACTAAATGAAGACCAATCAGGAGGGGAAGACTTAAACCCGAGATGCAAAGGTAGTCCAAATGGGAAGTTTGTGCTCAGGATCCAGTTGGGAACCAAAGAGTCGACTTCATGAGTTGGGCTTTGCTACGGGACGTGTGCTAAGGGGTTGTCGATGTCTGTAACTTTGGATCACTATGTGTAGGGGGTACGTGAACGGATTCAGGGCCACAGTGGCCTAGGTACGACTAAAGAGCTATAGACCAATGAAGTGGGTTTAGTTGCAAAGATTTGGTCATGACTCCATGGGGTAAGCTTGGTAGTAGCAGTAGTTGTACAAGTCGAACTCCATCACTACTTCGATGGGTCTAGTGATTGACAGTGGTGGACATTGTATGATTTACGCACTGAGTGAGAGATGTGAGGATGGTTGCTATGTTCGATTTGTTTGCCATCATTATGACATGCACACCCCACCCCTCGTATTCTTTACACCATCTGTTTAGTGGCACCTTAGAGTATTGTACGGTATGTAGTGCTAACTCTTTGGTTGCAGGTCCAGGTTCAAGTATGGTTTAGTATACCTGTTATTGTTCTGTTTTGCTGCTTATCGCTCATATCAGACTTTTTGTCTGACCCAGAGTTTTATGTCTCTTCTTATTACTCTGGGTGCTCTCACGAGCAGACTAGAGACAGGTTAGGTGGTATGCAACAGTAGCTGTACTGGAGACGAGCAGGAGGCTTCCACGTATGATACATACATACATACATATATATATATATATATATATATATATATTCTCCCTGTGTTGTTGCGGTCACTACTTTGGGTATTAGTGGTATGCCTTTCTTTCTTTCGTTTAGAGACAGTAATTTGGAAAGCTGTAATTGGATTTCCGCTACTCTGATGATGATGTTGATGTTGGTTTTAGTTATCAGCTTATGCACTGTCTCGCCTGTTTTATGTCAAGTATATTATTATTATATTTTGTTCCATGCGCTGTGAGACATTCTACAGGTTTTTGATTAGCTCATTCTCTTCTTTCCTTTCTTTGGCGACCGTTCCGTGCTAGTCGGGCATGTGTACAGCGCACTTTCGGAGGAAATGCCGGCTGGTGCGGGGCGGGCCATCACACTTGGTATCAGAGCTCTAGGTTGCGTAGTTAACCTAGGAAAAGACACCAGGGAGAGATAATACGTATATGAGAGAGCGTATTTGTGACTGTATTGGTTTTCAAAAGCTATATATATATATTATTAGTATAGCTAAGGATGAAGTCGCACTGCACTGACAACACAAAGAGGATGGTTAATCGTTTTCTCTGTGCAGATTAAACGATGAGCCGATACGCAAGGGGTACTGGTAGAGGAGCCAATAATGGGAATGCTGCCGAGATGAGGATGATGTTTACTAACCTCATGAGAGAGATGCTTAGAGATGTTCAGAGGGAAGCTCCCAATGCTGGTAATGGTGGTGGTCCAATAGTGCAGGCGCCTAGGGCCGATTTCGCCAAGTTGAACAAGGATTATACTAGTCTTGGTGGGAAGTCGTTCCACGGAACGGAGTCGGCTACGGATGTTTAGGATTGGCTGGATAGCTGCGAGCATATCTTCGAAGACTTGGGTATCGAGGATGCAATGAAGAGAAGGCTAGCATCCCGTTAGCTACAAGGACGGGCAATGAATTGGTGGAATGCTATAAAGGCAGCTACTCCCGAGGATCAGATTACATGGGATCAGTTTAAGACTCGCTTTAGTGATAAGTTCATTCCAGCTTCTCAGAAGTCAGTGTTGTTTAAAAAAAATTTGGAGCTCAAGCAGAATGGCAGAGTTGTCTCGGAGTATATTGCCGAATTCGACACTTTGTCGAAATATGGGTTATCCCTAATAGATACTGCCGAGAAGAAGAACGAGATGTTTATAACAGGTTTGGATCAGTACTTCGGGGAAAAGCTTATTAACCACATCGATGAGACATTTGAATCGATTATGGGGAAAGCATTGAGGTCAGAGAGTCCTTACCCTAAGTTGAAGACTGAGGTTGCATCTGCAGAGGAGCCAAAGCCGCAAGCAAGCGGTGGAGGCAAGAATGGTTCTCAGAATAAGAGGAAGCAGAACCAGAATAAGGATGGCCAGAAGAAGAAAGATGTTGAGTGCTTTAGCTGTGGCAAGAAGTGCCACTATGCTAGTAATTGTCGAGCAAAGCCAGCAGACAGGAAGTGCTTCAACTGTGGCCAAGTGGGACATCACAAGGACAAAAGTCCGCAACCCCCTAAAGAAAAGCAAATAGTGAAAGCATATGCTATCAATGTTGTTCCTTCTTCGTCGAATGCCACAACTACGGCGGAGAAAGGAAAGAATGTCGTCATTCAAGGTATGCTTTCTGTTTATGATGTTCCTGTTCGAGTATTGTTTGATAATAGAGCTTCCAGTTCCTTCATATCTAGTGACCTGGTAGATAGGTTGGGATTGGAGCCCGAGATTGTCGATAGACCTTTAGTAGTGACGAACCCAATTGGTGGTTCGACTAGCCTTAGCATGATTTGTCGTAATGTGGTCTTATCGAGTCAAGGATGTATGTTTGTTTGTGATTGCTTTGTTTTGGGCTTTACTGGGTTTGGCATTATTTTGGGGGTTGATTGGCTCCAAAGATACGGGGTGGTGGTAGACTGTGAGGGCTTTTTGGTGACAGCTTAAGCGGATGATGGGTGGAGGGTAGTGTTTGGTGGTCTACCTAGTGATGGGGTAATGGCTAGTTTTCTAAATTCCCTCGACATCCCGCATGGTGAGTTGTCAGGTTTTCCCGCGGTTGGCCAGTATCTGGACGTCTTCGACGAAGTGACCGGGCTTCCACCACACCGAGAGATTGAGTTCCGTATTGATTTAGTGAAAGATGCTAGACCTATAGTGATGCCACTTCGTCGTATGGCACCAAGGGAGCAGCGAGAGATCGGGGTGCAAGTCAGCGATCTTTTGAAGAAGGGATTTATCAGAAGGAGTGTTTCTGAATGGGGAGCACCAGTTGTGTTTGCTACCAAGGCCGACGGTTCCTGAAACGACCCGCAAATCCGTGCTATCAGAGTTGACTAAAAACACCACACGTCCAACCCAAATAACACCGAAATACGACTCATTATTAGAAAGAAGTTAGAGGATGAGAAATAGAAAGAAAGAAATATTAGAATAGAAGAAAACGAAGATCACAAACTCACAGCGGAACGAATAAAATATATTATATAACATAAGCTTCGAAATACAAATCTGATTTGTACATACATACATACCATCATCAGAGTACACATAACATTTGATCCAGCGGAAGTAACTCTAAATAACTAACGTTGAAGCCTCCTGCTTCAAGCTCCTCCAAGTGTATCTGTAAAAGCCTGAAACACTTGACTGCCCGTACAAATTTGGGCACCCAAGAGTTTAGGAAAAACAAAACAAAATAAACTCTGGGTCAGTCATGGGACTGGTGTGAGTAAACTCCAACCACTTGCTTAACTTTAAAAATCCTTTCAAAAGAAAAGGTAATAGTAAGACCAGCCCACACATAAACACGGACGGTTTTTACCTTACTATAACCCAAAACACTTTGATATCAAATCCAGTGATATTATAGTAATGTCTACATCAAATAAATAACCAAATAGCAGAACGCTTGCATCTCACGCTCCACATATATATTATAAAATCAAAAACCGCATGGCGCTTATTGGAGATTGGATTTCCAACATGACAAGGTATGGGACCACCTTCCGATAGTGCATCTCTAGAGGCGAATACACCTGGGTTCAACAAGAACATCTTGCAACCCGGCCCACACATGACCGACCACTCATTTCGCTTGAGTGTATCGAATGTATATCACCAACGGTTGGACTCAAACCACCGTTTCCCGAATGGGCAGAATCGATAGATTTAGAAACAAAGGAATTTCTCTAGATAGGTGATTATACACCCTAATGGGTGCGACCCACATAGCCATGCTGCCTGCCCGATTTTTTGTCCTTTCCCGGTTGTTGAGGCCTGAGGCTACGCATACTTACCATTCATCGATAACACAATCACTTTGAATGCCACATCGTCAGATCCGTTAATCACTAGTTGAGTTTGCACAAATATTCTGGATATTATGCTAAGGGATAAATCCGTTGCAACCATATACATTCATACAGACCAACCCATTTGATCATTGGAAATACTCTGTCAGACATTCGTCCATTTACGTTCGTTCTGGGACTGAACGACACCGAAGGCACTATTTCTATAAATAGAAAAGCCCTTGCACTTCACTCCGTCTTCAATATATTCAGCATCTTGGTTCGCAACGCTTATGCCGATACGGAGTGGTTCTTCGGATAATAATCCAACCGGTCTCTCCATATTGACAACGATGGTCAAAACTTCGATAGTCTGTGATTTAACTATCGAATAAAAATAAGTGTACATCCAAACATATCAAACAAATCACTGGGCTCTTTAATTAATATTAAATCGCTTCTATATTCTCTTATCAATATTTGTTAACCAAATATTTTCAATAACCATATTGGCCCTTTACGCTATTTTTGATTTCGTTTTCTTATCGAATTCTATATATATCGATATATAGATTTCTAATTGTCAAATTTCTTAAAAATATTCTAACTCCTTAAATTCCCGGAAAAATTCGCCATAACCTCCCCTGTATCGGGAGCATCGGGAAATTTCAAATAGCTTCCCGGTATCTTCCTCAATCAAAAAGAAAAAGGAAAAGCCAAGCGGCTTGCCGATACGGCGCATAAAACCCATATATGAATTAAACATGTACCTTTTTGTCGAGCACTACATTAAAATCTTCATATACTCCATCCCATATCTGTTAACACCTGTTCACCTGTTTCTAATTCAATTCAACTCAATCCATTCGTTTGAATTCAAATTTTGAATCGTTTGAATTCAGTTTCGCTCAATTATTCTTTAATTAGCCCTTTTGCCTATTTCACTTCTTTGTTTGAACATAACATGTTCAAATAAAATGTTTAACTTGCTCACAACCAAATTGAATTTCAATTTCAATTCTAGTTCCCTTTTTGATTTCGAACATAAATTTTCAAATCGAATTTACTTATTAAAACCCCAATATTCATTCGAAACCTCCTTAACTAATTTCTATTCAAAATTAGTTAATGCCATTCAATAAATCAAAATCTGGTTTCTGTTTCAAAATCATATTCTTTTACACAACTTGAATTCGCATATATTTTACAACTCACTCTGAAATTTTCTAAATAGAACTTCGGATTTATTTTGCTTAAAATCCTTTTATAATATTAAATAAACCATTATGGTTTTAAAACGATTCTGGCGCTGTTTTTCTGAAAATTTGATTTTGACATAACTCAAAATCTATACGACGAAATTCAGATTTTTCTCCTTCATTAGAAAACTATTATCAAACCAGTCCTGACGTTTCTTGTTTCAAAGAATTCCGACTTCAATTGTGTTCTGTATACTCAATTGAAGTTCGAATCGCTATTTTACGAACTGCAGCGCTGCGGCGAATTATATTTATATATATAAACTTTTTAAACTTCTTAAAAATGAATTCAACTTCGTTTTAACCTTATTTGAATTCCTTGATTCAAATTCCAATCTCACTTTTGAATTCTATATTTCAAATCCCAATTCCTTTTCTATTTGATATTCAAATTCAATATTTGAATTTCTATTTCAATTCCATATTCAAATTCTAGACTTGAATTCATTTGAATTCTCTTATTCAAACTTTATACTTAAATTCCATTTGAACTTCTATATTCCCATTTCTATATTTGAATTCTATTGAAGTTCAAATATTCAACTCTTTTTTTTTAAATTCTATATTCAAAATTCCATAGTTTTAAACCCATTTGAATTTCATATTCAAATCCCATAGATCAAATCCTATTTGAATTCAATTTGAATCTCTTACATTCAAATTTCATTTTTCCTTTCCCTTTGAATTCTAATATTCAAATTCATTTCCAGCCCCATTTAAATTCTAATATTCAAACTCATTTTGAATTCTAATATTCAAACCCATTTGAATTTCTTCACTCAAACCCATTTGAATTCCCCTGAATTCAAATCCCATTTTCAAAACCATTTGGATTTTCTATTTGAAATCCTATTTTTGAAATTCCATTTCCCATTCTACTTTGAAAATCCTATTTCAAAGTTTATTTCAAATTCTATTTTGAAATCTCATATTCAAATTTCTACTTGAATTTCTGTATTCAATTCCATGTTCAAATTCAATACTCGAATTTCTATTTCAAATCTCTATTCAAATTTCATATTTGAATTCAATTCAAATCTCTATTCAAATTTCACATTTGAATTCTTCTTTGAAATTCTATATTTCAAATTCTATTTTGAAATTCTATATTCAAATCTCGATTTGAATTTCTTTATTCGAATTCCTTTGAATTCAAATTTTATTTTAAGTCCTTGAATTCAAATTCTATTTTTCATTCAAATTTCGTCTATTCAAATTCTATTTGAACTTCTATTTGAATTCCTAATATTCAATCTCCTTTTAAAATTCAAATATTCAAACTCAAATTTCATTCGAGTTATATATTTAAAAATCCTATTTTGAAATTTCATTTCAAATCCCAATTTCACACTTGTATTTCTATTTCTGAATTATCGAATGATAATCCTTTTCCCTTCATTTATAACTTCGTTATAAAAGAACTATTTATAACTTCGTTTAAAAAGAACTACTTGTTTTATTTTTAAAAAAACAAGTTTATATTTTTATTTCATTTAAAATTCAAATTCTATTTAAAAATAGAATTTCCCTTTTTTAAATTTCCAATATCCTTTTTACGATATTTTTAAATATCATTACTTAAGCCCAGTGATAAAACACACAAAGCAACCAATTGTTTATTTTTCTAACACATCATATAAAAATATATATGCAATCAAATAAACAAACAGATAATATATTTTTGAGGAATCCTGTTGGATTCCTCCAACCTGTTTCCCTGCATCCACAGATGTTAGCACATAAATAATACCCATTCTGCTTCGTGGCAGAATATCGCGGTATAGAAGGTCATCCACTAATCATAGCGTGGGGCGTATAGGGTAATCATCCGCTATGAAACTGCGGGCATCCGCTAATGAGACTGCGGGAATCCAACCAATCAATCACCCAATATATATATATATAGCCTAAATAACTAATATATATAAAGCAAGCAGAAAAATTCAAACAAGCAACAACAATTATTTTTACGAATTAAAAATAATTAAAATAAAAGGTGAGTGAGATTTACTCACCAGGATTTTCTTTTGTCGGAATAACGATTTATTTTCAGATTAACTCCGAAGGCTCCAATTTCAGCTCGTATGCGTATATACTGTCAGTATTATTCTAATGCTATTTGTTTTACTTGAATCTGAAATAATATGATGGAGTCATGAGTGTTATAAGTTTTAAAAGGATTAATCATCATTAAACTAATTTTATTTAATTAAGACATTTACTAAACTAATTAACACAAATTTACCTTAATCCCTTTTTCTTCCTTAATTTCCAATACTGTAATGCAACCCCATCCGAACAAAATCGGTTACCTTCTCCCTTTCCATTTCTTAGCAATTTCAACAATTCTCTTCCAAGCTCGAGATTGCTACAAATGAACCTGCTGTGTCATTTCACCAATTCCATTTAGAATCGCACAAACCCCCATTCATTCACTATCGCACCTTCAATCCCATCCCCGATCTCTCTGTAACTCTGCAGAACTGATAACCGAGTCCCCCTGGCCTCCACCGCTTCTACTATCTCAAATCAATGTCGTTGTGTGAACCTCCCCATCACTTCGAACAAACACCGCCACCATCGACGTTGCTTCTGGGTCAATAAAAATTGCGACAGCCGATACTGGCTTCCCCACAAATTTCAATCTCCCACAAGTCATCGCAATATCCCACGCTCCGCCTACATGCTCGCCTCCCATACAGGAACTCAATACTAAAGTCGAACCAACACCCAAGACCATCGATGACCATAAGCCCCAAAAATCGACAGATCTAATTCGCAAATTTGTACAGATCGATCCCCTATCCTCATCTACATCGTCCATAGGCCTCAGTCCTAGCATCTCCACTTCTGATTCCCTCTTGTTCCTTCTAAACCTGACGCTGATCAAATCCTAGGGAGGCGGATGTCGAGCACCCAGTAATCCACCTCGTGCCGAAGTAAAGCAGATAGGGTTGAAGATTTGCTTCCCTAAGTCTCATGAAATTCGATTTAAAGGATATGAGGATTTCGATTTCGAATATAAGGAGTTTGGCCATTTTCGATTTTTGATTCTCAGTAGAAGGAAATGAGAGGTGGGTATCGCGATTTATAGAAAAAGAAAGGAAACAGGAAGTACACGGTATTAACTATATGTTGGTTAAGTACACGACAATATTCAAATCGATTTGATTTCGAATTTAATTTGATTTGATTTAAAGAGATTTTTATCCATTTTAAAAATGATATAGATTTGATTTCGATCCTATCCACTATAAATATCTCGGGGTTCAAAATTAAAAATCGCGAACCGCTATTTTACCGTACCGACCGTCGTTTCAATGTTATAGCGCTATACTGAACTCAACAGAATATTTCTGAAATTTATTTTGAACGTATATATATAAAATAACCATATTAACTTGATTTAAATTCAGAAATAATCATTTTCTCGAAAATAAATTATTATTATCGTTCGTATTCAGACAGAACTGACATTGATCATCTGAATCATTTCTTTTCGGGTTTAACTTCGATTTCAATATATTTTGGTTCTCGTATTTTGATTATTTAAACAATAACCCAATAAAATACCATCTATATTTTAAATTCAATATTTAAAACCATACTAAATATTTAAAATAAGCTGTTCAAAAATCTGGGTCGTTACATTCTTCCCCCCTTAAAATAATTTCGTCCTCGAAATTGCTAAGGTAAGAAAATGGTACAAATCCATTTCTTTCCCACATCTCATTTATGTTGAAACTCAACTCCTCATATTTCAACAAATTAACTCCAACCAAAACTTTTGGTCTTCACACATTTGATTCGAATGATCTATGATCAATCCATTTATATCCAATTTATGTTCTATTAAACCACTTTAAATTGATTCTAGTTAATTGATTCACTCCAATCCATTTAACTAGCTTAAGTTAAATTCCAATTCCAGAATCCAAATCCCAGGATTTTCTTTTCAAATTCTTTTGAAATCCCATAAATATATACATATATTTATTTTCATTTCAAATTCAAACATTTGAATTTTCAAACCACCTGTTTTTTTTTTTTTTTTTTCAAACAAATTTCCATCAAAACTTTTTTCTAAGGCAGTAATTCATCACTTAGAAACTCGAAAATGAACACTGATGATGTTGCAATCATCATCAGAATTATTTCCCAGCCACTGAAGTGATTTCAGTGCTTTATTATTTCAAAATCCATCTAAAATAATTTTCTTTCAAATCCTTTTTAAAACAAATCTATATTATTCTAATATACTTTGAAAAATATTTTCAACTTCCCAGGATTAAAATTCCAAATTCTGGTTTGAATTAAATTCTAATTCATCTCATTTGTATATTTAATTCCTATACAAATTCTATTTTGGTTATAAATAACCATTATAATTTTAAAATCTCATTTGATTAATAATCCTAACAATCAACACATCCATATAATAATAATTCTAGAAAATTATTCTTTCTATATCAAAATAGAAATTTTGGGTAAAATTATTTCACCCACTTTAAAACAATATCGTGTCGTATTTTCTGTCCAAGTGTTCAGAAATCCCTATCGACTTCGTGGCGTCCCACGATTCGATCAGAATTCATAAACCACTCAACAGACTAGCCAACACAATATAAAACAACTTTCATATCAACTAACAAATACGCTCTCTCGTATTATACACTCAACTCATTCTAGGGTACTACTGACCCTATCTCTAATGAGCGCATGCCACACAAGCCTAGGTGTTCGCTCAACCTCGCTCTGATACCAACTGTAATGACCCCGGGATTCGAGTAGGCTTTTCAACCATCCTTTCCTCCCTCGGCACTGGGCTAACCTCCCAGCGTGGCTTACAGAGATACCTCAGAACTGCTTTTACGGCCAGCCTCTCGACTCGACCAACCCACATTGTCGGGAGATGTAGGGGTAAGAGTCTCCCGTTCGCCACCAAACGCGAAGCGAGAACCCCCTATCATCCGTACCAATTAAGCAACCAGCTCTGATACCAACTGAAACGACCCGCAAATCCGTGCTATCAGAGTTGACTAAAAACACCACACGTCCAACCCAAATAACACCGAAATACGACTCATTATTAGAAAGAAGTTAGAGGATGAGAAATAGAAAGAAAGAAATATTAGAATAGAAGAAAACGAAGATCACAAACTCACAGCGGAACGAATAAAATATATTATATAACATAAGCTTCGAAATACAAATCTGATTTGTACATACATACATACCATCATCAGAGTACACATAACATTTGATCCAGCGGAAGTAACTCTAAATAACTAACGTTGAAGCCTCCTGCTTCAAGCTCCTCCAAGTGTATCTGTAAAAGCCTGAAACACTTGACTGCCCGTACAAATTTGGGCACCCAAGAGTTTAGGAAAAACAAAACAAAATAAACTCTGGGTCAGTCATGGGACTGGTGTGAGTAAACTCCAACCACTTGCTTAACTTTAAAAATCCTTTCAAAAGAAAAGGTAATAGTAAGACCAGCCCACACATAAACACGGACGGTTTTTACCTTACTATAACCCAAAACACTTTGATATCAAATCCAGTGATATTATAGTAATGTCTACATCAAATAAATAACCAAATAGCAGAACGCTTGCATCTCACGCTCCACATATATATTATAAAATCAAAAACCGCATGGCGCTTATTGGAGATTGGATTTCCAACATGACAAGGTATGGGACCACCTTCCGATAGTGCATCTCTAGAGGCGAATACACCTGGGTTCAACAAGAACATCTTGCAACCCGGCCCACACATGACCGACCACTCATTTCGCTTGAGTGTATCGAATGTATATCACCAACGGTTGGACTCAAACCACCGTTTCCCGAATGGGCAGAATCGATAGATTTAGAAACAAAGGAATTTCTCTAGATAGGTGATTATACACCCTAATGGGTGCGACCCACATAGCCATGCTGCCTGCCCGATTTTTTGTCCTTTCCCGGTTGTTGAGGCCTGAGGCTACGCATACTTACCATTCATCGATAACACAATCACTTTGAATGCCACATCGTCAGATCCGTTAATCACTAGTTGAGTTTGCACAAATATTCTGGATATTATGCTAAGGGATAAATCCGTTGCAACCATATACATTCATACAGACCAACCCATTTGATCATTGGAAATACTCTGTCAGACATTCGTCCATTTACGTTCGTTCTGGGACTGAACGACACCGAAGGCACTATTTCTATAAATAGAAAAGCCCTTGCACTTCACTCCGTCTTCAATATATTCAGCATCTTGGTTCGCTACGCTTATGCCGATACGGAGTGGTTCTTCGGATAATAATCCAACCGGTCTCTCCATATTGACAACGATGGTCAAAACTTCGATAGTCTGTGATTTAACTATCGAATAAAAATAAGTGTACATCCAAACATATCAAACAAATCACTGGGCTCTTTAATTAATATTAAATCGCTTCTATATTCTCTTATCAATATTTGTTAACCAAATATTTTCAATAACCATATTGGCCCTTTACGCTATTTTTGATTTCGTTTTCTTATCGAATTCTATATATATCGATATATAGATTTCTAATTGTCAAATTTCTTAAAAATATTCTAACTCCTTAAATTCCCGGAAAAATTCGCCATAACCTCCCCTGTATCGGGAGCATCGGGAAATTTCAAATAGCTTCCCGGTATCTTCCTCAATCAAAAAGAAAAAGGAAAAGCCAAGCGGCTTGCCGATACGGCGCATAAAACCCATATATGAATTAAACATGTACCTTTTTGTCGAGCACTACATTAAAATCTTCATATACTCCATCCCATATCTGTTAACACCTGTTCACCTGTTTCTAATTCAATTCAACTCAATCCATTCGTTTGAATTCAAATTTTGAATCGTTTGAATTCAGTTTCGCTCAATTATTCTTTAATTAGCCCTTTTGCCTATTTCACTTCTTTGTTTGAACATAACATGTTCAAATAAAATGTTTAACTTGCTCACAACCAAATTGAATTTCAATTTCAATTCTAGTTCCCTTTTTGATTTCGAACATAAATTTTCAAATCGAATTTACTTATTAAAACCCCAATATTCATTCGAAACCTCCTTAACTAATTTCTATTCAAAATTAGTTAATGCCATTCAATAAATCAAAATCTGGTTTCTGTTTCAAAATCATATTCTTTTACACAACTTGAATTCGCATATATTTTACAACTCACTCTGAAATTTTCTAAATAGAACTTCGGATTTATTTTGCTTAAAATCCTTTTATAATATTAAATAAACCATTATGGTTTTAAAACGATTCTGGCGCTGTTTTTCTGAAAATTTGATTTTGACATAACTCAAAATCTATACGACGAAATTCAGATTTTTCTCCTTCATTAGAAAACTATTATCAAACCAGTCCTGACGTTTCTTGTTTCAAAGAATTCCGACTTCAATTGTGTTCTGTATACTCAATTGAAGTTCGAATCGCTATTTTACGAACTGCAGCGCTGCGGCGAATTATATTTATATATATAAACTTTTTAAACTTCTTAAAAATGAATTCAACTTCGTTTTAACCTTATTTGAATTCCTTGATTCAAATTCCAATCTCACTTTTGAATTCTATATTTCAAATCCCAATTCCTTTTCTATTTGATATTCAAATTCAATATTTGAATTTCTATTTCAATTCCATATTCAAATTCTAGACTTGAATTCATTTGAATTCTCTTATTCAAACTTTATACTTAAATTCCATTTGAACTTCTATATTCCCATTTCTATATTTGAATTCTATTGAAGTTCAAATATTCAACTCTTTTTTTTTAAATTCTATATTCAAAATTCCATAGTTTTAAACCCATTTGAATTTCATATTCAAATCCCATAGATCAAATCCTATTTGAATTCAATTTGAATCTCTTACATTCAAATTTCATTTTTCCTTTCCCTTTGAATTCTAATATTCAAATTCATTTCCAGCCCCATTTAAATTCTAATATTCAAACTCATTTTGAATTCTAATATTCAAACCCATTTGAATTTCTTCACTCAAACCCATTTGAATTCCCCTGAATTCAAATCCCATTTTCAAAACCATTTGGATTTTCTATTTGAAATCCTATTTTTGAAATTCCATTTCCCATTCTACTTTGAAAATCCTATTTCAAAGTTTATTTCAAATTCTATTTTGAAATCTCATATTCAAATTTCTACTTGAATTTCTGTATTCAATTCCATGTTCAAATTCAATACTCGAATTTCTATTTCAAATCTCTATTCAAATTTCATATTTGAATTCCAATTCAAATCTCTATTCAAATTTCACATTTGAATTCTTCTTTGAAATTCTATATTTCAAATTCTATTTTGAAATTCTATATTCAAATCTCTATTTGAATTCCTTTATTCGAATTCCTTTGAATTCAAATTTTATTTTAAGTCCTTGAATTCAAATTCTATTTTTCATTCAAATTTCGTCTATTCAAATTCTATTTGAACTTCTATTTGAATTCCTAATATTCAATCTCCTTTTAAAATTCAAATATTCAAACTCAAATTTCATTCGAGTTATATATTTAAAAATCCTATTTTGAAATTTCATTTCAAATCCCAATTTCACACTTGTATTTCTATTTCTGAATTATCGAATGATAATCCTTTTCCCTTCATTTATAACTTCGTTATAAAAGAACTATTTATAACTTCGTTTAAAAAGAACTACTTGTTTTATTTTTAAAAAAACAAGTTTATATTTTTATTTCATTTAAAATTCAAATTCTATTTAAAAATAGAATTTCCCTTTTTTTAATTTCCAATATCCTTTTTACGATATTTTTAAATATCATTACTTAAGCCCAGTGATAAAACACACAAAGCAACCAATTGTTTATTTTTCTAACACATCATATAAAAATATATATGCAATCAAATAAACAAACAGATAATATATTTTTGAGGAATCCTGTTGGATTCCTCCAACCTGTTTCCCTGCATCCACAGATGTTAGCACATAAATAATACCCATTCTGCTTCGTGGCAGAATATCGCGGTACAGAAGGTCATCCACTAATCATAGCGTGGGGCGTATAGGGTAATCATCCGCTATGAAACTGCGGGCATCCGCTAATGAGACTGCGGGAATCCAACCAATCAATCACCCAATATATATATATATAGCCTAAATAACTAATATATATAAAGCAAGCAGAAAAATTCAAACAAGCAACAACAATTATTTTTACGAATTAAAAATAATTAAAATAAAAGGTGAGTGAGATTTACTCACCAGGATTTTCTTTTGTCGGAATAACGATTTATTTTCAGATTAACTCCGAAGGCTCCAATTTCAGCTCGTATGCGTATATACTGTCAGTATTATTCTAATGCTATTTGTTTTACTTGAATCTGAAATAATATGATGGAGTCATGAGTGTTATAAGTTTTAAAAGGATTAATCATCATTAAACTAATTTTATTTAATTAAGACATTTACTAAACTAATTAACACAAATTTACCTTAATCCCTTTTTCTTCCTTAATTTCCAATACTGTAATGCAACCCCATCCGAACAAAATCGGTTACCTTCTCCCTTTCCATTTCTTAGCAATTTCAACAATTCTCTTCCAAGCTCGAGATTGCTACAAATGAACCTGCTGTGTCATTTCACCAATTCCATTTAGAATCGCACAAACCCCCATTCATTCACTATCGCACCTTCAATCCCATCCCCGATCTCTCTGTAACTCTGCAGAACTGATAACCGAGTCCCCCTGGCCTCCACCGCTTCTACTATCTCAAATCAATGTCGTTGTGTGAACCTCCCCATCACTTCGAACAAACACCGCCACCATCGACGTTGCTTCTGGGTCAATAAAAATTGCGACAGCCGATACTGGCTTCCCCACAAATTTCAATCTCCCACAAGTCATCGCAATATCCCACGCTCCGCCTACATGCTCGCCTCCCATACAGGAACTCAATACTAAAGTCGAACCAACACCCAAGACCATCGATGACCATAAGCCCCAAAAATCGACAAATCTAATTCGCAAATTTGTACAGATCGATCCCCTATCCTCATCTACATCGTCCATAGGCCTCAGTCCTAGCATCGCCACTTCTGATTCCCTCTTGTTCCTTCTAAACCTGACGCTGATCAAATCCTAGGGAGGCGGATGTCGAGCACCCAGTAATCCACCTCGTGCCGAAGTAAAGCAGATAGGGTTGAAGATTTGCTTCCCTAAGTCTCATGAAATTCGATTTAAAGGATATGAGGATTTCGATTTCGAATATAAGGAGTTTGGCCATTTTCGATTTTTGATTCTCAGTAGAAGGAAATGAGAGGTGGGTATCGCGATTTATAGAAAAAGAAAGGAAACAGGAAGTACACGGTATTAACTATATGTTGGTTAAGTACACGACAATATTCAAATCGATTTGATTTCGAATTTAATTTGATTTGATTTAAAGAGATTTTTATCCATTTTAAAAATGATATAGATTTGATTTCGATCCTATCCACTATAAATATCTCGGGGTTCAAAATTAAAAATCGCGAACCGCTATTTTACCGTACCGACCGTCGTTTCAATGTTATAGCGCTATACTGAACTCAACAGAATATTTCTGAAATTTATTTTGAACGTATATATATAAAATAACCATATTAACTTGATTTAAATTCAGAAATAATCATTTTCTCGAAAATAAATTATTATTATCGTTCGTATTCAGACAGAACTGACATTGATCATCTGAATCATTTCTTTTCGGGTTTAACTTCGATTTCAATATATTTTGGTTCTCGTATTTTGATTATTTAAACAATAACCCAATAAAATACCATCTATATTTTAAATTCAATATTTAAAACCATACTAAATATTTAAAATAAGCTGTTCAAAAATCTGGGTCGTTACAGTTCCCTTCGATTGTGTGTAGACTACCGCGAGTTGAATAAGGTGACGAGGAAGAACAAGTATCCTCTACCGCAGATAGATGATTTGTTTGATCAGTTGAGTGGAGCGAGAGTGTTTTCTAAATTGGATCTCGCGACAGGTTTTCATCAGCTTAGAGTGGAAGCTGAGAGTATAGCTAAAACGGCATTTCAGACGCCGTCTGGATTTTATGAGTGGTTGGTCATGCCATTCGGGCTGACCAATGCCCCAGCATATTTTGTGGATCTTATGAATAGGGTATTCAGAGATCAGTTGAATAAGTTCGTTCTTGTGTTCGTGGACGATATCCTTGTTTATTCGAGGACAGAGGAAGAACACAAGGAACACTTAAGGATAGTGATGGAGGTGTTGAGAAAACACAAATTGAAAGCAAAGTTTTCTAAGTGTCACTTCTGGAGAAGGGAAGCGAGATTCTTGGGCCATGTTGTTTCAGAGAATGGTATTGCCGTGGACCCTGCGAAGGTGGCTACGGTACAAGATTGGTCTACGCCCAAGAATGCAACGGACATAAGAAGTTTCTTGGGATTAGCTGGATATTATCGTAAGTTTATCCAAGATTTCTCCTAGATAGCAACACCATTGACTAAGTTGACCAAGAAGAATCAAGCTTTCGTCTGGGACGAAAAGTGCGAGAATGCATTCAAGAGTCTAAAGGACAAGTTAATATGTGCACCAGTGTTAGTCATTCCTAAGGGGAATGAAGAGATGACGGTATACACAGATTCATGTGGTACCGGACTAGGTGCTGTATTGATGCAAGGAGGTAGGGTTGTAGCTTATGCAAGTCAGCAATTGAAACCGCACGAGAGAAGATACCCTACCCATGACTTGGAACTAGCAGTGATCGTATTCGCATTGAAGATGTGGAGACATTATCTCTTGGGAGAAATATTCAAGTTGTTTACCGATCATAAATCGTTAAAGTATCTCTTCTTTTAGAAGGATCTAAATCTCTGACAACAAGGATGGTTAGAATTCTTAGCTTCCTATGATTTCGACATCGCGTATACACCAGGAAAGGGCAATGCGGTGGCTGATGCATTGAGTAGAAGACATGCCAGTTTAGGGGCTATGTTTCTAGAATGGAAGCAACTGGAGTACATCGCTGGGTATGATTTCAGACCAAAGTGCGATTTGGATCCAGAAATGTTAGCAAATTTGATGATCAGACCCACTTTGATCAAGCGGATTGGTTCTAGTCAGAGGAACGATCCTAACCTAATAGAAATCATCTCAAAGTTAGAGATGGGAATCGACAGGGAGATGAACAAGTATGGGCTTGATCGAGATGGATGGCTTAGAAAGAATGGAAGACTTGTTGTACCCAATGTCAATGGATTGAGAGATGAAGTGCTTAAGGAATGTCATAACTCAAAACTGACTATACATCCCGGTGGTAACAAGATGTATCGAGACATGAAGCAGACATACTACTGGGAAGGGATGAAAAGAGACGTTGGTAAGTTTACATCCAAATGTATGAATTGCCAACTGGTTAAAGCTGAGAAAAAGAAGACTAGTGGTTTGTTGCAACCATTAGAAGTTCCAGAATGGAAATGGGAACAAGTCTCAATGGATTTCATTGATAGGTTACAGTAACAACCCGGAAAATCTGAGCCAGTTTAAAATTTTAATTTGGCTATTTTAGTGGATTTTAAATATTTAAAGTAAATATTTTAAATAATAACGACGAAGAGTAAGTTTGAATCGACGTTTGTAAATAAATATAATTATTTTAAATTATAAACAAGGCCTGAAATGGCGCGGCAGTTTCAAAATTTCAATTCAAACTTTGAATGACTGTATCGGGTGCAAAATAAAATGGATTTTAGTGAAACCAAAAATATTTAAATCTGTTAGTGAATATCTTTCTAACAAATCTGAAAAATCGAAGTTTCATAGCGGGAGTCAAAAGTTATGGCCAAATGAATTTTCAGAAAGGTCGAAATAGGGAATATATAGCCCTTGAAAATAGACATTTTGCATACGACCTCAGAATTCGACGAAACCACTTTTGTTGGATCCTGTAACGAGTCGGATTTTGCCCGGCCTTAATCGATCGCAAAATCGACCAAAACCGTTCAAATCCCGCCTACGTTAACTTTGGGAATATAACAACATCAGAACAATAACAGTAGACTTTTATAACATCAATAATAAATGTAACATCAGAGTATAGAATATCAGAGTACATTGAATAAAATTACAGCGGAAGATAAATTACAATATTATAATACATTGCAGCGGAAATAAAATAACTAAGGCAGCGGAAGACAACTATGCTCTGGACACAGCTTTAGGCTTCAATCCATAATCCTGCTCGAAGTAAGAACCTGTAGACAAACTACTCGACTGCCCGTGTGGAAAGATGGCACCCGAGTTTGTAAAGGTGGAAACAAACAACGGGTCAGTCATGGGACTGGTGTGAGAATTCTTAACTAATTTAACTAATAGTAATAGGGCAAATCCAAGGACCACGCCGCTAACGCGGAACGGGTTTACTCCAATGGATTGCCGGTGCATAAATGTGTCAGAATAAATAATAAGTAAATCGTACAACAACGTCATGCTTTTGAGAAAAATGGAATCACCATAAGACCCAGGTCCCATCACACAATGCAAAACAAACCAGAGGATAGGGTTTTACCTTATAGTGATTAAACATGCTAAATACGGCAAATACGAGTTTAATATTATTATTAGTATATATCAAAACATTTCAAAGTAAATGTATAAATCATAGGAAGAATAGTATCCCATACTACTATGCCTCCATAGTAGTAATACAATCAAATCCGAATGGGGTCGTATTGGAAATTGGTTTCCATCATGAGTCAAGGCTAGGGAGGAGCTCCTACCGATTCGAGACACTCTAGCTAATGTCTCAGGATTCCCCGCATTGAACCCTTGGAAAGCTGCAGGGCCGGTCCACCATACGAGTTGCGGATTAGTTATTCCTGAACACACGTTTCCCGGTCCTATAGGACCTATCATCCGAGGCGCCTCATTCCATCATCCACATAAGTAAAATGTCGAGCCGTGTTAAAGCCCAAACACCACTTCTAGTGTAATAACCCGGAAATCTGGGCCAGTTTAAAATTTTTATTTTGGCAATTTTAGCGAATGTGGAACATTTAAAATAGATTATTTTAAATAAAATCGACGAGAAATTTATTTTGAATAGAAATAACGTATATATTATATACGTCGTCGTTAGAATATAAATAATTATATATATAATTATAAAAGGAATTGAAAATGGCGCGGTAGTTCGATAATTCGATTTCTAACTTCAATGGAATGTACCGGGTGCAAAACAATCCGGATTTTAGTGAAACCAAAAATAATAGGATCTAATTGTGAATATCTTTCCAACGAATCCGAAAAATCGAAATTTCATAACGGGAATCAAAAGATAAGTCAAGTTGAAAATTCTGAATAGTCGCTATGGAATTCAGGCCCTTAAAAATGGGAATTTTGCAAACGACCTCGGATTTCGACGAAACCACATTTGTTGGGTCTGTGATATCAAATTATCGCTAGATTCCAAATTTCATAATTTTTCGATTCAATATGTGAGCGTGGCAAAGAAAATCGCGTTTGACCAGTTTCAGTTGATTTTAATCGACTGGAAAATGGCCATTTTTCCAACGGTCTCGGAATTCGACGAAACTAGTTTTGTTAGGACCGTATCGTCAATACGAAGCTAGAAAATATTTTTAGGGAATTTTTAGAGTTAGTATGTGACCCCGGTAAATTGAAATGCGCGTTCCAATTCAATATATAGAGTTATATGTTGATTTCAACGGAAACTAATCGAAACGATCGAATCAGCTTACGATACATATCCCATTGTGTTCGAAATGGGGGTAATTAGGTGCGGACATCAGGCGGTGGGCCACGTTTTGAGGTCGAAAATAAAAATTGCTTTTTGGTGGAAAATTAAATAATTAAATAAATAAAATATAATAACCTAACCCTTCTCTCTCCTTTCCTTTACCTCTGCCCCCCCCCTTTCTCGTTTTTCAATTCGATCAGAAAGCAAAAAAAAAAAAAAAAGAAGACGACGAAGCGGAGAGGAGCCGCCGCCCTCCCCGATGACCACCGCGCCACCTCCGAACCCCCCCACCCCCTGCCCTCGCGACGCGACAACCCCACCCCCCTCGTTTCAGAAATCGCGACAGCCCCCCCCCCCCGATGCACCCGTCCTCCCTCCACCGCCATCAGACCTCACCGCCCCCTCTTCCTCCAGGCCGACGCGCTGAACTCCCCCCCCCCCCCCTCAGCACAGTACGTTTTTTTTTCTTATTCATTTATTTATTATTTTTCCTTTTATTTATATATGAATAACATTGTTTTGTTCTGGTTTTAATATAATAGAAAAGTTAAATTTTTGGCAAGAAAAGAAGTGATTTTTACTTTGCAAAAGAAGTGGTTTTAAAAAAATCTAAATAGCGAATAGAGATTGAATTTTTATAATAAAAATATGATTTTTATATTTTTAAAGAATTAAAAATATGATTTTTATATTTTTAAAGTATTAAAAATATAATCTTTATTAAGTAGAAGATGTAAAAATATGATTTTTGTTTAGGTAGAGAATTAAAAATATAATTTTACATGATAGGAATATTAGAAATATCATCTTTATATGTATAGCAAAATAAAAATGTGATTTTTATAATGATAAATTTGAAAAGGAGAAATCTTTATTGTTGAAAAGGCGAGATCTTTATATAGAAAATAGCGAAGTAAAAATTCGATTTTTATATATTGAATAGCAAAGTAAAAATTCGATTTTTATATATTGAATAGCAAAGAAAAAATTCGATTTTTATATATTGAATAGCGAAGTAAAAATTCGATTTTTATATATTGAATAGCGAAGTAAAAATTCGATTTTTACATATGTAGAGAATACGGGCAACGAAGGGATAAAAAGGCGAGAACGATGAAGATTTCTATCAATGAAGAGTCGTTGTATTGGATAGCTATTGGTGAGAACTTCTCACTCTTCAATTTCTTTTTCTAGTTATATATATATATATACTAGGATGCAGACGGTGTTTAGTAGCACCCGACACCCGTCATCCACAGACCATGGATGGCTTGTTTGTTAAATTGTTTGGTTGTGTAGTTGGTTAGTTTATTTGGTTAGAATTGAATTGTTTGGTGAAATGGAATGGATTTGATTGATGTGTGAATGGCGTGGGCCTTCACTAGACCGGGGATAAGGCTAGACCTTGTCCCGTTTCTAGTATCGTGCCGTTATGCCGCCGAAATTTTCTAAAATATGTTAGAAAAATAAAAATATCATTTTTATTGTGTAAATGAACTGAATAGAAATTCATGTGTTGAAATAAAATATTTTATCGTTAAAAATATAATTTTTAACATGGAAGTGAATAAAATAAAATATTCGTTTACAAACCGGACGGTTTGTTTATGTACACCTATTTGAAGGACATTGATTGGGACGATAAATTTTACACATCGCCCAATTGCACAAATAAAATCTGTGTTTGATTGTTTGAAACCCCACACGGGTGTTGGGATGAAATTTGAAGTTCACTCATCCTGATTGATTAAATATGTCGATCGATTGATTGACAGGCTGTTATAAGCGTTAGATATCTATATTTGATGCTTATACAGTGTAGTGCACTTTGGTTGATGGTTGATTATTTTTCAATGCTATTATATACGTGTGTTGTATGAAAATCCATATAATTAATATTATATGGTGATTGATTGGGCCTCATTCCAATTTAGAAAATAAAGGATATTATAAAATAAAGGTTCATGTGTTGACCGTACTCATCCGTTGAGATTAGTCATGTGTTGAACGAAATATTTTAATAATAATTTACATCTTTATCAATATAAAATAAAGGTTCATGTGTTGACAGTACTCATCCGTTGAGATTAGTCATGTGTTGAACGAAATATTTTGAAATATAAATATTTGAATAGGGAATATTTGAATAAGAAATATTTGAAATAGAATATTTGAAAATAGAAATATATGAAGCCGTGTTGATTAGATTGACGCCATTTTGACGTGAACGATATTTACATCGATTTTATTTATTTAAAATGAATATTGAAAAATGATTTCGAAATCGAATATTTTGAAATGGAATTTGAATTGAAAACGAATTCGAATTTAATTGAATATAAAACGAATTCGAATTGAATTGAATAGAAAACGAATTCGAATTGAACTGAAAATGAATTGAAATGAATTCAAATAGAATTGAATAGAAATGAATTTTAAAACGAATTTATAAGGAAGAATTCAATTTTGATTTGAATTGAAATGGAAGTTGAAATTGTTATTGAAACGAATTTAAAACTATTTATAAAATTCGTTTTAAATAGTAATCGACGAAGTATATATAATATATATATATATTATATATATAATGGCCTGAATAGAACGCGCCGCGCCGCGGCAGTTCGTGAATTTCGACCATTTATCTCAAACGGACATTACGGGAGATCCGACCGTCGGATTCTCCTAAAACCGGAACCGTTGGGTTCGTATCGAAAAGAGCTTTCTAACGAATATTAGAAACTTGAAATCTAACGGTTGGATTTGGAGATACGTCCAAATCAGATTCGGAAAAGGTCGCTGTAAGTGCAGTTCGATGGCCGTTGAAGGAAATCGACTGTACGGGCCTTGATAAAATTATTAAAAATAGTAATAATTTGTGTGAAATCATAAGAAATGATTTGGGAAAATTTGGGATGAAAAACTCCATATTTGAAAAGATAAAAATAGATTTTTATCGAATTGAACTAGTTTTGAACTAAAATTAAACCCGTCATTTTTAAATAAATAAATTGGATTTGGAATGGGTTTTAAATAAAATTGATTTATGGGTTTATCGTGAACAGTGTTTTAAATAACATTTGTTCTTTAACCCGATAGTAAATAGAATGTGATTTGGGTTTGTCGTGAACTGTGCTTTAAATAACATTAGTTCTTTAACCCAGAAAAAGGAGTTTTAATGAATCCGCAATTAGATTGAAATGTGAATTGATAATCTAAATAATCAAATTTGAAAAATAAGCGAGAATGGAGTATCACCAGTTTTGCTCCAAAGCGATAGTTAAATCTTTAATTAGATTTGAACGTGAAATGGTAATTAATTTTACCGATAACACCATGGTGTTAGAGATGGAGTATTACCAGTTTTGCTTCATGGGATGAATAGGTTGGGATTGGGAAATAAAAGAAATAATTACTTCGGTGTGGTTCGCTAATCTCGACTAGTTTGAAAATCCATAATTTGGTTTGAAATGACATCCAAAGGAAGATTAAAGGATAGATTTTAAAGAATTTATCTTGGATAAAATTAATGGGAACCTTTCCCAAAAGATGTGAATATTTAAATAACAGAATATTCAGAATTGGAATGAGGCGTATGTTGTGTTTTCTAGCACTGTTTTTAATATACGCGGATTGTTCGGAAAAGCCGGGTTTATACCCATTCTGAATAACCGATTCGACGATATGTCGAAGATGAAGACGGTGGTTGAAGACCGGAAGTCTTCACATCGTTTGGATAATTACTGATGATCCTGATTGGGCTGTACACCCAAGAGGATGGAAACAGTTGGTGATCGTCCAGATGTACTTGGAGATGGATGGATATGCGAGGAAAGTGCCTCCGGTTTCGTTCAGACCCAGAACGGACTTGTAAATGGATTGTGTGTCTGACATTGGATTTTATTCTGTGTTGATTGATTTCTATTAAATATACATCTGTTTGGCGGCGGAGAATTAATTCTTTTGCTTAACGCCCTTCTCTGAGACGTACGAGCTCAGAGGTTGTATATCGATGGACATCAGTCGCATGGCATGAATTGCCTGTGTGGCACGCTAAGATGCAATGATCGAGGCTTTTGTTGAAAAGAAAAGTCTTGTGGTTGATGATCAAAGCACGGCCTTTTTGGCGTAGCTTTGTGTATAACGTGAATTCGCGAGCCTCACACCTCGGTATGAGTTAAAAACGGGATAAAGACTGCAGGGAGAGCACGACGTTTCTTTCTAGCTTTGGTGGTGTCAGTGACTTACCAGCCCTGACATTTATATACTTTTCACCTATGTGGTTGTTGGATGAGGCGCCTCGATTATAGGTCTGTAAGGACCGAGAAACGTGTGTTCAGGAATAAATAAACCTCTAACGTAAGTGAGGACCGACCCTGAAGCATCCAGGGGTTACCCAGAGTGTGTAGTCCCGAGGCATTTGCTAGAGTGTCTCGAAGCGGAGAGGAGCTTGCCCCTTGCCTCGACTGATGACGGAAATCCAATTTCCAATACGTGTATTTCGGCTTTATTTGTAGAGCCTAGTATGGCGACATAGTGGTATGGGGCACTTATGCCGTCTATGATTTATATTTATGATTGAAATTGTTTTGACACTATACACTTATTATAGTATCAAATGATTTGTTTTAAACGTACCAAGCATGTTTGGCTGTTATAAGGTAAAACCCTATCCTCCGGCTTGCGTTGCATTGTGTGATGGGACCTGGGTCTTGTAATAGCTTCATTTTTCGAAAAAGCATTGCGCTGTTTATTCTATGCACTGGTATTCTTGGGAGGAAACCCGTTCCGTGTTATACGGCGTGGTCCCTTGAATTACTCTCTTTTAAAGTAAAGTTTTAAATAACTGTTTTAGTTCTCACACCAGTCACATGACTGACCTGGAGTTTATTGTTTTAACCTAAACTCTGGGTGCCCTTATTTTCCGCACGGGCAGCTAGTAGTTTTGGTTTTGCAAATTGATATTCATAGGATCCTGATTTACAGCTGGAACGATGCTCGGAAAGCTCTGTATCTGTGTATTACTTTCAGTTGTGTTTCGTATTATTATTTCCGCTGCAATACTGTATTTAAATCTCTGATATTTGTCGAATGTAATTTATTCATTATACTCTGTATATTCTTGTATCTGATGGAATTGTTGTAATAGCAATGAAATGTTCTTCCGTCTGCGTTCTATTTTGTCTTGTACTCAACGCTATCCGCGCTTTCCTTCACGGGGAAGTTCGGGTCGTGTCATCTAGCTAGAAAGAAACGTGCTACTCTCCCTGCGTTCCCTTCTCCCGTTTTAGACTCCGCCGGTGTGTGAGGCTCGCGAAGTCACGCTATACACAAAGCTATGCCTAAACAGGCTATGCTTTGATCATCAACCACAAGGCCTGCTTTTCAACAAAGCCTTGATCATATGCATCTTAGCATGCCACATCGTCACTCCATATCACACTACCAATCCTTTGCCGAAATATATAAACGGGTGTTAAGCAAGAGAATAAAATCTCCGCCACCAAACATCCATACATTCGACAGAAGATTAACAACATGATATTTAATGGAGTACGACGTCAGACACACAATTCATTTATAAGCTTATGCTCTGGGTCTGAGCGAAAGCCAAATCCGTACAAATCAACACTACGTCCGGACGGCCACCACTGTAGCCCCTTCAAGGTAGCTACTCCAATCACGGGCATCAGCGGTCGTCGTCCATTCGATATGAAGATCATCGGTCTTCAATCGCCGTCTTCAACTCTTGAATTTTAAACGTCGTTCAAATTATTTGGAATGAGATAGACTCGGACTTTCCAAATAATTCTCGTATATATATATATAAGTTGGAAATCATTTCATATCGTTAGATTTTAATCTTTATATATAATTATATATAATTCCTTCATCCATTTCATTTTACTATATTTTGCTAACAACAAATCTTCTTATTTATATCCAATACTGATATATATCATCACATACAACAATGTTTTCTTTTATTTTTCAATTTTCATACATATCCTATACAAAAAATGTATATTTTGTGTATCGTTCCAATTACAACTAAAATAGGTATTTTGTGTTTCATTCCCATTACAACAAACATGAATATTTTTGTACGTCATTTATAACTTAACAAAAATGAGTATTTTTGTGCAATTTCATTTCCTAACCAAAAATGCAATATATTTTGGTGTCAACTGCATTTCTATACAAGTGAATATATTTTTGTTTGTTTAATTTCAATGTAACAAAAATGATAATTTTTCTATTCTTTTAATGCCAAACAAAAATAATAATTTTTATCTCTTTCAATGCAAAACCAAAAATGATCTTGACTTTTTATAATGGCAATGTAAATCCTATTCTTAGGTGACATCATAAAAATGTAATTTTAATTTACAATGTAATATCATACTTTAATTACATAATAAAAATGTAAATTATAATTTACAGTGCAAATTCTCATTTATAGTTACATATAAAAATGTAAATTTTGTTCGCATAGAAAATTCTCATTCATAGTTACATATAAAAATGTAAAATTTGATCGCATAGAAAATTCTCATTCATAGTTACATATAAAAATGTAAATTTTGTTCGCATAGAAAATTCTCATTCATAGTTACATATAAAAAATGTAAAATTTGTTCGCATAGAAAATTCTCATTCATAGTTACATATAAAAATGTAAAATTTGTTCGCATAGAAAATTCTCATTCATAGTTACATATAAAAATGTAAAATTTGTTCGCATAGAAAATTCTCATTCATAGTTACATATAAAAATGTAAAATTTGTTCGCATAGAGAATTCTCATTCATAGTTACATATAAAAAATGTAAAATTTGTTCGCATAGAAAATTCTCATTCATAGTTACATATAAAAATGTAAAATTTGTTCGCATAGAAAATTCTCATTCATAGTTACATATAAAAATGTAAATTTGATTTACAATGCAAGTTCATACTTTTGTTTACATAATAAAAATGTAAATTTTGTCCTAATGCATATTTTTGTCATTCTCTTACATTTGTCAAAATGAATCTTTTTCCATTCTTGTATGTTTATCTTTCTTTTATATTTGACAAAATGAATATTTTGTCATTCTTTTACATTTGATAAAAATGAATCTTTTTATCTTTCTTCTATATTTTTCATATAAAAGTAATTCCTCTTTTTCTAATGACATAAAAAAAAGTGAATTCTATATGTTAACAAATCTTCCATTTCTAATGACATATAAAATGATATTTCCTATACTAACCATTTCTATGGATTCTAATTTCATGTAAAAAAAATGATATTACGTATATTCACATTTTTCTATCACTTCCAATGGTAGAAATTATATATTAACATTTTCTGTGAACTCTAATGAGATATAAGAAGTAAATTATATTTTCTTAACTTATCTAATGTTTCATGTCATAAATAGAAATGTGATTTTGTCGCTACTCTTTACATTGACAAAAATATGAATTTGTCGCTACTCTTTATATTGACCAAAAAATATGAATTTGTCGCTACTCTTTATATTGACAAAAAAATATGAATTTGTCGCTACTCTTTATATTGACAAAAATATGAATTTGTCGCCACTCTTTATATTGACAAGAATATGAATTTGTCGCTACTCTTTACATTGACAAAAATATGAATATGTCGCTACTCTTTACATTGACAAAAAATATGAATTTGTCGCTACTCTTTACATTGACAAAAAAATGTGAATTTGTCGCTACTCTTTATATTGACAAAAAAATAATATGAATTTGTCGCTACTCTTTACATTGACAAAAATATGAATTTGTCGCTACTCTTTACATTGACAAAAATATGAATTTATCGCTACTCTTTACATTGACAAAAAAAATATGAATTTGTCGCTACTCTTTATATTGACAAAAAATGTGAATTTGTCGCTCCTAGTTTCAACAAAAATGATGATTTATATTGTTGACTCTAATCTCAACAAAATGAGTATTTTGTTGTTCCATTCCACAAAATAAGTAAATTTGTTGTTCAAAATTGTCTATTTAACAACCTAGGACAATTTGGTTTTATCGATTCTAAGTTAACAAAATATGACCATTTGGTTTGTCAATTTTAAATTAACAAAGTATGACAGTTTGGTTTTGTAAATTCCCAAATCGACAAAATATGGAAATTTGTTTTTTCAACAAAACAAACATGAGATATTTGTCATCGACTACACATACATGAGATGTTTATTTTCAACTATACAAACACGTGATGCTTATTTTCAACTATACAAACAATCCAATTCAGCAGTTAAAAACAAGATGGTATTTTTAACAGTTTAATATACATAAAATAAACATGACAAAATAAGATATTGTATTTGGATCAAAGATTCTAATTTAATCCAATCCACAAACAAGATAATATTTTTAATTGGATTAAAAATTCTGGTTTAATCCAATTTACAAACCATGATGATTTTTATTGGATTCATCAGATCTAAATAATACAAAAACAGATCTAGCTAATACAATACAATCCAATTCATCACAGCAACAATCACAATTCATCACAGCGCAAATCTAATTAAGTAATATACAAACAATTATTTAACAGCGATAAAATAATTAATTAAATTAAATTAGAAATTCTCACCCATAGCTTTCCAATTTTCCAAAATTTAGACGAGCTTTAAATCAGTTCCTGACAGTTCCATCGCGTAGATCGCGGAAATACGATTCCAACGCAATTTGTTTTGTCGAATTCTGATTAAATATGACGAAGTTATTCAATTTTAAACGTTAACGGATTAATTTATGAATTTAAATATAATTAATTATACTAATTACATCACTAGGCCGTTACCCCCTCTTCTTCATCATTCTTCCAGGTGCGTACCCGAACCTATCCACCGATTCCAATCCTCCTTCGTCGCACGCACCACACCCCGCCATCCTCCGATCCAAAGCCACCAACTCGAAGCTCGCACCACCACCTTCCAACGCCTGGACCCCCTTTGAGCTCGCCCCCCCTAGGACCTTGAAATCGATCCCAAATTCGCAGCGTTTCCACCCCGAAATCGAACCAATGGCTTCACTGAAATCGATCGTAGCCGTTCAAGCTTTAGAACACAACTCCCTCTAGGTTTTCCCTTTTGGATGATTTGATTTTGCTTAGTGGATTAAGAGATAAATGGGGATGAAATTGGGACTGATTCGACCATTCGTTCAGGGTAGTGGCGGCTCCTGTAATGTGGAATTAGGGTTTGTAAAGTACGGTGTATTTATACAGTGTATTTCCTTTATTATTTAATTATTTAATCAAGAAAATATTTGTTTGTTTATACTAACTACGAATTGAACCCAACGAATGTCGCCCCTAGCTAATAACCTCCATCCCGGACACAAAGGAACATGTTTTGTAACCCAATTCAATTGTTACGATATGTTTTTCTTTAATTTTAATTATAAATCATTTAATTATTTAATTTAACTGTACATATAAATTCACCGAGGCCACATATGGACTCTAAAAATTCCAAAAAAAATATTTCTGGCTTTCTTTTGTCGATACGGTCCTAACAAGACTAATTTCGTCGAATTCCGAGACTGTTTGAAAAATGGCTATTTTTAAGGCGTTTAAATTTAACTAAAATAGTCAAAACACATTTTCTCTTGCCACGCTCACATATTAATTCGAAAAATTCTGAAAATTGAAATCTAGCAATAATTTGACATTCGAATTCCAACAAAAGTGGTTTCGTCGAAAACGGAGGTCGTTTGAAAAATGACTATTTTCAAGGCCAATATATTTAATGTTAAAAATACATTTTTAAACAAATAATTTTCGAAACTCGAAATATATAAGTGTTTACTGTTTTTCAATGCAGAAACGTCATTTTGAACTCAATGGAAGTGGTTTCGAGTCGAAATTCCTTCATAAGTGAAAAGTAGTCTTTCGGGCCATATATAATATATATACAAGTTCAACAGCGACCTTTCGAAAAATTGAATTGGCCATAACTTTTGATTTCCGCTATGAAATTTCAATTTTTCGGATTCGTTAGAAAGATATTTTTAAACAGATTTACATATTTCTGGTTTCACTCAATTCTGATTTATTTTGAATCCTGTACATTCAGTTAAAGTTTAAAATCAAATTTTCAAACTACCGCGCCATTTCTAACTCCTTTTATAATTAAAATTAAATTATTCATTCTAACTTCGATTTAAATCAACTTTCAATCATTTTTATTTTAAATAAATTATTTTAAATATCGAAAACTCATTAAAATCAGTTAAAATAAAATTTTAAATTGGCCCAAAAAATCAGGGTTGTTACGGTCTCCCCCACTTAAAAACTTTTCGTCCTCGAAAAGGAACGAAGCTAAAAGTTGATAAATTAACTAACTAATTTATATATATTTTCTTTCCATTGGTTTAAATAATTTTATTAGTTGATTCACTTTCAAATATATAACTTTTTATATATTCACAAATCATATTTTCCAAAATAGGGTATAATTACAAATACGTATATTATAGGCTTGTCACTCTCAACTCATTCTAGGGCATTACTAACCCCATCTCTAATGAGTTTTCTCATTCTAGGATACTACTGATCCTATCTCTAATGAGTATTCTTATTGGATATTACTAATCCAATCTCTAATGAGCCTTTTGTTTAGTTCTAATGAGTTGTACCCCAAAGATTTGAGCTAACCAAAGCTCTGATACCAACTGTAACGAGTCGGATTTTGCCCGGCCTTAATCGATCGCAAACTCGACCAAAACCGTTCAAAGCCCGCCTACGTTAACTTTGGGAATACAACAACATCAGAACAATAACAGCAGACTTTTATAACATTAATAATAAATGTTACATCAGAGTATAGAATATCAGAGTACATTGAATAAAATTACAGCGGAAGATAAATTACAATGTTATAATACATTGCAGCGGAAATAAATTAACTAAGGCAACGGAAGACAACTGTGCTCTGGACACAGCTTTAGGCTTCAATCCAGAATCATGCTCGAAGTAAGAACCTGTAGACAAACTACTCGACTGCCCGTGTGGAAAGAGGGCACCCGAGTTTGTAAAGGTGGAAACAAACAACGGGTCAGTCATGGGACTGGTGTGAGAATTCTTAACTAATTTAACTAATAGTAATAGAGCAAATCCAAGGACCACGCCGCTAGCGCGGAACGGGTTTACTCCAATGGATTGCCGGTGCATAAATGTGTCAGAATAAACAATAAGTAAATCGTACAACAACGTCATGCTTTTGAGAAAAATGGAATCACCATAAGACCCAGGTCCCATCACACAATGCAACACAAACCAGAGGATAGGGTTTTACCTTATAGTGATTAAACATGCTAAATACGGCAAATACGAGTTTAATATTATTATTAGTATATATCAAAACATTTCAAAGTAAATGTATAAATCCTAGGAAGAATAGAATCCCATACTACTATGCCTCCATACTAGTAATACAATCAAATCCGAATGAGGTCGTATTGGAAATTGGTTTCCATCATGAGTCAAGGCTAGGGAGGAGCTCCTACCGATTCGAGACACTCTAGCTAATGTCTCAGGATTCCCCGCAGTGAACCCTTGAAAAGCTGCAGGGCCGGTCCACCATACGAAATGTGGATTAGTTATTCCTGAACACACGTATCCCGGTCCTATAGGACATATCATCCGAGGCGCCTCATTCCATCATCCACATAAGTAAAATGTCGGGCCGTGTTAAAGCCCAAACACCACTTCTAGCTAGAAAGAAACGTGTTGCTCTCCCTGCGTTCAATTCTCCCGTTTTAGACTCCGCCGGTGTGTGAGGCTCGCGAAGTCACGCTATACACAAAGCTATGCCTAAACAGGCTATGCTTTGATCATCAACCACAAGGCCTGCTTTTCAACAAAGCCTTGATCATATGCATCTTAGCATGCCACATCGTCACTCCATATCACACTACCAATCCTTTGCCGAAATATATGAACGGGTGTTAAGCAAGAGAATAAAATCTCCGCCACCAAACATCCATACATTCGACAGAAGATTAACAACATGATATTTAATGGAGTACGACGTCAGACACACAATCCATTTATAAGCTTATGCTCTGGGTCTGAGCGAAAGCCAAATCCGTACAAATCTACACTACGTCCGGACGGCCACCACTGTAGCCCCTTCAAGGTAGCTACTCCAATCACGGGCATCAGCGGTCGTCGTCCATTCGATATGAAGATCGTCGGTCTTCAATCGCCGTCTTCAACTCTTGAATTTTAAACGTCGTTCAAATTATTTGGAATGAGATAGACTCGGACTTTCCAAATAATTCTCGTATATATATATAAGTTGGAAATCATTTCATATCGTTTGATTTTAATCTTTATATATAATTATATATAATTCCTTCATCCATTTCATTTTACTATATTTTGCTAACAACAAATCTTCTTATTTATATGCAATACTGATATATATCATCACATACAACAATGTTTTCTTTTATTTTTCAATTTTCATACATATCCTATACACAAAATGTATATTTTGTGTATCGTTCCAATTACAACTAAAATAGGTATTTTGTGTTTCATTCCCATTACAACAAACATGAATATTTTTGTACGTCATCTATAACTTAACAAAAATGAGTATTTTTGTGCCATTTCATTTCCTAACCAAAAATGCAATATATTTTGGTGTCAACTTCATTTCTATACAAATGAATATATTTTTGTTTGTTTAATTTCAATGTAACAAAAATAATAATTTTTCTATTCTTTTAATGCCAAACAAAAATAATAATTTTTATCTCTTTCAATGCAAAACCAAAAATGATCTTGACTTTTTATAATGGCAATGTAAATCCTATTCTTAGGTGACATCATAAAAATGTAATTTTAATTTACAATATAATATCATACTTTAATTACATAATAAAAATGTAAATTCTAATTTACAGTGCAAATTCTCATTTATAGTTACATATAAAAATGTAAATTTTGTTCGCATAGAAAATTCTCATTCATAGTTACATATAAAAATGTAAAATTTGATCACATAGAAAATTCTCATTCATAGTTACATATAAAAATGTAAATTTTGTTCGCATAGAAAATTCTCATTCATAGTTACATATAAAAAATGTAAAATTTGTTCGCATAGAAAATTCTCATTCATAGTTACATATAAAAATGTAAAATTTGTTCGCATAGAAAATTCTCATTCATAGTTACATATAAAAATGTAAAATTTGTTCGCATAGAAAATTCTCATTCATAGTTACATATAAAAAATGTAAAATTTGTTCGCATAGAAAATTCTCATTCATAGTTACATAGAAAAATATAAAATTTGTTCACATAGAAAATTCTCATTCATAGTTACATATAAAAATGTAAATTTGATTTACAATGCAAGTTCATACTTTTGTTTACATAATAAAAATGTAAATTTTGTCCTAATGCATATTTTTGTCATTCTCTTACATTTGTCAAAATGAATCTTTTGCCATTCTTGTATTTTTATCTTTCTTTTATATTTGACAAAATGAATATTTTGTCATTCTTTTACATTTGATAAAAATGAATCTTTTTATCTTTCTTTTATATTTTTCATATAAAAGTAATTCCTCTTTTTCTAATGACATAAAAAAAAGTGAATTCTATATGTTAACAAATCTTCCATTTCTAATGACATATAAAATGATATTTCGTATACTAACCATTTCTATGGATTCTAATTTCATGTAAAAAAAAATGATATTACGTATATTCACATTTTTTCTATCACTTCCAATGATAGAAATTATATATTAACATTTTCTGTGAACTCTAATGAGATATAAGAAGTAAATTATATTTTCTTAACTTATCTAATGTTTCATGTCATAAATAGAAATGTGATTTTGTCGCTACTCTTTACATTGACAAAAATATGAATTTGTCGCTACTCTTTATATTGACAAAAAAATATGAATTTGTCGCTACACTTTATATTGACAAAAAAATATGAATTTGTCGCTACTCTTTATATTGACAAAAATATGAATTTGTCGCTACTCTTTATATTGACAAAAAATATGAATTTGTCGCTACTCTTTACATTTACAAAAATATGAATTTGTCGCTACTCTTTACATTGACAAAAAATATGAATTTGTCGCTACTCTTTACATTGACAAAAATACGAATTTGTCGCTACTCTTTACATTGACAAAAAAATGTGAATTTGTCGCTACTCTTTATATTGACAAAAAAAAAATGAATTTGTCGCTACTCTTTACATTGACAAAAATATGAATTTGTCGCTACTCTTTACATTGACAAAAATATGAATTTGTCGCTACTCTTTACATTGACAAAAAAAATATGAATTTGTCGCTACTCTTTATATTGACAAAAAATGTGAATTTGTCGCTCCTAGTTTCAACAAAAATGATGATTTATATTGTTGACTCTAATCTCAACAAAATGAGTATTTTGTTGTTCCATTCCACAAAATAAGTAATTTTGTTGTTCAAAATTGTCTATTTAACAACCTAAGACAATTTGGTTTTATCGATTCTAAGTTAACAAAATATGACCATTTGGTTTGTCAATTTTAAATTAACAAAGTATGGCAGTTTGGTTTTGTAAATTCCCAAATCGACAAAATATGGAAATTTGGTTTTTCAACAAAACAAACATGAGATATTTGTCATCGACTACACATACATGAGATGTTTATTTTCAACTATACAAACACGTGATGCTTATTTTCAACTATACAAACAATCCAATTCAGCAGTTAAAAACAAGATGGTATTTTAACAGATTAATATAAATAAAATAAACATGACAAAATATGATATTGTATTTGGATCAAAGATTCTAATCTAATCCAATCCACAAACAAGATAATATTTTTAATTGGATTAAAAATTCTGGTTTAATACAATTTACAAACCATGATGATTTTTATTGGATTCATCAGATCTAAATAATACAAAAACAGATCTAGCTAATACAATACAATCCAATTCATCACAGCAACAATCACAATTCATCACAGCGCAAATCTAATTAAGTAATATACAAACAATTATTTAACAGCGATAAAACAATTAATTAAATTAAATTAGAAATTCTCACCCATATCTTTCCAATTTGCCAAAATTTAGACGAGCTTTAAATCAGTTCCTGACAGTTCCATCGCGTAGATCGCGGAAATACGATTCTAACGCAATTTGTTTTGTCAAATTCTGATTAAATATGACGAAGTTATTCAATTTTAAACGTTAACGGATTAATTTATGAATTTAAATATAATTAATTATACTAATTACATCACTAGGCCGTTACCCCCTCTTCTTCATCATTCTTCCAGGTGCGTACCCGAACCCATCCACCGATTCCAATCCTCCTTCGTCGCACGCACCACACCCCGCCATCCTCCGATCCAAAGCCACCAACTCGAAGCTCGCACCACCACCTTCCAACGCCTAGACCCCCTTCGAGCTCGCCCCCCCAAGGACCCTGAAATCGATCCCAAAGTCGCAGCGTTTCCACCCTGAAATCGAACCAATGGCTTCAGTGAAATCGATTGTAGCCGTTCAAGCTTTAGAACACAACTCCCTCTAGGTTTTCCCTTTTGGATGATTTGATTTTGCTTAGTGGATTAAGAGATAAATGGGGATGAAATTGGGATTGATTCGGCCATTCGTTCAGGGTAGTGGAGGCTCCTGTAATGTGGAATTAGGGTTTGTAAAGTACTATGTATTTATACAGTGTATTTCCTTTATTATTTAATTATTTAATCAAGAAAATATTTGTTTGTTTATACTAACTCCGAATTGAACCCAACGAATGTCGCCCCTAGCTAATAACCTCCATCCCGGACACAATGGAAGATGTTTCGTAACCCAATTCAATTGTTACGATATGTTTTTCTTTAATTTTAATTATAAATCATTTAATTATTTAATTTAACTGTACATATAAATTCACTGACGCCACATATGGACTCTAAAATTCCAAAAAAATTATTTCTGGATTTCTTTTGTCGATACGGTCCTAACAAGACTAATTTCGTCGAATTCCGAGACTGTTTGAAAAATGGCTATTTTTAAGGCGTTTAAATTTAGTGAAAATTAGTGTCACATCCCTATTAAGTTTCAAAATTAGGCTCACATCCGGTCATAAACTTATTATAAATTTAGTCCTTGTTTTCATTTTTACGTGTTATTCATAATATTTGCATACATGTATGCAAATATTATGAGTGAATATTTGCATACATATATGAAAATATTTTGAATTTTTGCATACATGTATGCAACTATTCTGATTAATAGTTGCATAAATGTATGCAAATATTCTGAACGAATAGTTGCATACATATATGCAAATATTCAAAATAGTTGCATACATGTATGCAACTATTCTGAACGAATATTTGCATACATGTATGCAAATATTTTGAATTTTTGCATACATGTATGCAACTATTCTGATGAATATTTGCATACATGTATGCAAATATTCTAAATTTTTGCATACATGTATGCAACTATTCTGAACGAATATTTGCATATATGTATGCAAATATTCGTTCAGAATAGTTGCACACATGTATGCAACTATTCAAAATATTTGCGTACATGTATGCACCTATTCTGAACGAATATTTGCATACATTTATGCAAATATTCTGAATTTTTGCATACATGTATGCAACTGTTCTGAACGAATATTTGCATACATGTATGCAAATATTCTGAATTGTTGCATACATGTATGCAAATAAATTTGAACTAACGTTGATGAACTGTTGCATAAATATATGCAATTTTTCTAAATAAAAAAAATAGGGACCTAATTTACAATAAGTTTATGACCGGACCTGTGCCTAATTTTGAAACTTAATAGGGACCTGTGCCAAACGGACCCTTAAATTTAACTAAAATAGTCAAAACACATTTTCTCTTGCCACGCTCACATATTAATTCGAAAAATTCTGAAAATTGAAATCTAGCAATAATTTGACATTCCGGTTCCAACAAAAGTGGTTTCGTCGAAAACGGAGGTCGTTTGAAAAATGACTATTTTCAAGGCCAATATATTTAATATTAAAAATACATTTTTAAACAAATAATTTTCGAAACTCGAAATATATAAGTGTTTACTGTTTTTCAATGCAGAAACGTCATTTTGAACTCAATGGAAGTGGTTTCGAGTCGAAATTCCTTCATATGTGAAAAGTAGCCTTTCGGGCCATATATAATATATATATAAATTCTACAGCGACCTTTCGAAAAATTGAATTGGTCATAACTTTTGATTTCCGCTATGAAATTTCAATTTTTCGGATTCGTTAGAAAGATATTTTTAAACAGATTTAGATATTTCTGGTTTCACTCAATTCTGATTTATTTTGAATCCTGTACATTCAGTTAAAGTTTAAAATCAAATTTTCAAACTACCGCGCCATTTCTAACTCCTTTTATAATTAAAATTAAATTATTCATTCTAACTTCGATTTAAATCAACTTACAATCATTTTTATTTTAAATAAATTATTTTAAATATCGAAAACTCATTAAAATCAGTTAAAATAAAATTTTAAATTGGCCTAAAAAATCAGGGTTGTTACAGTCTCCCCCACTTAAAAACTTTTCGTCCTCGAAAAGGAACGAAGCTAAAAGTTGATTAATTAACTAACTAATTTATATATATTTTCTTTCCATTGGTTTAAATAATTTTATTAGTTGATTCACTTTCAAATACATAACTTTTTATATATTCACAAATCATATTTTCCAAAATAGGGTATAATTACAAATACGTATATTATAGGCTTGTCACTCTCAACTCATTCTAGGGCATTACTAACCCCATCTCTAATGAGTTTTCTCATTCCAGGATACTGCTGATCCTATCTCTAATGAGTATTCTTATTGGATATTACTAATCCAATCTCTAATGAGCCTTTTGTTCAGTTCTAATGAGTTGTACCCCAAAGATTTGAGCTAACCAAAGCTCTGATACCAACTGTAACGAGTCGGATTTTGCCCGGCATTAATCGATCGCAAACTCGACCAAAACCGTTCAAATCCCGCCTACGTTAACTTTGGGAATACAACAACATCAGAACAATAACAGCAGACTTTTATAACATTAATAATAAATGTTACATCAGAGTATAGAATATCAGAGTACATTGAATAAAATTACAGCGGAAGATAAATTACAATGTTATAATACATTGCAGCGGAAATAAAATAACTAAGGCAGCGGAAGACAACTATGCTCTGGACACAGCTTTAGGCTTCAATCCAGAATCCTGCTCAAAGTAAGAACCTGTAGACAAACTACTCGACTGCCCGTATGGAAAGAGGGCACCCGAGTTTGTAAAGGTGGAAACAAACAACGGGTCAGTCATGGGACTGGTGTGAGAATTCTTAACTAATTTAACTAATAGTAATAGAGCAAATCCAAGGACCACGCCGCTAGCGCGGAACGGGTTTACTCCAATGGATTGCCGGTGCATAAATGTGTCAGAATAAATAATAAGTAAATCGTACAACAACGTCATGCTTTTGAGAAAAATGGAATCACCATAAGACCCAGGTCCCATCACACAATGCAACACAAACCAGAGGATAGGGTTTTACCTTATAGTGATTAAACATGCTAAATACGGCAAATACGAGTTTAATATTATTATTAGTATATATCAAAACATTTCAAAGTAAATGTATAAATCCTAGGAAGAATAGAATCCCATACTACTATGCCTCCATACTAGTAATACAATCAAATCCGAATGAGGTCGTATTGGAAATTGGTTTCCATCATGAGTCAAGGCTAGGGAGGAGCTCCTACCGATTCGAGACACTCTAGCTAATGTCTCAGGATTCCCCGCAGTGAACCCTTGGAAAGCTGCAGGGCCGGTCCACCATACGAGTTGCGGATTAGTTATTCCTGAACACACGTTTCCCGGTCCTATAGGACCTATCATCCGAGGTGCCTCATTCCATCATCCACATAAGTAAAATGTCGGGCCGTGTTAAAGCCCAAACACCACTTCTAGCTTGAAAGAAACGTGTTGCTCTCCCTGCGTTCCCTTCTCCCGTTTTAGACTCCGCCGGTGTGTGAGGCTCGCGAAGTCACGCTATACACAAAGCTATGCCTAAACAGGCTATGCTTTGATCATCAACCACAAGGCCTGCTTTTCAACAAAGCCTTGATCATATGCATCTTAGCATGCCACATCGTCACTCCATATCACACTACCAATCCTTTGCCGAAATATATGAACGGGTGTTAAGCAAGAGAATAAAATCTCCGCCACCAAACATCCATACATTCGATAGAAGATTAACAACATGATATTTAATGGAGTACGACGTCAGACACACAATCCATTTATAAGCTTATGCTCTGGGTCTGAGCGAAAGCCAAATCCGTACAAATCAACACTACGTCCGGACGGCCACCACTGTAGCCCCTTCAAGGTAGCTACTCCAATCACGGGCATCAGCGGTCGTCGTCCATTCGATATGAAGATCGTCGGTCTTCAATCGCCGTCTTCAACTCTTGAATTTTAAACGTCGTTCAAATTATTTGGAACGAGATAGACTCGGACTTTCCAAATAATTCTCGTATATATATATATATATATAAGTTGGAAATCATTTCATATCGTTAGATTTTAATCTTTATATATAATTATATATAATTCCTTCATCCATTTCATTTTACTATATTTTGCTAACAACAAATCTTCTTATTTATATCCAATACTGATATATATCATCACATACAACAATGTTTTCTTTTATTTTTCAATTTTCATACATATCCTATACACAAAATGTATATTTTGTGTATCGTTCCAATTACAACTAAAATAGGTATTTTGTGTTTCATTCCCATTACAACAAACATGAATATTTTTGTACGTCATCTATAACTTAACAAAAATGAGTATTTTTGTGCCATTTCATTTCCTAACCAAAAATGCAATATATTTTGGTGTCAACTTCATTTCTATACAAATGAATATATTTTTGTTTGTTTAATTTCAATGTAACAAAAATAATAATTTTTCTATTCTTTTAATGCCAAACAAAAATAATAATTTTTATCTCTTTCAATGCAAAACCAAAAATGATCTTGACTTTTTATAATGGCAATGTAAATCCTATTCTTAGGTGACATCATAAAAATGTAATTTTAATTTACAATGTAATATCATACTTTAATTACATAATAAAAATGTAAATTCTAATTTACAGTGCAAATTCTCATTCATAGTTACATATAAAAATGTAAAATTTGATCGCATAGAAAATTCTCATTCATAGTTACATATAAAAATGTAAATTTTGTTCGCATAGAAAATTCTCATTCATAGTTACATATAAAAAATGTAAAATTTGTTCGCATAGAAAATTCTCATTCATAGTTACATATAAAAATGTAAAATTTGTTCGCATAGAAAATTCTCATTCATAGTTACATATAAAAATGTAAAATTTGATCGCATAGAAAATTCTCATTCATATTTACATATAAAAATGTAAAATTTGTTCGCATAGAAAATTCTCATTCATAGTTACATATAAAAAATGTAAAATTTGTTCGCATAGAAAATTCTCATTCATAGTTACATATAAAAATGTAAAATTTGTTCGCATAGAAAATTCTCATTCATAGTTACATATAAAAATGTAAATTTGATTTACAATGCAAGTTCATACTTTTGTTTACATAATAAAAATGTAAATTTTGTTCTAATGCATATTTTTGTCATTCTCTTACATTTGTCAAAATGAATCTTTTGTCATTCTTGTATTTTTATCTTTCTTTTATATTTGACAAAATGAATATTTTGTCATTCTTTTACATTTGATAAAAATGAATCTTTTTATCTTTCTTTTATATTTTTCATATAAAAGTAATTCCTCTTTTTCTAATGACATAAAAAAAAGTGAATTCTATATGTTAACAAATCTTCCATTTCTAATGACATATAAAATGATATTTCATATACTAACCATTTCTATGGATTCTAATTTCATGTAAAAAAAATGATATTACATATATTCACATTTTTCTATCACTTCCAATGATAGAAATTATATATTAACATTTTCTGTGAACTCTAATGAGATATAAGAAGTAAGTTATAATTTCTTAACTTATCTAATGTTTCATGTCATAAATAGAAATGTGATTTTGTCGCTACTCTTTACATTGACAAAAATATGAATTTGTCGCTACTCTTTATATTGACAAAAAATATGAATTTGTCGCTACTCTTTATATTGAAAAAAGAATATGAATTTGTCGCTACTCTTTATATTGACAAAAATATGAATTTGTCGCTACTCTTTATATTGACAAAAAATATGAATTTGTCGCTACTCTTTACATTGACAAAAATATGAATTTGTCGCTACTCTTTACATTGACAAAAATATGAATTTGTCGCTACTCTTTACATTGACAAAAAAATGTGAATTTGTCGCTACTCTTTATATTGACAAAAAAAAAATGAATTTGTCGCTACTCTTTACATTGACAAAAATATGAATTTGTCACTACTCTTTACATTGACTACTCTTTACATTGACAAAAATATGAATTTATCGCTACTCTTTACATTGACAAAAAAAATATGAATTTATCGCTACTCTTTATATTGACAAAAAATGTGAATTTGTCGCTCCTAGTTTCAACAAAAGTGATGATTTATATTGTTGACTCTAATCTCAACAAAATGAGTATTTTGTAGTTCCATTCCACAAAATAAGTAAATTTGTTGTTCAAAATTGTCTATTTAACAACCTAGGACAATTTGGTTTTATCGATTCTAAGTTAACAAAATATGACCATTTGGTTTGTCAATTTTAAATTAACAAAGTATGACAGTTTGGTTTTGTAAATTCCCAAATCGACAAAATATGGAAATTTGGTTTTTCAACAAAACAAACATGAGATATTTGTCATCGACTACACAAACATGAGATGTTTATTTTCAACTATACAAACACGTGATGCTTATTTTCAACTATATAAACAATCCAATTCAGCAGTTAAAAACAAGATGGTATTTTAACTGTTTAATATAAATAAAATAAACATGACAAAATATGATATTGCATTTGGATCAAAGATTCTAATCTAATCCATACCACAAACAAGATAATATTTTTAATTGGATTAAAAATTCTAGTTTAATCCAATTTACAAACCATGATGATTTTTGTTGGATTCATCAGATCTAAATAATACAATAACAGATCTAGCTAATACAATACAATCCAATTCATCACAGCAACAATCACAATTCATCACAGCGCGAATCTAATTAAGTAATATACAAACAATTATTTAACAGCGATAAAATAATTAATTAAATTAAATAAAATTAGAAATTCTCACCCATATCTTTCCAATTTGCCAAAATTTAGGCGAGCTTTAAATCAGTTCCTGACAGTTCCATCGCGTAGATCGCGGAAATACGATTCCAACGCAATTTGTTTTGTCGAATTCTGATTAAATATGACGAAGTTATTCAATTTTAAACGTTAACGGATTAATTTATGAATTTAAATATAATTAATTATACTAATTACATCACTAGGCCGTTACCCCCTCTTCTTCATCATTCTTCCAGGTGCGTACCCGAACCCATCCACCGATTCCAATCCTCCTCCGTCGCACGCACCACACCCCGCCATCCTCCGATCCAAAGCCACCAACTCGAAGCTCGCACCACCACCTTCCAGCGCCTTGAACCCCTTCGAGCTCGCCCCCCCTTAGATCCTGAAATTGATCCCAAAGTCGCAGCGTTTCCACCCCAAAATCGAACCAATGGCTTCACTGAAATCGATCGTACCCGTTCAAGCTTTAGAACACAACTCCCTCTAGGTTTTCCCTTTTGGATGATTTGATTTTGCTTAGTGTATTAAGAGATAAATGGGGATGAAATTGGGATTGATTCGGCCATTCGTTCAGGGTAGTGGCGGCTCCTGTAATGTGGAATTAGGGTTTGTAAAGTACGGTGTATTTATACAGTGTATTTCCTTTATTATTTAATTATTTAATCAAGAAAATATTTGTTTGTTTATACTAACTCCGAATTGAACCCAACGAATGTCGCCCCTAGCCAATAACCCCCATCCCGGACACAATGGAACATGTTTCGTAACCCAATTCAATTGTTACGATATGTTTTTCTTTAATTTTAATTATAAATCATTTAATTATTTAATTTAACTGTACATATAAATTCACCGAGGTCACATATGGACTCTAAAAATTCCAAAAAAATTATTTTTGGCTTTCTTTTGTCGATACGGTCCTAACAAGACTAATTCGTCGAATTCCGAGACTGTTTGAAAAATGGCTATTTTTAAGGCGTTTAAATTTAACTAAAATAGTCAAAACACATTTTATCTTGTCACGCTCACATATTAATTCGAAAAATTCTGGAAATTGAAATCTAGCAATAATTTGACATTCCGGTTCCAACAAAAGTGGTTTCGTCGAAAACGGAGGTCGTTTGAAAAATGACTATTTTCAAGGCCAATATATTTAATATTAAAAATACATTTTTAAACAAATAATTTTCGAAACTCGAAATATATAAGTGTTCACTGTTTTTCAATACAGAAACGACATTTTGAACTCAATGGAAGTGGTTTCGAGTCGAAATTCCTTCATATGTGAAAAGTAGCCTTTCGGGCCATATATAATATATATATAAATTCTACAGCGACCTTTCTAAAAATTGAGTTAGCCATAACTTTTGATTTCCGCTATGAAATTTCAATTTTTCGGATTCGTTAGGAAGATATTTTTAAACAGATTTAGATATTTCTGGTTTCACTCAATTCTGATTTATTTTGAATCCTGTACATTCAGTTAAAGTTTAAAATCAAATTTTCAAACTACCGCGCCATTTTTAACTCCTTTTATAATTAAAATTAAATTATTCATTCTAACTTCGATTTAAATCAACTTTCAATCATTTTTATTTTAAATAAATTATTTTAAATAACGAAAACTCATTAAAATCACTTAAAATATAATTTTAAATTGGCCCCAAAAATCAGGGTTGTTACAGATCCGGGATGTCAAATTATTGCTAGGTTTCAGGTTCCATAATTTTTGAAGTTAATATGTGAGCGTGGCGAAGGAAAATGTGTTTGGTTAATTACAGTTAAATTGGATTGACCAGAAAATGGCCATTTTTCAAACGGTCTCAAAATTCAACGAAACTAGTTTTGTTGGGACCGTATCGTCAAAACATTGCTAGATTTATTTTTCGGGAATTTTTAGAATCAGTATATGGCCCCGGCAAATTGAAATGTACGTTTAAATCAAATATTGAATGTTATATATTTTAATTTGAAGGAAAACTGACTGAAACAGTCGAATGGGCCTTCGAAACATTTCCCATAGTGTTCGGAATGGGGGTATTACGCTCGGGACGACAGTCGGTGGACTCGATTCTGAGCTCGAATGGAAAAGTTTCTATTTTTGGAAATTAAAATTAATATAAATACCCCGACCAATCATATTTCGGTCAAAACCCTCATTAACCTCCCCGCTTGGTCAACGCGCGCCTCCACCCTCGTTTTGAACGACGGAAAACACTCGAATTTTCCCCGCTTGATTTCTCCACCTATACTCAATAAAATCAAGTGCTTCTTTGGGGAAATTTGAAGTACTATTCACGATCTCTAAATCCATATAAACTTCATAATTTATGGTTGTGTATTTGCTGCGAATCGCCCCCTGAAAGTCCCGTCGTTCACCACCGAACTGCTCCTTCCCTAGGCGTGCGAGTTCGACGTGGTGGGTCCCTCTAGGCGCGCCGTTCAGAGCTCTTCCTCTTGGTAGCTTCGGATCGTCGCGAAGTGTAGTGTCTTGGTCGCAAAAGGAAACCCTAGTTTTGAAGGGTTGAAGTGGAGCGTCGGCCTGAAGTGTGTAAAGGAAGAAGAAGGTGTTTTTATTTTATTTTATTTATTGTTTCTCTTTAAAAAGTGATCCACCTTTATAAAATCATATCTTTCTCATACGGTAACGAAATTCGATGAAATAGGAAACGTCGGGACCGTGAGAACGTCCTCTACATTCTAGAAGAGACCGCATATTTTTCTGAGCCATCTGCAATTTTTGGTGGAGTGGAACCCAATGTGAGATTTCTAAATTATAAAAGATATGGAAACAACGATGTATAAATTATATAGTTGATGTATGAGTTATATAAGCGTTGTACACCAGATGTATAAGCGTTGTATAAGTTGTATGTTCGATGTATAAGTTATATATGCGTTGTAAAAGGTGATATATGAGTGGAAATAAATTGAAATGAAATCGAAATATAGTTATATACGTGTATATATATATATACTCCCCTCGTCCACAGACCATGGACGATATATATTGGTTGTGATATTGTTTGGATTATTGGTTGATGTGAAATTTGGTGAATATCATGAATGGTTGATTGGAAATGACTAATTGTGGTTGAAATCCCTATAGGATTAGTATATGGGAAAAATTCGTCTGCGTACGAACTAGATATTGAAAATCCCCATTGTCAAAAACCGCGAGGTTATAAGGTAGAGCGAGGAGCCGTACTAGGGACGGTGCCGGTTTTAACTACCCTGCCGTTATGCTGCCGAAATTTTCAATAATATTCATGTGTTAGAATAATTTTCGTGTGTTGAAACTATATTTGTGTGTTGAATGTAGTTCATGTGTTGAATAAATTGTTTTACAATAAAAATCACATTTTTATTATCTATATAGATTATATAAAATATTAGTATTTTAAATAAATTGTTTTAACACCAAAAATAACATTTTTACCTTATGTATGAACTATATAAAATAATCGTGTTTTGAAATAAATTGCTTTACAATAAAAATCACATTTTTATTATATATATATAAACTATAGAAAATATTCATGTGTTGAATAGAAATTCATGTGTTGAACGAAGCTCATGTGTTGAATAAATTCTTTGAAAGATAAAAATATCATTTTTATTATATATATCAACTATAGAAAACATTCGTGTGTTGAATAAAGAACTAGAACGATAAAAATCATATTTTTATCGTATGTGTGAAGTCAAAAACATTCATGTGTTGAATAAAGAACTAGAACGATAAAAATCATATTTTTATCGTATGTGTGAAGTCAAAAACATTCATGTGTTGAATATATAGATTGAACAATAAAATCTACATTTTTATTATGAAAATGAAGTGCTAAAATTATTCATGTGTTGAATAAATATTTTTGACGATAAAAATCTCATTTTTATCATTTATATGAAATGAATATAGTTTTGAAATCGAAGAAAAAATTATATTTATATACATTTACATAAATATAATTAAAATAAATCAAATAACGAAGCTGCAGTTTGTGTTTTGAAACCGTGATTTCAAACGACTAGTGCGGGAGATCTGACCGTCGGATTTTCCAGAAACCGAAACCGTTGGGTTCGCTTTGGAAATATCTTTCCAACGACACTCACTTTGTGAAGATCCAACGGTTGGATTGTCTGGAATTTTTAATTCAAATCTGAAGAAAAACAGCGCCATAATCGATTATATATATATTTAATTAAATTAAATCGAATAACGACGCTGCAGTTCATATTTTGAAATCGTAACTTCAAACGATTAGTGCGGGAGATCCGACCGTCGGATTTTCCCGAAACTGAAACCGTTGGATTCGTTTTGAAAAGATCTTTCTAATGATATAAAATTTGTGAAGATCCAATGGTTAGATTTTCAGATATGTGTAAATCAAATCTGAAGAAAAACAGCTCCACGGCCGCGTTAGGGCCTGAAGTGTCGTTTGAGTGAATTGGCTATTTTTAAATAAATAAAAATAGCGATAAATCATGATAAAATATTATAAACGATATGGAATGGAAATAAACTGAATTTTCTCGGTTTATGTGATGTTTGATGGTTGAATGTGTTGGGCGTGAAAATTACATTAAAGAACAGAATTAGTGATATCGAATAATTTAACCATTGAAATGAATTGATTTGAAATTCTAAATATATGTGAATTATTTGAAAAGGCCGAGTTGATTCTCATTTCAAATAATTGATCGACGAGTGAAAGTCGAAGATATGAAGACGGTGCAAGACCGATGATCTTCACGTCGAATGGAGGCGTGCTACTGATGCTCATGATAGGAGTAGCTACCTTGAAGGCGCTGAAGTAGTAGCCGTCTGGACGTACTTGTTGATTGTACGAATATGCGAGGTATTGGGTGCCTCCGGTTTCGTTCAGACCCAGAACGAACTTGTAAATGGACTGTGTGTCTGACATTGGATTTTGTTCTGTGCTGATTGATCTCTATTAAATATATATCTGTCTGGCGGCAGAGAATTTATTCTCTTGCTTAACGCTCTTCTCTAAGACGTACGAGCTCAGAGGTTATATATCGATAGAAATCGGTCGCATGGAGTGAATTGCCTGTGTGGCATGCCTAAGTGGCAGGTGATCAAGGCTTCTGTTGAAAAGCAAAGTCTGGTGGTTGATGATCAAAGCACGGCCTGTGTGGCATAGCTTTGTGTGTAACGGGAATTCGCGAGCCTCACAACCCGGTATGGACCAGAAACAGGAGAAGGATCCAGGGAGGACATGCGTTTCTTTCTAGCTAGGGTGGTGTCAGTGACCTACCAGCCCTGACATTTATATTATTTTCATCTGTGTGGTTGTTGTTGTTGCGAGGCGCCTCGGATATATCGGTGACTATGTGTAGCCGATGGAGTCGTAGGACTCATTTACGCCCCAAAGGGCGGGGAAACGCAGTGTTCAGGCATTTTAATCCACATCGGTGGACCGTCCCTGTGGCTCCTAAGGCTTGACTGAGTACTTGCCCCAGGCTCGGGCTAGAGAGTCTCGAATTCGGTAAGGACTATCTTTTGCCTTGGTTCATGACGGAAATCCAATTTCCAAATACGGGATCGTGCGGTTTTGATTGTATACCTATTTATGGCGACATAGTGGTATGGGGCATTAATGCCGTCTATGATTGATACTTATGATTTGAAATTGTTTTTGAAACATATAAACACTAGTAATAATATAAAATGCTTTTGTTTTATTCGTATCAAGCATATTTTGGCCATTATAATGTAAAACTCTATCCTCCGGTTTGTGTTGCATTGTGTGATGGGAACTTAGTCTTATAATGGCTTCACTTTTATATATAGCATTGCGATGTTTAAAAGATTTACTTATTTTAAAGCACTGGCAATCCAATGGAGTAAACCCATTCTGCGAAAGTGGCGTGGTCCTGTGATTAGCCAAATTGTAAAATGTGTTAAGTAGATTTCTCATACCAGTCCCACGACTGACTCGTAGTTTGTTTCACTTGCAAACTCGGGTGCCACTATTTCTACATGGGCAGCCTTGTATTCAGGTTTTAGCAGGCTCTTTCTGGATAGCTGGAGCTGAAGATGGATTTTATCATTTATCTCTTTTTATGTTGTTCAGCTCCTATTGTACATATTATGTTTGTTTTCCGCTGTAGACATTTATGTATAGCTGAACTGTATTTTGCACAAATATGATCCTGTATACTGTGTAACTTTGATGATTATGTTTATCCAGTGTATTCTATTGTACATTATCTGGTGTATTTATTTCTGTTCTGCTGTTATCTGTTTATGTGTTATATTCCAAAGATTACCCTTGCCACCGTCTTATCGGGGTTCGGGGCCGTCAAAAACGTGGTATCAGAGCTTTGGTTAAGCTTAGTTCTGGAATATAACACAGGAATGAGCTCGTCAGAAATAGAACCAGTAGTGTTCTAGGACGAGTAACTCATTACAGATAGGATCAGTAATATCCTTGTACGAGAATAGCAGAATGTAATACACCTCGATAGACACATTTACGTTTAAGTATATGTCTCCATGCTTTGAAATATCTTTTCTGTTGACCTGACACTTGGTCTGCTATTTGCAGAAGTACTAGAAAATGAGTGTCAGAAACAGAAGGAATGCAGAACCAGATCTAGAGGCTCTATTTAAGAGATATCGAAATCTAGGTGGAGCACAATTCTCGGGCAATGAATCCCTTATTCAAACTCAAGCTTGGATGAGTTCTGCTGAAAGAATTTTTGAGCGTGTCCAGCTGAGAGATGATCAGAAAAGATTAGTGGCATCTTGGGCTCTCAAAGAAGAAGTGTTAATCTGGTGGGAAATGGGTACTAAGGATAATCCAGAAGGTAATATTACCTGGGATAGATTTAAAGAAATTTTCAGTAAAAAAATTATTCCTCCAGAAGCAACTGAGCGGTTATGTGATGAATTTTCTTATCTGATACAAGGAGATATGAATATCCCAGAATATCATAAGAGATTCAACGAACTTTCTCATTTTGCCCCTTATCTAATTCAAGATCCAAAGAGGAAGAATCTAAGGTTTATTAATGGTCTTCAAAGAAGATACCAGAATAGTGTAATGGGCCATGTGAAGCTTCTTTTTTCTTAAATGATATATATGGCTTATCAGTATGAAGATCTAGATAAGCGAGGCCTTTTTGTCGATGAAGAGGAAGTCAGCACTAGCAGTAAAAGGAAATCTGAAGCTGATAGCCCAGAGACGAGTGCACAGCCTGAGGCCGGTACGAAGTCTGAGCTAAAAAAGAAGCCTAGATTCAATCGGGAAAAGGTTAAGTCTGAGAAAGGACCAGCAACAACTGCAGTTAAGTCTGAGAAAGGACCAGTAACAACTGCCACATGCTCTAACTGCAAGAAGCAAGGATATCTGTCGATAAGTTGCAAATCTCTGAAGAAACGAATAAAGGGTGGGTCTAAACCCAATGAGGAGCAAAATAAGTCTCATGGTTCAAGGGGACGCCATAAGTGTCACCAGACAGGTCATCTCGCTAGAAATTGGCTGCTATCCGGAAAATCTGAAGTAGTTTAGGTAAATAACGTAGCAGAAACTTCTGAAACCTCAGCTAGTCAGGGAAAATCAGATGTTTTGGAAGGCACGCTTAGTGTCAAAAACATTCCGGTTAAAGTATTGTTTGATACAGGCGCGTCGAGAAGCTTTATTGCAAAGAGTGCGGTTAAGAAATTGGATTTGAAATTGAAAAAGCTGAAAGAACCCATAACCGTCCATAATCCGGTTGGGGGTTCCCTCGATCTTAGTTGGGTTTGTGGGGTACATGTTTCTTTATCTCATTATCAGTTTCCTTGTATCTCGATCGTCATGAATTTTACCGAATTCGATCTTATTTTAGGATTGGATTGGTTAACCAAATACGAAGCAGAGGTTAAATGTGCAAAAAGGATTGTCAAGGTTAAAACGAAGCTTGCCAATTTTGTAATTCCCTGTGAAGGTCCGAATTCTGATAGAAAAGACTTCTGGGCAGCACTAGATGTTTCTCCTGCTCAAATAGAACCTGTTCCTGTCGTTACAGAGAATATTCCAGTCGACATAGAAAATATCCCAGTTGTCAAGAACTATGCGGATGTGTTCGAAGAAGTTGTTAGCTTACCTCCGTAGAGAGAAATCGATTTTAAAATCTCTTTAGTTCTGAATGCAAGGCCAGTAGTTCACGCTATTCAAAGAATGACGTTGAAAGAGAAAGAAGAGTTAGATAATCAAATTCGACAACTTGTATGGAAAGGTCTGATCAGGCCTAGTTTCTCTGATTGGGGAGCAGCAGTGGTATTTGTCCCGAAGTCAGACGGTACTCTCAGACTTTGTGTGGATTATCGTGACTTGAATAAGCAGACGCTGAAAAATAAATATCCATTGCCGCGGATTGATGATTTGTTGGATCGATTGAATGGCGCACAAGTGTTTTCATGGATGGACCTAGCTACAGGATTCCATCAGCTTCGTATTGCCGAAGAGTGTGTTCCTTTGACAGCATTCAGAGGCCCAGATTTAATCTACGAGTGGTTAGTAATGTCGTTCGGCTTATGTAATGCTCCAGCTTATTTTGTCAATCTAATGAACCGAGTATTCAGAGGAGTATTGAATAAATTTGTTCTGGTTTTCATTGCTGATATATTGATCTTCTCGAAATCAGAAAGCGAACATGAAAACATTTGGAACAAGTGTTAGAAATTCTGAGAAAGAATGTGTTGAAAGAAAAGTTTTCCAAATGTATATTCTGGCAAGAAGAAGTAAAATTTCTTGGCCACGTCATGTCAAAGGAAGGAATTCCAGTGGATCCCAGTAAAATCACTGCTATTCAGAACTGGAAACAGCCTCGAACGCCCACAGAAGTCAGAAGTTTTCTCAGATTGGCCAGCTATTATCAGAAGTTCATTAAGAATTTTTTGAAGATATCCAGTCACTTTAACAAAGCTTACTAAGAAATATTCGAGATTCAACTGGACTCCCGAATGTGAGGCAGCTTTCCAGGAGCAAGTTAAAATTGACGACTGCTCCAGTGCTCACAATTATTGACGGCAATCAGTATTTACAAGTCTGGACCGATGCTTCTAAAGAAAGCCTTGGCGCAGTGTTAATGCAAAGAGGCCATGTAGTCGCTTATGCTAGCCGTCAATTGAAAGTACATGAAAAGAATTATGTAACTCACGATCTTGAATTGCTAGCTATCGTGTTTGCTATGAAAATCTGGAGGCATTATCTATTGGGTGAGAAGTTTGAATTATACACTGATCATCAATCATTGAAATATTTATTCACCCAGAAAGATCTGAATATGAGGCAGCAGCGTTGGTTAGAATTTCTCGCGGCATATGATCTTGATATTTTATATACTCCGGGGAAAGCCAATGTTGTGGCTGATGCGCTCAGCAGGAAGAATGTGATCATCGCCAGTATTATCATTACACCATCGTTGACTGATAAAATAGCTATTCTTCAGAAAGACGATAGTTTTATTAAGGAGATGATCAGAAGAATTCAAAAGGGCGAGGTCTCCAGTTTCAAGGTGGATAGCGCATGAGTTCTGAGATTGAAAGGAAGGATTTGTGTTCCCGACAACATTGAGCTCAAAAGGGAAGTATTGGACGAGTGTCACAAGTCCAAGCTGTGTATCCACCCAAGGGTTAGTAAAATGTATAATGACCTCAAGCGAACTTTCTGGTGGAAGGCAATGAAAAGAGATATCTCTATATATGTTAGCCGGTGTTCTACTTGTCAACAAGTCAAAAGCGATCAGCAGAAGCTCGCTGGATTGTTGCAACCTTTGGAAATTCCAGGTGGAAAGTGGGAACAGATTTCTGTGGATTTCATAGATGGTTTTCCCAAAACCAGGAAGGGAAATGACAGTATTTGGGTGATCGTAGATCGTTTCACGAAGACCGCCCATTTCATACCTGTCAAATCGAATAGAACTGCTCAGAGTTTGGCGCAGGTTTATTTCAAAGAAATTGTTAGACTGCATGGAGTTCCCATGAGTATCGTAAGCGACCATGACCTGATTTTTGCTAGTAAATTCTGGGAAGCATTCCAAGCAGAATTGGTGACGAAACTGAACTTGATCACCGCATATCATCCTCAAACAGATGGTCAAACTGAGAGGGTGAATCGTATTCTAGAAGATTTATTGCGGGCTTGTGTTATTGATTTTGGTGGATCATGGGAAGACCATTTGCATTTGGCCGAGTTCTCATACAACAACAGCTGCCAAGCGAGCCTGACAATGTCACCATTCGAAGCATTGTATGGTAGACCATGCCGATCTCCTGCTTGTTGGGTAGAACCTGGTGATAGACTTGTACTGGGACCCGATATGATTCGCGAAGCTACGGACAAAGTCAATTTCGTTAAAAAACTATTACTCGCCGCTCAAAGCCGAAAGAAAAGCTATGCAGATAAGAGAAGAAGAGATATATCATTTGCTGTTGGCGACCACATGTGTTTGAAAGTATCTCCGAAGAGAGGAGTAATCCGGTTTGGTAAAACAGGGAAATTGGCGCCCAAATTTATTGGTCTGTTTCCTATTCTGGAACGGGTTGGAACTCTAGCTTATAGGGTTCAATTACCTGATTGGTTGCCTGGAGTACATAATGTGTTTCACGTATCTCAACTTCGAAAGCATGTTCATGATCCAGACTTGATCGTGGAAGAAGCAGCGCAATGGGATATAGAAATTACTCCAGAATTGGCTGTGAGAAGAGAGCCGCTAAAGATAATTGGCAAAGAAACCAAAGAACTGAGGAACAATAAGGTTCACTTAGTCAAAGTACAATGGAGTGGAGATCCGCGAGATTGTACTTGGGAAACAGAGGAAAGCATTAAGAAAGTCTATCCTAAGTGCAGGGTGGATATCTCTGATTGACTCTGGTGCAAGGTACATTTACCATACTTTGCATTACCATTTTGTTCTCTACTTTGTTGTTGTTTTCTTTTCATGCATGTAAACTTTTTAATTATATAGTCTGAATGATTTTAAAAGAGTATATGAATTGTTTAGTGTATTTTTGAAAAGTTAAAAACAAATTGATTGATGTTTGCGTTGTGTGATTATGGATTAGATTAATTGAATTATTAAAATGATAGTTAATTTAATCAATGAGAGAATGAAGTTAAAGGTATGCCATTGAACAAGTATTGAACTGATTTAGAAATAGATAGAAATATATACATGTGCATTATATATGTGTGAACAGGTTATGGATAAACAACTAAGCAGAGGAATAAAATTGTTTGCCCGACAAATAGGTACATGTTTATTGTATTTCTTGGGATTTGATGATTTTATGAGCCGATTGGCTAGCCGCTTGGCTTTTCCTTTCTCTTTTGGATTGGTGAGGGCCATGGGAGGCTATTTGAAATATCCCCAAGTCCCCCGTGCAAAGGAGGTTATAGAGATTTTTTTCGAAAATTTAGGGTGTTAGCCAAATTTTTAAAGAATTTGAAAATTCTTAGAAACTGAAAAGTTGGAGAATGGAAGCCAGATTGAAAGTTGAGTTAGTAAATTAAACCACTTTCGACTTTGTTCCTTTTCGGGGACGAAAAGTTTTAAATGGGGGAGATTGTAACAACCCGGAAAATCTGAGCTAGTTTAAAATTTTTAATTTGGATATTTTAGTGGATTTTAAATATTTAAAGTAAATATTTTAAATAATAACGAAGAAGAGTAAGTTTGAATTGACGTTTGAAAATAAATATAATTATTTTAAATTATAAACAAGGCCTGAAATGGCGCTGCAGTTTCAAAATTTCAATTCAAACTTTGAATGACTGTACCGGGTGCAAAATAAAATGGATTTTAGTGAAACCAAAAATATTTAAATCTGTTAGTGAATATCTTTCTAACGAATCTGAAAAATCGAAGTTACATAGCGGGAGTCAAAAGTTATGGCCAAATGAATTTTCAGAAAGGTCGCTATAGGGAATATATAGCCCTTGAAAATAGACATTTTGCATACGACCTCAGAATTTGACGAAACCACTTTTGTTGGATCCGGGATGTAAAATTATTGCTAGGTTTCAAATTCCATAATTTTTGAAGTTAATATGTGAGCGTGGCGAAGGAAAATGTGTTTGGTCAATTATAGTTAAATTGGATCGACCAGAAAATGGCCGTTTTTCAAACGGTCTCAGAATTCGATGAAACTAGTTTTGTTGGGACCGTATCGTCAAAACATAGCTAGTTTTCTTTTTCGAGAATTTTTAGAATCAGTATGTGGCCCCGACAAATTGAAATGTACGTTTAAATCAAATATTGAATGTTATATATTTTAATTTGAAGGAAAACTAATTGAAACAGTCGAATGGGCCTTCGAAACATATCCCATAGTGTTCGGAATGGGGGTATTATGCTAGGGACGACAGTCGGTGGACTCGATTCTGAGCTCGAATGGAAAAGTTTCTATTTTTGGAAATTAAAATTAATATAAATACCCCGACCAATCATATTTCGGTCAAAACCCTCATTAACCTCCCCGCTTGGTCAACGCGCCCCTCCACCCTCGTTTTGAACGATGGAAAACACTCGAATTTTCCCCGCTTGATTTCTCCACCTACACTCAATAAAATCAAGTGCTTCTTTGGGGAAATTTGAAGTACTATTCACGAGCTCTAAATCCATATAAACTTCATAATTTATGGTTGTGTATTTGCTGCGAATCGCCCCCTGAAAGTCCCGTCGTTCACCACCGAACTGCTCCTCCCCTGCGCGTGCGAGTTTTACGTGGTGGGTCCCTCTAGGCGCGCCGTTCAGAGCTCTTCCTCGTGGTAGCTTCGGATCGTCGCGAAGTGTAGTGTCTTGGTCGCAAAAGGAAACCCTAGTTTTGAAGGGTTGAAGTGGAGCGTCGGCTGAAGTGTGTAAAGGAAGAAGAGGGTGTTTTATTTTATTTTATTTATTATTTCTCTTTAAAAAGTGATCCACCTTTATAAAATCATATCTTTCTCATACGGTAACGAAATTCGATGAAACAGGAAATGTCGGGACCGTGAGAACGTCCACTACATTCTAGAAGAGATCGCATATTTTTCTGAGCCTTCTGCAATTTTTGGTGGAGTGGAACCCAATGTGAGATTTCTAAATTATAAACGATATGGAAACAACGATGTATAAATTATATAGTCGATGTATGAGTTATATAAGCGTTGTATGCCACATGTATAAGCGTTGTATTGTATGTTCGATGTATAAGTTATATATGCGTTGTAAAAGGTGATATATGAGTGGAAATAAATTGAAATGAAATTGAAATATAGTTATATACGTATGTATATATATATATATATACACACTCCCCTCGTCCACAGGCCATGGACGATATATATTGGTTGTGATATTGTTTGGATGATTAGTTGATGTGAAATTTGGTGAATATCATGAATGGTTGATTGGAAATGATTAATTGTGGTTGAAATCCCAATAGGATTAGTATATGGGAAAAATTCGTCTACATACGAACTAGATATTGAAAATCCCCATTGTCAAAAACCGCGAGGTTTTAAGGTAGAGCGAGGAGCCGTACTAGGGACGGTGCCGGTTTTAACTACCATGCCGTTATGCTGCCGAAATTTTCAATAATATTCATGTGTTAGAATAATTTTCATGTATTGAAACTATATTCGTGTGTTGAATAGAAATTCATGTGTTGAATGAAGTTTATGTGTTGAATAAATTGTTTTACAATAAAAATCACATTTTTATTATCTATATAGATTATATAAAATATTAGTATTTTAAATAAATTGTTTTTACACCAAAAATAACATTTTTACCTTATGTATGAACTATATAAAATTATCGTGTTTTGAAATAAATTGCTTTACAATAAAAATCACATTTTTATTATATGTATAAACTATAGAAAATATTCATGTGTTGAATAGAAATTCATGTGTTGAATGAAGCTCATGTGTTGAATAAATTCTTTGAAAGATAAAAATAACATTTTTATTATATATATCAACTATAGAAAATATTCATGTGTTGAATAAAGAACTAGAACGATAAAAAACATATTTTTATCGTATGTGTGAAGTCAAAAACATTCATGTGTTGAATATATATATTGAACAATAAAATCTACATTTTTATTGTGAAAATGAAGTGCTAAAAATATTCATGTGTTGAATAAATATTTTTGACGATAAAAATCTCATTTTTATCAAATATATGAAATGAATATAGTTTTGAAATCGAAGAAAGAATTATATTTATATATATTTATATAAATATAATTAAAATAAATCGAATAACGAAGCTGCAGTTCGTGTTTTGAAACCGTGATTTCAAACGACTAGTATGGGAGATCCGACCGTCAGATTTTCCCGAAACCGAAACCGTTGGGTTCGCTTTGGAAATATCTTTCCAACGACACCCACTTTGTGAAGACCCAACGGTTGGATTGTCTAAAATGTTTAATTCAAATATGAAGAAAAACAGCGCCAGAATCGATTATATATATATATATAATTAAATTAAATCGAATAACGACGCTGTAGTTCGTATTTTGAAATCATAACTTCAAACGATTAGTGCGGGAGATCTGACCGTCGGATTTTCCCGAAACTGAAACTGTTGGATTCGTTTTGAAAATATATTTCTAATGATATAAAATTTGTGAAGATCCAATGGTTAGATTTTTAGATATGCGTAAATCAAATTTGAAGAAAAACAGCGCCACGGCCGCTATATGGCCTGAAGTGTCGTTTGAGTGAATTGGCTATTTTTAAATAAATAAAAATAGCGATAATCGTGGTAAAATATTATAAACGATATGGAATGGAAATAAACTGAATTTGCTCGGTTTATGTGATGTTTGATGGTTGAATGTGTTGGGCGTGAAAATTACATTAAAGAACAGAATTAGTGATATCGAATAATTTAACCATTGAAATGAATTGATTTGAAATTCTAAATATACGTGAATTATTTGAAAAGGCCGAGTTGATTCTCATTTCAAATAATTGATCGACGAGTGAAAGTCGAAGATATGAAGACGGTGCAAGACCGATGATCTTCACGTCGAATGGAGGGGTGCTACTGATGCTCATGATAGGAGTTACTACCTTGAAGGGGCTGAAGTAGTAGCCGTCCGGACGTACTAGTTGATTGTACGGATATGCGAGGTATTGAGTGCCTTCGGTTTCATTCAGACCTAGAATGAACTTGTAAATGGACTGTGTGTCTGACATTGGATTTTGTTCTGTGCTGATTGATCTCTATTAAATATATATCTGTTTGGCGGCGGAGAATTTATTATCTTGCTTAATGCCCTTCTCTGAGATGTACGAGCTCAGAGGTTATATATCGATAGAAATCAGTCGCATGGAGTGAATTGCCTGTGTGGCATGCTTAAGTGGCAGGTGATCAAGACTTCTGTTGAAAAGCAAAGTCTTGTGGTTGATGATTAAAGCACGGCCTATGTGGCATAGCTTTGTGTATAACGGGAATTCGCGAGCCTCACACCCCGGTATGGACCAGAAACGGGAGAAGGATCCAGGGAGGACATGCGTTTCTTTCTAGCTAGGGTGGTGTCAGTGACCTACCAGCCCTGACATTTATATTATTTTCACCTGTCTGGTTGTTGTTGTTGTTGCGAGGTGCCTCGGATATATCGGTGACTATGTGGAGCCGATGGAGTCGTAGGACTCATTTACGCCCCAAAGGGCGGGGAAACGCAGTGTTCATGCATTTTAATCCACATCGGTGGACCGGCCCTGTGGCTCCTAAGGCTTGACTGAGTACTTGCCTGAGGCTTGGGCTAGAGAGTATCGAATTCGGTAAGGACTATCTTTTGCCTTGGTTCATGACGGAAATCCAATTTCCAAATACGACATCGGGCGGTTTTGATTGTATACCTATTTATGGCGACATAGTGGTATGGGGGATTAATGTCGTCTATGATTGATACTTATGATTTGAAATTGTTTTTGAAACATATAAACACTAGTAATAATATAAAATGCTTTTGTTTTACTCGTATCAAGCATATTTTGGCCATTATAAGGTAAAACTCTATCCTTCGGTTTGTGTTGCATTGTGTGATGGGAACCGAGTCTTATAATGGCTTCATTTTTATAAAAAGCATTGCGATGTTTAAAAGATTTACTTATTTTAAAGCACTGGCAATTCAATGGAGTAAACCCGTTCCGCGAAAGTGGCGTGGCCTTGTGATTAGCCATATTGTAAAATGTGTTAAGTAGATTTCTCATACTAGTCCCATGACTGACTCGTAGTTTGTTTCACTTACAAACTCGGGTGCCCCTATTTCTACACGGGCAGCCTTGTATTCAGGTTTTAGCAGGCTCTTTCTGGATAGCTGGAGCTGAAGATGGATTCTATTATTTATCTCTTTTTATGCTGTTCAGCTCCTATTGTACATATTATGTTTGTTTTCCGCTGTAGACATTTATGTATAGCTGAACTGTGTTTTGTACTAAGTATGATCCTGTATACTGTGTAACTCTGATGATTATGTTTATCCAGTGTATTCTATTGTACATTATCTGGTGTATTTATTTATTTCTGTTCTGTTGTTATCTGTTTATGTGTTATATTCCAATACCCTTGCCACCGTCTTATCGGGGTTCGGGGTCGTCAAAAACGTGGTATCAGAGCTTTGGTTAAGCTTAGTTCTGGAATATAACATAGGAACGAGCTCCTCAGAAATAGAACCAGTAGTGTTCTAGGACGAGTAACTCATTACAGATAGGATCAGTAATATCCTTGTATGAGAATAGAATAATGAAATACACCTCGATAGACACATTTACGTTTAAGTATATGTCTCCATGTTTTGAAATATCTTTTCTGTTGACCTGACACTTGGTCTGCTATTTGCAGAAGTACTAGAAAATGAGTGTCAGAAACAAAAGGAATGCAGAACCAGATCTAGAGGCTCTATTTAAGAGATATCGAAATCTAGGTGGAGCACAATTCTCAGGCAATGAATCCCTTAATCAAACTCAAGCTTGGATGAGTTCTACTGAAAGAATTTTTGAGCGTTTCCAGCTGAAAGATGATCAGAAAAGATTAGTGGCATATTGGGCTCTCAAAGAAGAAGCGTTAATCTGGTGGGAAACGGTTACTAAGGATAATCCAGAAGGTAATATTACCTGGGATAGATTTAAAGAAATTTTCAGTAAAAAAATTATTCCTCCAGAAGCAACTGAGCGGTTATGTGATGAATTTTCTTATCTGATGCAAGGAGATATGAATATCCTAGAATATCATAAGAGATTCAATGAACTTTCTCATTTTGCCCCTCATCTGATTCAAGATCCAAAGAGGAAGAATCTAAGGTTTATTAATGGTCTTCAAAGAAGATACCAGAATAGTGTGATGGGCCATGTGAAGCTTCCTTTCTCTGAAATGATATACATGGCTTATCAATATGAAGATCTAGATAAGCGAGGCCTTTTTGTCGATGAAGAGGAAGTCAGCACTAGCAGTAAAATGAAATCTGAAGCTGATAGCCCAGAGACGAGTGCACAGCCTGAGGCCGATATGAAGTCTGAGCTCAGAAAGAAGCCTAGATTCAGTCGGGAAAAGGTTAAGTCTGAGAAAGGACCAGTAACAACTGCCACGTGCTCTAACTGCAAGAACCAAGGACATCTGTCGATAAGTTGCAAATCTCCGAAGAAACGAATAAAGGGTGGGTCTAAACCCAATGAGGAGCAAAAGAAGTCTCATGGTTCAAGGGGATGCCATAAGTGTCACTAGACAGGTCATCTCGCTAGAAATTGCCTGCTATCCGGAAAATCTGAAGTAGTTCAGGTAAATGACGTAGCAGAAACTTCTGAACCCTCAGCTAGTCAGGGAAAGTCAGATGTTTTGGAAGGCACGCTTACTGTCAAAAACATTCCGGTTAAAGTATTGTTTGATACAGGCGCGTCGAGAAGCTTTATTGCAAAGAGTGCGGTTAAGAAATTGGATTTGAAATTGAAAAGGCTGAAAGAACCCATAACCGTCCATAATCAGGTTGGGGGTTCCCTCGTTCTTAGTTGGGTTTGTGGGATACCTGTTTCTTTTTCTCATTATCGGTTTCCTTGTATCTCGATCATCATGAATTTTACCGAATTCGATCTTATTTTAGGATTGGATTGGTTAACCAAATACGAAGCAGAGGTTAAATGTGCAGAAAGGGTTGTAAAGGTTAAAACGAAGCTTGCCAATATTGTAATTCCCTGTGAAGGTCCGAATTCTGATAGAAAAGACTTCTGGGCAACACTAGATGTTTCTCCTGCTCAAATAGAACCTGTTCCTGTTGTTACAGAGAATATTCCAGTCGACATAGAAAATATCCCAGTTGTCAAGAACTATGTGGATGTGTTCGAAGAAGTTGTTAGCTTACCTCCGCAAAGAGAAATCGATTTTAAAATCTCTTTGGTTCCGAATGCAAGGCCAGTATTTCACGCTATTCGAAGAATGACCTTAAAGAGAAAGAAGAGTTAGATAATCAAACTCGACAGCTATTATGGAAAGGTCTGATCAGGCCTAGTTTCTCTGATTGGGGAGCAGCAGTGGTATTTGTCCCGAAGTCAGGCGGTACTCTCAGACTATGTATGGATTATCGTGACTTGAATAAGCAGACGCTGAAAAACAAATATCCATTGTCGCGGATTGATGATTTTTTGGATCGATTGAATGTCGCACAAGTGTTTTCAGGGATGGACCTAGCTACAGGATTCCATCGGCTTCGTATTGCCGAAGAGTGTGTTCCTTTGACATCATTAAGAGGCCCAGATTTATTCTACGATTGACCAAAAGTGCAATATTTATACCCGTCAAGTCGAATAGGATGACAGCTAAGCTAGCTGAACTATATGTAAAGTGGGTAGTGAGATTTCATGGAATACCCAAGGGCATTGTGAGTGACCGAGATCCGTTGTTCACTAGTGGATTTTGGAAGAGCTTACAAGAGGCGTTAGGATCAGAATTACGTCTCAGTACCGCGTATCATCCTCAAACCGACGGTCAAACAGAGAGGGTGAATCGTATATTAGAAGACCTCTTGAGAGCCTGTGTATTGGATTTTGGTGGAACATGGGATGACCATTTGCATCTAGTAGAGTTTGTATATAATAATAGTTACCAATCCAATATTGGTATGGCTCCATTTGAAGCTTTGTACGGAAGACCGTGCAACTCACCGTCATGTTGGTTAGAAACTGGTGAGATGTTTGTACCTGGACCAGATGTGATAAGAGAAACTTCAGACAAGATCGAGATCATTCAACAGCGAATGAAGGCTGCCCAAGATAGGCATAAAAGTTATGCTGATAAGAGGAGGAGAGAATTAAAGTTCTCCATTGGCGACTTGGTGTTTGTCAAGATTTCTCCGTTGAAGAGCGTGATACGATTTGGCAGGAGAGGCAAGTTAGCGCCAAGATTTGTTGGTCCATTCCCAGTTCTTGAGCAAATTGGGAATTTGGCATACAAAGTCGAATTACCAGACAAGATGGCAGGAGTTTATAACGTATTTCATGTTTCCCAGTTAAGGAAATTCGTGCATGACCCCGATGTGACTATTTCACCTGATCAGTTGGATGATATCGAGGTTGAACCCGAGGCGGTTGGGAACCGCAGGCCTATGCGTATTGTTGGGAACGATACGAAGCAACTTCGAAGGAAAGCGGTGAAATTAGTCAAAGTTCAGTGGGGCGAAAATGAAAATGATTGTACTTGGGAGACAGAGGAGAGCATTAGGAAGACGTATCCAGAACTCTTCGCCTGGTAAGATTCTAACTTCGATTTAGTCTTTCCGCATGCTAGGATAGGCTTGTTTTGTTTGTTTTGCATGTTTGATTGTTGTTTGTGGCTGATAGGCATGCAGGATCCTTTGTATGTTTTGGGTTAAGGAATTTCGGGGATGAAATTTCTTAAGGGGGGGAGAGTGTAACGACCCGCATTCTACGCATCGAAAGATCGTAGAATATTTATTTCTTTCACATACGAAGTTGTATGGTCATGTAACTTTGGGAGACGACTATTGGGGTCATTTCCCATGTTCATGATTTTTGCCGATTTTTAAATGACCGTTTTGCCCTAGCTGATACTATTTTGGCCATAACTTTTGATTGGAAAGGAGATTTGACCTGAGACCACTTCCATTGGCTCCGGATGATGGTTTACCTTTCCGTAGAGTGGTCACATTAGCCAAACGGACTCACCGTTTGGGAGATATGGCTGAAACAAGTTTCAGATGGTGAAAAACAGCTTAATTGGGCTTAACCGGGTGATTAACAGCTAGGCCAAAAGGGGAATTTCGGGATTAGGAGTATATGAGGGCTGCTAGGGTTTAGAAAACATTTTTTTTCATTATTTTTCAGCCGCCACTAACCTCCTTTGAACCCTAGCCATGGCCTTCACTCTCTAAATCTCTTCAAAACACGTCTAAAGCTCCTTCTAATCACCGTTTAATCAAGTGTTGGCCTAATCTACATCAAATTGAGGCGGATTAGCAAAGAGATTGAGATAGAGCTGCTGTGTTGCCTTGGGAACAACGCCAAAATAGAGAATCATTTCAGATCTAAAGTTCATTTGTGGCAAAGGTGAGTGATTTGCATGGTTTTGCACTAATTACAGTTAATTAAGGGCAATTAGTGAAGAATAACGAAATTAGACATGATAAAATTTCGGAAAAATATTTATAAATTCAAAAATATTGTTTTAGGCCTCTGTTAGAAAACTTGGCTAATTTGGTTAAGTTTTTTGCTAATCATATCATTAGATTTGCTTAAACATGCTTAAGGGAAAATAAGGGTTTTTGGCTATGTTGATCCATTTTAACTTATCCAATTATTGTTTTGGTGTTTGTGAATGTTTATACATGTTGCTGTGACTGTATGGTATGCTTTTTGATTGTTTAGAGAGTGTTAGATCGGTCGAAAACGCCGACGAATGGCGTAAAATAGTCGTTGGAAAGAAGTGCAGGAAATTAGTTGAACCGGATCGGATCACCCCTCTCTGCCTTGACCCGACCCGTTCGCGCCACCCAACCTTCACCATGAGTTGGAGCATGGAGCACGACCCGAACCGTGGAGCTCGAACAGACTGATGCTTCGAGCTGTACCTCCAACCACGAGCTGACCTATGCCTCACGATCCGAACCAGGGTGCCACTCTGAACCGAAGCACATCCACGATCCGAAGGGGGAGGAGCATCATGATCCTAGGAGAGCGTCATGAGCCATGGAGCACGACCCGATAGGGTCACCACGACCCGACCCACGTGGGGTATTTCGATCCGAACCAGAAGAGTTGACATGGGTGATGACCAGGAGCTGAACAAGGAGAAGAGAACTGGTCCGAGAGGAAGTTTGCTTCCAAACTAAATGAAGACCAATCCGTAGGGGAAGACTAAAACCCGAGATGCAAAGATAGTCCAAATGGGAAGTTTGTACTCAGAATCTAGTTGGGAACCAAAGAGTCGACTTCATGAGTTGGGCTTTGCTGCGGGACGTGTGCTAAGGGGTTGTCGATGTCTGTAACTTTGGATCACTATGTGTAGGGGGTACGTGAACGGATTCAGGGCCACATTGGCCTAGGTACGACTAAAGAGCTATAGACCAATGAAGTGGGGTCATTTGTAAAGATTTGGTCATGACTCCATGGGGTAAGCTTGGTAGTAGCAGTAGTTGTACAAGTCGAACTCCGTCACTACTTCGATGGGTCTATTGATTGACAGCGGTGGACATTGTATGCTTTACGCACTGAGTGAGAGATGTGAGGATCATTGCTATGTTTGGTTTGTTTGCCATCATTATGACATGCACACCCCACCCCCGTATTCTTTACACCATCTGTTTAGTGGCACCTTAGAGTATTGTACGGTATGTAGTGCTAACTCTTTGGTTGCAGGTCCAGGTTTAGGTATGGTTTAGTATACTTGTTATTGTTCTATTTTGCTGCTTATCGCTCATATCAGACTTTTTATCTGACCAAGAGTTTTATGTCTCTTCTTATTACTCTGGGTGCTCTCACGAGCAGACTGGAGACAGGTTAGGTGGTATGCACGAGTAGCTGTACCGGAGACGAGCATGAGGCTTCCACGTATGATATATATATATATATATATATATATATATATATATATAGATATTCTCCCTGTGTTGTTGCAGTCACTACTTTGGGCATTAGTGGTGTATCTTTCTTTCTTTCTTTCGTTTAGATACAGTAATTTGGAAAGTTGTAATAAGCTGTAATTGGATTTCCGCTACTCTGATGATGATGTTGATGTTGGTTTTAGTTATCAGCTTATGCACCGTCTCGCCTGTTTTATGTCAAGTATATTATTATTATATTTTGTTCCATGCGCTGTGAGACATTCTACAGGTTTTTGATTAGCTCATTTTCTTCTTTCCTTTCTTTGGCGTCCGTTCCGTGCTAGTCGGGCATGTGTACAACGCACTTTCGGAGGAAATGCCGGCTGGTGCGGGGCGGGCCGTCACAACATGAACTTATATCCCTTTATCCTCCCCCTCAACACTGACAACATTGTTAAATTAAATAATAAACCCCCTTCGGATTTCCATTTTTGATCCATTATTACTAGCAAATACGTTATATGTATTTCAATTGTAGGACGATGATGCTCTTATTAGTTGATAAGATGCATTCATACCATATTACTTATTCTCTTTCATTGATCTGGAAACTTTGAGGAATTTTCTAATTGTATAGATCATTGGAATACACATGACTTCAGGTTTTTCTATACTTATGTCAAATGATTTTTATATCATTAAATGATATTGATGCCTACATGGTGAGCTCATACCAATTTAATCAAACAATCTTCAAGTTGTTAGTTAAACATTCACATGTATATACGTGCGTCCATGAATTACATATGTAATAGATTGCATATTCTTTCTCATTTGAGTTATCGATTTAAGAACAAATTGATTATAAGGTTTCAAATCATTAAAATTTTCTTATCAAGCAAAGTCAATGCGAATCTTAAAGACCATATTATAATGTTCAAAACATCTGGTTTGAAACTGTATTGGACTTCTGGTTCAAATAAAATATATATAAACAACTTCAAGTTGTTAAATTTTATTTTTCAATACAGTATGTAAATGTAAATATATAAGTAAGATACAACTCATTTTGAAAATTTTGAAATCTTTGGATGCATCATCATTGCCCCATATGATGTGACTTCTTTAAGAAGTATAACGTGGTTCCTATGCATATATATATACACACACACACACACACACACACACACATACATACATATGTATATTAAGTTTATTAATTTATGATGAACTTCTGGTTCTTAGTCTTTTTGCATACTTCAAATTTAGATATTTTTACATTCTTACTAATTAGGAAAAACTATCAAGATTTCAAACTCGCAAATTTTATCAAAATGTTTTTTTCATAATTCAAGACTTCAGGTATCGGACTCTGAGTTATACAACTTCTAGCTTAAAAATTTTCTCTGCACAACTTCAGGTTGTGGTTCTAACCTTTTTATTTCTTCTATTACTTTAGATATTACTTGCTAAATACATCAAATAATAATACTTATGTTTATTCTTATTTCGAACACAAACATACATCATTTAACTTACAATAATTAATGCATTTAATACATTTATGATAATATGGTAATATAATATATTACCATAACGATATATTTTATGCATTTATTATTATAAAAATAATGGAGAAAACCATTATGTGGTCCAAATATATGAATCAAATAAATAAATTTTACTTAAATCAACATAATAAAATTTGGATCTAGCTATAGTATTGATCAATGATAAAATTGAAATGAACAATTTAAAGTTGTATTGCATTTCTCAGTAATCATATTTTCTAAAATAACATATATATGCATAATGTATAATCAAAAATTAAGTAAAAGTGTATAATCATAGAACCAAGATTTTACATTCTCTAATATAAATGATTCGAAAATTTGCAAATTTGCACATAAAATTCACAAACATAAAAAAATTACATGTCTTAAATTCAAATTATTTTCCTTATATGGAAATTAATTCCACAAATTTTTTTCTAACCAAACACATCAAAACAAATATGTAGATCCGCAAATCAACATATCAAAATTAAGATTAAATTACTGCACAACTTTAGCTAATTAAGGTTATTCAAAAAAAAAAAATGTTTCGTAATTTTATTTTCATTATATAATCCATATAAAGATCTTTCAGATCTTTATTTTTACATCAAAATTTGTCTCTTACCATTATAGAAACTGCAGGTTCTAAATTTTCCATTTTATAACAAAAATTGCTTTTGCATTCACTTCAGGTATGCTAAATCAAGATCAATATTTGGATCTTAACTTAATATGATCTTTAGGATACATATTTTCTTTTATAAAAGCTATTTTAAGAAACAAAAAAATATTTCTTTTGGAAATACGAATTATATCTCAAAACACCATCCAAAACAAACACTTTTCAAAAAAATGAAAAACTTTATTTATAAAACATGTACAGATCTGAAAAGTTAAAACCAATATAATGAGATATGAAAAAGTTATGCTTTGAACCACATAAACTTCATAAAAAATGATATCTATATTATATGTTCTAAAATTACTATAATAAAACTTCAAGTTTTATCATAATTTACATATTATTATTGTATATTCTAAATTGAAGCAACTTCTTTAGGAAGTGCTTTTGTTCATGTATGAGAGTCATTTCATTAGTTTTCTTCAAGAAAATAGTATTTATTATAAATGTAATGATCTCTTCTAACAATGAGTTTCTTCAAGAAATTATGCAAGCATAAAACTGGAATATAAGCCTTTTGCCTTTTATTGATTTTTCAAATTCTTTCCTACTATTGGATTTTATGTCCTTTGCTATAAGTAAATGTTAAGCATACTTATATGCTTTGAGGATTTATTTTAACTTTTGAAGGCTTTAACATTTTGCATATGAACTTCAGGTTTCTTATTTGAAAGAACTTGTTTACATCATGAGTTTTCAATTTCACTCCCAATGATAAATCAATATTGCTAATGAATATAAATGCTACACCATTATATTTTATACCCATAACTATGTTGGGTATATATATAAAAAAAGATATTATGTCTTCAGTCTTTCTAAAAATACCACATATGAAAAGTAATAGTAAATCGGGATCCTCTATATCACCCAAGGTTTTAAATCTTGGGTATCAGTCATGTTTCGTCTCAGAGATTTTATAGATTTGATCTCGTATCGGGGGAGATCTCGGACGAGATGAGTCTAACTCGGGAGTTCGTTTCAGATTTTCATTTCGGGTCTGAAAGTTCATATCGGAACAATTTCAGGATACATGATATGTTAAAAAATGATATTTTTACATTACAATTTTTATGAATGCTATTAAAAACATAGTAACTTAAACTTGAATTGCAAAATAACCTTATTATTCTTTATTTTGCAAAAGATCTTTTATACTCTAAATTGTAATATGCTTAAAACAAAAATATTGTTAGACATAAAACATTAAAAGGATCCAAAACATTAAAAAAATCCAACATAAATAGACCATAAAATGCATAATTTCATAGGTAACATGTATGTAAAAAAGACGAATATGAAAATCATAAGCATTGTAGAACATATATGAACATATAATTTAACATGCAAAATGTAAAATAACAAAAGGTTATCAACTTATCATGGCTAGATTTGAGCTTTTTAACTATTGTTCTAGTTAAGGCACATATTTAAATTTTAACCAAAAAATTAATATCTCGGACGATATTCCAGTATTTCGTCTCGTTCGATATTGCAATATCTCGGGCGATATATTCGAAAGAAGATTTAGTGTGATGTTTGCTGTTTCGTTTCGGAAGGAGCTCAAAACGAGATCTAGGAGGAGATCTCGGGTGATATTTGCGAGATTTGAAATAATGATATCACCAATAATAAAAACAACATATATAATCAAGATTCCATTAAATTGGATTTGAAAAACTGAAGATTAGATCTGCAAAGAATTGAAAGAATAAATATAAACACATTAATCAAGGATTTTTAAATAGAAAATAATTACAGAACAAATCTAGAAATCCATGAATTAAGAATCATCAAATAAAAAGTACATACATGACAAATCCATAAATGTAATATAGAAGATTTCAAAAAATAGCTCTAATAGAATCTCGTATTGATAACGTGTTATAAAATAAAACAGATAATAAAAGAAGGGAAGCCATCAAAGAGAACATAAGATATTAGGAAGAGACCATTTATTTCTATTGATTGAGATCTCACATACAATGTAAACAACCTCGATATTTATAAAGTCTATATGCCCTATAAATTATAGTAAAACCCTTATTACTTTTACATATTATAACAATTATGTGGTATTATCAATGTTACTAAAAATCAAGATTTAAAAAAGAAAGAAAAATCTTTCTTTTTACGAATTCAAAGTGCTTATTGCTTATTATTTACGAGTGTTACGGCACGAGCATCGCGCGTGATTTTTTTTACAAATCTTATATGTTTAACCCATTCAAAATAAAAGTATTTTATATGTATATTTTGGTGCTAAAATCATGCTTTTTTTAAATTAAATTAAATTTTATGATGCAATATCTTATGATTTTTAAGTGTGAATCTTCATTTATATTATTCGCTAATTTAAAAAAAAAATGTATATAAAGATTATTTGTTAGACCCTATTTTTAAGCGATATTAAGACTTGTTAATATTTATAGATGGATCTTTTGAATTTATACATATTTGTAGATTAGTTGATTTGAATTTATAAATGAAATTTATCTGTAAGATTCTATATTTCAGTAATATTAAGATTTATTATAAGGGCATTTTCGGTAGTTTATGTTTACATTAGAAAAGTGTAACATTAAGGCTTTGTTTGTTTAAAATGTAAGATCTGAATTCTGATTGCTGAATTCTTATGTCTGGTTGCCGAAATCTGATTGCTGAATTCTGAATAATCACATAATTGTTTGTTTAATTTAAGCATTCAGAACAAAATTAATATATTCAGCATTCAGAACTAGAAATAAAAAGTAAAAAAGTTCTAAATGAAAAGATCTGAATGCTTAATTTATTCAGAACATTAATAAAAAAACAAACAACATACAAAGTTCTGATTAATTAATTAGAATTCAGATTCAGAACAAACTGAGAAAAACAAACGCGGCCTAAATATATTATAGCTATTATTAAAGACAAATATTACCAAATCTTAATATCATATAAAAGTAGGATTTAACAAATACAAAATTAAACTAATATGGAAACTAGATGTTGCAATTTAAAATTTTCAAGTTGAGTATATATGATTTCAAAGTTAACATATGAATAAATAATCATGTAAAAAGACACACTTATTATAAAAAAAAAAAAAAAAAAAAAATTATGCACGCACTTCGTGGACCAGCTTGCTTTGTGTAAGCGACGCGAAAAGGTTACACGGTAATCAGAAAGAAAGCACCGACGTATTTGCTTCCCTCCGCTATAGTCTACACTCCCACCGACTCATTGCATTTCATTTTAATCATTCGGAGTCGAAAGGCAAAAAGCAACAAGAAAAACTGAGAAAAAGAATCATATAATCAGTTCTGTTTCCTTGAGCAAGAGAACAAGTGGAGATATTCATGAAGAAAAAGTAAAATTCATTTAGAAATAGAATAGTTAAACAACCACTAAAATTGGATCCAGATCTCCGACGTCGATGGGGTGGTTAACAAAGTTGTTTTCTCCAGCCTCCGTTTTCTGTCTTCTACTTCTGCTTGGTTTCGTGCAATCTAAAACTGTCAAAAGAGATGGTATGTTTCAGTCTTATTAATTTCTTGTTATGTTAGGTGAAATTAGAATTAGGTCCACTATGGATGTTAAATTTGCCTTATTCAAGCATTTTGTTATGTCACTGTTTAGATCTTGTAGTCTCATATGAATGAACTTACTGAAATTGAAAAGTGCATTATAAACTCGATTGAGATAAGATTTGATTTGACTGAAGAAGTGTTTAACATGCACATTTTACAAAAACTCATGAGACTGGAGTTGGGTGCTGGAACCTCTTAGGACGGGACTGAAAAAAGTCAGAGCTTCTACAGCCAATATGTGGGATTTGATCATAACTTGACCATGTCATATATTAAGTTGACAAGAGATGTGCTAGATAGCAAGAGTACTCCATGGTTCCCGAGACATTTAGCTCATGAATCTAAAGCATAAAATACATGTGCTGCCATATTCATATGTCATGCATTTTTGTGTGCATAAAACGAGGTTATATGACTACTGATAAACTGCATAAAGAAAACTACGCTCATAAAAACGTAATAATAATGGCGGTTACATAAATCATGCATAGGTCACATCCCAAAAAGGGTATATGATGCAGGGGTTGTGCCTATTGCAACAATCATAATTTTTGAACAAACTTAGCCATGCATTTTCTGATAGCATATTCATTGACAAACAAAGTACAATATATCGTATTTCAAATTCAAACTACTTCCTCGTTCATTCTCTTCTTCACATTGTCATTACCAACTAAATGTATATTCAGTTTGATTCAAGTGGTCACAAACTCATTGCATCTTGAAAGAAATTTCATTTTGTTTCCTTCGTAACTAGGACGAAGGAAATATCTCTCAAGAGAGAATGTTTACATGTTTTGAAGTTCAACAATAATGACTAAAAATGTGTTTCTTACAAAGTTTTAAGATGTCAACCTTTTAGCGCATATCATTGTACCAAACCATGTGATGGTCATCCAACTCATGAATTAAGAGTTTCCTCAGCTTTGTCATTTTGATAGGCGTACCTTTACTTGTTAGCAAGAGGAAATGCAATTCTTGCTCAGTGCAATCAATTGAACAACACTTTGAGTGTCAATCTTTAACCTATTCCGGAAGATGACACCAATTACACAAGAAAAGAAGCAAGAACTAAAGAAAAAAAGAAAAGAAAAAAGACGATGGATAAAATCAACAAAGAACTTATGGTTTCCACTGAATATAAGATAGTTAACAATAAATTTGTTGTTAAATAAGCACATGAAACATAAAACATGCGAAGATTCATCTTCCTAAAGCATTCCAAGTTGGCGTTATAATTGCAGATCTGCCTTACACTTGGAATGACCAAAAAATGGAATTGAAACATGATAAAAGTACCCAGCAATATGGAATCCTTCATGTGTCATCTTTTTATTGAGGACGACTCTCGGACACGAGAAACTTGGTGATCATGAAATAGAACAAGCAAAATGGTTCATGGAAGACCTTCCAAGGATCATAAGAATAGTAATAGGATATCTTTTTCCATGATAAATAGATTGAAATGGCAACCGTGAAAGCTTTTACTATAAGAAGCTTATGCACCATGCTCGTGATTTCATTGAATACAAGCGACATAAGAAACCGGAAAAGAACCAGACTAACATAATTTTTAGATACAAGACTAGATTCATTGCTACCATCGAAGAAGCCAACTTTTAGTCAAGTTGAAGAAAGATGGTGGTTGGACATTGGGGGAATTGTTCGTGTGCGTAACGACAAATCTCAGTTAAAATATACAACGAATACAACACTGAAGTTAGAATTGAAAATGATGTGGGAGAGCCAAGGTAGTTGGAAATGGAACTATCAATTTGAAGTTCACTTCAGGAGAACTTTTTTAGCTTATGTTCTCCATGTTCCTAAAATGACCAAGAACTTGATCTCTAATGATCTCTCTATTCAATCAGATAATTTTTATTCTATCTAAGAACAATATACCTGTAAAAAGATAATCTTGTAGCGATGTTTAAGATGAACTTAGTAAATAAAGTTGTTTTTGCTATACTATCGATTATTTACCTTTATGAGGCTTATACTGAAGAGAAAATTATAATTTAGCGTTATATTTTAGCGTTTATTTCTACATGTAATGTTGTTGAAGTTGAAAAATATATGAAGCATATACTGAAGAGAAACCGTCTTGTAAATCAACTTATGGGTAGAGCATCTGCATTACTTGAACTATTACATTCAAATGTATCTGAGTTACATAGCAAAGTTTCACATGGAGGAAAATAATAATTTGACATTTATTGACGAATTCTCTGATTATACTTTATGTGTATTCAATGAATTATGAAGAAGTACAAGCAGTTTTCTTATCAACAAAGCAGAAGTTGACAATCAATTAAATCAAAAATTAAAGTTTTGTATTTGATATAGACCGTGAATATATGTTAACATGATTAACATTAAGTGAAAATAATGCTATCACTCACGAAGAGGCACCGTCTTTGCTCATTAGAATCAGATGATGTTGCGGAATGAAAAATAAAGCTTCAAGAATATAGTTAGTTGGATTATTGGTGGAGTTAAGCACTTTTAAGTGCATGTTATGTTCTTTATAGGATTTTTGCTAAAAGGAAAATAAAACACCATTTGCACTTCAAATTGAAAATCTAATTTTAGGCACTTCAAATTTTAGGGTTGTCTCACTTACGTGAGAAAACCCATTCGGCGATTATCAAATGAGGGAACAACTCACAAATGTACATTTACAGACTATGCAAAGAATACTATTTCTTATAGGTTTTGAAATTGGATGCATACGATACCGTTGAATTTACTGGCGTTTAATTTGTGAATATACATATGAAAATTCTCAAAGGGATTTTTCTGCTCTAGTACATTGAAGAGAATTCATGATAATATACCAACTGAATCAATTTAGAAATTTGTAGAAGTGGAGGGAAAGAAAAGGAAAATCTATTGATATTTACTTTGTGACATGTTTGGTAGAAGTTGACGTAAATACACACCTATCTAACATAGCTCCTAGTGACAATCGTGATCACGTTACTTATGCATAAGCCATAACTACATATGATACCAATCGACGATGAAATATGTTCCACTATGTCAAATTAGATATGGTTAATGCGGATTTACGTCCTAGTTCAAAATGAGTTAGTAATTAAATGTTGATGAAATTGTAAACAAATATGAGCAATATTGGTTGCTAAAAGATACAAACATCATCATGGAATCGTCTATTTTGACACATACACATTGTAGTAAGAACATCATCCATTCACATCGTCTCTTGGTTCAATTCATGGCTTAGTTGTTCATCTAATGGGCATGGGAACAACGTTTATGTATGGTGATTTAAAAGAAGAGTTATATACAGAGCAACCAATTTGGTTTGTCCTAGCTAGCGGTAGAGAAAAGTTTGCAAACTTGTGAAGTCTCTCAATGGTCTAAAACAATCCTTTTTGCAACAAAATGAAAATTTTAAAAGGTGTCTGACAGTTTTAAAGTAAAGCAGATAACTGCATATGGTATGTGTACAAAAATTGAGATCTGTATTGTTTATATATGTAGTAGATATTGTCGATCATAACTCATAATGTATTATAGAAATCGATTGTTTTCTTAGAATCCATCTCTGATATGAAGGACTTAGAAGAAACAAATATGATTTGGAGAGAAGAAAGCCATATTTCTTTATCTCACTGCCTCCACACTTGTCTCGAGAAGGGTCTTAAAACATTGGAAGATAAAATGCTCCGAGGCTCCTTCAGAACTGTTTTAACCATCAAGGCTCCCGAATAACATGGTTTTTATCGATTTGGAGAAAGCTTATGACAGAGTACCGGGGAAGGTTATGTGTTGGACACTAGAAAAGAAGAGGGTGCCATCAAAATATATTACCTTTATCAAAGATATGTACGAGGGGGTTGTGACTAGTGTCAGGACATGCGATGGTGAGACCAGTGACTTTTCCATTAACATAGTGTTACATCAAAGTTCGGCTTTGAACCCCTATATTTTTGCTTTAGTGATGGATGAAATCACAAAAGACATACAAGGAGAGATTCCTTGGTGTATGCTCTTTGCTAATGATGTTGTGCTGATTGATGAAAGTAGAATAGGGGTTAATAGACAACTAGAGTGGAGGGAGACCTTGGAGTCGAATGGTTTCAGGATTAACAGAACTAAAATGGTGTACATGAAGTGTGAGTTCAGCGGTGTCAGGTCAGATGACGGAGATATCACCTTGGTCGGTCAAGTAGTATCCAAAAAAGAATCTTTTCGATATTTAGGTTCTATGTTGCAGTTTGATGGGAAGATTGATAAGGATGTTAGTTTTAGAGTTCAAGCAGGATGGGTGAAATAGCGACTTGCATATGGCATTTTCTGTGATAGGAAGATCCCTCAGAAGCTTAAAGCAAAGGTCTATAAAACAACAATCAGGCCGGCGATGTTATATGTTGCAGAATGTTGGCCTACTAAAAGGCAACACGTTCAGAAGATAAGTGTAGCAGAGATGCGTATGCTGCGTTGGAGCTGTGGGCATACCAGACGAGATCGGATCAGGAATGATGATATTCGGGGCAAACTTGGAGTTGCACCTATTAAAGAGAAGTTAGTCCAACACCGCTTGAGATGGTTCGGACATCTCCAACGAAGACCGCACGATGCACCAGTGCGCGTTGGAATTATAGGCCGCGCTGAAGGCCCAAGGAGAGGTAGGAGCCGACCTAAAATTACATGGGAGGAGATAGTAAAAAGAGACTTAAGGAATTGGAATATATCTGAAGAGTTGGTTTTAGATAGGAGTGCATGAAAGTTAGCAATCCATGTACCAGAACTTTAGTTTGTTTTTTGTTTTGTTTTTTCAAACCTTTATTTTACTTTCACGAAAGTTTTTAATCTTCATTATTTATTTATTTTTTATTTTATTTTTTCTCTCAAACTTTTGTTTTACTTTTACGGAAATATTTAATCTTTTTTTTTTTTTTTTTGGTTGCATATCTAGTCAACCCCAACTTGTTTGAGATTTATGGCTTAGTTGTTGTTGTTGTTGTTGGAGTTTATGCCTCAACAACTTGAGGCATATGAAGCATATAAAACAAAGGTTCAAAATTTCGTTTTTTGTTTCCGTTCCAATCACCGATGATTTGTAGAATTTCGGTTCCGTTCCGGAAATTTCGTTTTAATTCCGGTATATTTTTCCAATATAATACATTAGTTAATACTCAATGCTAAACCAGAGACAAGTAATTTCAATATCAATTTTCTCCCTATCAATATTGCTACTTATTTACACAAAATTAAAGAAATTAAACTAAACTCAATCCAATAATCTACTAAACTGTGCCCAACAAGTGAAACTAACCAAGCCCAGCAAAAATTAAATGCATAGGAACCCAATCTGAATTAACGAAGTTACTGTTGCCCTCTCACTCACACACTGCTCCCTGTACTTGTTTTCCATCCATGGACGTATAGAAAAACCATAGTCCAACATTGCTCTACCCCTACCAAATCCCCTTTCGACTACCGCTTCTCCAATCATCGATGAGCGAACTTCGGCGACAAAAATCCTCAGCCAGAGAAACCCCTAATTTATTCAAATTTGATTTTTTACTGAAATGAACTCACCGTGGACACAATTGAAACTAGATAAAATGGTTAGATTCTTAGTTTTTTAACATGATTTTGCTTTGCTTTGGTGGCCACAATGAGTTTGTTCATTGGTTTTTTTTTTTTTTTTTTTCTAACATCAGAAATCGAAACGGTTTTTTGATGGCATGCCAGAATGGCCGCAGTTCCAGTGTGCCGGCTGGAATTTAGAACCATGTATAAAACGCACATCTCAAGTTTTTGAGATGTGCAACTCAAGATTTCTTTTTTACTTTCATCTATTGATAATTTAATATTGACACTAACATAAGTTATTAAATTTCAATTATATAATGACAAACAAAAAAGGAACGAATTTATGAAAAATGAAAGTAATTTTTATTTTTATTTTTCAGTGCCGACATGATTATGAATGTTTCTGAAACAACTTTTGAAAGCTACGTGATTGATTTCATCACTTGCTTTGTATTGAAATCCTTTTGAAATATCACACCTGAGCTGCTTCCAAATGAATTTTGCTGATCACTTTAAATTGATAGAAAAAATAAATAAAATAATAACTTAACATAATTTTCTATTACTTATAACAGAGATCGATCCCACTAGAGTAGACGAAAGATAATTTTCAAATGTCTTGAATTTTTTTGAAGACGACGCAAGAGGATGGAAGGAAAAAAAAGTATCATTATGGAGTTGAAAACTAAATATGAATTCTTTAAAGGGTTGAGTCACACACACACAAGACATCAAGTGATTAAATTTTTATTGGAAGTTTTAATTATTCATACTTCTATGAATGAATAATAAAGAATGATGAAGATCAAACTCTTTAAAGCTAAGGTTTGTATTGTTATTTATTTACAATTTTGTATGATTAATTATTAATTTTTAGTCGTTAATTCAAAGTTAAAAATTAATAATAGCAAAGCAGCAAAGCAGTAATAACTTTCAACTCAATGTTTACCCAAAAAACTTACGTCTCAATGTTTTGAGGCTTACGCCTCTCCTCACAAGTGAAAGCCTCGAATATGCTTTTCACGTGATAGAAATTCAATCTCAATCATACTATAACTATACAGAAAAAAATACTTTTAAATAATATGTTTGTTTTGATGAGACAATTTATACTTCTGTCGACCCTTCAGTTTGGAAAATAATTGTAGATGTTACGATCAGTTTAGTTATTCTAGTGTAATTAGGCGTTTAATGTATCCAATTCTTTGCACAAGATTGGACATTGCTTATGTTGTATGAATGTTGTGTCGTTTCATTTCATTTCACTAGCGATCTTGCTAAAGAACATTAGAACACAATTTTAAAAGTTCATAAATATTTAGAAAGGGCAATCGATTGTGAATCATGTTATAAGGAATATTCGACCATATTTTAAGGTATAATGTTGCTAGTTGGAATACTATAGTATCCAACTTCTAGTCTGCTGCTGGATGAATTTCATATTAGGAGTAGCCATGTCATGGAGTTCCATGAAACAAGTACGCATTTCGTAATCATTATACCAGCAGAGTATATTGCAATGGTGCATGCATATAAAGAGGCAAAATGATGAAGAAAAATAATTGATATTCCTATTTGGACAAAACCTACCCCAATAATTATGGTGTATTGTGATAGTCATTTTACTTTATAGGAAGTGACAAAAAAGAACAAACAAGCAACATCATCTCGGTCCTAACACAAGTTTCTAGAAGGTTTATCAAAATAAGGAGTTGTCGCTATGTAGAGTCAAAGAACTATGTCACATCCTTTGACGAAAGGGCTAGCAGGAGATGATTGCAAAAACAACGATACTTTAAAGATAAACCAAGTTCCAAGGGTACTGATGAGTTGAAGTATGATTAATGGAGACACTAAAGTCTTTATGTTCCATTCTTTGAGTATATTGCATTGAAGATGTTGGATTTAATCCTCAGTGAATTTTGATCTAAAAGATAGACTTCCAGTTCCAGAGTCACTTTTCTCACCTGTATGGTAGGAACCGATTTCTATGAAAGCATTTAAGAAATCAAAATATTACACACGCACATTACTGCATAAGGACTAAAATAATAACATTCTTTTATTGAATGTAGCATATGTAGCAGCTTCAGGAAACCATTTTATTAACCTTGGTTCTAGATTTGTTCACCATAGCGCCTTAACAAACTTCAATTTTTTCAGCTGGGTGGAGGGTAGAGTAACATCCCTGCTAATGACACTCCCAAAACTAGTGTATGACACAGAGGGTTGTGACTGTTACAATAGTCATGATTTTCGGATAGATTTAACCATTTGTTTGGTAGCAGTCACATCCATTATCGAGCTATCATCAAAACTCCAATATAAATGAAGTCCATTACAAACAGGAAATTCCATTTATAGTTCAAATTCAAACCCGTCCCTCGTTTATTATATTTTTCCTTGCATGGTGGGAACCAATTGAGTGTGCTTTTAGGTTGATTGGAGTAGTCACAAACTTGAATCCAACAGCTCCATTATATCATGGAAAGGATTCAATTCCTTTGTGAATAATAGAGAAAAAACATCTGTTAGAATACAATATTTACCTGTCCTAAAGTTCTACAATAATTCATCAAAACAACATTCCCTACAACACTTTAGTGCATATTCTTACCTGAACATTGAGATTGTGAAAATTGAAGTTTGAATTATACTTGTCTCCTATCATGTTATTTCATTTGAGTTAGTTCACTCACGTTAGTTTTCCATTGCGTTGTGAAATTATCTTGAGCTGAACATGCATCTTAGACTAATTTATCGAATATGACATCTTTTTCGTGTCACTAGTTTTCATATTGTTGACATCTGCTTGTTTTCTGCCCTTTGTATTTAAAAATAAAATAAAAATAGTTTAGTAGTAAGTTGGCATGGACATTTTTTTTCCTTAAGTTACATGTGCTTATTGTCGTTATTATTTTAACCTTTTCCCTTCATAGTTGCTAATTATGTTCATGCCACAGTCCTCGTTTTTGCTAGGATGTAAGTTTGGGTTAACATGTACAAATTACATGTCAACCATATGTTTAGTTCCTAGTAATTTCCAAGTCTTCCCTAGTGTTCTAGTTATAGTTATTGCCTGATTGCACGGAGAAAATACTAAGAGATGTCAAACTGAATGATTACCGGAGTGCTTTGGCACTGATCGTCTAAGTAAAAACTCTTTCACAAAGAAGTTCATATATACCGAGCCATTATTAAGGAAGAAAATCTAGGCCGCATGCTTAAGCGGTTGTGGTACTTCCTTCTCAGCGATTCTGCATTGTTGAAGTAGGCTACACGTCAAATCTCTACTTAATTCTAGATTACTCAAATTAACATTGCATCATGTTTTCTCATATATTTAGTGAAAGCATTGAATGAAATCAAGGCTTCTCTTGGATGGAGAGTTGTATATGCATGGGTTGGAGATGATCCATGTGGAGATGGTGACCTACCACCGTGGTCTGGTGTTACATGTTCGCAACAAGGAGATTACAGAGTTGTAACTGAACTGTAAGAAATCAATGTTCATTTTAAAAAAAATTCTGCATTTTATTAACCTGCCGTTAATGGAATAAATACTACATTTCCTTAACATACAACGTATGTATATGTTGGTTATTTGGACAACCAAAGGCTCAACCTTCTCTGATAAGAATTTACAGTAATTTGCTGATAAATCTTGTATGTCTTAAGTTAGGCAAAGTGTCATGAAAATATTTTATATCATGTCCGTTCTTTTACTTCTTCACACCTCACTGAAGCAATACGTGTTTTTTTCTTTTATTCCAACGAAGCTACTGAATAATAAGTTTGCATCGAACTTGTGCCTGTGACTTGGTATTATAGTATAATAGGACACCAATGTTTGTAATGTAATTGGGATATATGACCAATATATGCTGATTTCATTTATATATTGTGATGATCACATGCAGAGAGGTTTATGCTGTATCTTTAATTGGTCCTTTCCCTACCGCTGTTACTAACTTGCTGGATTTGACAAGATTGTAAGTATTCTGACCATGATAAGCTGAAATACCATGACAAAAACAACTATAATCTTATATGCTGTATTACCGTACCATTGTATTTCATGGTAAATCATTGGTCATAGACCATTGCAAAAGCTCATGTAATCTAAGTGTAAATTATTTATAGACGTTTGTTGTATCCTAATATTATCTGTACTTATCACTCCATTATTTTGAAATCACAGAGATCTTCATAATAACAAGTTGACCGGGCCAATTCCTCCTCAAATTGGAAGGTTAAAGCACCTAAGATCACTGTAGGTTCCATCGCTTATATAGTAATATTTTTAAATTACTTGTTCCAGGGATCTTTATCTGTTTGGGTTAATATCCTTTTATGATATCTTATTAATTGCATTTCTGTAGTTTCGCTTGCACTCCTTGCTTATATACTTATCGGCATAATACATTTCCATGGTGTGCCAATGGTCTATTCAGCTCCGTAGAGTTTCCATTGTTGCAATTATTATTATAGTACGAAAATCACAGTGACAACTAAAATATATTAACCTAAAGTGTAGGTTCTTTTTTCATCAGAAGCATCTGCTGTGCTTGACCATATAACCTTATTTAACAATATTTATTATTGTGTATTTTATATGATACATAGAGTAGTTGCACAATACATTCGTTCATATTTTGTTGTGCATGTCCATTTTATGTGTGCCATAGGAGTAACCCAATTATCACTACCAAAAAAACAATTTAGCCTTCTTTATATGAGTACAACCTTATCAGGCTTGCAATGTCATTATCTATCTGTGATAATTACTGTAGTCTTTTTTTTTCATTATTTTTTCATCCAGCACCCAGCACGACTGGTTAGCATAGCTAGTATTCAAAATGACAATCTAAATTGTCTTTTTTTCTTCTTCTTGTGTGCTTTGATAATAGAAATCTGAGATGGAATAAATTTCAAGATGTGCTCCCCACTGAAATTGGTGAACTCAAGAAGTTGACTCATTTGTAAGCAAAAAATGTTCATTTTTCTAGCTTATTCAACCTTGTCATGTATTGGACAAAAACTTGGTTCGCTCATGTTATGATCGTATATGTAATTAGGTATCTAAGCTTCAATAATTTCAAAGGAGAAATCCCTGTCGAGCTTTCAAATTTGCCAGAACTGCGCTATCTTTATCTTCATGAGAATCGTTTTACAGGAAGAATTCCCCCTGAACTAGGGAATCTGAGATATCTACGACACCTGTACGTTTTTTCTTCTTCTTCTCTATAGGGATATTACATAGATTTACACTTTGCTCTTTCTGGTAAATGGTGTGGATTTAAAGATTTAAACGTTTATCCTACCAGTACAGAAATTCTTGTTAGGGCAACAGTAGTCGATTATTAGCGACAAATTTCCACATTTGGCTATTGATTATCAACTTGAAAAGAAACTGGAAAATAGAAAAATAATGTGTTTCAAAATCTATACATAAGTTCTCTTCTTTTCTATTTCGTTACTGAGTCTATACTAGACGTGTTTAGAGAATGCCGTTTCGTGTACAATACATCCAAACAACTTTACTTGTCAGTACTGTTGCACCTTCCCAAAATTAGAAAACTTTCTAACCTGTTACTGATTGTAAAATACCAATATCTTTCATTGTACCATATGTAGATGTTAACTTATATTTCAGTGTATTTTTATCTTTATCGATGGTGCTTTAATGCTAACTCATATTATATGTGATTGCCTACTTATTGTCAGATAATAACTTACTCCATTGATGATAATGATGATGCATGTATTATATGCATTCACCTGCATATTTCCTAACCTAAGAACATGCTAAGTGCTATCTTTAATTTGTAGGGATGTCAGCAACAATCACTTGACTGGTACGTTGAGAGATTTTATACGGTCTGGGGATGGCTTCCCTTCTCTTCGTAACTTGTAAGTTGGTGTTCTAATCATATGTTTTATATGCACTAACTAAAATATATGTTTTTCTCACCTGAGAAGTATGTTATATAATTATTCAGATACTTGAACAATAATTTGCTTGGTGGAGGCTTGCCTGATCAACTTGCCAACCTAACAAACCTAGAAATTTTGTAAGTTTTTTTTTTTTTTTTTTTTTTTTTTTTTTTGCAATTTCTGAACTAAGTATCAGCAATACTGTCTTAATTTCCAAGATTAACCACGTGCCTAGTGCAGACTAACTAAGGCCAACACAAAGCTCCAATAGAAAATGTGGACCGTATGTCTATGATAAAACATGAAGTGTATTTTCCCTCTTTTTTAATTTCCAAACAACAACAAGCAAAGGCCAATATTCTATCAGTTGAAGTGTATCCCTCCCCCCCCCCCCCCCCCCTCCCCTCTTCCCCCCGGGCCGTCCTACTTCTCATCCGGTGAATCCCCTTTGAATCCGTCATTGATTTTTTTTCCTTCTGTATATGTAGCTTTCTGAGTAACTCCCTTTTTGTATATCATATTATTAACACCGATTATCCTTGCAAAATCTTTGATCATCTTGACAATCCTAACTGTTTGAAAATGCAAGTCAAATACAAAGTGTGGAAAATATTTGTTTCAACCATTGATTTGAAATGCAGCTTTTACTGAATTGACAATTTCATAATAATCTGAATTTTACTATGGTAATCTCGTTAGTGAATTGATTATACTTACAAAAATTCATTCCGGATCTTTTTACGCAAAATGATGAGGCTAAATCGTATGTATAGCAAATGTCTTTCAAGGACCTCTAGCTCAAGTGGTTATATGCATGACATCCAAGACATATTTTAGAGACTATGGGTTCTAGCCCTTAAGGCATAATGGGTGCTCTGCTTGAATAAATATCACTCTTGTTATCAAAACGAGAATAAGGTGGATATCTATATCTCATCATTTTAACCACCTTCAGTATTTTTCCATTCTTTTGGATTAAGCTAATTTTCTATGCATATATATATATATACATATACATACATATATATATATATATAATATGTGTGTGTATATATATATGGAAATTCTATCTAAACACAAAATTTTGACATATTTTGAATTCCACTCCTCCATATAAGGACAAAATGATCCAACGGTCAAGACTCCGTGTCTCTCAATTTGAGTCTAAATAACCATCCCCAATATATATATATATATATATATATATATATATATATATATATGTGTGTGTGTGTGTGTGTGTGTGTGTGTGTGTGTGTGTGCGTGCGTGCTTGCGCGTGCGCGCACCTGTGTCTCACTGTCTTAGAACTTTGTATCTTTTTTTTTTTTTTAAGTTAAGGGAGGTGGGGGGACGCTTCTTTAATATTGAAGTGAATAGAATGGTCGAAATTTATATTTTCTTGATTTAAAAAATAAATTTGAAAATGTCGGAAATTTCAAAAAGTTCTGAAACTTCACATAGATGATCCACTTAATGTGAATGTTATGAATAACAAAATAGTTCAGTTCATTTTTTTAAATTATTTTTAACAAAATTTGATATAGTTGATGGGGAATTAAGAGGAGGATATATATTCAATACATATGTACGCTATGTGTATCATGTGCATATGTATGTATGGAAGGGAACACCCCTTAAGCTGCATCCTTACACTACAATACTTTCAGGTTATGTAACTCTAAATGAGATTACATTTATGAATATATTCATATACTGTTCAACCACGTCCACGAAAATTAAAGCCGTTTTGAATATTTTTTTTTAATATTTTAGTTTAATATAAATCATTGACTCTAAACATTGATATGTATGTATAAGTTGCATGACACCTCTTGATGCTAGGCCATATCTTGAACTGTACTGGAAATGTTACAAAATTCTTTAAGTACAGGCTGAAACCATATCTAGGATCATCTCTACAGAGAAGTGGCTCATTTGAGAATTCCTAGCTTAATTAAATAGATGTTTTAAATCTCTGGTTAAAATACATGTTCTAACTGTTTATAACGATTTACAGTCTTGAAGAGGTTAAAGATTTCATATTATTTCCAATTTTACGAGATGACTATAATAATATTTATTAAACGTCTTTAAAATTATTAGCAATTAAATTAGCGCAGTTCAACGCAAGCGCTGCTATCAAAGGTGGGGAGGGGGGGGGGGGGTATTGTGGGGTATCTTTGGGCCATTCTCTGTTCGTAGATTTGCATGTAAAGTTTCTCCTGTGCATTTTAGATTAGTACAAATATAAGCAAGTAAGTTCATATCCCAAAATGTCATGTTCCCATGTCCCATGCAATTATAGCTCTCATTAATTAATCAAGAAACATGATAAATATAATTAGTTCAAAAATTGAATGGACTTGGGGGAAACAGCCTTTGGGGCGAAGGAATACCATTGTGCGACTAGTGGTGTTCACGTGTTAATTATCTACTCAATTGATATTGCTTGGCGGTATGCTATGATACGGGGCAAATGAATATGCAGTGTGTATTATGAAATCGAAATGTTACTCAAAGTAGTCTGATTATCGATTATATTTCATGACATGATTTGATTCATGGGCATCTGTTAGGTACTTATCCAACAATAAGATGGCTGGACCTGTTCCTGCAAAGCTCGCACAGATCCCTAGATTGACTTATCTGTGAGTTCAACATTTGCCTTCTATACTACAATTAAGCTATTATATCTACTGTCAGTTTGTAAGGTACTTGAATTTCTCCTACCTCAGATACTTGGACCACAACTTATTCTCTGGGAGAATCCCTGAGGGATTCTATAAACACCGGTTCCTCAAAGAATTGTGAGTTGTACCTGTTTAACAGCTTTAAACTACAAGATATGTTACCTACTTTAAAATAATGATATGCAATGTACTTTGAATATAATATGCAATTGATTTCAGGTATATTGAAGGTAACCAGTTCAAGCCTGGAGTTAAACCGAAAGGCAGTCACAAGGTTCTTGGTGTCTTGGATACTGATAACATATTCTAGGCTGTACTTGTAGGTTTAGTGCCGATAATTTTCCTCCCCTTTCTTCGATACTGCTTTTGTTATTTTTTACACGTATTTCTAACAGGCTGTGCTTACATGTAATATTTAATAGTCAGATGGAGCATTTAAACATTCTATATCCGGACTTTGTTATTTCTTTCTTCGTATTTGGCATTAGTGTGCGTCGTTTTTCCAGTTTGTTGGGATGGGAACGTACACTAACAAACCCAAAATAAAAATCATGAGTTAGGGATATGTTCGAACGGGTTTTACTTGGCCCTTGGTGCTTTAGGACAAAATGGTGAACCGCAAACTCCAGTTTCTTCAGCCGTGGTTATGGACTGGGACGGTTTGGTTAAAATCTCTATTATATTTTAAAATGATCATCACATCATTGCCAAAAAAGTACGTAAATTAGTCCTTAGAATTAACTGAACTAATAATTGTATAAATTCATGCGGTCATCAAAGAACTATGAAACTTTTTGTAATTATGTAATGGAAATTTGTAGAAAATTTTCATTAAAATAGTTGTGAAATTTTTCGTAATCATCAAGATAATTGCGAAAATATCCGTTTACGCAATTTTTTAATATAATAGCATAAATATCTGAAATTATTTACCAAACAATGACATAATCTTATGCAATTATTTTGCAATCAAATTGTAGAGACTTGATTTACACTTTTTTTTAGGAGTTTATGTGTATTAAGTTTGACTTTAAAGACCTAAGCTTAACATTCACTTATGGATAGGGAATCCCGCCTCCTTCCTTCACTTTCAAATAAAAAAAACCAAAAGAGAATCAATTCAGAAAGAAAAAGAGGGGGCTCTTCGAATCTAGGTAAGTTACAAAGGTCTCCAGACCAAATGCAAAATGGGTAGGCTAGATATATTACCACCCAATTTTACAGTATGGTACGCAATACCTAACCCGCTAAGATTTTATCTTATTCATAATGGACCGACTCTTCTTGAAATTGTTATGCCCAGGAATTTTCTTGCTACTTCAAGTCTTTATGGCTGAGTTTCTTGAAAGATGGAAATTGCAGATTGCAGTTGGAAGTGAATACACAATGTGGATTAATAAGATAATAAAGGAACGGACTGCAAATAACAGAGAGTTGAGTTTAAATTGGAAATAAACTGAGAATTGAATAAGATGAATTTAAGAGATAATTTCTCCTATTGAATTCTCCACACGTTTACAATGGCCAATACTACCATATACATAGTAGTTCAGATGCCATGTGGGAATATATTGTATGATGGATGCATTAAAGGCTTTTCTCACAAAACTAATTACCTATGCAATAAAATACTAACGTAAACATAAACAACTATGCATGTGCAAGTGCGCACACACTCTCGACTTATATCTTGGGTTCAGACCGCACATCATACTTCAAGGACCCATCCTCGTCATCGTTGACCCTTCCATTGACATCCAATGCTGACGTGGGGTTACCAGTTGCAGTATTAAAAGTAGGAAGCAAGGTGTTTGTGCAAATGTCGCTTTCATCTCCCTTCATACAAATAGTTACTGCAACATCCTGAGTTGCTTCTTCCTAAATCATTAATGGCTGTGATGTTGATTGAGGCCTAACACTCTCCATCCTTCAAAATTTGACCTTGTCTCAAGGTCAAAAGCCGGAAGTCGCTTCACCAAAGCCCAATGGTCTTCCCACGTAACTTCTTCTTGGCTTCTCTGTTCCCATTTGATCAGAACTTGGGTCACGACCTTATTATTCTTCGGAAATATCCTTCTGTTTAGTATTTGTTCGGGTTCATCGCTGATTTCTTCCACAAAGGTTGGATTGTCTTGTTGTATGATCGTTCTCTGCCCCAGTTTTCTTTTCAGTTGCGACACATGGAATACAGGGTGCATTCAGGCTGTAGTAGGACGTTCTAACTCATAGGCTACCTCCCCAATCTTTCTGATAATTTTATAAGGGTCGTAGTATCTAGGTGATAGTTTAGTGGTTTTTACATGGTTGATGGTAATTTTTCTATAGGGTTGTAGTCTAAGATATACCCATTTGCCTACTTGAAATTGTCTTTCAGTTCGACCAACATCTGCACGTTTTTTCACTTTCTTGCTTAAGTTTCAGACTATCTTTAAGCAATTGTAGTACAATATCACGCGAATATAGCTCTTGCTCGGCCTGAGAAAGCCTCGTAGTTCTTGGTACATATGTCAGTAGTGTTGGTGGAGGAGTGCCATAGACTGCCAAAAAAGGTGTCATGTTAATGGAACTCTACCAACTGGTATTATACCAATATTCTGCCACTGTCAACCATTTTGTGCATTCGTGCGGTTTATGACACACAAAACACCGCAAGTATCCTTCTAAAATTTTGTTGATGACTTCGGTTTGGGGATGGTATGCGAAGCTCATCTTTAAAGTACATCCTTGCAATCTCATCAACTCCTGCCAGAAAATGCTAGTGGATATGGCGTCTCGGTCACAAACTATGCTTCTTGGCATGCCATGTAATTTAAATACGCCATCAAAAAACACCTAAACTATTTGAGGAGTCGTGTATAGGTGTTGCAGGGGAAAAAAGTGGGCATATTTGGACAATCGTTCTACAATGACGAATATTGTTGTATGCCTATTACTTCTCGGAAGGCCAGTAATGAAATATATGGGTATGTCCCTCCAGATTGCATCAGGTATTGTAACACCCCTTATTTTTAACGACACTAAAAGAGGATAAATTAAATAATAATTAATTTAATATTCGGAACTAAGGGCAACAGACTGTGCCATTGCGTCCGTCTCGAAATTCTGGTCAAGATAGACATTTGGTTTACGTAAAACGGACACCGTATGAAGAAATTATGAGGATTTTAAGTTTGTATACACGTAGAAGAATTATATATATACATATGAGTCAGATATGAGTCAGAACCATAGTTTTCATAACCCGACCCTGCCGGGGTCCAACCTCGAATAACCCTGAACCTTGGACCATCACGGCGCAGAACTCAATCAGACCTCATTCATACATGAACCTTGGTCGAACCTTCAAACCAGCGGTCCAACCTACAATTTTACATGGTTTAACCATGGTTTTTCGTTTTTTTCCTAATTCTCATTGTGTAATTCCCTTTTATTTTTTTTTATCTTTTGTATTGTTTTGAAAATAACAACTAAAATATTTCAAAAATTCATAACTATTCCAACATCTAAACCGTAAACTTTACCACTTTATTCTAAAAAACATGTGTTTGTGTTGCTATTTGATTATATCATGCAATTTATTAATATTAGTGAATAAATAGACGACTTTCAAATTTTACTATTTATTTGTTTGAGTACACATAAAACTTGATTATCCACATTTCCACCATTAATAAGCACGTGCGGTTCTTGACGGTTCGACCGGTCAGACCTTCAAAACCTTGGACCGTGAGTCCTCACGGTTCAATTCACGACCGGGTTTTAAAAACATTGGTCGGAACCTTATCCAGAATCGTTCAAAAATCAAAATGGTGGAAGGCGGCAAATTTCCTGCTCTAGGGGGTCGACCCCTCTACAGGGGTGTTGACACCCCTAGGGCTGACGTGGCAGTCGGTTTCACAGGTGCTGACAGCTATAAATATGTGTCCATTTCTCCTGTTTTCTTCATTGGAAATCATGGATGCCAAATGCTGCCGATGTCTGAACTAAGACGGATCCTATCTTCTACAACAATCAACTTAAGCAAATCAGTTAGAGATTCAAGATCCATTCTTATTCTATTTTCTAATCCAAACTCTGTGAGTTCCTAGTTGCTTTTAGATTTAAATATTTAAAAGTAAACGTGATATGACTATAGTTTGGATTTGTTCATGTGCCTATATTATACTGGATCCATTGTAAATTGTGAACATATGACATTCTATGATATGGATCTTGACCTTATTTGTGTTAGATCTATTTTTAACTATTGGATCTAAATCTCTATCTGGTCGGATCAATTGTAACTTTTATGACATGCTACGATGTGGATCTTGACCATATTCGTGTTAGATCTATTTTTAACTATTGGATATGAAATATGTGGACATCTAGATTATTAATCAGATATGTGCCTATTATATTATATCTAAACTAGTTGTGTAACAACCCGGATTCTGACAAACCGATTTTTTTTTTTAAAAACCCAAACTATCGAAACCCGAGTTGGATGCTCTGGTATCCTACAGAAAAAGATAGAGATAAAGAAACATGTCAGAATTCGTAAAGCATCTCACAGCGGAAGGAAATAAAGTATAATATATTCAAATATAGCTTATTAACAATATTGCTAAACCAGTATCCAAAGCTATACCATCTCTGTCATGAACCTAACCTGGAAGTATGTAATGAGGAGGGGGTCAGAACATAAGTTCTGTGTGATTGGACTTAGAATAAACTTCTGTATAATCCTACGTATACCGTTCAGTTACATTTTCTTGGTTATTAGGTTGTTAACAATGTTAGCTCTTTAAGCTATACTTATCCATCCACTAGTAGATTAACCTAATACAATGTATATGTAGTTACCCCCTACTTGTGTCCTCTTTTCATGTGTACGCAGTCCCTTATCCAACTCGTGTCATCTTGTCATATGTACGCAGTTCCTTATCCAATGTCATATGTCGTACGGGCTTTCATGTATATATATATATATATATATATTCTCACTACGTCTACGTAAAACCACCATTTCTGTGTTGCGTAAGCGTTTGGACTGCCAACCTAGGTCTTACTAGGTTTTGTTACCGCATACTACCTAGATCCAACTAGGGTTTACCATCGAGTGTTACCTAGGTCCAACTAGGGTTTACTTTATCGAACGCTTCCTAGGTTCAACCAGGGTTTACGCTACCTAGGTCCAACTAGGGTTTATGCTACATATCGTACAATGCCCTCTAGTCTAGGACACACTACCCCGAGCGATATGCGTTCCTAGACTTTACGTCCCAATCGTATCATTAAACGTGCTAGATATCTAGTTGCACATGTCCCCTATATGTACGACCTGAGTCCCGTGGCAGGGAAAATCAAGAAATACGGAACTTGGACGGGAGCTTTAAGTTATCTGCCGATGCAGATCCTAAGCCCTGTTTTTACTGTGGCTATGGTCCCACTTGACCCCTCCCTCAACTAATGAAAGGCACCCAAGAATATCAAGAATGAGAACTATACGCAGGCCTTCTATGCCCCCCACAAACCTATTGGCCTACCTCACCCATAACTAGATAGCAAATATATGGTCTTTTGGAGTTCTCCGCCTTTCCGCTTTTCGTGCTCGACTGACTCAAGATGGTAGGTAGCCGACAACGTGCTATCACAGGGCCAACTAGTTATCGCCGACTCACGTCGGTCCATCCTAGTCTTTAGGTTGCCTTATTATTGCAACCAAGGCATACTCTTGGTTCTTCTTACGCAGACCTTAACCTCTGTGAGCCCAGGCGGATCATCTGCATTTTCACAGAGGGATACCAAGAGTACCCTCATGTCCCCTCGAAGCTGCGTGCTTCGTAACCCAGTTCGTTGGATCCTTCTATATGATCAGAGGGACGTACGCTCCCCTCCCCTACGCCCTGCGACGTCGTGATGATCTACCGAGTTTGGTTATTCATCCCCTATCGTATGGACTGGTCCAAGCGCCTTATCCTTTCGTACTATTAGACCTTATGTCTAAACTTCTGATTACGCGCTTGCTTTGTCTTATTAACTTGGTTATCCTCGTTTATGTTGTCCTTCAATTCTAATTACCAAGTTTCTCTTTAACTAAGGTTTATTACTTAGTCCTCTTCAACTAAGGTTTACTTACTTAGTTATCTTTACCGTTGCTTACTTAGTTCTCTAAGTAAGGTTCATTACCCAGTTGCCATTTTACTTAGTTCTCTAACTAAGGTTCATTACTCAATTGCCATTATCGTTATTTACTTAGTTCTAAGGTTCAACACTTGGTAACCTTCATCTTTATTTACTTAGTTCTCTAACTAAGGTTCAACACTGGGTTACCTTCATCGTTATTTACTTAGTTCTCTAACTAAAGTTTTCCAATGAATTCAAACATGACTTAAGTTTTCTTTATCAAACGATAGCGTACGGGTGCTTTCCCACATTTTCGGCTTAGATTAACTTATTTCATAGTATAAGTCATCTCACCCTTCAAGTCTTGTATTACATCTTAAGTCATAATCTTCCCTTGTCCCTAGGACAACTTTACCTATTATTTAATTTTACATTACCGCAACTCTGGTTAATAATAGGTAGTTATCATTCTCCATTACCGTGTTGGTTACGTTTGTCCATATGTCAAGTTTTACTTAACCCTACCTTCCCGCTCATGCGACTACTCGTATGGTCCACAAATTTGGTTAAGTGTTGTCTATCAATTCATATTGACTTAACCCACCCATGCATCATGTCAAATTGGTTAAGTGTTGTTAACCTAACCCTACCATACTAGCATGTGTCATTAGCATTAATTGATTATTAATGCACCAACCTCCCACATTAGACCTATTGTTGCGGTTGTTGGATGTGGCGGGCGGTTCCGGGCAGTCTTACACCACAACTCAATCGAACCTCGCGTTTTAGCGCGTTATGACCAACTTCTAACATTAGACCCTATTGTTTGTGGCCACTGGATATGCCGGGCGGTTCCGGGCAGAATCACACCGCAAAACTCATTCCTCGAGTTAGTCATGTTTCATCTTTTGCCAATTAACCATTTTTTATGAAAACGTTAAGCATCAATTTCAGGTTATGAGTTAGGTTTCATAATCACATAAGAGGTCTCATAATCGCATAATCTAAGTTTTATCCGTTCCTTTATCAACTTAGGATTCTTACCTTTAGATTCATTTTTTTCCAAAACCCAAAATTTAAACTTATAGTTTAAAACCTCAATCCCGCAATATTAGATTTGAAATAAATCACTTTTTCCCAATCCTATTCCATATTCAATAATTCCAATTAAATTTACACAATTTCAAGTTAACATTTTAAATCGGAATTCATAGTTGCGCACTATTCAGCATAGATTCATGTTTCCAAAACATACCCAAAGATTCATTATTGAAATACGCTCCAAAATTCCCAATTCGACTTTGTTTCATTAAATAATCCCAATATACAATTCGCCAATTGTCCCAATATTTGCAATAATGATTGTTATGCCACAATCCCCAACTTACAGATTATATTCCTCGATTGCATAAAATAAATTATGCCTCAATATTCCCATATTTCAATCATACATATGTATAATAAGATTTCGTCTAGGTTCGAGGTAACCTAGATCCAAAAATAAAAAGGGGAAGGAGAATAAAAGAACAATTATTATAACATGAATCTTGAATTGAATTTATAACTGGGGAATGACGAACGATAATAATACTATTATGCAACAAGTTTATTGTAATTCCACTCACCTTGCTTTTCATCTTCAATTCATGGATTTGATTTAACTTTGATTGATTTTATGCCCCAATCCATAGATCTGATCTATCTTTGATTTCTTTGCGCAACGTAAGTTGTGAATCTGAATTCCTCCTCCTTGCGTAGTGTAAATTGCGGATTTGAATCCCTTTTTCTCTTTAATTTTGAGGTTGTCTTGATTCTAAACTTTTAATTTTAAGAATAGATGTTTTGAAGAGAAAAGGGGAAGAAACTGGATCTAGAAATCTCTTGGAGAAGAAGAATTTGAGTTAGAACAGAGCCATGGCGTCGCCATAGGCTTGGGTGAAGAAAAAGAATGGGTTAAGGGTCATTATATATGCCTGGGGTAGGTCGACCTCCAGGTCGACCTGCCTTGGTATACGTCGACCTCTAGGTCGACCTGTCTGGGTTATTTTACTATTTAATTTCTGAATTTCTCTTGAATCTTCCGAAGGCCATAATTCTTTCATACGGAGTTCGATTTTTGAAAACTTGGACTCTATTCCAAGCAGATTTTCGATACAAACGCAATGGTGATGTCCGTTTTACTTGATTCTTGATATTTAAATTAAGTATACTTATTTTATTATCTTTTTCGTTACGCACACTGTTATCGAATTAATTTTTCCTTCTCTTCCATATATTAATTAATTTTCATTATACATCACCATTATTTACCTATCTATGCATATATACATATTTGTACATTTTTAATTATATTTAAAATGCGAGATGTTACAAGTTGGACATCTAAATTGTTAATTTAGATCTTATTATGCTTATTTTGACATCATAATTATGTTAGAATTAGTTAACTGCCACAAGTTCATCAGATTTATGCTTATATGTCCACCTTATCACCATGCTAGTTTATGTTTATGCCAGAACAGTCACTAGTCATTTTTCCCATCACCTTTCCCTTTTATTATTTATGGCTAGGCTACTTTCTAGCCTAGATGCCGCCGAATATATGTGAATGCGTTAGTTTGGAAACGAGGAAAAACGGTTAGAATTGGCATAATTTAAATAATGTTTATATGAATTGGACATATAATTCGAAATGGGAAAAAATGGGCATAATCACCTATAAAGACATTCGGTAAGAATTGGATAAGAATGGAATGTCTAATAATTACAATTAGAAATTGTAATTGCACTTATGACACAAGGTTAGGTTGCATTAGTGGTGGAAGTCTGCCAGGACCCGACCAGCATATCCAGCAACCACTAATGTTGAACCTAATGTGAGAGGTATAAGTACGCAAATACGAGATGGACTATGACACGAGGTTAGGCCCAACTTGTTGAAGAAGTCTGCAGGAACCGACTGGCATATCCAGCATCCACAAGTTGTAGGCCTAATGTGGGAGGTCTAGCCCATTATAAATCATAAATGGACATGGTAATAAATTGGACTACTTAACCTAATCTAATCCATAAGGGATTGTATGAATATGAGCTAAAGTTAGGGTTAAGTAAAATTGATTGGGCAGTGGATGGGGTGGGTAATATTTACATATAGGTCCACAAACTTAACCCGATAAGGTTATGTAATTAAAGACACCTAGTGGTATACATAACCGATGGAAATAATAAAGATATGTCATTAAAGACACTAGCCGTATACATAATCAAATGGAAAACCTAGTGGGGATACAAGACAAAGGGGAGAGCTTGTATCATATTGTGTGGGACCCGTTTCATCCGGTAACTCGGAGTAGGTACCAAAACATGTACTCCATACTAGGTCGGAGAAGGGGCACACTTACTGGACTGATTGTAAGAGATCCAAATGTGGAGGGCGGTGACCGGACCATGTGCGTGCATGAGCTGAGCAGAAGGGGATAAGACGACTGTGACACCTGTAGATATGGGGTTGTGCATATCAGCGGAGAGTTGCCACTTTAGGATGTGACACAACCTACGGTTGGGACGACATAGAGTACTACGTGGATTAGGGAGGCGATCGATTAGGGTACACTTGGACGTATGCCTAAGTCTACCACCTTATAGTGGAAGGGATCATCTCATTTTGGATATACTAGTAATAGTGTAGAGTAATCATTTTACAGAAGCGTATACACCTTATCATGTCTACCTTGTCACACCTGTCTTTTATGTAGTAATCTCTCTTATCCACTTTATATGTCTGTCATGCTACTTTTACTTATTTACTTGCTAAATAACTAGACTCGCCAGACTTTATGTCTGACCCGTTTTTGTTTCTCCTTCTTTCTTCCGTTTCCCCCAGGTTCTCAGGGCGTAAATGTTGGGAATAATTCGATCTAATCGAGTTCCCTTTTGTGCTTTAACAACTTAAAGTTGGGATCTTAGCAAGAAAAATAAGTCAAAACTTGTATAAATTTGGGATTTAAAACTCATACCTGAAGCGTCGATTCCAGATAAAAGCTAAATCGAATTTCAAACAGGGACGATGCGGAAGAATCAAATCACTAGCCCTTCAAGTGTAGAGCCTCTACAGGTAATCCACGAGAACACATCCCTCTCGAATCAAATTGAAGAGGAAGAAGGGAAGGTGGTACTAGCCGCCGCTATTAGTTCCTTAGGGTTTTGGAATTAAAAGTTAAGTTAGTCTGGTGAGATCAATAATCATATGTATTGATTGGATGATTAAGCCTTATCATATATGGTTAGCCCTTTTATTTTAAAAGGAAATAAAATATAAAATATCTCCTTTTAAAATCAAATGTTAACTATAAATTTTAAACCAACCTTAAATATTAGTTCCAACTTCAAATAATATATCAACAAATTGAAGTTTTATTTTACCCAAAGAAACTAATTTCTCCTTGTTACGTTCTTTGTTGTGTAACCCTATAGGTTATTACAACGTTGGCAATAATTTAAATCATATTTAAATTATAAACAGTGAGCGACATCTAGTAATACATCGCTGCTACCCAAGTCATAATAAGATCAATTAACGATTCGATACATCTTTTCCGTGACCAGTGTATCAATGTACTATAATCCTTTCAAACAATATATCCAGGATTAAACTCAAGGCATGGATCGTATCATCCTCTTTATAATTTAATCCGTTTTTCTTGATTGATGAGTAGACTGTTTAAAACAAATCAATATTTAAGCACGACCATGCATTTCACAGTATCACTCAATCAAGATGCCCATGGATATCACTACGAATATATCACAGGGTTAAATTCCATCTAGATCATTCATAATTTTCAATTGATTCGAGATGTATCCAATAATCACCGTTATCATTACTCTGTTACGAAATAACTTTAGATGAAATCAAAACACGAATATTCTCGAATAAAATTACAATGATTTCAGGTCTGAGGACCACTACATCACTGTCACTCTGAGAATAACTTATGATATTGTTAATCATATTCCATGTAGTTATCTCACGGTGGGTCAGCCCAATACGCTATTCTTTAATACGTATTTATATCTTGACTTTAATATCACGTATATTAATGATCAATGAAATGTGACCATCAGTCAATCAATATACTAGTCTCAACGCTTTATTGTTGTCCTGTATAAACAATAAAACTTGACTAGGGACTTTTAAGAATTATAATACTTATCACATTATATAATCTCAAGTTCAGTCTTACTCGAACTATATAATTCTGTATTATTATTCTAAGGACTTCTAATATATTAATATTTATATTACGCAGTAAATATAATATAATAGAATATTATTTTATTCCAATAAAATAATAACAACAACATTGTTATCATTCTCATCAAATGGATTGCCTCTAGGGTATAAACACTAACAATCTCCCACTTGCACTAGAGTCAATCATTTTCATATCGCGTACTCATGTAACTAGTGTGACTATTAAACTTCTGCTGCGACAGAGTTTAATTCAGTAGGTCTGCAACATTACAACTTTTGTAACTTTGCAGATATGTTTATTTCGTCTGTGAACAACTTCACATGGGAATTATATTTCTTAAATATATGTTTGGATCGATGATGAGTTTAATGTTTTAGGCCTGAGCAACATCCATATTGTTATTGCAATGTATATCATTCGATCAACAATGAATTAAGTTCAATCATGAACTTATTAATCTAAACATTTTCTTTCTTAGAATTAGTATTTATTTCTTGTTTTTAAACTAACATTATTTACAATAATTAATGTGTTATCAAATAACATCAGAATTATTGTGTCACTCCCACTCAATATCTTGTCTATATAAGATTCAATGGTATTTTGTGGTTTCCGAGACATTTCGAAATCTGTTTTATTCCCATCGGTATCTTAGAGACCGACTCTTCTTCAAGAGGATACCAAATCAAGCAATAAACATTTTATTCTCAGAGAATTTATATCCACAAAATAGTTATTTGATTTAGGTCCGATCTTATCAGAGGAAGGACGTTTAATAAACATCTTTGCATCTAAATCATCGTATTAGACACACTAGGACATTTCCTAGTCCATATCTTATATAGTATCTTCAGATCATTTTAGTGGGATTTAATACAATTGTTCTAAATTTAATTTATTGGAAGATCTATATGACTTATCATTAATCATATTTTATCTTATAAGGTACGATGTCTCCTTTTAGACACACCATTCCAATATCGTCTTCTAGATGGAATAAGTTATGAAACAATTTCAAACTCATATGGACAGTCATTAATTAATTGGCTTAAATATATTCTCTTTGATCCTTTCAAAGAGAATTTATTTTCTATCAAAATTGGTTTCTAACTTCACTTTGAATTCTTTGAACTTTTCAAAGGATTCTGATATGTGTTTCATAAGTTACACATATCTATATCTGTTGACATTATCAATAAACATAATAAAGTAACAAAACCTTTAGCTAATGTATTCATTACTCTATATACATCATTATGTATGAGACCCAATACTAATCACTTATTTGTCTTGTCAAGTGAATGTTGATTCAGTTATTTTATCTAATAAACATGATTTGTATTCTTCGTATAATTCAAAATCAAATGATCTCAAAATTCCATCATTATAGAGTTTTGATATACTTTCTTGTTTATATGGGATAATTGGTAATGCTAAAGATATATTGGATTTAAATCACTAAATTTAATCCCCTCATTATTTATGTCAAGTACATTATAATTAAGGATTTACAAAGATCATTAACTATTCGTGAAATTCCATACAATATTTCATTTAAATAAAATGAATAACAATTATTCTTTTATTACAAATAAAATTCAAAATTTGTCTGAACAAAATATATTATAACATTTATTTTAAGTGGAATTTCATAATAACAATTATTTTATTTATTAAATTAAGCCAGTATATTCAACAAGAATCAACTTCCTATGGATAACCCAACAACATTTGCTTCATTTCCAATCGTAAGTCCACTTGTCCTTTTATCAGATTTCTACTTATTCTGTAAATTTACATACATTTATGTGATTCATAAATAGTATCAAATATTAGAAATGGATAATTACATTACACCAGAAAAGGCCTTTAGTAGCGTTTAAAAAACGCTACCAAAGCTTTTAGAAGTGTTTTAAAGAACGCTACTGCAGGTCACGCAACTAAAAGTCTATTTTTTTGGCTACGTTTTATTAAACGCTACCAAATGGTTTGTATAACTGCGTTTTCTAACCGCTACCAAAAAATTTCGTTACGTTTATTTTATGTAACTATAGATTTAGGTGGCATTTTAACATTTATTTCCATAGCGTTTTGAAAACGCTACTAAAAGGTATTAGTAATTTTGTAGCATATTTTAAATGCTACTATATACTGTTAATGACATATTGTTTCCAGCATCTAGTTATGTAATAGTCATATCAAAACCAGCAATAATCATATAGCTACCTTATTCGAATTAACAATCATAAAATCATTATATTCAAATAATTGAGAACACATTAGCCACATAAGTATTATCCATAATCATTTAGATAATAGTTGTTTGACCAAATGAGCAAATTCACATGCCACAAAAATTCACAAAAGGTTTTACACAATAAATACTAGCTAATATCATAATGCGTATAACAACTAAAGTCATATCCATTATTGTTGATGGTCTTCACTCCGGAAAAGCTAATTACCTGCAAATAAGTCTGATAATCAACAATAAAAATTTATCATGAATTATCATATAACATTCGAACAATATTAATTGATTGTTATTAAAACAAGCACAAAAACAATCAAGTCATCCAAACATACTAAGCAATTTATAGGATTACTATAAATGTTCGACCTTGCTCTCTTCGAGAGCCCAACACTTGCACAAGTATAAGCACAACATACTGTTAAATAATCTTACACTTGTATATAAACTTTTTTAAGTAGGTTATATTATAATCATTAATAAAATATAGTTAATTTAAACTAAATTAATTGGGAAAGCCTATTTAGATTCAAAGTTATTACACAAATTTAAACATAAATAATTTCAACTACTAGATTCCCCCTTCGAATCCACCTTTCACATAAAAACAAACAAATCCAATCGTTCAAAGTATACTTTGTGTTAAAATTTATATTCCAATAGCCGCTACCAAGTTAATTTTATAGACTTGTATATTTTCAAAAAAAATAGATATTATTATTATTATTATTATTATTAAAACTCAGTTAATTATATTATTATCATTATAAACTTGGTTACTTTTTACAAATTAAGCTAATTCATCATCAATAATATTATTTATACAACTTCATCAATTATTACTTTTAGCGAAACATTAGAGGATATTAATTCTACAAAATGGAATACAAACTTAGTTGATATTGTTAATGCATCAGTATAGTCCAGAAATGCAAAAGCAAATGTGTAGTCCAAAGTAACGCACAAAGTGACAGATTCTATAAATAAATAGCTGAATAGAAGTTTTTATGCATCTCAAAGTCAACCTGAAATCATAAATAAGGAAGGAACTAATGCTTTATCTGTGCCAAATTACATGGACATTGATCAGAACAAGAAAATCAAACTGTAAATAAAATGCTCAAAAATTATTAACTTACCAACAAGCCCAAAAAAAACACAGTACATAGCAACAAATGTTGGGATAGTATTGATGCAAAGCACACACCAAACTTCCCTACAAAACATGAAGATTGTAAAGTTTCATATTATGTAAATACTATGTAACTTCACCTATAAAACAAGAAAATCAAAATATGAAGATTGTAAAGATTAGGAATGGGAATTCAGGCCATCAATTTACACATTTGAGCACATGCATCTTCACCTGCTCCAACGATGCTATTGTCATCAACAAAGGCCAGTCCCTACACTCCTCCCAGGTGAGCACCTTTCACTGTTATCCTTTGGTCTGCAGGCTTGTCCACTTCATATATCATCACATTAGTGCCCAGGGATCCAGTGGCTACTTTTGATTGTCCGGAGACTATGCAAGACAGTTTATGTGTGTAGTGTGATACAACATGTTCTTCAGCTTCGTCTCTCAAGATGCACGGTCCTATATGGCAGCTTCTTTGCTAGCATCTACAGAAGCAAATATTGTAAGATCTAGAGAATAAGATATGACTGTAATAGGACATATGTCTTTCTCAACGGCTGCTCTTTTAAATTTGATGCAATCTTAAACCCACATTGATATTATAGCAAGCTCAAGAGACTCAAGCGCAATGTGTAGATCTTCGGGCTGAGAGCCAACATCTACTGGTTCTGTCTTGCCACACCAATCACCATTTACTAGGCTGTAGTTGCTTCCACTAAGTAAATTTGAATGGACTGCAAATAAAAAACAAGTCAGACAACCTCAAACATGTCTGTAGATTGTGGACTAAACTATAAATCTCAATGCTATGGAATACATCCCTGAATCCAGTATAAATATTTGTAATCATCCCCGAATCAACACAAAACTTAACATTATGAAGTTTATATCTAATTTCTCAAACCCCAAAGCATTTACCCTATTCTTCAGCTGATTCATTTGACTTGAAGATTTTTAACTAGCGTGCTTTATTTTCACATCTCTTAATCTAGTAGAATAAATTCTATGTCTCTACGCCTTCACTCCAATTGTTCAATTAAGTTATATGTGACACTGTGCATCAAAGATGCAATTTGAATATCAAGATACATTGTGATAGAAAATAACATTTGTTACACTACCTTTCAATGTTATCAAATTTTTGTCGCGTTATCTTAAAGCAGTGTAAAAATTATGTTCGGTTGTTCAAGCAAAATCTTCAAACATGTTATTTTAGATGAATTGAGGTTGGTCATAATGAATTTTCTAAGAGGTTCTTAGAGATTATATGTTGGAGACCTGTTCTAAACAAGGATAAAATTGACTTGTGTAATTACGCTACATTTACATTGTCTACTATTGTCAGCATCTTAAAACCCGTACGCAACTAATTAACAAAAAAGACGCCGAGGACGGAGATGTAAAGTGGTGAAATCTACTGTCAAACACTACAGAAAATTCATGATGCAATCTCCATGAAAACTACGAGAGTTAAACACTATGTAACATGCTTGTATAGGGAGTCGAGGATGCCATAATGAAAATACGTTCTCTCCATATCCATCTTCCAATTTAAAAATTCAGTTGTATGCCTACATTCTCAATGGGTTGGAGATGGAATCGAGATTACTAGCTCATGCATCATGCCACAAAAATGCCTACGAGTTAAATATAACAACTCGTGCATTGAACTCTTATCTTGAACTCTCTCTGTAATTTAAATATAAGAACCAAACTCTTATAACAAGTGATGTGGATATGGACTTAGAATTTTTCTGATCCTTTTTATTTTTACTACTGCTATTACTTTTAGGTTACCCAAGCATTTGGACATACTGTGCTATAGGTATAACAGGCCTGGCCATGATATCAAAGAGGATTTCTATTAAAAGAACTTTATTTTTAGCTTCGCTTCCTCAGTCTAGTCGGTCGGGAGGAACAACTCGTTGGGCCAGTATACTATGCTCATCCTTCAAGTGAATAGGGCCGCTAACGAAGAGGCACTCAGTCTTATATGGGATGAGACCCAACCTGCACGTGAATATAGCTAAAATTTATCACTACATGGTTGGTACCCATGCCAATCTATAATCAGGGCATATTTAAATCAACCAACTCCTTCGATTAATGGTCACATTAACGTCATCTGATTCACTCGGACATTTGTAAAGATAGGCATCAGGTAACTTGCTGATCCCAAGAAAGCACAAATGGACTGAAGTTATAAATGATAAATGCATCATTGGATGGGAGAAAATCAAATATAAACCTTCCAATTTTGCAATCAAGTTTAAAAGACTTACTCGCGTATCTATTTTCTAAATAAATATCTATATATTCATGCCGGTTTGTGAGTTGCTGTCATTCACACATACGTTCATGCCAGTTTGCAATCAAATATTTATATATACTCATTCCCTGTCATACACACATACGGCAAAGAGAAAAGTAGACCTTAAATTGTGAGTTGTTGTCACACCTATTTGATCATGATTGTTAAATAAAGGATGGATATGTTTGCTGCAGTCTCACATTTAACATTCACAGCAATAGCTAATGGCTAATGTTAATTAGATCATAAGATCAATTTCTTCAATATTTTTTCATTATTTCAATAACTATGGTGGATGAGTCACGGAGCACATGGTTTAGCTCACTTAACTAACCATAAAACAAGAGGAAAACCATCATTGTTAAAATTCCATTTTACTTGTTATTTATTTGAGTGAAATTTTGCAGTCATTAATACAGATCATGGTTGGTTTACATCTTTCATTTTGAGACATTTTTGTTTAATTTTTTGCAAACGAGCAGATGCACATTTTACCCAAGCTTAACATTTCATGATGAAGTTTATATAGACGATTCCCAAATAAAATCAACCAAATTAACCTTCAGGGTTATCAAAGCAACCCAATTAAAATCAATTGACCTTTTGTTGGGACATTGGAAATGACCATACGATCAGATTAGATTGTAGTACGATCGAATTTGACAAAAATATTAAACTGACAGTTAGGTATTATTGAGTTCAACATGCACTACTAGTTAATTTTGATTCTGCCAAATCCACATTCACTAGACTCCAAATTTAGCAAAGAGACTTTTTTTTCAATACTCTTATAATTAATTGTTATGTGAAATACCAAAAAAATTAGCCCTTTCATGACAAAAAAATAATTTAGCTGTTACCCTATTGTCATAGAATATATGCAAGAAATGATGTTTATGTGCCATTTTTGTCCAACTTCATTATTTTTTATTTTCTTTTTCCCATTTTAGATAATCACCGTTTTGTGTTCTTTTCAATCAAACCTGTGTGAATTAAGCAATTTGGATAATTTTTCTGAAATTCTATCATTTTGATTTTTTTCATTGGAACTCCTTATATTAATACATTGGCAATTGTCTTTATAAACCAGTGTCGATTTGTGATTCATAGTGACTATTCATCATCCTTTTATTTTATTTTATGGTAGTATGTTGCCAAACATGCTTTAACCAAGGGTATACAGTAAATTATTTGATTTGATTTCATCTATCTAACAATTTCATTTTATGATGGGGTCACCTAAAGTTATACACCTTTTATCCAAAAACCGAAGTTTATTTAATTACTTTTCAAATCCATTGACAATAATCCCAGAATGTAGTTTAAAAAATTCCGAATGTATGTTTGGTAAATAAAAGCAAACTTTCACTTACCTACAAAAGCCTTCACATTTTATATAGGGTAATAGGCAGAAAATTCACTCTTTCAAAGTATATAGTAGTTTAGTCAAAATGTCTACTTCCTAATAAAGTCAAAAAATAACATCAGAAGTCTTCTAAATTTTTGGCATTATAGTTGACTAATTTTTGTTTTTCAATAAGGAAAAGATATTATTCGAAAATCTATCTAAACGAGCCCTTATAAGCTTGGTAAAAAGGGTAGGAGGAGAAAAAACAAATATCATAAACTAGTAATTGACAAACCTGTTCCACTATAGTAACCCAAAGAATCCAGTTCATACCTTCGGCATCACAAAAAATATAATATCAAAGACTGTGGCATAAGTGGTCCTGACGCCATCAATTGAAGAGTATGTGAAATTATTGGATTTTGCGCACCATGCATATAGGAAAAACTGCTATGAAGAAGACAACACAAGTGATAGGCAGTGAAATAATCAAGTGGAGCATTCCTTCTTATGCTTCTATCACATACAGTGACGTTGTATTTTATAATACAAGAAAAAATAATATCATATGAAATCAAACAACTTCCCATCCTCCATATAAATGCATACCTTCCACAGTACCAGTGATAAGCTCGGAAGAGTTAATTTGCAGCAAAGAACTTTTCCAAGCAACTATTGACATTCCAGAGATAAAAGTTCTTGAAAGAGGAATTGTGTACGTGAAAACATACAATAAAAACAAACTGTTATAGTCGATATAAAAGAGAATGTGAAAAGGCTGGTTTCTAAGACGCTAACATCCACTTTAATACAATTCTAATTCACCTCTGCAAATTACATTAATCAACTCCTCATCGTTGCTTCAGCCTGCACATCTGTCCTTTTTTCTCCTTTTTCATTGTTGTAACTGCTTTTTACACAAATATAGAGGCAGCGAGTTAATTTCAGCTAAGGAAATGCGAATATAGCGAGATCGGAGACGCATGCAGCCTATTAAGTCCAATGGTAAGAAGATTGCAAGTTTCAAGTTGGAGTAATTAGGAGCAAAATAGGTTGAGATGAACATGCATTTACATAGCCATGTGTTATATTGGTCAATCAAACAAATGAAATGTCAGTGTCTTATAAATTATAGGATAACGAACAGTATAGAAACATATTAGTTAAATACATGTGGTTATATAGATAATCGATTAAAAGTAAAATACAAAATATATGTGATTGCTGTTGGATCAAGAAACAAAAATGCATAGTTTCACTATCCACAGTTGAAAGGAGCTTAACATGAAAAGTATTACTTAGCACTAGTAATTGTACTCTTATTTTATTAATATCATGACTCTACAAATTTCATGGTAACTATCCATAGTTCAATCGCATTTCTGTTTTTACACTATTGTTTTGTTTTCAAATCTCTCTAATTCCATACACAACTCTATTCACTTGTCTATCAACACAACTCTCCATTAACAAATCACTGCATCATCTCTGACATACCAACTTCTTCACCATTTTCACAAACCAAACATGGATCCTCAAATACACATCCATACTTGAGATTTGAATAACAAGTTCTTATCACCAACAACAGTAAAAGCCACACAAACCAGTCAGACCATTATCCTCTTCCTGTTATACTACTGCAACTCTTCAAGCAGCACTGACCTCCTCCAGTTTTACCAGTCAAATCCCCATCATCCTTTATTTTCATTTTCACTAAAAAAACCATCGCACGCAAAAATACTCATCTATCAAATACCCAAATACATTCAGTCCCATTTCATTGCCATGCAAACAACAACTTCCCCATTGCCCGACCACCCCGACAAACTCCACTTTTCTTTTTTACATTGCTCTATAACCACAAAACCATGGCACAAGTTCTCCAACATACAAACATACCTACCTACTTCATCACCTCCTTCTCCTTTGTAACACCCAGTTACAATCACTCAACTACATCACCCAAACATGCCACTGCCAATTGCAATTCACCACGCAAACCCTCCGCACCACTCACTTAACCCAGAAAACAACACCAAGCAGCACCAAAGATCAATCAAATACTCAATCGCTCCACAAACCAACGTCCCTCCCACCAAAGTCCAAACCACCTGCCACCAGAACGCCCCAATCGCCTCACTTTGATATCCAAGAATCCTGAACTCCATAACCTAAAAGAAACCGCATCCTCCACCGCAAATTCCAAACTCCAATTACAACCTCTCTCCATTTTTGATTTCGAAAGCCACATTTTTTTAAGTTAATGCCGATTTCTATTACAAAACTTAAATTAAGTATGCAACGATCAAAATTCTAAAAATAAAGGTTATTGTGGGAAAGTAATTTATTAAAATACATTAAAATCAAGTAGCCAATAGCATGAGTAATAAACGTGCCACCTCAAAATTATTAATGAAGTGTGCACATGATATGAGAAGACATAATACAACCAGAATCCAAATGTAGCACCTGCTATACTATATAACTGCTTCAAACAAAATGAAAGAAACCAAAACTGTGCAGCGATGTGCAGAAACTACAGGTTATATCGGTTGACCAACAATAAAATAGTTGATGTGCACGATTCAATAAATGGTAACCAGCTTGGTCAAACTTATGTAAACTAAATGAAACGCACCACTTATGCATTAAACTAATTCAATGAGCCTAATAGCACAATCTGTAGCCACAATAACAAAAAATAGTCGTAAATTGGAATGAAGCATGGAAATCGTATCTATTTCGATTTTATCGTTTATAACCTTCAACATTTTAATTGAACCTGTATATCGAACAACCAAAGTAGTGGAACTGAAAGGAAAATCTTGATCATTGTTCAACAAACTATTAGCAAAAACAGGACTGTTTGCATAGCGTGTCATAGTAATACAAAAACAAAATAAAAACAAAAGGACTTGAATATACAAAAAAGAAGATTAGGATATTACTGCTGAGATATAGCAAGAGAAGAAGCCAAGTCAATGCCATAGGAATAAGCTGAATCACTGCAGTCAGGAGAAAAACAATTAGTTTATGGTACTGCTTTCACACCTTGATTGACAACAGCCTATTTTTCAGTAAATATAATGACAATTGCATCATCAGATCAGCCTTCAGAAACCTAATCTAATTACAAAATCAAATCGAAATAGGCAAGCATCACAATATTTCAACTGAATGAAGGAATACAAAACGTTGTTAATGGAAATTCAATAGTTGATTTAAAAACCTAATCAAATGAAATTATTTCCAACAAAAACACTAACCCTGATACATATTGCGTTCTCTAATCAGCCATCTAGAAACCAATTCGGGAAGCATCAGAATTGATATATCTAGGAAAAGAGAGGAACACATATAGTAAGTGGGTGGGATTACGGTGAAAGTAAGGTACCTGAACTGGGATGTCTTCGCCGTCTCGGTGGGAACAGTGGAAGCCGGTCGAACGCAGCAACACAATTTGAACATCAACAAATTGGGGCTGCTACATTATAAAGTCGGCAAGAGACGAAACTTAAATGTGGGTAACCGGCTTCACGGGTGAAGAAGTTACGAATATCAGGGTGATGAAGGGGGAAAGGGAAAGTAATTTAGGGGAAGACGAGGAGGGAAATAATTTAGGTTTAGGCGGAACAAATGAAATAGACGAGGGAATGGGAACGTAAGCGGAGGGAAATATTAAACGTAACCACTAAATTGGTCAAAATGTTAAATAAATGTAACCAAAATCCATAAATACAAAATTAAAAACCACAATTGTCGCATTTACATAACAAACGCAACCAATGAATGTAACCATATATATATTTTCTTGTAGTGTAAGTAAATCATTATAACATTTATATCTTATTCATTTGAAGTCACACTTCAGCTTTGTTTTAGATCTTCGATGTTTGAAAAACAGTTACTTTCAAATTTGTTTGAGGACAATCCTCAAATTTTAATATTAGTCAAGAAAATTAATTTAATTCAATTTATACTTCTTAAGGATTAATTTAAATTATCAGAGTTATTTATTATTTAATATCTACAGTAGATAATAAATAATAACTGATTCTTAATATTCATTGATAAAATATAAAATTTTGACAATCAAAATTTATATTAATATAAATGTATTATTTAAAGTAAAATATGCTCCCACTCAAATTAACATCCCTTTGTTTATAGATACATATCGGTGTGTATATATATGTGTGTGTATATATATATATAACGGTGTTCCACGATCCATATCTAGTTATGCCTTGACTTAGCTTTGGCTAATCCCCAAAACACAACCTTTTAAGTAGACATCTTATGTCAATTATATCACGTATATAATTCTTGGATCGCATGATGAACATTTTGTTCAATATTAGACATTTGCTCAAGATATAGAATAATACATGCTATTGTCTTTAAGGCCACAATCCTATTATGTAGCTTAGTTAAATCAAACCCAATAATACAGTCGAAGCACCACAATTACTCTTACCTCATATAACCAAAATAAAAGGATGCACAACGCTTTGGTGTTACCTACATCCAATGATATTGGACATTAATGGGTGTACTATTGGAAGACTTCACCATGATTTAATATGACAAAATTTTCTATAAAGAGAATTTTTAATTCGTACTGGCAAACAATATTAGAGTTATTTACATATATCAAATATATGTATTTTATATTCATAATATTAATTTAAATAAAATATATAAGTCAAATTTATATTTATATATATTTTAAATTCAACATTATATAGGATTCTTACCTAAATTTCTTTTGAACATTTCGAAAACATTATCAGAATTCAAAATTTTGCATTGCATCTCACATATTCAAACTTGTAAATTGTATTCATGAGCGAACCATTTCTAATGAACTGAGTGATAGGTCAATACACATATCCATGAATAAGCAAGTGAACATTACCCAGCAAAACAAGGAATAGAGGTTCAATTACATATTTAATTATCATATCAAACCATTTGTTCATATACAGTGTGATGCTCCATATTATAATACAAAACTGAAATTATTTCGCATGACCAATCTAAACTGGCAACAGATATATAATTTCATAAAACAAAATGACAAGAACTTAATGTAGGGTTAGACCCTATCAAACATTACAAGGTACAATACACCATCTATAAACCTACACTGTAATTAAACAAATTTATACATATTAGTATATATTATATATGCATAACTTGTTATACATATATATAACTTAATTCATAGAATTACACAACCGTTTAAATAACAGTTTACACAACAATCTATTGATATTTGCATACATTATACAAATACGTATATATGCACATATATATATATATATATATATATGAATCAAAATATGCACATTGATTCTTATATACGCCTTCATCATTCAGACGGAATAAGTCAAACTTATCCTTTTCCTTCATGACTGCATTGTCGTATGTTGTAGCTTGCTGGAAAACCTATGCATCAAAATGCATTAACAGTTCATTTTATATATTCATCAATATGAATATATACCTATATAGACAAAACAATATATTAACAAGTATACTGGTTTTTAGTCATATCGAAATATATGTACCAGTATGATTGTTAATAATTAAATCATATGATAAGGACTAAGGAGGGATATCAATCATCTAATGATCAATATTATATGTCTGCAGACTGTGTAATCTATTCTGATCAATACTTTTAGTATGAGTGATCGACGCTAATCTATGAATTAGAAAAGCGCGACATTTGTAATAAATTCTGCAAGCATACAGGTGTGTAGCATACAGGTCGAACACAGGGAGGAAAGTTAAATTTTATTATTTATATGTTTCGTGGGCGTGTTAGACGAACTTTGGAAGTTGATTTTGCAAAACAAAACAAAATTAAAACTGTAATTTGATTCAGAACAGATCTAACTGAACCGACGATCAAATCACAATTTCAATGAAAAGCAAATGAAACTATGAATTAGATTTGAATCTAATCAAACCCAATTTGACCTAAGAAAATAAAAAAAAGCAGAAATTGAAATTGCAGAAATTGAAATAACAAACAAGAATTAAAATCAGGATTTCCGCTGAATCTAATCAGACGGTAAATCACTAATGCAAATAAGTGCAAAATACAAATAGTGTTCTACCGAATCTAATCGTGTAGACACACTAATTGCTAAGAAATAGAAAAAAATGCAAAAAATAAAAAGAAGAAGAAGAACTAGAACTTTATTAGAAATAGAAAATGGGATATAGGATGGTGGCTACAATGCCATTACAAGGGTATATATAGGGTAGATAGCCAAACCCTAACCCTAACCCTAATGGTAAATGGGCCTGGTCATTACATCACCACTAGTTTACAATGGGAACATAAATGGGCCTTTGATAAATAAAGCAAATTTGAGCCTTTTCTCTTTTTCCTCTTGCTTCCTTGATATTTCTTCATTGATTTGTGATGTGCAAAGCCTTTTTATCACTCCTTTTCCTGTCCAATAGCAACTAGATGTGATATCTTCATCTACAATTCTTCAAAATGCAAATACACAGCAAATTGAACTTTATTCCTCTACATTTCTGGTTGCATGCGGGCTGGGTTGGACTATCTGTAAAAATAACAAAACAATACCCAAGTAATATTTATTTATATACAAAAGATAAGATATAAGAGCATAAAATAAACACATTTCTATGTCAATCAATGAGCAAACTTGTAATAACTGAAACTATACATGGTAATTCATGTGTATGATTATTGAAGCTATTATATCAGGGTATTCAGTAGACAAATCTACAGCAAATACAATTCCTTGCATAACAGGAAAGCATTGCACATTTATAAAACAAATGTATGATCAAGAAGCAGAACATAGAACAATAATCAGACAGCCAGAAACTGATATATGAAATAAGTTATAATAGATCTATTTAATTATGTTTGCATCATTGATCTAAAGTGGCAGTCTTAATGGGGTTATTGATTCCTAAATCAAAACCATTACAGGGTTTCATCAGCTTAGACAACGTTTTTAACACAGACATATGTATATATCATTTTGAATTCATAAACCAAAATGAAAACTGTTCGCTTAAAAAATAAACAGAATTACACTAAATAATGTATATGGTTCATAATGTATATGTACATGTATAACAAGATATATATGCTTATAACTTTCTTTATATATATCCACCAATTGCAAATCTAATTTACACTGGTTTTTATAAAATGAACAGAAGTATATATGTTCAAAACATATCAAGTATATGCATAAAATTGTACGAACAATAATATATTAAATAACTTATATAAATTTTAGATAATATAATTCGGCAAATCACATTTGCTATTATCCATGTATCAATATATGCATATATATATATATATATATATGTATGTATGTATGTATATGTAGATTAACTCTGTGTAATTATGGTGTGTAAAATTTGCAGATCAAATTCACATATACATAACCATAACATACATATATGCTAAAGATTATACAATCATAACATACATATATGCTAAAGATTATACAATCATTTGTATAACCTTTTACCCATAATTAATAAAGTTAACTAATCTAGTTTATAATTATTGATATATTTATAGTTTCATCCAATGTCATAATTCAGAAATGATTCAAAATCACTTTAGTAATAGTGGTCATCCTCCAAAGTTAGTGTAAGTTCATGAAAACTTATCAAGTATATGTTTTCATAACCTTTAACTATATCATAATATTGAACCACCATTAAAACATGAGCAAATATAAACCATGTTATATCTGACTTAAATACTTAGTATGATACAAAATAACAAATTGTATCTGTCGCAGTCCTCTTTTAACATATATTTATCACTATAAATATGAAATTCAGCATACAGGTACAAGGCTGTATCTGAAAGTAAGATTCATAAATCAGATTTATAATTAAAAACATGTGTGTCCTTTTATACACACAATGAGCAATCAAACTAATTCATATATGTTAGTTTAGTTGAGAGATGATCTTGCCTTAAATAATAATACCTGAATTTCAATATAGCTATTTCATTATGTTGCTAAAGATCAAATCTTAAGTAATTTAACACATGATTAATCAGCTTTAAAAGGTTTTAGTATGATCTGTCGTCAATGTAACATACATACATACATATATATATATATATATATTGTATATCATATACATAGATCCAACCATATAATCAATGTCTCATAACACTAAAATTGCCCAGAATATAAGTCATACTTATATTAACTAGACATGTTATACTTGCCTAATAATATGCAAATATATATATATATATATACATATATATCTTTATAGTAATAGGTACGTTTGAAAAACATTTTTCAAAGCAGATTTAAAATTATAAGTTGTTGACTTGCAGGTATTTAGAAAATACAACTGTCATACGCATGTAAAAAACAAAACAGAAAATTTGTCTTAACAAACTTCCATATATAAATTTGATTTCAGGAAACCAAGAATGGTTTGAAAACAACCTTATAGATTTGACAATTAAAACTTTGAATTCAGGAAAGAAAGGCTTATTAGAGTCAGATCATAATATAAATTTCAATCAAACACTTTGATTATTAGATGAGCATTGTTTATGGTAAACAAGTCGATACACTGCTTCAGATCAAATCTACATATACATGGACTTTACAATTAATTCAAGAAATTGACTTAACAAATTTCTGTAATGGCGTGTTTTGTTAGCTGTCGAATAATTAATTTATTTAATGATTTATATATCGATTTGGCGATATCGATAACTTAAAGTACAACGTTCGAACTTATAATTTATAATTATAATTAAAACGAACCTGAAACGTCGCGGCAGTTCGCAATTTGGCGATTCGAACTTCAACTGAATATACAGAATCCATTTTAAGTCGAATTTCTGTGAAACAAGAAACGTACGGATCTGTTGAACTATATTTTTCATATGGAAGAGAAAAATCGAGATTTCGTCGTGTAGATTTTGAGTTATGTCCAAATCAAATTTCAGAAAAGTCGCTGTAGAATTCCTTTATAATTTGCGACGCTTTATATACGTTATAAAAGGGATTTTCAGTATAAACTGAATACCGGGATAATCTGGAATCTGAAATATCAAACTGTATATTCTGATATGATATTCTGGAGCTGTACGATATCATATGTGAATATATACGATAATATAAATTTATTTATATTTAATTTAATTTTTATATTTAAATATATTTATATATTTAAATAGGTTATTTAGAACGTTAAAAATAGCCACTTTTGCAAACGAAGTCGGAATTCGATGAAACCAGTTTTGTTGGATCCACAATATCAAATAGTTGTTAGATTTCCAGTTTCGTGATTTTTAGAGTCACTGTGTGGTCGTACGGATTTTTAGAGTGAGAAATAGTCAGTATTTTGACAGTTAAAAATACGCTGTGTGAGCATACGAAGTCGGAATTTGACGAAACCAGTTTCATTGGGACCGTAATGTCAAACTATAGCTGCATGTCCAGTTTCGTGATTTTTGGGTATCGTATGTAATCGCAGGAATTTTTAAGGACCAGCAAAGAGTAGAAAATTGATAAAATAAATTATAAAAATCAAATTCAAAATATCTCCCCTCATTTCTACCGATCACAAGCAGGCCACGCGACCTCTTTTCTCAACCACAAAGCTTACCAACCTCAAACAGCTTATAAATACCGTATAAACCATCTCCACAGAAAAAGTTTGAGCAAAAGAAAATCCAAACAATACAAAAGAAAAATCCTAAAATCCTCTAATACGTATATTCGGGTTCACATCAGCTTGCTCTTCGATCCTGTGTGTTTATTGTTGAGCTCGACGTCGACTGTCTCGGTTGCGGAAATGAACAGATTTCTAGGGTTAGGTATTGGTATTGATTAAGACAACGATGGTTGGATCGAATGGTATATTCGAGTTCAAGGGGTTGAATGGCTCGTGTGTGGTAGTATCTGAGGCGTGCGACGGCAAATGGAGCATCGCGAGATCCTGGTAGTCGCGAGGCTGTTGACGTCGAGTGTGAGAAAATGGCTATTGGTAGATAGAAGGTCCGATGGGAAGAAGAGTGGTATAATTCATTCATTGATTCATGAAAGTATGAGGGAGTTGTGAGGAAGCAAGAATCGGCCTTGGTGGTTTGGAGGAACAGCCGAAAGTGAAATTGGGGAAGAAAGTGTTATAGGTGTGGGTTTTAAATCATGGTATGGGCCGGATTCTAAAGGTGAGGCCCGTTTATATTTAACTTAGTTTAATTTTAATTTAAATAGTACGATAACTTGTAAAACCCATAACTTTGTGATACGATATCAGAATTGGGCGAAACAAGATCCAATAGGATCGTATGGACGGTGGCTACACCATGACACTGACTGGGAGTGAATCCGAGCTCGTTACAATTTATAGCAAAATAAATTGTCCGTCTGAATCAAATCAAAGACAGTTAATCGTTTTAATGATAACAGTCCAATGTGAGTAAAACTCACCAACTCTGAACAGCTATATTTTTATAATGTATTTTTAGAACTGTTAATCATCTGTTGATTGTTGTGTGTTGGTTGATTGATTGAACTGCTAGTCAGTTAGTGAAAATTATATATATATATATATGTAATTATATATATATAAACCGTTAAATATTTATATATTGATTCTGCTATCAGAATAATTTATATTGAACTGAAAGTGATGATAATCATATTGTGTAACATCTGTGGATGCAGGGAGACAGGTTGGAGGAATCCGACTGGATTCCTCAATAGTTATTTTATTGTTTTTCATATATTGTTATATGATGTGATATAAAATCTGTGGGCGATTATATGTGCTTGGACGATATTGAACATCGTGATTTGATATGATTGAATACCATAACATACCGAAATGTTGATAAGGGGATTTTCAATGTTTATATTGAAAATGAATCTTATTTATAAAATCGATAGGATTTTATAAAAGGAAAACATTTATTTAATTAGAAAATAAATAAATGAAAAAGGAAACATTTATTTAGAAAATAAATGAAATAAAATAGAAACATTTATTTAGAAAATAAATGAATTAGAATATAAAGGAATATTTATTTAGGAAATAAATAAAGGAACATTTATTTAGATTATAAATAAATGGAATAAAGGAATATTTATTTAGGGAATAAATAAAGGAACACTTGTTCGGAAAATAAATAGAATTATACCAGGATAGATTTAAACACGTGCTTCGCACACAAGTATAACACGATATGGATTTTAAGGAGATATTAAATAGGAAATCTATTTTTAACAGATAAAATGAGAAGATTTAATTTATAAATAATGTTTTATAAATTAAATAAAATATTTATTGTTTGATAAATGGGATATATAAGTTTGAACTTATATAGAGAAGTAGAAATTGTTTTTAACACCGATAAAGTAAATAAACGTTGTAAAAGGAAAATCCTTAGAAGGAGAGAAACGTTATTAAAGGAACATTTATAAAGTGAAGAACCGTTACTAAAAGTAAATCTTTATAAATGAATAAACGTTGTTAAAGGAAATCTTTTAATGAATAAACATTATAAAAAGGGAAATCTTGAGACGACCCGAAATCCCATTCAGACGGAAACAGGGTTATCTTTGGAATATAACACAGAAACAGATAATAGCAGAACAAAATTAAATAAATACACCAGATAATGAACGATAGAATATACTGGATAAAAGTAATCATCAGAGTTACACAGTATACAGGATCTTACTTAGTACAAATACAGTTCAACTATACATAAATGTCTACAGCGGAAATAAACAAAATATGTACAATAGGAGTTGAACAACATAAAAAGAAATAAATGATAGAATCCATCTTCAGCTCCAGCTATCCAGAAAGAACCAGCTAAACCTGAATACAAGGCTGCCCGTGAAGAAAAAGGGGCACCCGAGTTTGAGAGTGAAACAAACTACGAGTCAGTCATGGGACTGGTATGAGAAATCTACTCAACATATATATAATTTGGCAAATCACAGGACCACGCCACTTTCGTGGAACGGGTTTGCTCCATTGGATTGCCAGTGCTTTCAAACAAATATTTCTTTTAAACATCGCTATGCTTTTTATAAAAATGAAGCCGTTATAAGACTCAGTTCCCATCACACAATGCAACGCAAACCGGAGGATAGAGTTTTTACCTTATAATGGCCAAAATATGCTTGATACGAATAAAACAAAGGCATTTGATATTATTGCTAGTGTCTATATGTTTTTGAAAACAATTTCAAATCATAACTATCAATCATAGACGACATGAGCGTCCCATGCCACTATGTCGCCAAATATATATATACAATTGAAACCGCACGATGTCGTATTTGGAAATTGGATTTCCGTCATGAACCAAGGCAAAAGATAGTCCTTACTGAATTCGTGACTCTCTAGCCCGAGCCACAGGATCAGAGCTCGAGTGACCCTAGGAGCGACAGGGCCGGTCCACCGATGTGGATTAAAATGCCTGAACAATACGTTTCCCCGCCCTTTGGGGCGTAAACGAGCCAACGAATGACTCCATCGGACCCGGATCGTCCGATCAAACCGAGGCGCCTCGCAACAGCAACAACCACATAGGTGAAAAGTATATAAATGTCAGGGCTGGTAGGTCACTGACACCACCCTAGCTAGAAAGAAACGCATGTCCTCCCTGAGGTCCTTCCTCCCGTTTCTGGTTCATACCGGGGTGTGAGGCTCGCGAATTCACGTTATACACTAAGCTACGCCACACAGGCGGTGCTTTGATCATCACCATAAGACTTTGCTTTTCAACAGAAGTCCTGATCACTGCATCTTAGCATGCCACACAGGCAATTCATGCCATGCGACTGATGTCCATCGATATACAACCTCTGAGCTCGTGCATCTCAGAAAAGGGCGTTAAGCAAAAGAATAAATTCTCCGCCGCCAAACAGATGTATATTTAATAGAGATCAATCGACACAGAATAAAATCCAATTTCAGACACACAGCCCATTTACAAGTCCGTTCTGGGTCTGAACGAAACCGGAGGCACTAAATACCTCGCAAACCCTTCGATCACCACGTACGTCTGGACGATCACCACTCATTATCCATATTTCGGGATGCCTCCCAATCAGGACCTCGGTTACCATCCAAACGAGGTGAAGATCTCCGGTCTTCGACCATCGTCTTCATCTTCGACTTTCAATCGTCGGTCAATTATTTGAAATGAGAATTAACTCGGCCTTCTCAAATAATTCACGTATATTTAGAATTTCAAATCAATTTACTTCAATGGTTAAGTTATTCGACAACGCCAATCTTGTTCTTTAATGTAATTTTCACACCAAACACATTCAACCATCAAAAGCCACATAAATCGAGTGAATTCAGTTTATTTCCATTCCATATCGCTTATGATATTTTATAACTATTTATCGCTATTTTTATTTATTTTAAAATAGCTAATTTATTCAAAACGACGCTTCGGGCCATAAAGCGGCCGTGACGCTGTTTTTCTTCAGATTTGATTTACACATATCTGAAAATCTAACCGTTGGATCTTCACAAAATTTACATCATTAGAAAGGTCTTTTCAAAACGAATCCAACGGCTCCAGTTTCGGGAAACTCCGACGGTCGGATCTCCCGGTACAATCGTTTGAAGTTTCGATTTCAAAATACGAACTGCAGCGTCGTTATTCGATTTAATATATAATTATATTTATATATATATACATATATATAAATATAATCGTTTCTGGCGCTGTTTTTCTTCAGATTTGAATTAAACATTCCAGACGATCCAACCGTTGGACTTTTGCAAGGTTGGTGCCGTTGGAAAGATTATTCCAAGGCGAACCCAACGGTTGAGGTTTCGGGAAAATCCAATGGTCGTATTTTCCACACTAGTCGTTTGAAATCACGGTTTCAAAATACAAACTGCACGGCCTCGTTTCGTTTTAATTTTATTTATATTTATATATTTATATAAATATAGTTCATTCAGTGATTTCAATATTGTTTTCACTTCAAATATTTCACTAACTCCTTAAAATTTTGGAAAATTTCGCCATAACCTCCCCTGCACCGGGAGCATCGGGAAATCGCAAATAGCTTTCCCGGTCCTTCTAATCTCAAAAAGAAAAAGAAAAAGCCAAGCGGCTAGCCAACAGGCTCATAAAATCATCACCCAAACAAAACAGTAAATGTGTACCTATTTGTCGGGAACAAAATTTTATTCCTCTTCTCTAGCCCCTTTGCTATAACCTGTTCAATGAATATGCATGTACATATATATATAGTTCTTACCATTTATCATTTTCTATTCGACTTCACATTTGATTTCTATTTGGTTTTAAAAACACCATTCATTCTAATGTTACATACATAGGTGCAAATCATTTCATTAGCTAATTAATGAATATTTCAACTCATATATGTTTATTTTGAACAAGTGGCTATTTTTAACACTTCACATTTCAACGATTTATGCATACAATAAAAATATGATTTTTATTGTAAAACAATTCATTTCAAAACACTATTTTTCTATATAGTTCATATAGGTGACAAAAATAGGATTTTTATCATAAAACAATTTCTTTTAAAACGAGATTATTTTACACAGTTCATATAGTCGATAAAAGGTGATTTTTATTATCAAATAATTTATTTCAAAATATGAATACCATTCAACACATGAATTTCTAATCAACGAATGAATATCAATTCAACACATGAATGTTTTCTATAGTTTTTATATATAGATAAAAGGTGATTTTTATTATCAAACAATTTATTTCAAAATATGAATACCATTCAACACATGAATTTCTAATCAACGAATGAATATCAATTCAACACATGAAGGTTTTCTATAGTTTCTATATATAGATAAAAATGTGATTTTTATATTTAAAACGCGAATACCATTCAACACATGAATTTCTAATCAACGAATGAATATCAGTTCAACACATGAAGGTTTTCTATGGTTTCTATATATAGATAAAAACGTGATTTTTATATTTAAAACGCGAATACCATTCAACATATGAATTTCTAATCAACGAATGAATATCAATTCAACACATGAAGGTTTTCTATAGTTTCTATATATAGATAAAAATGTGATTTTTATATTTAAAACGCGAATACCATTCAACACATGAATTTCTAATCAACGAATGAATATCAATTCAACACATGAAGGTTTTCTATAGTTTCTATATATAGATAAAAATTTGATTTTTATATTTAAAACGCGAATACCATTCAACACATGAATTTCTAATCAACGAATGAATATCAATTCAACACATGAAGGTTTTCTATGGTTTCTATATATAGATAAAAATGTGATTTTTATATTTAAAACGCGAATACCATTCAACACATGAATTTCTAATCAACGAATGAATATCAATTCAACACATGAAGGTTTTCTATGGTTTCTATATATAGATAAAAATGTGATTTTTATATTTAAAACGCGAATACCATTCAACACATGAATTTCTAATCAACGAATGAATATTAATTCAACACATGAAGGTTTTCTATTCATTGAATAAATATAGTTTAAGCAGATGAAAATAATTCAAACACACGAATATTATTCAAAATTTCGGCAGCATAACGGCAGGGTAGTTAAAACCGGGACCGTCCCTAGTACGGCTCCTCGCTCTACCTTAAAACCTCGCGGTTTTTGACAATGGGGATCATGCATCTAGTTCGCACGCAGGCGGCATGTATATATTTATTTCATTTCCACAAACTAATCCTATGTGGTTTCAACCAAATATTTCTCAACCACAAACGGGTATTTTTCAACCTCAATCAATCAATATCAACCATAAACAATTCCAAACAATCATTCGCTATCAATCAATTTCCACAACAATTTCAACCAATAAATATCGTCCATGGTTTGTGGACGAGGGGCGTATATATATATATATATTTATATATAGCAATTCACTTTAATTTCACACACATATATATAGCTAGGAAAAGAAATTGAAGAGTGAGAAATTCTCACCAATAGCTATCCAATACTACGACTCTTCCTTTATAGAAATCTTCGCCAATCTCGCCTTTTTGTCGCTTTCGCCCGTATTCTCTACATATGCAAAAATCGAATTTTTTCTATGTTATTCAATATATAAAAATTGAATTTTTATTATGCTATTCAATATATAAAAATCAAATTTTTATTATGCTATTCAATATATAAAAATCGAATTTCAATAATATAGATTCCGCCTTTTCAAAAATAAAGATTATATTTTTAATATTCCTATGATGTAAAAATTATATTTTTATTACTTTAAAAATATAAAAATCATATCTTACTTCTTCTACTTAATAAAAATTCCGTCTTTTCTATTTTAAAAATATGATCTTTATTATCCAAGTTCAAATCTTTTTCTATTTAAAGTTCAAGTCTTTTTCTATTTAAAGTTCAAATCTTTTCCTATTTAAAGTTCAAATCTTTTTCTATTTAAAATCTTAAAATTAAAATCAGTTTTAAACCTTTTAAAAAAACAGTTTAAACCTTAAAAAAATCAGTATTCTTTTAAAAAAAATAAAATCAGTATTTCAGAATTAAAAATAAAAATAAAAATAAAATAAAATACTTACTGTAACGCGAAGAAGGGGGGCGTCGTCAGGGTCGGAGCTGGCTTCGGGAGGGGGGGGGGGGGGGCGGCTTCAGTGGTCTCGAACGGGGGGGGGGGGGGGGGGGGGGGGCTCGCGAAGCTTCAGGGGGGGCTCACGAATTGGGCAGGGAGGGGGTTTCGCGGTCGCCGTCTAGGAGGGGAGCGGGATGGGGGGGGGGGGGTGGAGCGGTTGGCACGGGGGAGAGGGCGGAGCTTCAGTGGACGCGACGAGCTGCTCCTCCTTTTTTTTTCTGTTTAATGAAATCGGGGGGGGGGGGGGCAGAAAGGGAAAAGGGAGGGAGATAATAATTTTTTTTTATTTTATTAATTAATTTAATTGCATATAGTTGACTTGTACCCTCAACCTCGAAAAGAGGCCCACCGCCTGTCGCCCATAGCGTTTTACCCCCATTCCGAACACAATGGGATATGTATCGCAAGCTGATTTGATCGTTACAATCAGTTTCCTTTGAATTTACATTTAAATCACTATATTGAATTTTAAACGTACATTTCAAATTACCGGGGTCACATACTAACTAGAAAAATTCTCGAAAAATATTTTCTAGCTTCGTATTGACGATACGGTCCTAACAAAACTAGTTTCGTCGAATTCTGAGACCGTTTGAAAAATGGCCAATTTCCAGTCGATTAAAATCAACTGAAACTGGTCAAACGCGTTTTCCTTTGCCACGCTCACCTATTGATTCGAAAAATTATGAAATTTGAAACCTAGCAATAATTTGACACCACGGTTCCAACAAAAGTGGTTTCGTCGAAATCCGAGGTCGTTTGCAAAATGTCCATTTTTAAGGGCCTGAATTCCATAGCGACTATTCAGAATTTTCAACTGGACATATCTTTTGATTCCCGCTATCAAATTTCGATTGGTCGGATTCGTTAGAAAGATATTCACTAACAGATTTAAATATTTTTAGTTTCACTAAAATCCGGATTGTTCTGCACCCGGTATAGTCCGACGAAGTTTGAATTCAATTTTTGAAACTACAGCGCCATTTCAGGCCTTGTTTATAATTATAATTAATTATATTCGTTTTCAATTGTCGATTCAAACTCAGTTTTCATCGCCATTATTTAAAATATTTATTTTAAATATTTAAAATCCATTATTTTAGCCAATTTAAAAAAATTTAAATTGGTTCAGATTTTCTGGGTCGTTACAATCTCCCCCACTTAAAACTTTTCGTCCCCGAAAAGGAACAAAGTCGAAAGTGGTTTGATAAATCTACAATCCCACAACACAACAACCAATCCAATTGTTTTTAACCTTCAAAAATATACTAATCAAATCCTATACCCTTTAAAAAATCATTCAGAGTATATAATTAAAAGTGCACATCTACGAAAAGAAAATAACAATAGAGTAGAGAATTGAATGGTAATGCAAAGTAGGTTAAATGTACCTTGCACCGGAGTCAATCAGAGATATCTACTCGGCATCTAGGATAAGCTTTCTGAATGCTCTCCTCAGTTTCCCAAGTACAATCTCGCGGATCTCCACTCCATTGCACTTTGACTAAGCGAACCTTCTTGTTCCTCAGCTCTTTGGTTTCTTTGCCTATAATCTTTAGCGGCTCTCTTCTCACAGCTAATTCTGGGGTTATTTCAATGTCATGTTGAGCTGCTTCTTCCACGATCAAGTCTGGATCATGAACGTGCTTTCGAAGTTGAGATATGTGAAATACATCATGAATTCCAGGCAACCAATTAGGCAGTTTGACCCTATAAGCGAGAGTTCCGATCCGTTCCAGAATAGGAAACGGACCAATAAATTTGGGCGCTAACTTTCCAGTTTTACCGAACCGGATAACTCCTCTCATCGGCGATACTTTCAAATATACATAGTCGCCAACTTCAAAGGATATATCTCTTCTTCTTCTATCGGCATAGCTCTTTTGTCGGCTTTGAGCGGCGAGTAATCGCTTTTTAATAAAATCGACTTTGTCGGCAGCTTCTCGAATCATATCAGGACCCAACACAAGTCTATCTCCAGGCTCGACCCAACAAGCAGGAGATCGGCACGGTCTACCATACAATGCTTCGAATGGCGACATTGTCAGGCTTGCCTGATAGCTGTTGTTATAAGAGAATTCAGCCAAATGCAGATGGTCTTCCCATGATCCACCGAAATCTAGAACACAAGCCCGCAATAGATCTTCTAAGATGCGATTCACCCTCTCAGTCTGACCGTCTGTCTGAGGATGATAAGCGGTGCTTAGGTTTAACTTCGTTCCGAGTTCTACTTGAAATGCTTCCCAGAATTTGCTAGTGAATATTGTATCTCTATCACTGACTATACTGAGCGGCACTCCATGTAGTCTAACTATTTCCCTGAAGTAAATCTGCGCCAGACTCTGAGCGGTTCTATTTGATCTGACAGGTATGAAATTGGCGGTCTTCGTGAAGCGATCTACGATCACCCAAATACTGTCATTTCCTTTTTTGGTCCTGGGCAGACCATCAATGAAATCCATAGAAATATGTTCCCAGTTCCAACCAGGAACTTCTAGTGGTTGTAATAATCCAGCCAATTTCTGTTGGTCGCTCTTGACTAGCTGGCAAGTAGGGCATCGACTAACATATATCGAGATGTCTCTTTTTAACGACTTCCACCAGAAAGTGCGTTTGATATCTTTATACATTTTATTCACACCTGGATGGATACTGAGCTTAGATTTGTGACATTCATCCAGTACATCCCTTCTGAGTTCAGGAATATCTGGAACGCAAATTCGCCCTTCTAACCTCAGAATCCCTTCGCTGTCTAGCTGAAAATCTGACGCATTGCCTTCACGAATTCGCTGACTCATTCCTTTGATAAATTGGTCATCTTCTTGGAGAGCCGATATCTTATCAATCAATGAAGTCGCAATGATGAAACTGGCGATCATTTCATTCTTCCGGCTTAACGCATCGGCCACGACATTGGCTTTCCCTGGAGTGTATAGAATTTCAAAATCATATGCTGCAAGAAACTCCAGCCAACGCTGTTGCCTCAGATTCAAGTCCTTCTGAGTGAACAGATACTTTAACGACTGGTGATCTGTAAACAGTTCAAATCTCTCGCCCAGAAGATAGTGTCTCCAGATTTTCAAAGCGAACACAATAGCCAATAACTCAAGATCATGAGTTATGTAGTTCTTCTCGTGCGGCTTCAGTTGACGGCTAGCATAAGCAATCACTTGACCTCTTTGCATTAACACTGCGCCAAGGCCTTCTCTAGAAGCATCAGTCCAGACTTTTAGATCTTGGTTGCCATCAATGATGGTTAACACTGGAGCTGTCGTTAGTCTCAACTTTAGCTCTTCGAAAGCTTCCTCACTTTCTGGAGTCCATTTGAACTTAGAATGCTTCTTTGTAAGCTTCGTTAAGTGACCAGATATCTTTGAAAAGTCTTTAACGAACTTCCGATAATAGCTAGCCAGTCCGAGAAAACTGCGGACTTCAGTGGGGGTGCTAGGCTGTTTCCAATTCTGAATGGCCGTGATTTTTCTTGGATCCACAGCGATTCCGTCTTTCGATACGACATGGCCTAGGAATTTTACTTCATCTTGCCAGAAGATACATTTGGAAAATTTGGCTTTTAATACATTCCGTCTGAGAATTTCTAACACTTGTTCCAGATGCCTTTCATGTTCGGCCTTTGATTTAGAGAAGATTAGAATATCATCAATAAAAACCAGAACAAATTTATTCAATACTCCTCTGAATACTCTGTTCATTAGATCGACGAAGTAAGCGGGGGCGTTACATAAGCCGAATGGCATTACTAACCACTCGTAGAATAAGTCGGGGCCTCTGAATGCTGTCATTGGAACACATTCTTCAGCAATTCGAAGTTGATGGAAACCTGTAGCTAGGTCCATTCGTGAAAATACTTGTGCTCCATTTAATCGATCTAACAAATCATCTATTCGCGGCAATGGATATTTATTCTTTATGGTCTGCTTGTTTAAATCACGATAATCCACACATAGCCGTAGAGTACCGTCAGATTTTGGGACAAACACCACTGCTGCACCCCAATCAGAGAAACTAGGCCTGATCAGACCCTTCCATACGAGCTGCCGTGTTTGATTGTCTAATTCCTCCTTCTCTTTCAAGGACATTCTTCGAATAGCATGAACTACCGGCCTTGCATTGGGAATCAAAGCAATCTTGAAATCTATTTCTCTCTGCGGAGGTAAACGAACAACTTCTTCGAACACATCCGCATAGTTTTTGACGACAGGAATGTCTTTGATGAGGTCAGGAATATTCTCTATGACCTCATGGATATTTTCTATTTGAGCTGGAGAAACATCGAGAGCTGACCAGAAATCTTTTCTATTAGAAGTCGGGCCTTCACAAGGTATGGTTATATAATTTCCCAATTGTGCTTTTGCCTTTACAACTCTCTCGGCGCATCTAACCTCCGCTTCATATTTGGTTAGCCAATCCAATCCCAGAATAAGATCGAATTCATTAAAATTCATGACGATAGAGATAATAGGGAATTTATAGCAAGAAAAAGAGACAGGTACTGCACAAACCCAACTGAGATTGATGGAACCCCCAACTGGATTTTGGACAGACATTGGCTCTTTGAGCTTCTTCAAATTCAAATCCAGTTTCTTGACTGCACTCTTTGCAATAAAGCTTCGTGGTGCGCCTGTGTCAAACAGTACTTTAACTGGAATGTTTTTGACATTGAGCGTGCCTTCTAAAACATCCGACCTTTTCTGAGCAGACGAGGATCTAGGTACTTCTACCACTTCATTTACCTGTACTGCTTTAGGTTTTCTGAATAGCGGGCAGGCCTTTGAAAGATGTCCGGACTGATGGCATTGACTGCACTTTCTATTCTCTTGGAACTTCTTGCCGGATTTAGATCCTTCCTTTCTTTGTTTCTTTAGAGATCGGCAACTTATCGAGAGATGTCCTTGCTTATTGCAGTTAGAGCATACAGTTGTCGTTACTGGTTTCTTCTCTGATTTGGCCCTTTTTCTCTTGGCACTGGCCTTCTTACTGATCTCAGACATTGTACTTGCCTCAGGAATATCAGTTTCCGACTCTGCTATGTCACTAGAACTGACTTCTTCTTCGTCGCATAACATTCCTTTCTTATGGAGATCTTCATACTGATAGGCCATATATATCATTTCAGAAAAAGGAAGCTTCACATGCCCCAATACTTTATTCTGGTATTTCCTTTGAAGACCGTGAATAAATCTCATATTTTTCCTCTTCGGATTTTGAATTAGATGAGGAGCAAAGTGAGAAAGTTCGTTGAATTTCTTATGATATTCTGGGATGGTCATATCACCTTGTATTAGATAAGAAAATTCATCACATAATCGCTCAGTCGCTTCGGGAGGAGTAAATCTTTCTAAGAAGATCACTTTGAATCTGTCCCAGGTGATATCACCTTCTGGATTATCCTTAATAAATGAATCCCACCAAAACAAAGCTTCATCTTTGAGTGCCCAGGATGCCAGTAATCTTTTCTGGTTATCCCTCAACTTTAATGCTTCGAAGATTTTCTCAGCCGAACGAATCCAAGCTTGCGTCTTCATAATTGCTTCTTCGCCCGAGAAAGGTTTTCCACCCCGATTTCTATACTTCATGAATAGAGCTTCTATATCCGGGTCAGTATTACTTCTTCTGTTTCTAGCACTTATTTTCTAGTTCCTCTGCAAATAGCAGATCAAGTGTCAGGTCAACAGGAAAGATATTTCAAAATATAGAGACAAATACTTCAAATGTAAATGTGTCTATCAAGGTGTAATTTCATTCTGCTTTACTCATACTAGGATATTACTGATCCTATCTGTATTGAGTTTCCCGTCCTAGAACACTACTGGTTCTATTTCTGACGAGTCCGTTCAAATGTTATATTCCAGAACTAAGCTTAACCAAAGCTCTGATACCACGTTGAGACGACCCGAGATCCCGTTCTCACGGAGACAAGGGTTATCTTTGGAATATAACACAGAAACAGATAATAGCAGAACAAAATTAAATAAATACACCAGATAATGAACAATAGAATATACTGGAAGTATATTCTATTGTTCATTATCTGGTGTATTTATTTAATTTTGTTCTGCTATTATCTGTTTCTGTGTTATATTCCAAAGATAACCCTTGTCTCCGTGAGAACGGGATCTCGGGTCATCTCAACGATTTAAATCACTATATTGAATTTTAAATGTACATCTCAAATTACCGGGGTCACATTCTAACACTAAAAAAATTCTCGAAAAATATTTTCTAGCTTCGTATTGACGATACGGTCCTAACAAAACTAGTTTCGTCGAATTCTGAGACCGTTTGAAAAATGGCCAATTTCCAGTCGATTAAAATCAACTGAAACTGGTCAAACGCGTTTTCCTTTGCCACGCTCACCTATTGATTCGAAAAATTATGAAATTTGAAACCTAGCAATAATTTGACACCACGGATCCAACAAAAGTGGTTTCGTCGAAATCCGAGGTCGTTTGCAAAATGTCCATTTTTAAGGGCCTGAATTCCATAGCGACTATTCAGAATTTTCAACTGGACATATCTTTTGATTCCCGCTATCAAATTTTGATTGGTCGGATTCGTTAGAAAGATATTCACTAACAGATTTAAATATTTTTGGTTTCACTAAAATCCGGATTGCTTTGCACCCGGTATAGTCCGACGAAGTTTGAATTCAATTTTTGAAACTACAGCGCCATTTCAGGCCTTGTTTATAATTATAATTAATTATATTCGTTTTCAATTGTCGATTCAAACTCAGTTTTCATTATTTAAAATATTTATTTTAAATATTTAAAATCCATTATTTTAGCCAATTTAAAAAATTTTAAATTGGTTCAGATTTTCTGGGTCGTTACAAATATTTATAAGCAAATAAAGTATTCGAATAATAGTTATTCGAAGGAGTAAATCAAATAAGTTATTCGAATTAGTTATTCGAATAGAGTTAAGTTATTCGAATAGAGTTAATCACATATAAGCTATTCGAATTAGTTATTCGAATAGAGTTAAACACATATAAGCTATTCGAATTAGTTATTCGAATAGAGTTAAACACATATAAGCTATTCGAATTAGTTATTCGAATATAGTTAAACACATATAAGTTATTCAAATTAGTTATTCGAATAGAGTTAACCACATATAAGTTATTCGAATTAGTTATTCGAATAGAGTTAAACATATATAAGTTATTCGAATTAGTTATTCGAATAGAGTTACACAAGCTAGAGTTATTCAAATTTGTTATTTGAATAGAGTTAAATTAATAAGAGTTATTCGAATATTAGTTATTCGAGAAGGAATAAATCAAATCAAGTTAATTGAATATCAGTTATTCAATTTGAGTTAATCAAATTTAGTTATTCGATAAGAGTTAATCCATTTAAGTAAATCGAATATTAGTTATTCGATAAGAGTTAATCCATTTAAGTAAATCGAATATTAGTTATTCGATAGGGGTTAATCGAAATAGAGTTTATCGAATATAAGTTATTAACAAGGGAGTTAAACGAATAGAGATTACTCGAAAGAGAGTAATACGTCGAATTCAATTATATCGAATTCGGGAAAGTACTATTTACTTTTCGGGTTTTAAATCAAGGTTTAGTTATTGGTTAAGAAATTAGGTGTCCGTTTAATTATTCAAGTTAGGAGATAAAGTTATAATTTAGGTTAGATATTGTAGAAGTAGGAATTATAAAGTTATAGTTATAATCAAACGTTTTCATATAAGAAGTGGATTCAAAACCTGAATCCGAGAATTTGCGTAAACAGATGATTGGAAAAAGTGAGTGATGAGCTTCATCTATTTCACAGTAAAGGACGTTGTTCAATTAAGGTCTGAGAGGTAATTATACCCCAACTTGATTGACTTCAGAATTGACAAAGGAATAGTTGTGGTTCGATAGAAAATTTGATTTGAAATATAGTTAAGTAATAAGCGATTAATGGATTAAGCGTAACGATGTTTATACAACGTTCATTTGAAATCCGTAAATGAGTTTTGGGAACGTTTTCCAAATATAATCAGATATGTTTTCTAAACATAGAAAATGAAATGTTTTCATGATAAGAAATTAAGAAATAGAGTTAAGAAAATTTAGAAACTGACTGGAGATTAGTTAAGTTGAACGGTGTCCTAAGTGACGATCAAATGTTGGTTTCAACCTTCGGGATTTATACTTAGGAGTTGTTCTCTTAGTGGTTTACCGTTCGGGACTGATAGTTGTGAAATAATAGTGATGCGTAAATAAGCTATGGAAATGTTTTCCAATGATTAATAACATATATTTTCTAAATACATGAAATAAGGAAATATGAACATATATATGTATATGATGATTGATCGATCGAATTTCCATTTGGAAATAAGATCGTTGTTTGTACACCGACATGTTTTCATTTGATAGTTGAATCACAGACTATCAATGTTTTGACCATATTTACGTTGTAAATATGGAGAGACCGGTTGGATTATTATCCGAAGAACCACTCCGTATTAGCATAAGCGTTGCGAATCAAGTAAGCTGAAGATAATTGAAGACGGAGTGAAGTGCAAGGGCTATTGTGAAAAGCTTAGGTAGGATGGATTCACTGAATAGTGCCTTCAGTTTATTCAGTCCCAGAACAACGTATATGGACGAGTGTCTGACAAAGTATTCTTAATGAATCATATATGTTGATCTCTTTAAACGTATTACGTTGGTGGCGGAGAATTCGTTTCTCTTAACGAATCAGAAAGATATCCTTTATTTAACCAAGTGTTGGAGTTTTATTCACACCAGTCCCATGACTGACCCGGAGTTTATTTTGTTTGTTTACCCTAAACTCTTGGGTGCCTAAATTTGTACGGGCAGTCAAGTAGTCGGGATTTTACAGATACACTTGGAGAGCTTGGAGCAGGAGGCTTCCGGATTATAGCTATTATTATTCCGCTGTGTTGTTATGTGTTGTACTTTGAAATGGTATGTATATACGAGTACTGATTTGTATTTCAAAGTTATGTTATATTTTATTCGTTCCGCTATGAGATTCGTGTTTACTCTGGTGATGTAAGTTCTTCTTCTTATTCTATTCTATTAGTTCTATCTTTTCTTCCTCACCCTCTACTTTCTTTCACTAACATCGCAGAATTTTCGACTCTCGAGGAGTCGAAAATTTCCAGCCGTTACAATTTCCAAACGTATGATTTCACAGATCCATATAAACAGATCAGTACTATTTATTTGTCAATCAAACAAATTTGATTTTATATGTAGGTATTAATATCAATTTAGAAACATTCCTCTCAAGAAATTTCTTTACGAATGATTTCATTAAACCAAAATTAATCAGGAAGCTATCTTACTGATTCATCAATCAGTAAAATCAATTTTAATCAAAAGAAGAAAATAATTTATGATGAGATCTGGACATACACACTTAGTAATCAAAAAAATTTATAATAAGTTTGGCACTGTTTATTTGTATAAACAGATCATTACACTGCTTTGGATCATATCCCTGTATTCATTGTTTAATCGTATTAGATTTAGTGAACAGAATTGATATCTGATATCAATTCGTAATTAAATGAAACAATTTTTCATTTTGTAATCAAACAATTACAGTAAACCCTAGAATCAATTCGGTGTAATTCTTGCTAATGAAATTGAAATCTAAATGACGATACAAACATGAATAATACCCAAAATAAAAGTCCAATTTAAAATTTCTCGCAATAACATAGTTCTGATACCACTATTGGGAATAATTCGATCTAATCGAGTTCCCTTTTATGCTTTAACAACTTAAAGTTGAGATCTTAGCAAGAAAAATAAATCAAAATTTGTATAAATTTGGGATTTAAAACTCATACTTGAAGCGTCGATTCCAGATGAAAGCTAAATCGAATTCGAAATGGGGATGATGCGGAAGAATCGAATCAGGAGCCCTTCAAGTGTAGAGCCTCTACAGGTAATCCACGAGAACACATCCCTCTCGAATCAAATTGAAGTGGAAGAAGGGAAGGTCGTACTAGCCGCCATTAGTTCCTTAGGGTTTTGGAATTAAAAGTTAAGTTGGTCTGTTGAGACCAATAATCATATATATTGAGGCAATTTTATTCCAATGCCCAAAATTAGGTAGTAGCCCCCCGTTTTCATCATAAAATACAAGGACGAAAATGCCCTTCTTGTATTATATTTTTTTCCAGTTTCCAGGTTACCTCGTAGATGACCTACGTGGTTCCTCTGTGTACAACGCAGTATGCCTACGTGGTTTCTCAAGGAACCACGTAAGGCTGCTGCATGGTACACTGAAAAACCACGTAAGGTATCTATGAGGTACCTTGAAAAACCACGTAGAACACCTACGTGGAAGGGTATTTTTGGATTATTTTTAATTCAGCGGGGGGCTACACACTAAAACTGGGGTTTTGCTGTTTTTTTCAAATTGCAGGGGGACTACTACCTAATTTCGGGGGTTGGAATAAAATTTGCCATATATTGATCAGATGACTAAGCCTTATCATATATGGTTAGACCTTTTATTTTAAAAGGAAATAAAATATAAAATATCTCCTTTTAAAATCAAATGTTAACTATAAATTTTAAACCAACCTTAAATATTAATTCCAACTTCAAATAAGATATCAACAAGTTGAAGTTTTATTTTACCCAAAGAAACTAATTTCTCCTTGTTACGTTCTTCGTTGTGTGACCCTATAGGTTATTACAACGTTGGCAATAATTTAAATCATATTTAAATTATAAACAATGAGCGACATCTAGTAATACATCGCTGTACCCAAGTCATAATAAGATCAATTAACGATTCGATACATCCTTCCCGTAACCAGTGTATCAATGTAATATAATCCTTTCAACCAATATATCCAGGATTAAACTCAAGGCATGGATCATATCATCCTCTTTATAATTTAATCCGTTTTTCTTGATCGATGAGTAGACTGTTTAAAACAAATCAATATTTGAGCACGACTATGCATTTCACAGTCCCACTCAATCAAGAGGCCCATGGATATCACTACGAATATATCATAGGGTTAAATTCCATCTAGATCATTCATAATTTTCAATCGATTCGAGATGTATCCAATAATCACCGTTATCATTACTTTGTTACGAAATAACTTTAGATGATATCAAAACACAAATATCCTCGAATAAAATTATAATGATTTTAGGTCTTAGGACCATTACATCACTGTCACTCTGAGAATAACTTATGATACTGTTAATCATATTCCATGTAGTTATCTCACAGTGGGTCAGCCCAATACGCTATTCTCCAATACGTATTTATGTCTTGACTTTAATATCATGTATATTAATGATCAATGAGATGTGACCATCAGTCAATCAATATACTAGTCTCAACGCTTTATTGTTGTCCTGTATAAACAATAAAACTCGACTAGGGACTTTTAAGAATTATAATACTTATCACATTATATAATCTCAAGTTCAGTCTTACTCGAACTATATAATTCCGTGTTATTATTCTAAGGACTTCTAATATATTAATATTTATATTACGCAGTAAATATAATATAATATTATTTTATTCCAAATAAAATAATAACAACAACAACGTTATCAATCTCATCAAATGGATTGCCTCTAGGCATAAACACTAATAGAAAACACTCAGGCTTGACCGTGATTCTGCTTACTTTTGCTGGAGCTGTTGATATGTATGGCTCAAGCTCCTATCCTTGTTGCTATGGCTATATTTTGCTTTTGGGGAATTTTATTTCTTTTATGTACTCTGATATTTTTGAAGTACAAGATAGTAGCATTTATGTTGTAATGGGATTTGGTATTTCAGACATGTGATGTTTTTGGACCACGGTATCTTATGATAAATAAAGTTTTTATTCCGCTGTTATAATTATGTCTGTCTTGTAATATTTCCGTTCTGTTTACTATAATGCTTCACGAAACTTAATGCATTCCCTTTGTGAGTGACATTAACGAACGTGGGGTGTCACAGGTATAGGTAGGGGTTGTAATAACCCAGGGATAGATATATTTTCATATTTATTTTTCTAGCATGTCTCGCATTCTCTGACGAACCTCTCCACGTCAGTCTTCAAACCTTTCCAATAGAATAGCAAGTCTATGTCGAGTTTTCTTTGTACCAGCATGACCACCTAAAGGATATGCGTGATGCTCTTTCAATAATATTTGAATAATTCCTTCATGGTCATTAGTCATGAATAGCTTATTTTTATAATACAGCAGTTGATTTATCATTCTATGTTTGCTGTTTATTTTGCCGCTTTGTACTTGGTTATCATCGATTGGTAGATATCAGATTTCTCCAATGCCTTTTTTAATTCATCTAACCAACTGCCTAGCTCTATTGTTATAGCTTGGCATGTTGATATAATAGTATTTTCTTTGTTCTCTTCCGGTATTCGTGACAAAGCATCCGCAACAGTGTTCTCTTTTCCTTTCTTGTACTCTAGTCGATAGTCAAAGTCATGTATCTTGGCTAACCATTTACCTTAGATGCCAGTAGTCAGTCATCGAGAAAGCAAGTGATGCAAACTTGCTAGTCAGTTCTGATCACAAATCTTCTACCCAATAAATATTGAGTCCATTTCTTAGTGGTAAGCAATACCGCTAACAATTCTTTTTCATATGTAGATAGCATCAAATTTCTCCCATTTAAAGCCTGAATCAGTATGCTATAGGTTTTCCTTCTTGTGTCAATACATCCCCAATTCCTACCCCGCTTGCATCTCATTCAACCACAAATTCTTTGTTAAAATCAAGCATGTTTAACACTGGAGGATTAATCAGGCACTCTTTGAGCTGGTTGTAGGCTGTTGTGGCTTGAATATCCCATTTAAAGGAATTTTTTTTCAAGAGAACGGTAAGCGGTTCAGCAATTAACCCGTAATGTTTTATGAACTTCCCATAATAGCCAGTAATTCCCAAAAACCCTCTTAAACCCTTTAAGTTGCAAGGCTATGGCTAATCTTTGATAGCATGTACCTTCTCAGGATCAACTGCGATTCCATTTTTTGTTATAATATGTCCCAAATAACCACTTGGGTTTGGCCAAAAGAGCACTTAGACAGCATGATAATTAAGTGATTTTTCTTCAAAACCTACAAAGCTAAACATGTATGTTGTAACAACCCGTATTTTTTATAACATGTTAAAACAAGAAATCAAGGCATAATTAAATTTTAAAGTCAGAATCAGGGGAAACGGGTTACACCATTGCATTCGTCTCAAAATTTTACATGAAATACAGTCCGATTTTTCGAAAATCGGAGTCCGGATGAAGAAGTTATGGCCTGTACAAGTTTCAGCAGTTTTCAGGCAGCACTGGACCAGGGGTCGACCATAGGGTCGACCTACGCCCCCCCAGGTCGACCATAGGATCGACCTACCCCCCAGGTCGACCATAGTGTTGACCTCCCCGCTTACAGGTCGACCTGGTCGGCCTGTTTTGACCCAGAACTCATTTTTGAAGCCTGAGACGTGTTTTGACGGTCTGGATTGATTCTAGGGATAATCTAAGGGCCTAAACTAGTTGCTACACCTATAAAAACACCCTTAGACCTAACCTAATTCATATCAAATCATTCTTACACTATTATGCTGCTGAACTCCCTCTTGAACCATGGCCGCCGCCCCCAAATTAAAGCTTAAGCATTCAAACTCAAACCAATTCAAAGAACAAAGCTTCAACAATGATTTAAGACGATAAATCAACAACGCCGCAACATTTTTACAAAAAATTCAGTTCCTAATTCACTAGCCATGCTCTGTAAGTTCTAATTGTTTTTAGATTTAAACATTTAATTATGATGTGGCCATGGAATAAAGTGGAATTGGATTTAAGTATGTTTATCGATTCTGATCTATTTCTGTTGCCTTGAATATTCTATTTTGGGACTTGTCTATCTTTATGTTCATGACAAGTTTATGATCTATTCAGCAGTTTTCTTGATTCGTAATGACGTTATCATCAAGTTGTAATAATTATGCCTATGAAGATGTTTTCCTCTGATCTCATTTTTATTCAATTTCTATCTCCCCTAATTTATTTTCTTTTCATGAACCTTGGTCAATTTCGGACCCTTGGCCTAAAATCGCGATTTGCGTACAATATGTATATGGGGGAAATATGGGATTATTGCCTATATGAACATGATATAATAATTGGCAACATGAAATTGGATATTATCATTGTATTTGCAAGTTTGGGCTTGATCTGTAAATTTTGGTATAATCTTGTTATGAATAAATTTGCATAAATATTATATACATGGAATTTGGCACAAATAGGATCTATGTAATGTAACATGAGATTTGATATATATAACATGTATATAATTTGGCATGTAAATTAAACCACGAGTCCGGGCCTATGTAAATTAAATCAAAAAGATTAGGCTTGCGATTGGGCGTATGTAGAATTGGGGATTTGAATATAAAAGCGATTGTAAATTTGATAATTGGCATAAATATGTATTATGAACTTGGGTAGTTAGCGTGTGTTGTAATACAAAGATTACAGTCTGGGATAACTGCATCATGAATCATGATTTGGGTTTATTTGGGCATGATACATGCAATTTTGGCTAGAACTCGATATAGGTGAAATAGCATAAACTTGGCATACATGTAAATAGGCAAGAATTGGACATATGTAAACTGACTAGAATTGGGTATATATATCCATATATATATATATATATATATATATATTGGCATGCAATTTTGGAACTTGGGCATATGTTTATTAATATGTAAAGTTGGGAATTTGAAACATGAAAATGACTGTGTATTGGATAATTGACTTGAACACGAACATGAACATTTCTATATGTTAAACAACATGAACTGATATTGGGGTTTTGGAGGAAATACGACCATTAATGAACCTTTGACACGAGATTAGACTCGGTTTGTGGTGTAAATCTGCCCGGAACCGCCCGGCAAATCCAGTAGCCGCAAAGTGTCAGTCTAATGTGAGAGGTCGAAGGTTGAATTGTAGTCGTAACGATTTATGACACGAGGTTAGACCCAGTTTGGGGTGTAAATCTGCCCAGAACCGCCCGACAAATCCAGTGGCCACAGAATGCACGGTCTAATGTGAGAGGTCATGATTCGTTCGTCATAATGAATGAATTAAGGAATACTAACCATAATAAGACGTGGGTATGGTTAGAGGGTTAGGTGGGATGACATGGAAATTTGACATGTAAATGTGGACCTAACCGGTATGAGTTAAGAACATGTAAAACTTACAAATGTAGGCTTAACCAACATAATAGTTAATCAGACCAATGGGTGGGTTAAGTAATATGGCTAGATTAATGACACTTAACCAATATAACATGACATGTGGTAGGGTTAAGTCAACTTGAACATATAGATAATACTTAACCAACTTGGCATGATACGTGGGCGGGTTAAGCCATGAACCGCTTGAATATACTTAACCAATTGGACACGATGATTTGATAGGGTTAAGTCATGAACCGCTTGAATATACTTAACCAATTGGACACGATGATTTGATAGGGTTAAGTCATGAACCGCTTGAATATACTTAACCAATTTGACACGATGATTTGATAGGGTTAAGTCATGAACCGCTTGAATATACTTAACCAACTTTACAGATGATTTGTAGGGCTAAGTCATGAACTTGAACGACAACCCTGAGCCAATTTGACATGACACGTAGGCGGGTTAAGTCACGAATTTAAATGACAACACTTAACCTACTGAACGGAAACCCTAATTGCGCGGTCCTTTTCATCAGTAACCCACTAGATGTATCACGGTACCCTGGAACTAGGCAGGGTGGGGCACGATTACTGGGCTGATTGTAAGCGACTAGAACGACGGCTGAGTTGGTGTGCCATTGTAGGTTCAGGCGGACTATGGTCATGCAAGTAGTCCGAAGTTGAAAAAGCAGGCATTGGGCACCAGTAGGTTTACACTGTGCGTGCTTGATTCGTGTCGGTGGTTGGCACCCTAGGGCTTGATACACCCTATGGTGGACCTAGCATAGGTGGCTACATTTCGTGATTGGGCCGTATGACACAGACACATGAATGAGCTAGGACTTGTAGGGAGCCGATCGATTAATAGATCATTACGTGGAATTCGTTAGGTAGCATAATCCCTAGTGGTCTTAGGTGGCATAAACCCTAACCGAATCTAGAAAACATTCAATAGGTAGCATAATCTCTAGTGGTCCTAGGTGGCATAAATCCTAGTTGAACACGCGATAGTTCATGATAAGGAAACCTAGCCCGAACAAGGGTGGCGGTCCAGACGATTTCAAGAATGGTGGCACTACGTTGAAGTAGTATAGAAATGTGTGATGAAACCCGTACGATATACAGCAAGGGACTGTACATATACACGGAAAGGATAATACGGGTTGGGGTACTAGTACGGTTGGTGCAGAGAATTTAGGAAATCAAAGAAATGGTGAAGCTTAGAAATCTTGCGATGCTTAATAGAAACCTTGCAATGTGATACTTGGTAGGAACCTTGTGATGATACTCTTGATAGGAAGCATGGGATGTTATACTTGATTCATCGTGCCTGTAGCTTACCTTGTCATCATGTTATGTTTACTTTCAGTTTATTCATGCCATATTATCTTCACCTGTTTTTATGCTGAAAGCCACTAGGACTTACTCAGTCTTTATGACTGACCCAGTTTGTTTCGCCTCTTTTTCTTTCGTTCCCCCATAGGTTCGCAGGGTGGGAATACAGCTTAGTTCGGATCTTACCAAGCTCCAAGGCTCTTTCATGTACTTCTTGGATTTCTCTTGGCTATGGCTTGCTTTGCTGCTTTATTTGGGGAATGATTTATGACTATGGTTTTATGCTTCTTTGCTATTGCAATACAGATTTCGATGTAATGGATTTAATGGCATTTTGATGTAAAATGTTTTAGACCTTTCTAGATTTTAAAGCAATAAAATTTGGTTCTTCTTCCGATGTTTTATATGTTCTGTCTTGTAATATTTCTGAGTTTGTTTACCTAGATAATGCTCCACCAAAGCTAGTGCATTCCCTTTGTGAGTGACCCTAGCAGAGGTGGGGTGTTACATTTGGTATCAGAGCAGAAGGTTACCAGACCGGCAAAAGCTTTTAAAAACCTTTTGAAATTATTTTCAAAACCATTTACAAAGAAGCATTTTTCTAAAGAAAAGTTTTGTTTTACGAAAGGTATATTTCCCAAAGCCATATGCACTATCTTTTGATTCTCTCCTTGAGTCTCTTCTCTCTTTCTTTTTCACCATAGTTTGTAGGCATGCGACACATGTAGGAGGGCAAAGAAGTGCCCAACTTCCATCTGTAGCTGCAGTAGTTCCATCTGCGTCTAATCTTATTTCACGCTTTGTAGAGTTACCGTGCGATGGAGGTAGCTTTCGAGAAACTTGTCAATAAATTATACAAGGATTGTAAGAACGAGGATAAAGAACACAAGCTTAAGGATGAGAAACTTGTTGATATGGCTTAATCCACGAAGGAGGAAAAGGTGAAAGGAAAGAAGCCAAGTGAAAGAATAATAAAAACCCATGACAAGAGAGAATATCTTTAGTATGGTAAAAAGGGTCATGTAGTTAAGTATTAGAGGACAAGGACAAGGGCAAAGGACAAGATCATCGAGAGGGCAATTGTATGCTCTCACTACTAGCGTACCTAAGAAGAGGTGGTAACGTTTCTGTTAAAAGTTTACCTTTTCTTTTCTATCATACCGTGGGAACTTTGTTTTTGGTACATCACATCCTTTTAATTCTGTCTCGATAGTTGAGTCTCTGCACCTTAGTACTAGCGTAGTAGAGGGTCCCATTTTTGTCTCAAACCATGTTGGGGAATTGGATCATTTATTCATGACTTGTTAGGATTTGAGAATGTCTATGCTAAGTGTTGAGTTTAGAAGTAAAGCTTATGTTTCTGAGCTATGGGTTGATTCTAGGGATGGAGTGGTTGTCCAGAAATGGTACCATTCTCGAGTATGAAAAGAGGGTAGTTAGACGCTTGACTTGCCTTGGTAATGCCCTCGAAGTCTAGTGTAACCTTCAAGGTTCTGCCATGTTTAGTTACCTAGAATCTCTTGATACATTTATCGATCAGCTCGAGTAGTGTTCGTCACTAAGGCGGATGGTTCATTTCGCTTATGCATGAGTTATAGAAAATCACCTTAGTAAGTACACTTGGCAACATGGTTGGCATTTGTTTATTTTCAAGAGATAATTCATTTATGTGGAATACCTTCTAGTAAGTGAATGAGATCCAAGATTCAATAGTGAATTTTGGAGAGCTTGCTTGAAACCATGAGTACGCAGTTATGTTTAAGCCGAGTATACTAGAAAAAGAATAAGTGAAAGTGGAACGAGAGACGATAGTGAAATGAGTTCCAACTCATATTTTGGAAATAGGAATTAAGAAGCTATGAAATTGTGAAGCTAAAGACGGTCCAAGCACAATGGAGTTAAGCTCAAGGAAATGCGACTTAGAAGATTGAAGATTAGACACGCACATCATACCTCTTTTTAAGAGTATATCCTTGATCCCTCTTTTCCTGTAGAGCTTATTTGAATGCTATCTTTTAATTATAACCTCTCGGTCCTATTCTCAATCCTATTTCTGTTGCAAACCCCATAGGGAGTATGACTTATCTGTTAGTAATACATGTTGGGGCTTGAGGGTGTCCGTTGGGTTGACTAAACTTTTTGGGTTTTATAGGATATGGGCTGGTGCTTAGGGAGTTCTTCTCCTATTCAGTATATATGTGACGTAGATTTCCAGCTTTGACATTGCCTAATGGGCACAAAGTTTTTACTTGCTTCTATCATTCGGCTATATCTTTAGGTAGGTACAATTGGGTGAAACATGTGTTTGAGACATGTTATGATTGATGGTTGCTCGTGGTTGCAAGTGGTCGCAAGTGGTTGCTCGTGGTTGCATAACACACATTAGGTACTAGATCGGCTCAGACACATTTCCATATTGCATATGCATGAGTGGTTATACTTGTTTATGGATGAAATTGAATGTATTATCATGTGGATGTTGCATATGGATGGATGTTTGTGCACACATATAGTGTTTATGTGACTAGGACTATTTGCATACATGTTGGACTCATGGCACTAAACATATTTTTGCATTAAGAAGATCAATCAGGCTTGATCATTTGCATTAGATAAGGGACATATACACACACTTTCTGCATATGTTCATACAGCATTAGAAATATCTTAAGGACAATTGATGCATGTGATTGATGATTGAGTAGATGGATGATTGGATGGTAGGACACATTCTTCTTAACTTGAAGATTTCAGGGACGAAATCCTTTAAGGAGGGGAGAATGTAATAACCCGTATTTTTTATAACATGTTAAAACAAGAAATCAAGGCAGAATTAAAATTTAAAATCAGAATCAGGGGAAACGGGTTACCCCATTGCGTTCGTCACGAAATTTTACATGAAATAGAGTCCGAGTTTTCGAAAATCGGAGTCCGGATGAAGAAGTTATGGCCTGTACAAGTTTCAGCAGTTTTCAGGCAGCACTGGACCAGGGGGTCGACCTACTCCCCCCCCCACCCAGGTCGACCATAGTGTCGACCTCCCTCCCTTACAGGTCGACCTGGTCGGCCTGTTTTGACCCAGAACTCATTTTTGAAGCCTGAGACGTGTTTTGATGGTCCTGATTGATTGTAGGGTTAATCTAAGGGCCTAAACTAGTTGCTACACCTATAAAAACACCCTTAGACCTAATCTAATTCATATCAAATCATTCTTACACTATTATGCTGCTGAACTCCCTCTTGAACCATGGTTGCCGCCCCCAAATTAAAGCTTAAGCATTCAAACTCAAATCAATTCAAAGAACAAAGCTTCAACAATGATTCAAGACAATAAATCAACAAAGCCGCAACATTTTTACAAAAAATTCAGTTCCTAATTCACTAGCCATGCTCTGTAAGTTCTAGCTGTTTTTAGATTTAAACATTTAATTATGATGTGGCCATGGAATAAAGTGGAATTGGATTTAAGTATGTTTATCGATTCTGATCTATTTCTGTTGCCTTGAATCTTCTGTTTTGGGACTTGTCTATCTTTATGTTCATGACAAGTTTATGATCTATTCAGCAGTTTTCTTCATTTGTAATGACGTTATCATCCAGTTGTAATATTTATGCCTATGATGATGTTTTCCTCTGATCTCATTTTTATTCAATTTCTATCTCCCCCAATTTATTTTCTTTTTATGAACCTTGGTCAATTTCGGACCTTGGCCTAAAATCGCGATTTGCGTACGATATGTATATGGGGGAATTATGGGATTATTGCCTATATGAACATGATGTAATAATTGGCAACATGAAATTGGATATTATCATTGTATTTGCAAGTTTGGGATTGATCTGTAAATTTTGGTATAATCTTGTTATGAACAAATTTGCATAAATATTATATACATGGAATTTGGCACAAATAGGATCTATGTAATGTAACATGAGATTTGATATATATAACATGTATGTAATTTGGCATGTAAATTAAACCACGAGTTCGGGTCTATGTAAATTAAATCAAAATATTAGGCTTGCGATTGGGCATATGTAGAATTGGGGATTTGAATATAAAAGCGATTGTAAATTTGATAATTGGCGTAAATATGTATTATGAACTTGGGTAGTTGGCGTGTGTTGTAATAAAAAGATTACAGTCTGGGATAACTGCATCATGAATCATAATTTGGGTTTATTTGGGCATGATACATGCAATTTTGGCTAGAACTCGATATGGGTGAAATAGCATAAACTTGGCATACATGAAAATAGGCAAGAATTGGACATATGTAAACTAACTAGAATTGGGTATATATATATCCATATATATATATATATATATATATATATAAATTGGCATGTAATTTTGGAACTTGGGCTTATGTTTATTAATATGAAAAGTTGGGAATTTGAGACATGAAAATGACTGTGTATTGGATAATTGGCTTGAACACGAACATGAACATTTCTATATGTTAAACAACATGAACTGATATTGGGGTTTTGGGGGAAATACGACCATTAATGAACCTTTGACACGAGGTTAGACTCGGTTTGTGGTGTAAATCTGCCCGGAACCGCCCGGCAAATCCAGTAGCCACAAAGTGTCAGTCTAATGTGAGAGGTCGACGGTCGAATTGTAGGCGTAACGATTTATGACACGAGGTTAGACCCAGTTTGTGGTGTAAATCTGCCCGGAACCACTCGGCAAATCCAGTGGCCACAAAATGCACGGTCTAATGTGAGAGGTCATGATTCGTTCGTCATAATGAATGAATTAAGGAATACTAACCATAATAAGACGTGGGTATGGTTAGAGGGTTAGGTGGGATGACATGGAAATTTGACATGTAAATGTGGACCTAACCGGTATGAGTTAAGAACATGTAAAACTTACAAATGTAGGCTTAACCAACATAATAGTTAATCAGACCAATGGGTGGGTTAAGTAATATGGCTAGATTAATGACACTCAACCAATATAACATGACACGTGGTAGGGTTAAGTCAACTTGAACATATAGATAATACTTAACCAACTTGGCATGATACGTGGGCGGGTTAAGCCATAAACCGCTTGAATATACTTAACCAATAGGACACGATGATTTGACAGGGTTAAGTCATGAACCGCTTGAATATACTTAACCAATTGGACACGATGATTTGATAGGGTTAAGTCATGAACCGCTTGAATATACATAACCAATTTGACACGATGATTTGATAGGGTTAAGTCATGAACTGCTTGAATATACTTAACCAACTTGATAGATGATTCGTAGGGCTAAGTCATGAACTTGAACGACAACCCTTAGCCAATTTGACATGACACGTAGGCGGGTTAAGTCACGAATTTAAATGACAACACTTAACCTACTGAACGGAAACCCTAGTTGCGCGGTCCTTTTCAGCAGTAACCCACTAGATGTATCACGGTACCCTGGAACTAGGCAGGGTGGGGCAAGATTACTGGGCTGATTGTAAGCGACCAGAATGATGGCTGAGTTGGTGCGCCATTGTAGGTTCAGGCGGACTATGGTCATGCACGTAGTCCGGAGTTGAAAAAGCAGACATTGGGCACCAGTAGGTTTACACTGTGCGTGCTTGATTCATGTCGGTGGTTGGCACCCTAGGGCTTGATACACCCTATGGTGGACCTAGCACAGGTGACTACATTTCGTGATTGGGCCGTATGACACAGACACATGAACGAGCTAAGACTTGTAGGGAGCCGATCGATTAATAGATCGTTACGTGGAATTCGTTAGGTAGCATAATCCCTAGTGGTCCTAGGTGGCATAAACCCTAATCGAATCTAGAAAACGTTCAATAGGTAGCATAATCCCTAGTGGTCCTAGGTGGCATAAATTCTAATTGAACACGCGATAGTTCATGATAAGGAAACCTAGCCAGAACAAGGGTGGCGGTCCAAACGATTTCAAAAATGGTGGCACTACGTTGAAGTAGTATAGAAATACATGATGAAACCCGTACGATATACGGCAAGGGACTGTACATATACACGGAAAGGATGATACGTGTTGGGGTACTAGTACAGCTGGTGCAGAAAATTTAGGAAATCAAAGAAATGGTGAAGCTTAGAAATCTTGCGATGTTATACTTAATAGAAACCTTGCAATGTGATACTTGGTAGGAACCTTGTGATGATACTCTTGATAGGAAGCATGGGATGTTATACTTGATTCATCGTGCCTGTAGCTTACCTTGTCATCATGCTTATGTTTACTTTCAGTTTCTTCATGCCATATTATCTTCACCTGTTTTTATGCTGAAAGCCACTAGGACTTACTCAGTCTTTATGACTGACCCAGTTTGTTTCGCCTCTTTTTCTTTCGTTTCCCCTCTAGGTTCGTAGGGTGGGAATACATCTTAGTTCGGATCTTACCAAGCTCCAAGGCTCTTTCATGTATTGCTTGGATTTCTCTTGGCTACGACTTGCTTTGCTGCTTTATTTGGGGAATGATTTATGACTATGGTTTTATGCTTCTTTACTATTGCAAGACAGATTTCGATGTAATGGATTTAATGGCATTTTGATGTAAAAGGCTTTAGACCTTTCTAGATTTTAAAGCAATAAAATTTGGTTCTTCTTCCGCTGTTTTATATGTTCTGTCTTGTATTATTTCTGTGTTTGTTTACCTAGATAATGCTCCACCAAAGCAAGTGCATTCCCTTTGTGAGTGACCCTAGCGGAGGTGGGGTGTTACATATGTTGCATATGCTCAGACCAAGTCTAGCTATAGATTAATTTATCATCAAAAAAGGCCAATAAATTTTTTCTTGAGTACGGTTATAGATATTGTTCATGAGTGCTTGAAATATTGGTGCATCGGAAAGACTGAAAAGCATAACAAGAAATTAATAATTCCCTTTGTGTGTTTTAAATGTTGTTTTATGGATGTCATTTTGGTGCATTTTAATTTGATGATAGCCCGACCTAAGATCCAATTTAAAAAAAATAATCTGAACCATATAATTCAACCAATATATTATCAATTAAAGGTATAGGATACTTGTCTTTAATGGTTTGATTGTTGAGTGCTCAAAAATCAACACACATTCTCTAAATGCCTTCCTTCTTTCTCACCATGACTACAGGGGACGAATACTCGCTTGTACTTGGCTTGATGATTCCATTTTCCAGCATTTCCTTTATCAGCCTTTCAGGATCATTCTTGATGTGATGTGAATGCCTATAAGGCCTTAAGCAAATTGGTTTAGATGCTGGTAGTAGGGGTATTCGGTAATCGCATTATCTGAGTGGTGGTAAACATTTAATAGGATTTATGACAGTAGGAAATTTAGATAATACATGGTGAACTTCAATAGGTAACTGGGCTTCAGTTCTTGGTGGTTGGCACATTACTTCTCATGAACACAACAATAAGGTGACTTGACTTTTTCTACTTTCTTTGTATATACCTCTTGTATCGACAACCTTGTTATTATCCACAATGTCTTGCCACAAATAGTCTTTTCCCTTCCAATGGAATTTGTTCTGTAGTTTGGAGAAATTAAATGATACTTCTCCTACTGCCTTCATCCACTGAACACCCAAAACAATTTGGTAGCCTTCCAATGGCACAATTAGCAAGTCAATAGGTATGGTACACCCTTGATAATTAAACATTACCTCCTTACAAATTCCCTTGACATAGATACTCTCCCCATTAGCCACTTGAATCGCGTATTCAGGTGTATCTTGAATGTTCAAATTCAATTTTCTTGACATTTCCATGTTAATAAAACTACGCGTAGATCCTGAATTAATGAGCACTTCCACCAATTCTTTGCTGATGTATCCTTGAACCCTAATTGTAGAAAGAGCTGGTATGATGCGTATGGCTCCAAGAGTAATGGCATAGGTCTGCTTGTCTTCTTCCTTGTTACTGGTAGTTACATTTGTTTCTTGAGCTTCTTGAATACTGTTGTCATTTGTTTCTTCATTCTGTTCCATGTTGTCTTCACCTTGCAGCGATAACCCCTTCTATGATATATACTTGTTTAGTCTTGCATTCATTCCCCGGATGCCACTTCTCATTACACCCAAAACAAAGGGTTTTCCTTCTTCTTTCGAGTATTTCTTGAGGGGTAAACCCTTTCTTTTTTTTGATTTGGAATCCTTATTGCTAATCTTTTTTTAATTGTATTTGTTCCTCCAGTATTCTTGAATGACTTGCCAAATTTAATCTTCCTTTTGTTTGCCCTTTTACACTCGAAAACCTTAGCTAAGTCGAAGGCTTATTTGAAATCAACTGGATGCAAGGCCAAAATATCGAATTTGATATCTTCTTTGAGACCATCTACAAAATTTTCTAACATGAATTGATCCAGAAGAGCCTCACACATCCCTTGTAGATGTTCGTATTGAGACAAATAAGCCACAATTGCCGTTGTCTGTTTAAGATTAGAAATGGCACTGTAGGGTTTCTAGAATTCTTCCGGAGCAAATCTAGCTAACAGTTCATCTTTGAAGACACCCCGTTGTTCGTAATCCTTAACCTTCTTTGTCAGCCGGATGTACCATTTGCATGCATCATCTATTAGGTGGAAGGAACATGTTGGCACCCATTCACATTCAGGGGTGTGGTGATATTGGAACAAGTGTTCAATCTGGTTAAGCCATCCTACTACTTCATTGTCTCCATTATACGTGGGGAAAATCCAACTTAATCACAATCTTTTGTAGCAATCTTGGAGGGTTCGGTGAATTAACGGCTACATTTGTTGTGTGCATGTTTGAGTTTGCTGGAGTGACTTCATGTTGAAGGGTTAGAGTGTTAGATTCATGTGATTGTCTAGGATGGTTTTTGGAGTGATTTGCATGATTGTTATCCGATTACAACTATATTGGTGAAGTTGATGTGGAAGTTTCTTGAGATGATCTTGCTGAATTCCCTTGAGTGGGAGGGATATAGGGTATTATGGGATTTGCCTATTGAATCCTCATTTCTTTGAATTCCCTTGCAATTGAATTTAGAGTCTCTTGCATCTGATCGACCTTGACGTTGAGTTCTTGGTGGGATTCCTGCAATTCCCTAACATGCAATTCCCTAACATCTACCGTGGTTGCCACTGGAGCGGGTGCCCTTCACATGACTGCTTCCATCATGGCCTCAAACATGGCTGGGTAGTATGGTGTACGCCATTACCCCCTCCACGCACAGCCCCCTCCCTAGCAGTATGTCTTGAAGCACGTCGACTCATTCTAAATCTGCAAATTAGAACGATTAGCTACTTGCACGAAAAACTGCTAAAGAAGTACAAAAGCTACTATACTATATAGTATCATATAGTAACATCCAACTGAAATCTACGAATACGTCTCTTATACGTAATTACGTCTTCGAACTTTGGTTAAAATCGTTAATCAGAGCTCTGATACCAAATGCGATGACTGCCCACAACCCCTGAACTTAATAAGAGGAATAATGCGTTGGAAGACGTGCTAGGCAGTTGTGGACGATCATCAAGATTTATAACATCGTCGGAACTGTTGTACAACTCACAGCGGTAGGATAAAATATAATAAAACACATACAACAGGCAATATTAGTGAAGCATATTTGAGAAAAATATATCAAACTTTCATAACAACTAGAAAGTATATCCAACACCAAGATTTCAACATAAGTCTGTACAGATTTGCGTCACTACAACACTCAGAACAGAAACAACAAACAGCGGAAACGGATAATAGATAGTAATAAAACTGGTACGTAAGCCTCCAACTCGCCACCGATCAGCATCGTCATCTCACCAACTATCGCTATCACTTGCTACTCATTCTGCCCATCCACAATCGGATGAATAACCCAAGGAAATAAGGGGAAACATAAAACCTTAAGTCGGACAACAGTCTTAATGAGCGAAAAAATGGCTATCTAACATTATCAATAAAGTATACGAGAATAGGTAGATAACAACTGATCTACCCATAAAACTAGAGGAGAACTTAACCCCGTCTTCCCTACATCGGACAGTGATAGCCTTTACATCAAACACTTCAACCATACATCCATGGTAATCAGAATAATCGTTCATTTATGGAAATCAGAAGCAAACACCACTAGCATTCATGACATCCAAATTATATATATCTCACGTAAAACATCCTAATTGAGTTCAATATCCCTCAAGCACAAGCCCAGAGGCCTAAACCAATATCAGACAAGCAATCGAGAAACATCTCCTTCGACGTTGGACAATCAACGTGAGATGGTACAAACAAAGTAACTGATCATCCATGACAGACTCTGGCTATCACCACCGTTCCTACTTTGAAATTATCGTTAATCGCATGATGGCCAACCTTGCCACATGTCAAGAGCTAAACGTAACCCCAGATCTAGCACGAACTCCATACGCCTTTCAACAATACGTATGTTTGTCCAACATTGACAATTAGGTCTTTCAACGATACCCAAGGTACTAGACCAGCAACCTTCCAGTCTTTTGGGTTCCCCCATTGTACCCCCGCTTTGAGCCTGCTAGAACTTACGACAACGACAACTTCTCGGCCTTCGCATCTCTAGTCATCCAACCCGACGACTTTTCATAGCTCAAGCAACCTTTTCAAGCAACCATTATCCACCAACTCACGACCTTTGAGTTGTCGTCTCGTTCATTGTTTCACACTGACCAACGAACACATTCAACACTTCGAATATTCCCACTTGAATTCCCCTCGAAGTCACAACATCACTGAACCAAATAACATCGCTATATGATTCAACACAATTCATAGCGTTACGTCCACTTGCTTTGAAACAAACCACAACGTTTATTCCACCTACCACATCTTTTACAGCGCACTGCGCTGCGGCACGAGTACGGGGGCACCCAAGCCAAACACATCACGACTCCTTATTCCGAACTCGACATGAATCACCATGTCAGTTTCGATAAGGCTCACCAGGTCAGACTCGACATGCTTCCTCATATCAATCACGACATGACTCTCCAAGCTGTTATTTCAACCAAGTCGGTCTCCACCGTGTCGGTCAACCATGTCGTTCAACCCATGTCAGTCTTCAAGTCGTTACCTCAACCAATGCGACTTGGCTTCAGGCGCATTTGCTTCCTGCGCCTTAGCTTCCTGCGACTTGCTCCCTGCGACTTGCTTCCTGCTATTTTGCTCGTTTTCTTGGAGAAGAAGAAATACAGCATGGGTTCACTCACGAGCCAACTTGATGAAAAACGAAACGACTTCACTCTGACCAAAATAGCTCCAGATTTGACAAAATCTTCGACAAATGACTATAGCGTTGAAATCCACTCATCCCAAGCATCCAAGTTAATCATAATCACTTCAGCAAATCATCAATAACATCAAAATAACCATTATCATCATTAATAATAGGAAATGTTCTAAATCATGATAATTCGATAATTAAACCAAAAATGATGAATCTAACTTGCATAAACATATAAAATGACATAAAAGTTACTAGTTTAAAGTTGTCAGATTAGATCCTATGGTGATTCACATGAACGATACAGTTACTATGACATTGATCTAAGGAAAACGACTTGAAAATGGTGAAATTAAGATTATAGAATTCATATACTTGATTGAATCCGGGTGAGAGATGCATATCACTCACCAAATCCCTAAAACAAGTCAAAAGCAATGAATTATTATTCCAGACAACGAAGAATTTTCTATAAACTCTTCGAGTTGATGATCGCTCTCTTTGAATGGCGTAGGTCTAGCTTTAAGTAATGTAGATCTTCGATTCTCTAAGCTCTAATGGTGGAAAGGAGTAGAAGATGGAGAAATGAAGGACCCCTAGCTCTTCCAAATGAAGGAATGGAGAAAGTGAACTATTCTCCATGCCTCTTATCCCCTATTTATAGCGTCTCACCACCCCACTAATGGGCTTCCCTAAATTAGCCTATTATGACTTACAAACCTAAACAGCCAACTGCTAACCTTTAAAATAGCGATTCCTCCTAAACCGCTGAACCAAATCTTTAATGTGACCACTCTACGGAAAAGGAAACATCATTTCCTTTCCAATGGCACAGGTTACAACACCTGATTCAATCTGAGTCAAAAGTTATACCATGTACAAGACTAACAGGGGAAAAATGATCACAAACAAAATTGGTAAAAATTATGGATATGTCTCACATCCCCATAAACAACATACTAAAGTATGAGAATGATATAACCATCAGGGAATAAAATAAAAATATTTTATGATCTTCCGATACGTAAAATGTGGGTTGTTACATTCTCCCCTCCTTTAGGAATTTCACTCCTGAAATCCCAACAAACACAAGAAACTAAACAATTTTGCATGCCTATCATCTATGAGTAGCAAATTCTATCATCCAAACTAGCAGCCATCAAGCCATAGATCCCTAGCCTTATCCTAGCATGCGGAATTATAACAAAACAACTATAGTACAGATTGCAATGATACAAGGTGACATGATACTAATGGATCATACCGGGAAAGAGTTCTTGATGGATCGCCTTCAGGCTCTCTTCTGTCTCCCACATACAATCGTCGCCATCCTCACTTCATTGTACCTTGACTATCTTAACCGTCTTCCTCCTAAACTGTTTCATGTCATTCCCCACAACACGAAGTAGGTTACGAGGTCTCATAACTACGGTCTCTACTTCTAGACCTTTGTACTGTTCTGGAGATAGCATCATATTCGAATCATGCATGCACTTCCGTAGAAACGACCCATGGAAAACATTATGCACTCCCGACATCTTCTCGAGTAAGTCCAATTTATATGCGAGCTTCCCAATCTGCTCAACTATCGGAAACTGTCCAACGAACCTAGGGGTCAACTTTCCTTTGCTTCAGAACCGAACCACATGCCTCAACGATGAAATCTTCACGAAAACCGTATTCGTGACACCCCCACATCCGTTAATGTCACTATATAAAGAATGCATAAAGTTTCGTGAAGCGTTATTGGTAAATAAGAACATAATATCACAAGACAGACATGTAAAATAGCAGCGGAATTAAAAATTTTATTTAAATCAAAACATCATGGTCCCAAGTACTGAGTTTACATCATAAGTTTGAAGTAACCAATTACATAAATAATCTGTCTCGCCAAAAATATCAAAGTACAAAAGAATAAAGCCATATTTCCCATGTGAAGCCATAAGAGAGTTGACCAGAAGTCAAAGTGGTACATCAATATGCAAAAATCCAAGCTAAGCTGAAAGAATTCAAATCAACTCTAAGCACTTCCACCCTGAGAACGTGGGGTGATACGGAAGAGAGAGAAGAGGAAAAGAAAACGATCAGACATAAAGTCTGGCGAGTCCAGTTATTTTAAATATGAATAAATAAAAGTATCATGGCAGGTATATAAAACTGGAAGAACGAGATAACAGTAACAATAACAAGTGTGAACTGAGCAAGATAAGATGAACATGATATATTACGCTTCCTTAATACATTTCCCCGCATCGCACCGATACTAGTATATAAGAAATAGAATGATCTCTACCAATACCGTTCCATTACATTTTCTGGATTATTAGTTTACTTGGGTTAGTACAACTCAAGACTTATCCGCTCATCGTACCCATTTACTTTCCCATGGATTCACCTAATACAATATATGCAGCTATCTCTCAATATTAAGTTACACCCCATGGTAACCCACTCGCACGTTCTCCATCGTAATGAACGGAGTCGCTCATCCTACGCCGGAGTGACGTATGGATCTCTATATAAAAATGTTACGTTCTGCATATATCTGTCATTGCTCTGCTACGTAAGCATACAGACTGCCACCATCGATCAAATCAGATTCCTTATCGAAATAATGCCCTCTGGTCTACGATACACCACCCAGAGCATATATGCATGTATCTAGACTGTCCCACGTATGTACTGTAATTGTAGCTTGATGCCTCAATCGCACGTCCTCTAATGTGCACCGAGTTCCGTGGCACGACTAAGCAAGAAACACGGAACTCGGCCGTGAGATTTTCCATACCTGTACAGGCCCACCTTTAAGAGCCTCCAAATACAGATATTCCTAGGGTCTGTTTTCCATGGTGGCTGTGGCCCCACCTCATCCCCTCCCTCAAATAGTAAAGACAACAAGAGCTAAGCGGTCGCCCTTAATAACAACCAATATATACATCCATGTGGCGTCTCCCCTCAACACCGTACCTTGAAAGTGAAAGGTGAATTGGTATCTTGGGTTTGGCTCTAGTCTTTTCGCATTCCGCTGGCTGCCGATGACGGGTATCTGACGATCTACTATCCTTGTTGGTCGTGTCCCTTTGCCTCCTCATGAGGCAACCGCCGAACCACCCTAGTGTCACCTCGTCACAGCATTCTGACTGCATAGCTACATCTTCATTCAAGGCCCATCCACCTAATAGTTACGCGTAGACCCAACCTCTGCGAGCACAGCCTAAGACATCTGTCACCGCACAATGGACTACTAGGAGCACCTTACGTACCTTAGGAAGACGTGTGCTTCCCCTTCCGGTCCTTTGGAGTCGTCAAAACAATCAGGTGAATGTGCGCTCCCCTCGTGCCTTATAACACCTCGATGGTCTACCTAGCTGGGTTATTCACCCTCAAACGTGCGGACTGGTCCAAGTGCCTCACTTTAATATGTTATTAGACCCTATGTATAATCATTTTATTACGTGTTTGCTTTTCCTCCTCAGTTTCCTTTTAATTTGGTTATTCCCATCCATACTGAATTCTTAATCAAGTTACCAAGTTCCTCTTGCTTATTAATTTTGGTTATATAACTATACCCTTTAAGTTCATTAATAGGCCCACAACATGTTATTCTCTAGATTGTGGCCCGAGGTCTATAACCTACAATCCCTTTATATTTTTATCATCCAATTCCGTAGTTACAGTAACATGTTCTTACTTAATGTGTAATTAAGTACGCCTCATTTTACATGTTTCCTTTTTAACATGTCATTGTTTAAATATAACTTATATCATTTCATAAGTTTTCCTAATCCTTTCTCATTTAATCATAAATTCAATTTACACCATCACTACAACTTATCGTTGTTTACTTGATAGCTTAGTTCTATTAACTAAGGCCTATTAACAAGTTTCTCAACCCATTAATTATAACCTATGTTGTAATTTTTAATTAAGTACCTCTTATCTTATTACACAAGTTGTCTCATTTCCGTACAAGTTATGCTTACCCTAAAAGGTGTCTTTACTTACATAACTTTATTATTTCTACCGGTTACATATACCACTAGGTGTCTTTAATTACATAACCTTATCGGGTTAGGTTTATGGGCCTAAATGTAAATATTACCCGGCCCCTCAGATTTTCTTAGCCCACCCACTGTCCAACCAATTTTACTTAACCCCAACTTTAGTTCATATTTATACAATCCCTATGGATTAAATTAGGTTAAGCAGTCCAACTCACTACCATGTCCATTTATGGTTTATGATGGGCTAGACCTCCCACATTAGGCCTATAACTTGTGGATGCTGGATAAGCCAGTCGGGTCCGGGCAGACTTCTACCACAATTTGGGCCTAACCTCGTGTCATAGCACGTCTCGTATTTGCGCACTTAGACCCTCACATTAGGTTCAACATCAGTGGTTGCTGGATATGTCGGTCGGGTCCGGGCATACTTCCACCACTAGTGCAACCTAACCTCGTGTCTAAGCGTTACTAAGGCTCTATTATTTTACGTATATTCAGTTAAATTTCGCTATTCCAAATATAGAATTTCACGCCCCTTTTCAATTCATATTTACAATTTTCCTATTTCAATTATAGGTTTCCATGCCCTAAATCAATATTCACATGTGTTCTAGTTTATGCCCTAAATTGACATTTACATGTGTTACAATATATGCCCAATTTCATAATTACATGTGTTCCAATTTATACCCTAATTCAATATTTACACATTCCGATACAAATCTTACCCAAATTCATGTTCACCTATTTTCCAATATATGCCTAACTTCATGTTCGTATTATCCAATATAAAATATGCCCCCCAATCCATATTCGTATATTTTCCAATTTTATGCCCAAATTTACATTCATAATTTCCAATACCAATTATGCCCCAATTTATGTCTTTCCCGATCATTCCCAATTTGTCACGTTCGCATTTTTCAGCATTATGCCTAGGCTCGAAGGTAGCCTAGCTATATAATAATAAGAGGGAAAAGAGGGAGAGACGAGAATCAGAATAGGCATAATAACGAATCAATAACATAACGGTAGAAATAGGCATAAAAACTGAATGAACATATTATGACAAGATTAGACTTGTGACGATATAAACATATTAGAACAGATCAGAGGAATATGTCATAATAGAACTGATTAGGCGCCGATTCATGATCCAATTTTTATATACATATCATGATTACTATTTAAATGTTCATATCTAAAAATACCATGAACTCACAGTGAATAGATCTAAGGAAATGGATCCAAATTACTGCGAAGAACGCGTTGAATTTGTTATTGTAGCAATCGCTGAATTTGTATAATGCTTGCTGAATTGGTTTTGGAGAAGATTAGGCCATTCAGTCTACGTTGCAGTAGAGCTCCGCCATCGCCGCCATTTTCAGATGAATAGAACCTAGGTTTAGGGTTCTTTATATAGCCTTAGGATCAATGAACCTTGCTCAGAAAGGTGTCCAGATAAACGAAGTATTTCTCCCAGATCTATTCAGGGGTGGGTCGACCCCCCCTTGAGTGGGTAGACCTATGGGTCGATCCCCCTTTGGGTAGGTCGACCTATGGGTCGACCCCCCTTTGAGTGGGTAGACCCGCCTGGGCAGGAAATCTGCCGCCTTCCTAAATTTCGAATTTTGAACTGAATTTCGAATTTCTGGACCCATTTTTGAATTTTTGAACCTATTATATATATATTCTCCCTATGTGTATACAAACTTCAAACCTTAATAACTTCTTCATACAAAGTTCGTTTTATGTAAACCAGTTGTCTATCTTGACCAGAATGTCGAGACGGACATAATGGTGCAGTCTGTTTCCCGTAATATTGAATATTGAATTAATTATTCTTTAATTCACCATCCTTAGTGTCATTAAAATTTTAGGGTGTTACATTCTCCCCTACTTAAAGGATTTTGCCCCCGAAATCTCTAAGTTAAGAAAAACGTATATCCTAACATAAAAAAAATCATACATTCATCTAGCAATCACAGGCATCCATTGTCCTTAAGGAATTTCTAATGCTTTTATGAACACATGCAATTGTGTGTGTATATGTCCGTAAACTAATGCAAAAGATCAGGTGGTCCACTGATTCAGTTGACCTCCTTAATGCAATGTATGTTTGTGCCATGTAACCAATATATATGCAAATTATCCTAATGCATGTAAGTTCTATATATGTGCACAATCATCCATCCAAATGCAACATCAATGTAACGATACGCCCATTTTCATCCATAAAAATTTAAATATATACACATCAATATGCAATATGTAGGTGATTGAGCCGATCTAGTGCCTATTGTGTGTATATGCATCTAAGAGCAATAACCAGCAACCACTTGCGTCCATCAAACATAACATGTCTCAAACACATGTTTACATTCATTAGTTTTCTACCTAAAGACTCAATTAATAGGAGATATTCAAAAGATAGATACAAGTATTAATTCGAAACTTGGAAAAAGAAGTTAAGGACACATTCTCGAAAAGGAAAGGATATGAAGCGCGAATCTTGTCTTCAGCCTCCCAAGTAGTGTTCACGCGGCCTTTTCCCCAATGCACTCTTACTAGCTTCACTTCTTTGTTGCACAATTTCTTAACCTCCGATCCAAGTATGCCAGTCGGAACTCATCCAATCATTGCTTCCTTCTCTACTTTCACTTCCTCTCGCAAGTTTGGCTTCACTACCTCGAACTCTATATACTTTATCGCCTCTTGAATGAATATCATCCTAGAATGACGGGCTTCCTCAAGGACTGTCTTCAATAGGTTTCCCATTCCGATAAAACTTACCTATCAAACCTCTTCTCAAATAGCTCCCCTACTTGCTTACAAAGTTCCCTCTTTTCTTTTAGGCGTCATATGTCGCACAGGCAATGCAACTGGCTTTGCATTGTCCACTAAGTATATGCGGAAATCAATCTCATGTCTCAGGGGTAGACCCCGAACCTCATCAAAAACATCAGGATACACACAACTATTGCTAAAGATTGCAAATCATCGATAGATATATCAAGAGGTTCTAGGAGAATAAGCATGGCAGACCCTTTTGGGGTCATAAGAAATCTCGATAGTCTTTCTATGGCAAGTCAAAAGTCTAACGACTCTCCTCTCACAATCTAGAATGGATCCATATATGTAGTTAACCAATCCATCCCTAGAATCAAACCGTATCTTATGAAATCAAGAACATATGCGTCGCAATTAAACTTGATGCCTAGCATAGAGATCCTCAAATCCTGACAAACCCTCGATAAATGAGCCGTACCTCTAAAGGGGTTTGAGTACCAGCGGGATCCAAAACCATACTAGTATCTAGGTGCAGAGAATCAACTAAAAGATCAGATACAAAAGAATGTGAATCGCCAGAAAAAGAATCCTAACAGGATGATTAGAAATAGAAATCAATCCTTTGACGGAAACTTTCGTACCTCTATCCTGTCCACCGTCTACGAGAACATTAGCTTGCCATTTAGAAGTTCCTACCCTCTGGCCTTGTCCTTGTCTCTTAGGGCACTCTTTAATAAGGTGTCCCGCCTTACCAAAGTGGTAACAAACGCCTTTCCTCTTTCTGCAATCCTTTTTTCAGATGACCCATCGTTCTGAAGTTATGGTACTTCCTCTTTTCTTCTTTCATCTATATTCCCTTATTAAGCCACCATTTTCTTTCATCTTTGGGATATGCTCCTTAGCCCCAATTCCCTTATTCTCCTTTTTACAACATGCTAACAAGTCTCTTGAAAGTTGTCTCCATCGCACGGAAATCCTTATGACGCTTGAGAGAAAATAAGTCGTAGGTGAAACCACTACGACTAAAGATGGATGTTGGGCACTTCTTTGCCCTTCGATTTGTATCATAGCTTTAAAAAGCCTAAAGAACCATGCCAAAATAGGGATGCCCTTTCGGGAAGAAACGGTTCCCCTAACAAAAAGGAAAAGGAATCAAGTGGAGAATCAAGAGATATTTATAGCTTTGGGAAATATGCTTTTCAAAAACAGACTTCTTATTTAAAAATACTTTATTTTTGAGACCTTTTAAAAAAAAACATTTTCAAAATATTTTATCCAATCTTATAACCATATGCTCTGATACCAAATGTTACACCCCACGTCCGTTAATGTCACTCTATAAAGAATGCATTAAGTTTCGTGAAGCGTTATTGGTTAATAAGAACATAATATCACAAGACAGACATATAAAATAGCAGCGGAATTAAAAACTTTATTTAAATCAAAACATCATGGTCCCAAATACCGAGTTTACATCATAAGTTTGAAGTAACCAATTACATAAATAATCTGTCTTGCCAAAAATATCAGAGTACAAAAGCATAAAACCATATTTCCCAGTGAACCCATAAGGGAGTTCACTAGAAGTCAAAGCAGAACATCAATATCCAAAAATCCAAGCTAAGCTGGAAGAATCCAAATCAACTCTAAGCACTTCCACACTGAGAAACTGGGGGAGGGGGGACGGAAGAGAGAGAAGAGGAAACAAAAGGGTCAGACATAAAGTCTGGCGAGTCTAGTTACTTTTAAATATGAATAGATAAAAGTATCATGATAGGTATATAGAATTGGAAGAACAAGATAACAGTAACAATAACAAGTGTGAACTGAGCAAGATACGATGAACATAATATATTGCACTTCATAAATACATTTCCCTGCACTGCATCGATACTATTATATTAGAAATGGAATGATCCCTACCAATACCGTTACTTTACATTTTCTTGATTATTAGGTTACTTGGGTTAGTAGAACTCAAGACTTATCCGCGCATCGTACCCATTTACTTTCCCATGGGTTCACCTAATACAATATATGTAGCTATCTCTCAATATTGAGATACACCCCATGGTAACCCACTCGCACGGTCTCCACCGTAATGAACGCAGTCCATCATCCTACGTCAGAGTGATGTACGTATCTCTATATAACAATGTTACGTTCCGCATATATCTGTCATTACTATGCTACGTAAGAGTACAGACTGCCACCATCAATCGAATCAGATTCCTTATCGAAATAATCCCCTCTAGTCTATGATACACCAACCCGAGCAGATATGCATGTATCTAGACTGTCCCACTATGTACTGTAGTTGTAGCTCGATGCCTCAATCGCACGTCCTCTAATGCGCACCGAGTTCTGTGGCAAGGCTAAACAAGAAACACGGAACTCGGCCGGGAGCTTTTCCATACCTATACAGGTCCGCCTTTAAGAGCCTCCAAATATAGATATTCCTATGGTCTATTTTCCATGGTGGCTATGCCCCACTTCGGCCCCTCCCTCACCTAGTAAAGACTACAAGAGCCAAGCGACCGCCCTTAATAATAACCGATCTAAACATCCACGTGGCGTCTCCCATTAACCCCGTACCTCGATAGTGAAAGGTGAAATGGTATCTTGGGTTTAGCTCGTCTTTCGCATCCCGCTGACTGCCGATGATGGGTATCCGACGATCTACTATCCTTGTTGTTCGTGTCACTTTGCCTCCTCGTGAGGCAACCACCGAACCACCTTGGTGTCACCTCGTCACAACATTCTGACTGCATAGCTACATCTGCAGTCAAGGCCCACCCACCTAGTAGTTACTCGCAGACCCAACCTCTACGAGCACAGCCTAAGACATCTGTCACCGCACAGAGGACTACTAGGAGCACCTTACGTACCTCAAGAAGTCGTGTGCTTCCCCTTCCAGTCCTTTGGAGTCGTTAAAACAATCAGATGAATGTGCGCTCCCCTTGTGCCTTATAACACCTTGATGATCTACCTCGTTGGGCTATTCACCCTCAAACGTGCGGATTGGTCCAAGCGCCTCACTTTAATATGTTATTAGACCCTATGTCTAATCATTCTATTACGCGCTTGCTTTTCCTACTTAGTTTCCTTTTAGCTTGGTTATTCTCATTCATATTGAATTCTTAATCAAGTTACCAAGTTCCTCTTGCTTATTAATTTTGGTTATACAACTTAACTCCTTTAAGTTCATTAATAAGCCCACAACATGTTATTCTCTAGATTATGGCCCGAGGTCTATAACCCACAATCCCTTTATATTTTTATCGTCCGATTCCATAGTTACAACAACATGTACTTACTTAATGTGTAATTAAGTATGCCTCATTTTACATGTTTCATTTTTAACATGTCATTGGTTAAATATAACTTATATCATTTCATAAGTTTTCCTCATCTTTTCTCATTTGATCATAAATTCAATTTACACCGTCACTACAAGTTATCGTTGTCTACTTGTTAACTTAGTTCTGTTTTAGACCTGTTTTTGAACTAAGATACTAATTTTTGTCATTCAGGATTATCTTCTACCAAGGGTTCGTCTCCAACAAAAACATTATCTACATTAAACTTAGCACCCTTCAATTTACCACTTCATCTTCTTTTAGAGCTATCGGTGGAAGAACAATCTGATTCATCCTTAAAACTGTCATGTAGTTCGTTAATTTCCTCTTGTTTCTGGGCAAATATAGGATCTTTACCCAAGTCTGAAATGACTCTATTGTTAACAACAGAAATGTTAAGCATTTCACCATTCTTATTAGCTTGTGCACTTTTAACACTATCACCATCTATGCCATATCCATCTGCATCCTCATTACTATTATCAGGTTTTCCAAACAGATTACCAACTTCACTTGTTTCAACACTCTTATCCTTCTCATGTACATTACCAACTTCAGAACATGATTTATCATTATTTGTATTGCATTGAATTATATTTTGACGACCAATATCACTTATGTCCACAACCACAGATTTAGAATTATCACTAAACAATCCTATATCAGGTGCACTATTCACATTCTTGTACTGACTAGCCCCAGCATTGTCAATATCCATCCTACTACTCTTATTCACATCATATTTAGGGATCCAAACTTTGGTATATTTACAAGAATTAGAAGTATGTCCAACGACTCTACAGTTAACACACATTTGAGGTTTCCATTCGTAATAAATCTTTTTCCAGACTACCGTCCCATTGTGACATAATATAGGTACATATTTTGGAAATTTAAAATCTATGCTTACTTCTACAAGAATCCTCACATATGCAATACGGAATAAACCCTCAGTTATGTTGTCTAGTATTATAGGATTACCCAATATGGAAGCAATTCTACTAATAGCTTCTACTGACCAAAACTCTAAATCCAAGTTTGGGAGCCTAATCCAAATAGGAACAGAATTTAAAGCTTCACGTGTTAATTTCATGCATGGCTGCCACTTCTTCATGAAAATTAGTCTTTGGTTATAAAAATAAGGGCCTTCAACCAAAATTCGTTCACAATCCTCACTTAAATCACATTTAAGAATATATAAGCCATTTTCTCTTGAGAAAAGATGAAAACTACCTTTCAATTTCTAGTTCCTATTTATATAATCTTTCAAATAAATATAAAAAGGCTTACCTCCATAAACGTAGAATACGATAAAATTCATCCATTTATCTCTCACTTTATTAACCAGATCTTCACTTATTATAGCTATTCTAACACTATCTTTGACATCTGGTTCATACTACTTGAGTTGAACTGATTTCTGATGTAATTTGTTCTCTGTAACAGCTTCCAACCAAGATTTTGCTTTAATAACATTGGATTTGATCATAGTTGTCTTGGAAATCGTGTCTAGCTCTTGGAAATCCCCAATTAGATCAAGATCTGGAGATCTAGAATTTCCCTTAAAGTTATGATTCTTGCGGCTTGCATGTGGAATAGATGAAGAAAGTCAGGGGGATAAGCCAATCTGAAGTCAGAATCGACATTAGGAATTGATTTTTCCTAGAGATTAGGAATTGGAAGCGGAGAGATATACTTTCCTCTTTCTTTCTCCATTCTGTCTACATAACTGAAAGCCATATTACTTAAGTCGATTGGAATTTGACTTTAGCACAAAGGAACGTGAGAACCAAGAAGCGCATACGGCGCGCTTGTTAGGGTGGATATAATGGCCTCACTGTTGATCTTGTTTATTGTATTTTACATTTTCTTATGCTTGTTTTTGTATGTTTCCTTTATGTATTCTGGTTAGTATGCTAACCATAACTATGTACTGCTCTATTTCTAGTTAATAAAACTGTACCCATTTTCATATACATATATGGGAATTGCTATTTGAACACAAAAAAAAGACATAAAGCCCCGACCATTGGATTTTTTTGTTTTTATATGGAGGAATGCAATTCACGGGGTGATCTGATGGTAGAAATCAATTATATCATCAATTTTGTCAAAGTTTTGTGTCTAAATAGACTTTTCCTAAATAGTCCGCGGTATTAGCCCGATGGTAAAGAGTTCCCCTACCTGGTAATAGGTTGCGGGTTCGAGTCTTACCCAGAGCAACTATCCCCTAAGTAAAATTAATCCGAAGTAGTGGAGGTCCAAAGGGACTGTGGTGGACCACTGGTGGTGCAGACAGGGTTGCCTTACTCCCACAAGATGAACGGTTCGTTGTGAACCTTCAGAGATCGTTCAATTCCTAAATCGGCCTTATTAATTCACATTTGGAATCAAAGGTTTTCTCGATCTATAAAGCATCAAGCCATAATGTATTTTTGTATTATGGCATAACCGAATTTATTAACGTAATGTAACATGAATGTTAAATAGCTGCTGCGCATTTAACATTCATATTACATTATCCAATTTCTGAAGCCAAATCCTGTGTATAATCATCTACATAACGTACAGCTTCATTCCGATTTACAATGGGTATGCATTTGTAACTGATTTTAAATCATAAGATTTTGGGAATTGTTTAGTTTGACATAGTATATGATTGATCAATCGATTCTTTGGGGATCACTATGTAATCCTGATAAACCGATGTACTTTAACTTCTATATCTGTCAATCAAACTCATGTGTACTAAATTATGAGCTTGTGAAGCAGGAATAGGAAAATGTGTGGGGTTGATTCAGTCTTATATGTGGAAATAAGCATTTTTCGGTCTAGAAAACAATATTGGATACACGAGAACTACTACAGTCGAACTATGGAGATCATATCGTGAATTTTGCAGAAATGGAGTAGCTACGCTACACATGAGCTTCGGCTTTAGATAACAAAATTCCTATTAAAAAATCTTATTTGTTACAATGAACGCCGAGTTAATCTTGTTGAGTGCTGAATTTTGACAATTAGTGTATATGAGTGAAAGTTTGACGATGGAGTTATAAAAACGTGGTCGGTAATTGTTCAAAGGATGTGAACCAGTGGAACGTAATTTTAGGCTACGAAAATAAGACCTCATGTAGGTTATAGTAGTTTTTGGACATGGATGATGAAATAACTATTGGGGTTTTGTGCGTAGCGGAAGTTTGACAAAACACCCGAAAAACAAGATATTTTTCACCCAATCAGTTGAGGATGAATTTAATTGAAAATAAAAATAACATAAAAAATATCGGAAATATGAACGCACGGTATTCCACCCAACCACCCTCTTTATTGATTCACCAATAAACAAATTTTGTTTATTCTCAATGGATCAAAAACAAAAATAAACAAAATTACAATTGAATCAATAACCTTATTGAGATAGGCAAATAATATCTAGATGACTACAAATATTATTGGAGCAGAAGAGCGATGAAGAAGGACGATAAACCTTTGGACAATCTGGAGGCACCAACCACGTCTTTCAGCAGTAAATAGGAATAGCTACCCTCAGCCAAAATTCCTACATCTTCCTCTTCAGGGCGCAAGCCCTTGGAGGCACACAGCCTCACTATATATTCTCACATGTTTTCGTGTTAATCAAGAAGGCTGCATATATAGGAGAATATAAGACCTAGGCAAATAATCAAATTGCCCCTTCAAAATATTTCCAGAATACATTCATTCGTTTCTTTCCTACTATGATAAAATCAATCAAATCAATCAATCAATCAACCCAATTAGTCAATTAATTAATCAATTAATCAAATCAATCAAATTAATTGACTACATCCTCTTCATAAAATATTTGAATCAAAAATTTCAACAACAACTAAACAATAATGGAGTGTTATGTACAGAAGAAATGGAGAAGCCTGCTTTTTTGATTGAAGTGCGAAGGGTGCGTACTTGCAGTCTACTTAAACTGAGACCTTATTCTGAAACTTGTTTACTAATTTATTTCATGTTTTATTTCTTTTGGTTATTCTGTATTTTGGTTTTACTTTTTTTTTGTTTTAGGACTATGTATTGTTATTCTACAAGTTAATAAAACATACTAATTTTCACAATATATACATATATACTGGTATTACCGTACAATGGAGGGGAAAACCGACCATTAAATTATATAATAATAAAAAAATTGTTAATTTTATCTTAACTAACTTGTTTTTAAAATAAAAAGTAATTACGAAATTGTATATTCAATTACATTGAGAGTTGTGCATGTAATCCAACTTGATATCGAGGATCTGCTACCGATATATTGATATATATGTCATTTACAAGCACACACACTCAAACACACACACACAAACAAATATTAGCTTAAAATATAGATCTTACATATGGAGAAATTAATTATAAAAATACAAAAAATGTATATAAGAAATAATTCAGGTATTATTAAACTATCATAAGTAGAGCATAAGTTTTTTTTTTTTACTTTTAAATAAGACAACCTCAGCCGTCTAGAAGAACATGAACTAAAAACAGATAATAAGAAGGCACAAATAACTAAATAACCAAAAGAGATGATAAAAAGGCACAAATGACTAGATTAGCAGTATTAGTACTATTTTTGTGTGTAGTAAGTGATAAAACAAAATGTCTTAATAGATTCATGAATGCTATCAAATGCAATTAAAAATGGGATTACATCTAAATGTCCCGGTGGATTCAAAACTGCTTTAGATGAATCAACATGTCAATATTGGTATAGTTTCCCAAATTTTATAACTCAAACAAATATGACCAGAACATGTAACAGTCCATTCCAAATTCCAACCTACTAATCAATATGAATTCAGTTTGCAAATACATAAGTTGCAATTGTGCACATTTTTGCTGAAGAAATATAAAATAAACACAAGAGAAAAACATCCATCTTACACAACAATCAACATCCAAAATAATCATTGAATGCATAATCAATTACCAGTCTGAAACCATCCACCTTCCTATAAAGAGCAATGTTGCACAAAACATAGAACAACCATGATGCAATGAACAAGGTTCAAGCATAATGCCTCTGCACTTAATCACAACGACCAATCTGGTTAAATATTTATTTATATTAGAGGCAATGACCAATTATTATTATTATTTTAGCAGCATTGCTTTGCTTTTAAGTTAGAATGCATGCATACATTAAGCTTGCAAAATAGCTGCCAAACAACAACAGAGTAGACAAAATAATACACCTTTTTACCATATTACATAGTAGTTATAAGCTGCATGAAAGCAACCAATGCTTTAACATGAAACAAAGAAAATGCCTTACAAGCAGTATATATAATAACAAACTCTAGTAATAACCAATCAAAGGTATCAACTACTAAACCTAACATATATTAGATGATCATTACGTTCTTTTCTTGAGGCTGACAACTCCAAACTATTCATTACTCGTTTGTTGGTGAATTACCGACACCGTCAAACGTAATTCTTTCCTCTTTGAGCGTCAGCCTCTTCTGCTCATCATAAAGATGTGAATAAAATGAGAATGAATAAGGAGTAAAATAGTTTTACTATCATTCATTATTACAATATTGGATATACGTATAAAAATAGGATTCTTTTTTTAGCTACAAGTGTCGGAAACTCGTATCACCCATCAACTAAAACTATCCAGTAACAACATAACATAATTCCACCAAGACACATCCGCTTACCAAGATCACTCTGATAATGAAGTATTTGCATGTATCCACATGCATGCAAAATGAAAAAGAATGCAAAAAAAACCAATCAATACACAATATATATTATATACAGTCAGTATCACCACACCTTGCACACCATAAAATAAAAACAAAAACAAAAAGGGAGAGAAAAAATAATTGTTTACCATGAAACCTGCAGATCTAAAGACAGTAAATCAAACCAGGGACATCCACGATTTTTTTTGGGGTTATATATCTTAGTATGTTGAAGAATTAGATCAGAGCTATACATATCAATTCTACAATTTAACATATCAAATTATCTTACTCATTTAACCAAACATCATACAATGTTCAGAGATGTCCCACTCATAGTACATATATTACACTTAACCATTTGAATGCAACTTCATCAATCTAACATTAACAAAAAAACATGAAGCAAAAAAATATTTTGCACATTTTTCAAGTAGCACTTCGACATTTCTTCAAGAATTTGGAATTTAAAGAAGAAAATAAACTAAGCTATGAAGGCCCCTGAACTTTGGATCTATTTCTTCTAAATGCATTTCCATTAGTCCAACAAAGTGAGTAAAGTAGAAGATACCATGCAACATTCCTACTTCAAAAATAATGCATCAAAGAATGAAGTTCAAACCCTTATCCCATACAAATGCTTATAAAAATAAATAAATTTAGACCATAGTAAATATGATAGTAAAAGAAATAATAATTAAGAATTGCGATTCGTTTGATGTATAGAATATCTCAAGTGCCCATATTTAACGTTTTGAGATCAACAGTATGATAATATCCATATTCAATAAAAACATGGTATAAACTTACACAGTTGACTTCTAAAACATTCAAAAGAATGAAAAATCAATTTTTATTTGCAAATTGGAAGATCTACTGGCACAGGGTATGTTTTCAACCATATGCGGCTATAATCATAAAGCATGTTTAACATGGAAATGGAAATGGAAAAACTACATTTAAAATAAAATTCCAAATAAAATAGCATTCAAATTATAACAATCTGGTGTGCAAAAACAAAAATAACACTAGTAATTCATTCCGAAATCTCAAATCGGATGTATGTACAAAACATATCAATAAATGAGTAAAAATATATTACAATCAAAATCTATTAATAACAAAATCAAAAAATTTAAAAGGAATAATAAATAACTTTTATGATAGATTAGTGGAGTAAAATTTTGAGGTAGATATGTAGAAGGCTTTGTTGATGAAGGCTCAAGTATATGCAGCGCTGATGATTGAAAGGAAGCAGCGGTATTAAAACGAGGAAACCAACCACATGCTTAACTTATTTCATAGTAAGCTTTCAAGGAGTTTTAAAATTGGATTTTTTTTTCAAAGCCCAGCCTAATTACTATTAGCATTTCAATTGTTAACTTTCTGACAGCAAAAAACGTTCGCCAAGGTATTTTCTTTCTGCCTTTCTTAGGGTAAATGAAATGGAATTCAGATAAAATCTAATTTTAGTAGCAATGGTTAGAAAAGAAAATTAAAATAAAATTTCCCTTTGGTCAAACAAAATCTAACAAAAACAGAAATGACTTTAAATCTTACATAATAACTGATTACTTATTATTTAGCTATAGAAACCATGTGCAAAATGATTTACTATTAATTCAATCAACTCGAATGCAACTTAGTTGGGAAATAAAAAATCAAACTAACTAAATCAAACAGTTGTATCCACTAATGCCAGTAAAGTAATAGGGGGATTCAACCAAAAAAAGTTAATGCAAGAAAAATAAAATATGCCATAAGCTACTAATGGTTTTGACAACCACTGGAAATTTGAGTGCATCGCTTGACTTTGAAATCCATTTATATTGTAAACCACAACCTGGCTAGAGGCCCAAAAGTATCATTGTCTTCACAATCTTTAATTTTAACATAGCTAGAAGCATGGAAATCCTATTATGATACCTTTCAGTTGCAGCTAATATGAATACTAGTCTACATTTTAGATGCAGCTAATATTTTATACTCAACTATTTTGTATAAGATTACCGATCGATTTAATTTTGACTTCAAATGATATAAAGAAGTAATATTGTAGATATTCTATTTGGCGTAGTTGAGACAAAGAACAATAGGCCCAAACTAAATTTTCTGTGGAAACTTTTTAATACTCATACAAACTACGAAATGTTTTCATGCAGTTTCAAACCTAACATATTCCACAATTTCCATTTACAACAATATATAATCCAACACAGTTTCAAGTGTCAGTTAGTATCTAAATAAATTTACAAACCTCAATCTAAAATAGGACATGCAAACTAAACATACCCTTTCATTTAGCAATGCCTTACAAACAATTTTGCTTTTAAACAATTATATGTAATAATACCTTAAATCACATTATTAAACAAGGTTATTCTGAAAATTAGTTCAATAAATTATGAGAAAATGTTGAAAAATCGATGAATTCCAAACTCTAAATGTTTATAATTTTGTAGTTTTGGTCTATGCTATCTTTACACTATAGATGAAATTAACATTACCAACAAATTTAAAGAAACAGTAGGCTCAATAAACCACTTAATATAATTATTCATTTGACTTATAAAATAATTAAACCATGGCATAAAAATTTATGGATAACAACAGTGAAAAAAAATATAAAACAAAAGAAGACACACCTCAGTTGAACATGCTTAATGTTCCCTTTCGAATGAATATATTAAAGAGCACAAGTACTATTTTATTTTCCTTAGTAGCATGTGCTGCATATGTCAATTACCATACCTTAATTTCCTGATCAACTGTATAATAATTGATTTACTTTCTTAGTTGCTTAGATGGTTATTTCTATCTAATTGCTTAATTAGGCTGAGGTTGTTGCTCTATTGCACATTATTATAAACTATATTTGATCCATTCAAAAAAATTGTCTTTCTTATCTAATTCAAAGTATAAAATCTATTTTATATAGACATTGCAGATTTTTCTGGCCTTCAATTCAAAAGTTGAAATTTCAACATAATGCAGGTCTTCCTGGCCTTCAATTCAAAAGCTAAAATTTCAACATAATGAATGTAATCTAAATAATGAATATTTGATTCAGAGAAAGCAAGAACTTTATTGTATATTAAAACTAAAACGTTAGTACACTGCTTTGTACATACTTATATAGACTCAAGACGCTAATTTACATAAACAAAGTGTTGTGGGCTTCGTGTGTGGGCTGAGGGCAAAGCCCATTTAAAGCAATGAAAGATATGTGGGTATCAAATGTGGTGTAAACACACTTCACTTAATACCCCCCGTCAAACCCTAGTTTTGAAGCTATGGTTTGGAGAAAAAATATGGCGGACAACACCAACTGCAATCACCACAGCTTCTCATTTCTTTGTTGAAATTTCTTCACTTCGCTTGAGTTCTTTCTCCTTCCACTCTCTCTTCTTCAGATTCGGATTTCTAAGTTCAGTTGTGGGCTTGAGAGTGATCGATTTGATGCCTCTATGAACATGCTGAAGGTGATTGCCGCTTCTAGATCGATTTTATTCAGCTATCTGGGAAGTATTTTTCTTTTTGTTAATTATCAGAGAGTTTTTGGCTTTAGGGTTTCTGATAATTTGTTCCTTATTTGCAGATGTCTTCAGATCTTCTTGAGATTCGATCCTGTTTGCTTCGGCTACGCAGAGTTTACTTCGAAGTTCTTCAAATCTGAGTCTGGAGAGAGGCTTGGTTAAGATGTCAGCTATCTGGTAAGTTGAAGGTACGTGATTGACTTCCAGTCTCTCTTTTTGAACCAATTTCCTTACAAAGTATATATCCAGTTCTAGATGCTTGGTTCTAGAGTGTAATACAGGATTAGCAGTAAGTGCAATAGCACTCATATTGTCACACCATATTATTGCCTTGTCATTAGTGTTGAATTTAATTTCACTTAGTAAAGATTGAACCCACATAATCTCTGCTGTTGTGCTGGCAACACTTCTGTACTCAGCCTCTGTGCTAGATCTTGATACAATGTTCTGCTTTTTTGCACACCATGATATTGGATTTTTTCCTAGAAATATACAGTAGCCACTTGTTGATTTTCTGTCATCATAATCGTTTGTTCAGTCTGCATTTGCATATGCACTGATGTTTAGATTCATGCTTGGCTTTAAAATAAGACATTGATTGATTGTGCCTTTTAAATATCGTAGAATTCTTTTGACAGCTTGCCAGTGATCACTTAACGGTTTTTGCATAAACTGGCTTGCCTTATTAACACTGTATGAAATGTCTGGTCTGGTTATGGTCACATATTGTAAAGCTCCAATGATGCTTTTGTATAATTTCTCATTGCATGTTGGCTCTCCTTTGTTTTTACTTAAGTGAATGTTTGTAATCATTGGAGTAGATAGAGCTTTGGCATCCTGCGTCTTGGCCCTGACCAGAATTTCTGAAATGTAATTTCTCTGACATAATTGAAGTTCATTCTCACTAGTTCTGTGAACTTCAATTCCTAGAAAATAGGATAGGTCACCCAAGTCTTTCACTGAGAATTCTTTGTTCAGCTTACTTGTAATGCTCTTGATCTCTGTGATGCTGTTCCCTGTTATTATGAAGTCATCCACATAGATTAGGACATAAGTGGTAGTGTCTTCAGTGAACTTTGTGAATAGTGAATTGTCAGACTTTGTAGGCATGTATCCCAATTTGGATAGAGTTGTCTTCAATTTATTGAACCATACTCTAGGAGCTTGCTTTAGACCATATATTGCCTTGTTTAATTTGCATACCATTCCTGTATTAGTCTTTTCATCAAGTCCTTGTGGCAATTCCATATACACCTCTTCCTACAGTTCACCATTCAAGAAAGCATTATTGACATCAATTTGTTTGATGGTCCAATTCTTATACAAGGCTATGGTTAGTATGATTCTAACAATGGTTGGTTTCACAACAGGTGAGAATGTCTCATTGAAGTCAATTCCACACTGTTGTGAATATCCTTTTGCCGCTAACCTAGCCTTGTATTTTGATATTGTACCATCAGCATGTCTTTTTATCCTGTAAGTCCATTTGCACCCAATTACATTTTTATATTTGGGTGTCTGAACTAGATGCCAAGTTTGTTTTTTCTTTAATGCATCTAGTTCTTCTTTCATGGCACACCTCCACTTATCATTTTGCACAGCTTGATGGTAAGTGGTGGTTCAGTATTGTCAAAGTCAATATGATAAATTTTTGGTTTAAAGATACCACTTTTTGCCCTAGTTGTCATATGATGCTGATTATAAGTTCTAGTGGCTTCCCTGTTTTCATCTGAGTGTGTGCTTTCCTCCTGGCTGCCTGTGTCCTGATCTTGAGAGTCTGCATCATTTTCTTCAGAACTGTTTTGATTATTTTCACTACTTGTTGCCGTATTTTGTGATGTCCTTGCACTTTGTGGACTTTGAGTGTGTGTCATATTGTCACTTGAGTGTGGCACATGCTCAGTCTCACTTATAATTTCAGGATCAGGTAAAATAACAGTTTGAGGGTTGTAAATTTTTCTTGTTGGCTTGACAGACTTACTTTTGAATGGGAACACCTTCTCATTAAATATGACATGTCTGGAAATATATACTTTGCCATAATTGTCTAAGCACTTATAACCCTTATGATTAGGAGAGTACCCCAGAAATGTACATGGTTTGGACCTGTAGTCAAGTTTATGTGTGTTGAATGGTCTTGTATGAGGAAAACATAGGCATCCAAAAATCTTTAGGTCATTGTAATTTGGTTTGAGTTTGTTCGGTACCTCAAAAGGGCATTTTAGATCAAGCACCTTTGTTGGTAATCTGTTGATTAAGTATACTGTTGTAGTAAAGGCATCTGGCCAGAATTTTAGTGGCAATGATGCCTGTGCTAGCAGTGTCAACCCAGTCTCAACAATGTGTCTATGTTTTCTTTCAATAAGACCATTCTGTTCTGAGGTGTGTGGACATGTTACTCTGTGTGTTATTCCCTTTTTAACAAAATAGTGTTTTAAGGGCAAAAATTCCTTACCACCATCACTTTGAAGAGTCTTGACTTTATGATTTAACTGGTTTTCAACATTAGCTATAAAATGCATGTATTATAAGTGTCAGACTTTGATTTTAAAAAATATATCCAGACATATCTTGAGTAAGCATCAATAAAGGAAATATAGTAATTATATCCATAATCACTGTTTATTGGTGCTGGACCCCATAGGTCAACATCAACTAGTTCTAAAGGGTTTAGATAATTAGTTTCAGAATTTGTGAATGGCAGTTTGTGACTTTTTCCCATTTGGTAGTATGTGCACACATAATTATTGGGAATGTCTACAGAGATATCACTGCCATTTAGAATTTTTTTCATAATTTTGAGACTTGGATGTCCAAATTTAAAATGCCACATATCAAAAACAGTATAGTCACTCTGACTATCTAACACTGTCATATTACAGACATTTTTCCTTAATTCATTAGTCTTGGTAGTTCCAGAGTCAAACTTGTACAATCCATTTTGTTGATTACCCTGCAATAGAATGGTTTTGGTTGTCAGGTCCCTAACAACACAGTGGTTTGGGTAAAATTCAAAGAACACTTGGTTGTCCTTTGCACACTATGACACACTAATTAGGTTTTTTCTTATATGTGGTGCACACAATAAATTATTTAAGTAAAGTTGTTTGGTACCTTTAATAGTGGCATGTCCAGTGTGAGAAATGATTATAGAATTACCATTACCCATAATTAAAGATTTTTTACCTTTGTATTCACGATTGCCAAGACTGAGATTGTTTAGATTGTTGGTAACATGATGAGTTGCCCCTGAATCTGGATACCATGCATCATCTTGAATATCTTCAATACTGGCAGTGTTTGATGTTGAATCTTGAGTGCTTTTGCTTTCAGTCTGACTGTTAACCATATTTGCATTGGGATAGTTATTTTTGTTATTTTTGCTTCCTTGCTGACTTGTGTTGAAGTTGTTGTCAAATCTGAAGTAGCATTTGTTGGCTGTGTGGCCAAGTTTGTCATAAATCTGGCACTTTGGTCTGTTGTTGGTGTTCCATCTTCCACCTCTGCCTCTTGCACGGTTAGATTGACCTCCTCTTGGGTAAGAATTCTGATTTCTTTGAGTGTTTTATTGGTTCTTGGCCTTGTTAGTAGTAGTGTAATTGATATTGAACTCAGAACCTTGATCTTTCTTTTGCATGAGTCTCCCTTCATGAGCAAGAAGTGTGTTATAGACACTTTGTAGTGAGGGAGTAGGTTCAATAGATGTAATGAATGCTATGACTGCCTCATATTCTTCTTCCAGACCCCCAACAATGTACAACACCTGTTCTTTTTCTTCAATTTTGTTGCCAGTGCTTGCAAGTTGATCACACAAGTTTTTGACTTTCATAAGATACTCATTCATGCTAGAATTTTCTTTCTTAATATTTTGAAGTTGTTTCTTGAAATGTAACATTCTAGCAGATGATTGACTTGTAAATGATCTCTCTAACGCTGTCCAGACTTCATGTGCAGTTTTTGTGCCTATTAACTGTAGCATAAGAGAAGCACTAATAGATGACATTAACCATGCACTGATCAAATTGTCTTGCCTCTGGTAGACTGTGAATTCTTGATTAGGAATAAAACTGTTATTGGTGTCTCGTGTGTATTTTGCTGGAACGGGTTTAGTTCCATATATGAATTCTTCAAGACCGTAACCCTTAGCTGTTGTTTCAACTTGCAGTTTCCACAGGAGATAGTTTGATTCATCGGTGATTGCTATACTTGTCTTATTTGATGTGGATGATGATGTTTGTGGAGTTGGAGGATCTCCTTCAACCATGATGTCAGGATATTGAGTTGCTGCTGTCCCACGAGAAAGGTAAACTTTTCTGAATCTTTAAATTCTTGAATTGAGGAGTGTTTTTGATTTCTTTTACTGAATTGAGATAGCAACCAGACTAATGCTTGACTGATTTCGATCTTGGATTGGTTTCAATCCAGATTACTAAGAAAGATGATGTCAGACTGAATTCTCGGATGGCTTCTTGAATTGATGACTGATTTCACCAAACTCCTTTATCGAATTTAAAGGTTTTGACGATGTTTACCACCAAGATGTGGTTCAAGAATTGATGCAGCCACTCAGTATTGGCGAGGCACTGTTCTTGAATTATAGCCTCAACTCTCAAGTGAAAAGATCAAAGATCTTGGATGAGAGGTACCCAAATGATGATAATATTCTGATGGGTAATCTATCTTCTTAGATAGATTTGCAGAGATTACAATATATGGATCGAATTTGATTGCAGTTAGCAAATCTACTCTGATACCATATTTGATTCAGAGAAAGCAAGAACTTTATTGTATATTAAAACTAAAACGTTAGTACACTACTTTGTACATATTTATATAGACTCAAGACGCTAATTTACATAAACAAAGTGTTGTGGGCTTCGTGCGTGGGCTGAGGGCAAAGCCCATTTAAAGCATTGAAAGATATGTGGGTATCAAATGTAGTGTAAATACACTTCACTTAATAATGAATCAAAGGGCATACCTTTTTCTCAAAAATAGTCAAGAGAGGAAAGAAGACAAAATTCAGAGTGGAGAAATTAAGGTTAGAGGTGAAACGATGGACCGGTTTGGTGATAATGGAGAGTTTGGTAATTGAAGATTGTCGACGGTTCTCAGGATCCTTATTGAAATTAGGCCTCTACAAGTAGGAACAATAATATGATTTTACCGGATTCCTTAGCTAGATAAAGCGGTAGAATCATTGACAAGCAAATCTCAATTTAGAAAATAGGGGATGGGCGAGATCGTATTATTTTAGGAGAAACTGAGAAGTTGGGTTTAACACAGGCATTTGGTGAAATTTAAATTTAAAAAATCAATGAAAAAGGATGAAGATACGATGAAACGGAGAAGAACAGGAGAAGAGGATGCGGACGGAACAAAATCAGAGGAATGCGACGTTAAATTTTGGCTTCAAACAAAATTCATTTCCACTCACAGTAGGCAAACCTCCCTAACGGATGATTTGACTTGTAACAGGATAATCCATGAAGGTTATAATGTGCTCGCATGTAGATGTTGTGATTTACATCGCAATAGGCACATGAGCTCATTTTGTGTGTGTTGTAATTTGTTTAAATGTGCTTTTAAATATGGCAAAATAAGATATTAATATACACAGACACCCGCACACATATATAAACTATTTTAATATATATAAACATATTGTTTAATAAAATGGTTTCTATCGAAATAAATTAATGTAAATGGTTATAAAATAAAATTACAAGTTTATAATTTCATAAATTTCGAAAGCATATTTTAAGCCAAAAAATTAATTTATGGAGTCTTTTAAATTAAAATAATTGATAACAGGCCAAAATAAAATTAATTACAAAAATATGAGATTAAGTTGGAACATTCAGAAAGACTATGAAGGTATCTGAGGCAACTTTTATGCTTTGAAAAAATTTATGGGAATTTCTCAATTGAAATTATGTTTTTATTTAAATGATTAATTGTAGGTCATTATTAAAATTATTAAATTAAATTATAAAAATGTGGAAAAATTTCTAAAGGTATCTAAGACATATATTAAGATTTAAAAAAAATTCTAGAATTTTCTTAGTTTAAATTATATCCTTAATTAAATAATTTGTCCAAAGTTGAAAGTAAACTAATTTTAAAAAATATTAAATTAAGTTTAAGAATTATCAAAATTTTAAGTATGCCTCTTATGTGGTGCAACAAATTTAAAAGTTATAAAACTGAAATTTTGATCCATTAACTATTTTAGCATGATATACATCTCACAAGAATATCAAATAATAATAAATTATATGTGCACATTTTTAGTAAAATACATTTTTTTTTCTTGTGATACATAATTAGTATAAAACATCATGAGGAAATTTTAAGATCAAATATGTACAATATTAATTCATATATGCAATTACAAATAATGATAATTTGTAGATTTGTAAATTTTAGTCTAGACAACAGTCATTAATGTGCATTACAAATCAACTAATGGTCATGGAGGATGGTTATGGATGATTTAGGGTTTCCTTAATCATCGATCGCAGCTCAATTCGCTTTAATCTTCTATGCCCCATCAAATCCAACATCTTCTCTTTCCACGGCGAGGCACAAACCCAAAGTTCGTTTTAGGTCGGTCGCGAACCCTATTTCCTTTTTTCAACCGTGTTCGTGTAGGGCTTGTCGTCTTCAATGCTTTTGCTTCTCTATCTGTGACTCTTGATTCGATTGGGGTATTTTCGTGTTCAATTGTTGTTGTTGATCCTTTGTCTATAGTTATAATTCCTGCCCTATCGAGTTGTTTCCTCCTTGCTCTATCGGCAACACATCGACTACGCCTACCAGTGACCATTGTTCTTCTAACATGTGTTTAAAAGATGCACTTGTGGGTAAATCTCACTCAATTTTGTCAGATCTAGCATGTCTTAGGATTATTGATCCTCGTACGGTTAGCTACGAATGTTTTTGTATTGGAATCCATGCTTAAAAGAACTACTGGCCATTGTGAAATTCTTTCATGTTTTATGCGATTAGGGCTAGCCCTCATTTTGTTTACCTATTTGTGTTTATTATGCATATTTGAAAGCTGATAGGTGGTATCAATCTCTACGTTTGGAGGATGGTATTTTGGTCGAATTTAAAAAATTGGATGACCTTACTCGAATTCTTCAAGGTGGTCCTATTTTTCTGTTCTGGGTTGATTTGGTTGAAAAAAATGGTATCTTGGAATAAGCTATTCTAAAGATGTACTTAATTCATTTCCTATGTGGGTTAAGTTTGATTTAGTGAAGGAGTTATAGGCCCACGAAATCATCTGTGCGGTTGCTACCGTACTGGGCATTTCTATAGGAGGAAAATCTGTTTATAGAAAAAATTTCGAAGGTCTGATTTGCTCGCATTCTTATCGATATTGTTGTTCCATTTAAATTTCCGCATGTGGTGAATGCTGGTTTCTTTAATGGAAAATCGTTGAGTTTGCAGTGGTTTTGGGCAATCTAAATTGTAGTGCAGCGATTCGAAACCGGCTTGGGTTCCCAAATCACCAGCCCTATCTTCTTTTAAATGTTCATGTACTTCTTTGGCTTCAAAGAATGGAAGTACTATGAACTGTGGGCATGGTAATCGTGCTTGTTCAGTTTTCGACGTTTTACTACAATCTTCGGATTTGCACATATTAGTCCAGCTTGAAGGTCCTTCGTCGATGCAGGTTGTGTGTGACATTAATGTGTCTGCGTAAGCTATTGTGGTGCCTTTTCCTTGCTCAGGGTGTATTCTGCGTGCACTTGGTGTGCATTAATGTGCACTTCCTCCAAGTGCACCTGTATCTCCTCCTAGTCCTGCGTCAATTGTTAATATTGTCAATCAAGACCTTCAGGCTGCTCTTATTCCCAATTCTACATGCTTATCATTTGTTGTCCAGCATGTTCAAGCTACTCTGGCTCATGTTTCCCCATTCCCAAATGCTGTACCTCCTTCCGATATTTCTCTAGCCTTAAATTTACAAATGTTGGTGGTTAGCTCTCTAGTTTTTCACAAGCGTCCGATTTCCATGCTTAGGTAGCCAATGTTCTCACAGAGGAATTTTATGAAACTGTTTTTGGAGCACAAACTGATGTTGTTAACATGTGTAATTTTGGTGCTCTGGTCTCCTCTTTTGATAGGTTGTTGGTCTTGTTTATGGCTCTGACCCCTCTTCTAATCTTTGGATCTCCTATTCCATATGGATTCTCCTGCTTTTTTTTTACGGAGATTCCATTTCTCATGAAATTATTCTCGCCAAAATTGATATTGCTTTGGATATCAAACATGTCTTGATACAAGGAATTATAGGCCAAAGTTGTTCCATATGCAGGATCTAGACTTGCAAGCTATTAATAATGTACTAAATTCATAGGACGGAGCTTTTGAGTTGTTGATTGCAGTGGATTTTCGATGCCGTCAAACAAAAATTTTCTTTGTGCATCGCATTTCCCTTTATCAGTTCTAGATCTTCTTGATATAGGAAGGCTTCTCTCTTCTTAGCGATCAATGCTGGTTCTTTTTCTTATGGGTCGACCTAGTTGTCGATGGGCCTTAACTGTTTTGTATTCTTTGTGGCCCTCTCCTATTTCTTCCTTTTTCGTTTTTCGTTGCCTTGTTACCTTGGGCCAGAAAGTTCTATTTGCTTGGTAATACATTTTCTCCTTCTTTAAAAAAAGTTTTTTTAATATATGTACATGCTAATATGAATCAAAATTAATTTTCTTTCTCAATAAGCTAGCACAATAATAAATTTCTCCTAATCTAAATACAAACAAAAATATGAATAGAAAAGATGAATTGGATTTAGATTAACTTTTATATGATAGATACGATAGTAAAAGAACAATAATAAATAAAATTTCACCTTCTAATGAAGCCTATGAGACCATCTTGAACAATGGTTTCTCTTTTAGAATAAGTCCCAGTTCATTAGGTTGCTAATCCGGGACTGGAGACATTTTATGATAATTGAACTAGATCTGAGAATTTTTGGGATGTTTTAGAGATGGGTTAGTGCCATTAAAATGAAGAGGAGGAAGAAGAAAGTGGCAGTTGTAAAAATTGAATTATCTTTTGATTCGGGTTTTGAGATTGGCGTTTATATGGATAGGACAAGTGAGAAAATAATGATCTCAATCATGAGCAGTTAACGTCCCATTATTGCTCCATTATAACCTCACAACATACTGTATCGGATTTCTACCATTACGATTTTCCCAAATAGCCTCAAAAAATAGTCTTTTCACTTTGTGGACGTCCATCCCGTGGGAAGATCTCCACCAGAGAAGAAGTATTGGATGGTTAGAAAAAATCTTCCTGAACGATCAACCAAACGCTCCTGAAAAACACTGCGTTGAAACCATCTGGCCCACAAGCAGTGTCCTTGCTTAGAGCAAAGATGCTAGCCCGAATTTCATCGGAGGAAGAAGCGGCAGCAGCAAGGTCAACGATATCAGTCGGAAAGATCAATCCAGGGATAAAAGCAACTAGCAACGGGCCAGAGACAGAAACTGAGGGAGTACCCAAAAAGGAGTGGAAGTGAGACAAAATCATCTCTTTAACCTCCTCCGGAGAGGGAGTTAAAGAGAGATCAAGGTGCTGAATTTGGTGAATAGAAAGGATGTTATTCTCCTTACGAATCGAAGAATGGAAAATTTTGGAGTTCGTATCACCTTCTACGACCCATTTGAGCCGAGCCTTCTGGCGTAGGAAGTCATTCTCAATGCGAAGCTCTAAAGACAAGGCAAGTTGGGCTAATGCCCAAGCCTCCTTATTAGCAGATGAGGGATCCTCATCAAATGAGGCTTCTGCTAAAATAAGAATCTCTTCAGCTTCCCTAACACGATCGAAGAAATTCTTGAAAACTTGAACGTTTAAAGCTTTAAGACAAGCCACTTGAGATGCTTCAACTTACCAGAGAATACAACAAAGGGAGAACCTAGGACGGGAGATTTCCAGCATTCTACCATAGTCAGATGAAAGGTGTTGTGGGATCGCCACATACTCTAGAACCTAAAGGAAGAAGGCCCAGAGAAGGAAAGATGAAAGCATCGTAGAATCATCGGTGCATGGTCCGAAAATGTACGATGAAGATAAGAAATAGAGTAATTGAAGGGAAGGTTGAACTAGCATTCCGATCCGAATACTCTAACGAGATGAGAGAGGACACGATTTGGCCCTTCCAAGTTGTTACACCATGTGAACGTCGAAGCTTAGAAAGAAACTTCCGTTAGACCAGAGCTAACGATAAATGAGTTAAAGTCCGCAACAGCCGCCTGGTTAACGAAGGAGCCACCTCGTTTCTTTGCCTGAAAAGCGATGACTTTAAAATTGCCACCTAAAACCGAGACATCAAAGCCCAGATCAGAGAGATAGAGAGAGGATGTCAGACCAAAGCCTCAAACGTTCAATCCGATCGCACCTAGCAAAAACCGCCAAGAAAGGAAAAAAAGAGGAAAAAAGAAGAAGAAACAGCAATGGAGAGAAGTTGGGTTGAGTCGAAAACGAGGCTGACGGAGATGTTTTTGGACCAAAGGATCCAAATCTTGTCAGAGACATTAGCTAAGGCTCCGCCAAAGCCAAGGGAAAGAATAGACTTGATGATTTCTTCTGGACCTAAAATTGGATCCAGAAGTGCCACTATACAAACCGTGTGCTTCCTAATGATATGTTTGAGCCTCGCAAGAGATGCATCGTTATCGATCCCTTGAACATTCCAAAACAGGAAATTCGCCATCGAAAAGAAGGGTGAAAACCACAAAACGGACCACAACAGGAAACCCCAAAGCCGGAAAGCACAAAAGAGATCAGATTAGATAAATCGTGTGTCAAGTAGATCTAACGATCTTCTCAGATGCTAAAATAGAGCATGTGCGGATAGTGTGGGGAGTGCGAGGGATTGTTCTCAGTCTACCACATAAAGGACGAGAAGGAATGGAAAAAGAGCGCTCACTCACCAAACTGATATCGGGATATCCGGAAGATAACTCGGCACTTGAACTAGGCAATGGTCCAGATGGTCGCAACCTACAAGAATTCTTAGTTAGGCGGGATAGACAATCATTAATGATCGCTATCTCAACCCGACTAAGCAATAGGATGGAGTGATCAAAAGGAGGCGGGGAGAAACACATGGGAGGAGGGGGCAGTGTGGGGAGTGTAGAAATGCAACACAAGTGCATTCCAATATGATTTAGGGTTCCTCTCATAGCTAAAATGTCATTAAATTTACAACTCAGCCGACCAAAGAGAAACCAACACGGACACGACCATACTAACTGAATGCAAGCTAATAGGGAACAAAAAAACCAACAAATCGACACAGGTTCATGATTGGCGGTACTTGTTGTCTCCCTATAGTGACCAACACCGATGGTCTCTATATGGAGATAACGAACCCCAGGCAACAATCGTGAACTGATCGGATGTGAAGCCAAGCCTATACGCGAGAGGTCAAACACAAACGACATATAAAAAACATTGTCGTGCTCTGAAGGATAGGACACTAAAACCACTGCAAATGACCAAAGCCATGGAAAACCGATCCAAAAAATAAGCCGAAGTAGCCATGGGACTCTGCATACCAACCAAACACATAACCAACCAAAGAATCCTTGGTTCTCGGCAAACCCACAAAAAAGAACCCAAAAAAGAGCAAAACTCAACCAACACGGTGGGCAAAAAGGTGGAAAAAGGGATGTGAGCATGTACAAGCAAAACTAATAAAGCAACAAACTCAGCAGCTGGCGAACAGATAGTTGCATGAGACAAAACAAAATAATGAACTTGGTAAATTGGTGAATCAAACAGCACAATACAAAGAATGTTATTGCTCAAAATAGAAAAAACACAATCATCTAACTGCATTGAAAAGAAGCTAGAGACAAAATTAAAAAAACATTCATAAAACAATTAAAAAAGGGAGGTACTCGAACCTACAAGCCATCCAAACCCAAAGGAACCCAGTCACTATCCACGTTTAGAGGCATTAATAAGCAACTGGTCTGAGTTGCCTCGCCAGTCACCAAATGTTGTGATTTTCAAGATATTCTTATGGATGATTCAGATAGTTCATCCAATAGTTTTAGAAGGAGAACAAATAAATTGAAATTTAGTAGTTTTAAAAGTGAGAACATGGTAAAAACTGGTGAGCGTTTGGTAGAATCAAACCCCGAATGGAATAAATTAATTTCATAAATTAAAACCAGGTCAAAATCTAAGAAATCAGAAAATGGCAGTGGCATTCCTGGTAGTGTAATATCTGGTGGTATTTGAAACACCCCACCTCCGTTAAGGTCACTCACAAAGGGAATGCCTTAACTTTGGTGGATGTTTATAAGTAAAAGCCACAGATAAACTCAAGACAGATATAAATACACATATTATAAACAGCGGAAACCAAACAGACTTTTATTTCATCAATATGTGTTCAAAACCAAACATTCCATAATTGTCTCAAAATACTTCCAACATTACAACATCATTACTGTCTTGATAATTAAAGAAGCAGAAAACATAAATAAAGTGACAAAAATCCCCATAGTGATATCCAAAGCCATAATCCAAGAAAAAGAGATTCAAATCATACATCTACGGTCTTGGAGCTTGTAAAGAGTCTGACTGAGCTGAGTTGTTCCCTCCCTGTGGACCTGAGGGGGGGGGAATGGAAGAAAAGAAGACAAAAAGAAAATAGGGTCAGACATAAAGCCTGAGTAAATCTAGTAACTATTCAGTATGTGAATAAGAAAAGGGAATGATGGATATATACTGAAAATAGGAAAGTGTCACAAGCTAAGGAAGTGTCGAATGTACGATCGCACCCATACTATATCTCTGCACCTACATGAGTTTATTCTAACTGGCACCCCATGGTGAGGGTGAAGTGATCCCCATTTTCGAAAGATCGGCCCCTACTCGCGTTAACATGTGTCATACGGCCCCCAAGAGTTGTAGATACCTATGCTAGTCCCACCATGGGGTGTATCAAGACCCATGGTGGCGGCCCCGACACAAATTCTAGAAGGCATAGGTTATACTACTGGTGTCCCCAGTGCCCTGATTGTCTGCTCCGGAGTGTGTGCACGCCCGCACCCCGTTAGACCTGCACTGTGCACCCACCGCCGTCGTTTGACCGCTTACAATCAGCCTAGTAATCGTGCCCCACCCTGCCTAGTTTCAGGGTATCGTTGATACCTAACTTGGGTTACTGCTGAAACGGGTCCCTCGTTACCAGGATTTTCTAGTCAATCACGTTAAGTCGTTAAGTGTCTGTATTTACCTAACCCCACCCATCAATGTTGAATTTGGTTAAGTGTTATAGTTGACTTAACCCTACCATCTGTCCTTAGCCTCTTAGGAGCACCTGACCACTCACATTAGACAGGTATTGCTACGGTTACTGGATATGCCAGTCGGTTCCGGGCAGGTTTACACCGTAGTTCAGTCTAACCTCGGGTCATTATTAGGCTCAATGCTTAACCACCCACATTGGATAGGTATTGTTGTGAGTACTGGACAGCCGGGCGGTTCCGGGCAGGTTTACATAACAACTCAATCCAACCTCGAGTTAAGCATATCGTGTTTTCTAAATTTACATATTTTATTACTTCTCAATTATATATGTAAATGTCATATCTTTTATTTTTGGGTATAACAATTCATACCGCTTTAAATGTCATTGTCGTTGGCATGTGCCAAACATGCCAACATATATTTTCAATGTTTTACACCCAACGTTGTTACCCTCGTTTGTAACGTTCGCAACATTACAACAAATGTTGGGCTCGACACAATTCGGCCCAACTTTATAAACGTGAGAAAAAGGGGAAAATCAATAACATGTAATATTTTACAACATATAAGGGTGTGTGGCGAATGAACTTGCAATTTAGCGATTCAACTAACATATAATATGAGTCATGTGAACTTGCATTCAAATCAATGTATAACTAAGTAGGTGACATATGAAATGGCATAGTTTAGGCTTACACAACTTGTGTTTAAATATGTTTAACTTGGCATAATGTCAAACACAAAACTAGCATGATGTATATTCACCAAAAGGTCCAATTATAACATTTAATCGCATAGCCTATTTCAACGTGAACTTGCATAGTTTTTGAAACCCAAACGATACTAAACATAGATCCAATTACACTTGCAAATAAACAAGAACTTGCATAGTTTATGAAACACAAACGATACTTAACATCGATCCAATTATACTTGCAAATAAACATGGAAGTGATATCATAGGTTTTGGGTCATGTAGGCATAAAAGGTTTCAAGTCTAAATCATGTTTACATAAGCCTTAATTTAGGCTTAATGAATGTATAAGGTCCATGTCATAGGCATAAACAAAAAGGGATCAATTTCTAGTTTTTGCCACAAACTTACAAGTGCCATTGTTTTCATATACAATTGTTCAATAGGCTTGCATAATTTATGCCACAAACATCAGTACACAAGTCATGATAGAACCATCACAATACATAGAATTTATACAATACAATAACACAATTCTATTTTCCATTTACATCGAATCACATACCAATTTTTATTCATATTCTGAAAGGTCACTATACCTACAACGAATGCAGAATCTTAAATTATGGATTCTGAATTCTAAAATTGAGATACGCTTCTTTGTGTAGACTAACGTTGCGTTGATTAATTTGATTAACTTTAATCTTCTTCTTAATTTGATTCGTCTCTAGGCCTTTCTCTTTTGACGGCTATGTTCAATTCCTCCCTAGTAGCATGACGACTCCTTTCTCATTTTTTTGTGTGAATTTTCAGTTGAGAGTTAGGGTGTATTTATAGATTTTTAAGTTGTTTTGAGCCATCAGATGAAGACAGGAGGAATCTAGGCCATTCAAAGTTCAGAGAGCCAATCAAGAGCTGACACGTCAGCATTAGTGACACACAAAGCCACAGAAATTCGAGCCAGAGCCAGACCTGGCCGGCCAGGTCGACACAATGGTCGACCTGTGGGGGACCAGGTCGACACTATGGTCGACCTGGGGTGACCAGGTCGACACTATGGTCGACCCTATGGTCGACCTGGTCTCTGGGGGGAATTTTCCCGTCCAGCCCAGTTTGAACCTGAATTTCGAATTTTGAATTTAAACTGAGCTGTTTGAATTTAAATTTGATTCTGAAACTTTCGAAGGCCATAACTCCTTCCTACGGAGTCTGATTCGTGCAAACTCAGACTCTATCTGAAGCAGAATTTCGGGACGAACACAATGGCATAACCCATTTCCCTTAATTCTTTCATTTAGAATTAATTATACTTTAATTTGTGAAGCTTAGCGTTATAGAATTCACGGGTTATTACATTCTCCCCCCTTAAAAGGATTTCGTCCCCGAAATCTTAAAGTTTGGAAGAATGTATATCCTACCATCCAACAATCCATCTACTCAACCAACAAACACAGGCATCCGCTGTCCTTAAAAGACTTTTAATGCTTCATGATCATATGCATAGTGTGTGTATATGTCCTTATCTAATGCAGAAATCAGGCGGTCTACTAATTTAGTTGACCTCCTTAATGCAAATCATGTAAGTGTCATGAATCCATTATGTATGCAAAATTTTCCTACTCATAATTCTACATGAGTGCACAACTTATTCATACAAATGCGACAACCATATGACAGCATATCAAGTTTCAACCATATACAAATGAGAATACATATATGTGCATATACAATATGAAGTGACTGAGCCAATCTATAACCTAGGGTGTGTGTGTATATGCATCCACGAGCAACCACTAGCAACCATTTGCAGCAATCATCCATAACATGTTTTCAAATACATGTTTGCATCCATTTGTTTTCTACCTAAGGAGTTAGGAAAAGGACCGAGGAGATATACCTAAAAAGATAGATAAGGCATAACTTTAGGAAAAAGAGAGATCAAAGATGTACCCTCAAAAAGAAGAGGGTAGGCAGCGCGTATTCTGTCCTCAGTTTCCCAAGTCGCGTCTTCCTCGGCGTCGCTCCACTGGACTTTAACGAGTTTGACTTCGCGGTTGCGTAGCTTTTTCACTTCAGTTCCTAAGATGCGGGTTAGAACTTTCCTCACAGTTGCTTCATGTTCCACTTCGGCTTCTTCTAGAATGCTAGGTTCCACCACTTCCGCAGACTCATGCAAACACTTCTGGAGGTGAGAAACATGAAAGACGTTGTGAACTCCGGCCGGTCTCTCGGGTAGCTCTAATCTATAGGCCATCTTTCCAACCTTCTCGATGATAGGAAACGGTCCTACAAATCTTGGTGCTAGCTTTCCTGCGGATCTAAAACGAACGACGTTCCTTGAAGGTGATACCTTAAGGAAAACCCTGTCCCCAACCTCAAACTCAAGGTCGGTCCGTCTTTTGTCGGCGTAGGATTTCTGTCTGTCTTGGGCAGTCTTCATTCTCTTACGTATCAAGTCCACTTTCTCCGAAGTCTCTCGAATCATATCTGGCCCAAGTATAAGCTTATCTGTAGACTCCCACCAACAAGTTAGTGATTTGCACGGTCTTCCATACAAGGCTTCGAAGGGTGCCATACCGATGGTAGCTTGGTAGCTGTTGTTGTAGGCGAATTCCAATAAAGGAAGGTGGTCCTCCCAAGTCCATCCAAAGTCAAGAACGCAAAGTCTCTAAAGATCCTCTAAAACTCTATTCACCCTTTCCGTCTGGCCATCGGTTTGGGGGTGATAGGCCGTGCTCAAACATAACTGTGTGCCTACAGCTTCTTGCAGACTCCGCCAAAACTCGCTTGTGAAGATAGGGTCTCGGTCACTAACAATGCTAGAGGGTATCCCATAGAGTCGAACTATTTCCTTGAGATAAAGAGATGCTAGAGATGAGGCAGTCCTTCTACTCTTGATAGGTATGAAGTGGGCGCTCTTAGTAAGCCTATCCACTATTACCCAAATGCTAGTATTGCCTCTTCTCGACCTAGGTAGTCCATCAATGAAGTCCATTGAAATGCTATCCCACTTCCACTGTGGGACCTCTAAAGGGTGAAGTAGTCCTCCAGGCTTCTTCTGTTCCGCCTTGACCCGTTGGCAGGTCATGCACTTAGAAATGAAACCTGCCACGTCTTGTTTCATGCCGCTCCAAAAGAAAGTCCTTTTTATATCCTTGTACATCTTATCACCGCCAGGGTGTATAGTCATCTTGGAATGATGCGCTTCTTCGAGAACCTTCTTTGTCAACTCCCTTGCTTGTGGGACACATAATCTTCCATCTCGCCTCAGCCAACCCTTATCATCGATGGCGTATCTACTGAGGTGACTAGAAGTCTCACCCCTAATAAGTTTATCAATCACATCCACAAGCTGAGGGTCTTCACATTGTGCAGACCCTATTGAGTCCAAGAGAGTAGGGCGTACTTCGAGAGATGCTAACAAACCCGGTACAAAATCTGAGGAGGGCCAAAAGTTAAAACTGGCTATATACTCCAAGCTTTGCCTTTCCACAAAGAGAGGGCTTAAGGTCAGTTTCTTTCGGCTCAACGCGTCTGCTACCACGTTGCCTTTGCTGGGAGTATAGGAAATTTCAAAGTCATATGAGGCAAGAAACTCCATCCATCTTTGTTGCCTTAAGTTAAGGTCCTTCTGCGAGAAGAGATATTTCAACGATTTATGGTCGGTGTATAATTCAAACTTCTCACCTAGGAGATAATGGCGCCAAGACTTAAGCGCAAAGACAATGGCGGCTAACTCAAGATCACGGGTTGGGTAGTTCTTTTCATGAACTTTTAATTGTCTTCTACCATACGCTACTACCCTTCCTTCTTGCATTAGAACATCGCCTAGTCCTGTTCCACATGCATCAGTGTATACTGTAAACATTTTGCTTCTGTCAGGCAGAGTTAGAACTGGGGCTGTTGTAAGAGCCCTTTTTAATCGTTGGAAAGCAAACTCGCAGTCCAAATCCCAAGTGAACGCCAGATTCTTCTTTGTTAGCCTTGTGAGTGGGGCTGAGATTTTCGCGAAATCCCTAATAAACTTTCGGTAAAAACTGGCTAGCCCAAGAAAGCTTCGAACTTCGGTTGCATTTCTTAGTGTCCTCCAATCTTGCACTGTCGCCACTTTCGCGGGGTCCACGGCTGATCGACGCTTCCTATGAATTAGAAAAGCGCGATATTTAAATTAAATTCTACAAGCGTACAGGTGTGTAGCATACAGGTCAAACACAGGGAGGTAGATTAAAATCAAATTATTTATTTAATCTCTTGGGCGAGTTAGACGATTTTCGAGGTTGGTTTTTGAAAACAATAAAAATTGAAACTGCGATCCGATTCAGAACAAATCTAATTGAACCGACGATCAAATCACAACTATCAATTGGAAATTAAAATGCAAAACAGAAATAAAATGCAGAAAGTAAAATTGCAGGAAAAGAAGAACAACAAAAAGTAAATTAGGATTGTCGTTGAAACTAATCAAACGACTAATCACTAAAAAAAAATGTAAAATACAATTGGTGCTCTTCCAAAACTAATTGTGAAGACAACACCGATTGCTAAGAAAAAGAAAAATGCAGAAATAATAAAAAGAAGAAGAACTTTTATTAATGGAGAAGAGAATATAGAATAGGATACAGAATAGGATGGTGGCTACAATGACATTACAAGGGTATTTATAGGATAGATAGCCAAACCCTAACCCTAACCCTAATACAATGATAGATGGGCCTTAGGGAATTCACCAAAAGAGTTTACAATTAGAATCTCAAAATGGGCCTTAGTTATATCTATTAAATTTTTGGCCTTTCTTCTTTTTCGCTTGGTTCTTTGATAAGCCTCCCTTGATTTGAGATGTGCATGGCCTTTTTATCAATCATTTTCTTGTCCAACAGCAACTGGATGTGGGATCTTCATCTACAATTCTTCAAAATGTAAATATATACCAATCTGATCTCCATTTCTCTACTTTTCTGGTTGCATGTGGGCTGGGTTGGAATATCTGTAAAAGTAACAAAACAATACCCAAGTAATATTTATTTATATACAAAAGATAAGGTATAAGAGCAGAAAATAAACACATTTCTATGTCAATCAAATACCCCCACACTTATCTTTTACTCGTCCTCGAGTAAAACAAAAATTAAAAACTAACTAGATAGGTCACACTTTCGTAGGAAACACGATTGCATTGAGCGTATGCAACAAGACGTTAAACCTCTAGGTGTCCCTAGTAGGACGAGTAGTGTCTCGTGAGGGTTTTCAGTGGATACTACCCACAAAATCCAAATGCAGTATGTCATGACTCTAATGTAACTACCTGAATGCAAAGGACTTATGCAATTGAAAATAAAACTGAAAACACGACTTGTTTAAGGAAAGTGGTAAAACAAATTAAATTAACAATTTCTAGTCAGTTGATTTTATTTTAGATACCTCAACTTGATACAAATTTTCAATTTAATTCAAGTTTTCAAATGTTAAATCCCAGTTTGGCCAGTTGGTTCGGTTGATAACATAGTGTAGCCATGAAATAAATTCTTAGTTTGCTTGGCACAGTTTGTAAAGTGATATTCTAATTTCCTTGTGTATGGCTAGTCAAATCAATAAGGTCAAGAAGTGTTTGGGCGTCATCGCTTATTCTTTATTCTATAAAATTTTAAAATTTATGTTTTAGTACATACACCTAACTTAGAAGACCAAGGTTTACCACCCATGCACTGCCTCGCGGACTAACGAAGAGTGGGTAAAAAGCTTGGCGGATTGTGCAGGCCGACTTTGACTTTGTCAACAACGTGTCGGTAATCCTTAGGTGTCCAATCTCATAAAATGAGACCAAGATATTCCAACGCTGACTTTGTCAACAACATGTCGGATAGAGCTTGGCGGGTTTGCACACCAACGCTTGATATACAAGCAATGTTGGATACCCTTGGATTATTATTATTATTATTATTGAGATTATAAGCACAAAAGAGAGTTACGCGAATTCAACTTAACACATCTTAGTTTTAAAGATTTTGAAAAGACAATATAAGTATTTTAAGTCCTCCACTTAAACAAATTCTACAATATAGAATAGATTTCATGGCCATCACCTAAGAATCTCCCTATGTACCGGTTACACTATTATCCCTCAAAATTAAACTTTTCATTATATTTCTTTATTTGATCTAAGTTGAGAGAAAAAAATACTATCAACCGACTAAAAGTTGTAAACTTATCTCGTGGTATCACTCTAAAATGAGTCGTATCAGTGTGATTGTGTGTGGTTTTATATATATATATTTAAACAAAAATGGAGAAGACGTGATGCAGACTTGACTCCCCCACACTAGATTGAGACAGTGTCCCAACTGTCTAAGGTATGCAGACCAAAATGGCAGAAAAATAAAAATAAAAAAAATGAAAAAAAGAAAAATAAAAGAAAAAGAACGTGTACCACCTGATTTCACGGTGAATGATCTGGCTCATGAAGATCGATAAGGTCATCTTCGTCATATTGCTTGAATTCTAAAAATGGTTTCAGTCGTTGACCGTTTACTTTGAAGACCTTTCCATCCTTAGGATTTTCAATTTCAACTGCTCCATGGGGATATGCTGTTTTCACAACATAAGGTCCAGTCCATCGAGATCTGAGTTTTCCTGGAAACAAGTGAAGTCTAGAGTCATATAAAAGAACTTTTTGACCTACGTTGAATTCCTTACGAAGTATGTTTTTGTCGTGTTGGGCTTTGGTTCTTTCTTTGTAGATTTTCGCATTTTCATACGCCTCATTTCTTAATTCCTCTAATTCAGAAATTTGTAACTTCCTGTGTGAGCCGGCTTTCTCTAAGTCAAAATTCAAAAAATTTATGGCCCAAAGGGCACGATGCTCCAATTCAAGAGGTAAGTGACAGGCCTTTCCAAAGACTAATCGATATGGTGACATCCCTAGATTGGTTTTATAAGCAGTGCGAAAGGCCCAAAGTGCATCAATCAGTTTTAAGGACCAATCTTTTCTATTGGAATACACGGTTTTCTCAAGAATTTGTTTGATTTGTCTATTGGAAATTTCTACTTGCCCACTAGTTTGTGGATGGTAAGGGGTTGACAGCTTGTGTGTGACTGAGTATTTCTTGAGCAAGGATTCAAAAGCACAATTACAGAAGTGAGTGCCATTATCGCTAGTGATAGCTCGAGGTGTGCCAAAGCGCGAAAAGATGTTTTCTTTGAGGAATTTGACAACAACCTTGTTGTCGTTGGTTTTGGTCGGGATGGCTTCAACCCATTTTGAGACATAATCTACCGCAAGCAAGATGTAAAGATTCCCAAATGAATTAGGGAATGGTCCCATGAAATCGATGCCCCAAACATCGAATAACTCAAGCACTAAAATGGGGTTGAGAGGCATCATGTTTCACTTAGTGATTCGACCCGTTCTTTGACATCGATCACATTTAGAGCAAAATTCGAAAGCGTCACGGAAGAGTGTGGCCAATAAAAACCGCTTTGTAGTACTTTTGCAGCAGTTTTCTTGCTCCAAAATGACCGCCACAAGCATGGTCATGTGAGAAAGAGAGAATACTTTGGTTTTCATGATCGGGCACACACCTTCGAATGATTTGGTCCAGACAGTATTTGAAAAGATATGGGTCGTCCCAATAGAAGTTTCGAACTTTCGAGAGAAATTTTTGTTTATCTTGTTTCGACCATTCAACGGGTGTTTGTTGTGTGACAAGATAATTCTCAATGTCAGCGTACCAAGGGGTGTTAGAGATCGAAAGGATTTGTTCGCCAGGAAAATAATCATCGATTTGGGTGTCATCAACATTTTTGTGCACAATTCGAGAGAGATGATCAGCTACAACATTCTCAGAACCCTTTTTATCTCGTATTTCTATATCGAATTCTTGAAGAAGAAGGATCCAACGAATCAAGCGGGCCTTGGCATCCTTTTTAGAAAGCAAATATCGTAAGGCAGCATGGTCAGTGTAAACTATGACTTTGGATCCTATGAGATATGGTCTGAATTTCTCAAGAGCGAAGACAACTGCCAAAAATTCCTTTTCAGTAGTTGAGTAATTCAATTGGGCCTCGTTTAAGGTTTTGCTAGCGTAATAAATGACTCGAGGGAGTTTATCGATATGCTGACCTAAGATGGCTCCAATTGCTAAGTCAGAAGCGTCGCACATAAGTTCGAAGGGCTGAGTCCAATCAGGAGGTTGAATGATGGGAGCTGTTGTCAAGATTGACTTAAGAGTTTCAAAAGATATTTTGTAGTCATTGGAGAATTCGAACTTAACGTCTTTGGCAAGTAAATTTGAGAGAGGTTTTGAAATTTTCGAGAAATCCTTAATGAATCTTCTATAGAATCCCGTGTGGCCAAGAAATGAACGAACATCTTTAACAGACTTAGGAGGAGGCAGATTAGCAATCAAATCGATTTTAGATTTATCGACTTCAAGGCCATCTTTGGAGACGACATGACCTAGAACTATCCCCCTTTTCACCATGAAGTGACATTTTTCCCAATTAAGAACGAGTGATTTTTCCTTACAATGTTTTAGGACGAGTTCTAAATGAGTGAGGCATTGGGAAAAAGATGATCCATAGATTGAAAAATCATCCATAAATATTTCCAAGAATTCTTAAACCATATTAGAGAAAATACTCATCATACACCTTTGGAAAGTCGTGGGGGCATTACAAAGACCAAAAGGCATGCGACGATAAGCAAAGGTTCCAAAGGGACAAGTAAAGGTGGTCTTATGTTGATCCTCTAAAGCAACTGGGATTTGGTTATAGACAGAGTATCCATTGAGAAAACAATAGTACTCATGACCCGCTAAGTGTTCGAGCATTTGGTCAATAAAAGGTAAGGGAAAATGGTCTTTTCGTGTGGCTGAGTTGAGCTTTCGATAGTCGATACATACACGCCATTTTGTTTTGATTTTTGTTGGGATGAGCTCATTACTTTCATTTTTGATCACTGTGACTCTCGATTTCTTTGGTACGACTTGTACCGGACTCACCCAGGTACTGTCAGAGATGGGATAGATGATGTTATTTTCTAGACATTTGATTATCTCCTCCTTGACCACTTCTCTCATGTTTGGGTTTAATCGCCTTTGAGCCTCACGGATGGGTTTAGCCTCATCAACTAAATGTATGCGGTGTTCCACAATTGATGGGCTAATTCCTTTTATATCGCTCAGTTCCCACCCCAAGGCTTCTTTATTTTCCCGCAAAATTCTAAGAGTTTTTCTTCTTGGTCCTCGGTAAGATCAGAGGCCAAGATTACGGGAAGAGTTTCTGAGGAGTCTAAGTATGCGTACTTAAGGTCTTGTGGCAAGGGTTTGAGATCTAACTTAGGATGTTCTTGAGTGTTAACATTGGGCAACATTCCTTGGTTAGATTCAGAAGACGAAGGATTTAAGTCAAGAAATTCATTCAGTTCAGAAATGTATTCAAGTTCGTTGAAATCGGAGTTGAAATGTTCCAGACACATTTTCAAGGCTTCAGAAGTGTCATTAGAGGTTTCATCAACTATGGTTTGAATCATGTCGATCTCATCGGTCTCAAAATCCCTAGGTTGTTTGTTGAGATTGAAAATGTTTAGCTCAATGGTCAGGTGCCCGAAGGAAAGTCGAAGCTGACCATTCCTACAATTAATGACAGCATTAGAGGTTGCTAAGAAAGGCTGTCCTAAAATCATTGGTATTTGAACTTTGGGATTTGAGACAGACTCTGTTTCTATAACTATGAAATTGACAGGGAAGTAAAACTGTTCGATCTGTATCAAGACGTCTTCGATAATTCCCAATGGCTTTTTGACAGATCGACCGGCTAACTGAAGAGTGGTGTTTGTTGGTTTAATTTCCCCTAACTCAAGTTGACAATAAACAGTATAAGGAAGAAGATTGACACTGGCACCATGGTCGAGTAGGGCACGAGAGATATGGGTGCTTCCTATTTTGCAATCAATCGTAGGGCAGCCAGGGTCTTTGTACTTGACTGGGGTAAGATTCGAAAGAACAGAGCTTGTATTCGCAGTTAGAAAGGCGGTTTTTGGGACATTAGTCACACGTTTTTGTGTGCACAATTCCTTAAGACATTTAGCATATTGAGGAATTTGTTCAATTGTGTCTAAAAGAGGAATGTTCACACGGACTTGTTTGAAAATTTCCAAAATTTTATCGAAATTTGCCGCTTTCTTCTTATTATTGAGTCTATGGGGAAATGGAGCTATTGGTTTTTCGACTCTGTGATCAGTTTCATCATTCGAAGAAGAAGATTTATCCAAAAAAGAAGGTGGTAAGGTTGCAGAAGATGGAATGTTGGTATTGCCAACATTATTTTTCGAAGGTGGGTCGGGTTTTCCGACACTAGGAGAGGAACTATTGGGATTGCCAACATCTGAGGAAAATGGAGGTTTAGAAGAATTGGCATTCGAAGCCAATGGGTGATCATCAAGATTTGGTATTGAGGGCGAGTTAGAAGGTTCGTCAGGGTCGCCCACGTTATTATCAATCCTCTTTCCAGATCAAAGGGTTGTAATAGCGTTGACTGGATTATGGTTTTCATCCTCACAAGAATTTACAGCATGAGAGCTATATTTTGGATTCACCTCAGGTTGACTAGGCAACTTTCCTTTCTCATTATTTTTCATCAGTTCTTTCGTCATACTCATCATTAGGTCGAGTTTAGCGTCGTGTGAGTTCATTTTAGCTTCGTGAGAGTTCAACTGTTTTTCTAAACGCACAATATCTTGTGCCGGTTGAGAAGGTTGAGAGGATTGGTTTGATGATTGAAAGTTGGGGTGCCTATAAGGTTGTTTGGATTGAGATGCTGTTTGAGAGGTTTGAGGAATTGGAGGCGGAGCTTGATAATTTGGAATTGGGATAAAGGTTTGCACGTGAGATGGGTTAGCCGAATTATTGGGGTTTGACCAAGAAAAAATTGGGTGGTTCCTCCAACCAGGATTGTATGTGGATGAGTAAGGATTATTTTAAGCTATGGCATTAGCTTGGTCCTGAGAGTAATAGTGGGGTAGCCCTTCTCCGGCTTGAGGAGTTTGATTTTCTAAAGGAATTTGACTTGGGTACACGACATGCACTCCTCTAGTAGAAGTACGAATGGGAACACTAATCGATTCCCACTGCATGTCCTTTTCAGAATAATCTTCTAAGAACCGCCAAGCTTCATCGGCTGTTTTAGACATAAAGTCTCCTCCACACACTGATTCTAGTTGAGTTCTAGTCTGATAGTTTAGCCCTTCATATGCAATTTGACATAAGTGGTCTTTTAGAATTCCATAGTGAGGACAACTATATAATAGTTGGTTGAATCTTTCAAAGTATTTTGAAAAAGTTTCCCCCTCATTTTGACAGAATTGGTTTATCTCAGTCCGAATTTTTAGAGTTTTATGGAAAGGGAAAAACTTTTTCAAGAATGCAGTGACAAATTCATCCCAACTTCTTATGGAATGTTTTGGAAGAGAATTTAGCCATCTTTTGGCGCTTTCAAGTAGTGCAAATGGAATTAGCCTCAGCTTGATCGATTCGTTAGACAATTGTTGCATTTTTGTTGTGGACGCATACAATTCAAATTCACTTAGAAATTCATAAGCGTTTTCAGACCCAGTAAACTTTGGTACCCCTTGGATAAAAGAATGTTTTAGCTCAAAATTGTTTCCTTCAGTTGGTGGGAACACGATGACAGAGGGTTGAACGGTCCTAGTCGGATAGCATCGATCACGAAGAGATAAGGGTCTGTCCATTTCGATATTGAAATTTTGAAAATTTTGATTTGCTCGATTTTGATCCCCAAAGTTTGGAAAGTTTTGATTCACTCGATTTTGATCCAATTCGGTTGGAAAATTTTGGTTGATTCGAGAACCCCTAGGAGAATTTTGTTGGCTAACACTTTTTTCACTCATTGTTGTTAAATGCAAGCACAGAAATTTGCTACAATGAAATTCTTTGTCCTTAATAGCTCCTAACCCAAAATTATAAAGTGACGCGTTTGATTACTTAGATCAAAAGATTTCTTAGCCAGTTAACGAGCAGGAGTTATCGGTGCACCAGGAATCACCCTAGCAATGCAGCCTAAGGTTTAAGTACCTTCAGAGTAACAACCGATATAATATTTACGAATCACCGTAATATTTATAAACGACTATTTCTCTATCGTAGTCTAGACACCAAGAAATAATTCGTTCCAAATGAATCAACTATCACAATACAATTAAGCCCTAGATGAGCCCGTGACTCCCTTAAGTCCAACGTCTAACCGTTATTATTAGTCAGATTCTACGATGAAATGCAATTTGTGGGCTAAGGAAAGGGTGATGAAATCCCTCACCTTATGTGAATTGGGGTATTGCCCTTAACATAACGAATAAAAAGTGCAGAAACAACAACAATCACACAATTTAATTGCAGAAATTAAAAAAAATTACATTCAAACCGCTGTCCCTGCAGAAATTTTTTACAACAATTGTCTATATATATTTTTCTTTGCAGCCGAGCACCTGTAGAGTTAGAAAATATTACAGTGGGTATGGCAGTCCGTCCAGAGCAGTTGAGTAGTGTTCACGATTAAAATTTCATAGTTTGCTCTTGTTCGACTTCTAAATCCTTGTTCTGTTTGCTTGAATTCCTCTTCTCTTCTGAATTCTTCACTTTACTTGGCCTTTGATTAGAAAGATGTTTTTGTTTTTTAGAAGAGGAAAATAAACAACCCAACTAAAAGAAAGTAAAAACTAACTAGAAACTAAACCAAAAGAAAACGGAAGAAAAAAAACCAAACCGACTCAACAAAATTGACTCAAGGAAAATCAAGAACTCAATGAAACAAAACTAGACTCAACTAAACAAAGCGATTTTTTTTTTGAAGAAAGCAGAAAAATAGAAAGGGAAAAGCTAAATAGGAGTTGAAACTTAGAGCTAAGCTAAAATAAAGAAAAAGAAAGAAAAACTAAAACAAACAAAAGAACCAGGCCTAACTAAAACAAGAAACCAGGCTCAACAAAGAACGGCTAACAAGGTCATGCCACCTTCTTTTATATGTGCTTATCAAAGGAAACCAACCCCATAAACAATCACGCCCCCTTTCTTAACAGATCATTCCCCTTTTCAGAAAAAAATGAAATAAATCGAAATCCCCTAAAATAAAAACACGTTGCCTTCCTTTCAAATTGGGTTCCAAACTCGATCTGGTGATTTCGAATTGGGGAACGCGAATCGATTTGAATTATGATGGTGATCGAACTGTTTCGATTTGGAGAGTTTGATTAGTTTTCAAGTTTTGACTGCGCGTGATTTTTCCTCGGGTTTCTAGGGCTGGTTATGATGTTCGAAAGGGGAGATCTCGCATGAAGAAGAGAATGGATTGTGTCAGAGTCGTGGTTGGTGGCAGATGCGGGAAAGAGAGGGAAGTGGTGCGACTGGATTATTGGCAAGCTGACAGGAGCGATGGTCGGTTGGGGTGACAGTGGTTGTGAGTACTGCAGTGGGACGGTGAAGAAGATGAGGGGTCTGACAGTAGTTATCAGATTTTTTTTTGAAGTAAGGGGATTTGGGATGAAAATGAGGTGCTGTAGATGGGCGTTCGGTGAAGCTGTGATTGAGTAGCGAGGTGGTGTCTTCTTGTTTACGGTGAGGATTATTAGTGGTGATGGCGAGGACTGTCGAAGGTGAAGGCAACAGCAAAAGCTTGATTGTTGAAAGAAAGGGTGCAAACGTGGTACGGACGTTGATGAGGGATGTGGTAGTAGGGGTTTGGGATGTGATGTGAAGGAAGAAGACGTATGTGGTATGTGATGTGGATTGTAAAAACGTGGATATAGTGGAAGGAGAAGAGGATGTTAGGTTGGGACTGAAGAGAAAGAGAGAATAGAGAGGAAATCCTGTATTGAAATAGAAAAAGAAATAGAAAGAAATTAGAAAAGGAAACAAAAGATTTCTTTTAAAATAAATTTTGGGAAGAAAGTGGGAAGACGGAAAGAAATAAAGGAATATTTTTTTTTGAATTGAAAAGAAGAAAGGATCTAATAGATTAGAAAGAAAATGGAAGGAAAGAAATTGGATAGTGCAAGAAATCGAAGGAACAAATAGCAAGAAACTTTTTTTTTTTTGAAAAGAAAGAGATTGAGAAGTAAAAAAGGAAAGAAATCAAATAAAAACTAGGATGGAATTTTTTCTTTTTCTTTTTATATGAATACACAAAACAAGGAAAAATAAAAACTAACATGAATCAGAAATTAAATAAATAATAAAATTTAATCGTTACCTCACCGGCAACGGCGCCAAAAACTTGATCGACGCTTCCTATGAATTAGAAAAGCACGATATTTAAATTAAATTCTGCAAGCGTACAGGTGTGTAGCATACAGGTCGAACACAGGGGGGTAGATTAAAATCAAATTATTTATTTAATCTCTTGGGCGAGTTAGACGATTTTCGAGGTTGGTTTTTGAAAACAATAAAAACTGAAACTGCGATCCGATTCAGAACAAATCTAATTGAACCGACGATCAAATCACAACTATCAATTGGAAATTAAAATGCAAAACAGAAATAAAATGCAGAAAGTAAAATTGCAGGAAAAGAAGAACAACAAAAAGTAAATTAGGATTGTCGTTGAAACTAATCAAACGACTAATCACTAACAAAAAATGTAAAATACAATTGGTGCTCTTCCAAAACTAATTGTGAAGACAACACCGATTGCTAAGAAAAAGAAAAATGCAGAAATAATAAAAAGAAGAAGAACTTTTATTAATGGAGAAGAGAATATAGAATAGGATACAGAATAGGATGGTGGCTACAATGACATTACAAGGGTATTTATAGGATAGATAGCCAAACCCTAACCCTAACCCTAATACAATGATAGATGGGCCTTAGGGAATTCACCAAAAGAGTTTACAATTAGAATCTCAAATGGGCCTTAGTTATATCTATTAAATATTTGGCCTTTCTTCTTTTTCTCTTGGTTCTTTGATAAGCCTCCCTTGATTTGAGATGTGCATGGCCTTTTTATCAATCATTTTCTTGTCCAACAGCAACTGGATGTGGGATCTTCATCTACAATTCTTCAAAATGTAAATATATAGCAATCGGATCTCCATTTCTCTACTTTTCTGATTGCATGCGGGCTGGGTTGGAATATCTGTAAAAGTTACAAAACAATACCCAAGTAATATTTATTTATATACAAAAGATAAGGTATAATAGCATAAAATAAACACATTTCTATGTCAATCAACGGCCAACCCTTCTTTGGACACTATATGCCCCAAAAATCTTACTCCTTTTCTCCAAAAGTGACACTTGGAGAATTTGGCTTTTAGTTGATGAGCTCGAAGAGTTTCCATGATTTCTTTCAGATGTTGAGCATGCTCTTCCTCATTCTTTGAGAAGATTAAGATATCATCTACGAAGACAACCACAAATTTGTTGAGGAATTCTCTGAACACCCTGCTCATTAGGTCTACGAAATAAGCGGGTGCGTTTGTCAAGCCGAAAGGCATGACAAGCCATTCGAAGAAACTGTCTGGGGTTCTGAACGTTGTCTTATCAATACTATCTTCAGCTACTTTTAGCTGGTGGAACCTAGTTGCCAGATCAAGTTGGGAGAAGACCGTTGCACCAATAAGCTGATCAAACAAATCATCGATTCGGGGAAGAGGGTGCCTATTTTTCTTCGTCAATTTGTTTAACTCCCTATAGTCGACGCAAAGGCGAAGCGAACCGTCCGCTTTAGTTGCGAACACCACTGGAGCACCCCATTTCGAAATGCTCTGTCTAATGAACCCTTTTTTGAGAAGTTATTTAACCTGCTTACTGAGCTCCTTTCTCTCCCTTGGAGCCATGTGTCTGACAGGTCAAGGTATAGGCTTTGCGTTATCCACAAGATATATGCAGAAGTCTATTTTCCGCCTCGGAGGTAAGCCTTTCACCTCCTCAAAGACATCCGGATATTCTCGGACTACTCTTACTGATTGCAAATTCTCATCAGAAGCATCAAGCGACTCTAGATAACTAAGAATAACATCATTCAAGGGATTACAAGAAATTTCTAGAGTGTTACCAAGCCGAGTTAAGAGTCTAACTACTCTTTTCTCACAATCAAGAATGGCACTATTACTGGATAACCAGTCCATGCCTAAGATCAAAACATATCCCGAGAAGCCCAAGACAAAGGCATTACAACTAAACTCAATGCTGAGAATAGAGATTTTCAAACCCAAACCATTGACAAGTAAGCGGAGCCCCCAATTGGATTTGAAACTACTAAGGGATCTTCTACCATACTAGTGTCTAGATGCAGAGAATCTACTAAGGCAGATGAAATAAAAAAGTGTGATGCACCAGAGTCAAAAAGTGTACGAACTGGATGATCGTAAAGATAGACTACACTTTCTAAAGAAATATTACTACCTCGTTCCTGTTGAGGTGCCACTAGCGCATGAACCTGACCCCCTGAAGTGGATCCGGCTTTCTCTCCCTGCCCTTTCTTCTTTGGGCAGTCCTTAGCTTGGTGCCCAGTTTCTCCACAATGAAAGCAACCACCCATCTTCGCCTTTCTTTTACGGCAGTCTTTTGATATATGGCCCACAATGCCACAGAAATTGCACCTTCTCTTCTCATGGGGCTTATTGTTCTTTCCTCCTTTCTTGAAGTCTGTTTTCTTTGCTTGTAGACCTTCTTTCTTCTCTTCCATCTTACTTTCTTTCTTACCGTGGTCTTCCTCGTGTAGCAACGCCATGTCCACCAAGCTTTCATAAGTCGCTCCCGTGGATACATGGGTCAGGGCAAGGCGGTGTAGAGGCTCATTCAAACCCTTGACGAAGTGAAGTGCCTTCTTGTGTTGGGTGTTTACTAAGTCTAACCCAAATCTGGCCAGCTGATTAAACTGATTAACATATTCCCTAATCGTCACGCTCCCCTGCTTCAGAGTTAGGAACTTCTCCATTTGCAGGCTTCTTTCAGCTTGGGAGAGAAATTTCATTTCAAACCTTTTCCTGAAATCTTCCCATGTTTCTACCGCCCTCTGAGCATTGGTAACTTCCCACCAATAGGAAGCTTCATCCTTAAGCAACCATACTGCTAGTTGTATCTTTTGCCTGTCATCAACCCCGAAGATGACAAAGAGATCTTCAGTCTCCTTTAGCCAGTTTCTTGCCCCTACAAAGGATTCTGTCCCATAAAAGTCTTTTCCACCCATTGCCTTGAAGTCTTTACATGTTTTTGCGAAGGAATTTCCACGAGGAGGAGGAGGAAACCGCGGCCACTGGAGGAGGGATGTCTGCTGGGCCCGCGCCTTTGGCCCTTGCTTCTAAGTACCTCCTAAACCAGCCGGGAATCGGCACTCCTTCCGGGAGGTTAAGGTCTCCAGACATGCTGAAACAGAAAGGAAAAATTCAAAACAAAGGATAGAGAGAGATAGATAGGGCACATGGCTTTGGGGGATTTTGACTTTTTTTTATAAACATAACATTTTTTTCTTGAAAAATGCTTCTTTAATTTTTCTTTTTGAAAACAATTTCAAAAAAACTTTTATCTTATCTGGTAAACCTATGCTCTGATACCAAGTGAAACACCCCACCTCCGTTAAGGTCACTCACAAAGGGAATGCCTTAACTTTGGTGGAGGTTTATAAGTAAAAGCCACAGATAAACTCAAGACAGATATAAATACACATATTTTAAACAGCGGAAACCAAACAGACTTTTATTTCATCAATATGTGTTCAAAACCAAACATTCCATAATTGTCTCAAAATACTTCCAACATTACAACCTCATTACTGTCTTGATTATTAAAGAAGCATAAAACATAAATAAAGTGACAAAAATCCCCATAGTGATATCCAAAGCCATAATCCGAGCAAAAGAGATCCAAATCATACATCTACGGTCTTGGAGCTTGTAAAGAGCCTGACTGAGTTGAGCTGTTCCCTCCCTGTGGACTTGGGGGGGGGGGGGGGACGGAAGAAAAGAAGACGAAAAGAAAATAGGGTCAGACATAAAGCCTGAGTAAATCTAGTAACTCTTCAGTATGTGAATAAGAAAAGGGCATGATGGATATATACTGAAAATAGGAAAGTGTCACAAGCTAAGGAAGTGTCGAATGTACTATCGCACCCATACTATATCTCTGCACCTACTTGTGTTTATTTTAACTGGCACCCCATGGTGAGGGTGACGTGATCCCCATTTTCGAAAGATCGGCTCCTACTCGTGTTAACATGTGTCATACGGCCCAAGAGTTGTAGATACCTATGCTGGTCCCACCATGCGGTGTATCAAGACCCATGGTGGCGGCCCCGACACAAATTCTAGAAGGCATAGGTTATACTACTGGTGTCCCCAGTGCCCTGGTTGTTTGCTCCGGAGTGTGTGCACGCCCGCACCCTGTTAGACCTGCACTGTGCACCCGCCGCCGTCGTTTGACCGCTTACAATCAGCCCAGTAATCGTGCCTTACCCTGCCTAGTTTCAGGGTACCGTTGATACCTAACTTGGGTTACTGCTGAAACGGGTCCCTCGATACCAGGATTTTCTAGTCAAACACGTTAAGTGTTTGTATTTACCTAACCCCACCCATCAATGTTGAATTTGGTTAAGTGTTATAGTTGACTTAACCCTACCATCTGTCCTTAGCCTCTTAGGAGCACCTGACCACTCACATTAGACAAGTATTGCTATGGTTACTGGATGTTCCGGTCGGTTCCGGGCAGGTTTACACCGTAGCTCAGTCTAACCTCGGGTCATTATTGGGCTCAATGCTTAACCACCCACACTGGATAGGTATTGTTGTGACTACTGGACAGCCGGGCGGTTCCGGGCAGGTTTGCATCACAACTCAATCCAACCTCGGGTTAAGCATATCGTGTTTTCTAAATTTACATATTTTATTACTTCTTAATTATATATGTAAATGTCATATCTTTTATTTTTGGGTATAACAATTCATACCGCTTTAAATGTCATTGTCGTTGGCATGTGCCAAACATGCCAACATATATTTTCAATGTTTTACACCCAACGTTGTTACCCTCGTTTGTAACGTTCGCAACATTACAACAAATGTTGGGCTCGACACAATTCAGCCCAACTTTATAAATGTGAGAAAAAGGGGAAAATCAATAACATGTAATATTTTACAACATATAAGGGTGTGTGGCACATGAACTTGCAATTTAGCGATTCAACTAACATATAATATGAGTCATGTGAACTTGCATTCAAATCAATGTGTAACTAAGTAGGTGACATATGAAATGGCATAGTTTAGGCTTACACAACCTGTGTTTAAATATGTTTAACTTGTCATAATGTCAAACACAAAACTAGCATGATGTATATTCACCAAAAGGTCCAATTATAACATTTAATCACATAGCCTATTTCAACATGAACTTGCATAGTTTTTGAAACCCAAATGATACTTAACATAGATCCAATTATACTTGCAAATAATCATGGCAGTGATATCATAGATTTTGGGTCATGTAGGCATAAAAGGTTTCAAGTCTAAATCATGTTTACATAAGCCTTAATTTAGGCTTAATGAATGTATAAGGTCCATGTCATAGGCATAAACAAAAAGGGATCAATTTCTAGTTTTTGCCACAAACTTACAAGGGCCATTGTTTTCATATACAATTGTTCAATAGGCTTGCATTAATCAATTTATGCCACAAACATCAATACCCAAGTCATGATAGAACCATCACAATACATAGAATTTATACAATACAATAACACAATTCTATTTTCCATTTACATCGAATCACATCCCAATTTTTATTCATATTCTGAAAGGTCACTATACTTACAACGAATGCAGAATCTTGAATTCTGGATTCTAAATTCTGAAATTGAGATGCGCTCCTTTGGGTAGACTACATTGCATTGATTAATTTGATTAACTTTAATATTCTTCTTAATTTGATTCGTCTCTAGGCCTTTCTCTCTTGACGGCTATGTTCAATTCCTCCCTAGCAGCATGACGACTCCTTTCTCATTTTTTGTGTGAATTTTCAGTTGAGACTTAGGGTATATTTATAGATTTTTAAGTTGTTTTGAGCCGTCAGATGAAGACAGGAGGAATCTAGGCCATTCAAAGTTCAGAGAGCCAATCAAGAGGTGACACGTCAGCCCTAGTGACACACAGAGCCACAGAAATTCGAGCCAGAGCCAAACCTGGCAGGTCGACAGTATGGTCGACCTGGAGGGGACCAAGTCGACACTATGGTCGACTACGGGTGACCAGATCGACACCATGGTCAACCCTATGGTCGACCTGGTCTCTGGGCGGGAATTTTCCCGCCCAGCCCAGTTTGAACCTGAATTTCGAATTTTGAATTTAAACTGAGCTGTTTGAATTTAAATTTGATTCTAAAACTTTCGAAGGCCATTACTCCTTCATACGGAGTCCGATTCGCGCAAACTCGGACTCTATCTCAAGCAGAATTTCGAGACGAACGCAATGGCGTAACCTGTTTCCCTTAATTCTTTCATTTAGAATTAATTATACTTTAATTTGTGAAGCTTAGCGTTATAGAATTCACGGGGTATTACAGTATTTCGAAAAAATGATTAGGTTCGATTTATATTTGGTATGGGCTTTTGCTGTTTTTTCACTCCAATTCAAGATTTAGGTACTTTTTATATGAGATTTTTTCTGGGTATTTTTTAATATGCTGCAACTCCTTGGTTAGATGTTTAGCCTCTTTTAGTTTTGCTTGGTTTATTGCTGATTTTCTTGCTTTGGTGCATGCAATTGTTTCTTTTTTTGGGAGCATTTTGTTTGCTGCTGTGTTTATAGTGCATGGTGCTGTAGTTTCTTGGCATGCTGGGTATGTTTTGTTTTGTATCTGTTTTGCGTGTCTTATGTTCTGTCATGTATGGTCTAGTTCGTTTGAGTTGACTTTTCAATTTGTTGTTGTATATTATCTGTTTCTGGTTTGTATAATTTGTGGCTAACTCATTCCTTTTGTACTCTTCTCGTTGTTTAATAAAGTACCTATTTATTTCCAAAAAACATACAATTTATTGACCATTGCATTGGAACCTTACAACAAATGATAAAATAATTTAAATATTTAGAAGTATACCTTACAAAGGTTGATTAAAAATCACAAAAAAATTAATATCTCAAAATATAAATCACAAAATATATGAAAAGTGAAACATAACACAACATAAATACTTGCACATAGTTCACACATAAAAAAAGCAATTGATGTTTATTTTAAGCTATAGAATCAAAAAATAAACAACAAACCGTACAATCGATGGATCTTAATCTTTTACATAAATTTCAAGCATTATAGTAAATTTTTTGAAAAGGCGATATAACTTATTAAACATAAATGGCAAATAAATCGTACTTGACTTGTTAAATTTTCCATTTCATCATCCAAGAGCAGATTCAACTTCATTGCTAAATTTTCCGTTCCACTACCTGACAAATGAAACTCAAACTCGACAATTGATTACTCAATATATGCTTCATTCAGTTTGAGAATAAAAACAATATAGGGAGAGGTGTTGGGTGTTCTTTGAGGTTCATCGTCTATAATGACTGCTATTGTAAGAGGAGCTGAACTGGAGCTTGTAGCTGATACTGAGAAGCAAGAACCTAACATGTAAATTGAAAAAAATTCTTGACATTGAAATTTAAATGTACTAAACATTTCTGGTATTTTATCACAGGTCTCTTTATTTTGGTTAGTGTTCAGGTTGACGAAATCTGTATCATCTATAAATGTTAAGTTGAGATCTTGCACAATAGTCTAACAATATAAAATCACCCCCACATCATGAATAATTTCCAATTAAATATAACAATTTGTGTAAGGATCCAAATTTTGAATATAAATGAATTCAATATGAATTTAGGTTAATATTAAAAAATAGTTTTAATATAAATATGTTTAAGTAAAAAAATGGACATTTAATTTTGTCAAAATATAATGGTATAATTTTAGTAAGAATTTATCGAGATTTGTTATGATGGATTTTTAAGTACATATTTATAAAACCATTTTTTAAACATGATCATTTCTAGCTATATATATAATATGGATTATAAAATAAATAAATATTTTTGAATTTATGAATTAGTTCATGAATATCATCGGGGTTTGATAGCATTAAATCGATGGTTGTTGAATAGCTAAACAGTAACGTAGAATAGAATTTTTGTAACATATATGTAGTGTTTCAACTTTGCAGCACTTTTAAGTGTCACAAAAGTGTTTCAAAGTAAAACCATGAATGAGAACATGGTATTGAAATGTGGATGTGTGAGGTGTATGCATGCATGGAGATGTAGGCTTCGGGAAGAACAAGCGACCCTTTGTTAATGACCAAATTACTCCTCTCCAAATCTATAAAAGAACACCTAAACCCCTTTCATTTCATTACATCCTAACATCTTCCTCCTTCTCCATTTCTTATCTACTTCTTCCGCATCTTTGCCCTCCTCTCGTCCTCCCTAAGTTACGGCCAAAGGCCCCCACCTCTTTCTTCCCTCCGGCCGAACTACCTCCCTCTTCCTTCACCTATTTCCGGCCACCTCTCCTCTTCCCCACCTCCTTTAGTCTCAGCCATACCCTCTCCCAACTCTACTCCACTGTGCACCCCTAACCATGTGCGCTACCTCCGTAGGTTGTCCTCCACCACCTAACGGCGTCCCTAACACCTCCCCGTTCTGGTCATGGACCCCACCAACTCACCACCTTAGCTCGGCCCCACCTACCCTCCTCCTCTCCATTTATAAAAAAAAGATATATATACATATATAATTATATTATATTTTGCCGAAAAGTCGGTGCGAGGAAATATTGTCTTGTCTATTTAGGTGCCCGTTATTTATGGTTGGGGTAACACCCGTTATTTATGGTTGGGGTAACACCTGTTATTTATATGTTGGGGTACCTGTTATTATTATATGGGGTAAAATCAGTTTCTAGAAGTACACCTAAGTCTATCATTATGTTTATGTTGGAATCATATCTGTTATACTAGTATTGGTGCAAAGAAAAGTATTTGAGAAGCGTACTTTGTTCAATTCATCCTTCTTATACTGTTCAGTATGTCATACCTATCATATGATAATGTTATCTCTCATTCAGTTTATATGCCTGTCATGGTGTTTTTACTTATTTATACGCTAAAAGTAACTGGACTCGCTAGACTTTGTGCTTGACCCGTTTTGTTTCCTTTTCTCTCTCTTCCATTTCCCCTAGGTTCTCAGGGTGGGAGTGCTCAGGCTTGATCAGGATTCTCTCTTCTGTTCCTGCTTGGATTTTGTATTTTCTTCGATGCACCACTTTGACTATTTGTCTACTCTGTTATGGCTTTTTTTTGGGGACTATGATTTTATATTACTGTGCTCTGATGGTTTTAGTATAAGGCAGATACTTTTATTTGATGTAGTTGGTTTTCAGTATTTGAAACTAATGTTGTAGATGGATTTTAGACCACGATGTTTTCTGTTGAAAAATAAAGTTTTAAATTTCCGCTGCTATTTTATATCTTTCTTGTGATGTTTATGTTCCAATGGTTTCAAAAAGAATATATTTTCAAAGAAAAGTCTATTTTTGAAAAACATATTCCCCAAAGCCATATGAAATATCTTTCGATTCTCTGTTTGAATCCCATTTACTTTCTTTTCAGCATGTCTGGAGACCCGAATATTCCCCAAGGCATTCAAATACCGGCTTGGTTCCGTAGATATCTTGAGGTTACGACGCCTACCGAAGGCCAAGCAAACGTCCCTTCCCCTACTGCAACCGTCATCCCTCCTCCTCCACGAGCGGATACTTTCTCCAAGATATGCGAGGATTTCTATGCAATGGGAGGGAAACCTTTCCGAGGAACTAAGAATTTTGTGGAAGCAAGGAATTGGCTTAAAGAGACGGAGGATTTATTTGAAATTTTTGAGGTTGACCACCATAGGAAGATTCAGTTGGCCGTTTGGCAGCTGAAGGATGAGGCTTCATTCTGGTGAGAAGTGACGCAAGAAGGCGTCTTGTCGAGACTTGGAATGATTTCCGACAGAGGTTCGAGATGAAGTTTCTTTCATAGGAAGAAAAGAGTATGCAAGTGGAAATGTTTTTAGCACTTAACCAGGGAAACTTGTTTGTCAAAGAATATATCAACAAGTTCAATCAACAGGCGAGGTTTAGTTTGGAGCCGGTAAATATCTCGCACAAGAAACCTTTGAGGTTTGCAAGATGATTGAATGAACCCCTCCATGGATTGGCTATGTCTCATATTCTGATAGGGCAGCTTTCGAGAAGCTAGTTGATATGACATTGATGCATGAAGAAGATAAAGGCAAAAAGAAAGAGGCTAAGACTGATGAGACACAAAACAAGAAAGTGTCGCCCAAGAAAGAACAGAAACAACAAAAGATGGGTGGGAAGAACAATAAAACTCAAGACAAGAGGAAATGTCATAGTTGTATTTGCATGGGTCATTTGGTCAAAGATTGCAGAAAAAGGAAGAATGCTTGTTTTTATTGTGGTGACTTTTCTAGGGATTGCCCGAAGAAGCAAGGACAGGCCAAAGGGTAGGATCTTCTAGAGGGCCGTTGAATGTTCTCATAGCCAGTGTACCGGACAACGGTAGGAAAGTTTCTGTTGAATGTTTGATTTCTCTTTCCGATCATCCTGTTAGGACTCTTTTTTATTTTGGCGCTTCACATTCTTTTATATCTGATTTAGTGGTTGAGTCTCAGCACCATAGTACTAGTATGGTTTCATATCCCGTTGTTGTCTTGAACCCCACTAGGTGAATGGATCGTCTTCATATTATTTGTCGGGGTTTGAGAATATCTGTGTTGGGCGTCGAGTTTGAGTACGACGCATATGTGCTTTGTTTTATGGGCTATGGTTTGATTCTAGGGACAGATTGTCTAGCCATGTATGGTGCCATTCTAGACTATGAGAGGAGGATTGTTATACTTTTGACTTTCGATGGGAGGACTCTCGAGATTTCTTGTGACCCAAAGAGGTCTATCGTGCTTAGTTTCCGAGAATCACTTGATGCATCTGCCGATGACTTGCGATATGTACAGGTAGTTTGTGAGTATTCAGATGTTTTTGAAGATGTTAGGGCTTACCTCTGAGGCGCGAGATTGATTTTCGGCTATACTTGGTGAATAATGCGAAGCCAATCGCATTGCCTGTGCGCCACATGGCTCCTAGGGAAAGGAGGGAGCTCAGCAAGAAAGTAGGGGAGACATTTTAGAAGGAGTTTATTAGGCGAAGCATATCTGAATGGGGTGCTCCAGTCGTCCTTGCAACTAAGGAGGATGGCTCGCTTAGCTTATGTGTGGATTACAGGGAGTTGGATAAACTCACTAAGAAAAATCAGCACCCACTTACAAGGATAGATGATTTGTTTGACCAGCTTGTTGGTGCGTCTGTTTTCTCTCAGTTAGACTTGGCCATGGGGTTTCATCAGTTGAGGGTGGCCGAGGACAGTATAGACAAGACCGCATTCAGAATTCTAGATGGCTTCTTCGAAAGGGTAGTCATGCCTTTTGGGTTGACGAATGCACCCGTGTATTTCATGGATCTGATAAGTAGGGTATTTCAAGAATTTCTGAATAATTTTGTTGTGGTCTTTGTGGATGACATTCTAATCTTCTCGAAGAGCAAGGAAGAGCATGCTCAACATTTAGGGGAGGTTTTGAAGACTCTACGAGTGCACCAGCTTAAGGAGAAATTCTCCAAATGTCATTTTGGGAGGAAGGAAGTTAAATTTCTATTGCATGTGTTCTCCAAGGATAGGATAGTAGTGGATCCCGCAAAAGTAGTTGAAGTTCAAGATTGTAAGATTCCAAAGAATGCAACGGAGGTGAGAAGTTTTCTTAGTTTAGCGGGCTATCATAGGAAGTTTATTAAGAACTTCGCGAAGATATCAGCCCTACTCACCGGACTGACGAAGAAGAATATGGCCTTCTCTTGGGATATTGACTATGAGGATGCTTTTCAACAATTGAAGAGGGCTCTGACAACAATCCCAGTCTTGACTTTGCCTGATGGGAACAAAGTGTTCACGGTATACACTGATGCATGTGGTACATGGATCAGTGTCACCTTGATGCAAGAGGGAAGGGTAGCATGTTATGGTGGTAGACAATTGCGAGTTCACGAGAATAATTACCCTACCCATGATTTAGGGTTAGTTGCTATAGTATTCGCCTTAAGACTTGGCAATGTTTACTACTTGGAGAGAAGTTTAAGTTATACACGGACCATAAATCTCTCAAGTATATGATCTCATAGAGGGACCTTAATTTGAGACAGCAGAGATGGATAGAGTTCCTAGCATCCTATAATTTTGAGACTGCTTATACCTGTGGCAAGGGTAATGTGGTGGTGGACGCGTTGAGTAAGCAGAGGATGACTTTGATTCCACTATTCTTAGAGAGGCGGAGCCTAGAGTACATATCGACCTTCGATTTTAGGCCATTTACGGGTCGTATACCTTGTTTGTTAGCATCCTTAGAGGTGCGACCTACTCTTATGGACCAGACAGGAACTTCACAGCAAGAGGACCATAGATAGCAAATATCTTGGATAGGCTCAGTAGAGGGAAGACTTCTAGTCACCTTGGTAGATACTTCACGGATGATAGAGGATGGTTGCGACGGGATGGAAGGCTTTGTGTTCCCCAAGTTGGGAGTTTGTTGAAGACAGTCCTTGAGGAAGCCCATCATTTTAGGATGATTATCCATCTAGGCGGTGATAAGATGTATAAAGATATGAAGAGTGTTTTCTTTTGGGCTGGGATGAAGAAAGATGTAACGGAGTTTGTCTCTCGATGTTTAGTTTTCCAGCAAGTCAAAGTTGAGCAAAGGAAGCTCGGTGGTTTACTTCATCCTTTGGAGGTCCCACAGTGGAAGTGGGAGAGCGTCTCTGTGGATTTTCATTGATGGTTTTCCTAGATCGAGGAAAGGCAATACCAGTATCTTGGTTATAGTAGATAGGCTTACTAAGAGCACTCATTTCGTTCCTGTTAACAGTAAGAGAATGACAACATGGTTGGCATCAGTTTATCTTCGTGAGATAGTCCGTCAACATGGAGTACCTTCTAGCATAGTGAGTGATCGTGACCCTATCTTCAACAGTGAGTTCTGGAAGAGCTGCAAGAGGCATTAGGTACACAGTTGTGTTTGAGCACTACATATCACCCTAAGACCAATGGGCAGACTTAGAGGGTGAATAGAGTTCTGGAGGATCTTTTGAGACTGTGCATCCTAGACTTCGGAGGGACTTGGGAGGAGCACCTTTCGTTGGTTGAGTTCGCCTACAACAACAACTATTAGGCATAGCACCCTTCGAAGCATTGTACGGACGACCTTGCAGATCACCGACTTGTTGGTGGGAGCCTACAGATAGGCTTCTGCTTGGACCTGAGATGATTAAAGAAACCTCAGAGAAGATAGATCTTATCCACAAATGCATGAAGAGAGCTTAGGACGGGCAGAAGTCATACGTAGATAAGAGAAGGACTGATATTGAGTTTGAGGTTGGAGACATGGTCTTCATCAAAGTATCACCTCTAAGGAATGTGGTTCACTTTGGGTTTGTAGGGAAGTTGGCGCCAAGTTTCGTATGTCCATTTACCATAGTGGAAAGGATAGGTCAAATGGCCTATAGAGTAAAGCTACCAAAAATAATGGCGGGTGTTTATGATGTTTACCACGTTTCTCATTTGCGGAAGTGTCTGCATGATGCCGCAGAAGTAGTTGAGCCGGCTATGCTAGAGGAAGTGGAGGTGCAACGAGAGGCGATAGTTAGGCGCATTCCTACTCGTATTCTTGGATCAGAGGTTAAGAAGCTACGAAACCGATAAGTCAAGTAGATGAAAGTTCAATGGGGAGAAACCGTGAGGATGCAATTTGGGAGACTGGAGACAAGATTCACGCCTCGTACCCTTTTCTTTTCAAGGTTTGTTCTTAACTTCTTTCTCGAAAGGTTTTATTCGTACTTGCTTCTACCATTTGAGTATATCCCATCGATCGAATCTTCAACCTTTAAGTAAGGTACCAATGGATGTAAACATGTGTTTGAGACATGTTATGTTTGATGGATGCAAGTGGATGTAAGTATTTTCTAGTGGTTGCTCATGGACGCATACACACACGCACACTAGGCAATAAATTGGCTCAATCACTCTCTTACTGCATGGGGATGTGTGCACATTTTTCTTTTTACGAATGGAAATGAGTGTATCATCATCTGAATGTTGCATTTGGATGGATGATTGTGCACACATATAGCATTTACCTGATATACTAGGATTATTTTCATACATGTCGGATTCATGGCACTAACATACATTGCATTAAGGAGGTCGACTGAATCAGTAAACCACCTGAATTTCACATTTTTGTAGAGATATATACACATACCTTTGCATATGATCATATAAGCATTAGAACTCTCTTAAGGACAATGGATGCCTGTGATTGATGGATGAGTAGATGGTTGATGGTTGTTAGGATATACATTCTTCTTAACTTGGAGATTTCGGGGACGAAATCCTTTAAGTAGGGGAGAATGTCACACTCCATAATTTTAAAGAACACTATAATGATAAATGAAGAATACTTAATTAAATATCGGGAACTAAGTAAAAAGGACTGCACCATTGCATTCGTCTCGGAATTCTACTTAAGATAGACTCTAAGTTTGCATAAAACAGACAACGTATGAAGAAGTTATTAAGTTTAGAAGTTTGTATACATATAAGAGAAATATATATAAGCAAATCAAGTCCAGAATTCAAATCAGTTCACAAATCAAGGCGGGAAGACCACGCGGGAAATTATGCCATTGGCGGTCGACCCACACCTCATGGGGGTCGACCCACTCAAGGGTGTGTCGACCCTAGGGTCGACCCCGGGGTCGACCGAACAGAGATCCATCCAGATTCATTTTTGAACCTGGACTTGTTTCTAAATGAGATTCATTGGTGTAAGGCTATAAATAGGACTCATTTCTATTGTTTTTACATATAAAGAACAATGGAGGACGAGATGTTGCCCCTGTTTGGATTGAGTTAGCCTATTTCTTCTTCAACAACAACTTATACGCATACAAGAAGTTCTTTTGCAAGATTTGCTTATTATTGTTCTCTGCTCTTTAGATCCAGTCTCTGTGAGTACACGTTATTTTTAGATATAAACATTTAACAAGTAATCCTAACATGTTTAAAAATCTAGATCTAAACCAATGCCTGTTAAGATTTTGATTCATACCTAAACTGATCTGCCATTACATGTACACCTGGTCTACTATTCAGTTCTTATCTATGCCTATTCCCGATATTCCTATTTCTGTTATCATGTGCCTATTCTGTTATTATGCCTATTTTTCTTCTCTTCTCTCCCTCTTTCCCTTTTTATTTTTATAGCCAGACAACCTTCAAGCCTAGGCCTACCCCTGAAATATGTAATGAATAAAATTGGGAATGGTTGGGAAAGTTAAATTGGGGCATAGCTCGTATTAAATCATGACTGAGATTTGGAGGCATAACCTATAATGTGATATATGACTATAATTTGGGGCATATCTTATACTTTGGATTATGACATGAGGGTTGGGGGATACAAATATGTAGACTTAATAATTAGATTAAGCGGAACATCTAATGAAACCATGATACTTAACCAGGTTAAATCGGTGGGGGTTATATGAACCTATTAATTTGTGTAGGGGTTAAGTAAACCTGTTTGAATCAGTGGGGGTTAAGTAAATATGTTGAATCAGTGGGGGGTTATACGAACCCAATAAACTTAACATGTTTTATATGTTGGGGTTATGCGGGCTTGTTAAGCTGTCAGGCATAACCTATCAAAATCCTAGTAGTTGAGGATACAAGCCTAGATGGTGGCTTGTGCCATCTATTGTTTGGGACCTGTATCAATTGGTAACCCATACTGGTATCATAGGGGGACCTCGAACTAGGTAGGTGTCGGGGAACGCTTACTGAGATGATTATAAGAGGTTCATATGGGAAGAGGTGTTCTGGTAGCGCTTTCCAACGGAGTCATGTGCATGCATGGGTCCAGATTGCTTATGGATAATAAGAAGCTATAACACCAGTAGATATGGCTGTGTCTATATGGGGGTTGCCACTTTAGGAAGTGATACATTCTACTATTGGCCGACACAGGATATTTACGAGATAGGAAGTCAATCGATTTGGGGTAGTAATTAAGGTACATCTAGTCCTGTCTGTTTAGGTGCCTGTTATTTATGGTTGGGGTAACACCCATTATTTATGGTTGGGGTAACACCTGTTATTTATATGTTGGGGTACCTGATTATTATTGTATGGAGTAAAACCCGTTACTAGAAGTACACCTAAGTCTATCACTATGTTTATGTTGGGATCATATCTGATACTAGTATTGGTGCAAAGAAAAGTATTTGAGAAGCATAATTTGTTCAATTCATCCTGCTTATCCTGTTCAGTATGTCATACCTGTCATATGATAATGTTATCACACGTTCAGTTTATATGCCTATCATGGTGCTTTTACTTATTTATATGCTAAAAGTAACTGGACTCGCCAGACTTTGTGCCTGACCCGTTTTGTTTCCTTTTCTCTCTCTTCCTTTTCCCCCCAGATTCTCAAGGTAGGAATGCTCAAGCTTGATTAGGATTCTCTCTTCTGTTTCTTCTTGGATTTTGGATTTGCTTCGATGTACCACTTTGACTATTTGTCTACTCTGTTATGGCTCTTTTTAGGGACTATGATTTTATATTACTGTACTTTGATGGTTTTAGTACTAGACAAATACTTTTATTTGATGTAGTTGATTTTTAGTATTTCAAACTGATGTTGTAACTGGATTTTGGACCACGATGTTTTCTATTGAAAAGTAAAATTTTAAATTTCTGCTGTTATTTTATATATGTCTTGTGATGTTTATGTTTCTGTTTACCTATAACGCTTCACGGAACTTAATGCATTTTATTAAAGAGTGACATTAACAGGCATGGAGTGTCATAAAATGAGTTTTTATATGTTTATAAAGGTTTATAATTATATTGGAAGTAAATCAGATAAAATTTTATTTTAAGTCGTAGAATGGTCTGAATAGGACTGGTCGCGTTGCGGTAGTTCGTGAATTTCGACCATAAACGTTAAACGCTTATAACTAATGCAATATAAATCGGATTGATGTGAAAAGAGTAATGCTTTCTTTCTAATAGTAATAGTTTACAATTTTTTATTTTGAATTCCATTGTATTGATTTCAAGTTATGTTCAAATATATTTTCAGATAGAATTACGGTTTTGCAGTATGGTAATCGTAATTGAAAAACGATAAAAACGACCTTATAAAAACTATTAAAAATCATGATAAATCATTTGAAAATGATTTAAATTTAAAAAATACATTTTTGAATGATACAAAGGTTATTTAGATCAAACTAGTTATTTAGCAACGCTTTTGTCACACTTTTGCAACGTTTTCTAGAAATGATATGTTTTGAAGTTTTAAACTTACTAATTATCATTCAAATGTTGAATAATTATTTTTATATGATTTATACAATATTTTTGGTAGTTTATAGTACTTAAACATATAAGTTTTAAATAAAATCTAGTTTACTTTAATATAATATGGATTTTCAATTATTAACAAAATTGGAAATGGTTGAAAGTGATCTTTGAATGTTGATATTAATTTCATAGACAAAACTAATACTATTTGGGGAATTTAAAAGGTAGGAATATCGTTATTCTGCTTATAGTGTTGGTTGAATATGGGAATCAATATTCAACATGAGTTGATATAATTTTTGTCCAATTCTTAGATCAAATAATTTCGATTTAATCTTTTAATTTAGATAAAAGTTTTTAAATTTAAATAAAATAGGTTTAGATAGAAATAATCTTCGAATATTTGATATGAAATTCCAATTAGATGTATAATATTTGAGTAATTTGAAAGATGTTATTCCGCTTATTGTATTAGTTGATTACGAGAATTGGTATTGGATATAAGTCGATACAATCTCTACACAGATCTTATATCTAATATCAATCAGTTTTGTCCAAATTCTTGATTTCTAAAAAGGATATGTTATAATTTATAAATAGATATTTTGATCTAATTTGGATTATGAATTTTAAAGAGAGCTTTGGTTTAGGATTAATGAATTTTGTTAAAAAAAGGTTTAAAGAAATGGATTTTGGTGTAACGGCCCCATGGAAATTCGACACTCGAATTTCGACAATAAAATCCAAGTATCGAAAAAACACCAGATGGTTAATTGAAATAATTTAGAGGGTGAGAAGAAGAAAGAAAGAAATATTAGAATAGAAGAAGAAGAAATTTACAACGCATAATGAGAATCTCACATCGCAGCGGAACAAATACAATATAGAAATACATCTTTATAAAGAACTTGCATCAATACTTACATTCATCAAAGTACAGCAGCCAACCAATGTGTAAAGGCCCAAAATTTAATAAGAAATATTTAATGGATATTAAATAATTAAAACGATTGTTTTAAGAACTAACGACTTGAATTTTTTTGAATTTGATGTTCCAATATATAGTTTATAAAATAGTTAAAAATATGCTCACAGTGGCTTGGTAGTTTGTAATATTACGTTTTGAACATTAATAAATGTACATAATGCAATATGAGTCAGAATTTGTTGAAACAAGAAACGTTAGAATCTATTTAACTATATCTTTCTAACAAAGGTGAAAAAAATAAGATTTCGTCCTATAGATTGTAAGTTATGTCCAAATCAAATCTCCAAAAAGTCACTATGGAATTGTTTATGAACTATAACAATTTATTAAATAAAAAGGATCTTACAATATATCGAGTTTTAAATCCACTATAGTTTATTCTAAAGCTATATGATATTGTATTCGGATATAAAATATATATATTTATGATAATCATGATTAGTTTATTATTAAATTGAATTGTTTTGGAATTAAATAATATTATAACAATATTACATAGGCCTTAAAAATAGCCATTTTGCAAACGATCTCCGTTTTTTACGAAAGCAATTTTGTTTAATCCGGAATAGTAAATTATTATAAGATTCCAAATTTCGAGTCTGTCGGAGTTATCATGTGGTCATGCGAGATATAAACGTTCAATGTATATAATCAATCAATAAATTAAGCTCATACTAGTGCTATTTGAGAAAACAAACTCGGAATACGATGAAACAAGTTTCGTTTGAACCGTAATGACGAACCATAGCTGCATGTCAATTTTCACCCTGAACAGAGTTTGTATGTGCCCATGAGAATTGTTAAACGACGAATATAGGTAGCGTTACAGTAGAAATTTATAAACTAATCACCCGACCTTCTTCTATAAGTAATCTATTCCCTATAAATGCACCCCTAAACCAGCAGCCCTAAAACAGCACCCCTCCTTCACAATTTTCAGCCACTAAAATTTGCAAATATCTCCCTCCTTTAATACAATTTTTATCTTTCAAACGATCGAGTATTGGAGGAAACTCCCAACAATTTGGGGATGATTGTTGCAGTGTTTTGGTCAGATATGGCACGAAAGTAAGAGGAGGAGTTTCGGTTTTGGGTGTTTTATGAGCAAACGGTTGAGAGTTAGATGAAGTCACCAATTAGGAAGTTAGAGAGGGGAGAGGAGGATACAACTTTATAGTTAGGGGTTTGGCTTGGTATGGCTTGTAGTGATTGGAATTGGTAGATGATAGACAACATGGTGTTTTTGGTCGCAGTGGTCGAAGTTTTAGATTTTTTGGCGAACGGAGGCCGTTTCAAGCGATGTCGTCAACTGGGGACTTCTTTGTCATGGCAAGGCGGAGGTGCCTGTCAAATTTGGTATTGAATGTTGGTCTGTGACTCTCGATTTTTAGGCCCGTTCGTTTTCCGTTCGTGGTAGTTTCCTTGCCAATCAGTGGGACTGGTGGGGGTGGCTCACTACGTCGGCACGGTAGAGAGCGGGGTCACGGGGGTGTAGTAAACTTGGCCAACGGTGACTCCAGGGAGCGGCATGAGACATTAATGAAGGGGAGAGGGTAATGAACGCAATTTGAGGAAGATGGAGTTAAGTTATTTAAACTAATGTTAATTAATTTATTTCAATGATTGTTCAATGATCGAACGCTTATATCTCATTCATACGAACTCAGAATTGGATGAGATTGGTTTCGTGGAGTCGAGAGCTTCACAACAAAACTAATTTGGATGGATTTATAGCAAGTTGGAAATTTGGGTTAAACTAAACCCACATTTAATTTAATCCAAAAACGATTGTTATTATAACGATCAAAACTCAATGTGAGAACAACCTGAATTAATTTCAAAGTTATTATATTTTTTTGATTATATATTGATTGCTTGTGGTTGCTATGATTGCTTCATGGATGGTAGACGTTTATTTACAGTTACTTATATATTATTTATGTACATTTAAGCATTAGAAATTATAAACGCATATCTTATGACCGTTGTTTGATGGACGATGAACTGTTGTGATTGTTATTATTATTGTTCACACAAATTGGCACCACGAATATGAAATTATTTAAAAATTGATTGAGTTGAGTTCCTCTGGGATTTTAAATGAATATTATATTCATTTAAGTAAAATTTGACGTGAAAATGGAAATTGGATTTTTAAATCCGAATCGATTTGAAAATCGAAGTCAATATGATTTCTAACAATGTTTGAAAAGGTTGAAATGGTTTTTAAAAGAGATTTGAATTAAAATGGCTTGTTTTAATTCAAATTAGAATTTAAATAGTGAATTCAAAAAGTGAATTCGAGTTAGATACATAAATGTCATTTTTAACTCGAATGGATTGTTCCACTGGTCTTAATTATTTTGATAATGGATTTCAAAATACTGTATTTTGAAAAAATATTATTATTTTAACATATAACAATATGGAATACTCATTTTTGTTATATAACCGAGTTTGAAGTTTGAATCGTTTTAAACGAAATTGTAAATGTTTTATAAATGTGTTTGAACTGAATCAACGAATTTTATATTAAATAATAATATGGTCTGAATAGGAAGTGTCGCACAGCGACCGCTCACAAATTTCGACCATAGACTTCAAACTGATGTACCGGGCAGGGGTGAGCATTATTAGGTTAAACCAAATAAACCAACCAAGCCAATTAATTTTGGTTGGTTTGGTTTGGTTTTGAAATTAGATCGGTTTGTACTTTGTTCGAAAAATTTATTTAGTTTGGTTATCGGTTTAACCAAATTAACCGAACTTTTGTTATATTTTCAAAATTATCTGTAACACCCCGAATTTCGGTTAATGCTAAAATTCACTAATCACAGAATAAATAATCTCAGATGTGAGAATTGGGGGAAACGGGCTGCGTCATTGCGTTCGTCTCGGAAAAATACGCGAAATAGAGTCTGAGTTTTCGAAAATCGGAGTCCGTATGGCCCGGTTATGGCCCAATGAAGTTTACAGAGAATTCAAAGTTCAAAACTGATTTAAAATTCAGGTTCAAATTTCAAAATTAGGGCCATTGGGCGCAGGCGGGGAAAATTCCCGCCTGGCTACCCAAATCGACAGCCCTGTCGACAGGGCAGTCGACTTGGCTAGACCAAGTCGACAGCCCTGTCGACTTGGGTGTCGACAGGGGGTGCCCGGCCAGTATGGCCTGGTGCACCATTTTAGTGTTTGGGCTATGTTTTGGGGCTGGTTTCTGGAAGCTTCCGAGATCTGATGGTCCTAACCTAATCTAGGGTTAATCTAAGGGCCTAAAACACTTGCCTAATCCTATAAATAAGACCCTAAGCTAGCCCTAAATAATCATAATCCTATCTCCTAACTAAACTATGCCAAAATTTTCTATGATCATGGCCTCCACTCAAATGGCTAGCCTCCATCCTATTTCTAAACCATTTCTATGAAGGCTTTCATGTGCATACAAGCATCTTTGGGTTGTATGAGTGATCATTAGCTTGCATTCATCATCAAGTTGCAAGCTTTATGTTCAAAGCTAGAGTTTTTGGGTGGTTTTTGGCAAGGGTTTGCTTATGGGAGTTTAGTGGTGAGTTTCTATAGACCTAATAATCAATTGTTAAATTGATTATGATAGGATATGATAAGATATGGCTATGTTTGTGGATAAATGTGTTTATGCAAGTTTAGTATAGTGTATGATATGTGTTTTGCAAGTTTTATGCTATATGCAAGTTTAATGCCATGTTTTATGATGCAAAACACTATGTTGAACATTTATGCATATGTAACATGTTATGCAAACTATATGTGAGAGTATATGCAAGTTATATGTAACATGATATGCAAGTTATGCATTTGGTTTTATGCATGCTAAGTATTTGGTTTTGTGCATGCTAAGTATTTGGTTTTATGCATACTAAGTGTTTGGTTTTATGCAAGTTTGTCTCTTTTTATGATATGCATAATATATGCAAGTTCATATGCAAGTTATGATGCAAGTTCATATGCAAGTTATGATGCAAGTTCATATTCAAGTTATGATGCAAGTTCATATGCAAGTTCGCCTCTATGAATGACATAAGTACATGTGCAAGTTCATCCCTTTTAGACCTATGACATGTATGCAAGTTGACACCTTTTATGATAGGTCTATGACATGAACATTTAAGCAAGTTACCATCTTCATGACATATGTGATTCATGCAAGTTTGGGGTTGGTTATTTATGCAAGTTGGGTTTATGGTCATATATACAAGTTGACACCTTTTAAACCCATGATAATGCTAATGATATGTTAAGTTGAACCCATTGTGTGTATGATGAATCGTCTCTTTTGAAGTATGTCATGTTAACGTATTTACGTGGGGACGATGGGGTAAAAATTAATGAACACATAAAATTGTGTAAAGTGGGTATGATTAAACATACCGTAAAGTGGATGGACATAATTGGGAATTTACCTATTAAGTTAGGTCTACCCATATTATGGAATTGGGAATTTACCTATTGAGTTAGGTCTACCCATATTCTTAAATATTTGTAATTAATTAGGGATAATTAATACAAATTATGGGGGTGATTAATTAGGTGTAATTAATCTACTAAGACACGAGGTTGGACCCTTTTGTAGCATAAGACTGCCCGGAACCGACCGGCAAATCCAGCGGCTACAAATGATTGGCCCAATGTGAGAGGTCTTAGATATAAACTAAATACGTGACAAGCGTAAAGGCACGAGGTTAGACTCTGTTATGGTGTAAGGCTGCCCGGAACCAACCGGCATATCCAGCTGCCATAAAAGACAGTCTAATGTGAGAGGTCTTTACAAAGGTTACGATCTTAATTAATTAAGAAACACTTAACCAAATTAGCATGTAGAGGGGCATGAGGGGTTAAGTGGGTGCCTTGGGTGGCATGTAGTAACTAGTGGGGGTGCCTCGGGTGGCATGAGGAAACTAGTGGGTTGCCTTGGGTGGCAATAGAAAATACGATTAGAATACTTAACCAAAGTGGAACATGTAATTAAACATGATTAAAGGGTTAAGTAAGTGCCTTGGGTGGCATGTGGGAATCAAGTAAGTGCCTTGGGTGGCATGTGGAAAACTTGTGGGGGCCTTAAGTGGCAATTAAAATATAATTAAATGACTATTAAAATATAATTAAATGACAAGCTTAAGTAGTAGCTTGTGGGGGTCTTAAGTGGCAATTAAAATATAATTAAATGACAAGCTTAAGTAGTAGCTTGTGGGGGCCTTAAGTGGAAATTAAAATATAATTAAATGACAAGCTTAAGTAGTAGCTTGTGGGGGCCTCATGTGGCAATTAAAATATAATTAAATGACAAGCTTAAGTAGTGGCTTGTGGGGGCCTTAAGTGGCAATGGAAATATAATTAAATGACAAGCTTAAGTAGTAGCTTGTGGGGGCCTTAAGTGGCAATCGAGATATGATTAGATGACTTAACCAAACCTTAACATGTAAGTGGGCATGATTATAAAAGGGGTTAAGTGGGACGCACTAGATAAAATAGCAAGCTTAAGTAGTAGCTTGTGGGGGCCCATTTCAACCAATATCCCAAACGTATCTTTGTGGGCTCGACCCAAGTCGAGGACGGGACACGCATATTGGGCTTGACTATAAGAGGCCAAAACGGGGTAGCGGTGGCAACGCGAGTCCAACGGGTTTCATATGCGTGTGTGGACCCGGGCTGGTAGGTAAGACGTTGTTACATCGTGTAGGTATAAGCCGTGCACCATTGATTATCGGGTTGCCACTTTGGGGAGTGATACACCCCACTGTGGGGCCAGCACGGGTATCTACGGTAGGGAGCCGATCGCTTGGGGGTAGTGGGTACACCTAGTGGAGATAGGGGCAGACGGCACCTATGTAGTCAGCTAGGGGTACACGAAACTACTATTAAAAATTACTGAGTACAACTAGTGGAGATAGGGGCAGACGGCACCTATGTAGTCAGCTAGGGGTACAAGGAACTACTGGGTAGAATTACTAAGTACACTTAGTGGGATCAACCTTTAAGTAGGAATTACCCTTGGGTGGGTAGAACTGGTGTGGTGTAGTGTAGGAATTACCCTTGGGTGGGTAGATCTGGAGTGGTGTAATCTAGTAATTATCCTTGGGTGGATAAATGCATCTTTTCGGTTATCTTAGTACATCCTGTGTTTAGTTGGCTACTTAGTGTAGTCATTATCCCCAGAGGTACCGTACCTTGTTTATATCATGCCCTAATTACTTTAATGATTGTATTGTTAGGGTTATAGGACTCACTCAGACTTATGTCTGACCCCGTTGTTTCTTTATCTTTTTCCCAACCCTCAGGTTTTTCAGAGTGGGCCTAGCACTAGTGGGCTTTGATCAGACTGCTTTACCTATCGTCTGGAGCTTGGACCGTGGATGTAAAGCTCAGTATATCTTTTCTATTATGGCTATTAGGTTATGTAGTGGGATTATGTACTTTTGTTTTTATCAGGATGGATATTATGTACTTGACTCTTATTTATGGTTTCGGTGTAACCAAACATGTTCTACTTTCCGCTGAAATGAAATGATGTTTTAAATTCTCAAGTATTACTTATATCTGTCTTGTTGTAATTTTTCTGTTCTATATTCACTTAAAATACTCCACCGATGTTATGGCATTCCCTTAGTGAGTGACCGTAACGGGTGTGGGGTGTTACATGTGGTATCAGAGCTTAAGGTTACCAGAACAGATAAAAATTTTAGAAAAACTATTTCCTAAGAATATTTTTGAAAGGAGTATTTTCAAAAACATGTCTTTTAAGAGAAAAGTTTTTGAAAGAAAAGCATAATCCCCGATAGCCATATCGTTATCTTTCGAATTCTCCGTTTTGAATCTCTTCCCCTCTCGTTTTGAGTTTCCCCTCCGTGTTTAGATGATCTTTCTAAGATAGATAAGAATGGAAAACCACTTCAAGGGACTTAGACGATAGTCGGATTAGAAGTTGGTTTAAGAAGGAGGAGGACTGGTAGGTACTTATTGGATAGACGAGGGGAGGAAGGCTCAAATAGTTGTTTGGTTAATGAAGGATGAGACCTCATTGGTGGGAGGTTATGAGCGGAGAATGGGAAGAAGAAGGCGAGTAGTTATCCTTTTGGGAGGAATAGGACACCTTATTAGGATTGTCCAAAGAGGCAAGGGCAAGGTACGGAATCTCCTGGAGGGTAATTGTATTCCCTCACGGCTAGGGTACCAGATGGGGATAGGACCGTCTAGGTTGGAATTTGGATTTCTTTATTATCCGATTCGAACTTTATTTGGTTCTGACGCATCGAGTTCGTTTATCTCATCATTGTTAGTTGAGTCACTACACTTAGACACCAGTTAGTAGATGATCCCTTAGTTGTTTCAAACCCAATTGGGGCTCCATGATGTGTTTGGGTTTGAAAGTTTCTATACTTAGCGTTGAGTTTAGATGTGATGCTTTTTGGGCTTCACGGGCTATGGGTTAGTTTTGGGGCATGGACTGGTTATCCAGTAGGGGTGCCGTTCTTGATTTTGAAGGGAGAGTTGTTAGGCTTATGACCCGCTGGGGTAACACTCTCGAGATCTCTTGTAATCCCATGGAATCTGTTATGCTAAGTTATCTAGAATCGCTTGACACGTCGGTCGAGAGTTTGCGATCTGTTAAAGTGGTCCGGGAATACTCGGAGGTGGTTGAGGAGGTGAAGGGCTTACCTCCGGAGCAGGAGATTGACTTCCGAATATATCTGGTAGAGAATGCCAAACCAGTATCTTGGCCAGTGTGCCACATGGCTCCTCGTGAGAGGAGGGAACTCCAGGAGCAAGTAGGCGATTTGCTGGAGAAGGGGTTCATAAGACGAAGTATATCGGAGTGGGGTGCTCCAGTAGTTTTTGCCACAAAGGCAGATGGGTCCCTCAGACTTTGTGTAGGCTAAAGAGAACTAAATAAACTCACAAAGAAGAATAGACACCCATTGCCGAGGATTGATGATCTCTTTGATCAGTTAGTTGGCGCCTCAGTATTTTCCCAGTTGGACTTAGCCACGGAGTTTCATCAGTTAAGAGTGGCTGAGGATAGTAAAGAGAAGACTACCTTTAGGACTCCGGATGGTTTTTATGAGTGGCTGGTGATGCCATTTGGTTTGACGAACGCCCCCGCATACTTTATTGATTTGATGAGAAGGGTGTTCAGGGAGTACCTAAATAAGTTCGTGATGATCTTTGTAAATGACATCTTGGTCTTTCCTAGGAGCGAAATAAGTTTTCGTATGAGCTCAATAGGTTGAGCAAAGCTAGTTATGGGATAAACGGTGGTTTTGGACCGAGACCGGCGAGGACATCCAGAGTTGGACAAGGGCTTAATTATTTAGCCGTTTTTACTAGTATCATCTCACGTAGGTCGTCTGAATTGGAAGGAGGTATCCCTTGGGTGTTTGTCTGATATTGGTTTAGGCCTTTGGGGCTTGCACTTGGGGGATGTCAAGTTCGACTAGGATGGTCTGCGTGAGAGATGAACAGTTGTGATGATTTTGGATGGGGTAATATCCTGGTTTTCTCTAAAAGTGGAGAAGAGCATGCCCTACATCTTAGGGAAGTGTTGGAGACTCTTCGAGCGCATAGTCTTAGGACAGCAAAAGTGGATGGGATTCTTAGCATCCTATGAGTTTGAGATAGCGTATACCCATGGCAAGGGTAACGTGGTAGCAGACGCCTAAAGTAGAAAAAGGTTGTCCTTGAGTTCATTGTTCGTTGAACGACGGAGCTTAGAGTTTATTTCTATGTTTGACTTTAGACCTTCCGTTGACTTTGTACCCGGTTTGTTAGCCTCCTTGGAGGTTAGGCCTACTCTTTTGGGGCGCGTTGGCGGAGCACAGCGGGACGACCCACAGTTGGGTGAGTTAGTAGAGAAGCTCATGAGGAGGGGGAGTCGTCCACCCATTTGGGCAGGTACACCCTAGATGGTAAGGGGTGGTTGTGTAAAGAAGGTAGACTTTGTGTACCGCAAGACGAGGGTTTGAGGAAGGCTATACTGGATAATGCACATCGGTCGAAGATGACCGTTCATCCCGGTGGGGACAAGATGTACCAAGACATGAAGCGAGTTTTCTTTTTGGGCCGGTATGAAGAAAGATATGGCCGAGTATGTCGCTAGATGCTTGGTGTGCTAGCAAATGAAAGCGGAGCAGAAGAAACCCGATGTGTTGCTTCACCCATTTGGAGGTTCCGCTATGGAAGTGGGATGGTGTCTCGATGGATTATCGAAATCAAGGAAGGGTAATACGGGTTTGTGGTAGATAGACTTACTAAGAGTGCCCATTTCATACCCGTGAAGAGCAAGAGGACTGTTCCATGTCTAGCTTCAGTTTATATTCGAGAGATAGTTCGGTTGCATAGGAAACATGACTTATTCCATGTGTCACATTTGAGGAAGTGCCTACATGAGACCGCAGAGGCGGTAGAGCCGAGCTTGTTTAAAGAAGTAAAGGTAGAGCGTGATGTGATTATTCGACGAGCTCCTACCCGCATCCTTGGGTCAGAGATTAAGAAGTTGAGAAACAGAGAGGTTCGACTAGTCAGAATGAAAAGGGGAGAAGGTGAGAGCAATGCTACTTGGGAGACAGAAGCGAAGATGCGTTCGTTATACCCATTCCTTTTTGAGGGTATGTCCTTTAAACGTCTCCTTTATCGTTTGACTAATGCTTATCTCATCTTTAGTATGTCCTCTCATTAGTACCTTTGACCTTTAGATAGGGTAAACCTATGGTTGAAACATGTGTTTGAGACATGTTATGATTGATGGATGCATGTGGATGCAAGTGTTTGCTAGTGGTTGCTCGTGGATGCATATACACACACTCTAGACACTAGATCGGCTCAATCACTTCATATTGCATATTGCATATAATTGTGTGTAGGTAGTTATATTTATGGATGTATAATGATTGTGTTATCATATGGATGATGCATTTTGGTGAATGATTGTGCACTCATGTAGATATTGTATGTGTCGATAGGGTTCTCTCGCATACATAATGGATGCATGGCACTATCATGGTTTGCATATGTTCATACATTAGATAGGGAACATATACACACACTTTTTGCATATGCTCATACATCATTAGAAATTGTTTTAAGGACAATGGATGCCCGTGTTTGATGGATTGAGTAGATGGTTGTTTGGATGATAGGATATGCATTCTCCTTAGCTTAGAGATTTCGGGGACGAAATCCTTTAAGGAGGGGAGAATGTAACACCCCGAATTTCGGTTAATGCTAAAATTCACTAATCATAGAATAAATAATCTCAGATGTGAGAATTGGGGGAAAAGGGCTGCTTCATTGCGTTCGTCTCGGAAAAATACGCGAAATAGAGTCCGAGTTTTCGAAAATCGGAGTCCGTATGGCCCGGTTATGGCCCAATGAAGTTTACAGAGAATTCAAAGTTCAAAACTGATTTAAAATTCAGGTTCAAATTTCAAAATTAGGGCCATTGGGCGCAGGCGGGGAAAATTCCCGCCTGGCTACCCAAGTCGACAGCCCTGTCGACTGGGCAGTCGACTTGGCTAGACCAAGTCGACAGCCCTGTCGACTTGGGTGTCGACAGGGGGTGCCCGGCCAGTATGGCCTGGTGCACCATTTTAGTGTTTGGGCTATGTTTTGGGGCTGGTTTCTGGAAGCTTCCGAGATCTGATGGTCCTAACCTAATCTAGGGTTAATCTAAGGGCCTAAAACACTTGCCTAATCCTATAAATAAGACCCTAAGCTAGCCCTAAATAATCATAATCCTATCTCCTAACTAAACTATGCCAAAATTTTCTATGATCATGGCCTCCACTCAAATGGCTAGCCTCCATCCTATTTCTAACCCATTTCTATGAAGGCTTTCATGTGCATACAAGCATCTTTGGGTTGTATGAGTGATCATTAGCTTGCATTCATCATCAAGTTGCAAGCTTTATGTTCAAAGCTAGAGTTTTTGGGTGGTTTTTGGCAAGGGTTTGCTTATGGGAGTTTAGTGGTGAGTTTCTATAGACCTAATAATCAATTGTTAAATTGATTATGATAGGATATGATAAGATATGGCTATTTTTGTGGATAAACGTGTTTATGCAAGTTTAGTATAGTGTATGATATGTGTTTTGCAAGTTTTATGCTATATGCAAGTTTAATGCCATGTTTTATGATGCAAAACACTATGTTGAACATTTATGCATATGTAACATGTTATGCAAACTATATGTGAGAGTATATGCAAGTTATATGTAACATGATATGCAAGTTATGCATTTGGTTTTATGCATGCTAAATATTTGGTTTTATGCATGCTAAGTATTTGGTTTTGTGCATGCTAAGTATTTGGTTTTATGCATACTAAGTGTTTGGTTTTATGCAAGTTTGTCTCTTTTTATGATATGCATAATATATGCAAGTTCATATGCAAGTTATGATGCAAGTTCATATGCAAGTTATGATGCAAGTTCATATGCAAGTTATGATGCAAGTTCATATGCAAGTTATGATGCAAGTTCATATGCAAGTTCGCCTCTATGAATGACATAAGTACATGTGCAAGTTCATCCCTTTTAGACCTATGACATGTATGCAAGTTGACACCTTTTATGATAGGTCTATGACATGAACATTTAAGCAAGTTACCATCTTCATGACATATGTGATTCATGCAAGTTTGGGGTTGGTTATTTATGCAAGTTGGGTTTATGGTCATATATACAAGTTGACACCTTTTAAACCCATGATAATGCTAATGATATGTTAAGTTGAACCCATTGTGTGTATGATGAATCGTCTCTTTTGAAGTATGTCATGTTAACGTATTTACGTGGGGACGATGGGGTAAAAATTAATGAACACATAAAACTGTGTAAAGTGGGTATGATTAAACATACCGTAAAGTGGATGGACATAATTGGGAATTTACCTATTAAGTTAGGTCTACCCATATTATGGAATTGGGAATTTACCTATTGAGTTAGGTCTACCCATATTCTTAAATATTTGTAATTAATTAGGGATAATTAATACAAATTATGGGGGTGATTAATTAGGTGTAATTAATCTACTAAGACACGAGGTTGGACCCTTTTGTAGCATAAGACTGCCCTGAACCGACCGGCAAATCCAGCGGCTACAAATGATTGGCCCAATGTGAGAGGCCTTAGATATAAACTAAATACGTGACAAGCGTAAAGACACGAGGTTAGACTCTGTTATGGTGTAAGGCTGCCCGGAACCAACCGGCATATCCAGCTGCCATAAAAGACAGTCTAATGTGAGAGGTCTTTACAAAGGTTACGATCTTAATTAATTAAGAAACACTTAACCAAATTAGCATGTAGAGGGGCATGAGGGGTTAAGTGGGTGCCTTGGGTGGCATGTAGTAACTAGTGGGGGTGCCTCGGGTGGCATGAGGAAACTAGTGGGTTGCCTTGGGTGGCAATAGAAAATACGATTAGAATACTTAACCAAAGTGGAACATGTAATTAAACATGATTAAAGGGTTAAGTAAGTGCCTTCGGTGGCATGTGGGAATCAAGTAAGTGCCTTGGGTGGCATGTGGAAAACTTGTGGGGGCCTTAAGTGGCGATTAAAATATAATTAAATGACTATTAAAATATAATTAAATGACAAGCTTAAGTAGTAGCTTGTGGGGGTCTTAAGTGGCAATTAAAATATAATTAAATGACAAGCTTAAGTAGTAGCTTGTGGGGGCCTTAAGTGGCAATTAAAATATAATTAAATGACAAGCTTAAGTAGTAGCTTGTGGGGGCCTCAAGTGGCAATTAAAATATAATTAAATGACAAGCTTAAGTAGTGGCTTGTGGGGGCCTTAAGTGGCAATGGAAATATAATTAAATGACAAGCTTAAGTAGTAGCTTGTGGGGGCCTTAAGTGGCAATCGAGATATGATTAGATGACTTAACCAAACCTTAACATGTAAGTGGGCATGATTATAAAAGGGGTTAAGTGGGACGCACTAGATAAAATAGCAAGCTTAAGTAGTAGCTTGTGAGGGCCCATTTCAACCAATATCCCAAACGTATCTTTGTGGGCTCGACCCAAGTCGAGGACGGGACACGCATATTGGGCTTGACTATAAGAGGCCAAAACGGGGTAGCGGTGGCAACGCGAGTCCAACGGGTTTCATATGCGTGTGTGGACCCGGGCTGGTAGGTAAGACGTTGTTACATCGTGTAGGTATAAGCCATGCACCATTGATTATCGGGTTGCCACTTTGGGGAGTGATACACCCCACTGTGGGGCCAGCACGGGTATCTACGGTAGGGAGCCGATCGCTTGGGGGTAGTGGGTACACCTAGTGGAGATAGGGGCAGACGTCACCTATGTAGTCAGCTAGGGGTACACGAAACTACTATTAAAAATTACTGAGTACACCTAGTGGAGATAGGGGCAGACGGCACCTATGTAGTCAGCTAGGGGTACAAGGAACTACTGGGTAGAATTACTAAGTACACTTAGTGGGATCAACCTTTAAGTAGGAATTACCCTTGGGTGGGTAGAACTGGTGTGGTGTAGTGTAGGAATTACCCTTGGGTGGGTAGATCTGGGGTGGTGTAATCTAGTAATTATCCTTGGGTGGATAAATGCGTCTTTTCGGTTATCTTAGTACATCCTGTGTTTAGTTGGCTACTTAGTGTAGTCATTATCCCCAGAGGTACCGTTCCTTGTTTATATCATACCCTAATTACTTTAATGATTGTATTGTTAGGGTTATAGGACTCACTCAGACTTATGTCTGACCCCGTTGTTTCTTTATCTTTTTCCCAACCCTCAGGTTTTTCAGAGTGGGCCTAGCACTAGTGGGCTTTGATCAGACTGCTTTACCTATCGTCTGGAGCTTGGACCGTGGATGTAAAGCTCAGTTTATCTTTTCTATTATGGCTATTAGGTTATGTAGTGGGATTATGTACTTTTGTTTTTATCAGGATGGATATTATGTACTTGACTCTTATTTATGGTTTCGGTGTAACCAAACATGTTCTACTTTCCGCTGAAATGAAATGATGTTTTAAATTCTCAAGTATTACTTATATCTGTCTTGTTGTAATTTTTCTGTTCTATATTCACTTAAAATACTCCACCGATGTTATGGCATTCCCTTAGTGAGTGACCGTAACGGGTGTGGGGTGTTACATTATCGATATTATAACAAATGATTTAGGTTAGATTAGTAATACAAGTTAATTATAATCATTAAGTATGTTTCAAAATTAATTTTAGAAATCATAAGAATCATAAATAATAACACTCTAATAATATATTTATTATTTATTTCAAATTATAGTTAATACTACAAATATAAGTTCTAAAATATTATTAATTCGGTTAAATCGGATAACTAACCGAACAAACCAAACTTAATTTGGTTGGTTTGGTTTGGTTTTCATTTTTATCAATTTTAGTTTGGTTTGAAAATTTTCATCATCGGATAAACCGAACCAACCAAACGCTCACTCCTAGTACTGGGAGATCCGACCATCAGATTTTCCCAATACGAAAAAAGTTTGGTTCGAAATGAAAAGAGCTTTCAAATGATATGTAAAGTGTTAACATCCAACTCTTTTATTTTGAAATAAGTTCAAAACAAATTTGAATAAAAACAGAGCCAGTGTCGTCAGTGAGTCGAAAACAAATTTACCGAAATGAGCCATTTTAAATTATTAAAAATATGGTAAAATTATGATAAATCATTATTAATTATTTTAAAGGTATTTGGAAAAGAAATATGAAGTTTCGATCTATATTTTGGATATTCATGTTTTCAGCCAAATAGATTGAAAACGGTAAAACGACATTTTTGTGAAGTTAAGTCAAATAAACTTAAGATTTCCAAATATTTAATTATTAGATTTGAAAGATGAGGATTTGAGAAATCTTTTAATTAAGATTAATTGATTTGGATAGAAATAATTTTTAGATATTTAGTATCGATTATCGTTGTGTAGACGTTTACTATTTGAGGAATTTGGAAGATATTTATATCGTTATTCCACTTATAGTATTCGTTAATTAAGACAATTATTGTACAATATAAGTGGATATAAATTCTATTTTAAATCTTATATTTGATACCAAATGGAATTTTGGGTTTATTGTAAATGACGTTTAAATAAAGTTATTTTTTTAACCCAACACGATGAAGATTAGATATGGAATAGAATGACTAATATTTTAATTAAGATTTAATTAAGTTTCCAAAGAGAAGTGTTCCAATTAATAAATTAAATTGGAATTGAATGGAAGTTTGATTTTGGGTTTATCGTGAATGGTGTTTAAAATAACATTTATTCTTTAACCCAGGTAAAGACAGAGATATTTTTCTAAGACTAGTTGTAATGAAATCTTTATTTAAATTGAATGTAATGATTTAAAGAAAGAAGTTGGAACTCGATGGTTTATCGTTGAGTTGGGTTATCTTTTGGGTGTTTGATCTAATGTTAGTTTAGGCCGTCGAGGTCATACACTTGATAGACTATCCTCTTGGCATGTGCAATCGTGGACCGATTTTGGTTAGTGAATGGTTTTCCCAAATGATATGAATAAGAAATCGTAAGTATGATTATAATCTTCTGAAAGGATTTCCAAGGAAGGATTTAAACAATGGTTTAAAGAATGTAAATCTTTGATAAGACTCAAGGTAATAATTCCCAATGGAAAGAATGATCGAGTCGATGAATATTCCAAAATGGAATGAGACTCATGATGTGTTTATATATCAGAATTGGATTTAAAAAGGCGCTAGTTATTTCAGAAAGACCGGGCTTCGACCCATTCTGAATAACTATGCGATGAGTATTGAAAATACTGAAGACGGTGGTTGAAGACCGGGGATCTTCACATCGTTTGGATTATTGTCGATGTCTCGATTGGGAGGTACACCCAAGATGAGATTATAAGTAGCAGTCGTCCAGACGTACTGGGAGATTGTCTGGATTTGCAAGGGCCTCTCTCCTTTATTGGACGAGGAATAAGGTGCCTTCGGTTTTGTTCAAACGTAGAACGGACTTGCAAATGGAAGTGTGTCTGACGTTGTATTTTACGATATAACCAATTGGTTTCTATTGATGTTATATCAGTTGGTGGAGGAGAATTTATTCTATTAGCTCAACACCCTCCCCTAATACTTAAGTACTTAGAGGGTTATATATTAATAGACACCGATTATATGTTGTGAATTGACAATATGGCATGCTAATTGCAGAGCTGATCAAGTTTTTTTGTTGAAAAGCAGAGCTTTGTGGAGGATGATTAAAGCATGGATGGTACAACGTAGCTTTGTGTTCAAACATGACTGTAGGGCTTCACAACCCGTGAATAGCCGAAAATAAGATGATTGACAATAGAGATATGGACTAATGTTTTCTTTTAGCTAAAAGGTGATGCCATGGTTTGGAGCCCAAGAAATTTACTTATGTGGATAATGGATCGAGGCACCTCGGATGATGGTTAAATATGACTAGGACAACGATCAAATACAACTGGGGAACGTATTGTTTAAGAAAGATCCTAATTGGCCTGTTATTGCTGAACGGCTCTACTGCTCCAAAAAGATGACCTGCTTGTGATTCTAGGACAAATTGCTAGGCGTTCCGAATGATTAACGAAGATCCTTTGCTTTATGAAATCCAACTTCCAATACGAACTTGGCATTTTCAGATGTAACCTAATAGCCAACATAATGGGATGGGTCACTCTACGAGCTTAGATTTTATACATTTACTTTCAAAAATGATTTCGACACTATGCACTAGTAAGAATATCAAAAATATTTGTTTTCTGCATATCAAACATGTTTGGTTACTATAAGGTAAATCTCCTTCTTCTGGTATCTGTTGCATTATGTGATGGGACTTGAGTCTTATAATAGCTTCATTTTTCAAAAAGAATTGCGAGTTTTTTATGATCGGTATTCATATGGAGAAAACTGGTTCTATGTTATACGGTGTGTCCTGTGATTTACCTTACTTTAAAATAAAGTTTAATAGCAGTTTTAGTTCTCACACCAGTCCCATGACTGATCCAGAGTTTATTGTTTCCCACCTAAACTCTGAGTGCCCATATTTTCCACACGGGCAGTATAGTAGTTTCGTTTTGTAGATAGCAGAGCAAGTGTTGGATTGAAGCTAACGCTGTGTCCAGAGCATTTTATTTTCTTCCGTCGAGTTTATGATTCCCTCTGTGTACATGTTATATTATGATAGTTATTTCCGCTGTGTATTAATGCATTAATTAATTACACTCTGATGTAAGTTGTATTCTAATGTAAAAAATATAGTAATGATAACGAAAATGTTATTTTGTTCAGTTCTTGTTAGTCGTAACCCCAAGAGATACGTCATGTTGATCGGTTTAAGTCGATGGGATTATCGGTTTGAATCGGTGGCAGGACGGGTCGTCACACTGCATTTGGACAGTCATAATAACTTGTTCTTATATACAACACATAGCAGAATAAATACTAATACGTCTGGACTTCACCATCGTATCTTCTGAGATTCGTACCATCCTAACCTGAACCTGTAAAACTCAGTCTGACCCAAGCATTACAAACGTCGTGGATCAGTCTGGTGAACCAGCATGAGTAAACTAACTAAGTTTATAGATAGCATCTAACTGACTTAAAGTTAAAAATCCTTTTTGAAAGAAAATGATAATCGTAAGACCAATCCACACATAAACATAGAAGGTTTTACCTTACAATAACCAAAACCATTTTCGATATCAAATCCGAAGATATTATAATAGTTTCTATCTAAAGTAAATAACCATATAGCAGAACGCTTGCATCTCACACTCCACGTATTTAGTATATAATCAAAAACCACATGGTGCTTATTAGTGAATGGATTTCCAACATGATAAGGTATGGGACCACCTTCCAAAAGTGTACATCTAGAGATAATACACTAGGGTTCAACAAGAAAATCATACAACCCAACCAAACATGACCGACCACTCATTCAATTTGAGTGTATCAAATATATTGTCACCCTACGTATACCAACATAACTGTTTCCGGGGAGATATAGAAGTGACAGAAGAACAAAAATTAAATTTCTCTAGATGGTGACAAATACACCCTAATGGGAATGACGCATATAGTCATGCTCCTTGCCCGATTTTTATCATTTTCCCAGTTGATGAGGCTTGAGGTCACGATTACCTTCTCAGAGGACATCTCAATAACTTTGAATGCCACATTGTTAGATCCGTAAAATCACTAACTGGCATTCACAAATACATTATGGGTGTTCAAGAGAGGTTTCCTTCTCCACCACCAAACTTGGTATATTTGTAAATATCAACGTACATAACCCTTAGGACATAATTTGTCAGACGTTCGGCTATGAAAGTCGTCCAGGAACAGAACGAACCAAAGTCACTCTCCTATCACATCCTTTATAGGAATCACCGTAAGGATTAGTTGTGAGAAGTCCTTGTAAATCTACATATTTCAACCATGATAGAATCACAGTATATGGGATCAACTAGAGATTTAAGTAGTTCTTCCGATTTATGAAATTATACGAGTCTTCAAATGCTCCATCTCGACCATCTCCTGATATCTTCCATGTTTACATATTTGCTAGTCGGAATGGTTTTCGAATATAAATCTGATCCGGACTTTTTGTACCAACAATCGATAATTGGCTAGATTTTGCTAGTCGGATATTTAACTATCAAATAAACAACCATTCAACTATTAAAATAAAATAAATTCACTGGTTCGGTACATAGCATCACTTGGCCTCTTTAATTCATCTTTCGTTAATTATTATTATTTCTAAATCCTTTGATATTAGAAATACAACATTTACTTCTTATATTAATATAATAATATCTTCAAAGTCACTTCATTTTTAATACTTTGAAAAATATCTTATAACCATCTCCAACTTTCCATTTGATAATATCCTTTGCAAAACATTGGATAAATCCATTATTCATTGTCTAAACTAGGAACAAGGTTCCTTTTTATAAAATAAAAATTTATTCACTAAATCAGTTTAACTTGACATTCAAGAAAACAACGTTATGAATTTCATTTCCAATATCATCACCCTTTTCTCAGAAAATTCATTTAAACTCAAGAAACTCCTTTTCTTAGCATATCCATTTCTATTCAATAAATCCCATTTACAACTCTTTCCTATATAATTCAATTTATATATGTATCTCCATTTATAACTTTACTTTTGAGAAAACCATACTATTTTCACTTATTTAGAAAATAGTGTTATATACTTAACCGAATGGTATAAGTATTGTCACACTTTATACTTCAGTCAACAATGTTAATTTTAATTTAAAATCCAGTAGTCCCAATTATATCTTAAAAACTTGCAAATAAGTTGCAATATTCCATTTATAGAAATAATAAATAATCTCAACATCTTCTACCATTACAAACTAATACCATCTCTTGATAATTGTGAAGTCGTTCAAGTTGGGGTATTCTATTTACCTCTTAGACCTTGATTATAACACCCTGTATTTTAACAACACTAAATGATGATAAATTAAAGAATAATTAATTTAATATTGTGAATTAAGGGAAACATACTACACCTGTGTTCTTCTCGAAATTCCGGTCAAAATAGACACCTGGTTTGCGTAAAACGGACACCGTATGAAGAAGTTATTAAGGTTTGAAATTTATATATGCACAAGAGGATTATATATATACATAATAAGCAAAATCAGTTCAAAATCAAGCTTTTGGGGGGAGCGGGAAAATTCCAGCCCAGGGGTATCGACCCCATTAAGGGGGCGTCGACCCCTTTGGTCGATCCTATAAAGGGGGTCGACCCCCTTGCAACAGATCTCGGCAGATTTAGGGTTTCGGACGGCTATATATGTGGCCTCATTTCTCTTGTTTTTCCACACCAAAAGTAATGGAGAACTAGATGCTGCCTCTGCCCAGATTAAAATCAAGTATTTTCTTCTTCAGCAGTCAACTAGAGTTTAGATCTGTGATCCAACATCAGCTATTCTTTCTTCTATTTTTCTAGAACCAATCACAGTGAGTCTATGTTAATTTTAGATCTAAATATTTAAAAAGTAAAACTTGACATGACTATAATTTGGATCTACGCCTATGACTATGTGAATCATGTCAGATCTGCTATAACATGTTTATCTATGTTATTCTGACATGACTATGAACAAGATCTGACCCTATACCTATTTATCATGTCCGATCTGCCACTGTTTATAGATCTAATTCATTGTTTAGATCACCTCATGCATGTTCCTATTATGTTTGTGGTTAAATCGGATCTGTTATTAGTTGGATATCTAATTTATTGTTTAGATCTCATCATGCCTGTTTAAGATGTCCCAATTATGTTAGAATCAGTTCTATTGTCACATGTTCATCAGATATGTTCCTATATATCTATCTTGTTATTATGCCACTATATGTTTACGCCTATTTCTACCGTTATATGTAAGACTTATTAGTATGATCGTTTATGTCCTCTTCTCCTCTTCCCTTCATCCTTTCCCTTTTATTTTTATATATCCAGGCTACCTACGAGCGTAGGCATGCCGTTGAAATATGCGAACGCGTTAAATTGGGAACGAGGGGAAAACGTTAAATTTGGGGCGTAACTTGCAATTGCAAATTTGGGAGTAACTTGAATGAAATATATGAACATGAATTTGGGGCATAAATCAACTTGTGATTAAAAGAACGTAATTTGTTGCATATGGTTCATTATGAACATAACTTGGGAAAGGGGCATGAAAACCTATAACGACATAGGAATAATTGGTTAATAATGTAAATGCCTAGAATTACAGTAATTAGAAACTGTAACCGTGCTTAGACACGAGGTTAGATTACACTTATGGTGGAAGTCTGCCCGGAGCCGACCAACATATCCAGTGACCATAAGTGGTGAATCTAATATAAGGGGTCTAAGTGCATAAACACGAGATGTGCTAAGACACGAGGTTAAGTCTGACTTGTGGAAGAAGTCTGCTTGGAGCCGACTGGCATATCCAGCATCCACAAGTGGTAGGCTTAATGTGGGAGGTCTAGCACATTATAACCATAAATGAATATGGTAATGAATTGGAATACTAAACCTAGTTGAATCCATAAGGATTGTATGAACATATAACTTGAGTAGGGTTTAAGTAAACTTGTTTGAAACAGTGGGTGGGTTAAGTAAATCTTGAGTGGGTGGGTAATATTTATATATATATATATATATATATATATATGCCCACAAACTTAACCTATGGGGTTATGCAATCTTTTACTCTGGTATGGCATAACCAGTAGAAAACCTAGTGGGGATGCAAGAGTAGGGGGAAGCTTGTATCATGTTGTGTGTGGGACTCGTTTCACTCAGTAACCCATATATAGGTATCAAACGAGTACTCCGAACTAGGTCAGATTTGGGGCATGTTTATTGGGCTGATTGTAAGAGATCCAAACGTAGGGGACGGTGTGGGCAGCGCAATCCGATGGGGTCATGTGTGTGCATGGGTCCGACAGAGGAGGTTTAGACGCCGTGACACCTATAGATATGGTTGTGCACATCCTAAAAACGAAGGATTGCCACTTTAGGGAGTGATACACCCAACTGTGGGGCCAGCACGGGGTATCTACGAAGTAGGGAGCCGACCGATTAGGTTAGTAAGTAGGGTACATCTAGACTTCGGTATGTTGGGGAGCCCGTTTATACCCTTAGGGTAACTCCGGTATGTTAGGCTGCCTGTTGATTGTATGGGGTGAAAACCTCTCACTGGAAGTACACTAAGTCTACCATCTTATACTTGTTGGGGATCATCTTGTTAATAAGACACTAGTATTGGTGCAGAGAAATCATTAGAGAAGCGCAACATACTCTATCATGTTTGTCTTGTTTATCTTGTCATACCTGCCTATTATGATGTTGTCTCTCTTCTCCACTTTATAACCCTGTCCCGATACTTTTACTTATTTATATGCTAAAATTAACTGGACTCACCAGACTTTATGTCTAACCCATTTTGTTTCCTATTCTTTCTCTTTCGTTTCCCCCCTAGGTTCTCAGGGTGGAAATACTCAAGCTTCACCAGGATTTTGCTTTCTTTCTGCTTGGAGCTGCTTAGTTGTATTGCTCGAGCTCTAATCCTTTCTACTATGGCTATGTTTTTGTTTGGAGAATTATGCTTCTTTTATTATTGTACTCTTATGTTTTAAGTACAAGACAAAAATTTTAAGATGATGTATTGGGTTTATGTATTTTCGGACTTATGATGTTTTGAACCACGATGTTATGTTTTCTACATTAATAAAATTTTAAATTTCGCCGTTATTTTATATCTGTCTTGTAATGTTTCTATTTACCTATAATGCTTCACGAAACTTAATGCATTCTCTTAATGAGTGACATTAACGGACGTTGGGTTTCACACTTGGTATCAGAGCTGAAGGTTACCAGATCGGATAAAGATTTTGAAAATTATTTTCAAAAAGGTTTAAAAAGAAAGTATTTTCAAAAAGAAAAGTATGTTTTGAAAAACATATCCCCTAAAGCCATATGTAATATCTTTCGATCCTTTGTCTGAATCTCTTTCCTTTTATTTTCAGCATGTCTGGGGAGCCTAATATTCCTATAGGCGTTACGATAACAGGCTAGTTCCATAGGTACCTAGAGGCCACGGTGCCTGCCAGTGGTCAAGCAGACTTTCCTCCTCCAGCTGCACCCATCGTTTCTCCTCCTCCGCGTGTAGATAATTTCTCTAAGATCTGCAAAGATTTTTGTGCTATGGGAGGATAGCCATTCCGTGGAACCGAGACGTTCGTAGAGGCAAGGAATTGGCTCAAAGAGACGGAGGATCTGTTTGGAATTTTCGAAGTGGACGATCATAGGAAGATTTAGTTAGCCGCCTGACTATTGAAAGACGAAGCTTCGTTCTGGTGGGAAGTGACGCAAGCAGGGCGTCCAATGGAAACTTAGGATGATTTTCGGCAAAGGTTTGAAATGAAATTTCTTTCTCAAGCTGAGAAAAGTATGCAAATGGAAAGATTTCTAGCACTCAAGCAAGGAGGCATGACTGTCAAAGAGTATGTTAACAAATTATACCAACTAACGAGATTTGGGTTGGAGCTAGTGGATACTCCGCATAAGAAAGCTTTGTGGTTTGCTAGAGGACTGAATGAAACCCTTCATGGCTTAGTTATGTCCCATATTTCAATGGGAGCGCTTTTGAAAGGCTCGTTGATATGGCATTAGTGCATGAGGGAGACAAAGGCAAAAAGAAAGAAGTTAAGGTTGAGGAAACACAAAACAAGAAAGTATGGCCAAAGAAGGGACAACAACAACAACAAAAGAAAGGCGGAAAGAATGACAAGGCTAAGGATAAGAGGAAGTTCTATAATTGCAGATGCGAGGGTCATTTGATCAAGGACAGCAAAAGAAGGAAGAATGCTTGCTTCAGTTGTGGAGAGGTTGGACGCTTTTCTAAGGAGTGCTCGAAGAAGAGAGGACAAGGTCAAAGGGCAGGAGCTTCTGGGGGGCAAGTGCATGCTCTCGCGATCAGTGCTCCAGATCGAGGTAGGAAAGTTTCCATGGAAGGTTTGATTTCTCTTTCCAATCATCCTATTAGAACTCTTTTTGATTCAGACGCTTCATTTATTTATATTTGATTCTATGGTTGAGTCTCTGCTCCTTAGTACCAGTATGGTAGTGGATCTCATTGTTGTCTCAAACCCATTTGGTGGTTCGGCTCATTTGTCCATGATTTGTCAGGGTTTGAGAATATCTGTGTTAGGCGTCGAGTTTGAGTGCGACGCATATGTGCTTGGTTTTATGGGCTATAGTTTGATTCTAGGGATGGATTGGCTAGCCATGTATGGTGCCATTCTTGATTATGAGAGGAGAGTTGGTAGACTTTTGACTTGCCATGGGAGACCCTCAAGATTTCCTGTGACCCTAAGGGGTCTATCATGCTTAGTTTCCTAGAGTCTCTTGATGCATCTATCGATGATCTGCGATCCATACTAGTAGTCCATGAGTATTCAGATGTTTCTAAGGAGGTTCGGGGCTTACCTCCAAGGCGTGAGATCAATTTTCGTATATACTTGGTAGACAATGCAAAGCCAGCTGCATTACCTGTGCGCCGTATGGCTCCAAGAGAAAGGAGGGAGCTCAGTAAGCAAGTAGGGGAGCCACTTGAGAAAGGGTTTATTAGGCGAAACATATCTAAATGGGGTGGTCTAGTGATATTCGCAACTAAGGCAGATAGTTCGCTTCGCTTATGTGTAGACTATAGAGAGTTGAATAAACTCACAAAGAAGAACAAGAACCCACTCCCAAGGATAGATGATCTGTTTGACTAGCTTATTGGTACATTAGTATTCTCTCAATTAGACTTGGCCACAGGGTTTCATCAGTTGAGGGTGGTCGAGGATAGTATAGACAAGACCGCTTTTAGGACTCCAGATGGTTTCTTTGAATGGCTCGTTATGCCTTTTGGTTTGACGAATGCACCAGCCTATTTTGTTGATCTGATGAGTAGGGTGTTTTGGGAGTTTCTAAATAAGTTCATCGTGGTCTTTATTGATGATATATTGATCTTCTCAAAGAGCGAGGAAGAGCATGCCCAACATTTGAGAGAAGTTTTGAAAACTCTACGTGCGCATCAGCTCAAGGCAAAGTTCTCCAAATGCCATTTTTGGAGAAAATAGGTGAGATTTCTAGGACATGTGGTCTCTAAAGATGGGATACCAGTAGATCCCGCAAAGGTAGTTGCAGTTCAAGATTGGGAAATTCCTAAGAATGCAACGAAAGTGAGAAGCTTTCTCGGATTGGCAGGCTATTATAGGAAGTTCATTAAGGACTTCTCAAAGATATCAGCCCCGCTTACCAGGCTGACGAAGAAGAATTTGACGTTTTCATGGGATATGAATTGTGATATTGCTTTCCAACGATTGAAGAGGGCTCTCACAACAACCCCAGTCTTGACCTTGCCCGACGGAAACAAACTGTTCACAGTTTACACTAATGCATGTGGTACAGGACTTGGTGCGGTTCTGATGCAAGAGGGAAGGGCAGTACATTATGGGGGTAGACAGCTAAGTGTTCATGAGAAGAACTACCCTACCCATTATTAAGAGCTAGCTGCCATAGTATTTGCGCTTAAGATGTGGCACCATTATTTGCTTGGAGAGAAGTTCGAGTTGTACACCGATCATAAATCTCTCAAGTACTTGTTCTCGTAGAAGGATCTTAATTTAAGGCAACAAAGGTGGATGGATTTCCAAGCATCTTATGACATAGAGATTTCTTGTACCCCTGGCAAGGGTAATGTGGTGGCAGACGCACTGAGTAGGCAGAGGATGGCCTTAAGTCCTCTATTTGTGGAAAGGAAAAGCTTGGAGTTTATATCGACTTTTGACTTTAGACCCTCCACCTAATTTTTTCCTGGCTTATTTGCATCACTGGAGGTGCGACCTACTCTTATGGATCAGATAGAAGCTTCGTAGCGAAAGGATCCATAGATTTCAGACATCTTGGATAGGCTCAGTAAAAGGGAGACTTCTATTCACCTCAGCAGATATTCCATAAACGATAAAGGGTGGCTGTGACGAGATGGAATGCTTTGTGTTCCCAAAATTGGGAGTCTTTTGAAGACAGTCCTAGAGGGAGCCCATCATTCTAAGATGACTATCCATCCAGGTGGCGATAAGATGTATAGGGATATAAAGAGGGTTTTCTTTTAGGCTAGGATGAAGAGAGATGTGGTGGATTTTGTTTCTCAATGTTTGGTTTGCCAGCAAGTAAAAGCTGAGCAAAAGAAGCCCAGTGGTTTACTTCATCCTTTGGAGGTCCGTAATGGAAGTGGGAGAACGTCTCTATGGATTTCATAGATGGTTTGCCTAGATCAAAGAAAGGCAATACCAATATTTCGGTTGCAGTAGACAGACTTACTAAGAGTGCTCATTTCATTCTAGTTAAGAGTAAGAGGACAAAAGCATGGTTGGCAGCAGTTTACATTCGTGAGATAGTCCGTCTTCATGGAGTACCTTATAGCAACGTAAGTGATTGTGAGCCCATTTTCACCACTGAATTTTGGATGAACTTGCAAGAAGCATTAGGTACACAGTTGTGTTTGAGCACTGCTTATCCCACAGACCAGTGGACAGGCAGAAAGGGGAACATAGTTCTCGAGGATCTTTTAAGACTGTGTATCCTAGACTTCGGAGGGACTTGGGAAGAGCACCTTCCTTTAGTGGAGTTCGCCTACAACAAAAATTATCAAGCTAGCATTTCCATGGCACCCTTCGAAGAATTGTACAGACGACCCTGTAGATCACCAACTTGTTGGTGGGAATCTACAGAAAGTGTAACACCCCACACCCGCTACGGTCACTCTCTAAGGGAATGCCATAACATCGGTGGAGTATTTTAAGTGAATATAGAATAGAAAAATTACAACAAGACAGATATAAGTAATACTTGAGAATTTAAAACATCATTTCATTTCAGCGGAAAGTAAAACATGTTTGGTTACACCAAAACCATAAATAAGAGTCAAGTACATAATATCCATCCTGATAAAAAAACAAAAGTACATAATCCCACTACATAACCTAATAGCCATAATAGAAAAGATAAACTGAGCTTTACATCCACGGTCCAAGCTCCAAAAGATAGATAAAGCAGTCTGATCAAAGCCCACTAGTGCTAGGCCCACTCTGAAAACCTGAGGGTTGGGAAAAAGATAAAGAAACAACGGGGTCAGACATAAGTCTGAGTGAGTCCTATAACCCTAACAATACAATCATTAAAGTATTTGGGTATGATATGAACAAGGTACGGTACCTCTGGGGATAATGACTACACTAAGTAGCCAACTAAACACAGGATGTACTAAGATAACCGAAAAGACGCATTTATCCACCCAAGGATAATTACTAGATTGCACCACCCCAGATCTACCCACCCAAGGGTAATTCCTACACTGCACCACACCAGTTCTACCCACCCAAGGGTAATTCCTACTTAAAGGTTGATCCCACTAAGTGTACTTAGTAATTTTACCTAGTAGTTTCTTGTACCCCTAGCTGACTACATAGGTGCCGTCTGCCCCTATCTCCACTAGGTGTACCCACTACCCCCAAGCGATCGGCTCCCTACCATAGATACCCGTGTTGGCCCCACAGTGGGGTGCATCACTCCCCAAAGTGGCAACCTGATAATCAATGGTGCACGGCTTATACCTACACGATGCAACAACGTCTTACCTACCAGCCCGGGTCCACACACGCATATGAAACCCGTTGGACTCGCGTTGCCACCGCTACCCCATTTTGGCCTCTTATAGTCAAGCCCAATATGCGTGTCCCGTCCTCGACTTGGGTCGAGCCCACAAAGATACGTTTGGGATATTGGTTGAAATGGGCCCCCACAAGCTACTACTTAAGCTTGCCATTTTATCTAGTGCGTCCCACTTAACCCCTTTTATAATCATGCCCATTTACATGTTAAGGTTTGGTTAAGTCATCTAATCATATTTCAATTGCCACTTAAGGCACCCGCAAGCTACTACTTAAGCTTGTCATTTAATTATATTTCAATTGCCACTTAAGGCACCCACTAGATTTCCGCATGCCACCCAAGGCACTTACTTGATTCCCACATGCCACCCAAGGCACTTACTTAATTCCCACATGCCACCCAAGGCACTTACTTAACCCTTTAATCATGTTTAATTACATGTTCCACTTTGGTTAAGTATTCTAATCGTATTTTCTATTGCCACCCAAGGCAACCCACTAGTTTCCTCATGCCACCCAAGGCACCCCCACTAGTTACTACATGCCACCCAAGGCACCCACTTAACCCCTCATGCCCCTCTACATGCTAATTTGGTTAAGTGTTTCTTAATTAATTAAGATCGTAACCTTTGTAAAGACCTCTCACATTAGACTGTCTTTTATGGCAGCTGGATATGCCGGTTGGTTCCGGGCAGCCTTACACCATAACAGAGTCTAACCTCGTGTCTTTACACTTGTCACGTATTTAGTTTATGACTAAGACCTCTCACATTGGGCCATTCATTTGTAGCCGCTGGATTTGCCGGTCGGTTCCGGGTAGTCTTATGCTACAAAAGGGTCCAACCTCATGTCTTAGTAGATTAATTACACCTAATTAATCACCCCCATAATTTGTATTAATTATCCCTAATTAATTACAAACATTTAAGAATATGGGTAGACCTAACTCAATAGGTAAATTTCCAATTCCATAATATGGGTAGACCTAACTTAATAGGTAAATTTCCAATTATGTCCATCCACTTTACGGTATGTTTAATCATACCCACTTCACACAATTTTATGTGTTCATTAATTTTTACCCCATCGTCCCCACGTAAATACGTTAACATGACATACTTCAAAAGAGAAGATTCATCATACACACAATGGGTTCAACTTAGCATATCATTAGCATTATCATGGGTTTAAAAGGTGTCAACTTGTATATATGACCATAAACCCAACTTGCATAAATAACCAACCCAAACTTGCATGAATCACATATGTCATAAAGATGGTATCTTGCTTAAATGTTCATGTCATAGACCTATCATAAAGGTGTCAACTTGCATACATGTCATAGGTCTAAAAGGGATGAACTTGCACATGTACTTATGTCATACATAGAGGCAAACTTGCATATGAACTTGCATCATAACTTGTATATGAACTTGCATCATAACTTGCATATGAACTTGCATCATAACTTGCATATGAACTTGCATAACATGCCATACTTAGAGGCAAACTTGCATATATTATGCATATCATAAAAAGAGACAAACTTGCATATGAACTTGCATCATAACTTTCATATGAACTTGCATCATAACTTGCATATGAACTTGCATCATAACTTGCATAAAACCAAACACTTAGCATGCATAAAACCAAATACTTAGCATGCATAAAACCAAATACTTAGCATGCATAAAACCAAATACATAACTTGCATAACATGTTACATATAAACTTGCATATAATCTCACATATAGCTTGCATAACATGTTACACATGAATCAATGTTCAACATAGTGTTTTGCATCATAAAACATAGCATTAAACTTGCATATAGCATAAAACTTGCAAAACACACAACATACACTATACTAAACTTGCATAAACACATTGATTCCACAAACATAGCCATATCTTATCATATCCTATCATAATCAATTTAACAATTGATTGTTAAGTCTATAGAAACTCACCACTAAACTCCAATAAGCAAACCCTTGCCACAAATCACCCAAAAACTCTAGCCTTGAACATAAAGCTTGCAACTTGATGATGAATGCAAGCTAATGATCACTCATACAACTAAAAGATGCTTGTATGAACATGAAAGCCTTCATAGAAATAGGTTTACAAGAGGATGGAGGCTAGGGCTTTGAGTGGAGGCCATGATCATAGAAAATTTTGGCATAGTTTAGTTAGAGTATAGGATTATGATCATTTAGGGCTAGCTTAGGGTCTTATTTATAGGATTAGGCAAGTGTTTTAGGCCATAAGATTAACCCTAAATTAGATTAGGACCATCAGATCTCGGAAGCTTCCAGAAACCAGCCCCAAAACACAGCCCAAACCCTAAAATGGTGCACCAGGCCAAACTGGCCGAGCACCCCCTGTCGACACCCAAGTCGACAGGGCTGTCGACTTGGTCCTAGCCAAGTCGACTGCCCAGTCGACAGGGTTGTCGACTTGGGTAGCTAGGCTGGAATTTTCCCTCCTGCGCCCAATGGCCCCAATTTCGAAATTTGAACCAGAATTTTAAATCTGTTTTGAACTTTGAATTTTCTGTAAACTTCATTGGGCCATAACCGGGCCATACGGACTCCGATTCTCGAAAACTCGGACTCTATTTCGCGTATTTTTCTAAGACGAACGCAATGACGTAGCCAGTTTCCCCCAATTCTCACACCTGAGATTATTTATTCTGTAATTAGTGAATTTTAGCATTAACCGAAATTCGGGGTGTTACATTCTCCCCTCCTTAAAGGATTTCGTCCCCGAAATCTCTAAGCTAAGGAGAATGCATATCCTACCATCCAAACAACCATCTACTCAATCCATCAACCACGGGCATCCATTGTCCTTAAAACAATTTCTAATGATGTATGAGCATATGCAAAAAGTGTGTGTATATGTTCCCTATCTAATGTATGAACATATGCAAACCATGATAGTGCCATGCATCCATTATGTATGCGAGACAACCCTATCGACACATACAATATCTACATGAGTGCACAATCATTCACCAAAATGCATCATCCATATGATAACACAATCATTATACATCCATAAATATAGCTACCTACACACAATTATATGCAATATGCAATATGAAGTGATTGAGCCGATCTAGTGTCTAGAGTGTGTGTATATGCATCCACGAGCAACCACTAGCAACCACTTGCATCCACATGCATCGATCAAACATAACATGTCTCAAACACATGTTTCAACCATAGGTTTACCCTATCTAAAGGTCAAAGGTACTAATGAGAGGACATACTAAAGATAAGATAAGCACTAGACAAACGATAAAGGAGACGTTTAAAGGACATACCCTTAAAAAGGAATGGGTATAACGAACGCATCTTCGCTTCTGTCTCCCAAGTAGCATTGCTCTCACCTTCTCCCTTTTTCACTTTGACTAGTCGAACCTCTCTGTTTCTCAACTTCCTAACCTCTGACCCAAGGATGCGGGTAGGAGCTCGTCGAATAATCACATCACGCTCTACCTTTACTTCTTTAAGCAAGCTCGGCTCTACCGCCTCTGCGGTCTCATGTAGGCACTTCCTCAAATGTGACACATGGAATACGTCATGTTCCCTATGCAACCGAACTATCTCTCGAATATAAACTGAAGCTAGACTTGGAACAGTCCTCTTGCTCTTCACGGGTATGAAATGGGCACTCTTAGTAAGTCTATCTACCACAACCCAAATTCCCGTATTACCCTTCCTCAATCTCGGTAATCCATCGAGACACTATCCCACTTCCATAGCGGAACCTCCAATGGGTGAAGCAACCAACCGGGTTTCTTTTTCTCCGCTTTTACTTTTTGGCACACCAAGCATCTAGCGACATACTCGGCCGCGTCTTTCTTCATACCGGCCCAAAAGAAAACTCGCTTCATGTCTTGGTACATCTTGTCCCCACCGGGATGAATGGTCATCTTCGACCGATGTGCATCATCAAGTATAGCCTTCCTCAAACCCTTGCCTTGCGGTACACAAAGTCTACCGTCTCTACGCAACCACCCCTTACCATCTAGGGTGTACCTACTCAAATGGCTGGACGACTCCCCCTCCTCATGAGCTTCTCTACTAACTCAACCAACCGTGGGTCGTCTCGCTGCGCTCCGCCAATCCGCCCCAAAAGAGGAGGCCTAACCTCCAAGGAGGCTAGCAATCCGGGTACAAAGTCAACGGAAGGTCTAAAATCAAACATCGAAATAAATTCCAAGCTCCGTCGTCCAACGAACAATGAACTCAAGGACAACCTTTTTCTACTTAAGGCGTCCACCACCACGTTACCCTTGCCATGGGTATACGCTATCTCAAACTCATAGGATGCTAAGAATCCCATCCACTTTTGCTGCCCTAAGACTATGCGCTCGAAGAGTCTCCAACACTTCCCTAAGATGTAGGGCATGCTTTTCTCCACTTCTAGAGAAAACCAGGATATTACCCCATCCAAAATCATCACAACTGTCCATCTCTCACGCAGACCATCCTAGTCGAACTTGACATCCCCTAAGTGCAAGCCCCAAAGGCCTAAACCAATATCAGACAAACACCCAAGGGATACCTCCTTCGAATTCAGATGACCTACGTGAGATGATACTAGTAAAAACGGCTAAATAATTAAGCCCTTGTCCAACTCTGGATGTCCTCGCCAGTCTCGCTCCAAAACCACCGTTTATCCCATAACTGGCTTTGCTCAACCTATTGAGCACATACGAAAACTTATTTCGCTCCTAGGAAAGACCAAGATGTCATTTACAAAGACCATCACGAACTTATTTAGGTACTCCCTGAACACCCTTCTCATCAAGTCAATAAAGTATGCGGGGGCGTTCGTCAAACCAAATGGCATCACCAGCCACTCAAAAAAAAACCATCCGGAGTCCTAAAGGCAGTCTTCTCTATACTATCCTCAGCCACTCTCAACTGACGAAACCCCGTGGCTAAGTCCAACTGCGAAAATACTGAGGCGCCCACTAACTGATCAAAGAGATCATCAATCCTCGGCAATGGGTGTCTATTCTTCTTTGTGAGTTCACTTAGTTCTCTTTAGCCTACACAAAGTCTGAGGGACCCATCCGCCTCCGTGGCAAAGACTACTGGAGCACCCCACTCCGATATACTTCGTCTTATGAACCCCTTCTCAAGCAAATCGTCTACTTGCTTATGGAGTTCCCTCCTCTCACGAGGAGCAATGTGGCACACTGGCCAAGATACTGGTTTGGCATTGTCTATCAGATATATTCGGAAGTCAATATCCCGCTCCGGAGGTAAGCCCTTCACCTCCTCAAACACATCCGAGTATTCCCGGACCACTCTAACAGATCGCAAACTCTCGACCGACTTGTCAAGCGATTCTAGATAACTTAGCATAACAGATTCCATGGGATTACAAGAGATCTCGAGAGTGTTACCCAAGCGGGTCATAAACCTAACAACTCTCCCTTCAAAATCAAGAACGGCACCCCTACTGGATAACCAGTCCATGCCCAAAACTAACCCATAGCCCGTGAAGCCCAAAAAGCATCACCTCTAAACTCAACGCTAAGTATAGCAACTTTCAAACCCAAACACATCATGGAGCCCCAATTGGGTTTGAAACAACTAAGGGATCATCTACTAAACTGGTGTCTAAGTGCAGTGACTCCACTAACAATGATGAGATAAACGAACTCGACGCGTCAGAATAAAGTTCGAACGGATAACAAAGAAATCCAAATTCCAACCTAGACGGTCCTATCCCCATCTGGTACACTAGCCGTGAGGGAATATAACTACCCTCCAGGAGATTCCGTACCTTGCCCTTGCCTCTTTGGATAATCCTAATAAGGTGTCCTATTCCTCCAAAAAGGATAACTACTAGCCCTCTTCTTCCCATTCTCCATTCGTAACCTCCCATCAAAATGAGGTTTCTCTCTTCATTAACCAAACAACTATTTGAGCCTTCCTCCCATCGTCTATCCAATAGGTACCTACAAGTCCTCCTCCTTCTTGAACCAACTTCTAGTCCGACTAATGTCTAAGTCCCTTGAAGTGGTTTTCCATTCTTATCTATCTTAGAAAGATCATCTATACATGGAGGGTAAACTCAAAACGAGAGAGGAAGAGATTCAAAACGGAGAATTCGAAAGATATAGATATGGCTATTGGGGATTATGCTTTTCTTTCAAAAACTTTTCTTTTAAAAGACATGTTTTTGAAAATACTCCTTTCAAAAATATTCTTAAAAAATAGTTTTTCTAAAAAATTTATCTGCTCTGGTAACCTTAAGCTCTGATACCACGTGTAACACCCCACACCCGCTACGGTCACTCTCTAAGGGAATGCCATAACATCGGTGGAGTATTTTAAGTGAATATAGAACAGAAAAATTACAACAAACAGATATAAGTAATACTTGAGAATTTAAAACATCATTTCATTTCAGCGGAAAGTAAAACATGTTTGGTTACACCAAAACCATAAATAAGAGTCAAGTACATAATATCCATCCTGATAAAAAAACAAAAGTACATAATCCCACTACATAACCTAATAGCCATAATAGAAAAGATAAACTGAGCTTTACATCCACGGTCCAAGCTCCAAAAGATAGATAAAGCAGTCTGATCAAAGCCCACTAGTGCTAGGCCCACTCTGAAAACCTGGGGGTTGGGAAAAAGATAAAGAAACAACGGGGTCAGACATAAGTCTGAGTGAGTCCTATAACCCTAACAATACAATCATTAAAGTAATTAGGGTATGATATGAACAAGGTACGGTACCTCTGGGGATAATGACTACACTAAGTAGCCAACTAAACATAGGATGTACTAAGATAACCGAAAAGACGCATTTATCCACCCAAGGATAATTACTAGATTGCACCACCCCAGATCTACCCACCCAAAGGTAATTCCTACACTGCACCACACCAGTTCTACCCACCCAAGGGTAATTCCTACTTAAAGGTTGATCCCACTAAGTGTACATAGTAATTTTACCCAGTAGTTTCTTGTACCCCTAGCTGACTACATAGGTGCCGTCTGCCCCTATCTCCACTAGGTGTACCCACTACCCCCAAGCGATCGGCTCCCTACCGTAGATACCCGTGCTGGCCCCACAGTGGGGTGTATCACTCCCCAAATTGGCAACCTGATAATCAATGGTGCACGGCTTATACCTACACGATGCAACAACGTCTTACCTACCAGCCCGGGTCCACACACGCATATGAAACCCGTTGGACTCGCGTTGCCACCGCTACCCCCGTTTTGGCCTCTTATAGTCAAGCCCAATATGCATGTCCCGTCCTCGACTTGGGTCGAGCCCACAAAGATACGTTTGGGATATTGGTTGAAATGGGCCCCCACAAGCTACTACTTAAGCTTGCCATTTTATCTAGTGCGTCCCACTTAACCCCTTTTATAATCATGCCCACTTACATGTTAAGGTTTGGTTAAGTCATCTAATCATATTTCAATTGCCACTTAAGGCACCCGCAAGCTACTACTTAAGCTTGTCATTTAATTATATTTCAATTGCCACTTAAGGCACCCACTAGATTTCCGCATGCCACCCAAGGCACTTACTTGATTCCCACATACCACCCAAGGCACTTACTTAATTCCCACATGCCACCCAAGGCACTTACTTAACCCTTTAATCATGTTTAATTACATGTTCCACTTTGGTTAAGTATTCTAATCGTATTTTCTATTGCCACCCAAGGCAACCCACTAGTTTCCTCATGCCACCGAAGGCACCCCCACTAGTTACTACATGCCACCCAAGGCACCCATTTAACCCCTCATGCCCCTCTACATGCTAATTTGGTTAAGTGTTTCTTAATTAATTAAGATCGTAACCTTTGTAAAGACCTCTCACATTAGACTGTCATTTATGGCAGCTGGATATGTCGGTTGGTTCCGGGCAGCCTTACACCATAACAGAGTCTAACCTCGTGTCTTTACACTTGTCACGTATTTAGTTTATGACTAAGACCTCTCACATTGAGCCAATCATTTGTAGCCGCTGGATTTGCCGGTCGGTTCCGGGCAGTCTTATGCTACAAAAGGGTCCAACCTCGTGTCTTAGTAGATTAATTACACCTAATTAATCACCCCCATAATTTGTATTAATTATCCCTAATTAATTACAAATATTTAAGAATATGGGTAGACCTAACTCAATAGGTAAATTCCCAATTCCATAATATGGGTAGACCTAACTTAATAGGTAAATTCCCAATTATGTCCATCCACTTTACGGTATGTTTAATCATACCCACTTCACACAATTTTATGTGTTCATTAATTTTTACCCCATTGTCCCCACGTAAATACGTTAACATGACATACTTCAAAAGAGAAGATTCATCATACACACAATGGGTTCAGCTTTGCATATCATTAGCATTATCATGGGTTTAAAAGGTGTCAACTTGTATATATGACCATAAACCCAACTTGCATAAATAACCAACCCAAACTTGCATGAATCACATATGTCATAAAGATGGTAACTTGCTTAAATGTTCATGTCATAGACCTATCATAAAGGTGTCAACTTGCATACATGTCATAGGTCTAAAATGGATGAACTTGCACATGTACTTATGTCATACATAGAGGCAAACTTGCATATGAACTTGCATCATAACTTGTATATGAACTTGCATCATAACTTGCATATGAACTTGCATCATAACTTGCATATGAACTTGCATAACATGCCATACTTAGAGGCAAACTTGCATATATTATGCATATCATAAAAAGAGACAAACTTGCATATGAACTTGCATCATAACTTTCATATGAACTTGCATCATAACTTGCATATGAACTTGCATCATAACTTGCATAAAACCAAACACTTAGCATGCATAAAACCAAATACTTAGCATGCATAAAACCAAATACTTAGCATGCATAAAACCAAATACATAACTTGCATAACATGTTACATATAAACTTGCATATAATCTCACATATAGCTTGCATAACATGTTACACATGAATCAATGTTCAACATAGTGTTTTGCATCATAAAACATAGCATTAAACTTGCATATAGCATAAAACTTGCAAAACACACAACATACACTATACTAAACTTGCATAAACACATTGATTCCACAAACATAGCCATATCTTATCATATCCTATCATAATCAATTTAACAATTGATTGTTAAGTCTATAGAAACTCATCACTAAACTCCAATAAGCAAACCCTTGCCACAAATCACCCAAAAACTCTAGCCTTGAACATAAAGCTTGCAACTTGATGATGAATGCAAGCTAATGATCACTCATACAACTCAAAGATGCTTGTATGAACATGAAAGCCTTCATAGAAATAGTTTTATAAGAGGATGGAGGCTAGGGCTTTGAGTGGAGGCCATGATCATAGAAAATTTTGGCATAGTTTAGTTAGAGTATAGGATCATGATCATTTAGGGCTAGCTTAGGGTCTTATTTATAGGATTAGGCGAGTGTTTTAGGCCATTAGATTAACCCTAAATTAGATTAGGACCATCAGATCTCGTAAGCTTCCACAAACCAGCCCCAAAACACAGCCCAAACCCTGAAATGGTGCACCAGGCCAAACTGGCCGAGAACCCCCTGTCGACACCCAAGTCGACAGGGCTGTCGACTTGGTCCTAGCCAAGTCGACTGCCCAGTCGACAGGGTTGTCGACTTGGGTAGCTAGGCGGGAATTTTCCCTCCTGCGCCCAATGACCCCAATTTCGAAATTTGAACCTGAATTTTAAATTTGTTTTGAACTTTGAATTTTCTGTAAACTTCATTGGGCCATAACCGGGCCATACGGACTCCGATTCTCGAAAACTCGGACTCTATTTCGCGTATTTTTCCGAGATGAACGCAATGACGAAGCCCGTTTCCACCAATTCTCACACCTGAGATTATTTATTCTGTAATTAGTGAATTTTAGCATTAACCGAAATTCGGGGTGTTACACTCTAATTTGGACTGGATACAGTTAGAGAGACATCCGAAAAGATTTATCTTATCCACAAACGAATGAAGACAGCTTAGGATAGGTAGAAGCCCTTTGCAGATACGATAAGGACCGATATTGAGTATGAGGTGGGAGACATGGTTTTCATCAAGGTGTCACCTTTGAGGAATGTGGTTCTCTTTGGATCTTAGGGAAATTGGCACCAAGATTCGTAGGATCATTTCCCATAACAGAAAGGATTGGCCAAATGGCCAATAGAGTCAAGTTAGTAGAGAGTATGTCTAGGGTTCATGATGTTTTCCACGTTTCTCATTTGCGGAAATGCTTGCATGATACTGCAGAAGTAATTGAGCCGAGTATATTGGAGGAATTAGAGGTGGAATGGGAGGCGACAGTAAGGCGAGTTCCTACCCGTATTCTTAGATCAGAAGTTAAGAAGCTATGCAATCGAGAGGTCAAGTTGATGAAAGTTCAGTGGGGAGATAACCCAGAGGATGCAACTTGGGGGACTAAAGACAAGATTCGTGCTTCGTACCCTTTTCTTTTCGAGGGTATGTTCTTAATTTCCTTTCCAAAGTTTTTATTTATGCTTGTTTCTATCGTTTGAGTATATCCTATCGATCAAACCTTCGACCTTTAGGTAGGAAACCCATGGATGTATACATGTGCTTGAGACATGTTATGTTTGATGGATACAAGTGGATGCAAGTGGTTGCTTATGGATGCATATACACACACATTAGGCACTAGACCGGCTCAATCACTCTCATACTGCATATGGATATGTGTGTGCATTTTTCTTTTTTTTAATGGATGAATGTGGATGTATCATCATATGGATGTTGCATTTGGACGGACGATTGTGCATACATATAGAACTTACAAGTTATAATAGGATTATTTGGATACATTTTGGATTCATGGCACTAACATACATTGCATTAAGGAGGTCGACTAAATCAGTAGACCGCCTGATCTTCGCATTAGTATTGGGACATATACACACCTTTTCATATGTTCATATAAGCATTAGAAATATTTTAAGGACAATGGATGCCTGTGATTGATGGATGAGTAGATGGATGTGGATGGTAGGATAGTCATTCTTCTTAACTTGGAGATTTCGAGGATGAAATCCTTTGAGTAGGGGAGAATGTAACACCCCGTATTTTAACAACACTAAATGATGATAAATTATAGAATAATTAATTGGGTGCATTTTTTATAGGTCCCTATTAAGTTTCAAAGTTAGGTTCACATCCGGTCATAGTTTATAATATAAACCCACCCCCTATTTTTGAATTCCCGCCTCCTTTTTGTAGGATCCGCATCTTACTTTTATGCAACCGCCTGTTGCTTTTTTGGTTATGCTTCCTTCATTTTGTGCCAGGAAAAAATGTGGCACTGATTAAAAAATATTCTAAAATCTGGAAATAATAGCAAAAGTCCACGCGAAGAAAATGAAAGTTGCATATATGTATGCAAGTATTGCCAATACTTGCATACAGATATGTAATTGTTGCATAAAGGAAATTACGCTAACAGTTTTCCTGTAGATATGTTGCACACATGTGTGCATGTTTCGGATTTAATGGCACACTTGAATGCAAATAAAAATGAAATGAGTTGCACTGTTATGAAATATTGCATATTTTTATGCAAGAATGATGCAATACTTGCATAGAAATATGCATTTAACTGCAGTTTTCGCAGTATTTCTGCTGTTTTTTCATGTTTTTTGATTTTTTTGAGCGATTTTTTGGTCGAATGCATAATTTATTTAAATAATAATTTTCATATTTTTTTATTTTTTATATATTTTTTCGCTACTTTTGAAAAATAGGGACCTAATTTATAATAAGTTTATGTCCGGATGTGAGACTAATTAAGTTTACTTTTAGGAATATGTGCCTAATTTTCACTAATTAATTTAATATCCAGAATTAAGGGAAACGAACTATGCCATTGCGTTCGTCTCGGAATTTTGGTCAAAATAGACACCTTGTTTGCATAAAACGGACACCGTATGAAGAAGTTATTAAGGTTTGAAGTTTATATACGCACAAGAGGATTATATATATACATAACAAGCAAAATCAGTTCAAAATAGTTCAAAATCGAGCTTTTGGGGGGAGCGGGAAAATTCCAGCCCAGGGGTGTCGACGTGTCGACTTCGGGTTAACCCCATAAGGGGGGTGTCTGTAACAACCCGAAAATCTGGGCCAGTTTAAAATTTTTATTTTGGCAATTTTAGCGAATTTTGATTATTTAAAATGAATTATTTTAAATAAAAACGACGAGAAATTTATTTTGAATGGAATTAGAACGTATATATTATATACGTCGTCGTTAGAATATAAATATTTATTATATAATTATAAAAGGAATTGAAAATGGCGCGGTAGTTCGATAATTCGGTTTCAAACTTCAGTTGAATGTACCGGGTGCAAAACAATCCGGATTTTAGTGAAACCAAAAACATTAGGATCTAATTGTGAATATCTTTCCACCGAATCCGAAAAATCGAAATTTCATAGCGGGGATCAAAAGATATGTCCAGTTGAAAATTCTGAATAGTCGCTATGGAATTCAGGCCCTTAAAAATGAGAATTTTGCAAACGACCTCGGATCTCGACGAAACCAGTTTTGTTGGGTCCGTGGTTTCAAATTATTGCTAGGTTTCAAATTTCATAATTTTTCGAATCAGTATGTGAGCGTGGTAAAGGAAAATGCGTTTGACCAGTTTTAGTTGATTTCAATCGACTGGAAATTGGCCATTTTTCCAACGGTCTCAGAATTCGACGAAACTAGTTTTGTTAGGACCGTATCGTCAATACGAAGCTAGAAAATATTTTTTGGGAATTTTTCTAGTTAGTATGTGACCCCGGTAATTTGAAATGTACGTTTAAAATTCAATATAGAGATTTAAATGTAAATTTAACGGAAACTGATCGAAACGATTGAATTGTCCTACGTGGCATATCCCATTGTGTTCGGAATGGGGGTTAAACGCTATAGACGACAGGCGGTGGGCCTCGTTTTGAAGTCAGAAATAAAAGTTGCTTTTTGGTGGAAAATTAAATAATTAAATAATTAAATTAAAAACTCCCCTCCTTCTCCTTTCCTTATACTCTGGCCCCCCTATTTTCAATTCAGAAAAAAGAAAGACGAATCGCTCCACCAGGGAGGCCGCCGCCGCGCCAAGCGCAGCACCCCCCCTCCTCCACTTCCTCTCCGTCCCCTTCTTCTCCTCCCCTTCGTTCTTCGTGTCCCACGCTTCCCAAAACAACCGCAACCCAATCCCGCCTGAACCCTAGCAACTCCCGCCGCCACGAGACCTCCACCGCATTCCCCAGACCCGCACCCCCTCCGGCGACTTCCCTTTTTCTCCGATGCCCCAAACTCGACCCCCCCTTCTGAACCTGCTGCGTCGCTTCTTGCTTCCCCCGCAGTCCTCCAGTCAAGCCACCACGTTTTAGACCACTCGTGACCCTAATTATGTGAGTTTTTCCTTCCTAGTTTATTTAAATAAAAAGCAGGGTCTGAATTCTGATTTTTATTATATAGAAAATCAGTTTTTCTATTTTATAGCATAGGAAAAAAATCAGTTTATTTTTATTATATAAAAAGAGTTAAAAAGAATTGATTTTTAATTTATAAAGATTCGATTTTTAGTGTGATAAAGATCTGATTTTTAGGGGTTTGAAGTTATGATTTTTTTTTTATGGGATAAAGGATTTGATTATTACGATGTTAAAGTTTGAATTTTTAAAATAGGAAAGTTTGAACCTTTAACAAAGGAAAGTTCAAAATTTGAATAGTAGAAAGATCGAATTTTTATTATATTTGAAAAGGTGAAATCTTTATATTAGAAAAGGCGAGATTTTTATATATTGAATAGCGAAGTCAAAATTCGATTTTTATATATTGAATAGCGAAGTCAAAATTCTATTTTTATATATTGAATAGCGAAGTCAAAATATGATTTTTATATATTGAACATCGAAGTAAAAATATGATTTTTATATATTGAACATCGAAGTAAAAATATGATTTTTATATATTGAACATCGAAGTAAAAATATGATTTTTATATATTGAACATCGAAGTAAAAATATGATTTTTATATATTGAACATCGAAGTAAAAATATGATTTTTATATATTGAACATCGAAGTAAAAATATGATTTTTATATATTGAACATCGAAGTAAAAATATGATTTTTATATATTGAACATCGAAGTAAAAATATGATTTATATATATTGAACATCGAAGTAAAAATTCGATTTTTATATATTGAATAACGAAATAAAAATTCGATTTTTACATATGTAGTGGCTATGGGCGAAGAAAGTGATAAGAGACGAGAACGGTGAAGATTTCCTGCATTTGAAGTGCCGTGGAGTTAGGATAGCTATCGGTGAGAATTTCTCACTCTTCAATTTCATTTCTAGTTATATATATATATACTAGGATGCAGACGGTGCTTAGTAGCACCCGACACAATCGTCCACAGACCATGGACTTGTTTGTTTGATTGCAAAAATTAGTTAGATTATTTGATTGAAATTGAATTGTGTGGTAAAATGAATTGATTTGATTGATGTGTGAATGGCGTGGGCCTTCACTAGACCGGGGATAAGGCTAGGCCTCGTCCCGTTTCTAGTATCGTGTCGTTATGCCGCCGAAATTTTCTAAAATATGTTAGAAAAATAAAAATATCATTTTATTTAAAGAATGAACTGAATGGAAATTCATATGTTAAAATAAAATGTTTTATCGTTAAAAATATAATTTTTAACGTGAAGTGAATAAATAAATATTCATTTACAAACCGGGCGGTTTGTTTATGTACACCTATTTGAATGACATTGATGGGGACGATAAATTTTACACATCGCCCAACTGCACAAATAAAATATGTGTTTGATTGTTTGAAACCCCACACGGGTGTTGGGATGAAATTTGAAGTTCACTCATCCTGATTGATTAAATATGTCGATCGATTGATTGACAGGCTGTTATAAGCGTTAGATATCTATATTTGATGCTTATACAGTGTAGTGCACTTTGGTTGATGGTTGATTATTTTTCAATGCTATTATGTACGTGTGATGTGTGAAAATCCATATGATTAACTTTATATGGTAATTGATTGGGCCTCATTCCAATTTAGAAAATAAAGAATAATATAAAATAAAGGTTCATGTGTTGACAGTACTCATCCATTGAGATTGGGCATGTGTTGAACGAAATATTTTAGTAATAAAATTTACATCTTTATCAATATAAAATAAAGGTTCATGTGTTGACAGTACTCATACATTGAGATTGGTCATGTGTTGAACGAAATATTTTAGTAATAAAATTTACATCTTTATCAATATAAAATAAAGGTTAATGTGCTGACAGTACTCATACATTGAGATTGGTCATGTGTTGAACGACATATTTTAGTAATAAAATTTACATCTTTATCAATATAAAATAAAGGTTCATGTGTTGACAGTACTCATACATTGAGATTGGTCATGTGTTGAACGAAATATTTTAGTAATAAAATTTACATCTTTATCAATATAAAATAAAGGTTCATGTGTTGACAGTACTCACCCGTTGAGATTAGTCATGTGTTGAACGAATTATATTTGAAATAGAAATATTTGAAATAGAATATTTGAAATAGAATATTTGAAATAGAATATTTGAAGATAGGAATATATGAAGCCGTGTTGATTAGATTGACACCATTTTGACGTGAACGATATTTATAGCGATTTTATTCATTCTATAATGAATATCAAAAATGATTTCAAAATCTGATATATTGAAAATGAATAGAATTGAATTCGAATTGAAAATGAATAGAAATGAATTCGAATTGAAAATGAATAGAAATGAATTCGAATTGAAAATGAATAGAAATGATTTCGAATTGAAAATGAATAGAAATGATTTCGAATTGAAAATGAATAGAAATGATTTCGAATTGAAAATGAATAGAAATGAATTCGAATTGAAATTGAATATAAATGAATTCGAATTGAAATTGAATTGAATGTAAAACGAATTCGAATTGAATTGAATATAAAATGAATTGAAAGTGAATTGAATTTAAAACGGATTCGTATTGAATTGAATTGAAAAGAAAATGAATTCAAATCGAAATTGAATTGAAATCAATTTGAAATGAATTTAAACCGAATTTATATTGGAATATTCAATTTTGATTTGAAATTGAATATGAAGTTGAAACCGTTTTGAAAAGGAATTTAAAATGATTTATAAAGCACGTTTTGAATTGAAATCGACGAAGTATATATTATATATATAATATAATGGCCTGAATAGAACGCGCGCGCCGCGGCAGTTCGCGAATTTCGACCATTGACTTCGAACGGATATTACGGGAGATCCGACCGTCGGATTCTCCTAAAATCGGAACCGTTGGGTTCGTATCGAAAAGAGCTTCCTAACGAATATTAGAAATTGGAAATCTAACGGTTGGATTTGGAATTATGTCCAAATCAAATTTGAAAAAGGTCGCTGTAAGTGCAGTTCGATGACCGTTGATGGAAATCGACTGTACAGGCCTCGATAAAATTATTAAAAATAATAATAATTTGTGTAAAATCATAAGAAATGATTTAGAAAGAATTGGGATGAAAAACTCCATATTTGAAAAGATAAAAATAGATTTTTATCGAAATGAACTAGTTTTGAACTAGAATTATAATTCTATTTATTTTTAAATAAATAAATTGAATTTAAAAAGGGTTTTAAAAATAACCAGAATTCCCAATGATTGCATTGGAGTGGATTTGAATCGAAATCGTCTTCGGAATATTTCGATGTTGGAATTCGTGATTATACGGATGTTGTTACGGAAATTTGAAAGATATATTTATATCGTTATTTCCAATACGATATTTGTTAGTCGTGGAATTTGATATTGAATATAAGCCGGTATATTTTCTATTCAGAGCCTTGTATTGAATATCAAATGTGATTTGGGTTTGTCGTGAATGGTGTCTTCACTAACACTGTTCTTGAACCCAGTTGAAAAAATATTAAATCTTTTTATTTAGATTTAATGAAGTGTACCAATTGAATGATATTTAATTGGAATTGAATCGATATTGATTTTGGGTTTATCGTGGACGGTGTTTTAAATAACACTCGTTCTTTAACCCGATAATTAATAAATGTGACTTTGGGTTTATCGTGAACCGTGTTTTAAATGACACGGATTCTTTAACCCAGTTAACGATTAAAACTAAGTGGAGTTTTAATGAATCTTTAATTAGATTGAAATAATCGGGAATGGAGTATCACCAGTTTTGCTCCAGGCGATAGTTAAATCTTTAATTAGATTTGAACGTGAAATGGTAATTGAATTTACCGATAACACTGTGGTGTTAGATATGAAGTATTACCAGTTTTACTTCATGGGATAAATAGGTTGGGATTGAGAAATTAAAACAAATGATTACTTCGGTAAGTTTCGTTAATCCCGACTAGTTGAATCGAAATTCAAAAGGATAGATTAAGAATAAATATAAGGAATTTATCTTGGATAAAATTAATGGGAACCTTTCCCTATGAATGTGAAATTTAGAAACTAACTGTCGGTTAGCTAAGCAGAACGGTTTTCTGGATATTGATCTGATGTTGGTTTCGGCCTTCGGGGTTAATATTTGGGGAATTATTCTCTTGATTAATTTACGGTTAGTGACTGATGAATTGGAATGAGGCGTATGTTGTGTTTGTGTAACACTTATTTAAAATATACGCGAGTTATTCGGAAAGACCGGGTTTATCCCATTCTGAATAACTGATACGACGATAAGTCGAAGATGAAGACGATGGTCGAAGACCGGAGGTCTTCACGTCGTTTGGGTAATTACTGATGATCTTGATTGGGCTGTACACCCAAGAAGATGGAAACAGTTGGTGATCGTCCAGACGTACTTGTAGATCGATGGATATGCGGGGTACTAGGTGCCTCCGGTTTCGTTCAGACCCAGAACGGACTTGTAAATGGACTGTGTGTCTGACATTGGATTTTAGTCCGTGTGATTGATCTCTATTAAATATATATCTGTTTGGTGGCGGAGAATTTATTCTCTTGCTTAACGCCCTTCTCTGAGACGTACGAGCTCAGGGGTTATATATTGATGGATATCAAACGCATGGAGTGAATTGCCTGTGTGGCATGCCTAAGTGGCAATTGATCGAGACTTCTGTTGAAAAGCAAAGTCTTGTGGTTGATGATCGAAGCACGGCCTTTGTGGCGTAGCTTTGTGTAACGTTTACTTTGCGAGTTTCACACCCGGTATGAACCAAAAACGGGAGAGGACGTCAGGGAGGGCATGCGTTTCTTTCTAGCTAGAAGTGGCGTCAGTGGTTTTACACGCCCTGACGAGTTTGACTTATGTGGTTGTTGCTGTTGCGAGGCGCCTCGGTTTGATCGGACGATCCGGGTCCGATGGAGTCATTTAGTTGGCTCACCTATGCCCCATAGGGCGGGGAAACGCATGTTCAGGCATTTTAATCCACATCGGTGGACCGGCCCTGAGGATCCAAAGGCTTGACTGAGTACTTGCCTGAGGGGCGGGCTAGAGCGTCTCGAATCGGTAGAGGACTATCTTTTGCCTCGGTTCATAGACGGAAATCCGATTTCCAAATACGTGACATTTGCGGTTTTAATTGTAGAACTGGTATGGCGACATGATATATGGTACCCATGCCGCCTATGATTGATACTTATGATTTGAAGTTGTTTTATACACTATCCACTTATAATAGTATCAAATGATCTGTTTTTAAACGTATCAAGCATTCTTTGGCTGTTATAAGGGAAAACCCTATCCCCCGGCTTGCGTTGCATTGTGTGATAGGACCTGGGTCTTATAACAGCTTCATTTTTCCTTATTTAGCATTGCGCTGTTTGTTTTATGCACTGGTATTCTTGGGAGGAAACCCGTTCCGTGTTATACGGCATGGTCCCTTGATTTACCGAACTTTAAGATTAATAACTGTTTTAGTTCTCACACCAGTCACATGACTGACCTGGAGTTTATTGTTTTTAACCTAAACTCTGGGTGCCCTTATTTTGACACGGGCAGCTAGTAGTTTTGGTTTTGCAGATTTATATTCACAGGATCCTGGTTTACAGCTGGAACGATATCCGGAAAGCTTTGTATCCGTATATCTCCTTCTAGTTGTGTATCGTATTATTTTCCGCTGCGATGTATTTAAATGTAATTTAAATCTCTGATATTTCTGTGTAATATTTATTTGTTTATTCTCTGTATATTCTTGTAATCTGATGCATTGTTGTGATATACAGTGAAATGTTCTTTTGTATGCGTTCTATTTTGTCATGTTCTCAAACGATAGGGCGTTTCGAACGGTCTGGGTCGGTTTAGCGACTGGTTCGGACCGAGCGAAATTCGAGCTCGTCACACGTGGTATCAGAGCTTTGGTTTACAGAGCTCGAGAACAAGGCACATTAGAACCATACGAAAGAATTCATCAGATATTGGATTAGCAATATCCAATTTGAATGACTCGTTAGAGATAGGATCAGTAGTATCCTAGAACGAGTGTGAAGAGTATATTTTTCAAATGAAAACAATTTTGCTTTAAAAATTTAAATCGTTTTATACGTATTTGAATATTTATTTATATTGAATATGGACAATCCAATATATAAAGATTTTGCATATACGCCTTGCAAACGTGTATTTGAAATTTTAATATACTGGATAGATATAGAATCACATTCTAGACACCCGGAGATGGTTCTGATGATTGATCGATCATCATCAGAACTTATGTTCGTGTTTCGAAGGTGGGATTTCTATATATTTCCATTAGACTGGTGTGAGAACCAAAACTTATAGTTAGAACACATTGTTGTGAATTGGCATCAAAAACATGATTTTTTGTATATGTATCAAAATTATGAATTTGAAACTCTAATTCACTAATTGATTGATGTTTGTGTTGTTTGTTTATTTGATTGATAATTTTGAACCATTATGCCTAATTGAATCAAATAATGAATTGTATTGAAATTAGTCGCATTTGCTTGCATATACATATACTTACATTGAACAGGTCATAGCAAGGAGGCTAGAGCCAGAGAATAAAATTAGTTTGCCCGACAAATAGGTACATGTTTACTACATAATTTACTGTTTTGTTTGGGTGATGATGATTTTATGAGCCGATTGGCTTTTTATTTTTCTTTTTGAGATTAGAAGAACCGGGGAAGCTATTTGAAATTCCCCGATGCTCCCATTGCAGGGGAGGTTATGGCGAAATTTTTCGAAAATTTAGGGTGTTAGCCAAATTTTTGAAATTTTAGAAAATTCTCAGAAACTGAAAAGTTGGAGAATGGAAGCCAGATCGAACGTAGAGTTGGTTAATCAAACCACTTTCGACTTTGTACCTTTTCGGGGACGAAAAGTTTTAAGTGGGGGCGATTGTAACAACCCGAAAATCTGGGCCAGTTTAAATTTTTTATTTTGGCAATTTTAGCGAATTTTGATTATTTAAAATGAATTATTTTAAATAAAAATGACGAGAAATTTATTTTGAATGGAATTAGAACGTATATATTATATACGTCGTCGTTAGAATATAAATATTTATTATATAATTATTAAAGGAATTGAAAATGGCGCGGTAGTTCGATAATTCGATTTCAAACTTCAGTTGAATGTACCGGGTGCAAAACAATCCGGATTTTAGTGAAACCAAAAACATTAGGATCTAATTGTGAATATCTTTCCATCGAATCCGAAAAATCGAAATTTCATAGCGGGGATCAAAAGATATGTCCAGTTGAAAATTCTGAATAGTCGCTATGGAATTCAGGCCCTTAAAAATGAGAATTTTGCAAACGACCTCGGATCTCGACGAAACCAGTTTTGTTGGGTCCGTGGTGTCAAATTATTGCTAGGTTTCAAATTTCATAATTTTTCGAATCAGTATGTGAGCGTGGTAAAGGAAAACGCATTTGACCAGTTTCAGTTGATTTCAATCGACTGGAAATTGGCCATTTTTCCAGCGGTCTCAGAATTCGACGAAACTAGTTTTGTTAGGACCGTATCGTCAATACGAAGCTAGAAAATATTTTTTGGGAATTTTTCTAGTTAGTATGTGACCCCGGTAATTTGAAATGTACGTTTAAAATTCAATATAGAGATTTAAATGTAAATTTAACGGAAACTGATCGAAACGATTGAATTGTCCTACGTGGCATATCCCATTATGTTCGGAATGGGGGTTAAACGCTATAGACGACGGGCGGTGGGCCTCGTTTTGAAGTCAAAAATAAAAGTTGCTTTTTGGTGGAAAATTAAATAATTAAATAATTAAATTAAAAACTCCCCTCCTTCTCCTTTCCTTATACTCTGGCCCCCTATTTTCAATTCAGAAAAAAAAAGACGAATCGCTCCACCAGGGAGGCCGCCGCCGCGCCAAGCACAGCACCCCCCCCCCCTCCTCCACTTCCTCTCCTTCCCCTTCTTCTCCTCCCCTTCGTTCTTCGAGTCCCACGCTTCCCAAAACAACCGCAACCCAAACCCGCCTGAACCCTAGCAACTCCCGCCGCCACGAGACCTCCACCGCATTCCCTAGACCCGCACCCCCTCCGGCGACTTCCCCTTTTCTCCGATGCCCCAAACTCGACCCCCCCTTTTGAACCTGCTGCGTCGCTTCTTGCTTCCCCCGCAGTCCTCCAGTCGAGCCACCACGTTTCAGACCACTCGTGACCCTAATTATGTGAGTTTTTCATTCCTAGTTTATTTAAATAAAAAGAAGGGTCTGAATTCTGATTTTTATTATATAGAAAATCAGTTTTTCTATTTTATAGCATAGGAAAAAAATCAGTTTATTTTTATTATATAAAAAGAGTTAAAAAGAATTGATTTTTAATTTATAAAGATTCGATTTTTAGTGCGATAAAGATCTGATTTTTAGGGGTTTGAAGTTATGATTTTTTTTATGGGATAAAGGATTTGATTATTAGGATGTTAAAGTTTGAATTTTTAAAATAGGAAAGTTTGAACCTTTAACAAAGGAAAGTTCAAAATTTGAATAGTAGAAAGATCGAATTTTTATTATATTTGAAAAGGTGAAATCTTTATATTAGAAAAGACGAGATTTTTATATATTGAATAGCGAAGTCAAAATTCGATTTTTATATATTGAATAGCGAAGTCAAAATTCGATTTTTATATATTGAATAGCGAAGTCAAAATATGATTTTTATATATTGAACATCGAAGTAAAAATATGATTTTTATATATTGAACATCGAAGTAAAAATATGATTTTTATATATTGAACATCGAAGTAAAAATATGATTTTTATATATTGAACATCGAAGTAAAAATATGATTTTTATATATTGAACATCGAAGTAAAAATTCGATTTTTATATATTGAATAGCGAAATAAAAATTCGATTTTTACATATGTAGTGGCTATGGGCGAAGAAAGTGATAAGAGACGAGAACAGTGAAGATTTCCTGCATTTGAAGTGCCGTGGAGTTAGGATAGCTATCGGTGAGAATTTCTCACTCTTCAATTTCATTTCTAGTTATATATATATACTAGGATGCAGACGGTGCTTAGTAGCACCCGACACAATCGTCCACAGACCATGGACTTGTTTGTTTGATTACAAAAATTAGTTAGACTATTTGATTGAAATTGAATTGTGTGGTAAAATGAATTGATTTGATTGATGTGTGATTGGCGTGGGCCTTCACTAGACCGGGGATAAGGTTAGGCCTCGTCCCGTTTCTAGTATCGTGCCGTTATGCCGCCGAAATTTTCTAAAATATGTTAGAAAAATAAAAATATCATTTTATTTAAAGAATGAACTGAATGGAAATTCATATGTTAAAATAAAATGTTTTATCGTTAAAAATATAATTTTTAACGTGAAGTGAATAAATAAATATTCATTTACAAACCGGGCGGTTTGTTTATGTACACCTATTTGAATGACATTGATTGGGACGATAAATTTTACACATCGCCCAACTGCACAAATAAAATCTGTGTTTGATTGTTTGAAACCCCACACGGGTGTTGAGATGAAATTTGAAGTTCACTCATCCTGATTGATTAAATATGTCGATCGATTGATTGACAAGCTGTTATAAGCGTTAGATATCTATATTTGATGCTTATACAGTGTAGTGCACTTTGGTTGATGGTTGATTATTTTTCAATGCTATTATGTATGTGTGATGTGTGAAAATCCATATGATTAACTTTATATGGTAACTGATTGGGCCTCATTCCAACTTAGAAAATAAAGAATAATATAAAATAAAGGTTCATGTGTTGACAGTACTCATCCATTGAGATTGGTCATGTGTTGAACGAAATATTTTAGTAATAAAATTTACATCTTTATCAATATAAAATAAAGGTTCATGTGTTGACAGTACTCATACATTGAGATTGGTCATGTGTTGAACGAAATATTTTAGTAATAAAATTTACATCTTTATCAATATAAAATAAAGGTTCATGTGTTGACAGTACTCATACATTGAGATTGGTCATGTGTTGAACGAAATATTTTAGTAATAAAATTTACATCTTTATCAATATAAAATAAAGGTTCATGTGTTGACAGTACTCATACATTGAGATTGGTCATGTGTTGAACGAAATATTTTAGTAATAAAATTTACATCTTTATCAATATAAAATAAAGGTTCATGTGTTGACAGTACTCACCCGTTGAGATTAGTCATGTGTTGAACGAATTATATTTGAAATAGAAATATTTGAAATAGAATATTTGAAATAGAATATTTGAAATAGAATATTTGAAGATAGGAATATATGAAGCCGTGTTGATTAGATTGACGCCATTTTGACGTGAACGATATTTATAGCGATTTTATTCATTCTATAATGAATATCGAAAATGATTTCAAAATCTGATATATTGAAAATGAATAGAATTGAATTCGAATTGAAAATGAATAAAAATGAATAGAAATGAATTCGAATTGAAAATGAATAGAAATGAATTCGAATTGAAAATGAATAGAAATGATTTCGAATTGAAAATGAATAGAAATGATTTCGAATTGAAAATGAATAGAAATGATTTCGAATTGAAATTGAATATAAATGAATTCGAATTGAAATTGAATTGAATGTAAAACGAATTCGAATTGAATTGAATATAAAATGAATTGAAAGTGAATTGAATTTAAAACGGATTCGTATTGAATTGAATTGAAAAGAAAATGAATTCAAATCGAATTAAAATCGAAATTGAATTGAAATCAATTTGAAATGAATTTAAACCGAATTTATATTGGAATATTCAATTTTGATTTGAAATTGAATATGAAGTTGAAACCGTTTTGAAAATGAATTTAAAACGATTTATAAAGCACGTTTTGAATTGAAATCGACGAAGTATATATTATATATATTATATATATATATAATATAATGGCCTGAATAGAAAGCGCCGCGCCGCGGCAGTTCGCGAATTTCGACCATTGACTTCGAACGGATATTACGGGAGATCCGACCGTCGGATTCTCCTAAAACCGGAACCGTTGGGTTCGTATCGAAAAGAGCTTCCTAACGAATATTATAAATTGGAAATCTAACGGTGGGATTTGGAATTATGTCCAAATCAAATTTGAAAAAGGTCGCTGTAAGTGCAGTTCGATGACCGTTGATGGAAATCGACTGTACAGGCCTCGATAAAATTATTAAAAATAATAATAATTTGTGTAAAATCATAAGAAATGATTTAGAAAGAATTGGGATGAAAAACTCCATATTTGAAAAGATAAAAATAGATTTTTATCGAAATGAACTAGTTTTGAACTAGAATTATAATTCTATTTATTTTTAAATAAATAAATTGAATTTAAAAAGGGTTTTAAAAATAACCAGAATTCCCAATGATTGCATTGGAGTGGATTTGAATCGAAATCGTCTTCGGAATATTTCGATGTTAGAATTCGTGATTATACGGATGTTGTTACGGAAATTTGAAAGATATATTTATATCGTTATTTCCAATACGATATTTGTTAGTCGTGGAATTTGATATTGAATATAAGCCGGTATATTTTCTATTCAGAGCCTTGTATTGAATATCAAATGTGATTTGGGTTTGTCGTGAATGGTGTCTTCACTAACACTGTTCTTGAACCCAGTTGAAAAAAGATTAAATCTTTTTATTTAGATTTAATGAAGTGTACCAATTGAATGATATTTAATTGGAATTGAATCGATATTGATTTTTGGGTTTATCGTGGACGGTGTTTTAAATAACACTCGTTCTTTAACTCGATAATTAATGAATGTGACTTTGGGTTTATCGTGAACCGTGTTTTAAATGACACGGATTCTTTAACCCAGTTAACGATTAAAACTAAGTGGAGTTTTAATGAATCTTTAATTAGATTGAAATAATCGGGAATGGAGTATCACCAGTTTTGCTCCAGGCGATAGTTAAATCTTTAATTAGATTTGAACGTGAAATGGTAATTGAATTTACCGATAACACTGTGGTGTTAGATATGAAGTATTACCAGTTTTACTTCATGGGATAAATAGGTTGGGATTGGGAAATTAAAACAAATGATTACTTCGGTAAGTTTCGTTAATCCCGACTAGTTGAATCGAAATTCAAAAGGATAGATTAAGAATAAATATAAGGAATTTATCTTGGATAAAATTAATGGGAACCTTTCCCTATGAATGTGAAATTTAGAAACTAACTGTCGGTTAGCTAAGCAGAACGGTTTTCTGGATATTGATCTGATGTTGGTTTCGGCCTTCGGGGTTAATATTTGGGGAATTATTCTCTTGATTAATTTACGGTTAGTGACTGATGAATTGGAATGAGGCGTATGTTGTGCTTGTGTAACACTTATTTAAAATATACGCGAGTTATTCGGAAAGACCGGGTTTATCCCATTCTGAATAACTGATACGACGATAAGTCGAAGATGAAGACGATGGTCGAAGACCGGAGGTCTTCACGTCGTTTGGGTAATTACTGATGATCTTGATTGGGCTGTACACCCAAGAAGATGGAAACAGTTGGTGATCGTCTAGACGTACTTGGAGATCGATGGATATGCGGGGTACTAGGTGCCTCCGGTTTCGTTCAGACCCAGAACGGACTTGTAAATGGACTGTGTGTCTGACATTGGATTTTAGTCCGTGTGATTGATCTCTATTAAATATATATCTGTTTGGCGGCGGAGAATTTATTCTCTTGCTTAACGCCCTTCTCTGAGACGTACGAGCTCAGGGGTTATATATTGATGGATATCAAACGCATGGAGTGAATTGCCTGTGTGGCATGCCTAAGTGGCAATTGATCGAGACTTCTGTTGAAAAGCGAAGTCTTGTGGTTGATGATCGAAGCACGGCCTTTGTGGCGTAGCTTTGTGTAACATTTACTTCGCGAGTTTCACACCCGGTATGAACCAAAAACGGGAGAGGACGTCAGGGAGGGCATGCGTTTCTTTCTAGCTAGAAGTGGCGTCAGTGGTTTTACACGCCCTGACGAGTTTGACTTATGTGGTTGTTGCTGTTGCGAGGCGCCTCGGTTTGATCGGACGATCCGGGTCCGATGGAGTCATTTAGTTGGCTCACCTACGCCCCATAGGGCGGGGAAACGCATGTTCAGGCATTTTAATCCACATCGGTGGACCGGCCCTAAGGATCCAAAGGCTTGACTGAGTACTTGCCTGAGGGGCGGGCTAGAGCATCTCGAATCGGTAGAGGACTATCTTTTGCCTCGGTTCATAGACGGAAATCCGATTTCCAAATACGTGACATTTGCGGTTTTAATTGTAGAACTAGTATGGCGACATGATATATGGTACCCATGCCGCCTATGATTGATACTTATGATTTGAAGTTGTTTTATACACTATCCACTTATAATAGTATCAAATGATCTGTTTTTAAACGTATCAAGCATTCTTTGGCTGTTATAAGGGAAAACCCTATCCCCCGGCTTGCGTTGCATTGTGTGATAGGACCTGGGTCTTATAACAGCTTCATTTTTCCTTATTTAGCATTGCGCTGTTTGTTTTATGCACTGGTATTCTTGGAAGGAAACCCGTTCCGTGTTATACGGCGTGGTCCCTTGATTTACCGAACTTTAAAATAAAGATTAATAACTGTTTTAGTTCTCACACCAGTCACATGACTGACCTGGAGTTTATTGTTTTTAACCTAAACTCTGGGTGCCCTTATTTTGACACGGGAAGCTAGTAGTTTTGGTTTTGCAGATTTATATTCACAGGATCCTGGTTTACAGCTGGAACGATATCCGGAAAGCTTTGTATCCGTATATCTCCTTCTAGTTGTGTATCGTATTATTTTCCGCTGCGATGTATTTAAATGTAATTTAAATCTTTGATATTTCTGTGTAATATTTATTTGTTTATACTCTGTATATTCTTGTAATCTGATGCATTGTTGGGATATACAGTGAAATGTTCTTTTGTATGCGTTCTATTTTGTCATGTTCTCAAACGATAGGGCGTTTCGAACGGTCTGGGTCGGTTTAGCGACTGGTTCGGACTGAGCGAAATTCGAGCTCGTCACAGTGTCGACCCATTGGTCGACCCTATAAGGGGGGTCGACCCCCCTACGGCCGATCTTGGAAGATTTAGGGTTTTTGACGGGTATATATATGGCCTCATTTATCTTGTTTTCCACACCAAAAATAACGAAGAACTAGATGCTGCCTCTGCCCAGATTAAAATCAAGTCTTTTCTTCTTCAGCAGTCAACTAGAGTTTAGATCTATGATTCAACATCAGCGATTCTATTTTCTATTTTTCTAGATCCAATCACAGTGAGTCTATGTTAATTTTAGATCTAAATATTTAAAAAGTAAAACTTGACATGACTATCATTTGGATCTATGCCTGTGACTATGTGAATCATATCAGATCTGCTATAACTGGTATATCTATGTTATTCTGACATGACTATGAACTAGATTTGAACCTATGCCTATTTATCATGTCAGATCTGCCACTGTTTATAGATCTAATTCACTGTTTAGATCACCTCACGCTTGTTCCTATTATGTTTGTGGTTAAATCAGATCTATTATTAGATGGATATCTAATTCATTGTTTAGATCTCATCATGCCTGTTTAAGATGTCCCTGTTATGTTAGAATTAGTTCTATTGTCACATGTACATCAGATCTATTCCTATATGCCTATCTTGTCATTATGCCACTATATGTTTATCCCTATTTTTGCCATTATATGTCAGACTTATTAGTATGTTCATTTCTGTCCTCTTTCCTTCAACCTTTCCCTTTTATTTTTGTATAGCCAGGCTACCTTCAAGCTAGGCATGCCGCTGAAATATGCGAATGCGTTAAATTGGGAATGAGAAGAAACCATTAAACTTGGGGAGTAACTTGTAATTGGAAATTTAGGCATAACTTGAATGAAATATATGAACAGGAATTTGAGGCATAAACCAACTTGTGATTGAAAGACCTTAATTTGGGGGCATATGGTTCATTATGAACATTACTTGGGAAAAGGGCATGAAAATCTATAACGACAAAGGAACAATTGGTTAATAATGGAAATGCCTAGAATTACACTAATTAGAAGCTGTAACCGTGCTTAAACATGAGGTTAGATTACACTTGTGGTGGGATTCTGCCCAAAACCGACTAGCATATCCAGCGACCACAAGTGGTGAATCTAATATGCAGGGTCTAAGTGCATAAACACGAGACGTGCTAAGACACGAGGTTAAGTCCGACTTGTGGAAGAAGTCTGCTCGGAGCAGACCGGCATATCCAGCATCCACAAGTGGCAGGCTTAATGTGGGAGACCTAACACATTATAACCATAAATGAATATAGTAATGAATTGGAATACTTAACCTAGTTGAATCCATAAGGATTGTATGAACATATAACTTGAGTAGGGGTTATGTAAACTTGTTTGAAACAGTGGGTGGGTTAAGTAAATCTTGGGTGGGTGGGTAATATTTATATATATAGGCCCACAAACTTAACATGTGGGGGTATGCAAACTTTTACTCTAGTATAGCATAACCTATTAAAAACCTAGTGGGGATGCAAGCATAGGGGGAAGCTTGTATCGTCTTGTGTGTGGGACCCGTTTCAATTAGTAACCCATATATAGGTATCAAACGAGTACTCCGAACTAGGTCGGATTCAGGGAACACTTACTGGGTTGGTTGTAAGAGATCCAAATGTGGGCGATGGTGTGGGCGGCGCATTTAAACGTAGTAATGTGCGTGCATGGGTCTGGCTGAGAAGGTTTAGACGCCTTGGCACCTGATGATATGGTTGTGCACATCCTGAAAACGAAGGGTTGCCACTTTAGGGAGTGATACACCCTACTTTGGGGACAACACAGGGTATATACGGAGTAGGGAGCCGATCGATTAGGGTAGTAAGTAGGGTACATCTGGACTCCGGTATGTTGGGGAGCCCGTTAATACCCTTAGGGGTAACTCCGGTATGTTGGGTTGCCTGTTGATTGTATGGGGTGAAAACCTCTCACTGGAAGTACACCTAAGTCTACCATCTTATACTTGTTGGGGATCATCTTATTAATAAGACACTAGTATTGATGTAGAGAAATCATTAGAGAAGCACGACATACTCTATCATGTTCGTCCTGTTTACCTTGTCATACCTGCCTATTATGATGTTGTCTCTCTTATCCACTTTATATGCTTGTCATGATACTTTTACTTATTTATATGCTAAAAGTAACTGAACTCGCCAGACTTTATGTCTGACCCATTTTGTTTCCTCTTCTTACTCTCTTTTTCTCCCTCAGGTTCTCAGGTTGGGAATACTCAAGCTTGACCAGGATTCTGCTTTCTTTCTGCTTGGAGCTGCTTAGATGTATTTCTGGAGCTCTTATCCTTTTACTATGGCTATGTTTTGTATGGAAATTATGCTTCTTTTATTATTTTACTCTGATGTTTTAAGTACAAGACATAAATTTTAAGATGATGTACTAGGTTTATGTATTTTCAGACTTATGATGTTTTGAACCACGATGTTATGTTTTCTGCATTAATAAAGAATTAAATTCCGCTGCCATTTTATATACGTCTTGTCATGTTTCTGTTTCTGTTTACCTATAATGCTTCACGAAACTCAATGCATTCTCTTAATGAGTGACATTAATGGACGTGGGGTGTCACACTGATCGACGACGTTCTTGTCTTAAGATAGGTACGAGTTTGTAACTCTACAACCGAAATTAATTCTAATATCAAAACAAATCTCATTTAACTATTTCATTTAAACATATGGGTATAAAAACCATTCATTATTTCCACAAAAACTTCTATTTACTTAATTCATCGATTTAGTAAACTCTTTCTAGATCGCAAATCCTTTACTTTTTTACCATTTTAAGACAATCATTAACCGTTTGGGTTTATTTCAGAATCCATTTACCAAATCCTTTCTGCAAAACAATTTTACATCTTATCACAAAACTTAGATTGGGTTACTATTACTAAATTCAATCACCAATTTCTTTATACAAAATCCGTTCAACGTTTACCTTTTCATTTTAAGAATCTTCTTTCGATTTCAAATCATTCTTAATTTATTTAAAGCACCATATTGGTTTAAGCCTCCTTAATCGGATCCATTTCTATTTGGATCGGTTACCAGAAATCCGTTTATCACATTCTTTTCATAAATCCATTAGACCAATTATTATAGCACTAAGCTTGGATTTTTATTACTAAAATCCACTTACCAAATTTTAATTCTTTACTAAATGCTTTTACACGACTTTCCTTTTGCATCTTTGAAAATCTCCTTTTCCATTCAATTCATTTTACTTAATTATTTATTAACTGGATTCTTATTAAATACCAACCGTTGGTTTAACCTTTTTAATACAATTTTTGCAAATATTGGGTATTATTACAATAGTGCAATTATCAATTGTTTTATGTTTGAAACTTTCTTCAAACTCAGTTATCCACTTAATTAAATTATTAAGTACTTCTTATTTAGAATCCTTCACATTTGATTATGAACCACTTTATAAACCTTGTTTATCATATTCGAATTTATTATCAAAATCCTTATATAAATTTCTTTTTTTAAAGTTCAACTTAAATCTTTTACAATTCGATTACTTTTTAAATGAAGTTCATTTAAAAAATAATCAATTATTATTATCAAAATAATAATTAACTTTCACATTTACTAAAATAAAAGTAATTCACTTCATCATTAACCAAATATAGATTAGTTAATTACCTTTAATAGATCATTAAAATAATAATTAACTTTATAAATAATAAACTAGCTGACCATTATCCTTAAATTCAGTTAATTATATATTAATTAACTTTAAGAATCAATTGTTAAGTTTAAATATTTTTGTTAAATACTATATCTATTAAATTAAATAACACTTCCATTTAAAACAGTTGACTGAGTTAACTTGAAAACACAGTTAACCGTTATCTGGTTTCCTTTAATCCTTCTTACTAAATTATTTAAATATATAATTAATTTAATATAACTCACATAATTGTTTTCACAAAAACAATTATCCTAAATCATTAACCCTTTGGTTAATTTCCAACTTACTTGCTTGTAAAATTTATCAAAAACATAAGAAATTGCTATATAAACATTTAATAATATTTTATAAAACAAATTATAAATATTTCTTTATAGAACTTCTATTTTTATAACTTATAAAATATACTTGCAAATCTTGCTTTAGTTATAAAAATAAAATTTATAACTTAAACTATGTCGATTTGCCTAGCGGCAATCAACGTCTCGAGAAGGTATAAGTCTGAAAACATTTCAGATTCAATTTAAAAATCGATTCAACAATTTCCTACTTTATCATTGGTATAAAGGGCCAAACTACTGCTAAAATACCAAACAACGAAATAAGGGTTTATTTCATCCAATTTCCATTCAATCAAGTACAGTTAACAAATGTGATAAATATTATCAGTATAAGTGAGGAATCCTGTTGGATTCCTCCAACCTGTCTTTCCCTGCATCCAAATAGGTCCTTAAATAAAATCATCCATTACATAAACAAATATAATATTCATGAATAAACCAATAACAGCAATCCAAGCATCTATTTATTCATCTTATATGTTTATATTACTATAAATATGACCAACAAGGTAAGTTACCTCAATAACTTACAATCGTTAAACATGACGAATGATTTCAATTAAATTAAACAAATGTTTAATTTAATTAGTTCAATCAATATATATATATATATATGTATATTCAAAAATCATCCAATAATAAACAACCATAGCACTCAAATATTAAACACGACTTATATAAAATACAAGTGGGGCAAACTGAGTGAATTATACCCACTTGATTTCCGTTTGTCGCAAAAGCGGTTTGGTTTCTGTTAAATTAAACAAGCGTTTAATTTAACTGAAAATTCCAGCTCCTTCCAGCCATGTCTAAAATAATTCCAGAATGTAGTGCTCAAAAACAAGGTGCCAATGCCTCTTGTTCGACTCAATTCTGATAACACAACCACAAATTATTAATGTTATAAGTTAACACGGTTTTAATTATATAATTAACTTTTTTAACTATATTTTTTATACCCTAATCACTTGAAATTAGTGAGCACAACAGGCCGACTTTTATTTTCTTCCCATTCGATACCTTTACTACTTCGTTCAAACACAATCCCACATGCACGATCACAAGTTTCGATCGTTGAGCCACCCACCGACCGCTTGGGCACCATCCACTACAGCCAGAAGACGCGGCTCAACCTAAATGTCCTTCGTCTGAAACCTTATGCGACTCAACGTCCCCGTTCACCTCCGTTCAGCCCATAACTTTGCCACCTTCAACGTTCTATTCTAGCCACCGTAGGGTATAATACCTAATCATCACCATTGGCCTAGAAAAGTTCACCGAGCTTGACATTTTTCTAGTTGGAAGTTTCGTGATTAGGTGAAGGGATTAATCGAGTTTCAGAAGCAAATGATGCAAATTCCTAGCCATATACTGAATAGGGTGGCGGCTTCTGATGCGTTGACCATGCATTGCTTGTTGATGCGAGGATATGGGTTTTGAACAGTTTTATATATGAAGTTTAATAATATTTTATTATTAATGAAACTTATGACCTAAGTTTCACACAAAAACTACCTCATATGACCTCCAATTGAAACAAAATTTGAAATCCTAGCATATTTGAAGATTTCGGACATAACAGAACTGGTTTCGTAATTCGAAGTTCGTCTGTAAAAGTTCCTTTATAATTTCACAACGATAATCAATATACGTTTAAATTGCGCATGATCACAAAATAAATCCAATTGACTTGAAATCTTACAAAAATTAATTATAATGGATTCAATAAAATTAGTTTTGTTGAAATCTGAAGTCATTCGAAAACTGGAAATTCTTAAATTCCAAATTAAATCGATAAAACGATTACATAAAAACCTAGGCGTTTCCCCTTAGCACGATCAAATGATAAGTCTGATCGATACAGAATCAAAATCCCATAATAACTTACTAATACGAATCCAATCGCACAAGTTTCATCACATTCCGAGATTGTTTCCCCGGAATGATATTTTACATGTAAAACGACACAATTTTGGACACCAAATTACTTGGTCTCCAAAAATAACGAACTATACATATACTGACTCTAAATATTAATACGAATTCAGCGGATTAGGTCTCGTGTCTTAATTCTATCATTAACTCAAGTTATACACATATTCCTTCTAATTAAATTAAATTCATTTAATTAAACATTACAGAAAATAGCTATGCATTTATGGCTACCAAAATCATAAACGATATCGGATCACCACGAAATTTATTTTCATGTAATAATTTAACATTACGGATCCAATGAAACTAAATTATTGAAATCCGTGACTGTTTCAGAATTCGCTATTTTTAACTTGATTAATTTAATATAGAATTCACATTTTCAACATTAAACTAAATTATTTTAACTTATATTATATTCCAATAGCATATATAACTATTCAGAAACCATTTTGAATAAATTCTAGGTTAAACGATATTTAGTCCATTAAAAATCTATTTATTTTATTAAATAAATCGTTATGGTTTATAAACGATTCAATAGCGGCCTTCTAAAAATTTGATTTGGGCATAACACCAAATCTATAATATGAAATCTTGATTTTTCTCTTTCATTAGAAAAGTATAATCAAATAGATTCAGACGATTCTTGTTTCAAAGTAATCTGTCTTATATTGGATTTTGTACATTAGATTGAAGTTCAAAACGTAGTATTGTGAACTACCGCGATGTTATGAGCTCATTTTTATTTAAATATAAATTATATGTTTAAACTTCGTTTAAATTAATAAATAAATTCCTTTTATATTTCAAAATCAATATTTAAAACCATTTTTAAATATTCAAACTTAACGGTTAACAATCTAGGTCGCTGCATTTGGATTAATGAATTATTAATATGTATTTTTGTTAAAAGGATAAGAGGAGCAGAAATGGTTTCAAAAGGTTTTAATTAACCAAATTTAAGTGAACGGGGACTTGATTAAAATCTGATACAATCCGTAATTGTTTTTAATTATGCTAATTATTCGAAAAAACCAGGACCGGAATTCTATCGGAAAACCATTTCGAATAGTCATACGATGTAATAGGGCGAAGTATTGAAGACGGTGGTTAAAGACCATAAGTATTCACATTAAAGGGATTACTTTTTGATGACTTTGTTGGGAGGCATCCCACAACGAGGTTATTTATAGTAGTAGTCCTGACATGCTTGGAGAATTTCCAGATTTGCAAGGACTTCTCTCCTTTATTGGGCAAGGAATAAGGCGCCTTCGATTTCGTTCAGACCCAGAACGGACTTGTATGGATGTATGTCTGACATCGTATTTTGTAATGTGTGATTGATCTTTACTAAACATATTTATGATTGGTCGTAGAGAATTTATTCTCTTAGCTTAACACCCTTCTTTGAGACGTACGAGCTCAAATGTGATATGGTTAGTAATTATCAATTATATGTCATAAAATGACAATGTGGCATACCAAATAATCCGCCATAGATGACCAAAGCACGACTTATTTAAGCGTAGCTTTATGTAACGAGACTTCGATAAGCCTCACTCCCCGGAAGTAACCAAACTAGGAAAAATACGACAAGGATACGGGTATGTCATTTCCTTCTAGATAAAAAGTGTATTATGGTATGGATCCCAAGTATTAATTATGTGGAAAATTCTATGTATGTGGACGCAGATATTGCGGGCGCTTGGTTAAAGGTCGGTAACGATCGGGAGATGGCATACTCAGGCGTGCTCTAAGTAATCTGGTTAAGGGATAACCCGACTTTGTGTTGGTATAGGACCCGTTTGGTTCTAGGACATCCCTCTAAAGGTGTACCTATCGAATAAGGAAGTTCCTTAGCTTGGTCATTTGATAGAAATCCATTCTCCACTGCGAACCCTTACGATTTTAGTTGTATACTATTTGTCAAAATAATAGCATGGGATATTATGCTGGATAGGATTTCTACATTTACTTACAAATGATTTTTCCACGTTATGTATTAATAATAATATCAGGGGATTTTCTGCGTATTAAGCATTTTTGGTTATCATAAGAAGAAACCTCCCCCAAGTCTGCGTTTGCATTATGTGTGTGCCACGAGACCTTATGGTAGCTTCATTTAAAAATCAACATTGTGAACTTCTTGTAGTTGTATTCATAAGGGAAAAACCCTTTCGTGTTATACGACATAGTCTTATGACTTATTACTTTAAAATGAACCTAAAAATAACTGTTCAAAATTTTCATACTAGTCCCACGACTGACTTGGAATTTTTGTTCCTTCACCTAAACTTTAGGTACCTATAATTTTCCACATGGGCAGCTAGTAGTTTTGGTTTGGAGATTTAGTCTTGGAATCAGTTAGAGCAGGTTCAGGATCAGAGCTGGAGCTATATTTTGGATTATTATTCTGCCATTGAGAGTTTATATTTCCACCATGTATTTGTTGTACTCTGATGATCATTGCAGCTCTAATGTAAAATTATTGTGATGATAATGAAAAGATCTTTTATTTCTGTTTCAATGTGTTAAGTACCCTTAACAATCTACTTTTATGAACGTTTTAGGTCAGTTTAATTATCGATTTGAAACGAGAAAAACAGCGGGTCGTTATAAGAGTGGCATTACATATTTGGTTTACACAAAGCTTTAGGGTACGATACATTATAATAGAAGGAAAAGACTCATCAGAGGTAGGATTAGTAATATCCTATAAGGAGTAACTCATTGGAGATAGGGTTAGTAGTTGTAACAACCTAACCCAAAAATTCCAGTATGTAAAAGTTTCTAGAAATTTTGAATATGTTAGTTCAGTCCAATACATATATTTAAGGATGATAAATACATACATACATACATACATACATATATATATATGATATATATATGCATAAATATATACATAATACATAGTTTATAAATGGTATGTGTACAAATTCTTGAATAAGAAAAATGGCTTAAAGTGATAGGGACATGTGTCATCAAATGAAAGAAACACATGTCTCATAAGTAAATAGAGTTAAGACACATACACACATTAGGTGTCCATGTGTAGAAACCTCTTAAGACACATAAGAGGGCAAGTGTCTACATCCTAAGGAATGCATGAAGATGTAGTGGACAAGTGTCCAAAACTAAAATTACCAAATTAACCTTGAAAACTACTATATAAAGGGCGTAAAGGTTCACTTCATTTCATACATTTTGAAAACAAAAAAATAAAATAAGATAAAGAGGAGAAGCTTAGGAGAAGGCAAGAGGATAAGTACAAGATCTTAAGGTGAGAAAAACTATTTAAGTTCATATATTCATTTCATATTTTGAAGAAAAGTTGAGAATTCTATGAACGAATGTTTGGATGTGAACCCCCGATAATGACGTTCAGTATTTTGGGCATAACTTTTGCAATTTCTTAATGAAATTTTGACTTCTCTATCAATTTGGAAAGCTAATTCAAAGGGATACAACTTTGTCTTCGGCCACCTTTAGTAATTCGGTCGTTTTCATACTCGAAAACTGGATGCAAAGTAAGGTAAAAATCAGCCCGAATTAGACATGTTAAAACGCCTTGTATTGTTGAATTTTATTTACTGAATAGATAAATAATTTTAATGTTTTCTTTTTATGATAATTAAGTAGACAAAGATAGCTTCTTTTTATAAAAAATTTGGAGTCAAAATCTATAATTATCATAGAGAAACAGTGTCAAACATTTCACCCAAAAACTGGAAAAAAAGCTGATTTTCCGAAACTTGAAACACTTTGGAAATTTGAAACGCTTTCTGAATGTTCTTGACGCAGAAGTGTATCAAAACAGAACTTTCTATAGCACTTCTGAAGCACTATCTTTTCACTGAATTGATTGTAAAGCCTTGAACACGACCAGAACTCTTTTTATAGCACGCAGAAACGCTGTAGTAGCTGAATTTAGTCTAAACCATTATAGACTAACCAAAACTTTCAGTAGCATGGTTGAAACGCTGTACATAGCTGTTTTGAGCCTAAAACCATCTGAAACTTGTCCTAACACTTTTAAAACGTTGCAGTTTTTAATTTATGACGCTGAAACTTTTTATAGTACTTTTTAAATGTTACCTTTTCTTTGTTTCAAGTAGTTTCGAGGTTCTTCTTAACATAGATTGGAATAATTTGAGATATTTTGGTTTTGTCTTAAACCCTTTAAAAGCATGAATTTAAAAGTAGGAGATTTTCCTATTACCAATATAACACCCTAATTGTTGCGCGAATACACATATGTTTATAAAATATCTTTCAAAATGAATGACTGAAATGTTCTAGGGTGACAGAGAGGATATTGTCTAGGCTTGAGTTTGGAAAATATAGTTTCCTGCTCTCCTTGACTATCCCTAACTGATCCGATGAACGAGATGGTTAATTCAAATTTAATTTGAAATTATTTGAATTTAGAAATAATTTAGAACTTTATTCAATACTAAAGAAAAGTAATTTAAGATTACTTTTGAGAATCACTTTCCTGATTATATTTCTTCGATGGGGTGCGGTATAAGACAATAGATCTTGGGTAGTGCATTATTACTCTATGTTGGTATCGAGCTGAGTAGAGTACATCCTATTTGATGACGGGATGCCGACCGCAATGGGATAATATATTCTAACATCTAACCAAGTTGAGGATGTGGTTCAGATTTATAACTATAAACTGGATAAATTATGAGTTTTGATGAAACGAAGTTTTCATAAATTTGTTTGATTTAGCATTTCGAAGTCTTCCTTGATTTTTGTTTTAAAACTTGGATTGATGAAACCTTCGAAGTAAAGAGTCATGATGAAACTATAATACAACCCATTAAGAAATGATGTAAAAACTAAGCTTAAATAGCTATCTCACTGGGTCTGTGTTGCTCATGATGCTACACTTAAAACTTTTCAAATTTAGATGGTTAGTTGGATGCTTTGAAGTGAAGACTTACATTATGTTGATTATCTCGTTATGTACTCCTATGTTTAATTATTAGACTCGTGAACCTTTGTAACCAAATTTTATGATGGGATGATTGTGTAATAGCTCTTCCGTTTAAAATCATGTACTAAGAATGATTTTATGTTCTGACAAGTTTATGTTAAGTTGTGATATTGTTCTATTAGCACCATTTTATATGTAGCATCACCGCTTCTGAATAAATATATCAGAGTGGGGGTGTTACAGTAGTACCCTAGAATGAGTTTGAGAATACCATATATGGGAGAGCGTATTTTCACACTAAAATGGTACTGGTTTTGAAAAGTAATATGTTTTGGATATAAAAGAATTTGTTTTAAAATATAAATATAAACATATTATGGCTTAAATAATAGAAAGATCAAAACTGTTAAAATACTTGTGATCTCCCCTAAACTAATTAGTTAAGATTGTTAATACCGAATATGGATATCCTATGACCAGAATTTCATAATTTGACTAAGGATGTTCATTAAGAGTCATAAGTAGAGTAAATAATACAAGTATGAAAAATCTTTGTAAATTTAATAACTTGGTTAAAAGTATGTTTTGGGAAAATGATCAAGGTAAAGTTAAAACTTAAAGGTTTGAGTTGAAATAGAAATGTTCGACGATTTTCGACAGTCGACGAATTCTGTAATAAGTTTTAAATTTTGAAGTTTTCATTCGAGAATAGTCTTTACTTTTCAATTTTCTTTTCATTAGTAGGTAAATCAAGGATAACCTAACTTAAGCTAATCCTTATAGGAATCTGAATTCAAGAATCGGAATTTCCAACAATTTCTAGTAATCAGTAAATTCTGGAATACATTTGAATAAGAAATAAAAGAATTGAAGTACAAATACCTTGTGAATTAAGTTTTACAATTTGGATTAAAAGTATTTGGTTATTAGAAATAGGAAGTTATATAAACTAAGGTACTTGGACAAGTAAGTTGTGAGGTAGTATAGGTTAATAATAATATAACTTTAAATTCTAAAGGAAAATAAGTTTCATAATTTTTGGACGCATTAGTAAGTTAAGATCAAACCTAGAAAATAATTTCTAGCTCTAAATATTTCCTTGCTAATTTTAGGGTGGCAGACCACTTAACTTTAGAAAATATTTAGCCAAGTTTATCACTAGTCATGATAGCAGCACTTCGAGATCCGACTCGGGGGGATGAATGTTTGATCCCTCGAGTGATGCCGAGACAAGTGATGGGCAGTCTGAGGCTGATCCACCCCAAGAGCTCGAGCTTGGAGAGCCTGTGGATCCAGTGTCGACTGATGATATTGTAGAGCATGCAGCCGATGAAGAGAGTTATGAATCAGAGGCTGACGAGCATATTGAATGGGAGATGGTACTCCCATCAACGTTGACGAGATGAGAGACTCCGGAGAGGATATGCAGCTTTAGGATGATAATGTCGAGATACAGGAGTTCCATGATGAGGACATACCTCAGGACGAGATGATGATAGACCAACATGATGGTTTTGAGGAGCATATGGATGAGTTCGATGGAGTAGCTCTCTTTCGTGGATAGATAGATGATCAGGTAGAGCCTATCCTTGATGACGATGCTCCAAAGTGGGAGCTCGCACCTGAGTTCGATGAGGACAATGAAGGTTAGGTCATAGACGAGGACAGGTATTTAGAAAACGATGAGCAGATGGACGATTAGGATGATGATTTTACAGAGGATGAGCCCGCGGAGATGAGTCTGCCAAGACATCTGATGATGTGTCAGGCATGTCAGATAGTTAAATAGCCGGTGGTTATTGTTTTGGAGACAGTGTAGATATTGTATATATAGTTATCTTAATGGCTTAGTTTGCACTAAGATATTTTTGGGCTTAGACATTTTTTGTGTGGACTAGTACCTTTTGGATAGGTATACTTTTTATTATTGTATATCGCCACCACAAGTACGTAGTGCGTGCTCAGGTTGGTGGGATGACACCAACTTTGCACTCACACGTGAATATTTACCGCATATGACATTTTTGGTTGACTATAGCATGATAATCTGTGTTGACTTATACAAGTTGTTAGAGTATTCTACCTGGAATTTTCATTATGAAGACGGAATTTCTTTTTCTAAAAGTACGGATTTTATTCAAATTTAAGTATAAAGGATTGTTAAACAATATTGAGTCTAAAAATCTATGATTTATTTCATAAGGATTGTGGCCATCTCTCCTTTTCGAGGAAGAAAAGTTTTTAAGGGGAGATTGTAACAATCCATAATATTTGACCAATTTAATATCATAATTTTGAATATAAAATGAGGTTAATATAAATTTGGGTTAAATATAAAATAAATTTTTAATAAATTTTTAATTAAAATATGTTTAAGTGATAAAATGGAAATTTAATTTTGTCAAAATAACAGTATAATTTTAGTAAAAATTTATCAAGATTTGTTATGATGGGTTTTCCAAGTACGTATTTACAAAACTATTTTTTAAACATGATCATTTCTGGCTATATATATATATATATATATATATATATATATACACACTAAATATGGATTATAAAATAAATAAATATTTTTGAATTTATAAATTTGTTCATGAATACCGTTGGTGTTTGATAACACTAAATCGTTGGTTGTTAAATAGCTAAACGGTAACCTAGAATAGAACTTTTGTAACATATATGTAGTGTTTCAACTTTGCAACACTTTTAAGTGTCACAAAAGTGTTTCAAAGTGAAACCATGGATGGGAATATGGTATTGAAAGGTGGATTTGTGAGGTGTATGCATGCATAGAAATGTAGGCTTAGGGAGTTACAGTGTCCCTTGGTTAATGACCAAATTGCCCCTCTCCAAATCCATAAAATAGCTCCTAAACCCCTTCCATTTCATTCCATCCTAACATCTTCCTTCTTCTCCAGTTCTTAGCAACTTCTTCCCCTTCTTTTCCCTCCTCCTCTCCTCCCTAAGTCACGGCCAAAGGCCTCCACCTCCTCCTTCCTTCTGTTCGAACCACCTCCCTCCGTCCTCTACCTATTTCTGGCCTCCCTCTCCTCTTCCCCACCTCCTTTAGTCTCGACCATACCCCCTCTCAACTCAGCCCCAACTCCACCGTGCACCCCCAACCTTGTGCGACACCTCCCTAGGCTGGCTTCCACCACCTCACGGCGCCCCTAGCACCTCCCCATTATGGCCATGGACCCCACCACCTTAGCTTGGCCTCACTTACCCTCCTCCTCTCCATTAATAAAAAAATATATAATTATATTATATTTTGTCGAAAAGTTGGTGCGGAGAAATGTTGTTCGTTTGGGATCTTTCGCGATTAGTTAGGTTCTCCTACCATAGAAATTTAAGGAGCAAATAAGTCAATGAGTAACTCTACACATTTTTGTTTATATACAGTTAATTAAGGATGATAATATATGTGTGTAATGTTGGATGAATGGTTGTGTAGTTAATAACACATATACACTGATAAGCGTTGATCACCATAACGCTTGCATGTAGTTGATGTCATCTAAATTGATGATATTGTTGATGATTGTTATGGATGTGCATGTGATTGTTAAATTGCTTGTATATCATCACACACCTATGGCACCGTAATTATGACATTATAAAGGTGATTGATTAAGTCTCTGTCCCTTCTAAACATATAAATAGAATTTATATTATTTTAACACGAAAACAATACCCAAAACTAAAGTTTGGAATATGATATCCGAGATAGTTTGGAAATGAAATTAAAGTATAAACGAATAACTTTTGTAAAGGTGGAAACGTATTAGAAAACAACTTTGACCATGAATGGCATGTTCAAGTTCGAAATCAATTTTGAATAGCGAATTTCAGTATTGAAGTTTATTCAAAATTGAAGTTGAGTTTGATATTAAAAGGAGGGTTTAAACTCAAACAGATTATTCCAATAGTCGTATATGATATTTAATTTTGTTTCTGCAAAGTTTAAAGTTCATCGGATGAATTTCTGGAAAATAATAATATTTTATTTATATAATAGTATAACAATATTTAATGCTGATTTGAAATTGGAATTGAAGTGATATTTGAAAAAAAATATTGTTTTAAAGGAGTCTATATATTTTTATAAAGGTTTATAATCATATAGGAAGTAAATCGGATAAATTTTTATTTCAAGTCGTACTATGATCTGTATGGAACTAGTCGCGCTGCGGTAGTTCATGAATTTCGACCATAAACTTTAAATGCTTATAACTAATGCAATATAAATCGGATTGACGTAAAACGAGAAACATTTGCTTTCAAATAGCTATATGTTTCAAATAGATTTTTTTTGAATTCCAACGTATAGATTTCAAGTTATGTTCAAATCTACTTTCAAATAGAATCGCGGTTTTGCAGTTCAGTGACCGTAATTGGAAACCGATAAAACGACCATATGAAAATCATTAAAAATCATGATAAATCATTTAAAAGTGATTTGAATTGAAAAAATATAGTTTTGAATGATATAAAGATTATTTTGATCAAACTAGCGATTTTGCAACGATTTTGTAGCACTTTTGCAATGTTTATTTGGAAATGACATGTTTTGAAGTTTTAAACTTACTAACTATCATTCAAATCTTAAATAAATATTTTTAAATGATTTTTTGGAGGCTTATAACACTTAAACATATTGGTTTTAAATAAAATCTAGTTTACTTTAAGAGAAAAAGCTTTCCAATTATTAACAAAATTGGAAATGGTTTAAAGTAATCTTCAAATGTTAATATTAATTCCATAGATAAAACCTATACAAAAGTTAAAAGGAACGAATATCATTATTCTACTTATAGTGTTGGTTGAATACGGGGGTCAATATTAAACATGCGTTGATATAATTTTTGTCCAATTCCAAAATCAAATATTTTTGATTTAATCTCTTAATTAAGATAAAGGTTTTCAATTTTAAATAAAGTAGGTTTGGATAGAAATAATCTTCGAATATCTGATATGAAATTCCGTTCTTAGATGTATACTATTTGTGGAATTTGAAAGATGTTATTCCGCATATAGTATTCGTTGATTACGAGAATTGGTATTGGATATAAGTTGATACAATCTCTATACAAATTTTATATCTAATATCAATCAGTTTTGTCATAATTATTGATTTCTAAGAAGGATATGTTATAATTTATAAATAGATCTTTTGATCAAATTTGGTTTACGAATTTTAAAGAGAGCTTTGGTTAGGATTAATGAATTTTATTAAAAAAAAGTTTAACGAAATGGATTTTGGACTAATGAATTATTAATATGGAATTTTGTTAAAAGGATAAGAGGATCAAAAATGGTTTTGAAAGGTTTTAATTAAACAAATTTAAGTTAAGGGAGACTTGATTAAAATCCGATATAATCCATAATTGTTTTTGAATTGCGCTAATTATTCAAAAAAACCAGGATCAGATTTCTATCCAAAAACCATTTCGACTAATCATACGATGTAACAGAGCAAAGTATTGAAGATGGGGGTTGAAGACCGGAAGTCTTCACATCGAAGGGGCTGCATTTTGATGTCTTTGTTGGGAGGCGTCCCACAACGAGGTTATTTATAGCAGTTGTCCCGACGTGCTTGGAGAATTTTCAAATTTGTAAGGGCTTCTTCCCTTTGTTGGATGAGAAATAAGGTGCCTTCGATTTCGTTCAAACCCAAAACGAACTTGTATGGATGTATGTTTGACATCGTATTTTGTAATGTGTGATTGATCTTTACTAAACATATTTATGATTGGTGGCGGAGAATATAATCTTTTAGCTTAACACCCTCCTTTGAGAAGTACGAGTTTAAAGGTAATATGGTTAGTAATTATCAATTATATGTCATAAAATGACAATGTGGCATACCAAACGATCGGCTATAAATGATCAAAGCATGTCTTATTTAAGCGTAGCTTTGTGTAACGAGGCTTCGGCAAGCCTCACTCCCTGGAAATGGCCAAACTAGGAAAAACGCGGCAAGGATATGAGTGTGTCGTTTTCTTCTTGATAAAAAGTGTATTATGGTGTTGAAACGACCCAAACTTGCCCTTACACGAAAGCCCGGACTGAGTTGGGAACATGACCAATCAAACCCAAAAAATAGAACATTTCATTGCTATTACAACATTACATCAGAGTACACGATATCAGAGTATGAATAAATAATATACATTGGAACAATATCAGAGATTTAAATTACAATACAGCGGAAAAATAATACATAACACAACTGAAAGAAATACACGGATACAAAGCTTTCCGAATATAGTTCCAGCTGTAAATCCAGGATCCTATAAAATAGAAATCTGCAAAACCAAAACTGCTAGCTGCCCGTGTGGAAAATAGGGGCACCCAGAGTTTAGGTTAAAACAATAAACTCCAGGCCAGCCATGTGACTAATGTCAGAACTAAAACAGTTATTTAAAACTTTTCTTTAGAAATAAAGTAAATCAAGGGACCACGCCATATAACACGGGACAGGTTTTCTCCCAAGAATACCAGTGCATAAAGCAGTTTATAAACAGTGCAATGCTTTTCGAAAAATGAAGCTATTATAAGACTTAGGTCCCATCACACAATGCAACACAAGCCGGAGGACAAAGTTTTACCTTATAATATCCAAACATGCTTAGTATGTTTAAAATAAAAATCATTTGATACTACTATAGGTGTATAGTGTCAAAACAACTTTAATATAAATGTTTCAATCATAGACTCATAGAACCCAATCCTACTATGTCGCCATACTAGTTGTGCAATTAAAACCGAAATGTCACTTATTGGAAATTGGATTCCATCTATGAGTCGATGCAAGGAATCATCCTCACTGGCTTCGAGACAGTCTAGCAAATGCCTCAGGATCCCCCGTAGTGAACCCTGGTTAGCAGCAGGGCCGGTCTACCCGTACGTTTGTGGATTAATATTACTGAACACACGTTTCTCGGTCCTTTCGGACCTATCCACCGGCCCCTTAGTGACCGATATATCTGAGGCACCTCACAGTCCATCATTCGCACAGGTAAAAGTAACTAAATGTCTGGGCTCCATACCATGACACCACCCATAGCTAGAAAAAAAATCTCGTGTCCTCCCTGTCGTCCTCATCCCGTTTTTGACTCATACCGAGGTGTAAGGCTCGCGAATTAACGCAATATACAAAGCTATGCTATTTAAAGTCGTTCTTTGATCATCAACCACATGGCCCTGCTTTTCAACAAAAGCCTTGATCGCTGCATCTCTGCATGCCAAACTGACAATTCATGCTATGCGACTGATGTCCATCAATATATAACCTATAAGCTCATACGTCTCAGAGAAGGGCGTTAAGCATGGGAGTAAATTATCCGCTGCCAAACTGATATATATTTAATAAAAATCAGTCAACACAGAATGAAATCCAATTTCAGACACACATCCATTTACAAGTTCATTCTGGGCCTGAACGAAACCGGAGGCACCATATTCCTCATCCAATATGTCCAATATAGGAGAGAGAGGTCCTCGCATATCACGTCGATCTCCAAGTACGTCTGGATGATCACCACTTATTACCTTGTCTCGGATGTACAACCCAATCAAGACATCAGTAATCATCCAAACGATGTGAAGAACTCCGGTCTTCAACCACCGTCTTCATCGTCGACTTTTAGTCGTCATATCACTTATTCAGAATGGGATAAATCTGGTCTTTCCAAATAACCCGCGTATTTCATAGTCAATAATCAAGTGCTATAAAAACGCATCATACGCCCCATTCCAATTCAGAATATTCTTTTACTCAAGTATTCATATCATTTGGGAAAGGTTCCCATTAATTTTATCAAATATAAATTCTTTTAAATTTATACTTTAATCTTCCTTTGGATATCAATTCTAAACCAAATTAAGGTTTATCAACCAGTCGGGATTATCGAGCCTTACCGCAGTAATCATTTGTTTAATTTCTGCATTCCAACCTATTCATCCAATGGAGAAAAATTGGTAATACTCCATATCTAACACCATGGTGTTATCAGTAAATTTAATTACCATTTCACGTTCAAATCTAATTAAAGATTTAACTATCGCCTGGAGTAAATAATTGGTGGTACTCTATTCTCGGTCATTTGCCAAATTTGATAATTTAAATTATCATATTCACATTCTAATCTAATTAAAGATTCATTAAAACTAATTAGTTTTAATCTTCCAACAATCATTATTTAATGATTATTTAACTTTGGAAATAAAAAACATGCCACATCGACAATCTACACCGTACCACTGATTTCTGCCAATATATAACCTCTAAGCTCGTACATCTCAGAGAAGGGTGTTAAGCAAGAGAATAAATTCTCCGCCACCAAACAGATATATATTTAGAAAAGATCAACGATATGGTTCAAAAAACAATGTTAGACATATAATCCTATCTTTAACTAGGTTAAAGAACCAATGTCGTTTAAAACACAATTCACGATAAACCCAAAATCACATTCCACTAACCATGGAATCTTCACAGAAAACCGATCAATATATAATCGATATCAATTTCTGCATCCGACTAATAATATAAATGGAATAATGACAAAGCCTTTTAAATTCCGTATATGTTAACAGTCTTCCTCCTTAGAAAGTCACTTCGATTATCGAATTCCATTCAATTCCAATTTAATATATTAAATTGGAAAACTTTACTTTGGAGAATTCCATTAATCTTAATCAAAAGATTTATATATTCCAAATCACATTTCACTATTAATCAGGTTAAAGAACGAATATCGTTAAAAACAAAGTTCACAATAAACCCAATTCACATTCCATTTTATTCCAATTACTAAATATAACTGGAAACCCCAATAATCTTAATTAAAAGATTTATTCTTTTCACACAGAGTTTAAGAACAGCGTTACTAAAGACACCATTCACGACAAACCCAAATTCCAATTCGATATTAAATATAAGGCTCTAAATTGAAATTATATCGGCTTACATTCAATATCAAATTCTGAAACCAACACATATCGTATGGGGAATAACGATATATATCTATCTTCCAAATTCCTCCACAATATCCGTATAGTTACAGAATCCAATATCGAAATCTCCTGAAGATGATTTCTATTCAAATCCATTCTAATTCATACATTGGAAAATTATGGTTAGATTAAAACCATTCACAAATCCAATTTATTTATATAGAAACGTTGGATTATCTTTCTAGTTATTAACTAGTTCATTTTGATACAAATATATTTTTATCTTTACAAGCATGGAATTTTTCATCCAAATTCTTTCCAAATCATTTATTATGATTTTACACAAATTGTTAATATTTTTAATAATTTGATCAAGGCATGTACATTCGGTTTCCAATAAAGATCACCGACTACATCCATAGCGACCTTTTCCAAGTTTGATTTGGATATAATACCAAATCCAGCCGTTCAAATTTAAATCTCTTATATTAATTGGAAAGCCCTTTCTGATACGAACCCAACGGTTCCAGTTTTAGGAGAATCCGACGGTCGGATCTCCCATAATGCCAATTCGAAGTCAATGGTCGAAATTCGGGAACGGTCGCGGCGTGGTGCGTTCAACGTATAATATATATATATATATATATATATATATATATATATATATATATATATATATATATATATATATATATGTGTGTGTAATATATATTTTGTTCAATACATATTTTATAATTCGTTTTAAATATGATTCCCACTTCCATTTCAGTTTTAAATCAAAATTTAATACTCCATATCATTATAGTATTTAGATGATAATATTTTCAAAATATTAGATTTTGAAATCATTTCCTTTTTGATATTCATTATAAAAATGAATAAAATTGATATAAAATCATTTGCGACAAAATAGCACATATCCAATCAATACAGCTTCACACATTTCAATATTTCCATGTCCATCCAAAATCGGACATCAACTTCACATTTTAATCCTTTACTGGATATTATTTTAAAATATTCGTTATTCCTGAATTGGAATCAGACCCAACCAATTACCATATAATTTATTTATATGGATTTCATACATCACATGTACACGACAATAATGATACACAATAAACCATCGTCTAGAGTGCATTACACAACTGCGTAAGCATTAAATATAAATAATTAACGCTTACAATAGTCTGTCAACCAATCGATTAACATACAACTAAACAGTTGGGATCAGTGTACGTCAAATATCATCCCAATACCCGTGTGGGGTTTCAACCAAAAAATACTGAATACTATTTGTGCAGTTGGGCGATGTGTAAAATTTATCGTCCTAATCAATGTCCGTTAAATGAGTGTACATAAATAAATCATCCAATTTGTAAATGAATATTTATTTTCATTTAGGAGAATTTATGTCGTTCACATATACGTTAAAAATTATATTTTTAACGATACAATATTTATTTTAACACTTGGCTATTTCATATAGTTCATGCTTTCAATAAAAATGATATTTTTATTATTCAAACATTTTACTCAACACGTGAATATTTTATATAGTTCATTTACACATTAAAAATGATATTTTTAATGAATAAATATTTATTTCAGAAAATTTCGACATTATAACGGCGCGATATTAGAACCGGAGTAATGTCCTGATACTGGCTCGTGCCATACACAACAATCACAATCAATCCAAACAATCCCACAATCAATTCGCAGTCAATTTTACAACCACAATCCAAATTTCCACAATACAATCCAAACAAAAAACCACGGTTTGTACAATAAATAGCGTCAGGAGCTACTAAGCCCCGTCTATAACCTAGGATATATTTAACTGTAGTCTGCAAAATAATTTGAGTGAGAAGGTGTTCTCACATTGGGATCCACTCCGCCGTTGTTTTCTGATGCTCTGATTTGTTGTTCTGGTTCCAGAATTTGCAAATGAGCTCCAATCTTCACGCCATCTTTTTTTAGTTTAAACGCGTCATTCTGGACAACTTTCGCCTAATGGACTTTTTTCCCGAAAATGCTCTCATTCGCCAGAATTTGCAAAAAGACAATATATGGACTGCTGACTTTGGACGCGTTTTCTGAACAACCCCACAATCCAAAATATGACTTCTGTATACTCAAATCAAAGAGAAAATCGTGCTCTTCAATTTTGGCACTGTGGAGTTTTGGCCATAGGGGCTCGGTTTGGGAGATATGGGCTCGAGAAGGTCAGGGGCTTAAACGCGTAAACAAAAAATGTAAAAATCAGGTTTTTAAAGGGGAGGGGCCCCGCTAGTCGGAGCTAAGGGCTGAGAAGGTGGCGGCGGGGTGCTGGAGGGTCGACGGGAGGCACGGTTGGCTGGATGGTGGCCAACAGCGGCTTGAGTGGGCGGTTAAGGCTTGTGTTTCGGGTTTTAGGAGGAGAGAGGGAGAAAGAGGAGGAGTGACCAAGGGGGTTAGAGGGGGAGGCACGACGGAGGTCTGACCTCCAGCAGCGGCTGCGCAACCTGGAAGGGGTCCGACGGGAACGACGGGTGACGGGCTGTAGGTTTTTTTTTAATTTCAAGTGAGCGTTGACCGTAGGGGAAGAGAAAAAAGGGGGGTATTATATAAAATTTAATTATTATTTTATTCCTTTTTTAATTTCCATAAAGTTGAATTTTCATTCAAACTCCTAATCAACCCCAACTGTAACGACCTGGATTTTCGGTGACTTTGGTTATCGACATAAGCTCGATGTCGATAACCAAAACATCGAAAAATCCCGGTAATTAATGAAAGAAATTAGAAGGTGAGAATAGATAAGATAGAAACTTAGAATAGAAGAAGAAGAAGAACACAACATCAGAGTAACACGAACTTCATAGCGGAACGAATAACATATAATAGATAACATAACTTTGAAATATAACAGTTATGTATACAATAGCACTTATCAGAGTACAACACTTACAACACAGCGGAAATAACTATAGCTATATGATCTTGAAGCCTCCTGCTCCAAGCTCTCCAAGTATATCTGTAAAATCCTGACTACTTGACTGCCCGTACAAAATTGGACACCCAAGAGTTTTGGGAAAACAACAAAGTAAACTACTGGTCAGTCATGGGACTGGTGTGAGTAAAACAGTTTAAACAGGTATATGAACAAGTAAACGATATCTCATAAGACCACGCCGCAGAACGGAATGGGTTTTTCCCTTATGAGAATCCAAAATATCTTTATATCAAAAACCTTTTGATATTATAATAATGTCTATGTACAAATAGATATCAACTAGCAGAAACGCTTTCATCTCATGTTCTACATATATAGTAAAAAATCAAAATCGCAAGCACGTATTGGATAATGGATTTCCAACTATGACAAGGTATGGAACCACCTTCCGATCAGTGTACTCTAGAAACGATACACTGGAGTTCAACAAGAACATCTTGTAACTCAGCCACACATGACCGACCACTCATTTTGCTTGAGTGTATAGAATGTATATCACCAACGGTTGGGATCAGCAACCGTTCCCGTATATATATGGGACAGCATTGATAGATTTAAGAAACAAATGAATATTCTCTAGATAGGTGATTATACACCCTACTTCGGTGCGACCGACTTAGCCATGCTGCCTGCCCGATTTCTGTCATTTACCGGTTGATGAGGCTAGAAGCTACGCTTTATCATTACATCAGATTCACTTCGAATGCCACATTGTCAGATCCATCGAAAATCACTAATTGGCGTCTACAACAGTACGTTACGTGTTAGCTAAAGAAGTTTCCTTCTCCGCTTCCACTCTTGGTAAAGTTGAAGAAATCAATGTACGTGGTCTTTCTGAAAATACTCTGTCAGACATCCATCTTCATTCACTTAAAATGTCACATCGTCATACCCGCCAAATCACAAATTGACTTATCCAAAAATAACACGGGTATACAGCTAAGAGAAACGAATTCCTCTGCCACCAAACGTGAATACGTTTGAACAGATCAACTTACGCGATCTATTGGATATACTCTGTCAGACCTTCGTCTATACAAGTTGTCCTGGGACTGGACAAACCGAAGGTACTGTTCTGTACATCCATCTTAGTCATTGTTATCTAAGACTTATACAACAACCCTTGTATTTTACTCCGTCTTCAATTATCTTTGGCATATATGATTCGCAACGTGTATGCCAATACAGAGTGGTTCTTTGTATAATAATCCAACCGGTCTCTCCATATTAACAACGTTAAAATGGTCAGAAACTTCGATAGTCTGTGAGTTAACTATCGAAGAAAAACAAGTGTGCAAACAACAATATTATTTCCAGATGGAAATTATATCGATCAATCATCAACATATATCTATATATATATATATATATATATTCACATTGCCTTATCACTACACCATAATGGCCATTTGGCAACCCTTTTTTTTCACAATCGCCAACACTTATTTGTGTTGCAGTGTAATAACAATAATAAGCGTTGCTATATTAAAAAAGTGTCGCCAAAAATACATAATTATAATTTTTTTATTGGCAACGCTTATATGGGTTGTTAGCGCTGATTTCTAAGGGTAAAAACGTAAACTTCATTCCGTAACCCTATTTACCATGTGCCAATCGTTTGCCCAACGCTTATCCAAGAAGCGGCCGCCTAAATCGTATTATCCAAATCCGATTTCAGAGGACAAAAAAAGCAGCTTGCCGAAGATTCATCCGCGAGTAGATTTCAATCCCGTTCAGTCTCGATTTCAATCCAAATACGATTTCATTATCCAAGAAGCGGCCGCCTGAATCATTATCCAAATCCGATTTCAATCTCGATTTCAATCTCGTTCAGTCGCTTCAGGTATATTTTTATTTTATTTTTGCTCACTTAAATCTTGTTTTTGTTGATTTGTTTCTACGTGTCTCATCTTTGGTTATGTGGTCTGATTTTTGCATAATCAAGAACTAGAGAGATCATAATCGAAGATTTAATCGAGATCTCAAAAAGGGATAAAGTCGAGAGCTAACCCTAGGTGAGTGTATTCTCTTTTCTTTTGCATTAAGTCCTTTAGAGGCAGCAGATTTATGGATACGTTTACGGCAGGATCATTATAATAAAACGCAGAGGTTTGTTAGTGATATATGTGCCGATTTGGGTATTTTTGTGGGTTGATGTTGTATGGATCTGAATGCTATGACTGTTAAAAACAGTGGTTGGAAGTCATGCTTGTGGTGTTTAACTTTGAATAGAATGTTAGTTACTGAATATTTCTGTGTAAACATAAGTAGAAGCACAAAGGTATTATTTGGGGTATTCACAATAGGGTGGGGTATGAATACAATGAAATAAGGGGGATTAAATACTCTGACTCAATCGATTGTCTTGTGTATTGGATGCTTGGTTGTATTGCATGGTTGACTTTGTGCATTCGATTGACCACAGGTTTATATACATATGTTAAAAGACCAGTTAACAAATTGGGATAGACATGCATACCTATTGTATGGTTAACACTTGACCTGCTACTTATTTGTTTAAGCAGTAATACATTGGTGTTTGATTGATGAACACATGGTCTGAAGTATATATATTGGTTTACACAGTTATACATTTGTATATGATTAATAATCACACAACTTGCTATACCTATTTAGACAGTTTGATATGTCTGCTTTATATGAGAAATAAATGACCTGCTATATAAATGGTTAGTCAGTTTAGCATATATATCACATTAATAGCAAACACATGACTAGTTACATATTTATTCAGATCTTTTGGTGATAGGTGTATTGCTTAGTGACACATGGCCCATTTTGCATATCTGTTCATACAGTTTAAGGTGATGTATAATGATTTGATTAAAACTGTAAATATACTAGGGAATTGTACACTAAGTAATACACATTATAGATCTGAAACTGTTTGTATATGCCACCTGTTTTATAAATATTCGTTTGTTTTATAGAACAGTGAATAGCAGATAGATATTCATATCTTTATGTTACGCTCTCACAAACTCTGTGTGTGTGTATATGATACTCAATAAACTTCTGGCAATATATCATTTACATAACCCAAGTATAGATGATGCACGAGAATACATGTTCTTGTTATTTGTATGCTTTTTTTATACGAGTAAGAGCTCAAGACTAATAGGTCATGTACATGACGCAAGGTGTGTATTCTAAAATATTCACCTAGTCATCTGCAGCAATTCTTGAATGCATACATATATTCATGTTTTTGTTCCTTTAGTAATTCATAGGACTGCTTCAAGTAATGCTTTCGAATCTGAAGTCTTTAAAGTTTGATACAAAGTCATCTGCTGCTGTGAAGCTAGATGCGCGTGACACGCATGTTTGTGCTATTTTTTATTTATTCTTTTTTGAATGCTTTTCTTAGTGGTTTTTTTAAGAAAAAAAATACTATGGTATAATTTTTGTTACAGGAGTAAAGTATAATGGTATCAATAATTTGATGGAAATTAGAAACAAGGAAGAAGGTCGAAGGTATGTATATTAATTTTGGTGCCTATGAGATAACTTATTGATTCTAAACTGAACCTTTCAAGCTCAGTTTAGTTTGGAATCTGAACCGGAAGCCTCAGTTTCTAAACTGATTTATAAACTCGTTGTTGTCATTTGTAGTAGGTGACGATCATCGCATTTTTTGTTGGTTTCTCTGATTTTGAAAATGTACATTAGAGGTATTTTTAAGAGAAATAAACTCCACTAGGGTATTCCTTAAAGCGTCGTTTGCAGGTTAAGTTAAAATTGGGCATGTGAACCCAGTTTTCAGTCCACAGCAAATATAAATGCTTGCAGGTCAAGCCCGGTGATTTACAAGTTTAGGCTGAACCTATGTATTGTTAAGTCTGAATGTCTATTAGTTACTATCAAAAATCTTAATGGCATATCATGGTCAAGCAAATATTTGCGATATCTCTTTTGGCTGAGCCTGTGTTTTTGTTCTAGTTTTTTTCCCTTTTTTTTACTAATTTCAAATCATATCATATATATACCGAACTGCAGGTGGTAAGTATCCTGAAGAATATTTTCTTTCTTAGTATATAAAATCACTTATTAACTAATGGATTAACAATTGGTATAAAACATAATTTTTTCTTATGCATCTTGACTTTCTACAACTTGCATCAATCAAATGTTATGCTGATGCTGTTGCAAGGAGAATAAAAATTGGAAAGGATATTTGTTGACAGAAACAATGAGAAGCTCAAACTAATATGTTTACCACATTAAAAATCAGTATAAGCAAAGTCAAATGTATGCATACTGACACTTGTAAACCCTGACATCATCTGGTTATAGTTATATAACTTGCGGAGGAATACTGGAGCATGAACATGTACAAGACGGAGCAGTCTGATTCCAAGTGGGGGTGGTAGTCCTATTGCTAATGCTTAAATGATCAGTGGTCACCTTGGACAGTTGGACTCTCTATAGCTGCTTCACAACAAGTAATCAAATATTGCATTAAGAGTTATTTTTTATACAATTTGATGAATATACCCTATATAAATATGTCACTCTGATACAGTATATATTAATGTTACTTATCAGGCAAATGATATGTAAGTAAACAATAGCTCGGTAAATATCAACTCTTTTTCAAATCTATTTTTTATTTAGCTATGACGTTTGAGTTATTCCAACACTATGTTGCATGTGAAAACAGAACAAGTGTAAAATTATAATGCTCAAGAAAAAAGCAGTGACCCTGACATTTGAGTTATTCAAACGTTTGAGTTAATCGATGGGTTTGAAAGGTTAATGGAACCGATTAATTTGACTGGTTAGCAAGGATTAAATTTAACTAGTTCAGTTCAGTGATTGGTAGATGCACATATTTCAATCTATGAAATGGTTAACCGAACCATTATTTTTAATCGGTTAACAGTTTAAATTAATTGATTGTTTGGTTGACCGATCATGCTCACTCTTAGACATGATGCCTCTGAGTTGACCATGTGATTACATCTTCACCCAAGATATGACCATGCTTCGTCGTGTCATTCTCGAACAAGAGTAAGACTTCGTGATTTCCTACTAGTTGCAGATAGATCTAAAAATTTTGAGTGACCACAAGTAATTTTTTTCTTTTTCTTTTCATAAGCCATACATACATCCGTATGAGTGACCACAAGTAATTTTGGCTACAAAATGATGTTAAATAAAAGGGCTATTGATCCTAACTTTTTTGTCTGTGTGTATTAATTCTTAAATTATCTTCATACAGTATAAGCTAATTCCTATAAGCTTTATTAACTAATTCTTAAATTATCTTCATACAGTATAAGTAATAATGAGTCGTTCGGCATAGTTTAACTGCGCCTTAGGCTCAGTAATACTGAGTAGATCGGCGCAGTATTACTGAGCCGAATGGCTCAGTATTACTGAGCCGTCGAATGGCTCAGTATTACTGAGCCTAAGGCACAGTAAAACTGCGCCGATAATCCAAGTAACAATTTATCATATTTAAGCATTTTGCAACAATCACATACCCATTTTTGTAACATGTTATGTGTATACCTTTGTTTATATTTATCCTTCCATTTGGTAGTTTAAAAAGTGAAATCAGTTAACATGCCATTAGTTATTTTAATTTTACTGCCTCTCCAACGTTTATCATAATTGTAGGATCTATCAAAGCTTGAGATAAGGTCTGGGTTAAAATTTGTTTGCTCTATAATGCATAACCGAATATTTTAATTCACCATGATAATGAAGAGCTATGTTTCATATTTAAATATATAAACATTATGTCTGTTTTTACCACAACTTATATGCAGTTATGGACTTTCACATGTTATGTTCCTATGTAAGCTAATCTGTTTTTGTTCTTTCTCTCTTTAATCAACTCACTTTAGTTTTAAGGAAATATAGTCATACAAGACTTTAGAAGTTAGAACTGGCACAAAACCTGTGGTGAAGCACTTTAATATGATTTGATTTGGCAAGACATTTTGCAATAATCGTATGAAAAAAGGCTAGGTCATTAGTGTTTTCATTGCTTAAATCTTTTCCTTTAGCTCACTTATTGCATGTTTTATAAGTAATTAATATTGCTTTGTTTACTCTTTCTATTCTATACTGATTGATGTGGTATTTATATTTACCACTATATGCATAATTTCACACATTTTGATTACGCTACTTGTTCATTTTGCTCTTGCTTGGTCAGAGCAATTGAACCCCAATGCTATAACCGTTTTAGATATATTGATTTTTGAATTTATGTGTGACTTGCTTCGTTTCTGCATATTACTACTTTACAGTGTTTGCCAGTCAAAATTTGGAAGGACTAAAGTTAACATGTTTCAAACTAGATCAATAAATTAAAGAGTGGTCATTTTAGTCAGGTAAAGACAGCAGATTCTATTTTAGTCAGGTAAAGATAGCAGATTTCTTAATCAGTTCTATTTGATTTCTTAATCAGTTCTATTTTAGTCTAGTTGAAGGATATACTCATCAGATCAATTATTTATCCTATAGTTTTATTTTGGTTGCTAAGTTTTAATCTAGCAGCTAATTGTAAATTAACACAAGTTCCAATTTTCTATGGAAAGAAAAATAATAGTTAAATTCCGTAGTAAATAGTGCATTTAACCAAAAAATTGCGGTGAGCTGTAGTTGTAGGAAATGGGTTAGGTGAAGACTGAATTTGAACTAAAAATGTAAACAGAAGTGTAAGAATTGAATAAAGGACCGTGAATGTTGCCAGTTTCTTTCTTTGCAATGAAAGGTTTAAAAAAATACAAAGATGTATGCAAAGTTACTTGATTAAATTTGTGACTGAAATGTAAAACCAGAGTTGTATAATGTGAGACACTGTCTGCTTTATATAATAGACACCGTCCCTCGACCTTGATTCATTTTGTGGACTATCTACCTGTTAATGGTGTTGTTTGTCTTTAACCTGAGTCCCTGGGTTTACAGCAGGGTTTTACTCTGTTAAATTAAAGTTAAAATAAAATTATTTTTGGCATACATACATATGTTAACTGTCCTCCTAGTTAGTATACTTCTCAAATGGTCTGTTGTATTTTTGAGGGTAGAATGCCAGTATATAAATTCATTTGTATGTGCTTTTCGTATACCCGTGCATGCTTGTCTTGTTTTAGGTCTTTGTTGCACTTCAACCTTGCGCATATGCGCCACTGCATGTGTATTTTCTTTCAGTAATCAGAAGTATATGTTCCATTTGCTGAATAACCTTAAATTTGTATTAGAATTAAATTATTTTGTTTAGTGTTAACACACGATGCTATCATTATAATTCTGAAATGCTCGAATCACTTGTTGCTACCTTGGTAGTTCTAAAATCAGTTGCCTGAGTTGTTGTAGTGCTACATTTCAAAATCTGAAATTTAATAGGAGGCTGCACCTTACTTTGGACATGAACATGTACATAAGCTTTTATGTTAGGATAACTAAGTTTACACGTATTTTGCATTGATGCTTGGTTATCAGACCAAAACCCAAGTGCATATATTAGTATTTTTGTCATTTACTTGAACCCGCCAAGGCACCACTAGGATATTACTAGCACATACATGGTTCTGTTATTTCCTTCGAACTGCTTGAGTTAATACACTGTACATCTTTGCACAAGGTGCCAACTTATTTAGAAATGTCATCAAGGTGCCGACTTATTTAGAAATAACCATTGAACTTTGAAAAATAGGTGGAACCGTGTAATTCATCTACAATTTTGCACTTGGAATCTATATTTAATAGTGATTACATTTTGAGGCTGTTGTTGTTTATTTATTTTCTACAGATGTCCTCCTACTCAAGGCCTTCGACCGATTATCATGACTACTTCCTACGGTATTGTCCATCGGCCTATTCAGACGATTCAGACGATCCTACTCAAATTGTTTGCTCAGCCGAATCTCAGACACCAACTCCGTTTAGCGTCTACGAGAGAATAGAGTCGAGTTTAGAAAGAGATTTGGCATTATTAAGTGTTCAGAATGATATGGCATCGCCTACCAGATCGACCACACCTACAAGATTGCCACCCCTACCAACATGCTATGTTGAAGAAGCACAATCTCGAAGGTTGTTATGCCGTTGCAACATTGAACCAATATTCAGAACATGCTATTTAAATAAAAATGTTGGTCGCCGATATTTTATTTGTGCAAATACTGGAACTCTTAGAGATTGTGGATTCATCCACTGGATTGACGAACCATTATGTGATCGTGGTGTGGAATTTGCATTGGAGGTTCTTGAAGAAAACAAAAGGCTTAAAAAGGAGCTTAAATTGCAATATTTCATCGAGCTCAATAGACAAAAGATGTGTCAAAATTGAAAAGGTATGACTTTGAACTTATAACATTTTCTGCTATTTGAAACTTAATTGATGTTATTAAATTAAAAGCACACAGAAAGCAGTAGAAGAAGCAGAGAAAATGAGAAAAATTGGTGGTACAAGCTATGCAAATTTTTGGATGTATGGTTCGTTATATAGTTGGAGTTTCGTGTTTGGTACTTGTAGACTTCAAATATGAAAAACATCTTGCATTATGTTAATTCTGTATTGTTATTACTATGGAATCGGATATTGTATATTTATTAAATTTGGTATCTTTATGTATTGAATTTTTTTGTTAGTTCATACTTTGCTGTTATCATGAATATGGATTTTTTTTCCTTATTGATTTGGTTACATGTTGCTATGTTGAGATAATTCCATAGCTGAATGAATGCATATTAAAAAGAGCTTGTGCTATCTTATATACAAATATTAGCGTTGCATGTTACCAACGCTTATAAGTGTTGCGAATATAATATTGCCAACGCTTATAAGCGTTGTGAATGAATATTTGCCAACACATATAAGCGTTGCAAATGAATATTTGCCAGCGCATATAAGCGTTGGGAATGAATATTTTCCAACGCTTATATGCGTTGGTAATACATTGCCACGCCCCCATAGCAACGCTAATAAGTGTTGCGGAAATTGTTTGCGACAGTTATACTCGTTGGCAATCACCTGTTTTGGTGTAGTGTATTTTCTATGTTTAGAAAATATATATTATTAACACTGGAAAACGTTTCCATCTGCTTATTTACAAATCACTACTCTTCCCGCAACTATCAGTCCCTGACTGTGAACTAGTATGAGAACAATTCCCTAAGTATAAATCCCGAAGGCCGAAACCAACATCAGATAGACACTTAGAAAACCATTCAATTTACTAATCTCTAGTCAGTTCTAATTTTACTTAAATCTATTTGATTAACTCTGATTGATTAACTCTAATTGGTCAACCTTAATTAATTAACTCTAACTGGTTTTACTTGGTTTGACTAACTCCATTTATTAACTCGACTGACAAATTCAACTCGTTAACCTAACTTGATTTACTTATCTCGATTAACTGAACTAATCACTTTGATTAACTCGACTAATTCACTTTGGTTAACTTTAACCAATTCACTTACCTAGTTCACTTAACTCCTGTCGAATAAGCTATATTCGATAACTCCTCTAACTCTATTCGAATAAACTATATTCGATTAACTCATTTACTCTATTCGAATAAACTATATTCGATTAACTCCTTTGATTTAACTCTAATCGATTTACTCCATCGAATAAACTATATTCGATAACTCCTTCGATTTAACTAATATTCTATAACTCACTTCGATTAACTAATAATTGATAACTCCTTCGAATAAACTATATTCGATAATCTCCTATCGAATAAACGATATTTGATAATCTTCCCTTTCGATTTAACAAATCGATAACTCCTTCGATTTAACTAATCGATAACTCCTTTGTGTTTAACTCTATTCGAATAACTAATTCGAATCACTCTTATTTATTTAACTCTATTCGAATAACTAATTCGATAACTCTATCTAACTCCATTCGCTTGACTCTAGATCGCAGCGATCACAATGGTTACGCCTGATTCCCTCAGGAAACATCCGATCGCCGTAGGCTATTTACAGCCCTGCGAATTACGCTAGCAGTCGTACGAAATGGCAACTCATTTGGATTAACACTTATTTGATTAACTCTAACTGATTAGCTCTAATTTGTTAACTCTAACTGATTAACTCTAACTGGTTAGCTCTAATTGGTTAACTCTAACTGATTAACTCTATTCAACTAACTCGACTCGACTAACCCCTTTCGAATAGCATATTCGTTTTACTAACTTTCGAATACCATATTCGATTTACTTTATTCACTTTATAAAGATTTCCTTTTTAACAACGTTTTATTCATTTGAAAATATTTACTTTTAAATAACAGTTCTACACTTAAAAAATGTTTACCTTTTTATAACGTTTCCTTTTCAATTCTATTTGTAAATGGTTTACAAATATTTCCTTTTCAAATTTATTCTTGAAATATTCTAACTCCTTAAATTCTCTAAAAAATTCGCCATAACCTCCTTTGTAACGGGAGCATCGGGAAAATCCCCAAACCCGCCACACAGGCCTTTCCATAAAAAGAAAATTGTTTGAAATTATTTCCTTTTTAAATATCTCCTCTTTATAAATATTCGAATTTATAAATATTTCTTATTTATAAATATTCCAGTTTATAGATATTCTGTTTTCAATATCACTTTGAAAATCTCCTTTTTCCATATTCTGGTATTTCTTATGGTATTTAACGCACCATATAACAATGATAAATATCGTCTCAACACACATGATCAATGTCAGATTATATATCACAATATATATAAATCACAGTAAAATAACTGTTGAGGAATCCAGTTGGATTCCTCCAACCTGTTTACCTGCATCACAGAGGTTAGACAATACGATTAACATCGATTTCACTTCGATGTGAAATACTCTGATAAACAAAATCGACATATAAATGTTTAACGGTTTATATATATATATATATAATTTCTACTAACTGTCTAGCAGTTCAATCAATCAACCAACACACAGCAATCAGACAATTTTAACAGTTCTAAAAATACAACATGAAAATATAAACTGTTCAGAGTTGGTGAGTTTTACTCACATTTGCAGTTCATCGTTAAAGAACGATAAACTGTTTTGTTTTGATTTGATTCTAACAATTTATTTCGCCATAAATTCAAATGAGCTCGAATCCACTTCCAGTCAGCTTCAGTGTGTAGCTCTCGTCCATACGATCCCAAGCAACTTACGGTTCATCAATCTGATATCGTATGTAGAAGATATACATTTTTAAAGTTTGTACACTATAAATATTTAACCTAACTTGAGTCATATAAATTAAATGGGCCTCACCCTTAAATTTCTTGGCCCGTTAACACATTAGTAAGTCAACTGTAAAACCTTCCAGCCCATCCTCCTTTTGAATAAAGCTCCTCCTCTTTGAATAAAGCCCCTCCTCTTTGAATAAAGCCCATTGAATAAAGCCCATCCTCTTTAAAAAAAAGCCCATCCTCTTTGAACAAAAACCCCAGCCCATTAACTCTAAAGCCCAGACCCCTCATACGCACCCGTATACGTATATGGTATCCCCTCCGTATTCTTCCTGAACGAACAAAATCCGTGGCTCCTCCATTTCCGTTGCTTCCTCCCTCCAGAACTCTTCTTCCAGTCCATAAAAATCCACACAACAATTACCAATGTCCTCCTCTTCTCGAGACTGACCTCCTCCACGCCTCCACTTCTAACTCACGCCCGCCTCCGCCGTGCGGTTCCAGGGATCCACAGCACTCCTCCATGAAAACTGCGACATGTTTTAATTCGGAAAACCCCAACTTTTTGCCTACAGATCCCATTCGATCTCAAGAACCCCAAAATACAACTAAATTCATGTATTGATCACCACAGCCATAGAAAAGTCGAACCCTAGGTTCACTGGCTCGAGATGGAGTTGAAGAAACTCGCGTCGCACTTCCCATAACAGCTACCAGATCGAAGACAATCTCCACCGCAACCCATTCATACATATAAAATGATTTATACTATTTTATTTCACTTTTATTTTGATTTCCTTTTGTTGCCATTTCTTTTCCTGTAAACAAATGAGAACGGGGGAAAAAAAAAGAGGAAGTTGACTTCTGAATTAGGTCTTAAGGAAAGAAGGGGGGTATTTATAATAGGATAAAATATCTAGATTTTTTTTTATTATTATTATATTCGTTTCACCTTCTAAAATTCCGTGTGATCACACACGATACTCAAAAATCACCAAACTGGACGTGTAGCTACAGTTCGACATTACGGTCCCAACGAAACTAGTATCGTCGAATTCCGACTTCGTATGCTCACACAACGTATTTTTAACCATCAAAATACTGACTGTTTTACACTCTAAAAATCCGTACGGCCACACAGTGACTCTAAAAATCACGAAACTGGAAATCTAACAACTATTTGATATTGCGGATCCAACAAAACTTGTTTCGTCGAATTCCGACTTCGTATGCTCACACAGCGTATTTTTAACTGTCGAAAACTAACTGTTTCTCACTCTAAAAATCCGTACGACCACACAGTGACCCTAAAAATCACGAAACTGGAAATCTAACAACTATTTGACATTGCGGATCCAACAAAATTAGTTTCGTCGAATTCCAACTTCGTTTGCAAAAGTGGCTATTTTTAAAGCTCTAAATAGCCTATTTAAATATATAAATATATTTAAATAAAATTACATTAAATATTTAAAATTAAATATTAACGTCTATATTCACAGTGGAATACCATACAGATCTACTGGGATTTATAACTTGATATTTCCAATCTGGGTCAACCCGATATTCGATTTATATTGAAATCCCTTTTAAAAATATAAATAATTCCTTTATAAATTATAAAGGAATTCCACAGCGACTTTTCTGAAATTTGATTTGGACGTAACTCAAAATCTACACGATGAAATCCCGATTTTTCTCTTCCACTAGAAAAATATCCTTCACCAGCTCCATACGTTTCTTGTCACACAGAAATCCGGCTTAAAACGAATCCTGTACATTCAGTTGAAGTTCAAATCGCCAAATCGCGAACTGCAGCGCCATTTCAAGCTCTGTTTTATTATATTATAATTCTACGTTCAAACTGACGTCGATTGAATATATTCGTCAATATAATTCAACTCTAAGCTGAATAAAATCTTAGGGATGGCCCAGTTCCCAGAATATTGTGATTTCCAATATTTTTTATTATTTCTGAATTAAATATATTATTCTATTATTTAATTTAATTAAATATTCACTATAATTTAATTTACGACGATTAAATTCCCTAAATCACTATTTATATAATTAAATAAATTAATTATAATACCTCTGACAATGCGGGTCATTACAATCTTTCCCACTTAAAATAATTTCATCCTCGAAATTGCTAAGTTAGAGGACGACCCTATCTATTTGGTAAAAGCTTATCGATTTACCCCTTATCTCGGGTTTCAACTGAACCAACTAATATCGATTTCAATATTAATTCCTTCCGACTAACTAAAATTTTCAAAAATTCTGAAAATTTTCTAACACTTTAAATTTTCGGAAAATTTCACCATAACCTCCTTTGTAGAGCCCTATCGGTAAAACCACAACTCGCCTCTCTAGGCCTTCTCCAACCCAAAAGAAAATCAAACAGCCAAGCGGCTTGCCAATTCGGCTCATAAATCCCAAACTCATATAAAATATAAACTTGTACCTTTTTGTCGGGCATATCATTATATCCCTTACATCTGCTGCTAATTCAGCATATACAAATGCCTTTTCAATCAAACTCCAATAAATTTCATCTCCAACACAAACATTCGCATATATCCAAGTCGAATTCACTTTCAGATTATCCTCTAATCAAATCCAATTTCATTTAACTTAGTCAAAGTTAAATTCTAATTTATTATTCCCTTTCACTATTTTAATCCATTTAACTTCATACGTTAAATTTTAAATTTTAAATTTCAAATTTCAAATTCCTAGGTTTATTTCAAATCAATTTGAAATCATAATACCTATTCAAAACCTTTGAATTTCTAAACACTTATTTTCTCAAAACAATTCAAATCAAAATCTCTGGTAGTAATCCACCACTTAGAACTCGAAAATCACACCGATGATACTGCGCAGTCATCATCGGAATTATTTTCCAGCGACCCAAGTGATTTCAATACTATATCATTTCAAAACCCTTACTAAATACATCCATTTTGGAAACATCACAAAATCTCCCAGGAACTTAAAATTTCCTTATTTTAATTCCATGTCTGATTTAAATTCATATTTAATTCATCTTATTTCATATACTTAACTTATATGAATTCTGATTGGTTATATATAACCATTTCGCATGTTATAATCTTATCTGATTAAAATCACAACCAACACATCTTATATATGATAATATATCACATATCCATACTGTGTCAGTCCATCGTATTCAAGTGTTTATTTACTCCTACCGATACAGTGGATCAAACTGATCGACTAGAACTCATAAACAACTCAGCCGATGAATCTCCACAATATAAAACCATTTTATATCAAATACAAATACGCACTCGTATATATATACACTCAAACTCAATCTAGGGTATTACTAACCCTATCTCTACCGAGTCACACCACAGAGCCAAGGTAACTCTTAACTTAAGCTTTGATACCAACTGTAACGACCCGGATTTTCGGTGACTTTGGTTATCGACATAAGCTCGATGTCGATAACCAAAACATCGAAAAATCCCGGTAATTAATGAAAGAAATTAGAAGGTGAGAATAGATAACATAGAAACTTAGAATAGAAGAAGAAGAAGAACACAACATCAGAGTAACACGAACTTCACAGCGGAACGAATAACATATAATAGATAACATAACTTTGAAATATAACAGTTATGTATACAATAGCACTTATCAGAGTACATCACTTACAACACAGCGAAAATAACTATAGCTATATGATCTTGAAGCCACCTGCTCCAAGCTCTCCAAGTATATCTGTAAAATCCTGACTACTTGACTGCCCGTACAAAATTGGACACCCAAGAGTTTTGGGAAAACAACAAAGTAAACTCCGGGTCAGTCATGGGACAGGTGTGAGTAAAACAGTTTAAACAGGTATATGAACAAGTAAACGATATCTCATAAGACCACGCCGCAGAATGGAACAGGTTTTTCCCTTATGAGAATCCAAAATATCTTTATATCAAAAACCTTTTGATATTATAATAATGTCTATGTACAAATAGATATCAACTAGCAGAAACGCTTTCATCTCACGTTCTACATATATAGTAAAAGATCAAAATCGCAAGCACGTATTGGATAATGGATTTCCAACTATGACAAGGTATGGAACCACCTTCCGATCAGTGTACTCTAGGAACGATACACTGGAGTTCAACAAGAACATCTTGTAACTCAGCCACACATGACCGACCACTCATTTTGCTTGAGTGTATCGAATGTATATCACCAACGGTTGGGATCAGCAACCGTTCCCGTATATATGGGACAACATTGATAGATTTAAGAAACAAATGAATATTCTCTAGATAGGTGATTATACACCCTACTTCGGTGCGACCGACTTAGCCATGCTGCCTGCCCGATTTCTGTCATTTACCGGTTGATGAGGCTAGAAGCTACGCTTTATCATTACATCAGATTCACTTCGAATGCCACATTGTCAGATCCATCGAAAATCACTAATTGGCGTGTACAACAGTACGTTACGTGTTAGCTAAAGAAGTTTCCTTCTCCGCTTCCACTCTTGGTAAAGTTGAAGAAATCAATGTACGTGACCTTTCTGGAAATACTCTGTCAGACATCCATCTTCATTCACTTAAAATGTCACATCGTCATACCCGCTAAATCACAAATTGACTTATCCAAAAATAACACGGGTATACAGCTAAGAGAAACGAATTCCTCCGCCACCAAACGTGAATACGTTTGAACAGATCAACTTACGCGATCTATTGGATATACTCTGTCAGACCTTCGTCCATACAAGTTGTCCTGGGACTGGACAAACCGAAGGTACTGTTCTGTACATCCATCTTAGTCACTGTTATCTAAGACTTATACAACAGCCCTTGTATTTTACTCCGTCTTCAATTATCTTTGGCATATATGATTCGCAACGTGTATGCCAATACAGAGTGGTTCTTTGGATAATAATCCAACCGGTCTCTCCATATTAACAACGTTAAAATGGTCAGAAACTTCGATAGTCTATGAGTTAACTATCGAAGAAAAACAGGTGTGCAAACAACGATATTATTTCCAGATGGAAATTATATCGATCAATCATCAACATATATCTATATATATATTCACATTGCCTTATTTTCTATGTTTAGAAAATATATATTATTAACACTGGAAAACGTTTCCATCTTCTTATTTACAAATCACTACTCTTCCCCCAACTATCAGTCCCTGACTGTGAACTAGTATGAGAACAATTCCCTAAGTATAAATCCCGAAGGCCGAAACCAACATCAGATAGACACTTAGAAAACCATTCAATTTACTAATCTCTAGTCAGTTCTAATTTTACTTAACTCTATTTGATTAACTCTGATTGATTAACTCTAACTGGTCAACCTTAATTAATTAACTCTAACTGGTCAACCTTAATTAATTAACTCTAACTGGTTTTACTTGGTTTGACTAACTCCATTTATTAACTCGACTGAAAAATTCAACTCGATTAACCTAACTTGATTTACTTATCTCGATTAACTGAACTAATCACTTTGATTAACTCGACTAATTCACTTTGGTTAACTTTAACCAATTCACTTAACTAATTCACTTAACTCCTGTCGAATAAGCTATATTCGATAACTCCTCTAACTCTATTCGAATAAACTATATTCGATTAACTCATTTACTCTATTCGAATAAACTATATTCGATTAACTCCTTTGATTTAACTCTAATCGATTTACTCCATCGAATAAACTATATTCGATAACTCCTTCGATTTAACTAATATTCTATAACTCACTTCGATTAACTAATAATCGATAACTCCTTTGAATAAACTATATTCGATATTCTCCTCTCGAATAAACGATATTCGATAATCTTCCCTTTCGATTTAACAAATCGATAACTCCTTCGATTTAACTAATCGATAACTTCTTTGTGTTTAACTCTATTCGAATAACTAATTCGAATCACTCTTATTTATTTAACTCTATTCGAATAAGTAATTCGATAACTCTATCTAACTCCATTCGCTTGACTCTAGATCGCAGTGATCATAATGGTTACGTCTGATTCCCTCAGGAAACATCCGACCGCCGTAGGCTATTTACAGCCCTGCGAATTAGGCTAGCAGTCGTACGAAATGGCAACTCATTTGGATTAACACTTATTTGATTAACTCTAACTGATTAGCTCTAATTTGTTAACTCTAACTGATTAACTCTAACTGGTTAGCTCTAATTGGTTAACTCTAACTGATTAACTCTATTCAACTAACCCCTTTCGAATAGCATATTCGTTTTACTAACTTTCGAATACCATATTCGATTTACTCCCTTCGAATACCATATTCGATTTACTTTATTCACTTTATAAAGATTTCCTTTTTAACAACGTTTTATTCATTTGAAAAGATTTACTTTTAAATAACGGTTCTACACTTAAAAAATGATTTGCTTTTTATAACATTTCCTTTTCAATTCTATTTGTAAATGGTTTACAAATATTTCCTTTTCAAATTTATTCTTGAAATATTCTAACTCCTTAAATTCTATGAAAAATTCGCCATAACCTCCTTTGTAACGGAAGCATCGGGAAAATCCCCAAACCCGCCACACAGGCCTTTCCATAAAAAGAAAATTGTTTGAAATTATTTCCTTTTTAAATATCTCCTCTTTATAAATATTCGAATTTATAAATATTTCTTATTTATAAATATTCTAGTTTATAAATATTCTATTTTCAATATCACTTTGAAAATCTCCTTTTCCCATATTCTGGTATTTCTTATGGTATTTAATGCACCATATAACAACGATTAATGTCGTCTCAACACACATGATCAATGTCAGATTATATATCACATTATATATCACAATATATATAAATCACAGTAAAATAACTGTTGAGGAATCCAGTTGGATTCCTCCAACCTGTTTACCTGCATCACAGAGGTTAGACAATACGATTAACATCGATTTCACTTCGATGTGAAATACTCTGATAAACAGAATCGACATATAAATGTTTAACAGTTTTTATATATATATATATATAATTTCCACTAACTGTCTAGCAGTTCAATCAATCAACCAACACACAGCAATCAGACAATTTTAACAGTTCTAAAAATACAATATGAAAATATAAACTGTTCATAGTTGGTGAGTTTTACTCACATTTGCAGTTCATCATTAAAGAACGATAAACTTTTTTGTTTTGATTTGAATCGAACAATTTATTTCGCCATAAATTCAAATGAGCTCGAATCCACTTCCAGTCAGCTTCAGTGTGCAGCTCTCGTCCATACGATCCCAACACAACTTACGGTTCGTCAATTTGATATCGTATGTAGAAGATATACATTTTTAAAGTTTGTACACTATAAATATTTAACCTAACTTCAGTTATATAAATTAAATGGGCCTCACCCTTAAATTTCTTGGCCCGTTAACACATTAGTAAGTCCACCGTAAAACCTTCCAGCCCATCCTCCTTTTGAATAAAGCTCCTCCTCTTTGAATAAAGCCCCTCCTCTTTGAATAAAGCCCATTGAATAAAGCCCATCCTCTTTGAATAAAAACCCTGGCCCATTAACTCTAAAGCCCAGACCCCTCATACGCACCCGTATACGTATGTGGTATCCCCTCCGAATTCTTCCTGAATGAACAAAATCCGCAGCTCCTCCATTTCCGTTGCTTCCTCCCTCCAGAACTCTTCTTCCAGTCCATAAAAATCCACACAACAATTACCAATGTCCTCCTCTTCTCGAGACTGACCTCTTCCACGCCTCCACTTCCAACTCGCGCCCGCCTCCTCCGTGCGGTTCCAGGGATCCGCAGCACTCCTCCATGAAAACTGCGACATGTTTTGATTCGGAAAACCCCAACTTTTTGCCTACAGATCCCATTCGATCTCAAGAACCCCAAAATACAACTAAATTCATGTATTGATCACCACAGCCATAGAAAAGTCGAACCCTAGGTTCACTGGCTCGAGATGGAGTTGAAGAAACTCGCGTCGCACTTCCCATAACAGCTACCAGATCGAAGACAATCTCCACCGCAACCCATTCATACATATAAAATGATTTATACTATTTTATTTCACTTTTATTTTGATTTCCTTTTGTTGCCATTTCTTTTCCTGTAAACAAATGAGAACGGCGGAAACAAAGAAGAGGAAGTTGACTTCTGAATTAGGTCTTAAGGAAAGAAGGGGGGTATTTATAATAGGATAAAATATCTAGATATTTTATTTTTATTATTATTATATTCGTTTCACCTTCTTAAAGTCCGTGTGATCACACACGATACTCAAAAATCACCAAACTGGACGTGTAGCTACAGTTCGACATTACGGTCCCAAAGAAACTGGTCTCGTCGAATTCCGACTTCGTATGCTCACACAACGTATTTTTAACCATCAAAATACTGACTGTTTTACACTCTAAAAATCCGTACGGCCACATAGTGACTCTAAAAATCACGAAACTGGAAATCTAACAACTATTTGATATTGCGGATCCAACAAAACAGGTTTCGACGAATTCCGGCTTCGTATGCTCACACAGCGTATTTTTAACTGTCGAAAAACTGACTGTTTCTCACTCTAAAAATCTGTAGGACCACACAGTGACTCTAAAAATCACGAAACTGGAAATCTAACAACTATTGACATTGCGGATCCAACAAAATTAGTTTCGTCGAATTCTGACTTCGTTTGCAAAAGTGGCTATTTTTAAAGCTCTAAATAGCCTATTTAAATATATAAATATATTTAAATAAAATTACATTAAATATTTAAAATTAAATATTAACGTCTACATTCACAGTGGAATACCATACAGCTCTAATGGGATTTATAACTTGATATTTCCAATCTGGGTCAACCCGATATTCGATTTATATTGAAATCCCTTTTAAAAATATAAATAATTCCTTTATAAATTATAAAGGAATTCCACAGCGACTTTTCTGAAATTTGATTTGGACGTAACTCAAAATCTACACGACGAAATCCCGATTTTTCTCTTCCACAAGAAAAATATCCTTCACCAGCTCCACACGTTTCTTGTTACACATAAATCCGGCTTAAAACGAATCCAGTACATTCAGTTGAAGTTCAAATCGCCAAATCGCGAACTGCAGCGCCATTTCAAGCTCTGTTTTAATTATATTATAATTCTACGTTCAAACTGACGTTGATTGAATATATTCGTCAATATAATTCAACTCTAAGCTGAATAAAATCTTAGGGATGGCCCAGTTCACAGAATATTGTGATTTCCAATATTTTTTATTATTTCTGAATTAAATATATTATTCTATTATTTAATTTAATTAAATATTCACTATAATTTAATTTACGATGATTAAATTCCCTAAATCACTATTTATATAATTAAATAAATTAATTATAATACCTCTGACAATGCGGGTCATTACACCAACGACTGTCGTTCCTAGCGTAATATCCTCATTCCGGACACAATGAGATATTTTTCATAAGCCAATTCGACTGTTTTTAATAGTTTTTATCAAAATTAAAATATAAATTAATATAATTTTCAAAATTGATTTCAACGTACATTTTAACTTATCAGAGCCACATACTGACTCAAAAAATTCCAGAAAAATAAATCTAGCTAAGTTTTGATGATACGGTCCTAATAATTTTGTCGAATTTGAAGACCGTTTGAAAAATGGTCATTTTCCAGTCGATTAAATTCAAAATGAATTGATCAAACGCATTTAAATTCACCACGCTCACATATCAATTTCGAAAATTATGAAAATTGGAATCTAGCAATAATTTGACATTACAGATCCAACAAAAGTGGTTTCATTGAAAATGGAGGTCGTTTGCAAAATGACTATTTTTAAGGGCCATATATTTTATATTAAAATATAAAAAAATTCCATAGCGACTATTTTAAATTTTAAACTAGACATAACTTTCAATTTATATTATGAAATCTTAGTTTCTTATATTCGTTAGAAAGATATTATTAAACAGATTCAAATATTTCTGGTTTTACTGAACTCCAATTTATTTTGAATCATGTACATTCATTTGAAATTTGAAATCGAATTTTCAAATTATCGCGCCATTTCAGGATCGTTTTATAATTAAAATAAATTTATTCGTTCTAACTTCAATTTAAATAAATTTTTAGTCGTTATTATTTAAAAAAAAATCATTTTAAATATTCAAAATCCATAAAAATAGCTAGAATAAAATTTTAAAATTGGTTCTGAAAATTCGGGTTGTTACATTCTCCCCCACTTAAAATCTTTTCGTCCTTGAAAAGGAACGGAGCTGAAAGTTGTTTAACTAACCAACTTAACTTTCATTCTGGCTTTCATTCTTCAACTTTTCATTTTCTAAGAATTTATTAATTTCTCAAAAATTTAGCTAACACCCTAAATTTTCGAAAAAAATCACCATAACCTCCTTTGTACGGGGAGACCTTTAAAACCGCAACTTGCCTCACAGGGCTCTCATCAATCCAAAAGAAAAGAAAAAGCCAAGTGGCTAGCCAATTGACTCATAAAATCATCAAGGCCCAAGAAATACAGTAGACATGTAACTATTTGTCGGGTATACAATTTTATTCCTCTTCTTAGTTTCCATGTTATAACCTGTACATTATATATACATGTACATATATGCAATTTCAATCAACTTTCAATTCAATTCAATATTTGATTCGATTTTGCTAAATTTACCTTTCATTTACATATTGGTTAAATTAATTATCATTCCAATATTTTCATTAGTTAAACTAATAATCAACACAACCAGCAATCAATTTGTCAATTAGCTTTTCAAATATATAACTTTATACATACTCAAAAATCTGATTTCAAGACCAAATCACAAACAATAATTCTACCTAAGTTTTGGTTTTCACAGCAGTCGATTGGAAATACATAGATATCCCATTTTCGAGATTCGAACATAAATACTGATTATGGCACGCCAACATCAGAGTCATGCCCGGGCGACTAGCGTGTGATTCCACATCAATCTAGTATATTTGAGACTTCAAATACACGTGGATCAGACATATATTAATATTTCTATATACCTGATAGTCCAAAATCAATTTAAAATAAAATACTCACATACGTATAAAAAGGTTTAAAATTTCAAAACAAAATTTGTTTCCAATTTTAACACTCTTAGAACTCATTCTGGGATACTACTGATCCCATCTCTAATGAGTCATTCTTATTGGATATTACTACTCCAATCTCTGATGAATTCTTTCGTTTGGTTATAACATGTCTTTTTCTCAAGCTCTGTAAACCGAAAGCTCTGATACCGCGCTGAAACGACCCAAACTCGCCCTTACGGGAAAGCCCGGATTGAGTTGAGAACACGACCAATCAAAATACAAACAATAGAACATTTCATTGCTACTATAACAATTACATCAGAGTACAAGATATCAGAGCATGAATAAATAATATACATTGGAACAATATCAGAGATTTAAATTACAATGTAGCGAAAAAGTAATACATAACACAACTGAAAGAAATACGTGGATACAAAGCTTTCCGAATATAGTTCCAGCTGTAAATCCAGGATCCTGTAAAATAGAAATCTGCAAAACCAAAACTACTAGCTAACCGTGTGGAAAATAAGGGCTCCCAGAGTTTTGGTTAAAACAATAAACTCCAGTTAAGTCATGGGACTGGTGTGAGAACTAAAATAGTTATTTAAAACTTTACTTTATAAATAAAGTAAATCAAGGGACCACGCCGTATAACATGGAATAAGTTTTCTCCCAAGTATACCAGTGCATAGAATAGTTTATAAGTAGCGCATTGCTTTTCGAAAAATGAAGCTATCATAAGACTCAGGTCCCATCACACAATGCAACGCAAGCCGGAGGATAGAGTTTTACCTTATAATAGCCAAACATGTTTAGCACGTTTAAAACAAAAATCATTTGATACTACTATAGGTGTATAGTGTCAAAACAACTTCAATATAAATGTATCAATCATAGACGACATAGTACCCCATTCTACTATGTCGCCACACTAGTTCTGCGATTAAAACCGAAATGTCACGTAATGGAAATTGGATTCCATCTATGAGTCGAGGCAAGGAATCATCCTCACCGGCTTCAAGAAAGGGCACTCAGAGTTTAGGTTAAAACAATAAACTCCAGTTCAATCATGGGACTGGTATGAGAACTAAAACAGTTATTTAAAACTTTACTTTAGAAATAAAGTAAATCAAGGGACCACGCCATATAACACGGAATATGTTTTCTCCCAAGTATGCCCATGCGTAAAATAGTTTATAAATAGCGCAATGATTTTCGAAAAATGAAGCTATCATAAGACTCAGGTCCCATCACATAATGCAACGCAAGCCGGAGGATAGAGTTTTACCTTATAATAACCAAACATGTTTAGTACGTTTAAAACAAAATTCATTTGATACTACTATAGGTGTATAGTGTCAAAACAACTTCAATATAAATGTATCAATCATAGACGGCATAGTACCCCATTCTACTATGTCGCCACACTAGTTCTGCAATTAAAACCGAAATGTCACGTAATGGAAATTGGATTCCATCTATGATTCGAGGTAAGGAATCATCCTCACCGGCTTCAAGACACTCTAACAAATGCCCCAGGATCCCCCGCAGTGAACCCTGGTTAGCAGTAGGGTCGGTCCACCCTTACGTTTGTTGATTAATATTCCAGAACACATGTTTGCCGGTCTTATCGGACCTATCCATCGGCCCCGTAGTCACCGATATATCCGAGGCGCCTCGCAATACATCATCCACGCAGGTAAAAATAAATAAATGTCTGGGCTCCATACTGTAACAACCCGAATTTTAATAACATGTTAAAACCGTAAATCAAGGCAGAATTAAATTTTAAAATAAGAATCAATGGAAACGGGTTACGCCATTGCGTTCGTCTCAAAATTTTACATGAAATAGAGTCCGAGTTTTCAAAAATCGGAGTTCGTATGACCAAATTATGACCTCTAGAAGTTTCAGAGATTTTCAGAATCAAAGACAGCTCGAAATTCGAATTCAAACCCCGCAGTAGGCAGGGCGGGAAAACTCCCGCCCATAGACCAGGTCGACCAGGGGGTCGACCATAGTGTCGACCTGGGGGTAGACCTGCCTCCCGAGCCCACTTCCTGAACCTGATGCATCTGATGTATTCGACCTCCTTTTCTGTCCAGATTCGTCTGCCCAATCCTATATAAACTCACCCCTAGCCTCATTCTCTCCACACCATTTCATTCTGTCCTTATGCTGCTTCTGAAATAATTAAATTAAAGAGAGAATGGCTACTTCTTCGTCATGACAACATCTAGGAATTGCAAATTGGGGGTTTTCAACTAGAACAAGACTAAACAAATAGAGATTCAACAACTGCAACAACCGTTTCTAGAATCAAATCTCTGCACTCTAATTCTCGATCCTCTCTCTGTAAGTTCTAGTTACTTTGAGATTGAAACTTGTTAAATTTGATATGGACATGGAATAAAATTAAATTGGACCTAAGCTAGATTATCTATTTGGATCTGTTCTTATCTCTTCTTGAATCTATGATTTTGGGTTATTTCTGATCGACTGAATCATGCCCATTCATGTTATTGGACCTAGTTTATTATTCAAACGCTAGATTATAACATAAATTCTTGGATCTTGACTTGTGGAAATATTTCTATTTGGGGCCTATTCATGTTGTAAATCAAATTCTTTCATGTCTATAAACCTTAATATGCCTATGAGACTATGGACATAAGGTTTTGCCTATGACTTTGATGAAGGACATAAGACTATGCCTATGACTGTGAACATAAGACTATGCCTATGACTGTGAACATAAGACTATGCCTATGACTGTGAACATAAGACTATGCCTATGACGGTGAACGTAAGACTGTTGCCTATGACTATGACAAGGACAATTGTGGCTAATCAACTATGACTCTTGACTATGAGAATTATTACCTATGATTATGAACATAAGGCCATTATCTATGACCATGACTTTGAAACTATTACTGTTAATTGCCTATGACTATTGCCTAGAACTATTTTGGATAATTAACCATGACTATTGTGATTAATCGCTTAGGGTTCTTAATTATGAGATTTCTACCTATGACCATGACTATGACTATTGGGGTTAATTACCTGGGACTATTATAGTTGATTGAAACCCATGTTGTATACTGAATTTGCAGTTTGTTGGATCTCATACCGAGGGTGTGACTTGCTTAGTTTATTCGCTATTATGTACACCGAAACCATTGGATCCATTATCCTTGTATGTGGCTTGCTTTCGCATGCCTATTCTTTTATGTCAGCGTTTACCATGACTATCGTCTTATCTTGCTAGATTTGAAATCCTTTATGCCAGTGATGTTGTAACCAATTATCTCAATTTATGTCATGCTAGTCTTGTAACCCCTTTTATCGCTTTATGCTCGTCCCTTTTTGCCTATCATAGTTTTGATGTTATTCCCTTTATTCTGAGGTTTGGGTTTTATTTGTAGTATGGATTGGTTCACGTTTACGTGCGATGGGAATATGATTTGGGTATAATAGGCAAAACATGAATTGGTTATGAACATGAATTATGAACCTGATAAAAGGCAAAACTTGAAACATGAACGTTGTTATAACTTGAATCTGGATATGGACACGAACTTGACATCGACTTGACATGAAACTTACCTTGAAAACTTAACACGAACTTGACATGAAACTTGAACATGGTCATGACGCTTAGAATGAACTTGAAAATGGCCAACTCGAGGTTGGGTTGAGTTTGCAATGTGAATCTGCCCGGAACCGCCCGGCAAATCCAGTTACTGCAAACAATAGGATCCAATGTGGGTAGTTGGTCATATCGCACTTGAAAACCCAAGGTCAGACTGAGTTGTGGTGTAAATCTGCCCGGAACCGCCCGGCGTATCCAATGACCACGGTAACAAGATGATGACAAGGTAGGCATCTGGAACCGAGGTCAGACTGGTAAGTCCTAGTGACTTTGTGGGTAGTTACCTTGTCATCATCCTTATGTTTACTTTCAATTTATACGTGTCATGTTACTTTTACTTGTTTCTATGCTGTTGAATGTGGGTAGTTACCTTATGACAATGTGGGTAGTTACATTGTCATCATCCTTATGTTTACTTTCAATTTATACATGTCATGTTACTTTTACTTGTTTCTATGCTGAAAGTACCTTGTCATCATCCTTATGTTTACTTTCAATTTATACGTGTCATGTTACTTTTACTTGTTTCTATGCTGAAAGTCACTAGGACTTACCAGTCTGACCTCGGTTCCAGATGCCTATCTTGTCATCATCTTGTTACCGTGGTCACTGGATACGTCGGGCGGTTCCGGGCAGATTTACACCACAACTCAGTCTGACCTCGGGTTTTCAAGTGTGATATGACCAACTACCCCCATTGGATCCTATTGTTTGCAGTAACTGGATTTGCCGGGCAGTTCCGGGCAGATTTACATTGCAAACTCAACCCAACCTCGAGTTGGCCATTTTCAAGTTCATTCTAAGCGTCATGACCATGTTCAAGTTTCATGTCAAGTTTGTGTCAAGTTTTCAAGGTAAGTTTCATGTCAAGTCGATGTCAAGTTCGTGTCCATATCCAGATTCAAGTTATAACAACGTTCATGTTTCAAGTTTTGCCTTTTATCAGGTTCATAATTCATGTTCATAACCAATTCATGTTTTTCCTATTCTACCCAAATCATATTCCCATCGCACGTAAACGTGAATCGATCCATACTACAAATAAAACCCAAACCTCAGAATAAAGGGAATAACATCAAAACTATGATAGGCAAAAAGGGACGAGCATAAAGCGATAAAAGGGGTTACAAGACTAGCATGACATAACTTGAGATAATTGGTTACAACATCTGGCATAAAGGATTTCAAATCTAGCAAGATAAGACGATAGTCATGGTAAACGCTGACATAAAAGAATAGGCATGCGAAAGCACGCCACATACAAGGATAATGGATCCAATGGTTTCGGTGTACATAATAGCGAATAAACTAAGCAAGTCACACCCTCGGTATGAGATCCAACAAACTGCAAATTCGGTATACAACATGGGTTTCAATCAACTATAATAGTCCCAGGTAATTAACCCCAATAGTCATAGTCATGGTCATAGGTAGAAATCTCATAATTAAGAACCCTAAGCGATTAATCACAATAGTCATGGTTAATTATCCAAAATAGTTCTAGGCAATAGTCATAGGCAATTAACAGTAATAGTTTCAAAGTCATGGTCATAGATAATGGCCTTATGTTCATAATCATAGGTAATAATTCTCATAGTCAAGAGTCATAGTTGATTAGCCACAATTGTCCTTGTCATAGTCATAGGCAACAGTCTTACGTTCACCGTCATAGGCATAGGCATAGTCTTATGTTCACAGTCATAGGCATAGTCTTATGTTCGCAGTCATAGGCATAGTCTTATGTTCACAGTCATAGGCATAGTCTTATGTTCTTCATCATAGTCATAGGCAAAACCTTATGTCCATAGTCTCATAGGCATATTAAGGTTTATAGACATGAAAGAATTTGATTTACAACATGAATAGGCCCCAAATAGAAATATTCCCACAAGTCAAGATCCAATAATTTATGTTACAATTTAGCGTTTGAATAATAAACTAGGTCCAATAACATGAATGGGCATGATTCAGTCGATAAGAAATAACCCAAAATCATAGATTCAAGAAGAGATAAGAACAGATCCAAATAGATAATCTAGCTTAGGTCCAATTTAATTTTATTCCATGTCCATATCAAATTTAACAAGTTTCAATCTCAAAGTAACTAGAACTTACAGAGAGCGGATCGAGAATTAGAGTGCAGAGATTTGATTCTAGAAACGGTTGTTGCAGTTGTTGAATCTCTATTTGTTTAGTCTTGTTCTAGTTGAAAACCCCCGATTTGCAATTCCTAGATGTTGTCATGACGAAGAAGTAGCCATTCTCTTTTTAATTTAATTATTTCAGAAGCAACATAAGGACATAATGAAATGGTGTGGAGAGAATGAGGGTAGGGGTGAGTTTATATAGGATTGGGCAGACGAATCTGGACAGAAAAGGAGGTCGAATACATCAGAATGCATCAGGTTCAGGAAGTGGGCTCGGGAGGCAGGTCTACCCCCAGGTCGACACTATGGTCGACCTGGTCCCTAGGAGGTCGACACTATGGTCGACCCCCAGGTCGGCCTGGTCTATGGGCGGGAGTTTTCCCGCCCTGCCTACTGCGGGGTTTGAATTCGAATTCGAAATTCGAGCTGTCTTTGATTCTGAAAATTTCTGAAAATTCTAGAGGTCATAACTTGGTCATACGAACTCCGATTTTCGAAAACTCGGACTCTATTTCATGTAAAATTTCGAGACGAACGCAATGGTGTAACCTGTTTCCCTTGATTCTTATTTTAAAATTTAATTCTGCCTTGATTTACGGTTTTAACATGTTATTAAAATTCGGGTTGTTACACATACCATGACACCGCCCAAGGGTAGAAAGAAACATCGTGTCCTCCCTGCCGTCCTTATCCCGTTTTTGACTCATACCGAGGTGTGAGGGTCGCGAATTAACGCTATACATAAAGCTATGCTATTTAAAGTCATGCTTTGATCATCAACCGCAAGGCCCTACTTTTCAAAAAATTCCTTGATCACTGCATCTCAGCATGCCACACTGACAATTCATGCCATGTGACTGATGTCCATCAATATATAACCTCTAAGCTCATACGTCTCAGAAAAGGGCGTTAAACAAGTGAATAAGTTCTCCGCCGCCAAACAAATATATATTGAACAGAAATCAATCAACACAGAAAGAAATCTAATGTCAGACACACATCCACTTACAAGTTCGTTCTGGGCCTGAACGGAACCGGAGGCACCTTATTCCTCATCCCATATATCCAATACATGAGAGAGGTCCTCGCATATCACGTCGATCTCCAAGTACTTCTGGACGATCACCACTTATTACTTTGTCTCGGGTGTACATCCCAATCAAGACATCAATAATCATCCAAACGATGTGAAGAACTCCGGTCTTCAACCATCTTCTTCATCGTCGACTTTTAGTTGTCATATCGGTTATTCGGAATGGGATACACCCGGTCTTTCCGAATAACCCGAGTATTTCATAATCAATAATCAAGTGCTATAAAAATACATCATACGCCTCATTCCAATTCAGAATATTCTTTTATTCAAATATTCATATCCTTTGGGAAGGTTCCCATTAATTTTATCAAATATAAATTCTTTTAAATTTATACTTCAATCTTCCTTTGGATATCAATTCTAAACCAAATTAAGTTTATCAACTAGTCGGGATTATTGAGCCTTACCGAAGTAATCATTTGTTTAATTTCCCAATCCCAACCTATTCATCCCATGGAGCAAAACTGGTAATACTCCATATCTAACACCACGCTGTTATCGGTAAATTTAATTACCATTTCACATTCAAATCTAATTAAAGATTTAACTATCGCCTAGAGTAAAAAACTGGTGGTACTTCATTCTCGATCATTTCCCAAATTTGATAATTTAAATTATCATATTTACATTCCAATCTAATTAAAGATTCATTAAAACTCCACTTAGTTTTAATCTTCCAACAATCATTATTTAATGATAATTTAACTTTGGAAACACAAACATGCCACATCGATAATCTACACCGTATTGCTAATTTCTGCCAATCTATAACATCTAAGCTCATAAGTCTCAGAGAAGGGTGTTAAGCAAGAGAATAAATTCTCCGTAACCAAACAGATACATATTTAGTGGAGATCAACAACTGGGTTGAAGAACCAATGTCGTTTAAAACATAGTTCACAATAAACCCAAAATCACATTCCATTAACCATGGAATCTTCACGGAAAACAGATCAATATATAATCGGTATCAATTTTCGTATCCGACTAATAATATAAATGAAATAACGACAAAGACTTTTAAATTCCATATATATATATATATATATATATATTAACACTCTTCCTCCATAGAGGCTCACTTCGATTATTACCCAATCGAATTCCATTAAATTCCAACTTAATATATTAAATTGGAACGTTTACTTTAGAAAATTCGATTAATCTAAATTAAAAGATTTATATATTCCAAATCACATTTCACTGTTAATCGGGTTAAAGAATGAATGTCGGTAAAAACATAGTTCACAATAAACCCAATTCACATTCCATTTTATTCCAATTACTAAATATAACTGGAAACCCCAATAATCTTAATTAAAAGATTTATTCTTTTCACACAGGGTTTAAGAATAGTGTTACTGAAGACACCATTCACGACAAACCCGAAATCCAACTTGATATTAAATATAAGGCTCTAAACAAAAAGTATATCGGCTTATATTCAATATCAAATTCTGAAACCAACACATATCGTATGAGGAATAACGATATATATCTATCTTCCAAATTCCTCCACAATATCCGTATAGTCACGGAATCCAATATCGAAATCTCCTGAAGATGATTTCTATTCAAATCTATTCCAATTCATACACTGGAAAACTCTGGTTAGATTAAAACCATTCACAAATCCAACTTATTTATTTAAAAACGTTGGATTATCTTTCTAGTTATTTACTAGTTCATTTTGATAAAAATATTTTTTTTATCTTTACAAACATGGAATTTTTCATCCAAATTCTTTCCAAGTCATCTATTATGATTTTACACAAATTATTAATATTTTTAATGATTTTATCAAGTCCTGTACATTCGGTTTTCAATAACGGCCATCGAACTGCATCCATAGCGACCTTTTCCAAATTTGATTTGGACATAATTCCAAATCCAACTATTCAAATTTAAATCTCTTATATTCATTGGAATGCTCTTTCCGATACGAACCTAATAGTTCTGGTTTTAGGAGAATCCGACGATCGGATCTCCCGTAATGCCAATTCGAAGTCAATGGTCGAAATTCACGAACGGTCGTGGCACGGTGCGTTCAATATGTATATATATAATATATATATAATATGTTTTTTTCAAAACGTATTTTATAAATCCGTTTTAAAAACGATTCTAACTATCATTTCAGTTTTAAATCAAAATTTAATACTCCATATCATTACAGTATTTTGATGATAATATTTTCAAAATATTAGATTTTGAAATCATTTCCTTTTTTATATTCATTATAAAAATGAATAAAATCGATATAAAATCGTTCGTGACAAAATAGCGCACATCCAATCAATACGGCTTCACACATTTCAATATTTCCGTATCCACCCAATCAGACATCTACTTCACATTTAAATCCTTTACTGAATATTATTTTAAAATATTCGTTATTCGTGAATTGGAATCAGACCCAACCAATTACCATATAATTTATTTATATGGATTTCATACATCACAAGTACACAACAAGAATGATACACAATAAACCAGCATCCAAAGTGCATTACACAACTGCATAAGCATTAAATATAAATAATTAACGCTTACAACAGTCTGTCAACCAATCAATTGACATACAACTAAACAATTGGGATTAGTGTACGTTAAATATCATCATAATATTCAACCGACAAATACTGAATATTATTTATGCAGTTGTGCGATGTGTAAAATTTATCGTCCCAATCAATGTCAGTTAAATGGGTGTACATAAACAAATCGTCCGATTTGTAAATGAATATTTATTTTCAATTTAGGAGAATTTATGTCGTTCACATATACGTTAAAGATTATATTTTTAACGATAAAATATTTATTTTAACACCTGGCTATTTCATATAGTTCATACTTTCAATAAAAATGATATTTTTATTATTCAACACATGAATATTTTATATAGTTCATTTACACATTAAAAAAGATATTTTAATGAATAAATATTTATTCCAGAAAATTTTGGCATTATAACAGCGTGATATTAGAACCGGAGTAATGTCTAGCATTATCCCTCTCCTGATACTGGCTCGCGCCACACAAAATAATCCCAATCAATCCAAACAATCCCACAATCAATTCATAATCAATTTTACAACCACAATCCAAATTTCCACAATACAATCCAAACAACCATGGTTTGTACAATAAATAGTGTCAGGAGCTACTAAGCTCCGTCTTCAACCTAGGATATATTTAACTGTAGTCTGTAAAATAATTTGAGTGAGAAGTTGTTCTCAGATTGGGATCCACTCCGCTGTTGTTTTCTGACGCTCTGATTTGTTGTTCAGGTTCCAGAATTCGCAAACGAGCTCCAATCTTCACGCCGTCTTTTTTCTAGCTTAAACGCGCCATTCCGGACAACTTTCGCCTAATGGATTATAGAATTTGTGCGTTTTCTGAACAACTCCACAATCCAAAATATGATTTCCATATGCTCGAATCGAAGAGAAAATCGTGCTCTTTGATTTTAGCATTATGGAGTTTTGGCCATAGGGGTTCGATTTGGGAGATATGGGCTCGGGAAGGTTAGGGGCTTAAACGCATAAATAGAAAATGTAAAAATCGGAATTTTAAAGGGGAGGGGGCCCGCTGGTCGGAGCTAGGGGCTGAGGAGGTGGCGGCGAGGTGCTGGAGGGTTGGGGGGAGGCACGACTGGTCGGCGGCGGCGGGATGGTGGCCAACGACTGCTGGAGCGGGCTGTTAGGGCTTGGGTTTGGGGTTTTAGGAGGAGAGAGGGAGAGAGAGGTGGAAGAGCGACGGAGGGGGGGAGGGTTGGAGGGGGAGGCGCGGCGGAGGTCTGACCTCCAGCGGCGGCGGCGCAGCCTGGAACCGGGGGGGGGGGGAGGGGAAAGATGGGCGACGGGCTGTAGGTCTTTTTTTTTTAATGAGCGTTGACCGTAGGGGAAGAGAAAAAAGGGGGTATTATATAAAATTTAATTAATATTTTTTTAATTTCCAAAAAGTTAATTTTCATTCGAACTCCAAATCAACCCAAGGACTATCACTCCTAGCGTAATACCCTCATTTCGGACATAATGAGATATGTTTCGTAAGCCAATTCGACTGTTTTTAATATTTTTTATCAAAATTAAAATATAAATTAATATAACATTCAAAATTGATTTCGACGTACATTTTAATTTTCCAGGGCCACATACTGACTCCAAAAATTCCAAAACAAATATACCTAAGTTTTGACAATACGGTCCTAACAAAACTAATTTTGTCGAATTTGGAGACCGTTTGAAAAATGGTCATTTTCCAGTTGATTAAATTCAAACTGAATTGACCAAATGCGTTTAAATTCACCACGCTCACATATTAATTCCAAAAATTAAGAAAATTCGAATCTAGAAATAATTTGATATTCCGGATCCAACAAAAGTGGTTTCGTCGAAAACGGAGGTCGTTTGCAAATTTGCTATTTTTAAGGGCATATATTTTATATTAATATATATAAATTCCATAGTGACTACTCTGAATTTTAAACTGGACATAACTTTCAATTTATATTATGAAATCTCGGTTTTTTAATTCCTTAGAAAGATATTATTAAACAGATTCAAATATTTCTGGTTTTACTGAAATTCGGTTTATTTTGAATTCTGTACATTCATTTGAAATTTGAAATCGTATTTTCAAACTACCTTGCCATTTCAGGCTCGTTTTATAATTAAAATAAATTTATTTGTTCTAACTTCGATTTAAATAAATTTTTAGTCATTATTATTTAAATAAAAATCATTTTAAATATTCAAAATCCATAAAAATAGCTAAAATCAAAAAATTTAATTGGTTCTGAAAATTCGGGTTGTTACAAGTATGGAGCCCAGGTATTATTTATATGGAAAATTCTATGTATGTGGACGTTGATATCGCGGGCGCTCGGTTAAAGGTTGGTGACGATTAGGAGACGACATAGTCAGGTTTGCTCTAAGTAATCCAGTTAAGGAATAACCCGACCTTGTGTTAGCAGAAGACCCGTTTGGTTCTCGGGAGATCCCTCTAGAGGTGTACCTATTGGATAAGGAAGTTCCTTAGCTTAGTCATTTCTTAGAAATCCATTTTCCACTACGAACCCTTATGATTTTAGTTGTATATTATTTGCCGACATAATTGCATGCGATATCGTGCTGGCTTGGATTGATACATTTACTCGCAAAATGATTTTTCCACATTATGCATTAATAATAATATTAGAGGATTTTCCACGTATTAAGCATTTTGATTATCATAAGGAGAAACCTCGTCCAAGTCTGTGTTTGCATTGTGTGTGTTGCGAGACCTTATGGTACCTTCATTTTCAAAAAAAAAAAAAAAAAAAAAAAAGAAAACGTTGCAAATTTCTTGCACTGGTATTCATAAGGGGAAAACCCTTCCGTGTTATACGACATGATCTATGACTTATCTCACTTTAAAATGAACCTATAGATAACTGTTTAAGTTTCTCACACCGGTCTCATGATTGTCCTGAAGTTTTTGTTCCTTCACCTAAACCCTCGGTTCCCATAATTTTCCACATGAGCAGCTACGGTTTTGGTTTGCAGATTTAGTCTTGCAGTCAGTTAGAGCAGGCTCAAGATTAGAGCCTATATTTTGGATTATTATTGTTCTGCTGAGAGTTTATATTTCCACCGTGTATCTTTTGTACTTTGGTGATAATTGTAACTTTGATGTAAAATTATTGTGATGATAATGAAAAGTTCTTTTATTTCTGTTCCAATGTATAAGTACCCCTAACAATTCGTCTTTATGAACGTTTTGGGTCGTTTTAATTACCGATATGAAACGAACAAAAAAGCTGGTCATTTCAATTTGACCAGCTATTTCATATCCTGTTGTGATTATCATATGTATGTTACAACAAAAAAAACCAACATATACATAATATTTAACTCATTGGAAATTCAAAATTCAAAACCTTGCATGTATTCAGTAAATCATATGATAGTTTTTATGATGAATGTGCAAAATAAAATTAGGTTAAAATATAGAGAAATTCAGTAAAACCATAACCAAATTTCTAATTAAATAAACACAGTATTACTAGAATGATCCTTACAACAATTATATCAATCAAAATCAAGAATAATACCAACTAGCTGCCTTTTTTTTTAAAAAGGAAAAGAACAAAATAACAATAGATTGGGAGAACCGAGAAGAGTAAAAGGAAAAAAAGAGTACCTTCATCGGAAATGTAGAAGCAAACCAGTAGCGTGATGATTGAATCGAAACGTAAAAATCACCTTAAAAACCCTAGTTGTGAAATTGTGGCTTGAAAGTCAATCTGTATTTGGATTGTGAAGGTAGAAGAGCAAAAAATATTGGCTTTTCAAATAAGTAAAAAAGCATCTTCTAAAAGTCTAAATTTCTTACGTATCCAAACGGACTTCTTTGCTTTTGCTTTGAAAAAGCTAAGAATGACAATAGAGCAGATTGGGCAGGTTTTTGGTTCCCCAAATCCACCTGGAATTCTTTAAATCTCGTCCGAGACTTGCCCCGTAGACCCAGTGCGGGACCGGACTTTTGCCCCAAACCCAAAATTCGTATAGATCAGGGTAGACCCAACCAGCTCTAAGACTCGGTAAAATTGTGTACTAACATACATGAATTCATTTTTTTACATTTTTGTCACTGAATGATAAATTAAATACAAATAACAATGTGTGTACAATGATAAAAATATACAATAAAAATGAGTTCTATGATAACAGTTTAAAAAATATGCATTTGTTATTGTATAATTATCATTAGTGCAACTTACTATCATGAAAATTTTGTAGTTCATTGGTTGAAAGTTATAATATTAATTCATAAACACTTATATTCGAAAAGATTAACAAGTAATCGTCATAGAAGCTACCTCTCAAAAATAGATTGTGGGTCTATCTGTCTCGCAGATGTAACGAGACAAGTCTACACCGACTAAAACAGAGGGGGATGAACCCTTATCCCGTCCCGTTTACCACCCCTAGAAAATGCCCTTGTTTCTCTCCTTCTAAACGGCCCCTTGGTACTTTCTGTCAATCGTCTTCCTCCCTGAAGCTTAGGGTTTCTAAACGATCCAGGTTTGGTGCTACTGCTTCTTGCTATTCCTTTATTTTCCATTTTCTTTTTTTGCTGAATTGAATCGCGATGCGAACTAAAATCTCTTTTGATTTTGTTTCGACTCGATGTTTAAATTGTAATCGCGGTGCAGTATTGGACTCCAGTATCTTCGTTCTGAAATACAATCGCACGTTTTGCACGGGTTGCGATCTAGTTTAACTCTTGAATCAGGAATGGTGCGATTCCGTCCAAATCGCGCTTTGTAACGTTTTCTCTCGATTTCTAAGCATTTAGTAACTTATTTCAATTTTAGTGTTTGAGAACTTCGTATAAGTAGGCTGCAAAAGTGGCTTGTGCATGTAGTTAATAAGTATAAACAAATTTGACAAAGCAACTATTTGTTGCTTATGACTTACAAGCAATTTCATAATCAGTTTTGATTAAACATTTCTACTTAGAAATCAAACTACATCTAAACACTTGCCTCATAAATCACTATTGAAAACTACATAGAAGTTGCCATTTAAAACTCCTTCTAAGGAATTTCAGAATAAGCTGTTGCCACACAGACGCTGAGACAAATTTCAATTGGTTCGGCATGGATATCATACAGTAAATAACTTGTTCAAAGAACATGTGTATATATCGAATAGAATTCATACTGTAATTATGATGTGCCTTAAATTGATACATTAGGTGGTAGAACGAATTTGAGATCAACCCTGGAAAATTTTGAAGTCATTTTCCAAGTTTTCCTTACTGTGAACTCATGTGTTATCTCCATTTTATACCTCAAATTGTATGTTATACCTCGTAATGGCTAGTGTTAAATATAAACTATGAAATTTTTGTAAGTGTCCACTAGTTTTCTTATTGAGTCCGCTGTTGGACCTTTGGTCAACCTCTTAACTTGTTTTGAGTTAATCCACCATTGATTAACTGATATATATTTATAAATTCGCATGTGCATATATGTGTCTGCATAATATTACAATTTATACGCCGGTTTGGAAAATTGCATGAACTTTGGTGTTTTTCCCTAAACAACATATGAAGCAGTTGTGTGTGTGTGTGTGTGTGCGCGCGTGCACACACACACACATACACACAACAGGAAACATGCGAATTACCTTCTTATCTTGCATAATATAACAAGTCTAGAACAAAAAAATCAATAAAAATCATTCACTAGCTCCATAAAACCAGGCTTTTTTTTCAAATTCCAATATAGTCCTTCATGGATGTTTTGAAACAAATCAGTAATGAGTATACAAATGGCAGTAGAATTTGCTAAACATCCTTTTTTTAACATGAAGTTTGGGATAGCAAATTATAACACTCTTTTGTATCATTGTATGAAAGAGTACTACAGAATTATTAGCCAACATCGTGTACAGAATTAAGGCACGCACATAATGAGCAAAAATGAGAACACACAAGAAGTCCATACAAAAACATGATGCACACTACTCGTCTAACATGATACATTTTATCTCATTAGGAAGTTAATTCAAGCTCATTGTCAAGAAGTTGAGGCTAGCCACATTTCTCCAAAAATCAGTTAAAACTTGTTGAATTCTTATTTGCTTGTAATGTATACATGTTATTATGATTACTTCAGGTATACCCCTATTTAGTTTTATGGCTCTTTCCTTTAATTAATGCGTTTGCTTGGCTATGCATCTGTTACATTACCAAGTAGAAAGTCTCGAGTACTGGTCCAAATGAATCATTTTCATGTTATCTTTGAACTTCTAGACCTTGTGGTTGTTCAGGACAAGCTATTTGCACAAACGAAAATGCTCCAATTATTTCACCATTCATCCCTTTATTTATTTATTTATTTTAATTTATTTTTTCTAGTACTCCATGGATAGTTTGAATTGTATAGGAACAATGATCAATTTTAGCTCGAATTGTTTGTAGAGGAACCCTACCTTCTCTGATCCATTCGACACGTGCAATTTCTTTTCCGTCAATACGTCCGTACGTTATAAGAAATTGATTAACCATTTGGGTATTCGGGAGTCAAAAACTCATTAATTTTAAGTTTAAGATTGGGTCAGGTTTCTTTGTTATTGGGATAGGTGAATTCTTAAGGATCCATCCCCCGAAAGAAGAGAGTTTGCTGTCAACGATGCCTGTGCATATTTCCCTTTTTTTAATCAAATAATGCGAAATGGTGTTTGTTAGATTTATTTTCCCATGGAAGTATTGTGAAGAGCAATCTTAAATTCTGTTCCGTCATTGGGTCTTTTAGTCTGCAACAACTTCCAAACTGCTCACGACTAAAGTTTCTGATCATATCTCGTTTTGACCAACCTGCAAGATTTTCAGTTGCAGTATTATTCCTTTATAAGCAACATGTGTTCTTGTTAGGTGCAAAAATACAGGGAGTTAGTCAATTCGGGTTTTGCATCGTTACTTTGTAATTACCTTGTATGTTAGCAATTTTATCCGATGCCACTTAATGTTTAGTAATACCTTTGAGTACGAAATAAACATCAAGGATGTCACCTATATGATGCCAGGTAGAACACTCATGTACTATGAGTCACATTATGGTGTTAGATTCGTCAGTTCTGTTGTTGGACCTTGATCTCCACTTTCTTGTCTTATTCATCTCTTCAAGCCCCAAAATGTGTATCAGCAACATCTTTAGGCTCAGAAATTTGTTTTTGTCAACAATTTCCTGATAGCTTCATCCACTGAAAGACGAGTTAACTTGATGGCTTTACTTTCCACCCATTTATCCTGTTGTCGGAATCGACTACAAAAGTAGAAGTGGTAGTCGTCCCAGTCAACCTTACCATCTTCCCTAGACCGAGCTCCGTTAATCTATCCTTGAATCTCCAACTCCTCAAACTACGCTTCAACCTGTAATGCTTGCCTTGGTAATAAAAAGCAGCTTCATTGCATTTTAGGAGGTCCATTATGCTAGCACTGTAGGTGATTATTCCCATGGGAGGGTAGCTTCTTTCAACAGCACATCACATAACAAAAGTCTGCATCTTTAAAAGTATATTGTTTATTCATTTGAGAAGCAAGCTGCAAACCAAAAGGCTGCATCTAGAACTCACAAGGTTGACTTCTAAAATGAAGTTCTAGGATGATTCTTTTGCTTTTTGCTAAAACCTCTCGGTTTGCCATAGTGAAATTATTGAGACCGCTGATAAACTCTCTGATGTGGCTGATCACGATGTCAGTGTAGTTTTATGTCGGCAACTGGCAGAGACTACAGTTGTGATATTGTTCGTAGGATGAGCTTCTGAAACTGTACGGTACCAGCTACTGGAAAAGCTGCATCTTGTAGTAAATGAAATGAGATAAAAGGAAACAGTAACATTTCCATGGATGAACAGAACAATGATTTTTCATCTGAGAAAGTCAAAAAATTCAGAGCAATAGGGAGTACAACTGACTATATTGGTGGATAAAAATAATTTTTTCATCTACATTATTACACTCAAATTTATGCTAATTGTATCATATATTTATGCGTCAGTAAAGCTTGCGATTTTATGCCTGCTGTGACTTAAGTCATTTATTTGTGTCATGTTCATTTTTTTTATAATATATCACAATCCTTTCCATTCTTGCAATTTATGTAGTGCTCCTTGCATTCATATGCCTATGTTAGAACTCCCTCATCTAGTTATGACTCAAATATTCATGATTTCACTACTTAACCACTTAATCAAGTTTTCATACAATTTTGCAGGTACTGAAATTTCCAATGTCTAACAGGGACACTCAAATCGCAAGCAGCTGCCCTTCACCAAATACCGTAACTTTAGACCCTCCTAACCCCAGCCCTAACCAAAATCCGAATCAAGAGTCCAATGCTGTAATTCAATTTGGACCAATCGCAATCTTTTGGGACATTGAGAATTGCTCAATCCCCAAAAACATTCGTCCAGAAGACGTAGCCTTAAATATCAGAAACGCCCTTCAAAACAACGGGGCAGTAAATGGACCTGTAAATTGTTTTTCAGCTTATGGGGACTTTAATGCTTTCCCTCCTAGAATCCGCCAGGGTTGCCAAAGAACAGGTATCAAACTGATAGACGTCCCTAGTGGTAAAAAAGACGCTGCTGATAAAGCAATTCTAGTGGATATGTTCTTGTTTGCATTAGACAACAGACCTCCATCTACAATCGTGCTTATTTCAGGTGATGTGGATTTTGCTCCTGCTCTTCATGTTTTAGGGCAACGAGGATACACCATCATTCTTGTAATCCCTTCTAGAAATGGCGTGTCATCGGCATTGTGCAATGCAGGGAAGTTTGTCTGGGATTGGAACAGCGTCATCCGTGGTGAAAGTTTTGTTCCTCGAAACAGTAGAAACGATGTAGAAGCAGTTGTTGTGAGTAAAGTTTCTAAAAAAATTAAAGGTGCTGCGCGATTTGATATGTTAAGAAGCAAAGATTACATTACACAGAACCCTAATTTTTGCTGCGACTGGTATGCTTCGGACGATGTAGTGGAAGTTCCTGTTATGAGTACAGGGTCTAGCAAGCTGCAACAATTTAGAAACACGGAAAGTACACATAACATCGAGAATTACTCCAGCCCTATAAAGATTTTGCAAAGGAATCAAATCGATAACGAGATAGTAAAGGAAATGTGTCATAGTACATCAAGTTCTTCAGAAGATGTAATGGACCAAGATGGAGAAGCTGAGGATGGATTTGACAGTTTGAGGAAAGAAGTGCAAGAGCTTATTGTGTGCTATGGTTATTATCCGGTTCCTTTACATGTTTTTGAGTCGGTTTATGTGCAAAGGTATAAGAAGAGCCTTGACTTCGAAAAATATGGAGTGGTTGGGTTAGAAGAATTGATCGAGAAGGTGAAGGATGTGGTAGAGTTGGTCGAGGATAAAGTGAGCAAGCGCAAATTTGTTCAATTAATTTTCAGTGGTTAAAAGCTTTGGTAAAGTTTGAGTTCAGAACGCAGGAATTCAGAATTCTCAATCGAATTTTCACCAGGTTGGAATGTTCAGTCTTATTTCTTCAAATTCGTAAGGATTACTTTCTCTATAGACTCAGCTGGCAACATCTGAGATGATGGTGTTTGTATATGTCTAGAAACTAGTTGTAGTTGACGCCTGTTGTTTTAGTTCTCAGTGTAGACGTTCATTATGAGTTATTCTTGTAATTTGCTTTCATTATAGCCCTAGGAAGAAGAGGTCGAAGTTTGTGATCTGTTTCCTGAACAAAGACTGTATATACAATACCTGTTTAGTTGCACGCTTTTCGCATTGTTGTTTCATTACCAATTGAAATTTAAGCTGGATTTGTTATTTTCTGTATTGAGATCGTTTGATGTGTTATGTACCAGTCGTCAACCATCTTGGTTATGGCTCTTTGAAGTGTGTATCCATTTGACATGTTCAGTACTGTTAAAACGTATTTTTTTCATCAAAGGACACTTGATATCCATTTGCAAGCCAGTGCTACGTACGTGGTTTTTTAAGAACAGTTCTCATTCAAGTTTGCAGAACGTTCTGTAGTTTACGTTCACTTTAGAAATAAACCATTCCTAATTTTTCTTGCATTCAATGTTTGACCATTTGTTTATTGTAATACATGGTATATTCTTGTATTTATGTTGTAGAGCAAAAAGAGACAACTAAGTCAATTCATATGGGAGGATTAGAATTTTATCTTTATATCTTTACCTCCAGCCAGTGATACTTTCATAAGTAAAATTATATGATTTTTAATTTGGCTTGTTAAGTACTTTATTATTTTATTTAAGCAATGCTATAAATTTTAAATTCATTATTTCAAAAAATTATATTTTAATATATATTGATATAATATATTCATTCATAAATATTATGAGTTATAGTGTCATTATCTTTGCTACTAATAATGAGAACTCTTTCCATTAAATTACTAGGCATCTTTTTGAATTTTCCAAAATGCCCTTAACCCTTCAAGTAATTCACCAGTCGTCCAAAAATTTCGATCTACCTTCTTTGTCTACATTTTCCACAAAAGACCATCTCACTTCTGCTGTTTCCATATTCCTATAATTGAAATTTGCCTACATACGAAATCGTTACTTTTTAATAAAAAAACTGCAGTACTTTCATCATACTGCCTCGGAGCCGGATGAAACTTCGACTCGATAAATTCCCACTTAAACTACGGATAGTGTGAAATACTCGGACGTTTTGCCGTGTGATCAAACGTTGTAGCTCTCCAAGGTGACTACCAGTTGTACATAGAAATTAACAGGCAATATTATCATATTTGAACTCTGTCTACATACGAAGTCATTATTTTTTTCGAAAAAACTGCAGTAATTTCTTCATATTGTCTCGGAATCGAACGAGACTTCAAACGATAGACTCTCACCTAAAGTACAGACAGTATGAAATGCTTAAATGTTTCATCCAATGAACGAACACTGTAGGTCTCCAAGGTGACTAACAATTGTACTTAGAAAATAACAGGCTATATTTGCATTTTTGAACTCTGTCAATATACAAAGTAGTTATTTTTGTTGTGAAAACCACAGTAGTTTCTTCATATTACCTCGGAAACGAATGTGACTTCGACCGATAGGTTCTCAACTAAATTATGGACAATATGGAACGCTTGGACATTTTGTCCTTTGAACAAATACTATAGCTCTCCACGGTGATTAACGTTTATACTTTGAAAATAAGAAACTAATTCACATGTTGCTCAAAAATTTCGATCTATTTTCTACTGTTTTCATTTTCCACAAAAGATTATCCCGCTTCCGCCATCTCCATATTCCCATATTTGAAATCTGTCTACATACGAAGTCGCTATTTATTTTGTAAAAATTGCAGTAATTTTTTCATACTATCTCGTAACCGGATAAACTTCGACTGATAGATTCCCACCTAAATTACGGACAATATGAAGTACTCAATCGTTTTGCCCTGTGATCGAACACTGCAGTTCTCCAAGCTGACTACCAGCTGTACTTAGAAAACAACATGCTATATTCCCATATTTGGACTCTTCCTACATATGAAGTCATTTTTTTTAAAAAAAAATTGTAGTAATTTCTTCATACTGCCTCGGTACCGGACGAGATTTCAACCGGTGAACTCTCACCTAAATTACGGATGGTATGGAATACTCGAATGTTTCGTCTTGTGAACGAACACTATAAGTCTCCAAGATGACTAACAGTTGTACTTAGAAATAACAAGCTATATTCGCATATTTGAACTCTGCCTACTGTAATGATCCAGATTTTTAGCCGCCTAATTTAATATTTAAAAATGGTTTTAAATATTGTTTTGGAATTTAACTTAATTATTTTAAATATTTTATTAAATAATAAAATAATAATTTAAATTTTAAATGGTCGGGATTTGTTGGATTTGCAGTATAATTTGAACTGACAATTTAAAAGGATTTAATGTTGTTTAGTTTTAAATTATATTAATGGTTTCGTTTATTAAACGACGTTTGAACGTTTAATTTATTATTTAATTATAAAACGAGCTGCAGCGGCGCGGTAGTTTGTAATATAACGTTTTGAACTTTAATCGGACGTACATGTTCATGTTCCAATATAAGTCGGATTTCTTCGAAAGAAGAAGCATTCGAATATATTGGATAATATTTTTCTAATAAACGAGAAAAATCGAGTTTTTATGTTGTAGATTTTGTTTTATGTCCAAATCAAATTTTTAAATAGTTGTTATGGAATTCGTTTATAAATTATAACGATTTATTATATAAAATAAAAGGGTTTCTTCTTCGATTTGGCTTGGATTTCAACCCGGAATATTTTATTATGAAATTCTGATCGAGTATGGCCAATGATAATATTTTATTATTATTATTATTATATTGAGGTAATTTTAAATTAATTTATCTTTATTTACATTGGACCCTTAAAAGCGGACTTTATCCAAACGACCTATGTTTTCAACGAAACAAATTTTAATGAGTCCGCAATAGCTAATTATTGTTAGATTTCAAGTTTCGAGTCAACTGGAGTTATTCTATGAGCGCAGCAAAATTAAATGCAAATAAATCGACCGTTTGGACGTGAACAAGCGCCGTTTTTGCAAACGGAATCGGAATTCGACAAAACAAGTTTCATTAGGACCGTAACGTCAAATTATACCATGACGTCCATTTTCATCGCGAATGAAATTTGTGTGTGATCATAGGAGCGAATAAACATCGTTCACAAATGGCGATAGGCACGAAAAATATCATCGGTCATTTCGCTAAAATATTGTTGGTCTCTTCATTAGTCAAATCGAATAAAATAAATAAATAAATCTCTGGCGACGAACTTACGAACTAGCAATTGAATCCTATGAGAAAAGTGTGAATACTATAAGCAAATTTCGCTATATAAATACCCAGCTGATTTTCTCCTAAAAACCAAAAAAATAACACCCTTCAATCTTCTTCTTCCCGACTAAAATTATATCTCCAGCTATATAAAGAAACAAAGCCTTCTTATCCTTCCACTCAAAATAGCTTAACTTCTCATGAAAAGATATAAATATATACGAAATTATATAAACAGACACTCCTAAAGATTTACAATACATATATATACCAAATCGAAGTCACCGCTACACGTTTATTCCCAAAATCCTCCACTGCAAAATGAAACTTGGTGGCGCCTGAGTTCATTCCGAAGTCGATGAAGGTGGAGTGAGGTTGTGGGGTGTTGCTGTCTGGTCGATGGTGGCGGCACGAGTGTAGGCCAGGGTGGAGCAAATGTCGGGTGGTCAGAGATAGAGGAGTCGAGCTGGGCAAGGCTGAGTTCGTTTGAAGGCGTTTTCAAATTGTAGAAGAAGAATGCTAAACCAATTTTAAAGGGAAGCTTGTTGCGTTGTGTGGAGCGGAGTTCGACTGAGAGGGTGTCGGAAGGGGGTTGACCGGAGATAAGGTGGTCGGGGGAGGAATGGCAAGGAGGGGAACGCGATTTGCATGGCGTGGGAGGAGAAGTAATATATATATATATATATATATATATATATAAAGAATATTTGCACTGTTCCTGTACATTGCGTGAGAGCTGGAGAGTGCAAATCTCCAGTTGACGTGCGCTCTTGGTGTTTTGGAGTTCGGAAATGGTGAGGGAACGATGGAGTAATAGTGGGGGTCTGGACGTGGTGGTATCAGGTGTGACAACGACATGGAGGGAAGGGTGAAGTACTGGGTTGGACGTGACCTTCGTTTTCTAGAATGAGAAGTGGTGTTAAGGAAGAACTAATGAGAATGATGGGGGAGTCGGTGATGATCGGTGTACAGAATGGTGAAGCATTAAGGGTAGTTGAGGCGGTTGTTTTCACGGTTATGTATATATGAAGGAACATGTGACGATCCCAAACCCCGTACTGACGGTGGCAAGGGTAATCTTTGGAATATAACACATAAACAAATAATAGCAGGATAGAATTAAATAAATACACCAAATAATGTACAATAGAATACACTGGATAAACGTATTCATTAGAGTTACACAGTATACAGGATCATACTTAGTACAAATATAGTTCAGCTATACATAAATGTCTACAGCGGAAAACAAACATAATATGTACAATAGGAGCTGAACAGCATAAAAAGAGATAAATGATAGAATCCTTCTTCAGCTCTAGCTATCCAGAAAGAGCCTGCTAAAACCTGAATACAAGGCCGCCCGTGTAGAAAGAGGGGCACCCGAGTTTGCAAGTGAAACAAACTACGAGTTAGTCATGGGACTGGTATGAAAAATCTACTTAACACATTATATAATTTGGCTAATCACAGGACCATGCCACTTTCACGGAACGGGTTTACTCCATTGGATTGCCAGTGCTTAAAACAAGTAAATCTTTTAAACATCGCAATGCTTTTTATAAAAATGAAGCCGATATAAGACTCAAGTCCCATCACACAATGCAACGCAAACCTGAGGATAGAGTTTTACCTTATATCGACCAAGATATGCTTAATACGTGTAAAGTAAAATCACTTAAAATGTAAACTTTATCATTCAATTATTAATCAGACTCCAACTGTAAATTAGTAAGAGAACGATTCCCTAAGTATTAACCCCGAAGGCCGAAACCAACATCAGACCAATACCCAGGAAACCACCCATCTTAGCTCGTTTCCAGTTAGTTTCTAATTTTATATACAATCATAAATATCAATCATAGACGGCATGAATACCATATATCATGTCGCCATATATAGGTTTACAATCAAAACCGCACGATGTCGTATTCGGAAATTGGATTTCCGTCATGAACCAAGGCAAAAGATAGTCCTTACCGACTTCGAGACTCTCTAGCCCGAGCCTCAGGGTCAGAGCGCATCGACCCTTGGAGCGACATGGTCGGTCCACCGATGTGGATTAAAATGCCTGAACACTTCTTTTCCCTGCCCTTTGGGGCGTAAATGAGCCAACGCATGACCCATCGGCTTCACATAGTCACCGATATATCCGAGGCGCCTCGCAACAGCAACAACCACACAGGTGAAAATAATATGAATGTCAGCCAGTTTAAGCACTGACACCACCTCTAGCTAGAAAGAAACGCATGTCCTCCCTGAGGTCCTCTCCTGTTTCTGGTTCATACCGGGGTGTGAGGCTCACAAATTCACGTTGTACACAAAGCTATGCCACACAGGCCGTGCTTTCATCATCAACCACAAGACTTTGCTTTTCAACAGAAGCCTTGATCACTGCATCTTAGCATGCCACACAGGCAATTCACACCATGCAACTGATGCCATCAATCACACAGAATGAATTCCAATGTCAGACACACAGTCCATTTACAAGTCCATTCTGGGTCTGAACGAAACCGGAGGCACTATGTACCTCGCATACCCATCGATCTCCACGTACGTCTAGACGATCACCGCTCATTATACATATTTCGGGATGCCTCCCAATCAGGACATCAGTTATCATCCAACCGAGGTGAAGATCTCCGGTCTTCAACCACCGTCTTCATCATCGACTTCTTATCGTCGATTCAGTTATTCAGAATGGGATAAACTCGGTCTTTCTGAGCAACTCGTGTATATAATTAACAAGTGCTACACAAACACAACATACGCCTTATTCTAATTCATTAGTCACTAACCGTAAATTAGTAAGAGAACGATTTTCCAAATATTAACCCCGAAGGCCGAAACCAACATCAGATCAAAACCCAGGAAACCATCCGACTTAGCTAACCTCCAGTTAGTTTATAAATTTCACATTCAACCATCAAATATTCAATAAACCGAGTCAATTCGGTTTATTTTCATTCCATATCATTTATAATATTTTATAACGATTTATCGCTATTTTTATTTATTTAAAAATAGCCAATTTATTCAAATGACGCTTCAGGCCATAACGCGGCCGTGGCACTGTTTTTCTTCAGATTTGATTTACACATATCTAAAAATCTAACCGTTGGATCTTCACAAATTTTATATCATTAGAAAGATCTTTTCAAAACGAATCAAACGGTTTCAGTTTTGGGAAAATACGACGGTCGGATCTCCCGGTACACTCATTTGAAGTTTCGATTTCAAAATACGAACTGCAGCGTCGTTATTCGATTTAATTTAATTATATATATATATATATATAATCGATTCTGGCACTGTTTTTCTTCAGATTTGAATTAAACATTCCAGACAATCCAACCATTGGATCATCACAAAGTGGGTGTCGTTGGAAAGATATTCCAAAGCGAACCCAACGGTTTCGGGAAAATCCGATGGTCGGATCTCGCGCACTAATCGTTTGAAATCACGGTTTTAAAACACGAACTGCAGCTTCGTTATTCGATTTATTTTGATTATATATATATATATAAATATAATCTATCCTTCGATTTCAAAACCATTTTTCTTTTCATACATTTGATACAAATGATATTTTTATCCAACAGACATTTATTTCAACACTTCACTATTTTTAACAATTCATGTATATAATAAAAATGTGATTTTTAATGTAAAACAATTTATTTCAAAACACGACTGTTTTATATAGTTCATATATATGATAAAAATATGATTTTTATTATAAAACAATTTATTTCAAAACACGACTATTTTATATAGTTCATATAGATGATAAAAATATGATTTTTATAATAAAACAATTTATTTCAAAACACGACAATTTTATATAGTTCATATAGATGATAAAAATATGATTTTTATTATAAAACAATTTATTTCAAAACATGAATGTCGTTCAACACATGAATTTCTATTCAACATATGAATTTCTATTCAACACACGAATATAGTTTCAACACATGAAAATAATTCTAACACATGAATTTTATTGAAAATTTCGGCAGCATAACGGCAAGGTAGTTAAAACCAGGGCCGTCCCTAGTACGGCTCCTCGCTCTACCTTAAAGCCTCGCAACTTTTGACAATGGGGATTTCATGCATCTAGTTCGCACGCAGACGGCATGTTTTTTTTTCTTTTCCACAAACTAATCCTATGTGGTTTCAACCAAATAATTCTCAACCACAAACAGGTATTTTTCAACCACAATCAATCAATTTCAACCACAAACAATTCTAATCAACCATTCGCTATCAACCAATTTTCACACCAATCACAACCAATAAATATCGTTCATGGTTTGCGGGCGAGGGGCGTATATATATATATATATAAGAATTACACTTCTATTTCAACAAATATATAATTTTTACAACGCATATATAACTTATACATCGAACGTACAACTTATACAATGCTTATACATGAGGTGTACAATGCTTATATAACTCATACATCGACTATATAATTTATACATCGTCGTTTTCCATATCGTTTATTATTCAGAAATCTCACATTGGGTTCCACTCTACTAAAAATAGCAGAAGGCTTAGAAAAATATCCGGTCTCTTCTAGAATGTAGAAGACATCCGCACGAGTCCACTGTCTCTTGTTTCACTGAATTTCGTCAACATAGCAAAAAGATATGATTTTTACAGTGAAATCAAAAACCCTAGTGCTTTAAAGTGCTATAGAATAGTTGAAATAATTTACAGTCGTCCTCTCTGAAGTTGTTCAAAACTAGGTTTTCGATTTACGACCAAACCGTGCAGCGATTCGTCGATCGGTCTTCACCACGAGGAAGAGGGAGGAGAGAGCTTCAGGCGCAGGGTGGTGGGGTCCAGTTCGACCTGGCCAGGAAGCGGCGGCTTGAAGTCTCTGACTTCGGGGACCCGTAACTCGATGAATACCCAACAATAAAATCCAATCCCTATATGGATTTGAAGCTCGTGGCCTGCTCTACAAAAACCTTAACTGGAGCACGAGTTTTTTTATTGAGTGGTTTGGCCAGAATTTTAGAGAGAAGGTGGGAGCTCAGTTCGTCGTTCGCGATTTAGGGGTTTACGGGGAGAGAGAATGTTGACTGGCCAATGAGGGTTTTTCTATTTATTTATATATTTTTAAATTTCTAAAATACCCCTTATCTCCTACGAACTCCAATCCAAACCCAACGACTATCGTCCCTAGCTAAATACCCACATTTCGAACACAATGGGATATGTTTCGACGGCCCATTCGACTGTTTCAGTCAGTTTTCCTTCAAATTAAAATATATAACATTCAATATTTGTTTTGAACGTACATTTCAATTTGCTTGGGCCACATACTGATTCTAAAAATTCCAGAAAAATAAATCTAGCTATGTTTTGATGATACGGTCCCAACAAAACTAGTTTCGTCGAATTCTGAGACCGTTTGAAAAATGGCCCTTTTCTGGTCGATCCAATTTAATAGAAATCGACCGAACACATTTTCCTTTGCCACTCTCACATACTAGCCTCAAAAATTATGAAATTTGAAACCTAGCAATAATTTGACATCCGGATCCAACAAAAGTGGGTTCGTCGAATTCTGAGGTCGTTTGCAAAACGGCCATTTTCACGGGCTATAAAAACTCTATAGCGACCTTTCTGAGAATTCATTTGGCCATAACTTTTGCTTCCTTCTACGAAACTTCGATTTTTCAGATCCATTAGAAAGATATTCATAAACAGATTTAAATATTTTTGGTTTCACTAAAATCCGTTTTGTTTTGCTCCCAGTAATGTCAGTCAAAGTTTGAATTCAAATTTTGAAACTACGCGCCATTTCAGGCCTTGTTTATAATTAGAAATAATTATATTTATTTTCAAACATCGATTCAAACACACTTTTCGTCGTTATTATTTTAAATATTTATTTTAAATATTTAAAATCCACTAAAATAGCCAATTTAAAAATTTTAAATTGGTTCAGATTTTACGGGTTGTTACAATCTCCCCCACTTAAAACTTTTCGTCCTCGAAAAGGAATAAAGTCGTAAGTGATTTGATTAATCAACTCTACTTTCAATCTGGCTTCCATTCTTCAACTTTTCAGTTTCTAAGAATTTTCAAATTCTTCAAAAACTCGGCTAACACCCTAAATTTTCGAAAAATTTCGCCATAACCTCCTTTGTACGGGGAGAGCTTCGGAAATTTATTGAGCCGTATTAGGTACCCAATAAATCCTAATAAGCATGCACATATTTATAGTGATATATTCCGCTGTCCACAGGGGAGTGTGTATAGATCATAACTCCAGAGAATAAATTCTCGTCACCCTATAAATGATTTTTGTGCCTTAATGACCAGAGAGACGTGTTTATTGTCATCTCCAGACCCATGTGGGTTTTTTATTAATCTGGCAATTTATCTTTACATTTTATATGGTCCATACCAGTCATCAGTCAACCTGTAATATATAGTCATCTCCATACAAGCCTCTCGCTCGTATGGTAAATCTTCAACCTCATCACACAAGCTCCAAATGCTTATGTGGTATAAGATGAAGTATGCCTATCTTCAAGAAGTATGCCATGTAGTGTAGTTCAAAATTAATTGTTACTAGCCTAGGGCGACGTTTATTATTACACACAGAACAACCAGCACTCCGCATCCAATGGCATTCAAAGGAGTTGATATAATAATAAATATGCGCATCCAACTCATTAAGGTTTACCTATTTGTCGGGCACACAAATAAATTCTTTGCTCAACAGCTAATCCATTTACCTGTTCAAACATATATAATGCACATGTATATATTTCTATCTATTTTTAACTCAGTTCAATGTGTGATTTAATCGAATAAATTCTACCATTCATTCTCTTATTGATTAAATTAACTATCGTTCTAATAATTTAATTAATCAAACCCACTATCACACAACACAAACAACAATCAATTTGTTTTTAACTTTTCAAAAATATACTTTTCTTTATATATTCAAAAATCCTATTTCTAAAACCAGACTATATATATAATCGCAAATACGCTATTTATAAACACATAACTCTCAACTCGTTCTAGGGCACTTCTGACCTCATTTCTAACGAGTTATTCCGACTCTGCAATACTCATACTAGGATATTGCTGATCCCATCTGTAATGAGTTATTCGTCCTAGAACCCTATTGGTTGTATCTCTGAAGGGTTCGTTAATATGTTATATTCCAGAACTGGGCTTAACCAAATCTCTGATACCACGTTGTGACGACCCCAAACCCCGTACTGACGGTGGCAAGGGTATTCTTTGGAATGTAACACATAAACAGATAATAGCATAACAGAGTTAAATAAATACACCAAATAATGTACAATAGAATACACTGGATAAACGTAATCATCAGAGTTACACAATATACATGATCATGCTTAGTACAAATATAGTTCAGCTATACATAAATGTCTACAGCGGAAAACATACATAATATGTACAATAGGAGCTGAACAGCATAAAAAGAGATAAATGATAGAATCCATCTTTAGCTCCAGCTATCCAGAAAGAGCCTGCTAAAACCTGAATACAAGGCTGCCTGTGCAGAAAGAGAGGCACCCGAGTTTGCAAGTGAAACAAACTACGAGTCAGTCATGGGACTGGTATGAGAAATCTACTTAACACATTATATAATTTAGCTAACCACAGGACCACGCCACTTTCGCGGAACGGGTTTACTCCATTGGATTGCCAGTGCTTAAAACAAGTAAATCTTTTAAACATCGCAATGCTTTTTATAAAAATGCATCACACAATGCAACGCAAACCGGAGGATAGAGTTTTACCTTATATCGACCAAGATATGCTTAATACGTGTAAAGTAAAATCACTTAAAATGTAAACTTTATCGTTTAATTCTTAATCAGACTCCAACTGTAAATTAGTAAGAGAATGATTCCCTAAGTATTAACCCCGAAGGCCGAAACCAACATCAGACCAATACCAAGGAAACCACTCATCTTAGCTCGTTTCCAGTTAGTTTCTAATTTTATATACAATCATAAATATCAATCATAGACGACATGGGTACCATATATTATGTCGCCATATATAGGTTTACAATCAAAACCGCACGATGTCGTATTTGGAAATTGGATTTCCGTCATGAACCAAGGCAAAAGATAGTCCTTACCGACTTCGAGACTCTCTAGCCCGAGCCTCAGGGTCAGAGCGCATCGACCCAGGAGCAACATGGCCGGTCCACCGATGTGGATTAAAATGCCTGAACACTGCGTTTCCCCGCCCTTTGGGGCATAAATGAGCCATCGAATGACCCATCGAATGACCCATCGACTTCACATAGTCACCGATATATCCGAGGCGCCTCGCAACAGCAACAACCACACAGGTGAAAATAATATGAATGTCAGCCAGTTTAAGCACTGACACCACCTCTAGCTAGAAATAAACGCATGTCCTCCCTGAGGTCCTCCCCTGTTTCTGGTTCATACCAGGGTGTGAGGCTTGCAAATTCACGTTATACACAAAGCTATGCCACACAGGCCGTGCTTTGATCATCAACCTCAAGACTTTGCTTTTCAACAGAAGCCTTGATCACTGCATCTTAGCATGCCACATAGGCAATTCACACCATGCAACTGATGCCATCAATCACAAAGAATGAATTCCAATGTCAGACGCACAGTCCATTTACAAGTCCGTTCGGGGTCTGAACGAAACCGGAGGCACTATATACCTCGCATACCCATCGATCTCCACGTATGTATGGACGGTCACCACTCATTATCCATATTTCGGGATGCCTCCCAATCAGGACATTAGTTATCATCCAACCGAGGTGAAGATCTCCGGTCTTCAACCACCGTCTTCATCATCGACTTCTTATCATCGATTCAGTTATTCAGAATGGGATAAACCCGGTCTTTCTGAGCAACTCGCGTATATAATTAACAAGTGCTACACAAACACAACATACGCCTTATTCCAATTCATTAGTTACTAACCGTAAATTAGTAAGAGAATGATTTCCCAAATATTAACCCCGAAGGCCCAAACCAACCTCAGATCAAAACCCAGGAAACCATCCGACTTAGCTAACCTCCAGTTAGTTTATAAATTTCGCATCAACCATCAAATATTCAATAAACTGGGTCAATTCGGTTTATTTTCATTCCATATGGTTTATAATATTTTATAACGATTTATCGCTATTTTTATTTATTAAAAATAGCTAATTTATTCAAATGACGCTTCAGGCCATAACGCGGCCGTGGCGCTGTTTTTCTTCAGATTTGATTTACACATATCTAAAAATCTATCCGTTGGATCTTCACAAATTTTATATCATTAGAAAGATCTTTTCAAAACGAATCCAACGGTTTCAGTTTTGGGAAAATCCGACGGTCGGATCTCCCGGTACACTCGTTTGAAGTTTCGATTTCAAAATACGAACTGCAGCATCGTTATTCGATTTAATTTAATTATATATATATATATAATCGATTCGGGCGCTGTTTTTCTTCAGATTTGAATTAAACATTCCAGACGATCCAACCGTTGGATCTTCACAAAGTGGGTGTCGTTGGAAAGATATTTCCAAAGCGAACCCAACGGTTTCGGTTTCGGAAAAATCCGATGGTCGGATATCCCGCACTAATCGTTTGAAATCACGGTTTCAAAACACGAACTACAGCTTCTTTATTCGATTTGTTTTGATTATATATATATATATAATTGTTAGACCGAAATCTGGGCCTAACACCCAAATGCAGATCGCAGATCACAGAAATGCAGAAAATAGTAAATTAAGAGGAGACACACGAGATTTTTATAGTGGTTCGGCTGTAGATGTAGCCTACGTCCACTTTATAATCTTATTGTTATACTGACGGATTACAGGAATCAGTTACATGCAGACACACAATCCGTGTGTTAATTGAGATTAGAAGAGGAGAATTTATGTGGAGAAGGGTGCAAAATCCTTGCACTTCAGTAATGGTGGAAGCAGTGAAGAAGAATGGCCAAAAAGTACTTGAAAATGCCCTCAAATGGTGTATTTATAGCTGTAGGAGGTCTTCTGAGTTGACCGGATCGTGATGAGGTACGTGGCAGGCGATCCGGGAAAGTAGGAGCAAGATGTGGCGTGAGAATAGGTCAGAACAGTGCGCGTATCTGCAGATCTGAAGGTCGGTTCGCGGTCATGGGATCGGGTCGTGATATGGTGTGCACCACGAACGGATCGTGGTCGGAGGGAGCGAGCAAGGTGATGAAGAACTGGAGTGGTCGGGTCGCGATCTACATGTGCTCCACGATCCAAAGGGGGCGATCCGAGGAGAAGCAATCCGATCCAGGAGGTTGCCGGATTACACCCGTTCACGGAAACGGGCATAACTTTCAAACCGTAAGTCCGATTGAGCCAAACCAAAGCTCAAACTGAAGCTTATTCAGAGAGCTACAAGAGTTACAGAGCTTTGCTCTGTAATTGCTGTTTTCGAGCCCAGAAAAGGTCGTCTGGTAGGAGTTTCGGGCCTTTCTTTGTTGATGATGCGACTTTGACCGAAAAGTGTGTAAACAATAATATATCCTTCGATTTCAAAACCAATTTTCTTTTCATACATTTGATAGAAATGATATTTTTATCCAACAGACATTTATTTCAACACTTCACTATTTTTAACAATTCATGTATATAATAAAAATGTGATTTTTAATGTAAAACAATTTATTTCAAAACACGACTATTTTATATAGTTCATACAGATGATAAAAATATGATTTTTATTATAAAATAATTTATTTCAAAACACGACTATTTTATATAGTTCATATAGATGATAAAAATATGATTTTTATTATAAAACAATTTATTTCAAAACATGACTATTTTGTATAGTTCGTATAGATGATAAAAATATGATTTTTATTATAAAACAATTTATTTCAAAACATGAATGTCGTTCTACACATGAATTTCTATTAAATTTCTATTCAATACACGAATACAGTTTCAACACATGAAATTAATTCTAACACATGAATATTATTGAAAAATTCGGCAGTATAATGACAGGGTAGTTAAAACCGGGGCCGTCCCTAGTACGGCTCCTCGCTCTACCTTAAAGCCTCGCAGCTTTTGACAATGGGGATTTCATGCATCTAGTTCGCACGCGGGCGGCATGTTTATTTTTTATTTATTTTTTCTTTTCAACAAACTAATCCTATGTGGTTTCAACCAAATAATTCTCAACCGCAAATGGGTATTTTTCAACCACAATCAATCAATTTCAACCACAATCAATCAATTTCAACCACAAACAATTCTAATCAACCATTCGCTATCAACCAATTTTCACACTAATCACAACCAATAAATATCGTCCATGGTTTGTGGACGAGGGGCGTGTATATATATATATATAAGTATTTCACTTCTATTTCAACACATATATAATTTTTACAACGCATATATAACTTATACATCGAACGTACAACTTATACAACGCTTATACATGAGGTGTGCAACGCTTATATAACTCATACATCGACTATATAATTTATACATCATCGTTTTCCATATCGTTTATAATTCAGAAATCTCACATTAGGTTCCACTCCACCAAAAATAGCAGAAGGCTCAGAAAAATATCCGGTCTCTTCTAGAATGAAGAAACGTCCGCACGAGTCCACTGTCTCTTGTTTCACTGAATTTCGTCAACATAGCAAAAAGATATGATTTTTACAGTGAAATCAAAAACCGTAGTGCTTTAAAGTGCTATAGAATAGTTGAAATAATTTACAGCCGTACCTCTCTGAAGTTGTTCAAAACTAGGTTTTCGATTTACGACCAAACCGTGCAGCGATTCGTCGATCGATCTTCACCATGAGGAAGTGGGAGGAGATAGCTTCAGGCGCAGGGTGGTCGGGTCCAGTTCGACCTGGCCAGGAAGCGGCGGCGGCGGCTTGAAGTCTCTGACTTCGGGGACCCCTAACTCGATGAATACCCAACAATAAATCCAATCCCTATATGGATTTGAAGCTCATGGCCTGCTCTACAAAAACCTTAACTGGAGCACGAGTTTTTATTAAGTGGTTTGGCCAAAATTTTAGAGAGAAGGTGGAGCTCAGGTCGTCGTTCGCGATTTAGGGGTTTACGGGGAGAGAGAACGTTGACTGGCCAATGAGGGTTTTTCTATTTATTTATATATTTTTAAATTTCTAAAATACCCCTTACCTCCGACGAACTCCAATCCAAATCCAACGACTGTCGTCCCTAGTTAAATACCCTATTCCGAACAAAATGGGATATGTTTCGAAGGCCCATTCGACTGTTTCAGTCAGTTTTCCTTCAAATTAAAATATGTAACATTCAATATTTGTTTTGAACGTACATTTCAATTTGCCGGGGCCACATACTGATTCTAAAAATTCCAGAAAAATAAATCTAGCTATGTTTTGATGATACGGTCCCAACAAAACTAGTTTCGTCGAATTCTGAGACCGTTTGAAAAATGGCCCTTTTCTGGTCGATCCAATTTAATAGAAATCGACCAAACACTTTTTCCTTTGCCACTCTCACATACTAGCCTAAAAAATTATGAAATTTGAAACCTAGCAATAATTTGACATCCCGGATCCAACAAAAGTGGTTCCGTCGAATTCTGAGGTCGTTTGCAAAATGGCCATTTTCACGGGCTATAAAAACTCTATAGCGACCTTTCTGAAAATTCATTTGGCCATAACTTTTGCTTCCGCTATGAAACTTCGATTTTTCAGATTCGTTAGAAAGATATTCATAAACAGATTTAAATATTTTTGGTTTCACTAAAATCCGTTTTGTTTTGCTCCCGGTACAGTCAGTCAAAGTTTGAATTCAAATTTTGAAACTACCGCGCCATTTCAGGCCTTGTTTATAATTAGAAATAATTATATTTATTTTCAAACATCGATTCAAACTCACTTTTTGTCGTTATTATTTAAAATATTTATTTTAAATATTTAAAATCCATTAAAATAGCCAATTTAAAATTTTTAAATTGGTTCAGATTTTAGGGTTGTAACAGAACAGGTGCGTGTTTTCTTTAATATACAACAAGAAATGTCGGCGCGTGGATGGGTGGTTGGGGGATGATGTAAGGTGTTCATTCATAATGGAATAAAGATTTGCAGAAGTTATGTTTTGGAGAAGAATGGGGGAAGTGGGCCATGGCGTGGTGTTGGGATGGACGAGATGGTTTCAAATTTCAATTTGGTGAAGTAGGTGTATCACGTTTGTGAAAAAACAGGGGCTCCAGAACGTTATTGAGGGGAAACCGCACAAGAAGGTGGATGACATGTTAATGGTAGTTCACGGTAAGTATATTAATTAAGATAATTAATTAATTAATTTAAGTATATTGTTTTAATTTATATTTAAATGTTATTATAAGAGTAACTCGGTCGTTTGAAATCATAATTCTGCGAAACTGGAAGCGATGGAATCACCGCAAAGAGCACTACGCTGCTAAGCAGATTTGGGAGGAATCAGATACAATGCGTATTTCGGTTAATTTTAAACGTTGTTTAAAATTATTCGAAACAACGCGCGAACCGTCGATCGAAAATAAAGTTGAGTTAACTCTCACACATTTTTGGAATCCTGTTATGTTATTAAATTCATACAATTAAATTTAATTGTTGACAATTGGTTGATTGGATGTCTTGAATGCCTATGGTTGACTTAGTGGTTGACGTAAAGTATATTGTCGTGGTTTAATATAAAATTATATGCTGTTATGAAATATTATAATGATCTGTGATGCAGGGAAGAACAGGTAGGAGGAATCAAACCGGATTCCTCAAATATTTAGTATGCTATTTATTTCATATTATATATGAACTGGTTGAACCCCATTGACTTTAAAACCTATTGGTTGTTGAATGTGTTATGTTTTGAATTAGTGGACGGTATTGATTGAGGGATTGGCAGCAAATGGCATAAAATCTACTTTTTGTTAAAACATTGATTTGCCGTCAAGCGATATTGGCGAGTTTAAGTTATAAAACTTTATAACTGAAGCAGAATTTTTAAATATATTTTGTAATCAAATCGATGTTTACAAATAAGTTTTTATTTAAAACATTTTGAAATGATTTTATTATAAGAATTTGGCGTTTTAAAAAACGTATTAAGCGAATAAAGCTGTAATTAACCTATAGGTTTATATTTTGGGGATAATTACTTTTAAGTAAATGACTAAGCAGTATTATTAGATTAATTATTTTAATCTAATAAGAAGAATTATTTTAAAAGGTTAACGAGTTAACCGATGATTTAAAGTTGACTGAGTCAACTGTTCAATCAAAAGTGGTTATTAATAAATGGTTGTTCAACTTTAATAAGACCCCTTCGATGTAATTTATTTTAATTAACGATGTTTATAGATTTATATTATAATTAATTATTGTTTAATAATTTCAAAAGCGATTAATTGAGTTGTTTTAGTTAATGAAGAAATAAACTGCTTTTACTTCAGTAAATAATGAAGTTAATCATATTTGAAGTGGTTTCTTCTTAAATGAAATTTATTTAGAAAGATAATCATGTATGTAAATATATTGGTAAATTTTGAAAGGAAATTATGAAGAAGGTTTGATTGATAATATGGGTTTGAGTTACGAACTATTATTCATCTCGAGATAAGAACTTTGTCGACCAAGGTCTGAGAGGTAAATAAAATACCCCAACTTGGATGGCTTCACTATTATCGAGAGATGGTATTAGTTTGTGACGGTAAAATTTGATGAGATTAAGTTTATGATTCCATAAAAAGAATATTGCGATGGTATTTACAGGATTGTTAAAATGTAATAACATATTGGGTTTTTAAATAAATGATGTATACTTTAAACATTGCTGGCTGATTTTGAAGTATAAATATGTATATCATTTGATAATGAAAAGAGTTTTTATGGAAATGTAGTGATATTTTCGAAGTAAAGATAAACGGATAGGAGATTGGTAAATTTGTTATTTTAAGAATTTGAATATGGTAAATGTAAAAACCCGTAACTTCCCCGTGAAGGAAAGCGTCGGATAGTTCGAGAACAAACCACAACAGAACGCATACAGAAGAACATTTCATTGTATATTACAACAATGCATCAGAATACAAGAATTTACAGAGTATAAATGAATATTACACAGAAATATCAGAGATTTAAATTACATTTAAATACATCGCAGCGGAAAATAATACAATACACAACTAGAATGAGATATACGGATACAAAGCTTTCCGGATATCGTTCCAGCTGTAAACCAGGATCCTGTGAATATAAATCTGCAAAACCAAAACTACTAGCTGCCCGTGTCAAAATAAGGGCACCCAGAGTTTAGGTTAAAACAATAAACTCCAGGTCAGTCATGTGACTGGTGTGAGAACTAAAACAGTTATTATTCTTTATTTCAAAAGTTAGGTAAATCAAGGGACCACGCCGTATAACACAGAACGGGTTTCCTCCCAAGAATACCAGTGCATAAAACAAACGGCGCAATGCTAAATAAAGAAGAATGAAGCTGTTATAAGACCCAGGTCCCATCACACAATGCAACGCAGCCGAGGATAGGGTTTTCCCTTATAACAGCCAAAGAATGCTTGATACGTTTAAAACAAATCGTTTGATACTATTATAAGTGCATAGTGTATAAAACAACTTCAAATCATAAGTATCAATCATAGGCGGCATGGGTACCATATATCATGTCGCCATATATAGGCTTACAAATAAAACCGCAAAGTCACGTATTTGGAAATTGGATTTCCGTCTATGAACCGAGGCCAGGGATCGTCCTCTACCGATTCGAGACAATCTAGCCTACCATGTCTCAGGAACAGCCGCAACTGCCCCCTGGATCGTCAGGGCCGGTCCACCGATGTGGATTATTATGCCTGAACCATACGTCTCCCTGCCCTTTGGGGCGCAAACGAGCCAACGAATGACTCCATCGGACCCGGATCGTCCGATCAAACCGAGGCGCCTCGCAACAGCAACAACCACACAGGTGAAAAGTATATAAATGTCAGGGCTGGTAGGTCACTGACACCACCCTAGCTAGAAAGAAACGCATGCCCTCCCTGATGTCCTCTCCCGTTTCTGGTTCACAACCGGGGTGCGAGGCTCGCGAATTCACGTTACACAAAGCTGTGCCACACAGGCTGTGCTTTGATCATCACCACAAGACTTTGCTTTTCAACAGAAGCCTTGATCATTTGCATCTTAGCATGCCACACAGGCAAACCACTCTATGCAACCGATATCAGTCACACAGAATGAAATCCAATGTCAGACACACAGTCCATTTACAAGTCCGTTCTGGGCCTGAACGAAACCGGAGGCACCTAGTACCCCGCATATCCATCGATCTCCAAGTACGTCTGGACGATCACCAACTGTTTCCATCTTCTTGGGTGTACAGCCCAATCAAGATCATCAGTACTCACCCAAACGACGTGAAGACTTCCGGTCTTCGACCATCGTCTTCATCTTCGACACCACGTCGAATCAGTTATTCAGAATGGGATAAACCCGGTCTTTCTGAATAACTCGCGTATATATTATAAAAGTGTTACACAAACACAACATACGCCTCATTCCAATTCAGAATATTCTTTTATTCAAATATTCCTATACTTTGGGAAAAAGTTCCCATTAATTTTATCCAAGATAAATTCTTTAAATTTATTCTTTAATCTCCTTTGAATATCAATTCAAACTAGTCGGGATTATCGAACCACACCGAAGTAATCATTTATTTTATTTTCCCAATCCCAACCTATTCATCCCATGAAGTCAAACTGGTAGTACTTCATATCTAACACCACAGTGTTATCGGTAATTCAATTACCATTTCACGTTCAAATCTAATTAAAGATTTAACTATCGCCTGGAGCAAAACTGGTGATACTCCATTTTCGATCATTTCAATCTAATTAAAGATTCATTAAAACTCCACTTAGTTTTAATCTTCGACTGGGTTAAAGAATCAGTGTCATTTAAAACACGGTTCACGGTAAACCCAAAATCACATTCCATTAATTATCGGGTTAAAGAACAAGTGTTATTTAAAACACTGTTCACGATAAACCCAAAAATCAATACCAATTCAATTCCAATTAAATATCATTTAATTGGTACACTTCATTAAATCTAAATAAAAAGATTTAATCTTTTCTCAACTGGGTTCAAGAACGGTGTTAGTGAAGACACCATTCACGACAAACCCAAATCACATTCGATATTCAATACAAGGCTCTGAATAGAAAATATATCGGCTTATATTCAATATCAAATTCCACGACTAACAAATATCGCATTGGAAATAACGATATATATATATATCTTTCAAATTTCCATAACCACACCTGTATAATCACGAATTCCAACATCGAAATATTCCGAAGACAATTTCGATTCAAATCCACTCCAATGCAATCATTGGAAATTTTGGTTATTTTCAAAACCATTTCAAATTCAATTTATTTATTAAAAAAAATAAATAGAATTATAATTCTAGTTCAAAACTAGTTCATTTCGATAAAATCTATTTTTATCCTTTCAAATATGGAGTTTTTCATCCCAAATCTTCACAAATCATTTCTTATGATTTTACACAAATTATTACTATTTTTAATAATTTTATCAAGGCCCGTACAGTCGATTTCCATCAACGGCCATCGAACTGCACTTACAGCGACCTTTTTCGAATTTGATTTGGACATAATTCCAAATCCAACCGTTAGATTTCTAATTTCTAATATTCGTTAGAAAGCTCTTTTCGATACGAACCCAACGGTTCCGGTTTTAGGAGAATCCGACGGTCGGATCTCCCGCAATGTCCGTTTGAAATAAATGGTCGAAATTCACGAACTGCCGCGGCGCGGCGCGTTCTATTCAGGCCATTATATTATATATATAATATATATAATATATATTTCGTCGATTTCTATTCAAAACGAATTATATAAATAGTTTTTAAAATCGTTTCAAAACCTATTTCAACTTCCATTTCAATTCAAAGCAAAATTGAATTCTTCTTTATAAATTCGTTTCAAAATTCATTTCTATTCAATTCAAATTTCAATTCAATTTGAATTCGTTTTCAATTCAATTCACTTTGAAATCACTTTCAATTCAATTCACTTTGAATTCGTTTTCAATTCAATTCACTTTGAAATCACTTTCAATTCAATTCACTTTGAATTCGTTTTCAATTCAATTCATTTCGAAATCACTTTCAATTCAATTCATTTCGAAATGAATAAAATCGATATAAATATCGTTTACGTCAAAATGGCGTCAATCTAATCAACACGGCTTCATAATTTCTGTTTTCAAATTTTCTTTATTGTTCAAATTGGAATGAGGCCCAATCAATTACCATATAAAATTAATTGTATGGATTTCCATACAACACATGTATATAATAGCATTGAAAAATAATCAACCATCAACCAAAGTGCACTACACTGTATAAGCATCAAATATAGATATTCAACGCTTATAACAGCCTGTCAATCCATCGATCGACATATTTAATCAATCAGGATGAGTGAAATTCATATTTCATCCCAACACCCGTGTGGGGTTTCAAACAAACAAACACAGATTTTCTTTGTGCAGTTGGGCGATGTGTAAAATTTATCGTCCCAATCAATGTCATTCAAATAAGTGTACATAAACAAACCATCTGGTTTGTAAATGAATATTTATTTATTCACATTCACGTTTAAAATTATATTTTTAACGATAAAACATTTTATTTCAACCTATGAATTTCTATTCAATTCATTTACACAATAAAATGATATTTTTATTTTCTAATTTATTTTAGAAAATTTCGGCGGCATAACGGCACGATACTAGAAACGGGACGAGGCCTAGCCTTGTCCCCGGTCTAGTGAAGGCCCACGCCATTCACACATCAATCAAATCACTTTCGTTATGCAAACCACAAAATTTGGAGTAAGAGTCTAACCTAGTCTTACTCCTTCGCCTTATAACGGCGCACGTCTAATCCTAACCAATTTATCGATTCGATTTTTCACACCACAAACCACATTCAAACCAATATCTCAATCAATCACCAAACATCCAAACAAACAAGTCCATGGTATGTGGACGGGTGTCGGGTGCTTCTAATAAGCACCGTCTGCATCCTAGTATATATATAACTAGAAAAGTAAATTTGAGTGAGAAGTTCTCACCGAAAGCTATCCAATCATCTTGACTCTTCATTTATAGAAATCTTCTTCGTTATCCCATCTTCGTCATCTTCGCTGCCCGTAGTCACTATATATATAAAAATCACACATTTTTATATTCTGATGTTTTTATAAAATAAAAATCACATTTTTATTTATTTACTTTCAATCTAAAAATCATATTTTTATTTCGAAGTTCAATATATAAAAATCGAATTTTTACTATTATGTTATATAGATAAAAATGATATTTTTATCACGCTATTTTCTATATAAAGATTTCGCCTTTTTAAATTTAAAGATTTCACCTTTTTAAATTTAAAGATTTCACCATTATAAAAATTACCACTTTATCTCAACGTATATAAAATAAAAATCAGATTTTTATTTCGTTACATACACAAAGAAGATATTTTTATATTCTCTATCATGTAAAAATTATATTTTGACATCACCTATATAGTAAAGACTATATTTTTATCTTTCTACAATGTGAAAGATTATATTTTTAATGCTTTAAAAATATAAAAATCATATTTTTAATATTCCTATATAGTAAAGACTATATTTTTAATACTTTAAAAATATAAAAATCATATTTTTATCACTTTAAAAATATAAAGATCGTATCTTTCACCAAATAAAAAATCAGTTTTAAAAATAAATAAAAATCAGTTTTAAATTCCTTTTAAAATCGAAATTAGTTTTAAGAAAAAAAAAAAAAAAATAAAGTAAAAACTTACTGTAACGAAGAAAGGGGGGGAGCTGCGTCGGTCATCAGGGGGGGGAAGCTCCGTTCGTCAGTGGCCGACTTCAAGGGGAGGGGGCTGCGGTGTGAGGCTCGATGGCAGTGGGGGTTCGTGGCTTGTCGATCGAAGGAGGGAGGGGTTTCGAATTGGGGTAGCAGCGGGTTTAGGGTTCGGGGTGGAAGGAGAACGAAGGGGAGAGAGGCGAGGTACATCGGAGGGGCGGCGGCATCCTTGGACGGCGGCGGTCCGATGGGTGGAGGAGGAGGATCGACGATGGGTTCTCGTCGTTGCTTCTTTTTTTTTTTCTTTTTTCCTTTTTTTTCTGAAATAATTTTAATCGGGGGGGGGGGGGGGGTCTGATATGAATAAGGAGGGTTTTTTTTATTTATTTATTTTAATTTATTATTTTATTATTAAAAGTTGACTTTTACACACGTCATCAAAACGAGGCCCACCACCTGTCGTCCATAGCGTTTTACCCCCATTCCGAACACAATGGGATATGCACCGCAAGTTGATTTGATCGTTTGAATCAGTTTCCGTTTATTTTACATTTAAATCACTATATTGAATTTTAAACGTACATTTCAAATTACCGAGGTCACATACTAACTAGAAAAATTCCAGAAAAATATTTTCTAGCTTCGTATTGACGATACGGTCCTAACAAAACTAGTTTCGTCGAATTCTGAGATCGTTTGTAAAATGGCCAATTTCCAGTCGATTAAAATCCACTGAAAATGGTCAAACGCATTTTCCTTTACCACGCTCACATACTGACTCGAAAAATTATGAAATTTGGAATCTGGCAATAATTTGACATCCCGGACCCAACAAAACTGGTTTCGTCGAATTCCGAGGTCATTTGCAAAATGTCCATTTTTAAGGGCCTGAATTCCATAGCGACTATTCAGAATTTTCAACTGGACATATCTTTTGATTCTCGCTATGAAATCTTGATTTTTCGGATTCGTTGGAAAGATATTCACAATTAGATCCCATTATTTTTGGTTTCGCTAAAATCCGGATTGTTTTGCACCCGGTACATTCAATTGAAGTTTGAAATCGAATTATCGAACTACCGCGCCATTTTCAATTCTATTTATAATTATATATAAATATTTATATTCTAACGACGACGCGTATAATATATACGTTCGAATTCTATTCAAAATAAATTTTCTCGTCTATATTATTTAAAATAATTCATTTTAAATAATCAAAATTCGCTAAAATTGCCAAAATAAAAATTTTAAACTGGCCCAGATTTTCGGGTTGTTACAATCTCCCCCACTTAAAACTTTTCGTCCCCGAAAAGGAACAAAGTCGAAAGTGGTTTGATTAATTAACCCTACGTTCGATCAGGCTTTCATTCTCCAACTTTTCAGTTTCTGAGAATTTTCAAAATTTCAAAAATTTGGCTAACACCCTAAATTTTCGAAAAATTTCGCCATAACCTCCCCTGCACCGGGAGCATCGGGGAATTTCAAATAGCTTCCCCGGTCCTTCAGATCTCAAAAAGAAAAAGAAAAAGCCAAGCGGCTAGCCAATAGGCTCACAAAATCATCATCCCCCAAACAAAACAGGAAATTATGTAGTAAACATGTACCTATTTGTCGGGCCAACAAATTTTATTCTCTGGCTCTAGCCTCCTTGCTATGACCTGTTCAATGATATATATGCATATGCAAGCAAATGCGACCAATTTTCAATATAATTCAATATTCGATTCAATTAGGCTAAATGGCTAAAAATTAGCAAACAAATAAACAAACAACCCAAACATCAATCGATTAGTGAATTAGAGTTTCAAATTCATAATTTTGATACATATACAAAAATCATGTTTTTGATGCCAAATCACAACAATAGGCCCTATCTAATTTTGGTTCTCACACCAGTCTAATGGAAATATATAGATATCACACCTTCGTCACTCGAATATAAATTGTGACGATGAGTACTCAACCATCAGAATCATCTTCGGGCCACTAGAGTATGATTCTATATCTATCCAATATATTAAAACTTCGAATACACGCGGATCAGACGTATACGCAAAATCTTTATATACTGGACTGTCCAACTCAATATAAATAGATAATCAGATACGAATAATTGATTTAAATTTTCAAAACAAAAATTGTTTTCATTTTAAAAATATACTCTTCACACTCGTTCTAGGATACTACTGATCCTATCTCTAACGAGTCATTCCCATTGGATATTACTAATCCAATATCTGATGAATTCTCTCGTATGTTTCTAATGTGTCTTGTTCTCTAGCTTTGTAAACCAAAGCTCTGATACCAACTGTAAAAACCCGTAACTTCCCCGTGAAGGAAAGCGTCGGATAGTTCGAGAACAAACCACAACAGAACGCATACAGAAGAACATTTCATTGTATATTACAACAATGCATCAGAATACAAGAATTTACAGAGTATAAATGAATATTACACAGAAATATCAGAGATTTAAATTACATTTAAATACATCGCAGCGGAAAATAATACAATACACAACTAGAATGAGATATACGGATACAAAGCTTTCCGGATATCGTTCCAGCTGTAAACCAGGATCCTGTGAATATAAATCTGCAAAACCAAAACTACTAGCTGCCCGTGTCAAAATAAGGGCACCCAGAGTTTAGGTTAAAACAATAAACTCCAGGTCAGTCATGTGACTGGTGTGAGAACTAAAACAGTTATTATTCTTTATTTCAAAAGTTAGGTAAATCAAGGGACCACGCCGTATAACACGGAACGGGTTTCCTCCCAAGAATACCAGTGCATAAAACAAACGGCGCAATGCTAAATAAAGAAGAATGAAGCTGTTATAAGACCCAGGTCCCATCACACAATGCAACGCAGCCGAGGATAGGGTTTTCCCTTATAACAGCCAAAGAATGCTTGATACGTTTAAAACAAATCGTTTGATACTATTATAAGTGCATAGTGTATAAAACAACTTCAAATCATAAGTATCAATCATAGGCGGCATGGGTACCATATATCATGTCGCCATATATAGGCTTACAAATAAAACCGCAAAGTCACGTATTTGGAAATTGGATTTCCGTCTATGAACCGAGGCCAGGGATCGTCCTCTACCGATTCGAGACAATCTAGCCTACCATGTCTCAGGAACAGCCGCAACTGCCCCCTGGATCGTCAGGGCCGGTCCACCGATGTGGATTATTATGCCTGAACCATACGTCTCCCCGCCCTTTGGGGCGCAAACGAGCCAACGAATGACTCCATCGGACCCGGATCGTCCGATCAAACCGAGGCGCCTCGCAACAGCAACAACCACACAGGTGAAAAGTATATAAATGTCAGGGCTGGTAGGTCACTGACACCACCCTAGCTAGAAAGAAACGCATGCCCTCCCTGATGTCCTCTCCCGTTTCTGGTTCACAACCGGGGTGCGAGGCTCGCGAATTCACGTTACACAAAGCTGTGCCACACAGGCTGTGCTTTGATCATCACCACAAGACTTTGCTTTTCAACAGAAGCCTTGATCATTTGCATCTTAGCATGCCACACAGGCAAACCACTCTATGCAACCGATATCAGTCACACAGAATGAAATCCAATGTCAGACACACAGTCCATTTACAAGTCCGTTCTGGGCCTGAACGAAACCGGAGGCACCTAGTACCCCGCATATCCATCGATCTCCAAGTACGTCTGGACGATCACCAACTGTTTCCATCTTCTTGGGTGTACAGCCCAATCAAGATCATCAGTACTCACCCAAACGACGTGAAGACTTCCGGTCTTCGACCATCGTCTTCATCTTCGACACCACGTCGAATCAGTTATTCAGAATGGGATAAACCCGGTCTTTCTGAATAACTCGCGTATATATTATAAAAGTGTTACACAAACACAACATACGCCTCATTCCAATTCAGAATATTCTTTTATTCAAATATTCCTATACTTTGGGAAAAAGTTCCCATTAATTTTATCCAAGATAAATTCTTTAAATTTATTCTTTAATCTCCTTTGAATATCAATTCAAACTAGTCGGGATTATCGAACCACACCGAAGTAATCATTTATTTTATTTTCCCAATCCCAACCTATTCATCCCATGAAGTCAAACTGGTAGTACTTCATATCTAACACCACAGTGTTATCGGTAATTCAATTACCATTTCACGTTCAAATCTAATTAAAGATTTAACTATCGCCTGGAGCAAAACTGGTGATACTCCATTTTCGATCATTTCAATCTAATTAAAGATTCATTAAAACTCCACTTAGTTTTAATCTTCGACTGGGTTAAAGAATCAGTGTCATTTAAAACACGGTTCACGGTAAACCCAAAATCACATTCCATTAATTATCGGGTTAAAGAACAAGTGTTATTTAAAACACTGTTCACGATAAACCCAAAAATCAATACCAATTCAATTCCAATTAAATATCATTTAATTGGTACACTTCATTAAATCTAAATAAAAAGATTTAATCTTTTCTCAACTGGGTTCAAGAACGGTGTTAGTGAAGACACCATTCACGACAAACCCAAATCACATTCGATATTCAATACAAGGCTCTGAATAGAAAATATATCGGCTTATATTCAATATCAAATTCCACGACTAACAAATATCGCATTGGAAATAACGATATATATATATATCTTTCAAATTTCCATAACCACACCTGTATAATCACGAATTCCAACATCGAAATATTCCGAAGACAATTTCGATTCAAATCCACTCCAATGCAATCATTGGAAATTTTGGTTATTTTCAAAACCATTTCAAATTCAATTTATTTATTAAAAAAAATAAATAGAATTATAATTCTAGTTCAAAACTAGTTCATTTCGATAAAATCTATTTTTATCCTTTCAAATATGGAGTTTTTCATCCCAAATCTTCACAAATCATTTCTTATGATTTTACACAAATTATTACTATTTTTAATAATTTTATCAAGGCCCGTACAGTCGATTTCCATCAACGGCCATCGAACTGCACTTACAGCGACCTTTTTCGAATTTGATTTGGACATAATTCCAAATCCAACCGTTAGATTTCTAATTTCTAATATTCGTTAGAAAGCTCTTTTCGATACGAACCCAACGGTTCCGGTTTTAGGAGAATCCGACGGTCGGATCTCCCGCAATGTCCGTTTGAAATAAATGGTCGAAATTCACGAACTGCCGCGGCGCGGCGCGTTCTATTCAGGCCATTATATTATATATATAATATATATAATATATATTTCGTCGATTTCTATTCAAAACGAATTATATAAATAGTTTTTAAAATCGTTTCAAAACCTATTTCAACTTCCATTTCAATTCAAAGCAAAATTGAATTCTTCTTTATAAATTCGTTTCAAAATTCATTTCTATTCAATTCAAATTTCAATTCAATTTGAATTCGTTTTCAATTCAATTCACTTTGAAATCACTTTCAATTCAATTCACTTTGAATTCGTTTTCAATTCAATTCACTTTGAAATCACTTTCAATTCAATTCACTTTGAATTCGTTTTCAATTCAATTCATTTCGAAATCACTTTCAATTCAATTCATTTCGAAATGAATAAAATCGATATAAATATCGTTTACGTCAAAATGGCGTCAATCTAATCAACACGGCTTCATAATTTCTGTTTTCAAATTTTCTTTATTGTTCAAATTGGAATGAGGCCCAATCAATTACCATATAAAATTAATTGTATGGATTTCCATACAACACATGTATATAATAGCATTGAAAAATAATCAACCATCAACCAAAGTGCACTACACTGTATAAGCATCAAATATAGATATTCAACGCTTATAACAGCCTGTCAATCCATCGATCGACATATTTAATCAATCAGGATGAGTGAAATTCATATTTCATCCCAACACCCGTGTGGGGTTTCAAACAAACAAACACAGATTTTCTTTGTGCAGTTGGGCGATGTGTAAAATTTATCGTCCCAATCAATGTCATTCAAATAAGTGTACATAAACAAACCATCTGGTTTGTAAATGAATATTTATTTATTCACATTCACGTTTAAAATTATATTTTTAACGATAAAACATTTTATTTCAACCTATGAATTTCTATTCAATTCATTTACACAATAAAATGATATTTTTATTTTCTAATTTATTTTAGAAAATTTCGGCGGCATAACGGCACGATACTAGAAACGGGACGAGGCCTAGCCTTGTCCCCGGTCTAGTGAAGGCCCACGCCATTCACACATCAATCAAATCACTTTCGTTATGCAAACCACAAAATTTGGAGTAAGAGTCTAACCTAGTCTTACTCCTTCGCCTTATAACGGCGCACGTCTAATCCTAACCAATTTATCGATTCGATTTTTCACACCACAAACCACATTCAAACCAATATCTCAATCAATCACCAAACATCCAAACAAACAAGTCCATGGTATGTGGACGGGTGTCGGGTGCTTCTAATAAGCACCGTCTGCATCCTAGTATATATATAACTAGAAAAGTAAATTTGAGTGAGAAGTTCTCACCGAAAGCTATCCAATCATCTTGACTCTTCATTTATAGAAATCTTCTTCGTTATCCCATCTTCGTCATCTTCGCTGCCCGTAGTCACTATATATATAAAAATCACACATTTTTATATTCTGATGTTTTTATAAAATAAAAATCACATTTTTATTTATTTACTTTCAATCTAAAAATCATATTTTTATTTCGAAGTTCAATATATAAAAATCGAATTTTTACTATTATGTTATATAGATAAAAATGATATTTTTATCACGCTATTTTCTATATAAAGATTTCGCCTTTTTAAATTTAAAGATTTCACCTTTTTAAATTTAAAGATTTCACCATTATAAAAATTACCACTTTATCTCAACGTATATAAAATAAAAATCAGATTTTTATTTCGTTACATACACAAAGAAGATATTTTTATATTCTCTATCATGTAAAAATTATATTTTGACATCACCTATATAGTAAAGACTATATTTTTATCTTTCTACAATGTGAAAGATTATATTTTTAATGCTTTAAAAATATAAAAATCATATTTTTAATATTCCTATATAGTAAAGACTATATTTTTAATACTTTAAAAATATAAAAATCATATTTTTATCACTTTAAAAATATAAAGATCGTATCTTTCACCAAATAAAAAATCAGTTTTAAAAATAAATAAAAATCAGTTTTAAATTCCTTTTAAAATCGAAATTAGTTTTAAGAAAAAAAAATAAAATAAAGTAAAAACTTACTGTAACGAAGAAAGGGGGGGAGCTGCGTCGGTCATCGGGGGGGGAAGCTCCGTTCGTCAGTGGCCGACTTCAAGGGGAGGGGGCTGCGGTGTGAGGCTCGATGGCAGTGGGGGTTCGTGGCTTGTCGATCGAAGGAGGGAGGGGTTTCGAATTGGGGTAGCAGCGGGTTTAGGGTTCGGGGTGGAAGGAGAACGAAGGGGAGAGAGGCGAGGTACATCGGAGGGGCGGCGGCATCCTTGGACGGCGGCGGTCCGATGGGTGGAGGAGGAGGATCGACGATGGGTTCTCGTCGTTGCTTCTTTTTTTTTTCTTTTTTCCTTTTTTTTCTGAAATAATTTTAATCGGGGGGGGGGGGGGGGTCTGATATGAATAAGGAGGGTTTTTTTTTTATTTATTTTAATTTATTATTTTATTATTAAAAGTTGACTTTTACACACGTCATCAAAACGAGGCCCACCACCTGTCGTCCATAGCGTTTTACCCCCATTCCGAACACAATGGGATATGCACCGCAAGTTGATTTGATCGTTTGAATCAGTTTCCGTTTATTTTACATTTAAATCACTATATTGAATTTTAAACGTACATTTCAAATTACCGAGGTCACATACTAACTAGAAAAATTCCAGAAAAATATTTTCTAGCTTCGTATTGACGATACGGTCCTAACAAAACTAGTTTCGTCGAATTCTGAGATCGTTTGAAAAATGGCCAATTTCCAGTCGATTAAAATCCACTGAAAATGGTCAAACGCATTTTCCTTTACCACGCTCACATACTGACTCGAAAAATTATGAAATTTGGAATCTGGCAATAATTTGACATCCCGGACCCAACAAAACTGGTTTCGTCGAATTCCGAGGTCATTTGCAAAATGTCCATTTTTAAGGGCCTGAATTCCATAGCGACTATTCAGAATTTTCAACTGGACATATCTTTTGATTCTCGCTATGAAATCTTGATTTTTCGGATTCGTTGGAAAGATATTCACAATTAGATCCCATTATTTTTGGTTTCGCTAAAATCCGGATTGTTTTGCACCCGGTACATTCAATTGAAGTTTGAAATCGAATTATCGAACTACCGCGCCATTTTCAATTCTATTTATAATTATATATAAATATTTATATTCTAACGACGACGCGTATAATATATACGTTCGAATTCTATTCAAAATAAATTTTCTCGTCTATATTATTTAAAATAATTCATTTTAAATAATCAAAATTCGCTAAAATTGCCAAAATAAAAATTTTAAACTGGCCCAGATTTTCGGGTTGTTACAGTAAATGTGTCTGAATTAATGGAAACAAATATGATTTGTCGAGAATAGTAGATGGAATTGATTTTTAATCGAAGAAATGAGTTTTGAGATTCTATGAAAGAGTAAATGAATGAATTTGAGTAATAAGACCTGAGCTGCTAATGGACTTGATTATACTATTTGAATTGATAGTTCAAAAACCCGACTATCAATAAAATATACTACTGGACCTTTTGATGTATGGTTTCGAAGAGACTGGGGTTAGAACTAGATCCAAAATCACTTCGAATCAATACAGCGCTTGAAACTAATCCGCAAGAATAAAGATAGAGTAATGAAGATCATAGATCTTCATAATACGGAAGAATTACTTAAAATCTCTAGCTGATCCCTGGAGATATACTATGATTCTATCATGGTTGAAATCTATGGATTGCAAGGACTCCTCGCTACTGATCTATAGGGTGATTCCTAGAATGCGGTAGGAGGGTGCCTTCGGTTCATCCTGTTCCTGGATGACTTGTATGGACGAATGTCTAACAAAATATTTCCTGAAACTAACGTACGTTGATTTTTACAAATATACCAAGTTTGGTGGCGGAGAAATTCTCTTACTTAACACCCAGAGTATATTTGTGGACGTTAATTACTGATTCGACGGATTTGACGATGTGACATTCAAAGTGAATGTTGTCCAGTTGATCTAAGAAAGTAAACATAGCCTTAAACCTCACAACCGGGAAGTGAAAAAAATCGGGCAGGCAATATGGCTAGGTTGGTCATTCCCAAGCAGGGTATATTTATCACCGATTTACAAAAAAATCAATTTTGTTCTTCTTTCGCTTATGTATCTCCCGGGAACGGCCATGTCGGTATCGACCGTTGGTGACAATAGATTTGATACACTCAAGCCGAGTGAGTGGTCGGTCATGTGTGGCCGGGTTGCAAGATGTTCTTGTTGAACCCTAATGTATACCCTCTAAAGTATACTGATCGGAAGGTGGTCCCATACCTTGTCATAGTTGGAATCCAAACTCCAATAAACACGTTGCGGTTTTTGATTTTATAATGAATATGTAGAGCGTGAGACCCAAGCGTTCTAGTAGATGGTTATTTATTTGTGATTTGATAGACACTATTATAATATCACCGGATTTTGATATATCAAAATCGTTTTGGGTTATAGTAAGTAAAAACTGTATATGTTTGTGTGTGGACTGGTCTTACTATTATCATTTTTGTTTAAAAAGGATTCTAAAGTTAAGCAAGTTGTTTGTCATATGAATTTATCATTGAAAGTATTCTAGACTGATCTGGGTGAATTTTTCTTTGCTTCAAATGTGCTCGGGTCAGACTGAGTATACTATCAGGTTAGATATCGCTTGGAGCTTTAGAAGAGGACGACCTCTACTTTTGATACACCTCATACATAGGTCGGCAAGTACGTTTGCACGCTATTGACCAACTTTTTGGCAAAAGCTATCACAGTTCAGCGGATCGAAGCCTAATGTCACGAAGCTCACGAATTAGCACCGATTGAACCTAGCGGACGACCTCTACTTCAGAAAGCCCAAACAAGATTTGGCCCAAGACGGTTTCCCTCGAGCAACGACATTTCATACCCCGACATAATCCCTCTCCCAGACCGACCGAGTCAATCATTCCCCTAAATATCAGATCGATCAGATATCCTTGGATCTACATGGAAATATCCAAATGAGTCATTCATTGCTTAGCCCGATTCTCAAGGCATTAACCGGTTTCGTCGAAATCCAAGGCAGTTTGCAAAATTTTCATTTTCACATGTTAACGAAATCGAATTATTATTAATCGACTTCAAAAACTAAAGTTCTTTGATAAAAGTTCATATTATTATCGTTTATTCAAACAATATTTTACATAAGCTTCGAAATCGATTTAATTTCATATTAAATTCAAGATTCATAAATTTGAGAAATTCCAATATTCAAATACTGTCATAACTTTAATTAAATTTTTAAACAAATCATTTTTATATTAAACAAATAATCAAATATTAAAAATTTGGGTTGTTATACATTGACAATACAGTTACTAAGCCATCCAGACATAGTTAGCATACCAAGCAAGGCAGTTAAGCGGGCATGACGTAGGAAAGTTGATCGTGAATGCAAATCATTTCAATAATGTCGTTCATCGTTGTTATGGCTTTCTGGCCCCTAATCTAACTATTCAACCGTTGGATTTTACGTTAATATTTTGCAGCATGTCGACAAATTTGAATATCGAAGAAAAAACAAAATGGCGAAGTAGTATCAGAATGTATAATGTATGAGTTGGATTTGTTAAGCGGTCATTGTCAGTAATTTTAGTTACATTTTCAAGCGTATTTTAAGTTGAATGTATTTGTTTATTTTAATTAAGTTGCACAATTTACTTTTATTATTTAGAGTTGTTATACGCATAATACAAAGTAGAAACAAATAACAAATTAACTATAATTCAATTAAATTAGAACTCATATTTTAAATACTACGCTTAAATACTCCATTGAAATACTTTTTCGGTATGATCAAACGCTTTTCCCTTTCAATCAATTCTCACGTCCGAGTGTTCCGCTCCTTTCATAAAGAATGAATCAATGAGCCCATCTACAATTATGTGGCAGTCAACATGTACAATCACCATTGTTCTTGGCTTAATTGCTTTTATAATTCGTTGTATCACACACAAATGTAAATGAGAGTTCTTGCTTTGATTCTCTACATAATAATAGTATTAAATTCATAAATGGGTGTGTTCTCGATGAATGGTAACAGAAATTCTAAGTAGAATCAAACGAACGAGAAATGAGTTCGTATTTTGGCAACAGAGAATTTGGGCAGAGTATTCAAAATGTATATTTTAAGAAAAAATTATTTTTTATTTTGAAATATAAATATTTATTGCTCTACTGAATAATATTTATCGATAATTTTCAAAAATAATTAAATAAATAGTAGAATTATTATTGCCTCGGTTTCGTTTGAACTGACACCATTATATACACAACTTTAATACGATCGCAACGCACAAAACTTCATCTCAGACAGATCTAATTTACAAAAGTTGTTAATTTTAGAAATCTATAAAAGTTTAACTTTAACTTAGTTAAACGTATGAATCAACCACCTAAATTTAACATTCATTTAGTTGTTTCTCTGTCACTGTTCCAAGCTTATTACCGTTATAATATTTATGCAACAAACCATATGTCAACACTTGTAAAATGCTTGAGATAGCATCTTACTCTCAGGCAAATGTATTTCTTACAACATCAAATGCATTTTTAATCTTAAATAAAAATCAATAACCCAATCCAACATTCAAACCATTTATTTAAAACTAAATAATGCTTCATAATCATTTTCAACTATACTACAATAAGTGATTCAGAAGCTAAGTCAGCTTTAAAAGACTTGTCATGCCTTAATCTTCATGTAATATCCACATCAGAACCAATAGCAGGAAGATTAGAACGTCCCAACTTCAAAAAACATGACTTGTTTTAAATTGAGACTCAAAGGATTTTATTCAACATTTCGTATAACAGTAGTTTTTTAAGTAGCTACTGTTTGTGCAAAGGCAATCTTTTTACAAGAGCCTGCAATCAGTGAAAAATTTTAGCTGTTCCAAAATAACAAAAATTTGAGTACAGAGCAAATGAAAGATTAGCAACATCTGTAGAGTACATGTATAAAGTATAAACACAACTTTAGCATACAGGCATAGTACAATATGCATTAACACAACAATTACGAAACACTTATAAGTACTGTAAAGCATAAACCTACCAGGAACATATATAAAGCTCATTTCTCAAGTTCAAAGGCAGATGCTTCGAAGCTATCAGACAGTCCAGTTCCAGTCTTGAAGGTGAGCTTCTCAGAAGTTGGATTCTCAAAATACATTTCAACTACGGAGAGCCATAACATAAGCTCTTTAGTCTTAACACCAGTCATCTTCTTCATTTTCCTTGGTTCAACAAAAGCAGTAACTTCAGTTGCATACGAAACATGGCGCTTGATCTTCTTGAAAGTGTGATCCTTCTTCTTGCTCTGAATCAGCCATATGAAGCCTGTAGTGCGATTGTATCCGAATTCTTTTATGTCTTCTAATGGAAAGAGTCCTTTTGGCATGCACAGTTCTTCGAGGAGTTCGATTGATTTCTTTCTGCAGTCTGCATCGCCATGGTAGATTTCTGCTCCTGCTTTGTTGTTTTCGATTGTTAGTGATGCCATTTTTGTTGGTATTGTAATGAAAATGTTGGAACTGTGGTGGGATTGATGATGAAGAAGAATGGAAGAAGTGCATCTTATTTATACTGGAATGATCTTTTTTTTTTTCCTCCCTTCTCTTTTGACTTAGCCACTACAATTATTATGCAGTATGAACATTAGCCAGAAATTTCTTTGTTGACCAGCAGAATTCATCAAACATGGCTTGCTTGAAGATGATAATATGTTGAAGAACGTTTATATCAGTCAAAATACATAGTCAACTATCAACAAGAGTTGACTTTGATAATGAATTAATGATGCTGCTGTCAGGGTACGATAATTTTAAGAAGAAGTCAATTTTTTTGTTCAAACGATTACCAACTTGCTTCACCGACGGGTAATGCTGATGTTTCCATTCAGAGTAAATTTTGAGGTCATGTAAATGAGTTATGCTAGAATATCAGTAATTTTTTTTATTAAAAACTAAAAAATAGAGATAAATCCGAAATTCAGGGATATAATAATTAAAGAGGTGGATCTCTTGTTATTTTTGTCTTTGCCGCAGTTTTTGAAAAAAATGAAAAGCCGGGGACAGTAGCATTTCTGCGTGTAAATAGTGCGCCTGTATTCAGTATTCCTACCGTCAATTTTTCCTAGGCCAGGTTGGCTTCCCACTTTCAACTTAAGCCAAGTGATGTTGGCTGATACTATCGTAAACAGTCTTATTTTTTTATTATTTTATAAAATATATCCCTTTCTGCTTCTCTTTATTTTTTTACATCTATTTATGTTTGTCACTGTTATCATTGTTATTGTTTGTAACAGCATCTCCAGTCAGGGACGGAACCAGGAACCTGCTCAGCGGGGGGCGGATTCGAAGGGGGGGCAAAAATTTTTTTTTTATACCAGTTTACCCTGAATTTATCATAATTTCAACCAATAATGTTTCATATTGTTAAGTTTTAGACAAAAATATTGCATAAATACTAATAAAAATGCCTTGAAAATAGTTACTTTGGTACCAAAGGGGTAAAAAACATTTTTTTTTATAATTTTAAAATCAAGGGGGGAGGCCGCCGCCCCACTTGCCCCTCCCCCCCCGGTTCCGTCCCTGTCTCCAGTGGTGTAGTATTACACCTTAATCTTATGGAAGTGCTCTCTGATCATGGTGTTACGCTTGAATATTACACGTAATATTCAAAATGGATTTCATTATCCTGAATATGGGTTGGGTGTCCATTTTATGAGCGCTGCTTCTATAAAATGGGCGTCAGCACTTTTTTTGCATGTTCTCAGAAGAATAAACAGATGGGAAAGTGGATAAATAATTGAGTGCACTTCTTTTGAGCTGAACAAATTGAACAAAAGGCTGAATGAACAAATGGATAAATAATTGGGTGCACTTCTTTTGAGCTGAACAAATTGGGAGAAGGCTGAACAAATGACGGGAAATGGGGCTAGCGCCCATTTTTTGGATGACCACTGGGTAATCTCGACCGCTTACGCCCTAAATATTCAAGCTACTGAATATTAAGGTCGTAAGTCATTGGAGATGCTCTAATGCTCGTGTTGTTTTTAGTTGAATAGTATGGATGTTAATGGGATGTACGTTTAATGAAATACTCTGCTGTTATGACAAATATTTGTACTACCAATAATTTTCTAATAAAAATAATTGTTATTTTTGGTCTTACCATTTGTTATGTTTTTGTACTTTCATTCTAATAATATATAATTGTTTTTCAAACCCAATCCTATTGTTGTTCTTGTTGTATTTCTATTGGATAGTGATGGCTATAAATTACTTAGGTAGCGTTTGATTTTTGAAAGGGGCACGTTCAGCTCGCATCCGACGTGGGACCCATACGAAAAACCCCTTCAAGACGAACGACTGAAAATGAAGATTTTGCGTCCGACGCGTCGGACGCGCTTCCGACGCGACATTAGTGCTCACTTTAACCTGGGAATTCATGTCTTTACATACTGACATAATGGTATCACCGTAATTAATGCATCTTCATGCCTTTTTATGCACTTTTTATGCACCTATGGTATCACCGTAATTAATAGCATACTGACATAGTTTAGCATTCTCTGCATTTCTTCATGTCTTTTTATGGACCTATGGTATCACTGAAATTAAATACCGACATAATTTAGCATACTGACATAATTTAGCTTACCGACATAATTTAGCATATCGAAATAAATAATTTAGCACACCGAAATAAATAATTTATGCACTCTTCGTGTCTTTTTATGGACCTATGGTATCACCGTAATTAGAATACACATATACATTTCTAATGCATCGTATTTTCAGAACGTCCTATAAAAACACATAAATACAAACACAAACAATAAAATAATAAATACAAAAACAATAAAATAACAACTTTGTCTCTTTCAATTTGTCCCTTTCGAAGAAAAAAAACGCATTCCCCGTTCGCAACAATTCCCCTTCAAATACCTCTTCCAAATAACTCTTCATGTTCAAAATCAAACGGACCCGTATAGACGTGACTCATGCATATTCTGTTTCCTTGCATTTTGAGATTGAGAAATGATATTTATGAACAATGATTTATGTCAGTTATTTCCTTGCATTATTTATAGACGTGACACATGCATAGTCTGTATTTCTATTGTACCCACTTTTATTTACCTTTTAAGCCTCTCCTTTTAATTTTCTTGTTCATCTTTACCATCGATATGACATATACTTATGTCAGTTATTTTAAATGCATTGTACGGGCTAAAATTTAATATACTATGCTGAATACTTTAATATTATCTACAAAAAAATCCATCGTATTCTCATATTTTATTAGATTCATGCAACACAACCCAACCCTACTGAACTCGACCCAACCCATATCCAATTTCATATAGTGTCGGATACGGGTGGAACTACCTTAAATTCATGCCTATGCGGATCGGATGAAGTATTTGGTCTAATCCGACCCAACTCATACTTTGTGCTGCCCTACTAATTCAAAAGTAAGCTTTTGTGTGAGGAGTGCTAGACTTAGTAGGAATGCTTCTACGAATTTGATAGCACTAGCTCTGGTATGGATTCGCTTTCCGATGATACTTATGGCCCATGTGCTTTGTGTGATTTCTTCTCCGACGATTTATCGGTTTTAGCTAAAAATACTAGTTACATTTTTAATGATTCTGAGATTGATATACACTTGACTAGAAATAAAGAATTAGACAGAGTTCGGCCTTTTTAAAAGATGAAGACTGTTAGTTGGAATGTTATGGATCTTCATGATTTTAGCAACTGTAATAAAATTATATCTCTTTTAAAAATAATTTTGTAGTTTTACTTTTTTTGCAAGAATCTAAAATGGAAAACTCCAATTCTAGATTATTTAGATGTTTAGGTAGTCTTTATATTAATAATTGGGATTTTCTTCCAACTAGAAGTAGCGCTGAAGGCTTAATGATAGATTGGCAAAATCAATGTGCGAATCTTCTTCAAACTATTTTGAAAGTCATTCTAACATCCAAGTTTTTTTATGTTAGCAATGATTCTATTTCAAATATTTATGGTCCTAATTTTAAATTAGATCATATAGTTCTTTGAAGCAAATGTCTAGAATTTAGATCGTTCACTTCTGAATCTTGGATTTTTGGTGGTGATTTCAATGTTACAAGATTTATAGGAGAGAGATCTTCTAATGAAGAAGATTTCTCTACTATGGAAGAGTTTGATCAATTTATCATTAGTTGTAATTTAGTTGAAATTAAACTTGTGGACCTTTTACTTGGTCTAATTGCAGGGATTTCCCCTCTTTGGCTCTATTAGACAGGTTTTCATTAACGATGAATTTGAAGATAAATTTTCTAATTGTAATGCTGTGGGTTTATCAAATTTGTTTTCTAATATTGTTCTTTCTTGTTCTAATCTGAATTTTTCAAATAAATTTTTTAGATTTGAAAAACTAGGGTTGTAAATTTCGTTTGAATGTTTGACGACCATTTGTGTCTGTGACCGAAATACGTTTGTCTGATTCTCATTTAAGACACGAGTTAGGACAATAAAATTTATACGAGAAAAAATCATGTCTGGTCAGTGTTCGTTCGAATTTGTCTGAATTCCTTGTAGTTCAGCATATAGCTGAGAGAAAATCTAATACAAAAACATAAAATGTGATATAAATAGTCATGTCCGACCGGATCTGTTCGTATCCATGTCCGAAAACATATGTCCGCGTTTGATTGATTTTATTTAGGATATGAATTAGGATAATAAAATTTATCTGAGTGGTTCGTGTTGGATCCCTTTTTTTATGATAGAAACTGAATACACCTTGGTCCGGTCCGGTCCAACCGATTTACACTCCTATGAAAACGTGGTTACTTGGACGTAATTTTAAAGATCTATTTCAAAGAAATGGCTTTCGATGAATAATTATAATTTTAATCATTCTAACAATATATGCAATATTTTAGTCTATAAATCTAGAGGGTTAATTAAGAGGTATTCTGAAAAAAAGAAAAAAAGGTTTTTTTGGTGACATTAAAATTAAGAAAGAAAAGATTTAAAAGAAATTTTGTCTTTAAATAAAATAGAGTGTGTAGAAATTTAAATAGTGCTGGAAAAAATGTACTTTCAAACCTCAAAGAGGATGTTAATAAATTCCTCTTGTGAGAAGAAATTGTGTAGAAGTAAAGGTCTAGGGTTCAATGGATAAATGAAGGTAACAAAAATACCGAAATTTTTCATATTGTGGCTAATGATAGAAAGTGGTGTAATACTATCAAGGCAAATTTTATTTAAACCCATATATTTGTTGAGTATCCACAGGTAATCTTTAAAAAAAAACATACCCAAAAAATTACTGAGTTAACCCATTTTCACTGGCCTTTATTCCATTTGTACCCTTCACTCTAGATAATTTCATCGTGTGTGAAAAACCCTAAACAAAACAGCGGTATTCTCCAAATTCAGATAATTTCATCGTGTGTTATTCCCCAAAATTGATGTTTGTTGATTTCTTCTCCCCTAAATTCAGATTTTCGTGAATGAACCGATTTCGAGCGGAGGTATGCTCGAAATTTTTATGCTTTTAGAATCGATCATCGTGAATCAACCCAGTTATCTACTTTTAGAATCGATTTTTATGCTTTCAGACCATCGTGAATCAATCAATTTTATGCATTTCGATTCTGCTCTAGTGCGTGAAGTATTCAGTTAGCACGTAGTAAACCTACGTGGAAAAATATTTAACCATGCAAGATGTATGCGTGGATAATATACTTCCCACGCAGTAACTCTGCGTGGTAACATATTTTTTCACGCATTGATTTTGCGGGGTATCCATAATTTTGGATTGAGTACACTTTGATTTCTGTTAGGATAATTTGAAATGAAAAAACAAGGATATTTTAGTCTCTTAATTTTTTATAAAATTAGCTGGGTATACTCAGCAAATATATGGGTTAAATAGAATTTGCCTACTATCAATTCTATTTTTATTAATAACTCTAAAAAATTTAAGCAAGAGGAACTTAATGTAGAATTTACTCATTAGCATAAAGGTATTTTTGGTAAGTCTAGTGAACATATATTAATGTTAATTGGAATTTATTATACAATGAGAATACTAAAGTCGATTTAACTGATTTAGATAGTCCTTCTATCGAGTTTGATGTTTTGAAAGCTATTAAAGATATGCCTAATGACAAAGCCCAGGCCCTGATGGCTTTTTTATTTTATTATATGTTACTTTTTGGGATGTTTTGGAAGATTGTTTAATTAATATTTTTAATTAATTTTTTGAAGGAAAACTACAATTAGGTTGTTTTAATATTGCTAATGTTTTTTTTATCACTTAAGAAATTTAGGGCTAATCCATTAAGATATTTTAGGCTTATTTCCTTATCCATTTATTCTATTGAAATTATTTCTAAAGTTTTATTCAATAGATTAAGTTCTAAAATGGATAAATTAATTGATGGTTCTCAAAATTGTTTTTAATTAAAGGCAGAAATATTACTGATGATATTGCAATCGTTCAAGAATACATTAATTTTTGTTGTAAGAATAATATGTATTGTGCTATTCTTATGCTTGATTTTGCTATAACTTTTGACTCTATAAATTGGTTATTTCTTAAGGACCTTTTTTCACTAGAGGTTTTAGTGTTTGGTGGATTGGGTCTCTTCTAAAATTTTGTAACTCTTATATCTTAGATAAAGGTACTTATGATGGTAAAACGCAGTCAAAATGTGGTCTTAGAGAAGGAGATCCTTTATCTTATTTTTTAATTTAATCTTGCTAGCGAAATATTTTTTTTAAACTATTAAACTTGCTATTAGGAATGGAATGTTAGATGCTGTTGGTAAGGATGCCACTAGCGATGGTATCTCTGTTCTTTGATTTGCCGATAACACTATGATTTTCTCTTCTCATTTACCTAAGCATATCATTGCACTTAAGTTTGTATTATATAGTTTTCAGCTATTTTCTGGAGTAAAATTTAATTTTGATAAGAGTTCTATTTTAGTGTTAAATGATGTTAAATGATATATACGTACATACAAACATACATATATATATAATTGTAAAGCTCAGAATTTAGTACTTTAAATTGTAATTTAATGAAGTTTCCTACAGATTACCTTGGTTTTCTAATTAGACCTCAAAAAACTTAAGCATGGCGATTGGAATATTATTATCGATAAAACTAATAATAAATTATCTAAATGGAATTATACATTTCTATGTAGAACTGGCCGAGTGGTGTTAATAAATTGTCTTATCAGCTTTGTCATTTATTAGACATCATTTTACCTTTTTCCAAAATGAGTTGTTGAAAAAATTGATAAGACTGGGAGGATTTTTTTTTCATGTGGTTAAAGCTCCTTTTCTTGTTGTAAATGTTTGGTTAACTGGATACTGCTTGTAAACCTAAAAATATGGATGCTTTAGGTCTTCTCAATTTGTGTAATTTAAATATTTGTTTATTAAGAAAATGGATATGTAAATATAATGATTGTAATGTTAATTTATTATGGAAAGGATTAATTTCAAATTATTGGTATGGTGGTACTTGTAATTTAAATCTTTGTACTGGTAATGATAATAATAATCATTTTCACTTTTGGAAATAAGTTATGCTGAATTTTGATATTTATAATTTTCGTGTCAAATTTAAACAATTATTAGGATTTATTTTCCTCTTTGTCATCGATAAGCCTCAAATAAAATTCCCAATATTCAATTTACAATAAGTAAAATTCAAACCCTTATTAGGGCCATGATTATAAATTTGACCATACATAGGATTAATGACAGTTCTAATCTGAAAGTTCGATGTACTATCTGATTTAGGAGGAATTAAGCCATCGAGGAATTAAGGATTTGACATTACTTAACTTAAGGTATACATCTAGAAGTTGGATCTCATATTTCTCAAATCTGATCCTTTTTCAATCAATCAAATATGGAAGTTGTAACAACCTTACCATTTTGTGCCTTTGCAAAAATGTGGAAAAATTACAAATTAAAGTAGTTGATCAAATTGCACAGCTAGTTCATCAGGGGTTCACCAGACATGGTCATTGAAGGAGGAGAAGCTCAGACATGTGCCAAAGATACATCAGAAGGAAGGCAGAAGCCCTAGAAGAGGTTATGCATGGCTATGAACCAATGTCAGTGTGCACATGTACAACATGTTTATATGTTTCTATGTAAATTCTAAAACCCTAAGTGTTTGATCTATTTTCTTATAATTGCCAAGATGTTTGGCAAAACTATCTATTACAAATAGGCTATATATAGGACATAGAACATGTATCTGGTATGTTGAAAATTAATATCAAAATCATTTATGCCTTCAGTTTACTTTCTACTCTTAATACATCTTATATTTCTTATTCGTCTACACCATTATTTAGGTGTTAATCATCCTATTTCCCTCTATTTCATCACCTTAAACCCCTCTCATTTGATTTCCTCATCCTGCATCCTTCTCCAACCTACTACTTAAATCTTATGTTTCGTCTAACCCTAGCAACCTGGCATTGTCTTCAATTAGTCATCAAGGAAAGCAATTGATATGGCCACATCAGAAGCTAGCCATAACAAAATGTTATCAGAGCATCAGTCTGAGCATGATTCAGACCCTCAGACATCCGATCAGCATCACTATACTACCTTCCTCGCGTTCTTACAAGACTAAGAGGAAGCATGGGGCAGGCAAGAAGAAGTTAATAACAAATTCACACAATCCCTAGATGATTTACACATTCAAGTTGATCAAGGTATCGAAGAATTTAATGGCAAGGTAGATCAATATAATGCAAAAATTGAAGGAATTTATGCTATGGTTCAATCTATTTCACAAGATCTACAACAAATGAAGGGTCAATCTTCCAGCAATCAACCAAGAGTTCTTGTTTCAAACCCTAATGGTAGAATTCTTCAAACTTCTGCCAATCCTCCTACGTTACAAAACCAGCCAAGAATTAATAACACAAACACCCTTTCAGCATCTTACACATTTCACAACACTCTACCTTCTACATAAATTCAAAATCAGACCAACCAAGAAAATAATTCTTAGAATAAAAACTCTCCTTTCCTTAACTTGAAACTTGACTTTCCTTCATTCAAAGGAGATGATATGGTACTTGAATGGATAAATCAATTAGAGAAATTCTTTTGATTTCACCAGACTGAGGAACAACTGTGGTAGAGATTGCCTCTTTCTACTTAAAAAGAGATGCACTTGAATGGTATATTTGGTATACTAGAAATGTTGAGAATCATGAGATGTAGACTACCTTTAAGGAAGAGATTCTGGTTAGGTTCGATGATGAAGATATGGAACAGCCCTATGAAGTATTAGCAAAACTCAAGCAAATCACCATTGTGTCTGCATGACTTTCTAAATTCGAAAGGTTATAGGCCACTATTGAAACCCTACCTCCCCAATTTCTCTTGGATTGATTCATAGGGGGACTTAAAGAAGAAATAAGGTATGATATGATGACTTCCAGACCTCAGAACTTTAAGCAGGCTGTATCCTTAGCAAAAATGTTTGAGAGGGTATGGATTTGAACCAAGAAGGGAAAATCGACCCGTACCTTCCCTACTTCCAAAAGGTAACCCCGCCTCCTCTTTTCTTGTATTAAAAAATACATCACGGAATTCAGAAAAAGGGACTACTACCCCGGAATGATTAGCCAAGAGCAAAGGACTGACCCCACAACAATTAGTAGAAATCAAAAGACAAAACATCTGTTATGATTGCAGAGAACCTTGGCACAGAGATCACAAATGTAAAAGTCCTCAAGTACATATCATGGAATGCATGATGTCCTTTTCTGATACTGAAGATATTACTGAAAAATCCTTTGAATTAAATAATGAGAATAATTCTGAAGCTAGTGTTGAAGAGACACATAACATAACCTTACAAGCCATGTGTGTTATCCCAGCATTATCAACAATTAAGGTACAAGGCACTGTAAAAGGTAAAATGGTACACATATTAATATTCTGGTTCAACCCATAGCTTCATAGACAAGAAATTAACATATAAATTACAACTCAAGATAGATGAACCTAAAAGTTATGAGGTCATGGTAGCTAATGGGGAAAAGCTACAAGGTTCAGGAATTTTTCATGATGTAATTCTCACTTGTCAAGGATACAAGATGCATGTTGACTTATTACTTCTTCCTTTAGAAGGTTGTAAGATAGTCTTAGTGTAACGACCCATGGATTTTCGGCCCAGAAAATCGACATAGATACCTTTACCGTAACTCATGCCGACCCTTCAAACACCGAAAACACTGGACGTTATTAGAAAGAATTTAGAGGGTGAGATAAGAAAGAAAGAAATATAAGAATAGAAGAAGAAGAAAAAGAAACAACACAGCACAGAGTCTCACATCGCAGCGGAACAAAATATAATACATAAATAAAACTTTATTGAGAGCTTTCAAAATACTTACTATATCAGAGTACATCACACAATGAGACAGTTATAATAACCTGTTCCCATATACAACACACAGCGGAATAGTAGCTATATAACTCTTCACAGCATTCGATAACCTGAACCTTTACACCTCGGGCTAACCCGGGCATTTACAAAACACCGGGTCAGTCTAGTGAACCAGAGTGAGTAAAACTCGCACAGTATTAAGGGAAATCATCCAACTTGATTTTTACGTTCAAAATCTTTTCAAAAGAAAAGGATAATCGTAAGACCAAATCCACAAATAAATACGGACGGTTTTTACCTTACGATAACCCAAAACATTTTTGAAATCAATATCTTTTCTGATATTATAATAATGTCTAAATACAAGTAAATAACAATCTAGTGGAACGCTTGCATCTCACGCTCCACATACATATTTTACAAACAAAAACCGCGGGCGCTTATTGGAGATTGGATTCCGACTCTGACAAGGTATGGGACCACCTGCCGATAGTGTATCTCTAGAGGCGAATACACTGGGTTAACGTCTTGCAACCCGACCCTCACATGGCTGACCACTCATTTCGCTTGAGTGTATCGAATGTATATCACCAACGGTTGGACTCAAACCACCGTTTCCCGAAAAGGGACAGCATCGAAATAGATTAAAGAAACAATAGGGTTTTCTCTGGATATGTGATTATACACCCTAATAGGAGCGACCCACATAGCCATGCTGCCTGCCCGATTTTTGTCATTTACCGGCTGTGAGGCTTGAGGCTTAAATTTATCTTTTGGAACACCTGGTCACCATTCACTTTGAATGCCACATCGTCAGATCCGCCAGATATCACTAATTGACGTCCACAAAAATACTCTAGTTGATAAGCTAAGAGAAAGGCCTTTTCTCCGCCACCAACTATGGTACGTTTGAAGAAATCAACGTACGCGATCCCTTTGGAAATACTCTATCAGACATCCGTCTTTACAAGTCATCCAGGAACAGGATGAACCGAAGGTACTCTCCTACTACATCCAATGTAGGAATCACCCCATGAATTAGTAGCGAGAAGTCCTTGCAACCAATGGATTCCAACCATGACAGAATCACAGTGTATCTCGGGCCGCTAAGCCAAAGATTATAAGTAATCCTTCCGCTTATGAAGATCCACGGTCTTCAATGCTCCATCTCGACCGTCTTCTGATATCTCCACGTATTTGTTGGTCGGAATGGTTTTCGAATATAAATTTGATCCCGGTCTTTCCGTACCAATAATCGTATTGGACAGATTTGATAGTCGGTGATTTAACTATCAAAATAAACAATGTTTCAATCATGACAATTCAAAGAGTTCACGAGTTCAGCATTCAGCACCACTTGGCTTTATTATTTTAAAACAAATGTAAATTCAAACTCTTAAATATTTCGATATTATAAATATAACTTATCGCTCCTTATTTAACATAGATTGTACTTTAAACAAATTCATCTTTTATATATCCAGTTTGCTATTTTTCACTTTCAAAAACATTTACCACATAATTATCTAATATTGGAAAATCCATCAAATCATTTCTCGTAAAACAATCGTTGAGAAATATCCTTAATTCCAATACTTGAAAACAAAAACCCAAAGCTTATTCTAGTAGAATAAAACTTTCCTTTTTACATTTCCTTTCTAACTCAACATATCCTTATATTTTCATGCCTCATCGCTTTTATAACCCTTGTTAAAATCCATTCTGGTTTAGTCTAAACCCTTTCTGTTCACAATTCCCTTTTTACTTGATTCAAATATTGAATCAATCTAATTTAAGCTATCATGGTCGCTTAAATTCCTTTTATAACATTGTTATACAAATTCGGTTTTTACATTATAAAAGTCGTTCATAAACTTCTTTCACCTTTCAATTTGATTTCATTTTAACCTTGATTATTTATTCAGTTAAAACTAATTTCCCAAATCACTATTAATTGGGATAATAATTTACTTTAATCATTAACTACTGTAAAAGTAGTTAATTCCTTTATTTACTGAAATAAATAGTAAATCCCTTTTTTACTTCATTAAATCTAAGCAAATATTCTTTAAACTATTTGATTAGATTAATCCAATCAAACTAATTTAATAATTAATTCCAGTTAAACATGGTCAATTTAGTTACCTCAAAACATGGTTATCCCATTAACCAATTCCAATTAGTTTTCCTTCAAATTAATTAATAATATAATTAATTTAGATAAATATCCATTTAATTGTTCTAAACAAAAACAATTACCCAATCTTAATCATCTGGTTAATTTCTATTCCCTCGTATATCAATCTGATTAACATCAGAATTTCCTTATAAAATAAATTAATAATAAATTATGCATTTAAATAATAAATAATAAATATTTATTTCCTTTTAAACACCTTTTTTCAAAATAAAATATATCAAATCTATTTCCAGTTATAAAATAAATTTTATAACTTCAGTTCTATCGATTCACCTGACGGCAAATCGATATAAATAAAACAATTTACTTTTAGGCCATTTACTGCCGATTACCCAACCAATACTGCCCATTGGTTAAAACACAACACAGGTTGAATTTCCAATCAATGATCAATACTCAAATCAATTACCCAAACATGACAGTTCATATGATAATATGAAAATAAATAATATATTTGAGGAATCCGGTTGGATCCCTCCAACCTGTTCTTCCCTATATACAAATGGTTATCTCCAACCAGATAATTCAGTTTCATTTAACTAATAACAATAAATAACGACCATTAACACCAACCAATTCACAATCAATGCAAACAATTCAAACAGTTTAAAACACGTTTATTTTATAAGCGTGACCAACCAAGGTGAGTTACCTTTATTGGAACCAATCGTTAGAATAACGATTTGGTATTTCACTGAAATTAAACGACGGTTTAATTTCATCAGTTAAATCAGCAAGCAAACAGTCAACCATTGGCAAACAGAGCACACAAAATCAAAACCCAATTTATATAAAATATAAATGGGAAAACTGAGTGAGTTTAACTCACCTTGGTTTCGTTCGTTGAACGGTGTTGTTACAGTTAAATTAAACAAAGTTTAATTTAACTGTAGATTCCCACTATATTAAGCTCTATTCAGATTAGTCTCAGGCTGTAGATTTTGCTGTCGTGATCCTAGCAGAGTTGGTTCCTTTGCATTCTGTAACCATATATCAAGGATATCGTCGTTTAGCATTAACAGTTAAATTATATTAGTTAAATCCAAATCATTATAATTAACACTTAATTACATGAGTTAATATAAGATGTTGGCTGATTAAACTTCTTCCATCTTTGTTCATGTTTTTATACCCTAGATTCTTTTGCCATCCGTTGACCTGTTACAATAACATGTGTTCAGTCTATTTTTAAATGTGATTAACTTACTTAGTCACTAATTTAAATTAAGTTACTCCTACTTATCCGAATGAGGCCGAACTGTTTTACATCCTCCAAGGTCTTCCGTTCTGTTCTCCTCTTGGTTCTTGGTTCCAAGAACCTGCACCATTCCAAAACTAGCCTAAATACCAGTAAATCCTTAAATTAATACAATTTAATGAATAAGTCACTTAGTCACCGTTAATCCCTTTAGCTGTTAACTTAAACCGCACCATTCCCTTCGTTCTTTACTCATGCCCTTCACCTACATTTAAGTTCACGTTATAAATTAAATACTTATTTAAATTAAAATTAAAATTCCTAATTGCCAAAATACTATAGCTAATTACGCTTAGAGAAACAGGCCGATCCCTTTATTGCATTCAAACCCTTCGTAGTATGCTCCAGGTCGTAGGATCCTTCACGGTGGCTCCTTCATGAGTACTGCTTCCATCTATAACACTACAGCCTCGCACGACTTCAACACCAGACCACTGCGCCTCGTGAAGTTCACCAGAGACCGATCTACTGTCGCTGAAACCAGCGCCTCACCCCCCTTAACTTCTGAAATAGGCCCCACCTCCTAAGTCTCTTCCTATCGCCAGTAATAACCGCCCGACCCCTGCCCCTTCGAAGCCATTTCTGGTCATACTGACGTGATTTTCCCCATCATCACCGATCATACTCGAGATCTCACCAAGCTTTGCATTCCCCTTTCAGACTTTATCACGAAATAACAACTAATGGTGGAGATCGAATGGTTTTAATTTTGGAAGAGGTGGTTCGTTCATTACTGAGGGTGGCGGGCGTAAATAATTTAGGGTTATGATAAAAAAGAGGTATATATAGTGAGGACAAATTATTATTTTATTATTCGTGAAACTTACGCATAAAGTAGTTGAGTAAAAGCACTACAAACGCCTTCTGTTTTCTGATAAAAAAGCTAATCTTGATGTAAAAAGTATTCCGGACCAAATGGGGAAAGTTTCGTCGAAATCCGAGGTCGTATGAAAAAAATTCCTTTACAAAACCAGAAATAAACATGCGTTTAATTTTTCCACGATCACCAGATAAATCAAATCAACTTGAAACCTTGCAATCCTATAATAATTCTTCAATACGAACCCAACGGCACCAGTTTCGTCGCATTCTGAGACTGTTTTCCCGGTAGGCTACTTTTACGCGCACCGCGATGCCATTTTAGACGCCAAATTACCCGGTCTCTAAAAATAACAAACTATATACCTATCCTGACTCTAATCGACGATACGAACTCAACGGAATTGGTTTTGTGGCTTAGTTCATTCGTCTGCTCAAGTTGCACTCGAATATCCCTTTATCATATTAATTACGCGCTATAGAAAATGAACGGGCGTTTACGGCTACCGTGGCCACATACGACATTGGCTTGCCACGCCATTTATCACCGTGCAATAATTTAACGTTACGGTCCCAATGAAACTAATTTCGTCGAAATCGAAGACCGTTTGCAAAATGGCCATTTTAAAGGCCTATAATTTAATAACGATTTTCCATAGCGATTATATTAAAATTTGATTTGGCCATAACTAAAAATTTACAACACGAAATATAGATTTTTCTCTTTCATATGAAAATTATCATCAACACGGTTCCATCATTTCTCGTTTCACAGAAATCCGACTTGTATCGGATCCTGTACATTCAATTGAAGTTCGTAATTCGATATTACGAACTGCTGCGCCATTTCGAGCTCGTTTTACAATTATATAAATTATAACGTCCAAAATTCATTTTAATAACGAATTAAATATTAAAATCCATAAATAATCCAAATAAAATATTTTAAAATAATAAATTAAATAAAATATTGGACTGCCAAAACACGGGACGTTACACTTAGGAGCTCAGTGGATGAAGAAACTTGGAGAGGTTACCCTCAATATGGATAAGCTACAGATAAAATTTACATATGGTAATAAAAAATATTTATGGCAGGGTGTACAACAACATGATACAAAGATAGTAGATAAGAAGACTTTTGACAAAGAGCAAGCCATTGGACAAATTGCAACGATGATGTACACCTTTGTTGGAACTCAGTTAGATACACATAAAGATCATCCTCCAGAATTATCACCAGAAATTCAAATCTTAATAGAAGAATACCCTGAAGTAATATCAACAACAATAACTCTTTCTCCTTCTTGAGAACATGATCATAGAATACCATTGAAGACTGGAACCAATCCAATTTGTCTTAAACCTTACAGGCATGCCCATTACATCAAGAATGAATTAGAAAAAAATCATCAAAAAATTATTGGAGAATGGCATTACAAGGCATAACAATAGCTCATACTCCTCTCCAGTGGTAATGGTAAGAAAGAAAGACGGAACTTGGAGGTTGTGCATTGATTACAGAAGTCTGGATTCTCTTGCCATTAAAGATAAGTATCAAATTCCTTTAATAGATGATTTATTTGATGAATTACATGGTTTGAAATACTTTACTAAGCTTGACCTTAGATCTGGCTATCATCAAATTAGAATGTGTGAGGAGGACATACATAAAACTGCTTTTAAAAATCATGATGGGCATTATGAATTTGTTGTGATGCCTTTTGGGTTAGTTAATGTTCCATCAACTTTTCGGTCATTGACAAATCATATATTTAGGCTGTATTAAAGAAAGTTTGTGTTAGTATTTTTTGATGATATACTAGTATATAGCCAGACCATGTTTGAGCATATTAAGCACCTTAGTTTAACTTTTCAGGTTTTAAAATACAATCAGTTAGTAATTAAGCTATCTAAGTGTAGTTTTTCCAAAGAATCATCACAATACTTGGGCCATATAATATCAAAACAAGAATATCAGTAGATCCTAGCAAAGTGCAGGTTGTACTTGAATGGCCACTTCCAAAACATTAAAGGCGCTCATAGGGTTCTTGGGGCTCATGGGGTATTATAGGAAATTCATTAGGAGTTATGGACTGATAGCCAAACCTCTCATAAACATGCTTAAGAAGGATTCTTTTTTATGGACTAAAGAAGCAAGAAAATCTTTTGAAACATTGAAGTCGTGCTTAATCAACCCACCCACACTTGTAATGCCATATTTCTCTAAGCCATTTGTGTTAATATGTGATGCTAGTGGCCATGGTATTGGGGTTGTACTACTACAAGACAACAAGCCACTTGCTTATCTCAGTAAGGCACCAAAAGGAAGAAATCTATCTCTGTCCACTTATGAGAAAGAATTAATGGCCATAATAATAGCTATAAAAAATGATCTCAATACTTAATGGGAAGACAATTCATCATCCAAACCGACCATCAAAGCCTAAAGTATCTTTTATCTCATAATCCACAGTGGCATACAAAATAAATGGCTAGCAAAGTTACACGGCTTTGATTACAAGGTGGAATATAAAGCTAGAAAAGAAAATATTGTGGCAGATGCTTTATCCTGAAAAGAAGAAGACATATATGAAGGACAATCACATGCTATATCTAATGTGCAGACCCCTTGGCTATAAAATTGAAGAAAACCCTCATGTCTTCAGAATGGTACCAACAGCTGCTGCAGAAGATTAAAGATCAAAGCTTGGGGAATAACAAGCACCAAGTGGTAGATAATTTAATATTCTATAAAAAAAATACTGATTGACCCACAATTAAAAGACTTGGTACAAATCATTATTGGAGAGCATTATGATACTCCTTTAGATGACATACTAGCATGAAAGGTACAATGAAGAAAATAAAGCATGTTTTCTATTAGAAGCACATGAAAAGGGCTATAGAAAAATTTGTTGAAGAGTGTGATACCTGCCAAAGTAACAAAGCAGAAAATGTTAAGTTACCTAGACTCCTGGATCCTCTTCCAATTCTAGAGAAGATAAGGACTAACATATCAATGGATTTCATCACTAGCTTGCCAAAAAGTCATAATAAAACTATTATGTATGTTGTAGTAGATCGACTGAGTAAGTATGCGCTTTTTTTTCATTAAGCTATCCATATACTACCAAGGATGTAGCTAAAGGGTTATTTAATGGGGTATTCAAGCTTCATGGGATGCCCAAATTGATTGTAAGTGACCGAGATGCTTTATTCACAAATATGTTTTGGCAAGAATTGTTTAGGTTACAAGGATGCAAACTCAAGTTAAGCTCTACGTACCATCCCCAAAGTGATGGGCAAACCGAGATCATCAATAAAATATTAGAAGCCTACCTGAGATGTTTTATATGATATAAGCCACATGAATGGGTTGAGTGGTTACCCCTTGCTAAATATTGGTACAATACCTCTTGGAAAGTTTCCACTAACACTACTCGATATAAGGCTGTTTATGGAGTTGATCCACCCACATTATTGTGACACCCCATGTCCGTTAATGTCACTCTTTATCAGAATGCATTAAGTTTCGTGAAGCGTTATAGGTAAACAGAAACATTACAAGATAGATATAAAATAGCAGCAGAATTTAAAACTATTATTAAACAGAAAACATTGTGGTTCAAAACATAGTTACATCAAAAGTCCGAAATACATAATATCCAGTACATTAACTTAAAAGTTTTGTCTTGTACTGAAATCATCAAAGTACAATAAATAAAGAAGCATAATCCCCAAAATATAACCATAGTAGAGAAGGTACGGAATCAAGCAGTACATCTAAGTAGCTTCAAGCAGAAGGAAAGAAGAATCTTGATCAAGCTTGTGTATTCCCACCATACGAAACTAGGGGGGATGGAAGAGAAATAAGAGGAAACAAAATAGGTTAGACATAAGTCTGGGAGTCCAGTTACTTTTAGCGTATAAATAATAAAAGCATCATGTCAGACATACAAACTGGAGAGAGAGAGATAACAACATATATGGCAGCTATGACAAGGTAAACAGGATAGAATAAATAATGCTTCCCTAACACTTTACTTTCTCTGCACCATTACTAGTATACTAGACAAGATGATCCCCAATAAGTACAGGATGGTAGACTTAGGTGTACTTCTAGTGAGAGGTTTTACCCCCATACAATAACAGGCAACCCAACTGAACATACCAGCGTTACCCCTAAGGATAAAAACGGGCTCCTAAACAAGCAAGAATAGATGTACCCTAATTACTACCACAATCAATCGGCTCCCTATTCCGTAGATACCCTGTGTTGGCCCCATAGTAGGATGTATCACTTCCTAAAGTGGAAGCCCTTCGTTTTCAGAATGTGAGCAACCATATCTACTGATGTCATGGCGTCTTAGCCTCCCTTGTTCGGACCCATGCACGCACATGACCCCATCGGAATGCGTCGCCCACACCGTCCCCTCTTTTAGATCTCTTACAATCGGCCCAATAAGCGTGTTCCGACTCCGACCTAGTTCGGGGAACTCGTTTGATACCTATTTATGGGTTGCCGACTGAAACGGATCCCACACACAAGATGATAAAAGCTTCCCCTAGGCTTGCATCCCCACTACTATGATTTCCATAGGTTATGCCCTACCAGAGTAACAAGATTGCATAACCCCACAGTTTAAGTTTGTGGGCTTATATATAAATATTACCCACTACCCCAAGATATACTTAACCCTCCCACCGTTTCAAGCAAGTTTACTTAACCCCTACTCAAGTTAACATGTTCATGTAATCACTATGGATTCAAATAGGTTAAGTATTACAAGTCCATTACCAATTATTCATTTATGGTTATAATACGCTAGACCTCCTACATTAAGCCTACAACTTGTGGATACTGGATATGTCGGGCGGGTCCGGGCAGACTTCTTCCACAAGTCGGACTTAACCTCGTGTTAAGACACGTTACGTGTTTATGCACTTAGACCCCTCACACTAGTTTCACCACTTGTGGTCGTTGGATATATCGGTCGGGCCCGGGTAGACTTCGGCCACAAGTGTAATCTAACCTCGTGTCTAAGCGGTTACAGTTTCTAATTACTGTAAATCTAGACATTTTCATTATTAACCAATTATTCCTATTTCATTATAGGTTTTCATGCCCCTTTCCCAAGTCATATTCATCATGTACCATACGCCCAAAATTAAGGCCTTTAATCACAGTTTGGTTTATGCCCTAAATCCATATTCATGTTTTCAATTCAAGTTATGCCCAAATTTCCCAATACAAGTTATGCCACAATTTTAACGTTTTCCCCTCGTTTCCAATTTCACGCGTTCGCATATTTCAGCAGTATGCCTAGGCATGAAGGTGCCTGAATATAAAATAAAAAGGGAAAAGAGCAGAAATAAGCATAATAACAACATAGATATAACAACTAATAAGCATATAGTGACAGAATTGGACATAGTGGAAAGATAAGCATATAGGAACATATTTGATGAACATGTGATAACAGAACTGATTAGGCATAGTGACATGATCATAAACAGGCATGATAAGATCTAATCAGTGAATTAGATATACAAATAATGACAGATCCGATATGATAAACAGTCATAGGCTTAGATCCAAACTTATAGGCTGTCAAGATTCATTTTAATTATTTCTATCTAAAAATAACATAGACTCACTGCGATTGGATCTAAAAGAACAAAGAATTAATCGTTGATGTTGTAGCACAGATCTCTGAATAAGAACAACTTGATTGCTGAAGAAGAATAGGCTAAATCAGATTGAGTTAGGGTAGCACCTCGTTGTCGCCATTGATTTAGATGAATAAAACAATGGGTATAGGGTCCTATTTATAGCCTAGTGTCAATGAACCGAGCCAAGAATTCAGTCCACGTTTAGAATCGAGAATCTGCCCAGATCCGTATGGGGGTCGTCCCCCCTTTAGTGTGTCGACCCAGGGGTAGACATAGGGGTCGGCACCACCTAGATGGGTTCGACCCATGGTTCAACACCCATAGCAGGAAATTTCCCGCTCCACTTCCGCTGTTTGATTTTGAATTATTTTGAATTTCTGGATTAATTTGTTTATATATATTTCTCTTATATACCTTAATAACTTCTTCATACGATATCTGTTTTACAAAAACTCGGAGTCTATCTTAAGCAGAATTCGAGACGAACGCATTGGCACAGTCCGTTTTACTTAATTCCAAACATTTAATTAAGTATTCCTTAGTTAATCATCTTAATGTGTTAAAAATTATGGGGTGTTACATTCTCCCCTACTTAAATGATTTCGTCCTCGAAATCTCCAAGTTAAGAAGAACGTATATTCCAACATCCATCATCCATCTACTCATCCATCAATCACAGGCATCCATTGTCCTTAAAAGATTTCTAATGCTTATATAAACACATGCGAAGGTGTGTGTATATGTCCCTATGCTAATGCGAAAGATCAGGCGGTCTACTGATTTAGTCGACCTCCTTAATGCAATATATGTTAATGCCATGAATCCAATATGTATGCAAATAATCCCATTATAGCATGTAGTTTCTATATGTATGCATAGTCATTCATCCAAATGCAACATCCATATGACGATACACCCATTTTCATCCATAAAAAGAAGAAAAATGCACACACATCCATATGCAGTATGAGAGTGATTGAGTCGATCTAGTACCTAATGTGCGTATATATGTATCCATGAGCAACCACTTGCATCCACTTTCATCCATCAAACATAACATGTCTTAAACACATGTTTACATCCACGAGATTTCTACCTAAAGGTCGAAGATTCGGTCGATAGGATATACTTTAAACGATAGAAACAAGCATGAATAAAAGCTTTGGAAAGGAAGTTAAGAACAACCCTTGAAAAGAAAGGGTTATGAAGCTCGAATTTTGTCTTCAGTCTCCCAAGTAGCATCCTCTTAGTTATTTCCCCCAATGAACTTTCATCAGCTTGACCTCTCGGTTGTGTAGCTTCTTAACCTTCGATCCAAGAATACGGGTAGGAACTCGTCAAACTGTCGCCTCCCGTTCTACCTCTACTTCCTTAAGCATACTCGACTTAACTACTTTTGCGGTATCATGCAAACACTTCTGTAAATGAGAAACGTGGAAAACATCATGAACGCCGGGCTGTCTCTCTGGTAGCTTTACTCTATAGGCCATTTGGCCAATCCTTTCTGTTATGGGAAAGGACCCTACAAATCTTGGTGCCAATTTCCCTACAGATCCAAAGCGAACCACATTCCTCAAAGGTGACACCTTAATGAAAACCATGTCTCCCACCTCAAACTCGATGTCATTTCTTCTCCTATCTGCATTGGACTTCTATTTGTCCTAAGTTGTCTTCATGCATTGACGAATAAGGTCAATCTTCTTTGAAGTTTCCATAACCATCTCAGTCCAAGTAGAAACCTTTCTATAGATTCCCACCAACAAGACGGTGATCTACAGGGTCGTTTGTATAATGCTTTGAAGGGTGCCATGCCAATACTAACTTGATAACTATTGTTGTAGGAGAACTCTACTAAAGGAAGGCTATGACGATCCCAAAACCCCGTGACACGGTGTTAAGGATAATCATTGGAATATAACACATTAATCATCATTAGCAGATCACAGATAATAGCATAAACAGAAATTAGAATAATTTACACACATATGACAGCGGAATCATATAGATAACATCACATCAGAGAAGCACAGTACAGGATACAACTTAGTACATAATGATACATAATCAGTCACCATCGCCTGAGGCGGAATCATACATAAAGAGTACACAAAAGGAATATCAGTCTACATCGCCAGTGGCGGAATCATAATATAGAAACAATAATGGCGGAGAAAATCCAAGTCAGCATGGTGTAGTCAAGCCTCGCCATGAGCCAAAAGGTGCGTCAGAAACCTGTAACTAGGCTGCCCGTGTGAAAATAAGGGCACCCGAGTTTGCAAGGTGAAACAAACTACGAGTCAGTCATGGGACTGGTATGAGAAATCTATTCAACTTATTAACAACAATAATAAGGCAAATCAAAGGACCACGCCACTTTCGCGGAACGGGTTTACTCCAATGAGTGCTCGTGCATGAAGTAAAGTAAATGATTAAATCAACGCAATGCTTTTTCTAAAATGAAGCCATTATAAGACTCAGGTCCCATCACACAATGCAACGCAAGCCGGAGGATAGAGTTTTTACCTTATAATGGCCAAAGATGCTTCATACGAATAAACAAAGGTGTTTGATATTATTACTAGTGCATATATGTTTCAAAAGCAGATTCAATCATAAATATCAATCCTAGGCGGCATAGCTACCATCTACTATGTCGCCGTACTAGTAATACAATCACAACCGCACATATCGTATTGGAAATTGGATTCCTTCATGAGTCGAGGCAAGGGGCAAGCTCCTCTCCGATTCGAGACACTCTAGCAAATGTCCCAGGACCCCACTATGATCCTTGGATCTTCAGGGCCGGTCCTCTCTTACTTTTGAGGATTGGCAATTCCTGAACACACGTTTCCCGGTCCTTACAGACCTATATCGAGGCGCCTCGCATTCCAACAACCACACAGGTGAAAAGTATATATAATGTCAGGGCTGGTAGGTCACTGACACCACCTTAGCTAGAAAGAAACGTCGTGCTCTCCCTGCAGTCACTCTCCCGTTTTTGACTCATACCGAGGTGTGAGGCTCGCGAATTCACGTTATACACAAAGCTAGTCACACAGACCATGCTTTGATCATCAACCACAAGACTTTGCTTTGCAACAGAAGCCTTGATCATATGCCACTTAGGCGTGCCACACATGCAATCCACTCCATGCGACTGATTTCTGTCAATACATAACCTCTGAGCTCGTACGTCTCAGAGAAGGGCGTTAAGCAAGAGAATAAATTCTCCGCCGCCAAACAGATATATATTTAACAGAGATCAATCAACACAGAACAAAATCCAATGTCAGACACACAGTCCATTTACAAGTCCGTTCTGGGTCTGAACGAAACCGGAGGCACCAATTCCTCGCATATCCGTACAATCAACAATATGTTTGGACGGCTACTACTTCAATTCCTTCATGGTAGCTACTCCAGTCACGAGTATCAGTAGCGCCCATCCATCCAACGTGGAGATCGTCGGTCTTCAATCGTCTTCGACTCTTCGACCTCTCAACGTCGATCGATTATTTGAAATGAGATAAACTCGGCCTTTTCAAATAACCCATGTATATTTAGATTTTCAAACCAATTAATCACAGGGTTGAACTATTCAACATTCACACTTCAGTTGTTTAGTTATAATTTTCACGTCAAATACATTCAACCATCACATATCAAGCAAACACAACAAAATTGGTTTATTTTCACTCTATATCGTCAATAGCACTTTATAACGATACATCGCCATTTTTATTTAATTTAAAACGGCCCTAATTAATTAAACGACGTTTCAGGTCGTTTCGATGCACTGGCGCTGCTTTCCACTAATTTTGTTTTACACATATAGGAAAATCTAACCGTTGGATCTTCACAAATTTTACATCATTAGGAAGGTCTTTTCAAAACGAATCCAACGGTTCCAGATTTGGGAAAATCCGACGGTCGGATCTTCCACACTAACCATTTGAAGTTACGATTTCAATTTACGAACTGCAGCGTCGTTATTTGATTTAATTTAATTATATTTTTATATATATATAAATATAATCGTTTCGGGCGCTGTTTTTCCTTAATTTTGAATTAAACATTCCAGACAATCCAACCGTCGGATCTTCACAAAGTTGGTGCCGTTGGAAAGATATTTCCAAGGCGAACCCAACGGTTGAGGTTTCGGGAAAATCCAATGGTCGGATCTTCCGCACTAATCATTTGAAATCACGGTTTCAAAATATGAACTGCACGGCCACGTTTCGTTTTAATTATATTTATATTTATATATTTATATAAATATAGTCCATTCAATAATTTCTATATCGGTTTCACTTCAAATATTTTTCTAACACCTTAAAATTTTGGAAAATTTCGCCATAACCTCCCCTGTACCGGGGGCATCGGGAAATCGCAAATAGCGTTCCCGGTCCTTCTAATCTCAAAAAGAAAAAGAAAAAGCCAAGCGACTAGCCAATAGGCTCATAAAATCATCACCCAAACAAATCAGGAAATGTGTACCTATTTGTCGGGCACAAAATTTTATTCCTCTTCTCTAGCCCCTTTTGCTTTAACCTGTTCAATAGATATGCATGCACATATATACAATTTCTAACATTTATCATTTTCTATTCAACTTCATATTTGACTTGCTTTGGTCTAAAAATACCATTCATTCTAATGTCGCATGCATAGGCTAAAATCATATCATTAGCTAGTTAATGTATATTTCAACTCATGCACGTTTATTTGAACAAGTGGATATTTTTAACACTTCATATTTCAAAGATGATAATTTTGGCGAACTAAAATAGATTTCAACACATGACTATTTTATTTAGTTCCTATGCATGTTAGAAATAATATTTCTATCACAAATATTTGTTTCATCGTCTGCATATCTTTAGCATATCACACATATGATAAAAATGATATTTTTATCACTTAAAATATTTATTCAACCAACGTATGGTTTCAACACTTCGTAGTTTCAATAAAAATGTAATTTTTATCGTTTAATCCTTTTATTCAACACATGAACCTTTTCACTACACACACTTCTCAACAAATGAGTATTTCCACACATGGACAATTTATTTATGTTGTTCTCATTGAAAAGATGAAATTTTGATTGTTGAAACTATTTATATAAGGCGAATATTTTTCATACTTCATATATATATAAAAATGTGATTTTTATTGTTTATACACTTCATTCATTCACAAATGAATTTTATTTTCACACAACACTTTTCAACACATGAATATTTCCACACATGGACATAGTTTCAATATATGGCTTTAATTTCTATGCATGCAAATAATTTCAACACATGAAAATAATTCTAACACACAAAGATTATTCAAAATTTCGGCAGCATAACGGCAGGGTAGTTAAACCGGCACCGTCCCTAGTACGGCTCCTCGCTCTACCTTAAAACCTCGCGGTTTTTGACAATGGGGATCATGCATCTAATTCGCACGCAGGCGGCATGTTTATATTTATTTCATTACCACAAACTAATCCTATGTGGTTTCAACCAAATATTTTCCAATCACCAACGGGTATTTTTCAACCTCAATCAATTCAATATCAACCACAAAACTATCCCAAACAACCATTTGCCGTCAACCAATTTTCACAACAATTTCAACCAATAAATATCGTCCATGGTTTGTGGACGAGGGGGCGTATATATATATATATATATATATATATTTATATATAGCAATTCACTTTTATTTCCACACATATATATATATATATAAAGAAATTGAAGAGTGAGAATTTCTCACCAGTAGCTATCCAATAACACGACTCTTCCTTTTCTAGAAATCTTCGCCTGTTTCGTCTTCTTGTCGCTTTCGTTTCCCGTATTCTCTACATAAGTAAAAATCGAATTTTTACTATGTTATTCAATATATAAAGATCATATTTTAAAAACAAAGATTATATTTTTATTGCTTTAAAAATATAGGAATCATATCTTACTTCTTCTACTTAACAAAAATTCCGTCTTTTCTCTTTTTAAAAATATGATCTTTATTTTTGCAAGTTCAAATCTTTTTCTACTAAAAGATTAAACCTTTTTCTATTTCAAAGTTTAAACCCCCTTTTTTTTTCAAACCTTAAAATAAACTCAGCTTTTACTTTCTTTTTAAATTAGTTTTTATAACTTAAAAAAAATCAGTTTTATAACTTAAAAAATCAGTTTTATAAATCTTAAAAAATCAGTTTTATAAATCTTAAAAAAATACAGTTTTTATTCTCTTTAAAAATTCAGTTTTTAAAAATTCCAAAAAAAATCAGTTTTAAAAATTCATAAAAAAAACCAGTTTATAATTCCTAATAAAATCAGAAATTAGTTTTAACAAAACAAAAATAAAAATAAAAATAAACTAACCTAATTCTTACCGTAGATCTCGAAGTGGAGGGAAGAAGAGGGCGTCGGCGATGTAGTGTGGTGCTCGGTGGTTCAGGGAGGTGTCGCGAGGGTTCGAGGGTGGCGTTCGGAGGTGTCGCGGCAGGGTTCGAGGTGAGGGGCGCTGCTTCGATCCGATGCGACTGGGGGGGTGTTCGAGGGTTGCGTCGTCTTCGCTGGAAGGAGGAGGTCGGGCGGTGGGGGGCTTCGGCGAAGTCTTCGTCGGCGTTGAGGTCTGGAGGGCGGCGGCGATTTGATTTAGGTTTCTAGGTTTTTCTTTTTTTTATTTTCTTTCTGGTAAATGATCGGGGGGGCAATGAAGAAGAAAAGGAGGGAAGGTATGTTTTTTTTTATTTTTTTTTATTATTTAATTATTTAATTTTGCAAAAGGGTTGACTTTTACATACGACCTCGAAACGAGGCCCACCGCCTGTCGTCCATAGCGTTTTACCCCCATTCCGAACACAATGGGATATGTATCGTAAGCTGGTTTGATCGTTACAATCAGTTTCCGTTGAATTTACATTTAAATCCTTATATTGAATTTTAAACGTACATTTCAAATTACCGGGGTCACATACTAACTAGAAAAATTCCAGAAAAATATTTTCTAGTTTCGTATTGACGATATGGTCCTAACAAAAGTGGTTTCGTCGAATTCTGAGACCGTTTGAAAAATGGCCAATTTCCAGTCGATTAAATTCAACAGAAACTGGTCAAACGCGTTTTCTTTTGCCACGCTCACATATTGATTCGAAAAATTATGAAATTTGAAACCTAGCAATAGTTTGACATCCCGGGCCCGACAAAAGTGGTTTCGTCGAATTCCGAGGCCATATGCAAAATATCAATTTTCCACCCTGCATAGTCAGTCAAAGCATGAATTCAAATTTTCAAACTGACTCACTATTCTTAACTCACTAATTTATTGAAATATTCTATTTCAATGCTTCAAATTGCTTTGAAATAATCAATTTAAAAAATTTTAAATTGGCTCGTATTTTCCGGGTTATTACAATCTCCCCTACTTAAAACTTTTCGTCCTCGAAAAGGAAACAACAATAAAGTAGGAAATAAAATGTAAATGCAAAGTATGGTGAAGGTACCTTGCACCGGAGTTAGTCAGAGATATCCACTCTGCATTTGGCGTAAGCTTGCTTAATGCTTTCCTCAGTTTCCCAAGTACAGTCTCTAGGATCACTGCTCCACTGCACTTTAACTAAATGAACCTTTTTGCTTCTGAGTTCTCTAGTTTCTTTGCCCACAATTTTTAATGGCTCTCTTCTGAGTGCTAATTCTGGAGTTATCTCCACATCCTGTTGCGCTGCTTCTTCTACAACAAGATCCGGATCATGCACATGTCTCCTAAGTTGAGATACGTGAAATACATTGTGCACTCCAGGCAACCAATCTGGCAATTGAACCCTATAAGCAAGAGTTCCAATTCGCTCAAGTATAGGAAAGGGACCAATAAATCTCGGTGCCAACTTCCCAGTCTTGCCTCCTAAGTTCTTATATCTCTTAGCTACACGGTCGAGCTTGAAGTATTGAGCTGCCGGAGGTTGTATCAAAGGTCCTTCTTGAGCTGGGATTTCTCCCCTTCCTCGGCCTCGGCCGGCACGGCCTCCTCTAGCAGCGGCTCCTCTGGTAGCCATTTGTCAAATTCTGTATAAGTAACGAAAAAGTCAGTTAACAGAAATAATAGTCTATTGCATAGTTAAGCAGAAATTCCTACGGAAAGATAACGATGGACTGATCAATTGTTTTTGCTATTCTGCTCAGCTCATTCTAGGACTTTACTAGTCCTATCTCTAATGAGCGACTCGCCTTAGAATACTACTGATTCTATCTTGACGAAGTGTTTAATGTGTTAGACTCCAGAACTAAGGTTAACCAAAGCTCTGATACCAGCTGTGACGATCCCAAAACCCCGTGACACGGTGTTAAGGATAATCATTGGAATATAACACATTAATCATCATTAGCAGATCACAGATAATAGCATAAACAGAAATTAGAATAATTTACACACATATGACAGCGGAATCATATAGATAACATCACATCAGAGAAGCACAGTACAGGATACAACTTAGTACATAATGATACATAATCAGTCACCATCGCCTGAGGCGGAATCATACATAAAGAGTACACAAAAGGAATATCAGTCTACATCGCCAGTGGCGGAATCATAATATAGATACAATAATGGCGGAGAAAATCCAAGTCAGCACGGTGTAGTCAAGCCTCGCCATGAGCCAAAAGGTGCGTCAGAAACCTGTAACTAGGCTGCCCGTGTGAAAATAAGGGCACCCGAGTTTGCAAGGTGAAACAAACTACGAGTCAGTCATGGGACTGGTATGAGAAATCTATTCAACTTATTAACAACAATAATAAGGCAAATCAAAGGACCACGCCACTTTCGCGGAACGGGTTTACTCCAATGAGTGCTCGTGCATGAAGTAAAGTAAATGATTAAATCAACGCAATGCTTTTTCTAAAATGAAGCCATTATAAGACTCAGGTCCCATCACACAATGCAACGCAAGCCGGAGGATAGAGTTTTTACCTTATAATGGCCAAAGATGCTTCATACGAATAAACAAAGGTGTTTGATATTATTACTAGTGCATATATGTTTCAAAAACAGATTCAATCATAAATATCAATCCTAGGCGGCATAGCTACCATCTACTATGTCGTCGTACTAGTAATACAATCACAACCGCACATATCGTATTGGAAATTGGATTCCTTCATGAGTCGAGGCAAGGGGCAAGCTCCTCTCCGATTCGAGACACTCTAGCAAATGTCCCAGGACCCCACTATGATCCTTGGATCTTCAGGGCCGGTCCTCTCTTACTTTTGAGGATTGGCAATTCCTGAACACACGTTTCCCGGTCCTTACAGACCTATATCGAGGCGCCTCGCATTCCAACAACCACACAGGTGAAAAGTATATATAATGTCAGGGCTGGTAGGTCACTGACACCACCTTAGCTAGAAAGAAACGTCGTGCTCTCCCTGCAGTCACTCTCCCGTTTTTGACTCATACCGAGGTGTGAGGCTCGCGAATTCACGTTATACACAAAGCTAGTCACACAGACCATGCTTTGATCATCAACCACAAGACTTTGCTTTGCAACAGAAGCCTTGATCATATGCCACTTAGGCGTGCCACACAGGCAATCCACTCCATGCGACTGATTTCTGTCAATACATAACCTCTGAGCTCGTACGTCTCAGAGAAGGGCGTTAAGCAAGAGAATAAATTCTCCGCCGCCAAACAGATATATATTTAACAGAGATCAATCAACACAGAACAAAATCCAATGTCAGACACACAGTCCATTTACAAGTCCGTTCTGGGTCTGAACGAAACCGGAGGCACCAATTCCTCGCATATCCGTACAATCAACAATATGTTTGGACGGCTACTACTTCAATTCCTTCATGGTAGCTACTCCAGTCACGAGTATCAGTAGCGCCCATCCATCCAACGTGGAGATCGTCGGTCTTCAGTCGTCTTCGACTCTTCGACCTCTCAACGTCGATCGATTATTTGAAATGAGATAAACTCGGCCTTTTCAAATAACCCACGTATATTTAGATTTTCAAACCAATTAATCACAGGGTTGAACTATTCAACATTCACACTTCAGTTGTTTAGTTATAATTTTCACGTCAAATACATTCAACCATCACATATCAAGCAAACACAACAAAATTGGTTTATTTTCACTCTATATCGTCAATAACACTTTATAACGATACATCGCCATTTTTATTTAATTTAAAACGGCCCTAATTAATTAAACGACGTTTCAGGTCGTTTCGATGCACTGGCGCTGCTTTCCACTAATTTTGTTTTACACATATAGGAAAATCTAACCGTTGGATCTTCACAAATTTTACATCATTAGGAAGGTCTTTTCAAAACGAATCCAACGGTTCCAGTTTTGGGAAAATCCGACGGTCGGATCTTCCACACTAACCATTTGAAGTTACGATTTCAATTTACGAACTGCAGCGTCGTTATTCGATTTAATTTAATTATATTTATATATATATATAAATATAATCGTTTCGGGCGCTGTTTTCCTTAATTTTGAATTAAACATTCCAGACAATCCAACCGTCGGATCTTCACAAAGTTGGTGCCGTTGGAAAGATATTTCCAAGGCGAACCCAACGGTTGAGGTTTCGGGAAAATCCAATGGTCGGATCTTCCGCACTAATCATTTGAAATCACGGTTTCAAAATATGAACTGCACGGCCACGTTTCGTTTTAATTATATTTATATTTATATATTTATATAAATATAGTCCATTCAATAATTTCTATATCGGTTTCACTTCAAATATTTTTCTAACACCTTAAAATTTTGGAAAATTTCGCCATAACCTCCCCTGTACCGGGGGCATCGGGAAATCGCAAATAGCGTTCCCGGTCCTTCTAATCTCAAAAAGAAAAAGAAAAAGCCAAGCGGCTAGCCAATAGGCTCATAAAATCATCACCCAAACAAATCAGGAAACGTGTACCTATTTGTCGGGCACAAAATTTTATTCCTCTTCTCTAGCCCCTTTTGCTTTAACCTGTTCAATAGATATGCATGCACATATATACAATTTCTAACATTTATCATTTTCTATTCAACTTCATATTTGACTTGCTTTGGTCTAAAAATACCATTCATTCTAATGTCGCATGCATAGGCTAAAATCATATCATTAGCTAGTTAATGTATATTTCAACTCATGCACGTTTATTTGAACAAGTGGATATTTTTAACACTTCATATTTCAAAGATGATAATTTTGGCGAACTAAAATAGATTTCAACACATGACTATTTTATTTAGTTCCTATGCATGTTAGAAATAATATTTCTATCACAAATATTTGTTTCATCGTCTGCATATCTTTAGCATATCACACATATGATAAAAATGATATTTTTATCACTTAAAATATTTATTCAACCAACGTATGGTTTCAACACTTCGTAGTTTCAATAAAAATGTAATTTTTATCGTTTAATCCTTTTATTCAACGCATGAACCTTTTCACTACACACACTTCTCAACAAATGAGTATTTCCACACATGGACAATTTATTTATGTTGTTCTCATTGAAAAGATGAAATTTTGATTGTTGAAACTATTTATATAAGGCGAATATTTTTCATACTTCATATATATATAAAAATGTGATTTTTATTGTTTATACACTTCATTCATTCACAAATGAATTTTATTTTCACACAACACTTTTCAACACATGAATATTTCCACACATGGACATAGTTTCAATATATGGCTTTAATTTCTATGCATGCAAATAATTTCAACACATGAAAATAATTCTAACACACAAAGATTATTCAAAATTTCGGCAGCATAACGGCAGGGTAGTTAAACCGGCACCGTCCCTAGTACGGCTCCTCGCTCTACCTTAAAACCTCGCGGTTTTTGACAATGGGGATCATGCATCTAATTCGCACGCAGGCGGCATGTTTATATTTATTTCATTACCACAAACTAATCCTATGTGGTTTCAACCAAATATTTTCCAATCACCAACGGGTATTTTTCAACCTCAATCAATTCAATATCAACCACAAAACTATCCCAAACAACCATTTGCCGTCAACCAATTTTCACAACAATTTCAACCAATAAATATCGTCCATGGTTTGTGGACGAGGGGGCGTATATATATATATAAATATTTATATATAGCAATTCACTTTTATTTCCACACATATATATATATATATATATAAAAAGAAATTGAAGAGTGAGAATTTCTCACCAGTAGCTATCCAATAACACGACTCTTCCTTTTCTAGAAATCTTCGCCTGTTTCGTCTTCTTGTCGCTTTCGTTTCCCGTATCCTCTACATAAGTAAAAATCGAATTTTTACTATGTTATTCAATATATAAAGATCATATTTTAAAAACAAAGATTATATTTTTATTGCTTTAAAAATATAGGAATCATATCTTACTTCTTCTACTTAACAAAAATTCCGTCTTTTCTCTTTTTAAAAATATGATCTTTATTTTTGCAAGTTCAAATCTTTTTCTACTAAAAGATTAAACCTTTTTCTATTTCAAAGTTTAAACCCCCTTTTTTTTTTCAAACCTTAAAATAAACTCAGCTTTTACTTTCTTTTTAAATCAGTTTTTATAACTTAAAAAAAATCAGTTTTATAACTTAAAAAATCAGTTTTATAAATCTTAAAAAATCAGTTTTATAAATCTTAAAAAAATACAGTTTTTATTCTCTTTAAAAATTCAGTTTTTAAAAATTCCTAAAAAAAATCAGTTTTAAAAATTCATAAAAAAAATCAGTTTATAATTCCTAATAAAATCAGAAATTAGTTTTAACAAAACAAAAATAAAAATAAAAATAAACTAACCTAATTCTTACCGTAGATCTCGAAGTGGAGGGAAGAAGAGGGCGTCGGCGATGTAGTGTGGTGCTCGGTGGTTCAGGGAGGTGTCGCGAGGGTTCGAGGGTGGCGTTCGGAGGTGTCGCGGCAGGGTTCGAGGTGAGGGGCGCTGCTTCGATCCGATGCGACTGGGGGGGGTGTTCGAGGGTTGCGTCGTCTTCGCTGGAAGGAGGAGGTCGGGCGGTGGGGGGCTTCGGCGAAGTCTTCGTCGGCGTTGAGGTCTGGAGGGCGGCGGCGATTTGATTTAGGTTTCTAGGTTTTTTTTTTTTTTTTTTTTTTTTCTTTCTGGTAAATGATCGGGGGGGGGGGGGGCAATGAAGAAGAAAAGGAGGGAAGGTATGTTTTTTTTTATTTTTTTTATTATTTAATTATTTAATTTTGCAAAAGGGTTGACTTTTACATACGACCTCGAAACGAGGCCCACCGCCTGTCGTCCATAGCGTTTTACCCCCATTCCGAACACAATGGGATATGTATCGTAAGCTGGTTTGATCGTTACAATCAGTTTCCGTTGAATTTACATTTAAATCCTTATATTGAATTTTAAACGTACATTTCAAATTACCGGGGTCACATACTAACTAGAAAAATTCCAGAAAAATATTTTCTAGTTTCGTATTGACGATATGGTCCTAACAAAAGTGGTTTCGTCGAATTCCGAGACCGTTTGAAAAATGGCCAATTTCCAGTCGATTAAATTCAACAGAAACTGGTCAAACGCGTTTTCTTTTGCCACGCTCACATATTGATTCGAAAAATTATGAAATTTGAAACCTAGCAATAGTTTGACATCCCGGACCCGACAAAAGTGGTTTCGTCGAATTCCGAGGCCATATGCAAAATATCAATTTTCCACCCTGCATAGTCAGTCAAAGCATGAATTCAAATTTTCAAACTGACTCACTATTCTTAACTCACTAATTTATTGAAATATTCTATTTCAATGCTTCAAATTGCTTTGAAATAATCAATTTAAAATTTTTTAAATTGGCTCGTATTTTCCGGGTTATTACAAAGACGCTCTTTCCAAGTTCCTCTAAAGTCTAGGATACACAACCTTAAAAGATCCTCAAGAACTCTATTCGCCCTTTCCGTCTATCCAACGGTCTGATGGTGATAAGAGGTGCTCAAACATAACTATGTACCTAATGCTTCTTGCAAACTCCTCCAAAATTCACTGGTGAAAATGGGTTCAAGATCACTTACGATACTGGAAGGTACTCCATGAAGACTAACTATCTCAGGAACATAAACTGCTTCCAACCATGTTGCCGTCCCCTTACTCTTAACCGTAATGAAATGAGCATTCTTAGTAAGTCTGTCTACTAACTCAAATACTGGTGTTGCCTTTCCTCTATCTAGGAAAACCGTCAATGAAATCAATCGAGATGCTCGCCTACTTCCACTGTGGGACTTCCAAAGGATGAAGTAAACCAACGGACTTCCTTTGCTCAGCTTTGACTTGCTGGCAAACCAAACTCCTCCACATCTTTCTTCATCCCAGCCCAAAAGAAAACCCTCTTCATATCTCCATACATCTTATCACTGCCTAGATGAATAGTCATCTTAGAATGATGAGCTTCCTCTAGAACCGTCTTCAACAAACTCCCAACTCGGGGAACACAAAGCCTTCCATCTCATCCCAGCCACCCTCTATCGTCTATGAAATATCTACGGAGGTGACTAGAAGTCTCCCCTCTACTGAGTCTATCCAAGATGTCTGAAATCTGTGGATCCTCTCGCTGCGAAGTTCCTATCTGATCCAAAAGAGTGGGTCGCACCTCTAGTGACGCCAATAAACTAGATATAAACTCGGTAGAAGGCCTAAAATTAGAAGTCGATATAAACTCCAAACTTTTCCTCTCCACAAATAGAGGACTCAAGGTCATCCTCTGCCTACTCAATGCGTCTGCCACCAAATTACCCTTGCCAACGGTATAAGAAATCTCAAAGTCATAGGACGTTTGGAAATCCATCCATCTTTGTTGCCTTAAATTAAGATGCTTCTGCGAGAACAAGTACTTGAGAGATTTATAATCGGTATACAACTCGAATTTCTCTCCAAGTAGATAATGGAGCCAAGTCTTGAGCGCAAATACTATGGCAGCTAACTCTAAGTCATCGGTAAGGTAGTTCTTCTCATGAACCCTTCACTGTCTACCTCCATAACAAACAACCCTTCCCTCTTGCATCATAACTGCACCAACCCTATACCACATGAATAAGTGTATGTTGTGAACAGTTTGTTCCCATTGGGTAAAGTCAAGACTGGGCTGTTGTCAGAGCCCTCTTCAATCGCTGAAAAGCATCATCATAATCTACATCCCAAGAAAATGTCAGATTCTTCTTCGTCAGCCTGGTGAGTGGGGATGATATTTTTTTGAAGTCCTTAATGAACTTCCTATAATAGCCTGCTAATCCAAGAAAACTTCTCACCTCTGTTGCATTCTTTGGGATCTTCCAATCTTGTACTGCCACTACCTTTGCGGGATCTACTACTATCCCATCTTTAGAGACCACATGCCTTAGAAATCTCAATTCTTTTCTCTAAAAATGATATTTGGAGAACTTTGCCTTAAGCTGGTGCGCACGGAAAGCTTTCAAAACCTCCCTTAAATGGTCGGGCATGCTCTTCCCCGCTCTTCGAGAAAATCAAGATGTCATCAACAAAGACCAGAACGAACTTATTTAGAAAATCCCGAAACACCCTACTCATCAGATCAACAAAATAGCCAGGTGCATTTGTCAAACTAAAAGGCATAACGAGCCACTCGAAGAAACCATCTGGAGTTCTAAAAGAGGTCTTATCTATACTGTCCTCGGCCACCCTCAACTGATGAATTCCCGTGGCCAAGTCTAACTAGGAGAAAACAGATGCACCAACAAGTTGGTCAAACAGATCATCTATCCTCAGAAGTGGGTGCTTATTTTTCTTAGTGAGTTTATTCAACTCTCTGTAATCCACACATAAGCGAAGCGAACCATCCGCCTTAGTGGCAAATACCACCGGAGCACCCCATTTAGATATACTTCGCCTAATAAACCCTTTCTCAAGTAGTCCCCCTACTTGCTTGCTAAGATCCCTTCTTTCCCTTGAGCCATATGGCACACAAGCAATGCAACTGGCTTTGCATTGTCCACCAAGTATATACGAAAATCAATCTCATGCCTCAGAGGTAATCTCTGGACCTCATCAAAAACATCGGGATACTCACAAACTACTGGTACAGATCGCAGATAATCGGTAGACGCATCATGTAACTCTAGGAAACTAAGCATGATAGACCCCTTAGGGTCACAAGAAATCTCGAGGGTCCTCCCATGGCAAGTCAAAAGTCTAACGACCCTCCTCTCACAATCTAGAATGGCACCATACATGGTTAGCCAATCCATCCCTAGAATCAAACCATATCCCATGAAACTAGGCACATGTGCGTCGCACTCAAACTCGACACCTAATAAAGATATTATCAACCCCAACAAATCATTGACAGATGATTCGTACCACCAATGGGGTTTAGACAACAACGGGTCCACAACCATACTAGTACTAAGGAGTAGAGACTCAACCATAGAATCAGATATAAATAAATGTGAAGCGCCAGAATCGAAAAGAGTTCCAATATGATGATTGAAAAGGGAAATCAAACCTTCAACGAAAACTTTCCTACCTCTATCTAGCGCACTGGCCACGAGAGCATGCACCTTCCCTCCCGAAGATCCTGCCCTTTGACCTTGTCCTTGCTTCTTCGGGCATTCCTTAGAAAAGTGTCTGATCTCTTCACAATTGAAACAAGCATTCTTCTTTCTTTTGCAGTCTTGATCAAGTGACCCTCGCGTCCGCAATTTTGGCACCTCCTCTTATCTCTAGCCTTACCGTCCTTTCCCCCTTCTTTTGTTGTTGTTGTTGTTGTTGCCCTTTCTTGGGCCACACTTTCTTATTTTGTGTTTCCTCAACCTTAGATTTTTTTCTTTTGACCTTTTTCTTCCTCATTCATTAATTCCATATTAATGAGTTTCTCAAAACTTGCACCCATCAGAATATGAGACATAGCCAACCCATGAAGGGATTCATTTAATCCTCTAACAAACCGCAAAGCTTTCTTATGCAGGGTATCTACTAGCTCCAAACCAAATCTCGCCAATTGATTAAATTTATTAACATATTCTTTTATAGACAAGCTTCCTTGCTTAAGCGCCAAAAACCTTTCCATTTGCATACTTGCTTGGCTTGAGAAAGAAACTTCATTTCAAACCTCTATCGTAAATCATCTCATGTCTAAACTGGAAGTCCCGCTTGCAACACTTCCCACCAGAATGAAACCTCATCTTTCAGCTACTAAACGACCAACTGACCTTCCAACGATTGTCAACTTCAAAAATTCCGAATAAGTCCTCCGTCTCTTTAAGCCAATTCCTTGCTTCTATAAAAGTCTCAGTTCCTCGGAATGGCTTTCCTCCCATAGCACAGAAATCTTTTCATATCTTAGAGAAATTAACAGCATGCGGAGGAGGAACAGTGGCTAGGGGAGGAACGTCTGCTTGACCACCGGCAGACGTCGTGGCCTCCATATACCTACGAAATCAACTTGGTACCGTAACGCCCTCAGGAGTATTAGGTTCCCCAGACATGCTGAAAAGAAAAGGAAAAAGGGATTCAAACGGAGAATTGAAAGATATTACATATGGATTGGGGGAATATGTTTTTCAAAATAGACTTTTCTTTTGAAAATGCTTTCTTTTAAAACCTTTTTGAAAACAATTTTCAAAATCTTTTATCCAATCTGGTAACCTTCAGCTCTAATACCAAATGTGACACCCCACATCCGTTAATGTCACTCTTTATCAGAATGCATTAAGTTTCGTGAAGCATTATAGGTAAATAGAAATAGAAACATTACAAGACAGATATAAAATAGCAGCGGAATTTAAAACTTTTATTAAACAGAAAACATTATGGTTCAAAACATAGTTACATCATAAGTCTGAAATACATAAAACCCAGTACATCAACTTAAAAGTTCTTTCTTGTATTAAAATCATTAGAGTACAATAAATAAAGAAGCATAATCCCCAAAATATAACCACAGTAGAGAAGGTACAGAATCAACCAATACATCTAAGCAGCTTCAGGTGGAAGGAAAGAAAAATCCTGATCAAGCTTGAGTGTTCCCACCCTGAGAACCTGGAGGGGGGACAGAAGAGAAAGAAAAGGAAACAAAATAGGTCAGACATAAGTCTGGAGAGTCTAGTTACTTTTAGCATATAAACAAGTAAAAGCATCATGATAGGCATACAAACTAGAGATAGAGATAACAACATAGAAGGCGGGTATGCCAAGGTAAACATGATAGAATAAATAATGCTTCCCTAACACTTTTCTTTCTCTACACCATTACTAGTATACTAGACAAGATGATCCCTAACAAGTACAGGATGGTAGACTTAGGTGTACTTCTAGTGAGAGGTTTTACCCCATACAATAACAGGCAGCCCAACTGAACATACAGATGTAACCCCTAAGGATAATAACGGGCTCCTAAAAAGTGAGACTAGATGTACCCTAATTACTACCCCAATCGATCAGCTCCCTACTCCGTAGATACCCTGTGCTGGTCCCACAGTAGGATGTATCACTTCCTAAAGTGGCAACCCTTCGTTTTCAAGATGTGCACAACTATATCTACTGATGTCACAGTGTCTTAGCCTCCCTTGTCCGGACCCATGCACGCACATGACCCCATCGGAATGCGCCATCCACACCGTCCCCTCTTTTGTATCTCTTACAATCAGCCCAGTAAGTGTGCTCCGACTCCGACCTAGTTCGGAGTACTCATCTGATACCTATATATGGGTCAGTGACTTAAATGGGTCCCACACACAAGATGATACATGCTTCCCCCTAGGCTTGCACCCCCACTACTAGGATTTCCATAGGTTATGCCCTACCAGAGTAATATGATTGCATAACCCCAACAGGTTAAGTTTGTGGGCCCATATATAAATACTACCCACCACCCCAAGATATACTTAACCCTCCCACCATTTCAAGCAAGTTTACTTAACCCCTACTCAAGTTAACATCTTCATGTAATCCCTATGGATTCAAACAGGTTAAGTATTACAAGTCCATTACCATTTATTCATTTATGGTCATAATGCACTATACCTCCCACATTAAGCCTACAACTTGTGGATGCTGGATATGATGGGGGGGTCTGGGCAGACTTCTTCCACAAGTCGGACTTAACCTCGTGTCTTAGCACGTTACATGTTTATGCACTTAGACCCTCACATTAGATTCACCACTTGTGGTCGCTGGATATGCCAGTCGGGTCCGGGAAGACTTCTACCATAAGTGTAATCTAACCTCGTGTCTAAGCACGATTACAGTTTCTAATTATTGTAAATCTAGGCATTTTCATTATTAACCAATTATTCATATTTCATTATAGGTTTTCATGCCTCTTTCCCAAGTCATATTCATCATGTACCATACGCCCCAAATTAAGGTCTTTAATTACAGTTTGGCTTATGCCCCAAATCCATATTCATGTTTTCAATTCAAGTTATACCCAAATTTCCCAATACAAGTTATGCCCCAATTTTAATGTTTTCTCCTCGTTCCCTATTTCACGCGTTTGCATATTTCAGCAGGATGCCTAGGCACGAAGGTAGCCTGTCTATAAAACAAAAAGGGAAAAGAAGAAGGGAAGAGAACAGAAATAAGCATAATAACAAGATAAGCATAAAAACTAATAAGCATATAGTGAAAGAATTGGGCATAGCGACAAGATTGGCATATAGGAACAGATCTGATGAACATGTGATAATAGAAATGATTAGGCATAGTGACATGATCATAAACAGGCATGATGAGATCTAATCAGTGAGTTAGATATACAAATAATGATAGATCTGATATGATAAATAGTCATAGGCTTAGATCCAAACCTATAGGCATGTCAGGATTCATTTTAATTATTTCTATCTAAAAATAACACAGACTCACTGTAATTGGATCTAAAAGAACAAAGAATTAATAGCAGATGTTGTAGCACAGATCTCTGAATATGAATAACTTGATTGTTGAAGAAGAATAGGCCAACTCAGATTGAGTTGGGGCAGCACCTCAATCTTCCCAAATCCGTATAGGGGTCGATCCCCCTTTAACGTGTCGACCCAGAGGTCGACACCCCCTTAATGGGGTTGACTCATGGGTCGACACCCATAGCGGGAAATTTCCCGCTCCCCTTCCGCTGTTTGATTTTGAATTATTTTGAATTTCGGGGTTAATTTGTTATATATATTTCTTTTATGCATATACAAACTTCTAACCTTAATAACTTCTTCATACGATGTCCGTTTTACGCAAACGCGGAGTCTATCTTAAGTAGAAAACGAATGCAATGGCGTAGTCCATTTTCCTTAATTCCAAATATTTAATTAAGTATTCCTTAGTTTATCATCTTAATGTGTTATAAATTACGGGCTGTTACAATTATTGTCCTATGTTCCTAACACAGCTAAAGTAGAACAAGTAGAAGAAGCTCTCTTCAACCGAGACATCAATTTGGAATTCTTGAAAGACATCATAAGAATAACACAAGATAAGATGAAAAAGTATGATGATTTAAGAAGAACAAAGAGATACTTCAATGTGAATGATTGGGTGTACTTAAGGCTTCAACCATACAAACAAAATGCTGCAAGGAATCATCAAACCCGCAAACTTTCTCCTAAGTATTATGGTCCTTACTTGGTTGAAGAAAAAATAGGGGTAGTTGCTTATAAACTTAAGCTTCCTGCACATGTTAAGATACATCCAATGTTTCACAATTAAAGAGGAAAGTAGGTGAACAAATAGTAATTCAAGAAGACTTTCCAAGTTATGAGCAGGAAGAAGTATTGATACCAGAAAGGATCATGGAGAGGAGGATGGTTCCTCAAAATGGGGAGGTTGTGGTGCAAATATTGGTGAAGTGGAGAGGCAAAACTGAAGATGAAGCTACATGGGAGGACTATTGACCACTAATACGCAGATTTCCAAAATCATACCTTGAGACAAGGTCTATTTTTGAAAGGGGTGGGGGTATAGATGTAACAACCTTTCCTTGTTGAGCCTTTGCAAAAATGTGGAAAAATCGCAAATGAAAGAAGTTGATCAAATCCCGACATCTAGTTCATCAGGGGTTCACCGAACATGGTCATTGAAGAAGGCAATGCTCAGACATGTGCCGAAGATACATAAGAAGGAAGGCAGAGTCCTTGGAGAGGCTGTGCATGGCTAAGCATACTAGTGTCAGTGTGCACGTGCACCACATGTTTATATGTTTCTATGTAAATTCTGAAACCCTAAGTGTTTGATCTATTTTCTTGTAATTGCCAAGATGTTTGGCAAAACTAGCCGTTACAAATAGGCTATATATATAGGGCATAGAACATGTATTCTGCTATATTGAAAATTAATATCGAATTCATTTTTTCCTTCAATTTCCTTTCTACTCTTATTACATCTTCTATTTCTTATTCATCTACACCATTATTTAGGTGTTAATCGTCCTATTTCCCTATATTTCATCACCTTAAACCCTCTTGTCTGATTTCTCCCTCCTTCTTCCTTCTCCAACCTACTACTTAAATATTCTATTTTGTCTAACCCTACAAACCTGGCATTGTCTTCAGTTAGTTAATCAAGGAAAGCTATTGATATGGCCACATCGGAAGCTAGCCATAACAGAATGCACGAAGTCGAATCGATCGACAAGGGGTAAGAATCTTGGTAATGGTTTTATACGGTAAGTTTGGGCGACTATTTCGTTTAGATTTCCATAGAGTTCTACATCGAATTTTGGATCCACTATGTTAGAAAACAACGTAAAGTCGGCTGATACAAATGCTTTGAAGGGTTTATGTCTTTTGTATCTATCGTTTAACACATAGAACATGGGATGATGTATATATGGGCTTAAAAAGGCCCATACGCTATTTCTTTTATTCTCTTTTGACCGTTGTATTTGCACCTATATATATATGGTGTCGATGTACACTAAAATAATTAATAAAACAATACAATTCACTTGTCCGCAAATTACAATTCCTGTTCAAACCTTAATATGGTATCAGAGCTCTTCTTGCTTAACAACATCAATCGATCAGCTATCTGAATCTCATCGTGGGTTTTTGTGAAGATATCCATCAGTTTAATCTTCATCATTTGGGTATCTGAACTCATCAGAGAAAAATCTTTTCATTTGAGTTCAAGATTCACAATAAACAAGTGTGTCATGCCTAACATTTCCGTGGCTGCAACAAGTGTTGATTGCAAATCTCTTACATGCTTAATCATCCACTCTACAACCAATCAAGAAGATCAAAGAATACTTTACACTCAAGAAAATTCCTTTAGATTCATATTTGTTCTTATCAAAAATCCCACATTCTTTATCATCATAAGGAATTCTCAAGATTGTCTAATATTTTGAAAATCTCAATACTAAATTGCAGAATTTCGATTCTTACCTGTTTCTTGAAGTTACTCCTTCATCATGGTTGATCCATCAGTAATAGAAGGAAGTAAATCTTCCAGTTCAAGGGTCAATCCGCCATCACAAGTCGCCGAGCAACTCATTAAAACCATCATAAGCCCTTAAAGTCAATTAATCACGGTCAAACTCGATGAAAACAACTTTCTTCTATGGAAGCTTCAAGTTGAAACTGCCATACAAGGCTATGGTCTCGATGGATACATCTATGGGACATTGCCAATTCCTCCTTAGTTTATTACTGATAAAGAAAACAAAATAATCAGTAATGAAGGTTATAATCAATTTCATAGTCAAGAAAGGCTAATCAGCGCTTGCCTGTTATCTTCAATTAGCCCAAATCTTTTATCTTAAGTAATTGGATGTAAAAAGCAAATGATATTTGGGTCATTGTCAAAAAGAACTTCAATGCTCAATCTTCAGCCAAGTATCTGTTCTACAGAAGACAATTACAGAATTGCAGAAAAGACAATTTAAGTATGAGGGAATACATTGCCAAGGTCAAGAACACATGTGATATGCTTCTTGCTTTAGGTAACAAGATTGATGAATCGAAACATGTATTGTCATTATTAAACGGTTTAAGAAACGAATATGAAGCAGTTATTGGAGTTATAACATCACAAAAAGTAATGCCACCCCTCGATGATGTTCATTCAATATTACTCTCACATGAAGCCATAATTGACATCAAGAACACTCCTGATTCTGACTACTTAATGAATTTAGCAGTGAGTAATAGGGGAAGAGGCCAACCCTATAGAGGCAATAATCCTAATCAAAGAGGTGGCTACCCTAATAGAGAAAAAGGAAGGGGTAGATGGAAAAATAACAATAGACCAAAGTGCTGAATCTGTGAAAAAGTAGGACACACTGCCTTTAATGTTATTTTAGGTACAATTCAAACTTTGTGCCAAAACCAGATTGAAAACAATCAGAGAAAAACAAATCCTAATGCTAACATATCACATACTCAAGGTGATGCATCAAATTCTTCAGACAACAGCAAAAGCAACAATCAGAACAAAAGTACAAGAACTGACAACATTCAAGATGACAATTGATATCTTGATTCAGGAGATACAAATCATATAACAAATAATCTCGACAATTTTAATCAACGAAACAGGGAGTATAGAGGTAAACAATCAATAAGCATAGGCAATGCTAAGTGCATTAATATTTCTCATACTGGCGGTAATATTATTCAAGGGAAAAGGCAATTATTTTTACATAATCTACTTAGAGTGCCAAAGATAAAAAAGAATGTGATAAGTGTATCACAATTTGCTACAGACAATAATGTATATTTTGAGTTCTTTCCTAAATACTGCCTTGTTAAAGATATTCTAATAATGAAATTTTATTGCGGGGTGATGTTGTAAATGGACTATACAAGTTCAAAATCAATACAGGAGAAAATCCTACAGTTCAGAACTCATGTTACACTTCTGTGTTGCAAAACAGTTGTGACAATACTATTGCTTTTGATATTTGGCACTACAAACTTGGTCACCTTAGTGTAAAGATAATGAAAAACATATAGAAACAATATTGATTGGAATGATGTTTCTATGCCTTACATTTGCACCTACTGTCAGATGGGTAAAAAACATAAGTTACCATTCAGTGACTCCTTAACTAAGTATTCCAAACCATTTGATCTTGTTGCATCTGATTTATGGGGACCTGCCCCAGTATGTACTGATTACGGTTACAAACAATACATTTCTTTTGTAGATGCACACACAAGATATACATGGATATATTTCTTGAAATTAAAGTCTGACACACATGACACCACAATTAGACACATGAATATGATTGAAAATCAGTTTAATACCAAAGTTAAAGTTATTCAATCAGATGGTGGATCCGTATTTAGAACTCTGGACAGTTATTTTAAAGATAAAGGAATCGTTCATAGGATTACTTGTCCATATACTTTTGAGCAGATTGTTTTAGTCGAGAGAAAGCATAGACATATAATTGAAATTGGTTTAACATTAATAGCACATGCCTCTTTAGCAATCAAGTTTTGGTCAAAGTCATTTAACGCTGTTGTTTATCTATTAATAGAATGCCAACAAAAGTGTTGAATGACATCAGTCCATTAGAAATTTTATATAATATGAAACCAGATTACTCTAATCTAAAAACTTTTGGATGTTTATGCTTTCCCTATACTAGACCATACAATTCAAATCAGTTAAATTTCATATCTAAATCTTGTACTTTTTTAGGCTATGTTGTTAGACAAACTGGCTATAGATTTATTGATGAAAATGGAAGAATTTTCTTCAGTGTACATATGATATTCAATGAGAATACCTTTCCATACAACAACTGTACCATTAAAACACCAAATAAAGTGTATAATGACAAAATAGATATGCCTGAGATTTCAATATGTGGTGATACTCTACCTCCCCACATAAGCAGAATGGCTGCTGATGCTCATATTATTAATAATATGACTGATAATCAGCATAATACCAATAATCATGAACCATCCATGTGACGGCCCGCCTTGCACCAGCCGACATTTCCAATGAAAGTGCGTTGTGCCGATGTCCAACCAGCACGGGACGGTCGTCAAAGAAAGGAAAAGAAAAGAATTTGAACTAACAAGGAACCTGTAGAATGTCTCACGGTGCATGGGATAAAATATAATAATAACATACTTGACATAAAACAGGCGAGACAGTGCATAAGCTGAGAACTAAACCATAATCATCATAGCAGCGAAAATCCAAAATACAACTTATTACAATTTCAACATACTGTCTCTAAAGCAAAGAAAGAGGTGCACTACTAATGCCCAAAGTAGTGACAAGCAACAACATAAGGAGATTATATTATATATATATATATCATACGTGGAAGCCTCCTGCTTGTCTCCGGTACAGCTACTCGTGCATAATCACCTGATCTGTCTCTAGTCTGTCCGTTTAAGAGCACCCAGAGTAATAAGAAGAGACATAAAACTCCGGGTCAGACAAAAGGTCTGGTATGAGCGATAAGCAATAAAACAGAACAATAACAGGTATGCATAATCATACCTGAACCTGGATCTGCAACCAAAGAGTTAGCACAACAAGATGTACAGTACTCTAAGGACTAGCATAAGGTGTAAAGATAACGAGGAAGGGGGTGTTCATGTCATAATGATGTCAAAAAATCAAGCATAGCAACCATCCTCACATCTCTCACTCAGAGCGTAAAGCATACGATATCCACCGCTTTGATCACCCAAATCCTTGCTATGATCACTCTGCCCCATGGAGTCATGGCGAGTCCACTGCACTGATCCATAGCCCCTAGTCCATGTTATGTCCACTCTGCCCCATGAAGTCATGACGACTTCACTGCACTGGCTCATAGTCATACTACGATCACTCTGCCCCATGGAGTAATAACTACCCAGTGCACTAATCCGTAGCCTAACATTCATCTCTCAGTGGCGAATCAAAGATATAGACGTCGATAACCCTTTTGCACACGTCTCGCAGCAAAGTCCAACTCATGAAGTTAACTCGTTGGTTCCTATCTGGATCCTGAGTTCTACTTCCTATTTGGACTACCTTTGCATCTCGGGTTTTGGTCCTCATCCCAGTTCGTGACTCTTCAGTTCAGTTCGTGATCCACCATGTTGACTCTTAGTGAACCCCTGTCCAGTTCGTGACCCACCTGGTCGAGTCGTGGGTGATGCTCCAATCCGGTTCGTGGCTCGCTATCAACTCTGGATCGTGGCCTCTGGTCGTGGTCATTGGTCGTGACTCCATGCTCCAGCTCGTGGTGATGCTTCCTGGCGGTTCGTGGTGCACTACTCGAGTCCGGTTCGTGATGAACGACTCATGGTTCAGGCGCTTCCTCCACTTGGTTCGTGTCTTGCTCGAAAAGAGGCGGCTTGTCGGAGATAGTGTCACAATGGAGTTGGGTCGTGCTACCTTGGTGCGAGCGGGTCAGGTCGCTGCGGTGTCTCACGAACGGGATACAACCAATTTCCTGTAACTTTTCCAACAAGCAATTTACGCCATAAGATGGCGTTTTCAACCATTCTAACTTTACTAGATAATCACAAGTCATTCCAAACAATCATGACAACATGTAGAAACGACCATAAACACCAAAACAACCATATAACATGTTTATAAGGATCAAACATACCCAAAATCCATAATTTTCCCTTAATCCCCTTAATCATGGTCTAACCATACGATTAGCAAAACATGTCCAAATTAACCCAAATTTTTATCAGAGACCTAAAATAATATTTTAGAATTTTACAAATTTTTCCAGATTTTTCTGAGCCATAATTTCGCTAATAATCACTTATCACCCCTAATTAGCCGTAATTAGTGAAAAACGATGCAAATCGCTCACCTTTGCCACAAATTAAGATATAAGATCTGAAACTCTATTGTTTGGGTCAAATTCCTAAGGGAAACAGCAGCTCCAACTCTAATTTGTGTTGATTTGCCTTGATTTGATGTAGTTTAGCCAAATCCTTGGTTAAACGGTGATTAAAGATGATTCTAGAAGGTGGAGGCCATTGCTAGGGTTGAGAGGATATTAGTGGCGGCTGGAAAATGACAAAGAAATGGTTTCTCTAAACCTAATCAGCCCTCATATAGCTCTAATCCCGAAATCCTCCAATGGGCCTAGTTGCTAATCACCCGGTTAAGCCCAATTAAGCTGTTTTTCACCTTCTAAACATTAATTCAGCAATATCTCCCAAACGGTAAGTCCGTTTAATTAATGTGACCACTCTACGGAAAGGTAAACCATCATCTGGATCTAATGGAAGTGGTTTCAGGTGAAAAATCCTTACCAATCAAAAGTTATAGCCAAAACAAGATCAACTAGGGGCAAAACGGTCATTTAAAAATCGGCCAGAAACATGAACATGGGAAATTACCCCAATAGTCGTCTCCCAAAGTTACATGACCATATGACTTCATATGAAAATGAAATAAATATTCCATGATCCTTCGATACGTAGAATACAGGTCGTTACACTCTCCCCCCTTACGAAATTTCGCCCCCGAAATTCCTCAACTAAGAAATAACCAATGGGTCCCACATGCCTACCAGCCATATCTCGCAATCAAACATACAAAACAAACAAAACAAAGCTATCATGGCATGCGGAAAGACTAAATCGAAATGGAAACATTATCAGGCAAAGAGTTCAGGATACGTCTCCTTAATGCTCTCCTCTGCCTCCTAAGTACAGTCATTCTCATCCCCGCCTCACTGAACCTTGACTAGATTCACCGCTTTTCTTCGAAGTTTCTTCGTATCGTGCTCGACAATACGAATTGGCTTGCGGTTCCCAACCGCTTCGGGTTCTACTTGGATATCATCCAACTGATCAAGTGAAATAGCCACATCGGGGTCGTGCGCGAATTTCCGTAACTAGGAAACATTAAATACGTTATGAACTCCCGCCATCTTGTTCGGCAACTCAACTTTATATGCCAAATTCCCAACTTGCTCAAGAACTGGGAATGGACCAACGAATCTTGGTGCTAACTTGCCTCTCTTACCAAATCTTATCACGCTCTTTAACGAAGAAATCTTGACAAACACCAAGTCATCAACGGAGAATTTTAAATCCCTTCTCCTCTTATCAGCATAACTCTTCTGCCTATCCTGAGCATCCTTCATTCGCTGTAGGATAACCTTAATCTTGTCTGAAGTTTCTCTTATCACATTTGTCCTAAGCATAAATTTCTCACCGGTCTCTAACCAACATGATGGTGAGTTGCACGGTCTTCCATACAAAGCTTCAAATGGAGCCATACCAATACTAGATTGATAACTGTTATTATATGCAAACTCTACTAGATGCAAATGGTCATCCCATGATCCACAAAAATCCAATACACAAGCTCTTAAGAGATCTTCTAATACACGATTCACCCTCTCTGTCTGACCGTCGGTTTGAGGATGGTATGCGGTACTGAGATGTAGTTCTAATCCTAAAGCCTCTTGTAAGTTCTACCAAAATCCACTAGTAAATAACGGATCTCGGTCACTCACAATGCCTTTAGGTACCCCATGAAATCTTACTACCCATTTCATATACAGTTCAGCTAACTTAGCTGCCGTTCTATTTGATTTGACTGGTATAAACTTTGCACTCTTAGTCAATCGATCCACAATCACCCAGATACTATCATGACCCGATCTAGTCCTTGGTAACTGTAAAAACCCGGATTTTTACAACATGCTAAGACAAGAATCCAGGCAGAATTTAATTTAAAATCTGAATCAGGAGAAACGGGTTGCGCCATTGCGTTCGTCTCGGAAAAATACGTGAAATAGAATCCGAGTTTTCGAAAATCGGAGTCCGTATGACCCAGTTATGGCCCGTCAAAGTTTTCAGAAAAAAAAAATTCAAATTAAAAAACAGTTCAAAATTCAAATCTGGAGCCAAACGAACTGGGCGGGAAAATTCGCGCCCAAGCCCCAGGTCGACTGGGGAGTCGACACGCCCAGGGGGTAGGTCGACTGCCCAGTCGACACGGGTGTCGACCTGGGTGGTCCGACCACTTGGGCCTGGGTGCACCTGCTGATGTCTTGGCTCGGTTTTATGGGCTTATGACGGATTTTGAGGGCTCAGATCTATCCTAGGGTTTATCCTATGGCCTAAACTACTCCTAATCTCTATAAAAACACCCTAGGACCTAACCTAAATCACTCAAAATCAATCTAACAACGAAGTGCTACCCAAATCCCTCTTGATCATGGCCTCCATCTCCAACTCCAAGAGCTTATGCATTCAAATCGGATCTGAATCAAAGGTGCTTGCTTGCTACATCAAATCAAGGGAGTGGATCAACGTTGCTACGCAAATTTCATGACGATTCTTCAACAAAGGAGCCACCTTTCTTCGTCAAAACGATTCATGTTCCTAGCCCTCTTGCCACGCTATGTAAGTTCTAGCTACTTGTAGATTCTAACGGTGGTTCTAATGTGACATGGAATAAAATGCGATGAAACATAAGTATGCTAGCCTATGTGAACCTAATTTTGCCCCTTTTCTATGATCTATGACCTTGGGCTAAGTTTTAGCGACTTAATCATGCCACTCATGTTATGTTTAACCTAGTTTATCTTGCAAGTTTGAATCTTTATCTATGGAATGTTAGCATGAACCTTTGGGAACCATTTGACTTGTGAAACATTGGCAAAGACTTGACTTTGGGGCTTATGCATGTAAATGAACCCAAACCCCTTATGTTATCATGCATGATTGTGGCCAAATTCCCTTATGATACTATGCATGTTTGTGGCCAAATTCCCTTATGATACTATGCATGTTTGTGGCCAAATTCCCTTATGATACTATGCATGTGTGTGGCCAAATTCCCTTATGATACTATGCATGTTTGTGGCCAAATTCCCTTATGATACTATGCATGCTTGAGGCCAAATCCTTTAGGATAATATTCACGTTTGCGGCCAATCCCTTTATGATATCTCGTCTGTTTGAGGCCAATATGTTGGCATAATACCCCTACTATGTGACTCGCTTCCACTTGGGTTGGAAATACGTTTGGGTAGCTTAGGAAAAACGTGAATATGACACGAAAACTTGACATGGGGTTTACATGAGAACATGACATTCATGATACATTTAAATGTGGTCATGACACGTAGGAAAACATGGAACTTGAACTAGACACGTGTGGGTTGTAAGTGTAATAAGACACTAGACTAAACATGAAAGTGGCCAACTCGAGGTTGGGTTGAGTTTGTAGCATAAATCTACCCGGACCCGCCCGGCTTAACTAGTGGCTACAAACAATATGACCCAATGTGAGTAGTTGGTCATATAGCACTTAAAACCCGAGGTTAGACTAGGTTGTGGTGTAAAACTACCCGGACCCTCCCGGCTTAACTAGTAACCACAACAAAGTCTAATGTGAGAGTTTGGAGTGCATTAATCTAATTAATGCCACATGAAAAGGTTAAGTAATTTTGACTAATGACCCTTAACCGATATGACACGAATGGGTAGGTTAAGTTAAACCGGACTTGATTTCTTAATGACACTTAACCATATAAGACAACTAGGGGATGGGGTTAAGTAATTTACACTTAACTAATCTGACTTGGTAATTAGATGGGGTTAAGTAACTTAGACTTAACTAATCTAAACACGGTAATTAGATGGGGTTAAGTAACCTACACTTAACTAATCTAAACACGGTAATTCGATGGGGTTTAGTTAAACACTTAACCAATCTAAACTTGGTAATTCAATGAAGTTAAGTAACCAATACTTAACCAACTTAACATGATAATTTAATGGGGTTAAGTAACTTATAATTAACCAATTATACATGATGATTTGATGAGGTTAAGTAACATATACTTAACCAATCTAATATGCGGACCTGATAGGGTTAAGTCACAAGACCTTTTAAATATACTTAACCATTGTAATACGATTAGTGGATGGGGTTAAGCTAACCCATACTTAACCAATCTGACTCGATAATCTGATGGGATTAAGATAATCTATGCTTAATCAATCTAACACGATAATCTGATAGGGTTAAGACAAACAAATACTTAACCAATTTGACTTGATAGGGTTAAGTCATGAGCTTCTTGGTATACTTAACCAACTTGTAGGGCTAAGCCTTGAACTTAAATACTTAGCCAATCTTGACATGATTCGTAGGCGGGTTAAGTCATGAACTTGAATGACAACACTTAACCCATTAGACAAAACCCTAGCTCAGGGGACTAGGTTGAAAATCGTAGTTAACAAGGATAGCAGGAAGAGAAGCTAAGTGGTAAACCTTAGTTAAGGATAACTAAGTGATAATTCTTAGTCAAGGAAATTGGACCAGTTCACAGATAGATGAGTAACCCGATACGGTAGGTCATCGCTTGAACACACGTGGAGGAGCGAATTATCTGACTTAGATAAAGGCTCCAACGAACTGGGTGACGAAGCGGTAGCTTCGGGGGATGTGAGGATACTCTTGGTATCCCTCTGTGAGGTTGCAGATGATCTGCCTGGGCTCGCAAGAGGTTAAGGTCTGCGGTAGAAGAACCAAGAGTATGCCTTGGTTGCTATGCGAGCGACCTAAAGACTGGGATGGATTAGCGTGGAGTCGACGATACTTGTTTTTGCCCTGGATAGCACGTCGCCGACTACCTACCATCTTTAGTCAATCGTGCACGTACGGAAAGGCAGAGAACTCCCAACAGACCATATACTTGCTATCGAGTTATGGGTGAGGTTGGCCAATAGGTAAGTGGGGCATAGTGGGGCCGAGATGTAGTTCTCATACATGATTTTTCTTGGATTGCCTTTCAGTAGTTGAGGGAGGGGTCACGTGGGACCATAGCCCCGGATACAAAAATAGACCTTGATATCTGCATCGGTAGATGACTTAAAGCTCCCGATCGAGTTCCGTATTTCTTGATTTGCCCTGGCACGGAACTCGGATGGCACATTGAGATACATGTTCGTCTAGACATGGAAAACGATTCACGATACATACGTGGGATAAAGGGCGTGGTTGACGGGTGGCATAATCCCTAGTGGCCCAAGGTGGCTTAAACCCAAACCGAGACACGGAAACGTTCATTAGGTAGCATAATCCCTAGTGGTCCTAGGTGGCATAAATCCTAAGTGAACACGCGATAGTTCATGGTAAGAAAACATAACCATATCAAGGGTAGCAGTCCAAAACAACTTCAAGGATAAAATGGTACTACGTTGAGGTGGTATAGATTTACATGGGAAAGCCCGTACGGCCTACGGCAAAGGACTGAACTTATACATGGAAAGAAACATACGAGTTGGGAAAACCTACATATGCTATATATATTAGGTTGACATGGACCATTACATGACATTGGGCAAGGGACATTCATAGTTAACACATGACGCGGGTTGGGATCCTAGTACGAGAGGTGCAGAGCAAATATACATGATAAATACCTTGGGATGTCATACATGATAGATACCATGGGATGTTATACGTGATAGATACCTTGGGATAGTATACTTGATAGAAACCTGACGACGTGATACCTTGATTTATCTTGACACCGTAGTTTATCATGATACCTTAGTTTACCTTGCTACAGTAGTTCATCCGGTTATCTTGGTTTAGCTTATCTATCTTGTCGTCATCCTTATGTTTACTTTCAGTTTATGCATGTCATGTTACCTTTACCTATTTTTATACTGGAAGTAGATAGGACTTACCAGTCTTTATAACTGACCCCGTTTTGTTTCGCCTCTTTGTCTTCCGTTTCCCCCCCCCCCCAGGTTTTCAGGGAGGAAACACTGTTGTTTAGTTCGGACCTCTTCTGCTTGAAGGTCATCATATATGGCTTGGACTTCTTTTGGCTATGGCTGCTTTACCGGTTTGTTTTGGGGGAATAATTTATGAAAAGGTTTTATGCTTCTTTACTATTTGCAAGACAGGTTTCTATGTACTCTGATGTAAAAAGGCTTTAGACCTTGATGTTTTATAAAGTAATGAAATTTGTTTTACTTCTGTTGTTTTATATGTTCTGTCTTGTAATATCTCTGTGCATGTTCACCAATAATGCCCCTCCAAACCTAGTGCATTCCTTTGTGAGTGACCCTGGCGGAGGTGGGGTGTTACATTTGGTATCAGAGCAGAAGGTTACCAGACTGGGCAAAAGTTTTTAAAACCTTCTGAAAACTATTTGAGAAACCGTTTACAAAGAAGCATTTTTCAAGAAAAGTTTTTTCTAAAGGCTGTTCCCCAAAATCCATTAGCACTATCCTTTGTTTCCTTGATTGAACCTCTTTTCCTTTCTTTCCTCCATCTGTAGTCACAGTAGTTTTAACTGCGACTAATCCTTGTCTAGCTACGTAAGTGTTTTCCCGTGCGATGGAGGAAGTTCTCGAGAGACCTGTTACCGAAGTTATAAGAAGGGATAATAAGAGCAAGGATAAAGGACACGAGCTTAAGAATAACCAACTTGTTGGTATGGCTTGATCCACAAAGGAAGATAAGGACAAGATCAGCGATAGGGCAATTGTATGCTCTCATTTCTAGCGTACCTAAGAGGAATGGTACCGTTTCTGTTAAAGGCTTAGCCTTTCTTTTCTATCATCCCGTCCAGACTTTATTTTGATCATCGCATCATTTAAGTCTGCTTCGATAGTTAAGTCTCTGCACCTTAGTACTAGCATGGTAGAAGATCCCACTTTTGTCCCAAAATCTGGTTGGAGAGTCGGTCCATTTATTCATGACTTGTTTGGAATTGAGAGTGTAAATGCCAAGTGTTGAGATTAGAAGCAATGCTTTTATTGTTGAGCTATGGATGGATTCTAGGGATGAAGTGGTGATCCAGTAATGGATGCCATTCTCGGTTTTGAAAGGAGGATAGTTAAACTCTTAACTTGCCTTGGTAATACCCTCGAAGTCTCGTGTAACCTTTTGGGTTCTGTCATGGTTAGTTACCTAGAACCTCTTGATGCATTTATCGGAAATCTCTGATCCAATCGAGTAACGTTCGCCAATGAGACGGATGGTTTATTCCGCTGGAGCATGGGTTATAGGAATCACCCTAGCAAGTGCACGTGGTAACATGGATTGGCATCGGTAAACGAGATCCAAGATTCGCTAGTGAATTGTTGGAAAGCTTGCATGAAACCATGAGTGCCCAGTTATGGTTGAGCCAAGTATTCTAGAAAAGAATAAGTGAAAAAGGAACGAGAGGCGACAGTGAAATGAGTTCCGACTCATACCTTGGAAATAGGAATCAAGGAGCTACGAAAACATGAAGTCAAAGGCGGTCAAGGCACAATGGAATTAAGCTCATGGAAATGCGGCCTAGACGCGTGCATCATGTCTCTTTTTAAGAGTATATCGTTGATCCCTGGTTCTCCAGTAGAACTTGCTGCATGCTATCGCTTGGTGGATATCCTCTCGGTCCTGTTTCTGTTGCAAACCCCGTAAGGAGTTTGTCTTGTTTATCTTCTCGATCCTATCTTGGGAACCTTAGGTAGAACTCTATGGATGTAAACATGAATTTGAAACATGTTATGATTGATATGGTTGCAAATGGTTGCAAGTGGTTGCTCGTGGATGCGCGAATACACATTAGATACTAGATTGACGCGGTCACGTTTCATGTTGCATATGCACGAGTATTTATACTTGTTTATCAATGAAATTGAATGTGTTGTCATGCGGATGTTGCATATGAATGAATGTTTGTGCACACATATAGTGTTTATATGACTAGGACTATTTGCATACATGTTGGACTTATGACACTAAACATATTTTGCATTAGAAAGATCATTCAGGCCTGATCATTAGCATTAGCTAAGGAGCATATACACACACGTTCTGCATATGTTCATATGGCATTAGAAATCGTCTAAGGACAATGGTTGCCTGTGAATGATGTGTTGAGTAGATGGATGATGGATGGTAGGAAACGCTCTTCCTAACTTGGAGATTTCGGGGACGAAATCCTTTAAGTTGGGGAGAATGAACAACCCGGATTTTTACAACATGCTAAGACAAGAATCAAGGCAGAATTTAATTATAAAATCTGAATCAGGAGAAACGGGATGCGCCATTGCGTTCGTCTCGGAAAAATACGTGAAATAGAGTCCGAGTTTTCGAAAATCGGAGTCCGTTTGACCCAGTTATGGCCCGTCAAAGTTTTCAGAAAAAAAAATTCAAATTAAAAAACAGTTCAAAATTCAAATCTGGAGCCAAACGAACTGGGCGGGAAAATTCCCGCCCAAGCCCCAGGTCGACTGGGGTGTCAACTGGGGAGCCGACACGCCCAGGGGGCAGGTCGACTGCCCAATCGACACGGGTGTCGACCTGGGTGGTCCGACCACTTGGGCCTGGGTGCACCTGCTGATGTCTTGGCTCGGTTTTATGGGCCTGTGACGGATTTTGAGGGCTCAGATCTATCCTAGGGTTTATCCTATGGCCTAAACTACTCCAAATCTCTATAAAAACACATTAGGACCTAACCTAAATCACTCAAAATCAATCTAACAACGAAGTGCTGCCCAAATCCCTCTTGATCATGGCCTCCATCTCCAACTCCAAGAGCTTATGCATTCAAATCGGATCCGAATCAAAGGAGCTAGCTTGCTACATCAAATCAAGGGAGTGGATCAACGTTGCTACGCAAATTTCATGACGATTCTTCAACAAAGGAGCCACCTTTCTTCGTCAAGACGATTCATGTTCCTAGCCTTCTTGCCACGCTATGTAAGTTCTAGCTACTTGTAGATTCTAACGGTGGTTCTAATGTGACATGGAATAAAATGCGATGAAACATAAGTATGCTAGCCAATGTGAACCTAATTTTGCCCCTTTTCTATGATCTATGACCTTGGGCTAAGTTTTAGCGACTTAATCATACCACTCAAGTTATGTTTGACCTAGTTTATCTTGCAAGTTTGAATCTTTATCTATGGAATGTTAGCATGAACCTTTGGGAACCATTTGACTTGTGAAACATTGGCAAAGACTTGACTTTGGGGCTTATGCATGTAAATGAACCCAAACCCCTTATGTTATCATGCATGATTGTGGCCAAATTCCCTTATGATACTATGCATGTTTATGGCCAAATTCCCTTATGATACTATGCATGTTTGTGGCCAAATTCCCTTATGATACTATGCATGTGTGTGGCCAAATTCCCTTATGATACTATGCATGTTTATGGCCAAATTCCCTTATGATACTATGCATGCTTGAGGCCAAATCCTTTAGGATAATATTCACATTTGCGGCCAATCCCTTTATGATATCTCGTCTGTTTGAGGCCAATATGTTGGCATAATACCCATACTATGTGACTCACTTCCACTTGGGTTGGAAATACGTTTGGGTAGCTTAGGAAAAACGTGAATATGACACGAAAACTTGACATGGGGTTTACATGAGAACATGACATTCATGATACATTTAAATGTGGTCATGACACGTAGGAAAACATGGAACTTGAACTAGACACGTGTGGGTTGTAAGTGTAATAAGACACTAGACTAAACATGAAAGTGGCCAACTCGAGGTTGGGTTGAGTTTGTAGCATAAATCTACCCGGACCCGCCCGGCTTAACTAGTGGCTACAAACAATATGACCCAATGTGAGTAGTTGGTCATATAGCACTTAAAACCCGAGGTTAGACTAGGTTGTGGTGTAAAACTACCCGGACCCGTCCGGCTTAACTAGTAACCACAACAAAGTCTAATGTGAGAGGTTGGGGTGCATTAATCTAATTAATGCCACATGAAAAGGTTAAGTAATTTTGACTAATGACCCTTAACCGATATGACACGAATGGGTAGGTTAAGTTAAACCGGACTTGATTTCTTAATGACACTTAACCATATAAGACAACTAGGGGATGTGGTTAAGTAATTCACACTTAACTAATCTGACTTGGTAATTAGATGGGGTTAAGTAACTTAGACTTAACTAATCTAAACACGGTAATTAGATGGGGTTAAGTAACCTACACTTAACTAATCTAAACACGGTAATTCGATGGGGTTAAGTTAAACACTTAACCAATCTAAACTTGGTAATTCAATGAAGTTAAGTAACCAATACTTAACCAACTTAACATGATAATTTAATGGGGTTAAGTAACTTATAATTAACCAATTATACATGATGATTTGATGAGGTTAAGTAACCTATACTTAACCAATCTAATATGCGGACCTGATAGGGTTAAGTCACAAGACCTTTTAAATATACTTAACCATTGTAATACGATTAGTGGATGGGGTTAAGCTAACCCATACTTAACCAATCCGACTCGATAATCTGATGGGATTAAGATAATCTATGCTTAATCAATCTAACACGATAATCTGATAGGGTTAAGACAAACAAATACTTAACCAATTTGACTTGATAGGGTTAAGTCATGAGCTTCTTGGTATACTTAACCAACTTGTAGGGCTAAGCCTTGAACTTAAATACTTAGCCAATCTTGACATGATTCGTAGGCGGGTTAAGTCATGAACTTGAATGACAACACTTAACCCATTAGACAAAACCCTAGCTCAGGGGACTAGGTTGAAAATCGTAGTTAACAAGGATAGCGGGAAGAGAAGCTAAGTGGTAAACCTTAGTTAAGGATAACTAAGTGATAATTCTTAGTCAAGGAAATTGGACCAGTTCACAGATAGATGAGTAACCCGATACGGTAGGTCATCGCTTGAACACACGTGGAGGAGCGAATTATCTGACTTAGATAAAGGCTCCAACGAACTGGGTGACGAAGCGGTAGCTTCGGGGGACGTGAGGATACTCTTGGTATCCCTCTGTGAGGTTGCAGATGATCCGCCTGGGCTTACAAGAGGTTAAGGTCTGCGGTAGAAGAACCAAGATTATGCCTTGGTTGCTATGCGAGCGACCTAAAGACTGGGATGGATTAGCGTGGAGTCGACGATACTTGTTTTTGCCCTGGATAGTACGTCGTCGACTACCTACCATCTTTAGTCAATCGTGCACGTACGGAAAGGCAGAGAACTCCCAACAGACCATATACTTGCTATCGAGTTATGGGTGAGGTTGGCCAATAGGTAAGTGGGGCATAGTGGGGCCGAGATGTAGTTCTCATACATGATTTTTCTTGGATTGCCTTTCAGTAGTTGAGGGAGGGGTCACGTGGGACCATAGCCACGGATACAAAAACAGACCTTGATATCTGCATCGGCAGATGACTTAAAGCTCCCGACCGAGTTCCGTATTTCTTGATTTGCCCTGGCACGGAACTCGGATGGCACATTAAGATACATGTGCGTCTAGACATGGAAAACGGTTCACGATACATACGTGGGATAAAGGGCGTGGTTGACGGGTGGCATAATCCCTAGTGGCCCTAGGTGTCTTAAACCCAAACCGAGACACGGAAACGTTCATTAGGTAGCATAATCCCTAGTGGTCCTAGGTGGCATAAATCCTAAGTGAACAAGCGATAGTTCATGGTAAGAAAACATAACCAGATCAAGGGTAGCAGTCCAAAACAACTTCAAGGATAAAATGGTACTACGTTGAGGTGGTATAGATTTACATGGGAAAGCCCGTACGACCTACAGCAAAGGACTGAACTTATACATGGAAAGAAACATACGAGTTGGGAAAACCTACATATGCTATATATATTAGGTTGACATGGACCATTACATGACATTGGGCAAGGGACATTCATAGTTAACACATGACGCGGGTTGGGATCCTAGTACGAGAGGTGCAGAGCAAATATACATGATAAATACCTTGGGATGTCATACTTGATAGATACCGTGGGATGTTATACATGATAGATACCTTGGGATAGTATACTTGATAGAAACCTGACGACGTGATATCTTGATTTATCTTGACACCGTAGTTTATCATGATACCTTAGTTTACCTTGCTATAGTAGTTCATCCGGTTATCTTGGTTTAGCTTATCTATCTTGTCGTCATCCTTATGTTTACTTTCAGTTTATGCATGTCATGTTACCTTTACCTGTTTTTATACTGGAAGTAGATAGGACTTACCAGTCTTTATGACTGACCCCGTTTTGTTTCGCCTCTTTGTCTTCCGTTCCCCCCCCCCCAGGTTTTCAGGAAGGAAACACTGTTGTTTAGTTCGGACCTCTTCTGCTTGAAGGTCATCATATATGGCTTGGACTTCTTTTGGCTATGGCTGCTTTACCGGTTTGTTTTGGGGGAATAATTTATGAAAAGGTTTTATGCTTCTTTACTATTTGCAAGACAGGTTTCTATGTACTCTGATGTAAAAAGGCTTTAGACCTTGATGTTTTATAAAGTAATGAAATTTGTTTTACTTCTGCTGTTTTATATGTTATGTCTTGTAATATCTCTGTGCATGTTCATCAATAATGCCCCTCCAAACCTAGTGCATTCCTTTGTGAGTGACCCTGGCGGAGGTAGGGTGTTACAGTAACCCATCAATGAAATCCATTGAGACCTATTCCCATTTCCATTCTAGAATTTCTAATGGTTGCATAGGCTTCTTTTGCTCAGCTTTAACTAGTTGGCAGTTCATGCACTTGGATATAAACTTCCCAACGTCTCTTTTCATCCCTTCCCAGTAGTAGGTCTGCTTCATGTCTCAATACATTTTGTTACCACCGGGATGTATAGTCAGTTTTGAGTGATGACATTCTCTAAGCACTTCATCTCTCAATCCATTGACATTGGGTACAACCCGTCTCCCATTCCTTCTAAGCCATCCTTCTCTATCAAGTCCATACTTGCTCATCTCCTTGCTATCGATATCCATTCCTACCTTGGAGATGATTTCCAATAGGTTAGGATCGTCCCTCTGACTGGAACCAATCCGCTCAATCAAAGTGGGTATGATCGTCAAACTTACTAGCATCTATGGATCCAATTCACACTTTGGTCTTAAATCGTACCCTGCAATATACTCCAGTTGCTTCCATTCAAGAAACATAGCCCCTAAACTGGCATGTCTTCTACTCAATGCATCAGCTACAGCATTTCCCTTTCCTGGTGTATATGCGATATCGAAATCATAGGAAGCCAAGAATTCTAACCACCTTTGCTGTCGGGGATTTAGATCCTTATGAGAGAAGAGATACTTTAACGATTTATGATCGGTAAACAACTCGAATCTTTTCCCCAAGAGATAATGTCTTCACATCTTCAACGCGAACATGATCGTTGCTACTTCCAAATCGTGAGTAGGGTATCTTTTCTCATGAGGTTTCAGTTGCCGACTTGCATAAGCTACGACCCTACCTCCTTGCATCAATACAGCACCCAGTCCGGTAGCACATGCATCTGTGTATACTGTCATCTCTTCATTCCCTTTAGGAATGACTAACACTGGTGTGCGCGTCAATTTTTCCTTTAGACTCTTGAATGCATTTTGACACCTTCCGTCCCAGACGAAATCTTGAAACTTCCTGGTCAACTGAGTTAACGGTGCCGCTATCTTGGAGAAGCCCTGGATAAACTTACGATAATATCCAGCAATCCCAAGAAACTTCTTATGTCTGTTGCATTATTGGGCGTAGACCAATCCTGTACCGTAGCCACCTTCGCAGGGTCCACGGCAATACCATTCTCTGAAACAGCATGGCCCAAGAATCTCACTTCCCTCCTCCAGAAGTGACATTTAGAAAACTTTGCTTTTAATTGGTGTTTTCTTAACACCACCATCACTATTCTCAATGTTCCTTGTGTTCTTCCTCTGTCCTCGAATAAACCAAGATATCGCCTACGAACACAAGAACAAACTTATTCAATTGATCTCGGAATACTTTATTCATAAGATCCACAAAATATGCTGCTGCATTGGTTAACCCGAATGGCATGGCCAACCACTCATAGAATCCAGACGACGTCCGAAATGCCATTTTAAGAACACTCTCAGCTATTATTCGGAGCTGATGAAATCCTGTCGCGAGGTCCAATTGGGAGAACACTTTTGCTCCCTCCAGTTGATCAAACAAATCATCTATCCACGGAAGAAGATACTTATTCTTCCTAGTCACTTTATTCAACTTGCGATAGTCTACACATAAACGGAGGGAACCATCTGCCTTGGTAGCAATACAACTGATGCTCCTCACTCGGAGACACTTCTTCTGATAAATCCCTTTTTCAAAAGATCGCTTACTTGCACCCCGAGCTCTCTCTGCTCCCTTGGCGCCATACGACGACATGGCATCACTATAGGTCTGGCATCTTTTACTAAATCAATACGTAACTCAATCTCTCGGTGTGGTGGAAGTCCGGTTACTTCCTCGAAGATATCCGGATACTGGCCAACAACGGGAATTCCTGCTAACTCATCCTGCGGGATGTCGAGGAAATTTAGAAAACTAGCCATCACCTCATCACTATGTAGACCACCAAATACTATTCTCCGTCCATCATCCGCCCTAATAGTCACCGAAAATCGCTCACAGTCTACCACCACCCCATATCTTTGGAGCCAATCTACTCCCAAAATAATGCTAAACCCAGTAAGGCCCAAAACAAAGCAATCACAAGCAAACATACATCCATGAGTCGATAAGACCAAATTTTGACAAATCATACTAAGGCTAGTTGAACCACCAATTGGGTTCGTCACAACTAAAGGTCCATCGATTATCTCGGGTTCCAATCCCAACCTATCTACCAGGTCACTAGATATGAAGAAATGGGAAGCCCCAGTATCAAACAATACCCATACAGGAACATCACAAACATAAAGTATACCTTGGATAACGACATTCTTCCCTTTCTCCGCCGCAGTTGGGGCATTCGACGAAGAAGGAACAACACTGATAGCATATGCTTTCACAATCTGCTTCTCTTTAGGGGGTTGCGGACATTTATCTTTGTGATGTCCCACTTGGCCGCAGTTAAAGCACTTCCTGTCCCCTGGCTTTGATCGACCTTCTTTGGCGTAGTGGACCTTCTTGCCACAGCTAAAGCACTCAACATCTTTCTTACTCTTTTTCCAACCATCCTTAGTCTGATTCTGTTTCATTTTGTTCTGAGAATTATTCTTGTCTCCACCGCATGCCTGCAGATTTGGCCCCTCTGCAGATGCAACAACAACTTCAGTCTGGGGCTTTGGATAAAGGCTTTCCGACCTCAATGCTTTCCCAACAGTCGATTCAAAAGTCTCATCAATATGGTTTATAAGCCTTTCCCCTAAGTACTGATATAAGCCTGTTATAAACTTCTCATTCTTCTTTTCCAGAGTGTCAATAAGGGATAATCCATACTTAGATAAAGTGTCAAACTCAGCAATATATTCCGAGACTGCCTTACCATTCTGTTTAAGTTCCAAGAACTTCCTAAACAACTCTGACTTCTAGGCAGCTGGGATAAACTTGTCACTAAATCGGGCCTTAAACTGATCCCATGTAACTTGATCTTCAGGGGTAGCTGCCTTAATAGCATTCCACCAATTCATTGTCCGTCCTTGCAGTTGACGGGATACTAGCTTTCTCTTTATTGCATCATCGATCCCTAAGTCCTCGAAAATGCGCTCACAACTATCAAGCAAATCCTAAACTTCTGTAGCCGATTCCGTTCCATGGAACGGCTTCCCAGCAAGACTAGTGTAGTCCTTACAGAGCTTGGCAAATCGGCCCTAGGCGCCTGCACCGCTGCACCACCACCATTTGCAGCATTAGGAGCTGCCCTCTGAACATCCCTAAGCATCTCTCTCATGAAGTCAGTAAACATCATCCTCATATCAAGAGCATTCCTATTATTGAATCCTGAACCAGCATTCCTTGGATATCGGCTCATCGTTCAATCTGTAAGGAGAAAACGATTAACCATCTCTTTAGTGGTGCCAGTGCAGTGCGACTCCATCCTTAGATATACTAATAGTGTATATATAGCTTTTGAGAACCAAAATATCATAAGTACACGCTCTCATATACATATACTATCTCTCCCTGATGTCTTCCCCTAGGTTAACTATGCAACCTAGAGCTCTGACACCAAGTGTGACGGCCCGCCCCGCACTAGCCGACATTTCCAATGAAAGTGCACTGTGCCGATGTCCAACCAGCACAGGACGGTCGTCAAAGAAAGGAAAAGAATTTGAACTATCAAGGACATGTAGAATGCCTCACAGCGCATGGGATAAAATATAATAATAACATACTTGACATAAAACAGGCGAGACAGTGCATAAGCTGAAAACTAAACCATAATCATCATAGTAGCGGAAATCCAAAATACAGCTTATTACAATTCCAACATACTGTCTCTAAAGCAAAGAAAGAGGTGCACTACTAATGCCCAAAGTAATGACCAGCAACAACATAAAGAGATTATATATATATATATATATATATCATACGTGGAAGCCTCCTGCTTGTCTCCGGTACAGCTACTCATGCATAATCACCTGACCTGTCTCTAATCTTCCCGTTTAAGAGCACCTAGAGTAATAAGAAGAGACATAAAACTCTAGGTCAGACAAAAGGTCTGGTATGAGCGATAAGCAACAAAACAGAACAATAACAGGTATACATAACCATACCTGAACCTGGACCTGCAACCAAAGAGTTAGCACAACAGGATGTACAGTACTCTAAGGTAACACTAACATAAGGTGTAAAGATAATGGGGAAGGGGGTGTGTATGTCATAATGATGGCAAATAATCAAGCATAGAAACCATCCTCACATCTCTCACTCAGTGCGTAAAGCATACGGTATCCACCGCTTTGATCTCCAAATCCTTGCTATGATCACTCTGCCCCATGGAGTCATAGCGACTCCATTGCACTAATCCATAGCCACTAGTCCTTGCTATTTCCACTCTGCCCCATGAAGTCATGACGACTTCACTGCACTGGCTTATAGCCATACTACAATCACTCTGCCCTATGGAGTAATAACTACCCCACTGCACTGATCTGTAGCCTAACATTCGTCTCTCAGTGGTGAATCAAAGCTATAGACGTCGATTACCCCTTTGCACATGTCCCGCAGCAAAGTCCAACTCATGAAGTTAACTCATTGGTTCCCATATGGATCCTGAGTTCTACTTCCTATTTGGACTACCTTTGCATCTCAGGTTTTGGTCATCATCCCAGTTTGTGACTCTTCAGTTCAGTTCGTGATCCTCCATGTTGACTCGTAGTGAACCCCTATCCGGTTCGTGACCCACCAGGTCGGGTCGTGGGTGGTGCTCCAATCCGGTTCGTGGCTCGCCCTCAACTTTCGCTCGTGGCCCCTGGTCGTGACTCCATACTCCATCTCATGGTGATGCTTCCTGGCGGTTCGTGGTGCACTACTCGAGTCCGGTTCGTGATGAACAGCTCATGGTTCAGGCACTTCCTCCACTTGGTTCGTGTCTTGCTCGAGGAGAGGCGGCTCGTGGGAGATAGTTTCACGATGGAGTCGGGTCCTGCTACCATGGTGCGAGCGGGTCGGGGTCGCTGGGGGTGTCTCACGAACGGGATACGACCAATTTCCTGGAACTTTTCCATCAAGCAATTTATGCCATACGACGGCATTTTCAACCATTCTAACTTCACTAGACAATCACAAGTCATTCCAAACAATCATAGCAACATGTAGAAACGACCATAAACACCAAAACAACCATATAACATGTGTAACGACCCGGGGTTTTATACTAGTTTTATGATCTCTATTGTATAGATTATACAGATAACTTAATTTAATTCAAATAATTTAGATTGATATATTTGAGAATATATCAGGGAAATTTTAAATAAATATATTTTTGATAATTTAAAATTTATTAACTAATGTTATAAAACCACCAATTGTTGTTTTTGCCATTTTGTTGTGTTTTTAATTTCTTTTAACCTCATATGAATATAGATCACTGAAGTAAGGAATAAAAGGAGATATTCGGGAATACAAAGATTTTGGGTATCGATTTGATGATGTTAATAAGGTCGAGTTCACTTAATCTACAATAATCATTTTTCTATATTAACTTGTTATACATGTGTAAGTAAAATCAGTGTAGGTTGTTTCAACACTTTTGTTGCAATTAAATTTTTTTCATGTACATAGTTTTAATGTAACTAGCAAGCATATTTGAAGTAAAATGCAATTTTTATTTTTCTCATGAAAACATCATGACTTTAAAGAGATAAGTGAATTCTTGCATTTTCCTTAATTGAAATATATAAGTGAAAACATATGTAGACAAGTTTACTTAAATCGAAAACTTAGAATTTAAACTTGATTTGTACACTTGCATATAAATAAATGTAATATGTATAGATGTATAGAGGGCAAGTATCAATTTAACTTATATACAAATAAATACATACATGAAGTTGTTAAAAATATAAATGAAATAAGATTGGGAAATATAACCAAAATCTGAAATGAAACTAATGTGACAAGAAAGAAAATAAGGCTGCTAGTGTACTATTGTTGAAATAGGAACCTAGACATTTATTGAAGAAAGCCTAGGAACATCTCACATGAGAAAAGAGGCAGGTTTGCTAGATTTAATATCTTATAGGTAAGACAACATTAGCCAAGCACATCCCCGTAATATCAAGTAAAAGCTGATCAAAGTAGAGTAGCCATGTGCAAGGACTAGTAGCATACACAGCCTAGTTTGGACTTGAAAGGAGAATAGCCAACCAAATATATAAGATGTGATAGGAAAACCAATGACATTAAGGGAGTTCGATTGCTTAGGGATTAAGAGTTGAACTGTTAAAATATGTAAGGACATATACACATGCTTGGGCGCAGAAATAACATGGGATAGCTGGATACTTGGGGGCAAAGTATGAAGACAGTATAAAGCCTTGTATAATCAACATCACACATCATCTCACTGTCTGAATGTTGCTGCTACACATACACCTTTCTCGCCTTAAACCCTACCTTAGTTAAAGCCTCAAATCTCTCATCTATAAATAGCATGGATACTCCACAAATTTACATAGAAGAACACCGGAAACAAAACTAAAACAGAGAAATGTAAATGAGAGAAAAACAAATGAAAGCAGAGTATAATGAATGGCAAAAAAACAGTGAGAAACAAAGGAGCAAAACAATGAAACAAAACTGTGTATAAATGCTGAGAACTATGGCTAGACAGTAAAGTGTAGTACAATGGAAACAAAGCAATTCAATGGTAAATCAACGGACTGAAGCAGCAGCATGAATGGGTGAGTGAACACTGAATCTCATTTCTTAATATCTAATTTAAAGTTGTAGGGTTTTAAACTCAAAACATATGTCTTCATATTGATGCTACTGATGGTTATATATCATATATGCCTATGGTTGCTGTTAGATTAACTCATTTAAGAAAAATGAACATATCAGTGTGATAAACAGGAGATGTATATTCATCTCCAGGAAATAAAAAAATAAAAAAATTAAAAATCCAATTCAATGTTGAATATATACTAGATTCAGTTCTAGGTACTCTGTAGCTATTACTAACTACATCATATCCTATGTATATAATGCTCTTGCTCAAATGAATCACTATAGACTGTAGAAAACCACGCCTGCATGTTTAACAGAAGAAATATATTCTTCTTCTGTTTATTTGAAACAATTAACATGAAATCAAGTTTGTTTAAAAATTGAATCAACAGATAGGTGAGTATTTATAGGGGTAAATGCAAGACTTATGGGTAGAAAACTGGTGGAAATTATAAGGCTGAAAAGTGTTTGCTGAGATAACAAACACTGGCAAATTTTCGAGAAGAAAAGACAATGGTTAGATCAAAGAAATTGGAAATGAGATCAATGATTTCAGGATCAAAAGATAGGTGTGGCATTGGCAAGAATTAGATTCATGTATCAATTGTGACAATTCACACAACAATAATAAAGGAAAGATCGAGAATAAGCATAAGAGCAAAAACAGAAATAGCAATCAAAACTGAACTTGGAACCGAGAAGTAATAATACTGCTATGAATTAGTTATGTGAACTTACTGGAATTAAAGTAAAATAAAGAAATAGATTTACAAAGTAATGAATGATATGATCGAACAACAAATATGAAGAGTGAAATGAAAATTACAATCTAACAATGGAATTTGAACTGAACTGCAAATGTAGATTACTGGAAATAATATTTTGAACAATAAAGTAATAATTAATGAGAACTGGAATCAAAGAACTAAGTGATAGCTGAACTAAAATAAGAGAGTTGAAATGAAATGAAAAATAGTTACATATTTAAAATAAAAACAGAAATTAAATGCTGAAAGAAATGACATTACAAAGCAAGGATAGAGTGTCAGTCGCACAAGCTTACAGTAGGAATTCTAGTTACTGTGGAGTATATCACTGGAGATATTGCTGGCTTGCAATAAAGACTGGTCCATGCGGTACGTTCTCAGCGTAGAAAACAAATACAACGGGAGGAGTTCAATTGGAAGACTTAGACTACAAAAAGTAACAGGGCAGAAACTGTCAAACTTGCTATTCTATCGGGCTTGTTTGAGGTTGTCGCGAGCGGAGGAAAGAATATTGAAATTTTAGTGATGAAAAAAGAGGAAGGATCAAAGAAGCTAAGCACTCTTGAGCCAATGTAATTTCATCTGGAAGAAATGAATGACAAAGAAAATGTGAAGACGCTTGTGTAGTATAAGTATAATGCAAATATTTGTGGTCTGATTATCTGGGAAAAATGCCTAGTTATAAGTTTTGTTCTCTTTTCATAACTAAACCTGGCAAGAAGAATGTAAGTAGAACAACCACAAGTAGAAACAACAGTAGGTAACACATCAGAAGGATGTTCATGGCAAGAATTCAGATGATTAGCTAGGGCCGATCCAAAATTGATGATGCCAGAGAAGAGTTTCCACTTGAGTTTATTCATGCATTGCAATGAAACAAGGTGAAGGTCGGGCATCATGTGCGGAGGAAAGTCAGAGGAGGGATCGGCCACAGGTTTATAAGAAGGGAAAGGACGAGCAGTTTTGGCATGGTGTTTTAAGTGGTGTGGCATGGCAAATGAAGGAAAGTGGGAAGAAACGCAGCGTTGATCAGAAGAAAAGAAATAAAAGGTACGGGGCTGTTGCTACGGGGCGATGGGCCATTTTTGATATTGGGCCTTCGGGCCTAGAAGTAAATAATAAAATTAATTAATGTTTGTTTAGAAACTTAAGCCTTTGTTTTTAAATATAAATATTATTTATAATTCAAAGAAGGGTGAAATTCACGTAAAACGTTTTAGAGTGAACGATGAATTAAAATAGAACAAGGGCGAATAATTAGACCGTACCGAGTCTAAGAAATTTCTATTGTTAATTGATTTTAAACAGAAGGTAAATATGTAAGTAAATAAAAACATGAAGGATCGAAAAGTTACTAAATTATTCCGTAAATTCAAAGTAAACGTTGTCGTGTAAACTAAGTTCTAATCTAAAATATTAATATATGTATTTATATATATGGTCTATTAGAAAGAAATAGAAGTATAACTAAAATCGATTAATTTACTTTCAAAAGATCGTTGATAAATAAATATTGTGAAATATGTCCTTACCCAAGATCAGATATTTCAAACTATTTTAGTTTGAAATAAAACGTCGAATTTTTTTTGTTGAATGATAATGTTGTGTTAAATGATTTTTGTTGATCATCTATTATGCTATGAACTGATAAATCCGAATATGGTTAAAATAAATGTTGACATATTTTATTTTTGATTGTTATTGTGAACTCGTGCTAGTAAAATAAGTCATGTAAATCAAATATTGAATAATTTGTGTAAGTAGTTTTACTCATCTACACTGTTTAAATTTGATAGTTAAAACACCGACTATCAAATAAATATTTCCCCTACGTGTTAGTTCGAAGAGACCGGGATGAGATCTGGACCCAAAAACCACTTCGAACCGACTTTACGTAAACTAACTTGCAGGGACGACCATACGATTTAAAGAATTGAAGACCGTAGATCTTCAATCGCGGAAGAAATACTTGTTGAAATTCTCTGGTTAGCTCCCAGAGATATTTCAGCAGTGATTTTGTCGTGAGTGAAATCTTCGGATTTACAAGGACTATTCGCTATTGATCCATGGGGTGATTCCTATATTGGATGCAGTAGGAGAGTACCTTCGGTTCATCCTGTTCCTGGATGACTTGTATGGACGAATGTCTGACGGAGTATTTCTTAAGAGTCACGTACATTGATTTTTACAAATGTACTTCTGTTGGTGGCGCTAACACCCGGACTATTTTTGTGGACGTCAATTAGTGATTTAGCGGATCTGACAATGTGGCATTCAAAGTAAATGGTAGTCAGATGTTCTAAAGGTAAATTCTAACCTCAAGCCTCATCGACCGGGAAATGACAAAAATCGGGCAGGCAGCATGGCTATGTGGGTCGCTTCCATTAGGGTGTATAATCACCTATCTAGAGGAATTCCATTTGCTTCTTAAATCTATCGATGTTGTCCCTTTTCGGGAAACGGTTGCCGTACACAACCGTTGGTGATATACATTCGATACACTCAAGCGAAATGAGTGGTCGGTCATGTGTGGGCCGGGTTGCAAGACGTTCTTGTTGAACCCAGTGTATTCCCTTCTAGAGATACACTATCGGCAGGTGGTTCCATACCTTGTCATAGTCGGAATCCAATCTCCAATAAGCGGCCGCGGTTTTGTTTGTATATGTGGAGCGTGAGATGCAAGCGTTCCGCTAGACTGATAATTATTTGTATTTAGACAATATTATAATATCAGAGGATAAATATATAATTTCAAAAATGTTTTGGGTTAACGTAAGGTAAAAACCATCCGTATTTGTGTGTGGATCGGTCTTATGATTATCATTTATTTCAAAAGGATTTTTGAACGTCAAATCAATCTATTTTAAATTTGTTTACTCACACCAGTCTCATAACTGACCCAGAGTTTATTTTTCTGTGTTTTCCCTAAACTCTTGGGTGCCCAAATTTGTATGGGCAGTCAAGCAGTGCAGGATTTTACTGATTCACTTGAAGGAGCTTGGAGCAGGAGACTTCAACATTTGTATAGAATTATTTCTGCTGTATTGTATATGTTGTACTCTGATAATGTATGTAAGTGTAGACACCAGCTTTGTATTTCAAGTATTGTTATATAATATATTTTATTCAGTTCCGCTGTGAGATTCGTGATACTCTGGTTCTATTATCTTCAGATTTCTTCTTTTTCTTCTATTCTAACTTTCTTTCTTTCTATTTCTCACCCTCTGACTTCTTTCCATCAACGATCTGCCAATTTCTGATGCTTGATTAGTCGATTTGTGTTACAAGTTATGTATGTGTGTCGATGATCAGGATCGGGACTTTTCGGGTCGTTACAACATGTTTATAAGGATCAAACATACCCAAAATCCATATTTTCCCCTTAATCTCCTTAATCATGGTTTAACCATACGATTAGAAAAACATGTCCAAATTAATCCAAATTTTTATCCGATCCCTAAAATTATATTTTAGAATTTTACAATTTATTCCAGATTTTTCTGAGCCATAATTTCGCTAATTATCACTAATCACCCCTAATTAGCCGTAATTAGTGAAAAACGATGCAAATCACTCACCTTTGCCACAAATTAAGATATAAGATCTGAAACTCTACTGTTTGGGTCGAATTCCTAAGCAACACAGCAACTCCAACTCTGATTTGGTGTTGATTTACCTTGATTTGATGTAGTTTAGCCTAATCCTTGATTAAACGGTGATTAAAGATAATTCTAGAAGGTGGAGGCCATTGCTAGGGTTGAGAGGATGTTAGTGGCGGCTGAAAAATGAAAAAGAAAAGGTTTCTCTTACCCTAATCAGCCCTCATATAGCTCTAGTCCTGAAATCCCCCAATGGGCCTAGCTGCTAATCACCCGGTTAAGCCCAATTAAGTTGTTTTTCTCCTTCTAAATCTTAATTCAGTCATATCTCTCAAACGGTAAGTCCGTTTGATTAATGTGACCACTCTGCGAAAAGGTAAACCATCATCCGGATCTAATGGAAATGGTTTCAAGTCAAAACTCCTTACGAATCAAAAGTTATAGCCGAAACAAGATCAGCTAGAGGCAAAACAGTCATTAAAAAATCGGCAAAAATCGTGAACGTGGGAAATGACCCCAATAGTCATTTCCCAAAGTTACACGACCATACGACTTCATATGAAAAAGAAATAAATATTCTACGATCCTTCGATATATAGAATACGGGTCGTTACAGTCCAGCCTCGCCAGTCCTGTGCCTGAAGAAAATGAAATAATTATAAGCACAATCAAAGCTACCAGGACAATGCTACAAATACTGAAGGATCTGAAAGTATAGTACCTGAAGAAGTGAACAACCATGACCAATAATATCCCGATCCTCCTGAAACAACGGGCCACCCAATGATAACCAGGCCCAAGAGTGGAATATTCAAGCCAAAGATATATATTGCAACAGCAAGTGATAATGAGCCATGTACTTTAGATCAAGCAATTAAATCCCAGCATTGGAAAGCTGCCATGGATGATGCGTACAATGCACTCATCAACAAAAAACCATGGGAGTTAGTCAAAAAGCCAGACAATAAAAACCTGATTGGTTGCAAACGGACATATAGGATTAAGAAAAATCCTGATGGTGCAATAAGTAGATACAAAGCAAGACTCGTTGTTAAAGATTACACCTAAGAATATGGGTTTGACTACAATGAATCTTTTTCAGCAGTTGTCAAACCAACAACAATTAGACTTGTATTCATTATTGCATTGAATAGTCATTGGAATATAACTCATCTTGATGTGAATAATGCCTTTTTAAATGGAGTTTTGAAGGAAGAAATCTGCATAATGCATCCACAGGGATACATCAAAGAACCAGAACATGTGTGCAAACTTCAAAAAGCAATATATGGTTTGAAACAGTCCCCAAGGGTCTGGTTTGAAAGACTAAACTCAACACTAACCAATTTGGATTATCAATATGCAAAATTAGACAACTCTCTCTTCTTTAAAATTCATAACAATAATACTATATATGTTCTGATATATGTTGATGACCTTATTGTAACAGGTAATGACAAAGTTGATGACCTTATTGTAACAGGTAATGACAAAGCTGATGTGAGCAAGATAACTCAATATCTGAACAAGGAATTTTGTATCAAAAATCTTGGTGAAATTACGTACTTTCTAGGTATAGAAGTGCATAGAAAATCTAAAGCAAAAATGACATTGTGCCAAAAGAAATACATAACTGAATTACTGATTAAAACAAATATGATGGAGGCTAAAGCTCAACCAACCCAAATGATTTATAATCAACATTATTCTAAAAACAGGGGAGAAGCCATGAATAATATCAAACAATATAGAACTATTGTGGGTGCATTACAATATGCAACCATAACACGTCCAGACATTGCATTCAGTGTTAACAAAGTCTCTCAATTTTTGCTGGAACCAAAAGAAGAAAATTAGAGAGAAGTAAATAGGATGACAGGAAATCCGTCACTGGGTACTACATTTTGTTGGACACAACCCTATTTCATGGAGTTTAAAAAAGCAATCTACTGTTTCAAAATCAAGTGTAGAGGCAGAATACAGAAGCATCGCAAGTGCAACTGCCGATATAGTATGGCTACAATCTATACTAAAAGAGCTAAAACTCCTAAATAATGCTAAAGCAAATATATGGTGTGACAACCAGAGTTCTATATACATGTCATCTAATCCAATGCAACATGCCAGAACGAAGCATATAGAAATAGACATCTATTTCGTAAGAGAATATGTAAGAGATGGAAAGCTTCAAGTTAATTTCATACCGTCTTACCATCAGAAGGCTGATATCCTCACCAAGGCACTGTCAACGAAGAACTACACTTGATTACGTGATGAACTGAAGAACCAGAAGTTAATCACTTGCGAATCTCCATCCAAGACGTATCAGTAGTCAAATCCACCACTAACAGATGAGATGAACTCTAAATTCAATCATCAAAGCCCCAACTTGAAAAACTCACGAACCCTAAAGCTCGCGAATGAAAATCAGAGATGAATTGGTTCTAGTTTGTTTCAATACGATGAACGAAGGCTAGCAATCAACAGCTCATCAACAAAATCACCGACTTTATTTTTACGAAGAAAATCTCAGAGCCGTAACCCTAACCCTAGATATGAGAGGCGGTGTTAGAAAATAAAGTAAAGTCGGCTGGTACAAATGCTCTGAAGGGTTTGTCTTTTGTATCTATCGTTTAACACATAGAACATGGGATGATGTATATATGGGCTCAACGATGCCCATATGCTATTTCTTTTATTCTCTTTTGACCGTTGCATTTGCGCCTGTATATACGGTGCCCATGTACACTAAAATAATTAATAAAACAATACAATTCACTTGTCTGCAAATTACAATTCCTGTTCAAACCTTAATACACTGATTGCAATTACAAAATTGGTTTCACTGTATAACTTTTTTCTCATCGATTGTAGAATCAAACTCAGTTCAATGATCATATTCTACTCGTTTTGCTGCTCAAAGTCATTTTTACAATTTGTAAAGCAATATTGCAAAACGATTTTATAAAGGTTGACTGGGTTTGTTGATTATTGCCGGCTTATTTATTGAGGGAGACTGTTGATTATATAAACAAATTTGCATTCTCAGTTATTAAATATATATGAATCTATCTTATAAAGCCGACCAAGGGATCAAACTTATAGAGCATGGTTATGGTCCACAACAAAATTAAATCTATTATCCATGTTCTACAACTACTTTTCATATTCGTGTACCAATTTATGGGTTTCATGGGCATCTGCCCTCAAAGATTTAGCTCCTGATTAACTTAAGTGATGTAAATTGTGTTTGGCTTCTGGTTTTACTGTCTATTTGTTTCTGCATGAAGCTGGTTATGGTTAAAGAAATATGCTGAATCCAGTTGTTTGATTCACTAGTTAAATCAAAAAACTGGCTGCTACAAACTTCACATCTACAAATCAAATTCATGTGTGCCAAATTTGTGATTTTGAGAGGTAGGTAAGGGATAATATTATCCAACTGAAATGTTTTCTGTGTATGATACAAAAAAGAAGAATAGAACATGGATCATGCGCGTTATGTAGTTCTGCAACTGAAATGCTTAAGTGCAGGATTCAACTATTGTGGAGAACGCGAACTCTCTGTTCAAAATGAGCAAAGTGCGGGTAATGCACGAAATGTAAGCTTGGGGAAAGTTCGTGGGCCTAGCTCATAAACAGTTTTCGTACTTGAATGAAATGTGAAATTACTCTTCACTGATGGAGCAAAAAGAGAGAGTGCTATTCAAAAATGGTGTAAGGAGCAGTAAGTCGGTTTTCATGAATTCATGGGATACAAGTGCAGTGGAGCAATTTGTGCTTGGATGGATCGCACAAATATAGTTAGGTCTAGTTTTAGTTTATTCCGTATTTGCTTTATGTTTGTATTTGCTTTTATGTATTCTGTTTTGACTATTATGTAATAGGTTAATAAAATCGTATCAATTTTCAAAAATAAAAATACTATTGTTCATTCTGGTAATAATACCTCCTTTTAGGATGATTTCTCATTTTCTGTTATTCCTTTGAGAATTGAATTTCAAGAATTATATGATATTTTTAATTTTAAAAAGATTTTAATATTTGACATTTACAATCCGAGCCTGAGTTTTCCTTGGAACTTTTGTTTTAATCGTATCTTTCAAGGTTTAATTTTAAGAAATTTGCCTTAGTATGTATGAAATTAGATTTATATAATATTATTGGAGAAAGACAACAATTTTTTTATGTTAGGATAATAGTAGATCTTTCACTTCTCGTTCTTTTTATAGTTTTAAACTTTTCGCGTGTTCGTTTAATTTTTTTGTTATCTTTAGAAAGCCGGTGGGCCTCCCAAAACTAAGGTAGTGTTTGGTTTATTTTATGTTTTGAGTTTTTAATTTTTAGGGTTGATTATGAAAGTTGGGAAGATTTGAAGTATAGCGGATGTGACAGATCAAAGGTAGAGGGAGTGACGGAGGGATCAAAGGTAGAGGGAGTGACGGAGGGACCGCGGGATGGTGGATAGATAAATTTGTTACCGCCCTTCCGTTGTTTCTTAAAATATGGAAAATAATAAAAAATTGTTTTTGGTTTTGTGTGTTAACTTCGTTTTGTAAAACGATCGCATTTCACGATATATGTGCATCATCCGTACTTTTGTATGTGCGAAAACTCAAAATTAAAAAATGTAAACCAAACGCACCCTAAGTTTCATATGTAGCTTATTTTACATGGTAAACTTAATAATACTGAATTTTTTAAAATGAAATTTGTTATTAATAAAAGTTGTTATTTTGCAATAATAATTTGGAAAATGTTGATCATTTATAATTTGATCGGAATATTACTAATTTCATTTTATCTTGTATTTTTAATTTATTTAATTTTGATTTTAATTTTATTCGTTTTAATCGTGATTTTTATTGGAACAATTATAAATTTCGTTATAATGGTAATAGTAGATATTTAATTTGATTTTATTTTCTTATATTTTACGGACTCGAGATTCCTAAGTTTAGGTCAGTTTTTTAATTTTATTTTTGCACGGAGGGGGAGAGGGGAAGGGGAGGGCTTGTTACCAGTCAGACTTGTTAACAGCTCCTATTTTTATGTACAGAATAAAATAATATAAGTACTCTCGTAATGTGTAGATTGCTCATTTCTCTCAAAAAAAAATACTAAAAATGATTATAAGTCAAAATTGTTAAAAACGACAATGAGCGAGCTATAACTGTTTGTTTATAGAAAATTCGCATTTTTCGTAATCACTCCTCTTATCAATACAACATGATAGGTCTTTTGGTATCTAAATTATGTAGCCTAATCATTCATATCACTGTAAAAGGAACAATGTGTAATGACCCAAACTTCCCCGATCCACGAAGAGATGGAGGAGCCCGGATTGCTTTGAGAACACGACGCATCAGAACACAAACAGGAGAACATTTCATTGCTATTACAACAATTAGCATCAGAGTACAAGATATAAGAGTATAAATAAATAATATACATTGAAAAATATCATAGATTTCGATTACAATGCAGCGGAAAAATAATACATAAGAATAGTATACGGTGGAAATCATCTACAACCACAACTGAAAGAGATATACGAATATAAAGCTTTCTGAATATAGCTCCAGCTGTAATTTAGGATCCTGTGAAAACAAGTATCTGCGAAAACAAAAAATACTAGCTGCCCATGTGGAAAATATAGGCACCCAGAGTTTAGGTTAAAACAATAAACTCCAAGTTTGTCATGGGACTGGTGTAAGAACTAAAACAGTTATTAAATCTTTACTTTAAAGGTTAGGAAATCATGGGACCTTGCCGTATAGCACAAAACGGGTTTACTCCACATGAATCACAGTTTAAAATAAAACAATGCAATGATTTTTGGAAAATAAAGCTATTATAAGACTCTGGTCCCATCACACAATGCAAGTCGGAGGATAGAGTTTTACCTTATAATAGCCAAATATGCTTGATACGTAAAAAACAAAAATCATTTTATATTATCATTGGTGCATATATGTTTCATAAAACAATTTTCAATATAAATGTATTAATCCTAGACGGCATAGCTACCATATACTATGTCACCATATAGGTTTACAATCAAAACTGAACGATGTTGTATTGGAAATTGGATTTCCATCATGAGTCGAGGCAAAGGATCATCCTCACCGGTTTCGAGACACTCTAGCAAATGCCTCAGGATTACACACTCTAGGCAACCCGGGTTTGCGACAGGGCCGGTCCATACTTACTTTAGTGGACTGGTTATTCCTGAACACATGTTTCCCGGTCCTATAGGACCTATCACTTGACCAGTAGCAACCAGTATCCGAGGCGCCTCGCTATCCATCATCCATATAAGCATAAATTTTTGGGCTCCATACCATGACACCACTCCTAGCTAGAAAGAAACGTCGTGCCCTCCCTGAGGTCCTCGTCCCATTTTTGACTCATACCGAGGTATGAGGCTCGCGAATTAACGCTATACACAAAGCTATGCTAATTAAAGCCGTGCTTTGATCATCAACAACAAGACTCTACTTTTCAACAAAAGCCTTGATCATTTGCATCTTTGCATGCCATGTTGACAATTCATGCCATACAACTGGTGTCTATCAATATATAACCTCTAAGCTTGTATGTCTCAAGAAGGGTGTCAAACAAGAGAATAAATTCTCCGTCACCAAATAGATATATACTTAATAGAAACAGTCAACACAAAATGAAATCCAATGTCAGACACACATCCATTTACAAGTCCATTCCGGGTCTGAACGAAACCGGAGGCACCTTATTCCTCGTCCCATATGTCCAATACAAGAGAGAGGCCCTCACATATCCGGTCGATCTCCAAGTGTGTCTGGACGATCACCACTTATTAGCTTGTCTTGGGTGTACATCCTAATCAAGACATCAGTAATCATCCAAACGATGTGAACATCTACGGTCTACAACATCTTCATCGTCGACTTTTAGTCGTCGTATCATTTATTCAGAATGGGATAAACCCTGTCTTTCCGAATAACTCGCGTATTTTATAATCAATAATCAAGTGCTAAAAAACAATAAAATACGCCTCATTCCAATTTGGAATATTCTTTTATTTAAATATTCATTTCTTTAGGGAAAGGTTCCCATTAATTTTATCAAAGATAAATTCTTTTAAATTTATTCTTTAATCTTCCTTTGGATATCATTTTCAAAAGATTTTATTTTATCCTTTCCGCAATTCTAAACCAAATTAAGGTTTATAAAACTAGACGGGAGTATTGAACCTTATCGAATTAATCATTTATTATTTCCAGTCCCAACCTATTCATCCCATGGAGAAAAACTGGTAGTACTCCATATCTAGCACCCACGGTGTTATCGGTAAATTTTAATTACCATTTCACGTTCAAATCTGATTAAAGATTTAACTATCACCTGGAGTAAAACTGGTGGTACTCCATTCTCGACCACTTCTCAAATTTGGCAAATTTAATTACCACATTAACTTTTCAATGTAATTAAAGATTCATCAAAACTCCGCTTAGTTTTAATCTCCAAAAATCATTATTTAATGATTATTCAAATTTAGGAAATAAGTCCCGTTTTTAACTAGGTTAAAGAACCAATGTCATTTAAAACACAGTTCATGATAAACCCAAATTATATTTCATTAACTATGGAATCTACACGGAAATCATAACAGTGTATAATCAATATAAATTCCTGTATCAGACTAATAATATAAATGGAATAGCGGCAAAGCCTTTTAAATTCCATATATAGTAACGGTCTTCCTTTACAAAAGCTCATCTCGATTATTACCAAATTGAATTCCATTCAATTCCAATTAATCTATTATATTGGAAAACTTTACTTTGGAAAATTTCCATTAAATCTTAATAAAAAGATTTACAAATTTTAAATCATAACTTCACTGTTAATTGGGTTAAAGAACAAATGTTATTTAAAACATTGTTCACGATAAACCCAAAATCCATTACCATTTCAATTCCAATTTAATTGATTAAATTGGAAAACTTTACCTTGGAAAATTTCCATTAAATCTTAATAACAAGATTTACAAATTCCAAATCATAACTTCACTGTTAATTGGATTAAAGAACAAATGTTATTTAAAACACTGTTCATGATAAACCCAAAATCCATTTCCATTTCAATTCCAATTAATAAATATAATTGGAAAACTTCATTACTCTTAATTAAAAGATTTATTCCTTTCTCAGCTGGGTTTAAGAACAATGTTATTTAAGACACCATTCACGACAAATCCAAAATCTAATTTGATATTAAATACAAGGCTCTGAATAGAAAGTGATATCGGCTTATATTCAATATCAAATTCTGAAACCAACAATATCCGTTTAGGGAATAAAGAAATATGCATTTTCAAAATTCCTCAACAATATCCGTATAATCAGGGAATCCAATATTGAAATATCCCGAAGATAATTTCCATTCCAAATCCATTCCAATTTATTCGTTGGAAAATTCTGGTTATTTCAAAACCATTTCAAATCCAATTTATTTATTTAAAAACATCGGATTATTATTCTAGTTAATAACTAGTTCATTTTGATAAAAATATATTTCCAAACTTGGAATTTTTCATCCAAAAACCTTCCAAATCATTTATTATGATTTTACACAATTTTTCCATATTTTTAATAATCTTATTAAGGCCCTTACAGTCGGTTTCCAATAACGGCCACTGAACTGCATCCATAGCGACCTTTTCCAAAATTAATTTGGACATATTTTAAAATCTAACCATCAAAATTTAAATCTCCTATATTCATTGTAAATATCTTTTTGATACAAACCGAATGGTTCTGGTTTTAGGAGAATTCGACGGTCGGATCTCCCGTTGCATCAATTTGAAGTTAATGGTCGAAATTCGCGAACGGTCGTTGCGCGGTGCGTTATATTCAGGCCATATATTATATACAATAAATATATCCTCGATTTCCTTTCTAAATGTATTTTATAAATCGTTTATAAATTCATTTTAAAACGATTTCAACTTCATTTTCGATTTTTAATCAAAATTGAATATTCCATATCGTTATAATATTAAAATGATAATATTTTCAGAATATCATATTTTGAAATCAAATCTTTTCGATTTCATTATAAAATGAATAAAATCAACATAAAAATTTGTTCGTTTTAAAAATAGCGTATATCTACTTAACTTGGCTTCATATTCATTTCAGTTCTGAGTATTTCAATATTTTCGTGTCCATCCAAAATCAGACATTAAAATCATATTTTGATTATTTACTGAATATTATTTTTAAAACCATAACGGATTTTTTTTTAATAATATTCATTGTTTCTGAATTGGAATCAGACCCAATGAATTACCATCTAATTTTGTTTACATGGATTCCATACATCGCATGTATTCAAAAATAATGATAAATAATCATCAAACAGTCAGTTCACATCCAAAGTGCAATTTACAACTGTATAAGCATTAAATAATTAAATAACGCTTATCGCATTTTATCGATCAATCGATTGACGTATAATTAAATTCAGGGGAGATGTGAATAAATTATCATCCCCAGACCCATGTGGGGTTTCCAAACAACAACAGTCGATTCAAAATAATTACTGGTTAATAAATTTAACCAATTCTAATTCGATTTGAATTATTTTTCTAATCAGCCAATTTCCACTGTTTAAATTAAAAATAGATATTTATAATTTAATTTCAACTACCACAAAATAATATTGAATTTTTTTATTTTAAACATTTCAGCATCACAATCAAAACACAATACAGTCAATTAAATCGTCCATGGTCTGTGGATGAGGGAGGTGAGCTAACAGGCACCGTATACAATTTATAATGATAAAAACTGATAAAAAATCTGCATTTGCAATTCTATATATTTTTATACATGAATACAATAACATGATAAAATATAATTTAGTGAGAAGGAATTCTCACATTGGGTTCCACATCGTCATTCTTTATTTGATGATTTAATATCGTTTGGATTTGAATTCACCTTAAATTCTCATTTGATTCTTTTCCGTTCTGGTTAGTTCCATCGCGTAGAGTTTTTTGTCACGAGTGCAACGCAACTGAAATCGTTAAATTTGGACCTCGTATGAAGAAGTTACGACATTATAAACATTGGTTACATAAATAAATTAACTAATTATAATTAAGGAACTAATTAATCTCTTAATGTTTTTTTTCCATCTTCGTCATTTTAAAAACTAGAGCCAACTTCTGCAACCCATCGCTCGCCACAAAATTTCACCATGCGCCGCCAAGACCGTTGATCGGAACCAAATTAGACTGTGTCGCGATGGGTGTAACGACCCGTATTCTACGCATCATGGGATCGTAGAATATTTATTTATTTCACATACGAAGTCGTATGGTCATGTAACTTTGGGAGACGACTATTGGGGTCATTTCCCATGTTCATGATTTTTGTCGATTTTTAAATGACCGTTTTGCCCCTAGTTGGTACTGTTTTGGCCATAACTTTTGACTGGAAAGGAATTTTGACCTGAAACCACTTCCATTGGATTCGAATGATGGTTTCTCTTTCCGTAGAGTGGTTACAATAGCCAAACGGACTTACCGTTTGGGAGATATGGCTGAATTAAGGTTCAGAAGTGGAAAAACAGCTTAATTGGGCCAAACCGGGTGATTAGCAACTAGGCCCAATGGGGGATTTCGGGTTTAGGGGTATATGAGGGCTGATAGGGTTAGAATTTCGGTTTCTTCCTCATTTTTCCAGCCGCCACTTGCTTTCCTTCACCCTAGTCATGGCCTCCATCCTCTAAAATCATCCCAAAACACCTTCTAATCACTTTCTAGTTGAAGATTAAGCTAATTAGCATCAAACCAAGGCTAATCAACATCAAATTTGGAATAGAGCTGCTGTGTTGCATAGAGATTCAACCCAAACAGAGAATCATTTCAGATCTATAGTTTACTTTGTGGCAAAGGTGAGTGATTTGCATTGTTTTTCACTAATTACGGCTAATTATGGTAATTAGCGAAGATTAGCGAAATTATGGCTCAGAAAATTCTAGAAAAAATTCCTAAAATTCTAAAACACTATTTTATGCCTCTGATATGAATTTGGGTTGATTTCGACTAATTTTGTAAATCCCGGAATTTGGGGGATTAAGGAGTAATTAGTGATAATTAGCGAAATTATGCATGTTAAAAATCTGGAAAAATATGCAGAAATTCATAAATATTATTCTAAGCCTCTGTTAGAAAAATTGGCTAATTTGGTTAAGTTTTGCTAATCCTATTGTTAGATTTGCTTAAACATGCTTAAGGGGAAAATATGGGTTTTTGGGTATGTTTGATCCGTTTTGACATATCATATCGTTGTTTTGTTGCTTGTGAATGTTTATGCATGTTGCTATGACTGTATGGTATGCTTTGTGATTGTCTAGAAGTGTTAGTTTGGTCGAAAACGCCGTCGAATGGCGTAAAACAGTCGTTGGAAAAGCAGCAGGAAAGTACCCGAACCGGATCGGATCGGATGGGAGCACGAACCGACCCGGGGTGCAACTCGCGAACCGAACCGATCGTGATACCCGATCCGAATCGCTAGTCAATGGTGGCCATGAACTGATCTTCTCGTGCCCACGATCCACCCACCTCCTTCGACCCGAACCGCTCGCCTGAAGGACCCCACGAACCGACCCGAGGTGATGATACCGATCCGAACAAGAAGGAGTAGCCACGAACTGGAGGAGCACGACTCGATCCACTGGGGGTGTTGACGACCCGAACCACCATGAGTCAGAGCACCGAACCGATCCGCCACCTGAGGAGTTCCACGAACCGAACCGGCGAACATCACGAGCTGACTAAGGGCGAGGACCACGAAGACATGGTGGCACGATCCGACCCGAACTGAAGTGGGGGACCCGATCCAGATAGGGGAGCACGATCCGAACCGAGCAAGGGTGATGACCACGACCTGAAGCAAAGTGAAGAAGGCCGATCCAATGGAGATCCATAACCCGAAATGCAAAGGTAGTTCAAGTGGAAGTTCGAGCTCAGGATCCAGACGGGAACCAATGAGTTCACTTCGTGATTGGGCTTTGCTGCGGGACGTGTGCTAAGGGGTTGTCGATGTCTATGACTTTGGATCACTAGGTGTTGGAGGTAGAGAGACAAACTCGGGCTTTGGATATGGTGCGACTAGGGAGCTACCTACCAATGGAGTGGGGTCATGGAAACGTTGGGCGTGATCCCATAGGTATGGCGTTGGTGGTAGTAGGAATGTACATAGTCGTACAAAGTCGAGTTCTGTCGTTTTAGTAAAGTGCTCTAGTGATCGAAGAAGTGGATGTCGTACGCTTTACGCACTGAGTGAGAGATGTGAGGATGGTTGCCATGGATGATTTGTTTGCTATCATTGTGACATGCACACCCCACCCCCGTATTCTTACACCGTTTATTATGGCACCTTGGAGTATTGTACGGTATGTGGTACTAACTCTTTGGTTGCAGGTCCAGGTTCAGGTATGATTGGATTATACCTGTTATTATTCTGTTTAGATGCTTATCGCTCATACCAGACTTTATGTCTGACCCAGAGTTTTATGTCTCCTCTTATTACTCTGGGTGCTCACACGAGCAGACTAGAGACAGGTTATGGTTAGCTGGTGATGCGCGAGTAGCTGATTCGGAGGCGAGCAGGAGGCTTCCACGTATGATATATAGATATTCTCCCTGTGTCGTTGGTGGTCACTACTTGGGCATTAGTAGTGTACCTCCTTTATCTTGCTTTTGCTTTGAGACAGTTTGAAAAGTTGTAATAAGCTATATTTTGGATTTCCGCTGCTATGATGCTCAGTTCTGGTTTTTAGCTTATGCACTGTCTCTTCTGTTTTATGTCAAGTATGTTATTATTATATTTTGTTCTATGCGCTGTGAGACATATTACAGGTTCCTTGATTAGTCCATTCTCTTCTTTCTTTTTCTTCTGGCGACCGTCCCGTGCTAACTGGATATGTGTACAGCGCACCTTTGGAGTAAATGTCGGTTGGTGCGAGGCGGGCCGTCACAATGGGCGCCGGAGCGCCACCTCTCCACGACGGTGGTGGCTCACCGCTCGACGGCCCCACGGCCTCCAGAATAGCGCTCGAACGTGCGACATTCTTAGCCGAAATTCCACCTCCCCGTCGCCTTAAATCCGATCACAACCACACCATTTTAAAGCTCTCGAAATGTTCTTCAATCTTCGTTTGGAAATCATGAATCAATTTGCATTATATTTGAAGAGATTAGTGGATATATTTCGTTGTTTTTCAGCCATCGTTTTTAACCCGGCGGCGTTGAAGAGATAATGGGCCTAGGGTTTCTAGATTCTAGGGTTATATAGTTTATTTTATTATTATTTTAATTCCCAAAATAACTTGTTTAACTCCCGAACTCTGAATCGAACCCAATGACTGTCGCTCCTAACCAAATACCCCATTCCGGACGCAATGGAAAATGTTTCGTAAGCCAATTCGACTGTTTCGATAAGTTTTTTCAAAATTAAAATATAAATCAATGTATATTGAATTTAAACGTACATTTTAATTTACCGAGGCCACATACTGACTCCAAAAAATACAAAAAATTAAATCTAGATACGTTTTGACGATACGGTCCTACCAAATCTAAATTTGTAGAATTTGGAGACCGTTTGAAAAATGGTCTTTTCCAGTCAATTAAATTCAAATTGAAATTACAAAACACATTTAAATTTACAGTGCTCACATATTAATTCCAAAAATTATGAAATCTGAAACCTAACTATAATTTGACATTCCGGATCCAATAAAAGTGGTTTCGTTGAAAACAAAGATCACTTGCAAAATAGCTATTTTCAAGGGCTATATATAATATTAAAAAAAATATAAATTTTATAGCGACTATTCTGAATTTTAAATTGGACATAACTTATAATTTATAAAGTGAAATCTTAAATTCTTATATTTGTTAGAAAGATATAGTTAAATAGATTCTAAGTTTCTTGTTTCGTCCAATTCTGATTTATATTGAATTCTATATATTCAATTGAAGTTTAAAATCGAATTTTCAAACTACGGCGCCATTTCAGGCTTGTTTTATAATTAAATAAATTTATACATTCTAATTTTGATTTGATAAATTTTTAGTCGTTATTATTTAAAATAAATTATTTTAAATATTCAAATCATTAAAATGACTAAAATAAAAATTTTAAATTGGTTTAGAAGTTCCAGGTTGTTACAATCTCTCCTACTTAAAATCTTTTTGTCCTCGAAAAGGAACGAACCAACTCAACTTTCATTCTGGCATGAGTTCTTCAACTTTTCATTTTCTAAGAACTTTCTAATTTCTCAAAAATTTGGCTAACACCCTAAATTTTCGAAAAATTTCTCCATAACCTCCTTTGTACGTGCTGATCGGTAAAACCGCAACTTACCTCGCATAACCCTCATCAATCCAAAAGAAAAAGCCAAGTGGCTTGCCAATCGGCTCATAAAATTATCAAAACCCAATAATTATAGTAAACATGTACCTATTTGTCGGGCATACAATTTTATTCCTCTTTTTAGCCTCCTTGCTATGACCTGTTGATTATATATACATGCATATATACCCAATTGCAATAAATTTTCAATTCAGTTCAATATTCGATTCGATTTGGCTAAATTTACCCTTTTAGTCTCTTATTAGTTTTATCATTCTAATATTTTATTAGTTAGACTAATAATCACACATCACAACCACCAATCAATTAGTTGATTAGCTTTTCAAACATATAACTTTATATATACTCATAAATCCAATTTTAAGACCAAACAATAATCCCTAATTAAGTTTTGGTTCTCACACCAGTCAATTGGAAATATATAGATATTCCATTTTCGAGACTTGAAAATAAACGACAGATGTTGTACAGTCATCAGTAGAATCATCCCCGGGCGACTAGAGTGTGATTCTATATCTATCCAGTATACATGAGACTTCGAATATATGTTCATGTCGCGTATTTGCAAAATCTTCATATACTCGATTGTCCAAAATCAATAAAAATTAAAATACTCAAATGCATATAATAAGATAAAATTTTCAAAACTAAATTTATTTTAAATAAATAATACTCTTCAGACTCATTCTAGGATGCTACTGATCTTATCTCTAACGAGTTATTCTTATAGGATTTTACTAATCCTATCTCCGATGAATTCTTTTGTTTGGTTCTAACGTGTCTTGTTATCGAGCTCTGTAAACAAAAGCTCTGATACCAAACTGTAATGACCCAAACTTCCCCGATCCCCGAAGAGACGGAGGAGCCTGGATTGCTCTGAGAACACGCCGCATCAAAATACAGACAAGAGAACATTTAATTGCTATTACAACAATTAACATCAAAGTACAAGATATTAGAGTATAAATAAATAATATACATTGAATAATATCAGAGATTTCAATTACAATGCAGTGGAAAAATAATACATAAGGATAACATACAGTGGAAATCATCTACAACCACAACTGAAGAGATATACGGACACAAAGCTTTCCGAATATAGCTCCAACTATAATCCAGGATCCTGTGAAAACAAGTATCTGCGAAAAACAAAACTACTAGCTACCCGTATGGAAAATATGGGCACCCAAAGTTTGGGTTAAAACAATAAACTCCGAGTCAGTCATGGGACTGGTATAAGAACTAAAACAGTTATTAAATCTTTACTTTAAAGGTTGGGAAATCATGGGACCACGTCGTATAACACGGAACGTGTTTACTCCACATGAATCACAGGTCAAAAATAAAACAACGCAATGCTTTTTTGGAAAATGAAGCTATTATAAGACTCAGGTCATCACATAATGCAACGCAAGCCGGAGGATAGAGTTTTACCATATAATAGTCAAATATGCTTGATATGTATAAAACAAAAATCATTTTATATTATCATTAGTCCATATATGTTTCATAAAATAATTTTCAATATAAATGTATCAATCCAAGGCGGCATAGCTACCATATACTATGTCGCCATATAGGTTTAAAATCAAAACCGAACGATGTCGTATTGGTAATTGGATTTCCATCATGAGTTGAGGCAATAGATCTTCCTCGCCGATTTCGGGACACTCTAGCAAATGCCTCAGGATTACACACTCCGGGAAACCCTGGTTAGCGACAGGGTCGGTCCACACTTACTTTAGTGGATTGGTTATTCCTGAACACACATTTCCCAGTCCTATAGGACCTATCACTTGACCAGTAGCGATCAATATCTGAGGCGCCTCGTTATCCATCATCCACATAAGTATAAATGTATGGGCTCCTTACCATCACACCACTCCTAGCTAGAAAGAAACGTCGTGCCCTCCCTGAGGTCCTCATCCCGTTTTTGACTCATACCGAGGTGTGAGGCTCGCGAATTAACGTTATACACAAAGCTATGAAAATTAAAGTTATGCTTTGATCATCAACCACAAGACTTTGCTTTTCAACAAAACCCTTGATCATTTGCATCTTAGCACGCCACATTGACAATTCACGCCATACAACTGATGTCTATCAATATATAACCTCCAAGCTCATACATCTCAGAGAAGGGTGTTAAGAAAGAAAATAAATTCTCCACTACCAAACAAATATATATTTAGTAGAAATAAATCAACACAGAATGAAATCCAATGACAGACACACATCCATTTATAAGTCCGTTCTAGGTCTGAATGAAACAGGAGGCACCTTATTCCTCGTCCCATATGTCCAATACAGGAGAGAAGCCCTCGCATATTCAGTCGATCTCCAAGTACGTCGTGACGATCACCACTTGTTACCTTGTCTTGGGTGTATAGCCCAATCAAGACATCAATAATCATCCAAACGATGTGAAGATCTCTAGTCTTCAACCACCGTCTTCATCGTCGATTTTTAGTCATCGTATCAGTTATTCAGAATGGGATAAACTCGGTCTTTCCGAATAACTTGCGTATTTTATAATCAATAATCAAGTGCTATAAAAACACATCATACACCTCATTCCAATTCAGAATATTCTTTTATTCAAGTATTATCTTTAGAGAAAGGTTCCCTATAATTTTATCAAAGATAAATTCTTTTAAATTTATTCTTTAATCTTCCTTTGGATATCATTTTCAAAAGATTTTATTTTATCCTTTCCGCAATTCTAAACCAAATTAAGGTTTATAAAACTAGTCGAGAATATCGAGCCTTACCTAAGTAATCATTTATTATTTCAAATCCCAACCTATTCATCCTATGGAGAAAACTGGTAGTACTCCATATCTAACACCCACGGTGTTTTTGGTAAATTTTAATTACCATTTCACGTTCAAATCTAATTAAAGATTTAACTATAGCCTGGAGTAAAACTGGTGGTACACCATTCTCGATCACTTCTCAAAATTGGCAAATTTAATTACCACATTAACTTTTCAATCTAATTAAAGATTCATAACTTCACTGTTAATTGGGTTAAGGAACAAATGTTATTTAAAACATTGTTCATGATAAACCCAAAATCCATCTCCATTTCAATTCCAATTTAATCTATTAAATTGGAAAACTTTAGTTTGGAAAATTTCCATGAAATCTTAATAAAAAGATTCATAAATTCCAAGTCATAACTTTATTGTTAATTGGGTTAAAGGACAAATGTTATTTAAAACATTGTTCATGATAAACCCAAAATCAATTTCCATTTCAATTCCAATTGGTAAATATAATTGGAAAACTTCATTACTCTTAATTATACAATTTATTCCTTTCTCAGCTGGGTTTAAGAAAAATGTTATTTAAGAAATCATTAACACCATACCCAAAATCCAATTTGATATTAAATACAAGGCTCTGAATAGAAAATAATATCGGCTTATATTCAATATCAAATTCCGAAACCAACAAATGTCGTTTTGGGAACAACGATATCTGTATCTTCCAAATTCCTCAACAATATCCATATAATCATGGAATCCAATACTGAAATATCCCAAAGATAATTTCCATTCCAAATGCATTCCAATTTATTTGTCGGAAAATTCTGGTTATTTCAAAACCATTTCAAATCCAATTTATTTATTTAAAAACATTGGATTATTATTCTAGTTAATAACTAGCTCATTTCGATAAAAATATATTTCCAAACTTGGAATTTTTCATCCAAAAACCTTCCAAATCATTTATTACGATTTTAAACAATTTTTCTATATTTTTAATAATATTATTAAGTCCCTTACAGTCGGTTTCCAATAACGGCCACCGAACTGCATCCACAACGACTTTTTCCTAAATTAATTTGGACATATTTTAAAATCTAACCATTCAAATTTAAATCTCCTATATTCATTGGAAAGATTTCTTTGATACGAACCAAAGTTTTCCGGTTTTAGAAGAATCCGACGGTCGGATCTCCCGTTACATCAATTTGAAGTTAATGGTCGAAATTTGCGAACGGTCGCTGCATGGCGCGTTCTATTTAGGCCATATAATATATATATATATATATATATACATATATCAATGATTTCCTTTTTAACATATTTTATAATTCATTTATAAATTTATTTTAAAATGATTTTAACTTCATTTTCAATTTTTAATCAAAATTGAATATTCCATATCGTTATAACATTAAAATGATAATATTTTCAAAATATCATATTTCGAAATCAAATCTTTTCGATATTCATTATATAATGAATGAAATCGACATAAAAATTCGTTCGAGTTAAATATAGCGTATATCTACTTAACTCGACTTCATATTCATTTCAGTTCTGAATATCTCAATATTTTCGTGTCCATCCAAAGTCATACATCAAAATCATATTTTGATTCTTTACTGAATATTATTTTCAAAACCATACTGAATATTATTTAAATAATATTCATTATTTCTGAATTGGAACCAGGTCCAATCAATTACCATATAATTTTATTAATACGGATTCCACTTAAAACTCTTGAAATGTTCTTCAATCTTCGTTTGGAAATCATAATAAATTCGCATTATATTTGAAGAGATTAATGGATATATTTCGTTGTTTTTCAGCCATCGTTTTTAACCCGGCGGCGCTGAAGTGATAATGGTCCCAGGGTTTCTAGATTCTAGGTTTATATAGTTTATTTTATTATTATTTTAATTCCCAAAATAACTTGTTTAACTCCCAAACTCCGGATCGAACCCAACGACTATCGCCCCAACCAGATACCCCCATTCCGAACACAATGGAATATGTTTGGTAAGCCAATTCGGCTGTTTCGATTAGTTTTTATCAAAATTAAAATATAAATCAACGTATATTGAATTTAAACGTACATTTTAACTTACCGAGGCCACATTCTGACTCCAAAAATTATAGAAAATCTAGCTGTGTTTTGACGATATTGTCCTAACAAAACTAGTTTCATCGAATTTGGATACCGTTTGGAAAATGGCCTTTTTCCAGTCGATTAAATTCAAACTGAAATTACAAAACATGTTTAAATTTACTATGCTCACATATTAATTCCTAAAATTATGAGATTTGAAACCTAACTATAATTTGACATTCCGGATCCAAAAAAAGCGGTTTCGTCGAAAACGGAGGTCGTTTGCAAAATGGCTGTTTTCAAAGGTTATATATAATATTAATATATATATAAATAAATTCTATAGCGACTATTCTGAATTTTAAACTGGACATAACTTATAATTTATAAAGTGAAATCTCAATTTCTTACATTCATTAGAAAGATATAGTTAAATAGATTCGAACGTTTCTTGTCTCGTCCAATTCTGATTCATACTGAATTCTATATATTCAGTTGAAGTTTAAAATCGAATTTTCAAACTACTGCGCCATTTCAGGCTCGTTTTAAAATTAAAATAAATTTATATTTTCTAACTTTGATTTAAATAAATTTCTAGTCATTATTATTTAAAATAAATCATTTTAATATTTAAAACCCCTTAAAATAGCTAAAATAATTTTTTTAAATTGGTTTAGAAATTCCGGGTTGTTACACAACGTATACCGACGACTAGATTCCAATAGTCGTCGATAGAGCCTTCGACATTTAGTCATTTTTTGTAATATTTTTGTAAATAAATTAGAAAAGTGTTGCAATCTATTCCATCGACGGTCGTCATTCACCCTCAAAAAATTATGCGCCTAACAGATTGAACATTTGTATTCCACAATATAATATTTTTTGAATTTGTTCCTATATTGGACTAGTTACAAACACAATAAAGTAATTACATTTTGTATACATTTCATTTTAAATAGTTCACAAAATTTCAACACTCTTTCTTTATGTTCACTGCATACACGCACTTGTGTATGTCAGGAAACAAAGGGGAAGTGCTACTAAAATTTTGTTAAAATTTCTAATACTACTGTGTTTGCAATGGGAAATAGAATGACCCATCAATAAAGTATAAGATAACAACATAAAGAACTAATATTACATTCATAATGTCAAGCGTAAAATTTATAAATTAAAATTAATAGTAGAAGTATGATTGAAGGAACATTAATTATATAAATGACTTGAAAACTAAACTTAAAATGAATAATATTATATAATTAATTAAACATTAAACTGTATGGTTGAATCAAAAAAACAAAATATCAATGTTTTTTTAATTTACATCATATATTTTAAATTAGGAGAAATGGTTGATTATTTTACTGATCGGAGATGGATATATAAATAATGAAGGAAAATGACAAGCTCATTAAGTGAACATTTTGCACACATATTTATTGAATTCAATTTAAGCAATAATGGAAACGATGAAGAAATCCATTATCCATAATGTAAGTGCAAATTGTTGAAGTACTTGATATCAGATGAAACGACCCGAACTTCCCCGTGAAGGAAATCCCGGATTGCTTTAAAAACACGACAAATTAGAACACAAATAGAAGAACATTTCATTTCTTATTACAATAATTTCATCAGAATACAAGAATATATAGAGTATGAATAAATGTTACACATTTACTAAATATCAGAGATTTACAAGTTATAATGTAGCGGAAAATAATACAAAACACAACTGAAAAGAATACACGGATACAGAGCTTTCTGAATATCATTCCAGCTGTAAACCAGGATCCTGTGAATATAAATCTGCAAATCCAAAACTACTAGCTACCTGTGTGGAAAATAGGGGCACCCAAAGTTTAGGTTAAAACAATAAACACTAGGTCAGTCATGGGACTGGTGTGAGAACTAGAACAGTTATTTAAAACTTTACTTTAAAATAAAGTAAATCAAGGGACCACGCTGTATAACACGGAACGGGTTTCCTCCCAAGAATACTAGTGCATAGAATAAACAGCGCAATGCTTTTTGGAAAAACGAAGCTATTATAAGACCCAGGTCCCATCACACAATGCAACGCAAGCCGAAGGATAGGGTTTTCCTTATAATAGCCAAACATGCTTGGTACGTTTAAAACAAATCATTTGAAACTATTATAAGTGCATAGTGTATAAAACAATTTCAAATATAAATGTATCAATCCTAGACGGCATGGGTACCATATATCATGTCGCCAATACTAGGCTCTACAATCAAAACCGCAAAGTCGCGTATTGGAAGTTGGATTTCCATCTATGAACCAAGGCAAGGGATCGTCCTTACCGCTTCGTTAGACTCTCTAGCCCAAGCCTCGGGATCAGAGCCCGAGAGATCCTTAGATCATCACGGCCGGTCCACTCGATGTGGATTAAAATGCCTGAACATTACGTTTCCCCGCCCTATTGGGCGTAAATCTGGTCTGTATAAAGACCCTCCATTGGCTTCGCAGAGACCAAAATAACCGTGGTGCCTCACTATCCATCGTCCACATAAGTAAAACGTCAGGGCTTGCAAAACGCTGACACCACTCCTAGCTAGAAGGAAACACAAGCCCTCCCTGAGGTCCTCTCCCGTTTCTGGTTCACACTGGGTTTGAGACTCGCAAATTAACGCTACACAAAGCTATGCTATATTAAAGCCGTGCTTTGATTATCAACCACAAGACTCTACTTTACAACAAAAGCCTTGATCATTTGCATCTCAGCATTGCCACACAGGCAATTCACGTTATGCAACTGATGTCTATCAATCACACATAATGAAATCCGATGTCAGACACACATCCACTTACAAGTTCGTTCTGGGTCTGAACGAAACCGGAGGCACCTTATTCCTCGTCCCATATGTCCAATACAGGAGAGAGGTCCTCGCATATCCGGTCGATCTCCACGTATGTCTGGAACGATCACCACTTATTACCTCGTCTTCGGTGTACAACCCAATCAAGACATCGGTAATCATCCAAACGATGTGAAGACCTCCGGTCTTCAACCACCGTCTTCATCCTCGACATATTTTCGAATCAGTTATTCAGAATGGGATAAACCCGGTCTTTCTGAATAACTCGTCTAAATAATAAACAAGTGCTATAAAAACACAACATACGCCTCATTCCAATCCCGAATATTCCTTTATTCAAATAATCTTATACTTTGGGAAAGGTTCCCAGTAATTTTATCAAAGATAAATTCTTTAAATTTATTCTTTAATCTTCCTTTGGATATCAATTCAAACCAAATTATGGTTTATCCAAACTAGTCGGGATTATCGATCCTTACCGAAGTAATTGTTTGTTTAATTTCTCAATCCCAACCTATTCATCACATGAAGTAAAACTGGTAATACTTCATATCTAACACCACAGTGTTTTCAGCAAAATTAATTACCATTTCACGTTCAAATCTAATTAAAGATTCAACTATCGCTTGGAGCAAAACTGGTGATACTCCATTCTCGATCATTTCTTGAATTTGATAATTTTAGTTATCACATTCACTTTTCAATCTAATCAAAGATTCATTAAAACTCTAATTCGGTTTTAATTTCCAAAAATCATTACTTAATGATTATTCAAAGTTAAGAAATTAATCTTATCTTTAACTGGGTTAAAGAACTAATGTCATTTAAAACACAGCTCACGATAAACCCAAAATCACATTCCCTTAACAATGGAATCTTCACAGAAAATAGATCAATATATATAATCGATATAAACTTCCATATCCAACAGATAATATAAATGGAATAACAGCAAAGCCTTTTAAATTCCATATATATATTAACAGTCTTCCCCTACAGAAGCTCACTCTAATTATTACCAAATCGAATTCCATTCAATTCCAATTTAATATCTTAAATTGGAAAACTTTACTTTGGAAAATCTCCTTTAAATCTTGACAAAAGATTTATGAATTCCAAATCATATTTCACAGTAAATCAGGTTAAAGAACAAATGTCGTAAAAAAAAACACAGTTCACGATAAACCCATTTCGCATTTCATTTTATTCCAATTATTAAATATAATTGGAAATTCTAACAATCTTAATTAAAAGATTTATTCTCCTCACATGGGGTACAAGAACAGTGTTACTGAAGACACCGTTCACAACAAACCCAAAATCCCATTTGATATTAAATACAAGGCTCTGAATAGAAAATATATCGGCTTATATTCAATATCTTCTGAAACCAACAAATATCGTATTGGAAATAACGATATAGATATATCTTTCAAATTTCCATAACAATATCTGTATAATCACGAAATCCAACATCGAAATATTCCGAAGACAATTTCGATTTCAAATCCATTCCAATCCATATATTGGAAATCTTGGTTATTTTTAAAACCATTTCAAAAATCCAATTTATTTATTTATAAATATTGGATTATAATTCTAGTTCATAACTAGTTCATTTCAATAAAAATATATTTTTATCTTTTCAAATATGAAATTTTTCATCCAAATCATTTCTTGTGATTTTACACTAATTACTGGTATTTTTAATAATTTTATCAAGGCCCGTACAGTCGATTTCCATAAACGGCCATCGAACCACACTTACAGCGACCTTTTCCAAATTTGATTTGGACATAATTCCAAATCCAACCGTTAGATTTCTAATTTCTTGTATTTGTTAGAAATCTCTTTTCGATACGAACCCAACGGTTTTGGTTTTAGGAGAATCCGACGGTCGGATCTCCCGTAATATCCATTCGAAGTCAATGGTTGAAATTCGCGAACTGCCGCGGCGCATTCTATTCAGGCCATTATATATATATATATATAATATACAATATATATTTCGTCGATTTCCTTTTAAAACGTATTTTATAAACTGTTTTAAATTCGTTTTCAAAACGATTTCAACTTCATATTCAATTTCAAATCAAAATTGAATATTCCCTATCGTCGATATATAAATGATAATATTTTCAAAACATTAGATTTTGAAATCAATTCCTTTTCAATATTCATTTTAAAAATGAATAAACTCGATATAAATATCGTTCACGTCAAATGGCTTTAAATTAATTAACACGACTTTGTATATTTAAATATATTTGTGTCCATCCCAAATCGGACATCAAAATCATATATTGATCTTTTCTGAATATTATTTTAAAATATTCCTTATTTTAAAATATTCGTTATTTTAAAATATTCATTCTTTCTGAACTGGAAATAGACACAGTCAGTTACCATATAATGTGATTTATATGGATTTCATACAACACAGATATACAACAGCCACGATAAACAATCAATCATCATCCAAAGTGCATTCTACACTGTATGAGCATTAAATATAAATATTTAACGTTTACAATAGTCTGTTAACCTAACGATTGACATACAACTAAGCAATTGGATTAGTGGTCGTCAAATATCATCCCAACACCCGTGTGGGTTTTCAACCAACAAATACTGAACATTATTTGTGCAGTTGGGCGATGTATAAAATTTATCGTCCGAATCAATATCAATAAAATGGATGTACATAAACAAATCGTTCGATTTGTAAATGAATATTAATTTTATTCATGTCAACGTTAAAAATTATATTTTTAACGATAAAATATTCTATTCAACATACGAATATTCTATTCAGTTCATTTATACAATAAAAATGATATTTTTATTGTTCTAACATATTTTAGAAAATTTTGGCGGCATAACAACGCGATACTAGAACCGGGATAAGGTCTAGCCTTATCCCTCGCCTAATAATAGCTTGCGCCATACGCAAACCAAATCATATCAATTCATTATTCCCAAATTCAACCAAATAATCTAATCAACCAAACCAAATAATCAAACAAGTCGTCCATGGTCTGTGGACGATGGGGAAACAGTTCATGTATGTAGTTATAAAATAAATAACTGTACAAAGAAAATTATAGTGAGGAGCTCTCACCATTAGGATCCACTCCTCCATTCCCTATTTTTGAACGGTTCAGATTTCGTTTTGATTTCCGTCGGTTCCATAGCAATCTGTTTTCACGTTGTTCATAGTAAAATCACATATTTAATATGTTACTTCATTATAAAAATTATATTTTTAAATCCTTTACATAATAAAAATCATATTTTTAATACACTACATATACAAAAATAATAATTTTATATTCTCTATATAATAAAAATCATATTTTTAAATCCTCTACATAGTAAAAATCATATTTTTAGTACACTACATATATAAAAATAATATTTTTATATTCTCTATATAATAAAAATCATATTTTTAAATCCTCTACATAATAAAAATCATATTTTTATCTTGTAAATATATATATAAAAATGCTATCTTTATATCGATATATATATATATATATATATATATATTAAAAATCACCTCTCTTCGTTATTAAAAATAATATATTTAATTTAAAACCTCCTGTAAAAATCATTTTTTTACTTGCATAAATAAATAAAGTCTGAGATAAAGACTAGTAGCGGTTGTCTTGGAACAGTCATGCTCGACTTTGGTGGCTCGAGAAGGCCACAGACGCAAGGAAGACGATAAAAATTCAGTTTTTATTTAATGGAGGGGTCCATAGCTGGAATGGGTGGCGGAGGAGGGTCGAGGGACGTCACCTATGGTGGCAGGGTGCTGCGCCGGCTAGTCTGTGGCCTGGGACAGAGGTTTTTTGGGGTTGAGCGGTTGGGGACTTCAGTTTTCGAGCGGAGGAAGAGGGAATCGTTGGGGGGGGGGGGGAGCGACGCCGGTCTGGGGGGGAAGAGGCGCCTCTGGTGGCGGTAGAGGGGAGCAGGTGAGGGGCGCTGCGGGGCTGGGTATGAAGGCGACGGGTTTCGGATTTGGATGAGCGGGTTTCTCATTTGACTAGGGGGTTGAAATAATAGGGTTTGACTTCTAGGGGAGGGTTATATATAGTTATTATTTTATTTTTTTATTTCCTCCAAAATGTTTGTTTTTCATTCGAACCCCGAATCAAACCCAACGACTATCACCCCTAGCTAATTACCCACATTCCGAACACAATGGGATATGTATCGCAAGCCAATTCAGCTGTTTCGATTAGTTTTCGCTAAAGTCAAAATATAAATCTATATACTGAATTTGAACGTACATTTCAATTTACCGGGGACACATACTGACTCTAAAAATTTCAAAAAAATTATTTATAGCTTCGTATTGACGATACGATCCTAACAAAACTAATTTCGTCAAATTTGAAGACCGTTTGAAAAATGGCCATTTTCTAGTCGATCCATCCAAATTGACTGAAACTGCTCAAACACGTTTTCTTTTGCCACACTCACATATTGATTCCAAAAATTATGAAAATTGGAATCTAGAAATAACTTGACATTCTGGATCCAACAAAAGTGGTTTCATTGAAAACGGAGGTCGTTTGCAAAATGGCTACTTTTAAGGGTCATATTTCCATAGCGACTATTCTGAATTTTCAACTGGGCATAACTTTTTATTCCCGCTATGAAATTTCGAATTTTCGGATCCGTTGGAAAGATATTTTCATACAGATACAAATATTTTTGGTTTCACTAAAATCTGATTTATTTTGAATTTTGTACATTCATTTGAAATTCGAAATCGAATTTTCAAACTACCGCGCCATTTCCAATTCCTTTTATAATTAAAATAAATATTTATATTCAAACCTCGATTCAAATAAATATATACATTCCAATTCTGTTTAGAATAAATTTCTTGTCGTTATTATTTAAAATAAATCATTTTAAATATCCAAAATTCATTAAAATCGCCAAAATAAAAAATTTAAATTGGTTCTGATTTTTCGGGTTGTTACAATCTCCCCCACTTAAAATCTTTTCGTCCTCGAAAAGGAACGGAGCTGAAAGTTGTTTAACTAACCAACTCAGCTTTCAGTTTGGCTTTTATTCTTCAACTTTTCAGTTTCTAAGAATTTCCAATTTTTCAAAAATTTGGCTAACACCCTAAATTTGCGAAAAATTTCACCATAACCTCCTTTGTACGGGGAGGGGTTTGGAAATTTATTGGGTCGTATTAGGTACCCAATAAATTCTAAAAAGCATATACATATTTATAGTGATATATTCCGGTGTCCACAGGGGAGTGTGTGTAGATCATAACTCCAGAGAATATATTCTCATCACCCTATAAATAGTTTTTGGGCCTTAATGATTAGAGAGACGTGTTTATTGTCAACTCCAGACTCGTGTGGAGTTTTTATTAATCTGGCAATTTTACAGTTATAGTTTATATAGTCCATATCAGTCTTCGGTTCAACTTGGAATATAGTCATCGCCGTACAAGCCTCTCGTTTGTATGGTAAATCTTCAACCTCATCACATAAGCTCCAAATGCTTATGTGGTATATGATAGAGTATGTAATCTTCTCATAGTATGCCATGTAGTGTAGTTCAAAATTAATTATTACTATCCTATGGCGACATTTATAATTTCACACAGAACAACCAGCACTTCGCATCCAATGGCATTCACAGGAGTTTATATAATAATAATTTTTCGCAGCCAACTCATTACGGTTTACCTATTTGTCGGGCATGGAAATAAATTCTTTGCTCAACAGCAGATCCATTTACCTGTTCAATGTATATGCATGTATATATAGGAAACTCTAACAAAATTTCAATCCAGATCAATATTTGATATAATTTGGTTTAATGGTTCAAAATTTTAATTAATCAAACCAATAACCAAGCAACACAACCAGCAATCAGTTAGTTGTTTAACGTTTCAAATTTATAGCTTTGATATACATAGAGAAAATCATGTTTTTGATGACATCACAAAAAATAATCCTATTTAAGTTTTGGTTCTCACACCAGTCTAATGGAAATATATAGACAACCCACTTTCGAAATTCGAATATAAATACTGATGATGTCCTGACATCACCAAAATTATCCCCAAGCGATTAGAGTGTGATTCTATATCTATCCAGTATATTAAAACTTTGAGTATACGTTCATGACGCATATATGAAAAATCTCATATACTCAATTGTCCAAAATCAAATAAAATAATATACTCAAATACGTATAATTAGATTAAATTTTCAAACCAAAATTGGTTTTCATTTTTTATTTTAAAAATAACACACTTCAGACTCATTATAGGATACTACTGATCCTATCTCTAACGAGTCATTCTTATTGGATATTACTAATCCAATATCTGATGAATTCTTTCGTTTGGTTCTAATGTGTCTTGTTCTCGAGCTCTGTAAACCAAAGCTCTGGTACCAAAATGAAACGACCTGAACTTCACGGTGAAGGAAAGCCCGGATTACTTTGATAACACGACAAATTAGAACATAAATAGAAGAACATTTCATTGCTTATTACAACAATTTCATCAGAATACAAAAATATACAGAGTATGAATAAATATTACACATTTGCTAAATATCAGAGATTTACAAGTTACAATGGAGCGGAAAATAATACAAAACACAACTGAAAAGAATATGCGGATACAGACTTTCCGAATATCATTCCAGCTGCAAACCAGGGTCCTATGAATATAAATCTGCAAAACCAAAACTACTAGCTGCCCGTATGGAAAATAGGGGCACCCAGAGTTTAGGTTAAAATAATAAACTCCAGGTCAGTCATGTGACTGGTGTGAGAACTGAAACAATTATTTAAAACTTTACTTTAAAATAAAGTAAATCAAGGGACCACGCTGTATAACACGAAACCGGTTTCCTCCCAAGAATATTAGTGCATAGAATAAACAGCGTAATGCTTTTTGAAAAAATGAAGCTATTATAAGACCCAGGTCCCATTACACAATGCAACTCAAGCCGGAGGATAGGTTTTTCCCTTATAATAGCCAAACATGCTTGGTACGTTTAAAACAAATCATTTGATACTATTATAAGTGCATAGTGTATAAAACAACTTCAAATATAAATGTATCAATCCTAGACGGCATGGGTACCATATATCATGTCGCCAATACTAGGCTTTATAATCAAAACCGCAAAGTCACGTATTGGAAGTTAAATTTCCGTCTATGAACCAAGGCAAGGGATCGTCCTTACCGCTTCGTTAGACTCTCTGGCCCGAGCCTCAGGATAAGAGCTCGAGTGACCCTTGGATCATCTGGGCCGGTCCACTCGATGTGGATAAAAATGCCTGAACACTACGTTTCCTCGCCCTATGGGACATAAATCTGGTTTGTATAAAGACCATCCATCGACTCCGTAGAGATCGAAATAACCGAGGCGCCTCGTTATCCATCATCCACATAAGTAAAACGTCACGAATTACAAAAAGCTGACACCACTCCTAGCTAGAAGGAAACGCATGCCCTCCCCGAGGTCCTCCCCCGTTTCTGGTTCACACCGGGGTGCGAGGCTCGCGAATTAACGCTACACAAAGCTATGCTATATTAAATTCGTGCTTTGATTATCAACCACAAGACTCTTCTTTTCAACAGAAGCCTTCATCATTTGCATCTCAGCATGCCACATAGGCAATTCACGCTATGCAACCGATGTCTATCAATCACACAGAATGAAATCCGATGTCACACACATCCATTTACAAGTTCGTTCTGGGTCTGAAAGAAACCGGACTCACCTTATTCCTCGTCCTATATGTCCAATACAGGAGAGAGGTCCTCGCATATCCAGTCGATCTCCAAGTACGTCTAGAACGATCACCACTTATTACCTCGTCTTGGGTGTACAACCCAATCAAGACATCAGTAATCATCCAAACGGTGTGAAGACCTACGGTCTTCAACCACCGTCTTCATGCTCGACATATCGGCGAATCAGTTATTCAAAATGGGATAAACCTGGTCTTTCTGAATAACTCGCGTAAATAATAAACAAGTGCTATAAAAACACAACATAGGCCTCATTTCAATCCAGAATATTTCTTTATTCAAATATTCTTATACTTTGGGAAAGGTTCCCATTAATTTTATCAAAGATAAATTCTTTAAATTTATTCTTTAATCTTCTTTTGGATATCAATTCAAACCAAATTATGGTTTATCCAAACTAGTCGGGATTAGCGATCCTTACCGAAGTAATCATTTTTCTAACTTCCCAATCCCAACCTATTCATCCCATGAATTAAAACTGGTAATACTTCATATCTAACACCACGGTGTTATCAAAAAAATTAATTACCATTTCACGTTCAAATCTCATTAAATATTCATCTATTGCTTGGAGGAAAACTGGTGATACTCCATTCTTGATCAATTCTTGAATTTGATAATTTTAGTTATCACATTCACTTTCCAATCTAATCAAAGATTCATTAAAACTCTAATTCGGTTTTAATTTCCGAAAATCATTACTTAATGATTATTCAAAGTTAATAAATTAATCTTATCCATAATTGGGTTAAAGAACTAATGTCATTTAAAACACAGCTCGCGATAAACCCAAAATCACATTCCATTAACAATGGAATCTTCACGGAAAATAGATCAATATATATAATCGATGTAAACTTCCATATCCAACCGATAATATGAATGGAATAATGGCAAAGCCTTTTATATTCCATATATTTTAACAGTCTTCCTCTACAAAATCTCACTTCGATTATTACCAAATCAAATTCCATTCAGTTCCAATTTAATATGTTAAATTGGAAAACTTTACTTTGGAAAATCTCCTTTAAATCTTGACAAAAGATTTATAAATTCCAAATCACATTTCATTGTAAATCGGGTTAAAGAACAAATGTCGTAAAAAAAACACAGTTCACGATAAACCCATTTCACATTTCATTTTATTCCAATTATTAAATTTAATTGGAAACTCTAACAATCTAAATTAAAAGATTTATTCTCCTCACATGGGGTTCAAGAACAGTGTTACTGAAGACACCGTTCACGACAAACCCAAAATCCAATTTGATGTTAAATACAAGGCTCTGAATAGAAAATATATCGGCTTATATTCAATATCAAATTCTGATACCAACAAATATGGTTATTGGAAATAACGATATACATATATCTTTCAAATTTCCATAACAATACCTGTATAATCACGAAATCCAACATCGAAATATTCCGAAGAAAATTTCGATTTCAAATCCATTCCAATCCATATATTGGAAATTCTGGTTATTTTTAAAACCATTTCAAAAATCCAATTTATTTACTTAAAAATATTGGATTATAATTCTAGTTCATAACTAGTTCATTTCGATAAAAATATATTTTTATCTTTTCAAATATGGAATTTTTCATCCCAATTCTTTCAAAATCATTTCTTATGATTTTAAACTAATTATTGATATTTTTAATAATTTTATCAAGGCTCGTAAGGTCGATTTCCATAAACGGCCATCAAACTGCACTTATAGCGACCTTTTCTAAATTTGATTTGGATATAATTCAAAATCCAACCGTTAGATTTCTAATTTCTTGTATTCATTAGAAATCTCTTTTCGATACGAACCCTACGGTTCCGGTTGGTCGGATCTCTCGTAATGTCCATTTGAAGTCAATGGTCGAAATTCGTGAACTGCCGCGGCGCGGCGCGCTCTATTCAGGCCATTATATTATGTATATATAATATATATTTCGTCGATTTCCTTTTGAAACATATTTTATAAACTGTTTTAAATTCATTTTCAAAACGATTTCAACTACATATTCGATTTCAAATGAAAATTGAATATTCCCTATCAAAGATATATAAATGATAATATTTTCAAAACATTAGATTATGAAATCAATTCCTTTTCAATATTCATTATAAAAATGAATAAAATCGATATAAATATCGTTCACGTCAAAATGGCGTTAAATTAATCAATACGGCTTTATATATTTAAATATATTCGTGTCCATCCCAAATCGGACATCAAAATCATATTTTGATCTTTTCTGAATATTATTTTAAAATATTCCTTGTTTTAAAATACTTGTTATTTTAAAATATGTATTCTTTCTGAACTGGAATCAGACACAGTCAATTACCATATAATGTGATTTATATGGATTTCATACAACACAGATATACAACAGCCACGATAAACAATCAACCATTATCCAAAGTGCATTTTACACTTTATAAGCATTAAATATAAATATTTAACGCTTACAACAGTCTGTCGACCTAACGATTGACATACAACTAAGCAATTAGGATTAGTGTACGTCAAATATCATCCCAACACCTGTGTGGTGTTTCAACCAACAAATACTGAATATTATTTGTGCAGTTGGGCGATGTGTAAAATTTATCGTCCCAATCAATATCAATAAAATGAGTGTACATAAACAAATCGTTCGATTTGTAAATGAATATTTATTTTATTCATATCAACGTTAAAAATTATATTTTTAACGATAAAATATTCTATTCAGCATATGAATATTCTATTAAGTTCATTTATACAATAAAAATAATATTTTTATTGTTCTAACATATTTTAGAAAATTTAGGCGGCATAACGACGCGATACTTGAACCGGGATAAAGTCTAGCCTTGTCCCTCGCCTAATAATGGCTCACGCCATACGCAAACCAAATCATATCAATTCATTATTCCTAAACAACCAAATTCAATCAAATAATCTAAACAACCAAACCAAATAATCAAACAAGTCGTCCATGGTCTGTGGACGACGGGGAAATAATTCATATATGCAGTTATAAAACAAATAACTGTAACAAGAAAATTATAGTGAGGAGTTCTCACCCGTGAGATCCACTCCTTCATTCCCTATTTCTGAACGGTTCGGATTTCGTTTTGATTTCTGTCGGTTACATAGTAATCTGTTTTCACGCTGTTCATAGTAAAATCACATTTTTAATATGCTACTTCATTATAAAAATTATATTTTTAAATCGTCTTCATAATAAAAATCATATTTTTAATACACTACATATATAAAAATAATATTTTTATATTCTCTATATAATAAAAATCATATTTTTAAATCCTCTACATAATAAAAATCATATTTTTAATACACTGCATATATAAAAATAATATTTTTATATTCTCTATATAATAAAAATCATATTTTTAAATCCTCCACATAATAATAATCATATTTTTATCTTGTACATATATATATATATAAATCCTGCCTTTATATCGATATATATACATATATATATATTAAAAATCACCTCTTTTCGTTATGAAAAATCATATCTTTAATTTAAAACCTCCTGTAAAAATCATATTTTTACTTGCATAAATAAATAAAATCTGAGAAAAAGACATACCGCAGGTTGTAGCGGTTGTTTTGGAGCATGACGCTCGAAAATGGTGGCTCGGGAAGGCCACAGATGCGAGGAAGATGACAAAAATTCGGTTTTTATTTAATGGAGGTGTCCACAGTTGGAATGGGTGGCGGAGGAGGGTCGGGGAGGTCGCCTATGGTGGCAGGGTGCGGCGCCGGCTGGTCTGTGGCCTGGGACGGAGGTTTTTTGGGGTTGAGCGGCTGGGGACTTTGGTTTTCAAGTGGAGGAGGGGGGAATCGTTGGAGGGGGGATACACGCCAGTCGAGGGAGGGGAGGGGGAAGAGGCGCCTCCGGCGGCGGCAGAGTGGAGCGGCGGGGTTGGGTATGAAGGCAATGGGTTTCGGATCTAGGTGAGTGGGTTTCTCGGTTGAATGGGGGGTTGAAATAATAGGGTTTGACTTCTAGAGGAGGGTTATATATATAGTTATTATTTTATTTCCTCCAAAAAGTTTGTTTTTCATTCGAACCCAATGACTATGGCCCCTAGCAAAGGGATATGTATCGCAAGCCAATTCAACTGTTTCGATCAGTTTTCGCTAAAATCAAAATATAAATCTATATATTGAATTCGAACGCACATTTCAATTTACCGGGGCCACATACTAATTCTAAAAATTCCCAAAAAATTGTTTCTAGCTTCGCATTGATGGTACGGTCCCAAAAAAACTAATTTCGTCAAATTTGAAGACCGTTTGAAAAATGGCCATTTTCTGGTCGATCCAGATTGACTGAAACTGCTCAAACACGTTTTCTTTTGCCACGCTCACATATTGATTCCAAAAATTATGAAACTTGGAATCTAGCAATAACTTGACATCAAATGGCTATTTTTAAGGGCCATATTTCCACAGTGACTATTCTGAATTTTCAACTGGGCATAACTTTTTGTTCCTGCTATGAAATTTCGGATTTTCGGATTCGTTGGAAAGATATTTTCATACAGATTCAAATATTTTTGGTTTCACTAAAATCCGATTTATTTTGAATTCTGTACATTCATTTGAAATTTGAAATCGAATTTTCAAACTACCGCGCCATTTCCAATTCCTTTTATAATTAAAATAAATATTTATATTCAAACTTCGATTCAAATAAATATATACATTCCAGTTCTGTTTAGAATAAATTTCTCGTCGTTATTATTTAAAATAAATCATTTTATACATCCAAAATTCATTAAAATTGCCAAAATAAAAATTTTAAATTGGTTTTGATTTTCCGGGTTGTTACATCAGATATGGTTTGAATTCATTTGCGTTAGTATAGTTTTGTCCCAAATTACCTGGTGTGGGATCTATAAGACCCTGTTAAATATACCCTAAATAAACATAGATAATTAAGTTAAATATAAGCAATGTAAATTGTTAAAATACTAATGGGCTAAAAGTATTTTTTGGAAAAGTTGTAATTGGGCCACGAAAGTATTACTATTACATTCATGGTAAGATTCTGATCCGTTTTCATATTTTATATGCTGAAATCAAAGTCCGTATGAAGAATATATCAATAAAACAATTTATATGTAAATTATTTACACACAGGGTTTGAATTTCAAATTGAATGAATAAATATATGGAATGTAAATATATATTAATTGGCCTAAAAGAATATTCCATGAAAATTTGAATTGTGTTTGTATGCACACACATACACACATATAGAAGGGAACAAGAATAATCAACTTAAGGAAGGTAATCGATCAACTAAATTAACATTTAATAAAATTAATAAAGGATCAGGAGAATAAGTCTCCTGGGCATGTACGACCCAAAGGGGTCGACCTGTAATAACCCAGATTTTTAGTAAGGAATATTTAATTGATTTAAATATTTAAAATGATTAATTGTGCGATTTAGAGACTTGAAATTAATTTAAATGAGAATTTGGATGTTTATTTAGCATGAAATTTAGAATCTTGAGTTTAAAGTCCAGCTAATTTTTTAATGAAGCTAGGTAAAATTCTATTTGGATATAAACAATAATAAGAAATTATTATCGATGAAGGTGATTGTTTTGGAATTAATTAATTATTTATTCGATTTTACTAACACGTGTAAATAACCAATTTTCAAACAACCTTGGATTTCAACAAAACCAATTTTATAAAATCCGTAATGGTTAGTTATTGTAAGATTTCGAGTTTCGTATTAATTGGAGTTGTTTTATGAGTGTACGCAATAGAAACGCACATCGATTAACGATTTGAAATAAAAAACGACTATTTTTGCAAATAGTTTCAGATTTCGATGAAACTAGTTTCATCGCAGAATGTTAAACTATTGCAGGGTTTCAAATTTCGTGGCTATTGGATGACATATATGGTCGTACAAATTTTTAACGTCAAATAAAGATAACGTGTGAATAAAATATAACAAATCCTTTACTATATAATATCTTTAATTCTAACCTAACCCACACTTCTCCCTCGCCCTCTCTCATTTTCTTTTCCCCCAAGCCGTTGATTTCTAATAAAAAAATGAACGTTGGTTTTAAAATTCAAAATAAATTTAAAGAAAATTTCTAAAATTCAAAAGCTTAGGTAGTGTTTCGTTTATTTTTTGTTTTGAGTTTTCAACGTTAATTTCGAAAGATGCAAAGATTTGAAGGGTAACGGAGGTGACAGACTAAAGATGGAAGGTATGACGGAGGGTATAGAGGATGGTGGATGGATGAATTTGATGTCGTTCTTCTATTGTTTCTTAAAATACGAAAAATGATAAAAAGTTGTTTTTTTGTTTTGTGCGTTAACTTCGTTTTGTAAAATGATCGCTTTTCACGATATGTGTGCGTTGTTCGTACTTTTGTACGTATGAAAACTGAAAACTAAAAAATAGAAAGAGAACTCACCCTTATTTCTTTAAGCTTTGTTTTATGAGATCATCATTTTTGATGGGTGCAAGAAGGGTGCGGCAGCAGTTTTTGAGGACCGATACTTTTGCTGTAAGTTTTGTTGGTTTGGGTTCGGATTTTTTGGTTAATGTGGTTAGCATTTGAGGATTTGGAGTGTGGTTTGTGTTCTAGCTTTGTTTAGCACCTCGCCAAAAAGCTTTATCCATTTTCGTGATCATTTTGGTTGCACAATACGGTGCTGGTGCGTGAGGAGGAACACGAACGGAAATTGAGGGAGGGGATTGGTCTTCTTAAGATGGTGATGGAGTTTAAGGGATTGGGGAGAGAAGAAGAATGGTGGTTGTCTCTTAAGTTGCGTTGGCTTGTCGGTGGTGAAAGGGAAGTATCAGCCACGGAGGTTGAGTAACAGCAGGAACGTGAATTTGAAATGTGGGGAAAGAAGGAGGCACGTGGTGTATAATTTGTAATTAAATTAGAGTTAAATATATTTTAATCGCCTATTAGGTTGTAACACTCATATCTTGTTCGTATGAAATCAGATTCGAGCATAAAAAAGTGCGTTAAAATCGTATTGGCGAATACTATGCGTAGGTTTTGGTTTGGAGTAATTTGGAGCTCATTGGAATTTTATCTAATTTTAAATGTTTGTTTAAAATTAGATAAAATGACGTGAAATCGTCGAATTGGAATGGATGTCGAGTTAATTCTCACGCTTTCTGGAATACTTGGAATGTTGTTATTTTGTAAAATAATATTCATTGTCGTTAGTATATAAATTGTGTGTTTGGATGATTTATTGCTTTATTGGTAGTTTTGGATATATATAATTCCCATTTGTGAGCGGATGACCTTTGACACTACCTGTTATTAAGCGAAAGATTCATAGATTAGATTTTGTTTTTTTGTAAGTATATATAGATTGATATATGAGCTGTGATGTAGTAGGACATGTTGGAGGGATCTTGTGATGACCCGGATTTTATTAAAGAATGTTTAATTAATTTAAATATTAAAAATGATTTATTTTAAGGATTAACGACTTGGAATTTATTTAATTTAAGCTTTGAACGTATAATTTATAATATAATAAAAAAATAAGCTTGTAGGATCGCGGTATTTCATAATACCAATACAGGAAAATACCTGAAGGAGAAAATGAACAAAAAATTGTTCCATAAGGACAAGGGGGCAAAATTTGTCCATAAGGACAAGTTTTAGTGTTAAGAGAGGAATTGTAGTAGGCCCTTGAATTCCTCCTTTTACACTAAATGTTGCCCTTGAGGATAAAATTTTGTCTTGTTGTCCTTATGGAACAATTTTTTGTTCTTTTTGTCCTTGAGGTTAAAAATCCCTTCATAATATTATGTTTTGAAATTTAAATGAATGCATAGGATCCAATATAAGTCAGAATTTGTTGAAATAAGAGATGTTGGAATCTATTGAACTATAATTTTCTAATGAAAGAGAAAAATCGAGATGTCATCTTGTAGATTGTGAGTTATGTCCAAATCAATTTTTCAAAATGTCGCTATGGAATCGTTTATAGACCATAACGATTTATCAAATAAAATAAAGGGTATCTAAAATAAATTGAATATCGATTTAACTTGGATTTTGAAATATCGAGTAATAAACCCAAGTATGTTTATTTTGGAGCTATATGATATTCTATTTGGATATATACGATAATATTAACTTATTATTATTAAATTGAATTGTTTTGATTTTATTAATATTTTATTGGTTTTATTCAAGCTTCAAAATAGTCATTTTGCAAACGACCTCTGTTCTTCGATGAAACGAATTTTATTAAATCCATAGTGACTAATTATTGCTAGATTTCAAATTTCGCGCCAATTGAAGTTAGTATGTGAACATGCGAGCTATAAACGTTTAATGTAAATATGTATAAATATAAAATCAATAATTTGAGCTCAAACTAGTGCTATTTGAGCAAATGGACTCGGATTTCGACGAAACAAGTTTCATTGGATCCGTAATGAATAACCATAGTAGTATATCCACTTTCACCGCGAAAGTAGTTCGTATGTGATTGTGCGAATTGATAAATGTCAAACAGGGATAGCGATAGGCACATAGTAATATAATAATAAAATAAAATATTATTAAATCAAAATATCTCACCTATATAATATTCTTGACTCCCTAACCCTCATTCCTTCTCCATATTTTTCAACCATCACTCTCTACAATCTCAATATTTGCAAAAACAACATTTTTAATTTTAATTCCAAAACGAGTGTGAATTAAGAGAAGTGCCCAATATGAAAGTTGGAGTGCATGTTGAGGGGGACCTACTGCTAAAATTTGGTAGCCAGCGGTTATCTGTGGTGGTCGAAAATCGCTAAGAACAATGAATTGGGTAGTTTCGGTTTCTCTTGTTTTGCATGCAAACGATGGAGAGTTAGGTGAACGTGTTAATTGTGAAGTTAGAGAGGGAAGCATGGTCTACAACTTTGTTTTTGGTTAGTTGGCCTGAAATAGGGGTGAGGACTTTGCCTAAACTCATTGATGAAGTACAATTGGGTGACATGGCCGGAACTCATTGGGAAAGCATTAAGCTTGGGCAAAGATAGAAGTGGTGATAGTTGGAGTTGCCAGTTGTAGATGATGGTATGGTACCATTAGTGTTGGAGATGGATATGGTTTCGAGGTAGAATGTTAAATTTTGCGATACTATATGGTAGAATTGAAGAGGATGGAAGCAGTTTCGTGTAGGAGAAGACCGTTCGCGAATCGAAGCTCGATGTGAAAGATATGATGGAAGAGGCAGCAGGGTGTTGGGCTGAAAGCATTTTCAGACGTCTGGAATTTCATCCAGACGTTTGAAATCAGCCTGGAAGAATCCCGAACAACAGTCAGACATCTAAGAAAGAATTCCAAATGTATGGAAAGCCATTTAGACGCCTGGTAAGGAATCCAGACGTCTGATTCGAGCCAGAGTGGAATCCTGAGAATGATTCCAAACATCTGAAATTTCTGGTTAAACGTTTGGATTGGGTTCCGACCTGTTTTTACGCTTGCATAAATTGAGTTGATTTGCGATTAGCAATGGGGCATTGTGGTCAATTTCCTGGTGTTTCTCTACACCTATATAAACTATTCTTTCTCAAATTTGAAACAGAGGCGATTAGTTCATCTAATCGAAGGTTTATTTCTCCATTAATTAGGGTTTGTTAATCCTAAGGATTTCTTCAATTCTAATCTCCATAAAATTATGTTCTCTATTGAATATTGGATCATTGTAATCAATCTCATGTACTCTTCTCATTTGGTGATAATGAAAGCTCTCTTTCAAAGTGGATGTACACTAGCAAATTATTAGTGGAAACACTACAAATCTTGGTGTGATTTATTTTATTGTTATCGCTCTATTATATTGCTTGTTTTGTGTTGTGACTGAATTTGAATCGGTTGAGGTTGGTTTGATCATAGATTGGTTATTTGTGCACTATCTAGCACGATCTAGCCTTTTTCGTTGCATTATGTATTGGATTGAGCTGTCTCAATCGGTGTTGTTCCCTCAAAAAATAGATATAACACATGTGCTCTAAACCATGATTGTAGAGTACAAAATAGGGATCTGCAAATACCCAATATCCTTCTAAGGATTGCAAATACTCAATATATGCATCTGAGTGTTTTTCTTCGTCTACCGTCCATGCTCTCTTCCTATGTGTTAGCTTTGACTGCACAAGTCTTTGGACACAGTGCTGTGTGATTTAGGTAATGGGGATTGATAAGTTACTTGTCATTTTTGATGTAAAGACCGCAGAGAAATGAGACCCAAAAAGGATTTCCACAGCTGTTATTGTTATTATTATTTTCGACACCGTCATCTTAACAATAGTAGCCACCTTGTATAAAAGCATTATGCCGGTTCTGTTCCTCAAAGTTATTTTGAGCACATAAAAAATAAAGGTATAAATTTTTTCTTTTTCGAAAAGAAAAATATTTCCATCCAGGTTATTTGATTATACATACATTCAAGCAATAACATTCAATATTGTTATTGTCAATACCCAAAACAATAATTTGAAACTAGGAAATAAGTAATTTCAGTTAACATAAATGCAACCATTTATTATCGATGTTAAAGGCAGTACATTTAAACTGACAAGTAATATCAATTAACTTGAATGCATTATAAGCATTCCTCGCCTTGTTAAATAAAAGAGAATTGCATTTTACATATTTTGTGTTTTGCATGGCAATTTCATCTTTTGTTGTTGTTGCGAAAGATGATGCATATTTTGTGTTTTTCATGGCAATTTCATATCGCAGATTATGAAGGCGAGTTGTAGACCTTAGTCTGCGATAATAGATTTTTTTTTCATGATTCATTTATGAGCACTTCATCAGCTATTAGACAAAAAAATTAGTTTTATTCTACATGCATATCAATTTTAAACTTGTGATGCTTTCAACATCCTTTCAAGAAACTAAATTCCAAATTTTTGCTTAGTAGGAAGCATATTAGAAAATGACTGAAGTAGCTACAGTGAGCAAATATCTGAGGAAAAAAAATTACATTATTTCCTTCCTCAAAGTTACTTGCATTTCATATCATTTGTTAGCATCCTTAATTGTAAATAATTATCATTTATTTGAAAGATTAGATATACCATGCTTTATAATATTCACCATAATTTTCAGAAGCAACATGTTGTTTTATAATTCAACAAAAATAAAGTTTAACTCTCATTTTCTTTGTCAGATTAATAGCCATGCATAAGTTTTTTAATTATATACATAATGCAGACATTCACTGAAAAATGTTATGCCATGATACTGATTTTTGATTATAAGTACCAATATTGGCCTTTTTCAAAGCTTGCATGTCGAAAAGGTTATTCTGTGATATCATAAATATAAGGGACATTTGGCTTTGCAGCCTAGAATACTCATAGACAATAGTCATGGATTTAAACCGTAAATTTTGATATTTACACACAATCTATGAATCTAATATACCTACTTTTGAGAAAGAGTTCATACAATTCACCCTAGAACGTATATCATTTAATTCTACGATGACTTTGACAACTGGGTTTCTATCAAGCCATATTCTTTAAGATAACATGAAATTGTTAGGCTAGGATGTAAAACCAAATTAATTAAACATGTTAATTATTAGATGGACTTAGATAATATTTAAATATTGTGTTGATGAATTTATTAAAGTGGAAAATAGGGAGAAGGACAAACTTAACAAAAAAATGGTAAAAAGAATGGAAAGTTTAGAATTTAGTGAGAAGGCCAAACGATAGTGTAAAGGGGAAAATGTTAGTGGGCTCAAATGGGTCATTCTCCCTAATTTTGAAACTTCTCATGCTTTTTATCAAAAAAAATCCAAAGTTTGTCCTTTAAAAGAAAATCCACTTTATCAAAGTAGCCATTCAGCAAACATAATCACTAAGGCCAACATGCATTGCAGTGTTAGCATGTTTATTGCTAGCAAATTCTATGTAGCATAGTGAATCATTTTACATAGTACATTGAATAAAATGTGAGGCACAGTTTATTTACTTTCTTTTTTCCATTTACAAATTTTATTTTCTGTTACTCTCAGTCATTCAATTTGAAGAAAATATTATTGCACACTGTGAAACTGCATGGTGTAATAATTGTAGAGTAATGGATTTTACTAGAGTGGGGATTTATAAGTTAACTGCATGGTCAGTTTTAATATAATACCTTTGAATGCCAGCCAAACTTTATTACCATCTGACATATAATAACCTAAATTAAACAGTAATGGAATTGTCTGTGCCATCGGTATAGGCATTATGCTATTCTCAGAACAAAATGAACTGGTTTAAATAGACATACTTAAGCAAATGAGAAATCTTCAAAAAAAAAATTCTCTGAGTGAAGAAATTAGTTTGATGAGTGAACCTATGGTTGGAGGGTCAACATTCAATTACCTGTTTATGGAACATCAACTTTAGCAAAGATATTAACAAAATAAGTAAAAAATGTTTTCAGTTGATTAATTGTACATGTAAAATATGTGAAATCAATGGAAAAGTCAATCCTATCATAAATAAATATGTGTTGTCAATGCATAATACCACGATACATGTTAAAAATAATAAGAAATATACTTGACAAATTCAATCGTCCAGACCATAGTTTTCAATCAAATGTGTTCAAAACAGAGAATAAACCATTTTCCTTATCAAAATCATGAAATGTAAATGAATATGATTATCCATAGTAAAACATGTATATCATATTTAACTTCAAGAGTATTATTTAAAATGAAGTAGTTTAGTTTAAAGCCTTTTTGTGGACTTTGCAGAGGAACGACATTATCCTAAGTGACATAATATCTATAACAAATATATTTTTATGGATTCATGTAGGCCCGGCCCTAGGCATAGGCCAACTAGGCGACCGCCTAGGGCATCGGGCTGGAGGAGGCAGGTGGTGGGTGGAGGAGGGCCTCAATATGCAGAAACTTTATTTGTATAATATGATTATATGCGGTTGACAATGAGTAGTGTAGCCAAGTGGTAAAGGAAGGGGGCTTTTCGCTGGATGGTTCAGGGTTCAATTCCTGTAGGTGCAGTTTTGTGCTTCATTAAAAAAGAATCTTTATTTTTTGGTCCACGGCCTCTCAATACTCAGTGCCGGCCCTGGATTCATGATTATAATGGTTGTATAGTCGAGTGCTTAGTCACGTATTATTTTGGTTTTAGTCATTTATACTTTCTCAAATTTTAATTTTTAATTTACCTGCAACTGCATTAAATAAAATAAGAAATCATAAATAATTTAAACGAATACAACACAACTTATATGTTATTCCTAGAGTATGAATATATAATACAAACGGTAATGAAGCATGTACAGACAATGATAGAGCGATTAGCGTCAGAAGCAATGGTAGATATAGTAGAGAAATTGCAAGAAAAAGAGTTGTTCACACAGTATGATAATTAATATTATATGAAAAATATACAATATTACCTCACTGAGGCTCAAATCAACGACAATAGTGTAGGTTTTGGGACTGGGATCGACTGTGCGAGAAAAGAGACTGCAACATCGATCAGCTGTTGACGATGGCAGACATAATTGATTTTGCGAAGTTAATGCTTTTGGGAGGTGGATAATGGTGGCCAATATTTTGTGGACGTGATAAAGTGAGGAATTTCTAGAAGGAATGAAACAATAGTGCTTTTCTTAGTTCCCACACAAATTTAGAGTGCGTTTGGTTTCGATTTTGAGTTTTCAATTTTGAGTTTTCATGGTTGTTTTCAATTTTTCATTTTGAATGTTTTCACTATTTCTCAGAATGCGTTTGGTTATCCTTTTTTCGAAAACAAGATTTCAAAACTAAAAATTGAAAATGCGTTTGGTTTGAAATATAGTTTTCAAATTTTGAAAATTTGAGTTTTCATTTTAGCAATTCAAACATATATTATTCAAATAGTCGCCGTCAATGATATATACTATTCATTTTCCATGTTTGCATGAACATACTACATGTTGTAAATCAAACAAAAAACAAAATGAAGAATTCAAACATAAAGAAGTTGAATAAAAACAACTGTAAATATATCAAGCTGCCAATTAAAAACTATAATATATGAAAGATAATAAGCTGAATTCTAAACATAATGATTAAACATTAAAGAGAATACAATATTTTAAACTACATAAGGTCGAATTGTACATGAATAAAATTACAATAAAAAAGTTCATAACACGGTTTTAAATATAACATAAGAGATAAGCTAGATAAAGAGAAAGTTCAATCCAGGTATGTTTGGATATCCAGAATCAACAAGATAGAATTGTTCTACAAATAAATTATAAAAACCATCATATGAAAGAATCGTGCTTTTGAATAAGTTAATTATAAATATTTGTAAATTTGTTGTTATCTATCACAAATAAAACTAGTTAAAAGCACCTCCTCGTGGCATTGGAAATTTGTTGCCTGGTTTTGAAACTGCATCGATAAATACTTGAGAATCAATTGCAGTACCTTCCCATCCAACATATACAAATATGAATCTCATATCGAAGTCACATGCAACCATCACATTTTGTATCACGACATTTTTCCTGTCACGGAAGGATGTTTGCCTTGAAGAAGGAGCCCACGCTGAAACATGTGTTCCATCTATTGCTCCAATACAATTCTGTTGTATGATATTAAATGACAATATTACTATTATTCTATTTCTAACTAGATAAATATCATAAGTATTCGATTGTATCACCTTGAAATGAGGATACTTTTGCAAAATATGCTCATGGACAGTATCTTGATTTTTTGGTTGAATAACCTCCATGTCTAACGAGCAAACAGCTTGCAAAACTTTACGAAACCATTTTGGGACTGTATGATTGGAATGCTGAAAACGATCACCAACCACTCTGTAGCGTGTTGTGTGTCCAATAATCATCAAAAACATAGCAACACCCTCCTCAACATCCACTTTTTTACCATTTTTCAGTAGTCCCTTCTCTTTCAAAGCATTACAAATGTTCAGAAACACTTTGCATGCGAAACAATTCATGACAGACAGATGGATGCCCATTTAAAATCTCAAGCATAAATCATTTTCCAGTAAGAGATGATGTCCTACAAGGCCTTCTACTAACGACACTTCTTCGGTTAGCAAATAAAAAATTAATCATCATTATATCTTCACTGTCATCTGATGTAATGTCATCCATTGTTATAGAATCGTCATCGCTTGAATTCACTATGCTCTCTTCATCCATGTTATAGTAACTATAGTACCTAATATAAAGTTAACGGAGCAAATTTCAAACAAATACGTGTTATATGTAATATAAAATTTGGAACCATGGGTAGAATTTTGGAAGTGTAAAGTGCATACAAGGAAAACATAACAACGTACAAACAATCATAACATAACAATGGAGTAGACTGAAAAAGTGCCAGGAGTAAATGGTTTGGTCATTGAAGAGAAAGAGCAACAAGATTCTTTTTACTTCAAACCAGAAAAAAGCATAGACACCACCAGACCCAAACATAACAATGTCCAAACAACCATAACAACATAAAAATGTATCATAGTTTAGAATTAGCTAAGCTCCTAGCACAAAAGAACAATAGAGCAAAATACAACAATAACATGATTTAAATTTAGCTAAGCTCCTAACACATAATTCAGATAAACATTATGTGAATCAAAGAAGCTCTAAAACAGGTAAGCGCCTATGCTCCGCTATCTTCACAAATGTCACTCGAAAAGCTGGATCCTTAAAAGCATTTATTGCTTTGACATAAACTTCGTTGGTCACCTCGGTCATGCTATTCAATATATCTAAACAAGTCATATGTGATTAAGGGCCCAAATCAGTGGCACTGTTCTCCGAAGTAGACGAATTTCTCTGATGACGGATTTCTCCGAAGTATTCAATATATCTAAACAAGGAATTATGATTAATTACATCAAGGGTACAAATTTGTTATAACTCTGCAACTTTTCCAGAAAGATATTGATTAAAGAGAGAAATAACCTGAGATTGTTCAATTGGAACTCTTGCTTCTTGTTGCGGTAATGCTGAGTTCTCTGTTAACATAACCAAGAGGAAAAACTATTCAGTACTATCACCGTATTTATTTCCCTAAATCAAGAAAAATCCCTAGCGTATGAAATGGAAACTGGCTTACTTAAAACAGACGATGACATGAAAACAAAAATGATACAGCAATAATTGGTTTCTTAAAAAACCATGTTTAAACTTTAAACAAACTATTTCTGTAATTTATTCAACCATGGTAAAAACATCAACAAAATTGAGTAACAATATGCCAAAACTTAAAGAAAAATCAAGTAACGTCAACAGATCCCTCGGTCCAATTCAAGAATATCATTCGAAACCAGTAAGAAAATGTTACAATGTTGCTTAAACTTAGGTGAATTTGCAGGTATTATTTCTATTACCAGTTAACAGTTAAGTGAGCGAACCACCCAGTTGGGAAAACTGGATCATTACCATGATTTCACCTATATATATATATATATATATATATATATATATATATATACAGTCTAAATATTTTCTCCCTAATCAGGCAAGACAAAATTATCAATATGCTTCTCAATACCTACTGTCATTCCAAATGGAAGCATTACCACATTAATTATCCATATGCTCTGTTTAATTAACCATTTATTCTAGCATATTCATATTCTACTTGTTATTTGATTCTACCACTTATATTGTTAGAGATTAGCTTGTATTGTGAAAATAATTTATGTTGTATGAATGGGGTGGCATCAAAACAGCGAGGAATTTATTGGCAAGAAGTACAAAGTAAACGGAACCTCTAGTTTTGACTACAATGATAGATTTCCAAACAGTCCTCTAGATACAGAAACATGTCAACCAAGGGTTAAACGTACATTTCATATGCAATTTTTTGGGTTAAACATACATTTCATATGCAATTTTTTGGGTTAAACATATAGATTTCCAAATAGCCCTCTAGATATAGGAACACGTTTCAATTGAAGAATCATAAAATTGGGATTGAGGTCTCTTGTTCTGGTAGAGGACCATAGCAGGAATACTCTTAAGGACTTAAACAGTGGGTATGCTGCTGTAATTGTTAAGATGAACACATTGCGTTAAAATTCATCAAAGGTGGTACCTACTGTTCACAAAGTATTCATTTGCAATTATTTGTTCTGCTTTTGGAGCATAAAAAGGATGTTTAGTTTGCAAAATGATTAACAAGAACATAATATTAATCTTTTATAAGTCAAGAAGCTTTGTATTTTTCAATTGTGGTTATCTACACCTGAGATTTTTCATACAGTGCAATAGGTTTTAATATATAAATCCCAAATTTAAAAGGAGAAAGGTGGTCGTGACAGTATTAATGATGTACTGTCTAAAACAGAACACCAAGACTGTACAGGCAGTTCATGTTTAAAACTTAATGATGTGTATTAACCCAGGTGGATGAAATTAATACTGTCTAAAGTCCCATATAATACTACCTTGGAAAAGCTCAATTCTCACACACTTGACTTATGTAACAAATACAGTCTGGTATTAAATCTATCATATATGTGTATATTAAATTTCATAGTTCATAACTCATGTAACAAAGATGCAATACATATTCAAATACACTGTATGTTGTTTGCTACAAAAGCAGGTTATGAAGTTATTTGCTTACACAGTTCATTAAAAAAAATGACATCCTTCTCTGAAATACTCCCTCACAGTCATAATACAATATAATTTGATAAACATAAACTAGAAGCCGATCTATAGCAAATATGAACAGAAACTGCAATGAATGAGAAATATCTAGCTAGTCACTAAAATATACGTTCATATTGAACAGGACGTACAAATGTACCATGTACACAAATTAATCTTCCAAATAAATGGTCATTAATTTTGAATCCATTCAATATTTTGCAAAATCGAACCTAACATTACATCCAAGCTATACTCCACTTTATATTTTCCAAATAAATGGTCATTAATTTTGAATCCATTCAATATTTTCCAAATAAATGGTCATTAATTTTGAATCCATTCAATATTTTGCAAATAAATGGTCACTAAAATATATGTTTATATTTTGAATCCATTCAATGTGCTCAAATCAGAAATTAATGCATAAAAACTCATATGCTTTAACCAAGTATGATTCAAATAAACAAGAATTGGAAGAAAAATATATGCTAGTGGCTATTTTTTAAGTTTTTGTATCTTACTGTGTAATTTTCCTTTTTTAATCAGTGGATTTATAAAAACCTGTGTTATTATGGCTGAAAAATATTTTCCTAATTTCCATTTTATGGCTGTCAAATAATTCCCAAAAGTATGAGCAATTGCACTAAAATATTTGATAGAAAAATGATTGCAGCTCATGTAGGTTTGCAATCCTTTTTGATTTGTTTTCACAATATTCATTACGATTAAACAGAAAGTTAATCCAACCATTGACAATTACAAAACAAGTCTTCTTCAACACTGTTAATGATATTTAAAATGCCTAGATGTTATACTCCACTTTAATCTATTTATTGGTCATAATTAGCTTGTATTATTGTCATAATTACTGAAATAAACAATAAATTTATTGCTATAATTATTAAAATAAACTAACAGATTTGAATCACCTTCTATAGCAAAACAGAGTAAAGGCTTTTAATAGTATAAAATTTTCTAATAAATAAAATGTGTTGCAGCATAACTTTGATAACACATAAGAAAATCATTTACTATAAGCTAGACATAATTAACAAATTAGTACTGTCTAAAACAGAACACCAAGACTGTACAGGCAGTTCATTGTAAGATACTTAAACAGAACACCAAGACTGTACGGAAAATTTGGTACCAACCGAATTATCAAAGCTCTAAGAAGGCTAAAAGTCCTAATATCAACACCCAATTCAATATGCAGTTCGGGTATATTAACGTTAAGAGTGTTTCCCAAAAACTCAAAGGAAAAAAACACGTAGAAAGAAATCAAGAAAGGAGTGAATAATCAAATAACAAGGTCAAGATAATTCAAATTTTAGTAATTTTAATGATCAAACCATAGTGTTGGCATTAGATTCTGCAATGGCCGAACCAACTGATTATGAGATAGCTGCAGTATCACAAGGAGCTAATGTAGTTAACACAACCTTTGACATGCCTCACAACTTAGATTTAATGATCAATAACCAACAAGCGTTAGTTCTACATTTAAAAAGTGCACAAAGAGAGGTCAAAGGTAAAAGAAAAGGACCAGAATGCTTTAGGAAGAAATATATTTCAAATAATTCCGAATGGGAAGATCTCACCAAAAATCTGAAAGCAAAAGGGTTGAATGCAAGAAAAGAAGCAAGCTTACCAGTTCAGGTTTGAGGACTAAATCTCCTTATATCTTTCATTATAATGATGATCGTACCTTGGAATATCAAGGGAATGAATACCCCTCGTAAACAATTATAAGTTCTTAACATGGTAAGAAAATATAAAGTTGCCATTGCCATTATTATTGAAAACAAATTAAATGATATTAATTTTGATCATTTCTGCTTCAAATTACCTAATAACTGGAAAAGTATCAACAATAACATTAATGAGACAAAAGGTAGAATTGATTTATTATGGGATTCAAATACGTGGAATAACCATCATATCATTATTGATTATCAGTTCATTAACTGTAAAGCATAATTCAAGTGGTCTTAGTTTTCAAAAATCCTGCTATATCTGCCAATAATTTTGAATCTAAAGGAGATTTTGATTAAAAAAACTTATTGAAATCATTAAAAAAATGATTACCCTGTTAATTATGTCTAAAATTTACTCCATGTTTGGCAGTAAAGGAATAAACAAATTAGTCGAAACAGGAACACATCCACATAACTGAAGCATCAATCCATAAATTGAAAGATATGTCCGTTTTTACCAAATTCATTGTAAGATACTAAAATGCCATTGTTTGATGATCAGCTGTGAATTCAGTTTCGCTTAAATGGACTGAATCAGTTGATGTTAAGTTAATTAATGCTTTAAAAAATAAAATCATAGGTCAAATGAACTAGCAGTAGATTTATTGTATTAAAGTAGGTTCATATTCAGGAAATATTTGCTTGTTTGAAACTTGTTCGATGCTGAACTAATTGTTTATCAAACGATGTCAGCTGAATATCACATGCATATAATAACTTCATGTATACATATTCATATCTGAACCTACATGGAGTTAAAACTGTAAGTGAAGGACATATATTTCGCAACCAAAGAGGTAAGTAGATAGGTGCACCACGTAAACAACAACGTAGGAAGATGTGCCCATTCAAATACACTTCAAGCATGATCCATTAAATTTAAAAGAAAATGGTATGATTGTAAAAAAAAAAAAAAAAAAAAAAAAAAAAAAAAAAAAAAAAAAAAAAACTTCAAACAAATGAATTATAGTCTGAAGGTCTTCATATATTCACTATATAGGTTATATCTTATCCATAAACAAATTTTAGCAAATTCACAATCATATTGTAATTTCCTGGGCTCCTTATTATGATAAGGTAATAAATTGCAGGTCATACCCAATAATGTAACAAATTTGTTCAAACTTTTTCTATTAAAATACCTCAAGTCATACCCAGTAATAAAACAAATTTGTTGCCTGAAATCATTACCCTTCTAATATAACAGATATACCAAATTGAAAGCAAACCAAATCCAAGTTATAGCTAGTTGCAAATCTAATCCATGCCGCCGAAACCATTAAGGAACTACAGCTAGTTGCGATTTTACCTTATAACAGATGAATAGGAAGCAGCTCTAATCCAAGTGAAAACCCTAATCCATGCCGCCGAAGAGAAGGAGCACTGTTAAACAAAAAACTTGATCGGTTACGTAAACTGAATCAAAGAAGGTACGAGAGAAATAATAATTTGCGATTTTACTGAATTTTGAATGTTCGATCAAAATCGGAGAAAGGAGAAAGTGCGGCCAGAAAATGAACAAGGGTATTTTTAGGCGTTCGCTTTGTTTTCAGGATGCGTTTTTTGTTTTCTAGTTGGGCCTCAAAACAATGAAAATAAAAAAAAGCTGTTTTGGGTTTTCTGTGTTGGGCCTATTTCTGAAAATGATTGATTTTTCAAAACGAGTTTTTCAAAATGGTAAAAAAAACAAGTTTTCATCGTTTTTCGAAACTAAAAACTGAAAATGGATTGAAAACGGGAAACCAAACGCACCCTTAATTTCCCGTTGCGTTTCACTGAATCGTTTAAGCAATAAATTTATTGAGTCAAATAGCATTGAAACACTAGCTCAGATGGTGGACTGAAGATAATATGCAGAAACGATGAATATTGGTGTTATAAAAGCCTTTGTTTTATTGTAGTGTACAGTCGTTTTTTAAATCATCCATTAAAGCTAATTATGGTGGCTCTAATTCCTTCCATTCACATCGACGGAAATTGATATGTAAAATAAGTTGCATTTATGAATAATTGTAATATTATTTAATCATAATTAATCATATTATTGGTAACATTGTTCTTATGAACAACTTCACATGTCGACCCTGCACCGGAAGCCTACACATGCTGAGGTTTTTACCTAGATTCACGACGTTGAGTAGATTGACTAGGACAGTATTGTCTCTTATGGTTGTACGAACGCTAAGTCACAGCGTGACTGTAAGCATTTTTTATTTTTTCTATTTCACAACCAATAAAGTTTAAATCACTATAAGAAAACACTGATTTTGCAGCGGACGAATTCGTCGTAAATTCGTTGCTAAACATGTATTAGCGAAGGATTTGTGACGAATAACACTGATCGGTAAATTTCACATCGGTATTTTAGTGACCATTTTACAACGGAAATTAACATCATTTCTCCGACACTTTAAAATCTTATCTAACAAAGCCACCGATGCATGCACTTCAGCTCTTTCAAACACATCAAAGCAATGGTCCTCTGATAAAAAAAACTTATCTAAAAGATACACTGTGAAAACTGTATTTGAATTCGTTATTGATGATTAAAAGCAAGAATTGATTTGAACATTCGAATTGGCTTTAAATTGAATTCGCATACCTGGTTCTCTCGTTGGATGATATGGCTATCTTTGTTTCTTTATAATGGAGTTTTTTCATAGAGTTAGGGTCCGTTCTTTTATCAAAACGGAAGAGAAAATTAACGGACGCGTCAGACGTGTCCGTTAGTTACACGGGGTATTATACCCCGTTTCCCCGCTTAAATCCTCCGCTTAACGCGCCAAACACATACTCCGCTAACTACAATTCTCCGCTCAAATACTCCACTCAAATTCTCTGCTTCCGCTTGCAAAGAACAGGCCTTAATGTTTGGGATAGTCTCATCATGATCTATTTATCATTAACGCTAGTTGCCAGCAAAACACTTCCATCAACCCCGACACTGGAGAGAACCACATCATCAGCTAGCTAACAACGCTAGACTACCCTGACAAAAAACATCACATGAAAATGCCACAGTTCAATCCTAAAACAACACCAGGAAAATCCAAATAAACCGATTGAGAAAAATATCTCCCGTTAAGTCATTTTCCGCAAATGACAGCTTTGTTAGGGCTCTGCTTGCATCTCTTCCAGCAAATAAAGAATATGATGGTCCACCTGGTCCGTAGAATGCACTGACCGAAAAGAAAAAAATAAGCTTGAGATTGCACTTATGAGTAGGTAAGTAGGTTAAATCCTAGTACAATTTCTATTATTAACCATGACATGGTACAATACCATGTTATTACTTAAGGTACCACTATATAATAATTACTACAAAAAGTAAAATCAAAGATGATTCTCCTTCAAAGCAATGGGTTTACGTGAATATGGTTCACACAATAAGCATATCATATGTATAATAAAGAAAAATATAAAAGAGTCGCATTGAATGTGAAAAACAAAAAGAATCTTGATTGTTGCTTTTAACAACATACACAACACCACAAAGAAAGTCGAAAAACCATACCTAAAGCAATCCCAAAATCTCCGAAGATAGCATCTTTGCTAGAAGAAATCCGGAAGATAACATCTTTGTTCATTTCTGTTTTTCTCATATAAATTTTCTCAAACACTTCGAAGGCGTTCTGCAAAACAGGTCAAAGAACAATAAACTAAGAATGCATACACACATAATTAGATTGCTTGTTATGCTAAGATTTTATTGCTTTGCTGTGTGTGATCATGGTGCCCATTTATGATGCTTGCAGTAATTAAATTTGATGACAACAAGATGCAGTGGAACAAAGTATTGATGAATAAGATAAGTGACAGTAAACAATACATAGAGAAGGTAAGTTCTTGATTTTATTAGGAAATTGCTGATAGGAAATATAAAGTTTATGAGATAAACTCTACATCCAAATTCAACACACTCTTACACGATGGCAGTCATGTCTATATATATACAAGAGTAACATACCGGGCCTTGACAATAAAGCCCAATTAAAAAACATAACATCCCGGTTACTCCTATGCACAGCCTTGCACACATGTTCAATGAAATATTCTGGCACTAACATTCCCTTGCCCTTCAAAACAACCTTGTCCTCAAGGTTGAGTCAAAGTGTTCCCATCAACCTCAGCGTCTTTATATCGATCAATGAGCTACCACCCGGATCATATATGAATATCTTCTTTTTACTAGTTCCTATATTCCCACAACGACATGGCACCATTATAGTTTCCGAGCTTTTAGCTGCTTCCCTCACCATAGCTGCCTTTCCATAGTTTTCGGAATGCTAGTTAAGTTCAAACAGTTTTCGGAATGCTAGTTAAGCAAGGCTTTTATTTTTGTGAATCATATATGCGCCTCGCAAGGCTTCCCAAGCACCTGGACCTGCATTATTGAGGATATTCTAAATAAACTTTAATTTTTCGTCCAGTTTTCCAGCTCGTCCGAATATGTCAACCGAGCATGCACAAGGCTCAGATCCTGGTTTAATTCCATAGCCCCTTTCCCTGAGCCAAAAATTTTTTTCACCATCATCTACGAAGCCACCCCGACTACAAGCATTTAACACAACAAGAATTGTCAAGCCAGTTAGAACTCATCGACCACTCACAGCTAGCTCTTTAAACAGTTTAATTATTTCCTTGCTCTGTCCATGTTGCTCGATTCCTGCTGTTATAGCATTCGAAGAAACCATATTTTTATCTTTCATAGCATCAAATATTCTCCTGACCTCTCCTATGCTTCGACATTTTGCATACATGTCAATCAGCAAAAGTTGATACTAATACGTTAGCCTCAATTTTCTGTTTATCGATAATCTCAAGTACCCATCTCCCCAGTGTAAGAGCATCTCCAACAAAGGGCAATATTCATGTTACGGGGCGTAATACGGGTTGTTTTTGCACCCAACAGTTATCCTCTCGTGTAATATTCAGCGGAATATTACAGCTTCGATTCAGGATCCGGAATGAGTCCGGCGAGCTGATTTTATCAGCTCGCCATGTGGCGAGCCAATTTTATCAGCTCGCGCTGATAAAATCAGCTCGCAACATGGCGAGCTGATAAAATCGGCTCGCCATCTCCCTCCCCAATTCCCCAACGGCTAACTCAATCCAATAGCTTCCAACAGCCATTTCCGCCTCGATTTTGATTACCAACGGCCATAAAACGGTGAAAACTTTTCTAACGGCCATATTTTCAGTTATAAAAGCATTCCATCGCATTCTTTCTTCATCACAACATATTCATATCTTCTTTCTACATCTCTCTACTCCACACCAAGTCTTGCTATATAATGTCTTCCCCATTCGGAGAATTTTCGCATCCGACGATAGATGGAACTCAGTTCTCACAAGGCAACACGAGCAATATATTTGAAACTTCATCGAGCAGGCAAGGAACCACTCTGTGGACTGACGAAGAAGACATTTCTCTATGCAACATATATTGTCATTTCACACAAGATTCTGCAACGGGGAACGACCAAACAGGCGCTGCGTTTTGGAAAAAAGTGGAAAAATCCTTCGTTGAGAGGCATCCGGGATGCCAAAGGACGTTATCGGCGATCCAGGGACGTTTTGGGAAAATAAGCCGCCAAACCCAATATTATGAGTCACAAGTGTACAAACTAAAGATAGCGAATCCAAGCGGCATGGGAGGAGAACATAATCTGGTATGTATGTATTTGTACGTACTTTATTTATGGGTGTTAGCATTTTAATTGATACATTTTATTTTGGTAAGTAGAAACGACTAGCGAATGAGGAGTTCAAGAAGTTTTTTCCTAGAGAAAATGGAACGAAAAGGGCACACTATTACCAGTTTATGCATTGTTATGATCTGCTTACTAGTCAACCAAAGTGGAACTCAGAACTTGCCAAGAGTCTCCGCGATGTTCAAAGTGCTAGCAAGGCCAAGAAAAAAGTTCAAAATCGGGTTATTCTTCTAGTCCTAGCGGCTCAGGTGGCAATATTTCTCAATGTGTAGGGGAAAACCTACTTGATGAGTTCAATGCTACGAATGACGAAGATTTTAGACCTGAGGGATGCAAAGCGGCGAAAAGAAGGGGCAAAACAACGGTTGAGCTTGAATCAAAAGTGAACGCCCGACACGAAGAACACAGTCGTAGAGCGGAAAAAAGGCTTGTAGAAGCTAGGGATAGAACAGATGTTTTGAAAAGGATTGCTGATCTGGAAGAGAAGAAACTTCAAATTCTTTCGGAGGACTTAGCGTATAAGAAAGAGCACGATGCGTATAAGAAACAGCAAGATGCGTATAAGAAAGAACAAGAAGAGAACGCTATCATGGACAAAGATCTGGATGGAATGTCTGATTTGGAAAAGGAATTTTGGATGGGGATGAAACGTCGTATTATAACGTCAAGGTTTCCACAGTTGATGTAGTAACGTATTAGTAGTTGCTCGTATTAGTAGATGCTCGTATTAGTAGATGCTCGTATTAGTAGTTGCTCGTATTATGTTGTTGTATTAACGTTGTATTTCCTTCTGTAGCAACCGCTTTTTTTATAATGAAATGTTTGCTTTATATATTTTGTTATTGCGTAAACAATTATAAGAAATTCATCCTTTTTACAAAGGATTATCTAATAAACGAAAGATACAACACAAAGTAAACGAAAGATCATCGGGTTAGCCAACTACAACGTAGTTCAAACGCCTCATGACCAACAAAATCAGTGCCGTAATCTACAAGGTAACGAGAATCATAAGTTGCCCTATTCGTTTTAAATACGTTTTCATCTTCAACTACCTGTATAATCATCTGGTATCGTTCAAAATTTTTAACGAACCGCCGATGAGCCATAAGAATTTCGGCAGACGTTCGTGTAGTAGTGCATGAACGGTGGTTGTTATGTAATCTTGTTATCATGGACCAAAATTCTTCATGGGTAAGTCCTCCTCCATTTTTCTTCAGCTGCAAATCTCTTTTATCACATTCGATATAGGATTTCACGAGTATAAGTAAGTCCGTAGAAGAGAATTCGGTTGTAGCAGCACTGGAGCTTGCTTTACTTGGATTGCGTCGAGGTTGGTTAGCCCTTTGCCTAGCTGTGTGTTTTCTTGGTTGTGTTTCGGATTTACTAACTTCATCTACTTGTGTATTTGGAACGAATCCACGCACTTTCTCCTCCTGGTTGTTCCGTTCAAACTCATCAAACATTTTTTCCATAAGTTCATCACTAATCTCCCCATCGGCCATTAAAGCTACACGGAATAAAAAAAAAGTTAGTCCGATTTAAAAAAGTACTTGAACCAGTAGAAAAAATAATAAGTGGTTTCTCACCTTACTGCCTTGGTTGATTTAGAAAGCACAAATAATGGTCATGGTTGAGAGACGGGGAATGAAATGTTTAAATAAGTGTAGGTGAATATTGATAAAGCACTGTCATCATTACTCGAGCTGTAACATCGAGACTCTGCCCAACAACAGTGTCTGTTCACATCAAGACAGTAAGAAAAAGAGATTCCCTACAGTATTACGTCAGGCGAAACAGTGACCGGTACCATCATGATTTTTGTTATTGATTTGTACACTCCTTGCCTATATATCTCAATGCAATTTACTCACATAATACCTCACTCAAACAACTTCGTTCTCATTCTACTACTTACTCACTCGAAAATGCCTTCTTGGCCATCCGAAACTGACTCTGATGAACAAGCGTACGAACAGATGAGACTTCAAGCGCTCGAAGACGAATTCGAGTTTCTAATCCAAATTACACCCCATGATGAACCATCACATGAACAGGGGAACCTCCAACATCTACAATAAGTTCAAGTGCCACATGTTCAACTAGCAAACGAACAGACTCTCGCTCAACCACAACAACAAGTAGAGTTCTACCGAGTACCACCACATGAACATGAAGGTGAATCTTATCCTGTACTTTGCTACTGCGGTCATGTGGTCGAAGTTATGGTTCGTGCAGAAGGCGACAATATAGGTCGGCGCATGCAGCAATGTCGATTCTATCCAAATGGATGCAGCTACACGGAATGGATTGACGAGCCGTTGTGCCCACGGGGAATAGTATATGCAAACCAACTCGAACGAGAGATTATGCGTCTCGAAAATCTTGTTCAAGAGTTGCGACTGAACGCAATGCGACTCCCTTGAAATTGAATGTGTACTTTTAATGTTTGCGATGATGTAGTAGGCATGTACTATTATTCGGTGTTGTATCTGTAACGGTCGGTTGTATCTGTAGCGGTCGGTTGTATCTGTAACGGTCGGTTGTATCTGTAAGGTTATTGTTATGCGAAAACCCCCTAGTTGAATCATTGTAATCTTTCCTATATAAAAATTTCACGTTCTATATATTTAAAATATAATCTTTCGTATATAATCTTCTAAACTATAATCTTTCGTATATAATCTACTAGTAAAAATTAATAAGTAGATAAAAATAAGAACTAAATATTTAATCAAATGAACACACATTCCACACAACCCCCCCCCCCCCCCCCCACAAACTTCCCGAGCTATAGATAGGCTCGGAAGATCGCGAGCTGATTTTATCAGCTCGCGAGCTGATAAAATCAGCTCGCAGGCTGCGAGCCGATAAAATCAGCTCGCGCCTGCTGGGACATATCAAAGATATCTCCCGTAATGTTACGGGCCGTAACGTTACGGCCCGTAACACTGTTGGAGATGCTCTAAGTGCAATGCACAAGCTGGTAATATGCTTGCTGCAGTAACTGTTATCATAGCATTCCAGGACACCATGCTTTTATCGTTCATTCTATCAAAGACCTTGTGTGCAAATTCTACATATCCTTCTTTTGTTGGCAAATCTCCAACGTCATCACCATGGTCAACAACAACCGCATGTGATGAATCTGTCAACATGTTAAGAACAACTTTTCTCTCAAGATACCCAACTGACATTGGATTCAAGCATTTGCATAAACACACTTCATCTTCTTCGCAGCCACTATAGCTATCAGACAAACACCATAGAATATATCATGCACAATATTAGGCTTTTGTATTTCACTAGTCAATTTTGAATTCCAATACACTGCCATCAGATCAACAGTAAACTGAATTGCATTTTATTTTACCATAGCCGAAAGCAATTGATTGCCAGCCACTGCTTCAAGATCCATTATTCTTAGAGCATAACCAACCATGGCTTGTTCAGTGACTAAACAAGCCACAGAGCAAGCAGGTATGGTTTGTTTACTTCCCCGTGGCTAGTTTGGAACCAGTTCTTGGTCGGTTGAGTGAACAGAGGCTACTGCTTATAACGACGAAGTATTTGACGTTATAAGTTTAGATTTTGCCGTTATAAACTTTTAATAATAAAAAACCGTGTAAACGTTGTTTGCTGCGGTGAAAATGTGTAATATTGGATGAAAGGGGTGTTTGCTGTTTTATGCTGTTTGTATTATATAATTTTTTTTTAAAGTGGTTTGTGGCTAGTTCTGTATTGCTGGTATCGTTGTGACTTGTTTGGATGAAAGAGAAGAAGTGAACAGAACGGATGGTTGGTTATGGTCTTACTGTTTCAAAGCCTGCAGGAACAATGACATCGCCGGGGAATAATAAATGCAATACTTTATCCATCTGCCAGTAGCTGGAGTACAAGGTTAAACCGCTTCGCAGGAGCTCGTTTATGGATTTTCTAGGACAAGAGTATACTTCTATGCAATCTCGGACACTTGTTTATTGAATTATTAGCAAACTCCAAACTTGAGGTAGGCCTTCTTGGTAAACAGCTTTTTTCTTCAGCAATTCATTCTTGGACTTCACCGAAGAATCTTCTTCGAGTGATGTTGGCACTTCCATGGATATTGAGTCAGTATATTGTTGAATCGCTGTCTTCTGAAGGCTTTTTGTTGAAAACCTCCGATGTGGTGGTATGTACGGAGCCCTCTTGATTACAAATTCTTCTTTGGGTTTTCAAAGGTTGCTTTTGCACCAGTGGATCAAGAATTTTATAAGGATCGTTCTTCTCAATAATGCTAGCCATAGGAAACCGATAAGTGTTTGCAGGTGCAGGAGCAACCTTGCTTCCAATAAATACAAGTTCCTTTTCCTCTTCTTGCTTCCATTTCAACGCCTCCAGACCTCTAAGCAAGGATTCCCCGGATCCTGGTTTGTTCTTTATAGTTGCTACCGTTTTTAGGGTCTTTCCAGGTAAGCTCTACATGGCTACTCCAATGATAGGCGAGTTGCTTGTTAGCTTGGATCTCGAAACTGAATCCATCTTCACTGTTGTCTGATATTTTGCTGATTCTTGCGATCTTGATGGAGTTATTGAATTTGCAGGTGGGTTCTCATCATATTTAGTGGAATTCCTAATGGAGGACCTCTGAAAAGAAGGGATGTAAGGTTGTCTTCTTGAAGGGCAGGGTGGTTCTTTTAGGCATACAAGAGATGATTGAGGGGCAGCAGAAGTTTGATTCTTAATTTGAGAGGAATCTTGGACATAAGACGAAGTATACCCTACAACAGCCCTTGTAGAGCTCTTTGAAAAATCAACAGTATTTGAGTTCTCTATTATTTCATCCAAGATCACAACAAAGAATCCAAGTTCATTGAGATATGAATCATAACCTTCGGGATATTCGTTTGTTAGCTTGATAAAAACGTTCCGAATTCTATAAGAATACTTAACGATCTTTCCTTTTTCAAAATGTGAAAGAAAATTTGATGATATGCTACTTTGCAGAGAGAAGATAATATCACCAATCTTCTTGTTGACAGTTTGGATAGACAGCATTATAATGCATAACTTCATCGATTCATACACCTTGACTAAACGCTCTAACCGAATTATTATCTCCAACGATGATTCTTGAACTGAACTAGGACCTTCTGATAGATGAGGGTCGGAAATTTGCTCATCTTGAGACTTCGATAACAATGTGTTATGCCCAGATTTTATTGGTTTGCTATGTGTGATCATGGTGGCCATTTATGATGCTTGCAGTAAATTAATTTGAAGACAATAGGATGCCGTGGAACAAAGTAATGAATAAGATAAGTGACAGTAAAAAATACACAGAGAAGGTAAGTTCTTGATTTTATTAGGAAATAGAAAATTTATGAGATGAACATTACATCCAAATTCAACACACTCTTACACGATGGCGGTCATGTCTATATATATATATATATATATATATATATATACAAGAGTAACATACTGAGCCTTGAAAATGAATCCTAGTTAAAAAACATAACATCCTGATTACTTATGTGCACAGCCTTGCAAAAGTGTTCAATGAAATATTCTGATACTAACATTGCTAACACAAATATCATAAAATGTAGAAAAACCAGAATATGTATATATAAAAATATGAAAAGAATAAGCAAATAATACACTAGAAACTGTAACAAGGCTGATGCCGTAGAATGCCATGTCCTGGTGGGGAACAGTTGTGGATGGAGATCTGGGAGAGGGTGGCCAGAAGGGCATCGACGAGGTCGTAGAAGTCGAGGCGCTACATAGAAGCTGGTCTGGCAATAGAAAGAGATACGGGAGAAGCAACCAATGTGGGCTCAGATGCAATCAGACAAAGGGAAAGAGGGGTTGAAAAAGATTTATGGTTGAGGGTAGGGAGGCAGAAATCGCCGTTCTCCTGGACGTGGTTATGGGAAGTGAAATGGATGGCCTGACAGAAGGTGAATCGATAATTCTTCACAAGGATTTTAGTATTTCTTGAGAAGATGAGAGTGGCGTGACCATTGAGAGGAAGAATTTAAGGAATATAGTGTGAATTGAGGCTGTGAGATTGGTGTAAACATTGTGATTGAGTAATTGGAATAAAGCGGGAAGTGAAACATGAAAGCGGGAAAAATTCGCTGTAGCTGAAAAATTGGGAATGAAGTAAGCAGAAATGAAATGATTGGTGATGGGTTAATTTGTGCATTCTGTATGGTGTGGTTGATTTAAGGGTAGGGGTGTAAATCGGTCGGACCGGACCGGACGGAGGTATGTTCAGTTTCTGTCCTAAAAAAAATCAGACCGAACACGGACCGGACCAAATTTTTTCTCGGACAAATTTCATTGTCCTAATTCGTGTCCTAAATAAAATCGGTCGGACACGGACATGATCGGACTAGTCGGACTCGGTCGGACATGGCTATTTATATCACATTTTGTACATTTTACTAGATTTTCTCTCTACTATACGACGAATTTCAAATAATTCGGACGAGCCCGGACCGGACATGATTTTTTCTCGTACAAATCTTGTTGTCCTAATTCGTGTCCTAAATGAAAATCGGACGGACTCGGACGGACGTATTTCGGTCACGGACACGAACGGACGTCGGACATTCGATCAAAATTTACAGCCCTATTTAAGGGTTGGAAAAATGGAGAGCGTAGACAGAAAAATGAAATTTTCAGTAAACTGTGGTGATACAAGGCAAATTAATGCCCAATTAAAAAACATAACATCCTGGTTACTCCTATGCACAGCCTTGCACACATGTTCAATGAAATATTCTGGTACTAACATTCCCTTCCCCTTCAAAACAACCTTGTCCTCAAGGTTGAGTCAAAGTGTTCCCATCAACCTCAGCGTCTTTATATCGATCAATGAGCTACCACCCGGATCATATATGAATATCTTCTTTTTACTAGTTCCTATATTCCCACAACGACATGGCACCATTACAGTTTCCGAGCTTTTAGCTGCTTCCCTCACCATAGCTGCCTTTCCATAGTTTTTTGTTAACTGAATATATGTTCAATAGTGGTATGTAGTATCCTGGGTTCTTTGGCTTAAGTTCAAACAGTTTTCGGAATGCTAGTTAAGCAAGGCTTTTATTTTTGTGAATCATATATGCGCCTCTCAAGGCTTGCCAAGCACCTGGACCTGCATTATTGAGGATATTGTGACGGCCCGCCCCGCAGTAACCGACATTCACTCCAAAAGTGCGCTGTACACATGTCCAGTTAGCACGGAACGGGTCGCCAGAAGGAAAAAGAAAGAAGGGAATGAACATACAAAGAACCTGTAGAATGTCTCACAGCGCATAGAGCAAAATATAATAGTAACATACTTGACATAAAACAGGAGAGACAGTGCATAAGCTGAAAATCAGAACTAAACATCATAGCAGCGGAAATTCAGAATACAGCTTATTACAACTTTCAAACTGTCTCAAAGTAAGATAAATGAGGTACACTACTAATGCCCAAGTAGCGACCACCAACGACACAGGGAGAATGTGTATATATATAATACATGGAAGCCTCCTGCCCGCCTCCGAATCAGCTACTCGCACATCACCAGCTAACCTGTCTCTAGTCTGCTCGTGTGAGCACCCAGAGTAATAAGAGGAGACATAAAACTCTAGGTCAGACATAAAGCCTGGTATGAGCGATAAGCATCTAAAGTGGACAATAACAGGTAGACTAAAACATACCTGAACCTGAACCTGAACCTGGACCTGCAACCAAAGAGTTAGCACTACATACTGTACAACCCTCTAAGGTATCATATCAATCAATATAAAGATACGGAGGTGGGGGAGGTGTGCATGTCATAATGATGGAAAACAATCAAGCATAGCATCCATCCTCACATCTCTCACTCAGTGCGTAAAGTATACGATATTCACCACTTCGATCACCCAACATACCTTGCTATGATCACTTTGCCCCATGAAGTCACAAGAACCCCACTGCACTGGCTCATAGCCTTACTAATCCTTACTATGTCCACTTGCCCCATGGAGTTATTCACCCCATCTGCGCTGGCTCATAGTCTTACTAATCCTTACTATGTCCACTTGCCCCATGGAGTTATTCACCCCATCTGCGCTGGCTCATAGTCTTACTACGCATCACCTTGCCCCTCAGGTCATAATGACCCTACTGCACTGATAACGTAGTCTTGCTACCATCACTTTGCCCCTCAAGTCATAATGACCCTACTGCACTGATAAGTAGCCCATCATTCTTAGTGGTGAATCGAAGTTATGAACGTCGACAACTCCTTAGCACGCGTCCCGCAGCAAAGTCCAACCATGAAGTGAACTCGTTGGTTCCCAACTGGTCCCGGGATCCTGAGCTCTAACTTCCCCTATTGGACTACCTTTGCATCTCGGGTTATTGGTCAATACTGGGTCGGGTCGGGTTCTTCCTCAGGTCATCGGTTCGGGTCGGTGTTCTTTATCCATTCGGGTCGGGTCCCTCTTCTGATGCGGTTCGGGTCGACATTCCTCTGGGTTCGGGTCAGCTGCTTCTTCTTCTTCTTCGGGTCGGGTCGGTGCTTCCTTTCGGGTCAGGTCGGGTCCTTCTTGGTTCGTGCTTTCGATCCGTCTTCATGCTCCCCTTCGTATGCTCCTATCCGATCCGCTTTCTTGCTCCTGCTCTGATTTGTCTTTGTATTTCCGATCCGATCCGTCCTCTTCGATCCGATCCGTCTTCCTCTATCCGATCCGATCCCAGTTCAGCTAGCGTGGCCTTCCTTTTTGCCACTTTTCCAAGTGTTGGGTTCCGATCCGATCAGATTCTTTGCTCAGTTCCACATATCCGATCCGAGCCCCCTTATCCGATCCGATCCGAACCCTGCATTGTTTTCTGAAACTGTTCCAGCAAGGGTTTACGCCATTCGACGACGTTTTCGACCATTCTAACTATTGAAATCAATCACAAAGCATTTCATACAGTCATAGCAACATGCATAATCAACCACAAACATCATTCACATCAATATCATGGGTCAAAATGGATCAAACATACCCAAAATCCCATATTTCCCCTTAAGCATGTTTAGGTGAAACTAATTATAGGATTAGCAAAACTTAACCAAATTAACCCAAATTCATATCAGAGGTCTAAAACATCATTTAGGAATTTATGAATATTTTTCCCGAATTTTATCATGCTTAAATTCGCTAATTAGCACTAATCACCCCTAATTAGCCATAATTAGTGTAAAACTATGCAAATCACTCACCTTAGCCACAAAACAAACTAAGATCTGAAATAATGCTCTGATTTGATGCGAATCCCAATGCTAACAGCAGCTCCAAGGTTGATTAGGTGAAGATCTTCTTTGATTAGGGGTTGCTAAGCCAAATCCTTGACCAAAAGATGATTTGGAGGTGATCTAGAGGTTGGAGGCCATTTTTTTGGATCCTTGGTGATAAGTGGAGGCTAGAAAACTGAAATGGAATGATTCTCCATCTCATTTCAGCCCTCCCATAACCCTAATCCCGAAATGGGTTATGAGCCTACTCACTAATCACCCGATTTGGCCCGGTTAAGCAGTTTTTCACCCTCCAAACCTTGTTTCAGCCATATCTCCCAAACGGTAAGTCCGTTTGGCTAATGTGACCACTCTACGGAAAGAGAAACCATCAAACGAATCAAATGGAAGTGGTTTCAGGTCAAAATTCCTTACCAATCAAAAGTTATGGCCAAAACAGTACCAACTAGGGGCAAAATGGTCATTTAAAAATCGACAAAAATCATAAGCATGGGAAATGACTCTAATAGATGTTTCCCAAAGTTACATGACCATACGACTTCACATGGGAAAGAAATAAATATTCTACGACCCTATGATGTGTAGAATACGGGTCGTTACACTCTCCCCTCCTTAAGAAATTTCGCCCCCGAAATTCCCTAATCCAACACACACAAAGGTCTCGCATGCCTATCAATCATAAAACAACCATTAAACATGCAAAACAAGCAAAACAAGTCTATCCTAGCATGCGGAATAACTAAATCGCAAAGTAAATCTTACCAGGCAAAGAGTTCTGGATAAGCCTTCCTAATGCTCTCCTCTGTCTCCCAAGTACAATCATTCTCGTTCTCGCCCCACTGAACCTTGACTAGCTTCACCGACTTCCTTCGAAGTTGCTTTGTATCGTGCCCCACAATACGAATCGGCTTGCGGTTCCCAACCGCCTCGGGCTCTACTTCGAAGTCCTCTAACTGATCAGGTGAAATAGTCACATCTGAGTCGTGAACGAACTTCCTTAGTTGGGAAACATGAAACACATTGTGAACTCCTGCCATTTTCTCTGGTAAGCCAACTCTATACGCCAAATTCCCGACTAGTTCAAGAACAGGGAATGGGCCAACAAATCTTGGTGCCAACTTGCCTCTCCTGCCAAATCGAATCACGCTCTTCAACGGAGAGATCTTAACAAACACCAAGTCACCAACGGAGAATTTCAAGTCTCTTCTCCTCTTATAAGCATAGCTCTTCTGCCTATCTTGGGCAGCTTTCATTCGTTGCTGAATGGTCTTAATCTTATCTGAAGTTTCTCTCACCACGTCTGGTCCAAGCACAAACTTCTCGCCAGTCTCTATCCAACATGATGGTGAGTTACACGGTCTTCCGTACAAAGCTTCATATGGAGCCATACCATACTGGATTGGTAGCTATTATTATATGCAAACTCTACTAGATGCAAATGGTCATCCCATGATCCACCAAAATCCAATATACAAGCTCTCAAGAGATCTTCCAATATACGATTCACCCTCTCCGTCTGACCGTCGGTCTGAGGATGATACGCGGTACTGAGATGTAATCCTGACCCTAGAGCCTCTTGCAAGCTTTTCCAAAACCCACTAGTGAACAACGGGTCTCGGTCACTCACAATGCTTTTGGGTACTCCATGAAATCTCACTACCCACTTCATATACAATTCTGCCAATTTGGCTGCCGTTCTGGTCGATTTGACTGGTATAAATCTGGCACTCTTAGTCAATCGATCCACAATTACCCAAATGCTATCATATCCCGATCTAGTCCTAGGTAAACCATCGATGAAATCCATCGAGACTTGCTCCCATTTCCATTCAGGAATTTCTAATGGTTGCAACAACCCACTAGGCTTCTTCTGCTCGGCTTTAACTAGCTGACAATTCATGCATTTGGATATAAACTTCCCAACGTCTCTTTTCATCCCTTCCCAGTAGTAAGTTTGTCTCATGTCTCGATACATCTTATTACCACCGGGGTGTATAGTCAGTTTTGAGTGATGACATTCTCTAAGCACTTCATCTCTCAATCCATTGACATTGGGTACAACTAGCCTTCCATTCTTTCGAAGCCATCCATCTCGATCAAGCCCATACACATTCATCTCTTCCTCGATACCCATCTCTAGCTTGGAGATGATTTCTAATAGATTAGGATCATCCCTCTGACTGGAACCAATCCGCTCTATCAAAGTGGGTCTGACCGTCAAACTAGCTAGCATAACTGGATCCAACTCACACTTTGGTCTGAAATCAAACCCCGCGATATATTCCAGTTGCTTCCATTCAAGAAACATTGCCCCTAAGCTGGCATGTCTCCTACTCAAGGCATCGGCTACCGCATTACCCTTCCCAGGTGTATATGCGATATCAAAATCATACGAAGCCAAGAACTCTAACCATCTCTGTTGACGGAGATTCAGATCTTTCTGAGAGAAGAGATACTTTAACGATTTATGATCGGTAAACAACTCGAATCTTTCTCCTAAGAGATAGTGTCTCCACATCTTCAGCGCAAATACAATCGCTGCCAATTCCAAATCATGGGTAGGATACTTCTTCTCATGCGGCTTTAGCTGTCGACTAGCATAAGCTACAACCCTACCTCCTTGCATCAATACAGCACCCAGTCCGGTACCACAAGCATCTGTGTATACCGTCATCTCTTCATTCCCTTTAGGAATGACTAACACTGGCGCACGCGTCAACCTCTCTTTTAGACTCTTGAAGGCATCCTCACACACTCCGTCCCAGACGAAGGACTGATTCTTCTTAGTCAACTGAGTCAACGGTGCTGCTATCTTGGAGAAGTCCTGGATAAACTTACGATAATATCCAGCTAATCCCAAGAAACTTCTTACATCTGTAGCATTCTTGGGCGTAGGCCAATCCTGTACCGTAGCCACCTTCGCAGGGTCTACGGCAATACCACACTCTAAAACAACATGACCCAAGAATCTTACTTCCCTTCTCCAAAAATGACACTTAGAGAATTTCGCTTTCAATTGGTGTTTCCTCAACACCTCCATCACTATCCTTAAGTGCCCCTTGTGTTCCTCCTCTGTCCTTGAATAAACAAGGATATCATCCACGAACACAAGAACAAACTTATTCAACTGATCTCTGAATACTCGATTCATAAGATCCACAAAATAGGCTGGTGCATTGGTCAATCCAAATGGCATAACCAACCACTCATAAAATCCAGACGACGTCCTAAATGCCGTTTTCGGAACACTCTCATCTGCTACCCGAAGCTGATGAAATCCTGTCGCGAGGTCCAACTGGGAGAACACTCTTGCTCCTTCCAGCTGATCAAACAAATCATCTATCCGCGGTAGAGGATACTTATTCTTCCTCGTCAACTTATTCAACTCGCGATAGTCCACACACAAGCGAAGGGAACCATCTGCCTTAGTGGCAAATACAACTGGTGCTCCCCACTCGGAGACACTCCTTCTAATCAATCCCTTCTTCAAAAGATTGCTGACTTGCACCCCGAGCTCTCGCTGCTCCCTTGGTGCCATACGGCGAAGTGGCATCACTATTACACTATAGGTCTGGCATCTTTCACTAAATCAATACGGAACTCAATCTCTCAGTGTGGTGGAAGCCCGGTCACCTCCTCGAAGATGTCCGGATACTGGCCAACCACGGGCACATTTGACAACTCATCCTGCGGGATGTCGAGGGAATTTACAAAACTAGCCATAACCCCATCACTAGGTAGACTACCAAACACTACCCTCCGCCCATCATCCGCCCTCACTGTCACCAAAAAGCCCTCACAGTCTACCACCACCCCGTATCTTTGGAGCCAATCGACTCCCAATATAATGCCATACCCAGTAAAGCCCAAAACAAAGCAATCACATACAAACATACATCCATGTCTCGATAAGACCAAATTCCTGCAAATCATACTAAGGCTAGTCGAACCACCAATCGGGTTCGTCACTATCAATGGTCTATCGACTATCTCGGGTTCCAGTCCCAACCTATCTACCAGGTCACTAGATATGAAGGAACGGGAAGCCCCAGTATCAAACAAAACTCGAACTGGTATATCATAAATAGAAAGCATACCTTGAATAACAACATTCTTTCCTTTCTCCGCCGCAGTTGGGGCATTCGACGAAGAAGGAATAGCATCAAGAGCATATGCTTTCACAATCTGCTTCTCCTTAAGAGGTTGCGGACACTTGTCCTTCTGATGTCCCACTTGACCACAGTTGTAGCACTTCCTTTCCGCTGGCTTGGCCCGACATTCCTTAGCATAATGGCCCTTCTTTCCACAGCTGAAGCACTCAACATCCTTCTTGCTCTTTTTCTGGCCACCTTTAGATTGGTCCTGCTTCCTCTTATTCTGAGAGCTATTCTTGCCTCCACCGCCTGCTTGCGGCTTTGGCCCTTCTGCAGATGCAGCCTCGGTCTTTGACTTAGGGTAAAGACTCTCTGATCTCAAAGCTTTCCCCACAATCGATTCAAAAGTCTCATCGATGTGGTTGATAAGCCTTTCCCCCAAGTACCCATCCAAACCAGTAATGAACTTCTCATTCTTCTTCTCAGGAGTATCGATAAGAGACAGTCCATACTTCGACAAAGTGTCGAACTCAGCAATATAATCAGAAACTGCCCTCCCATTCTGCTTCAGTTCCAAGAACCTCTTGAACAACACCGACTTCTGGGCAGCCGGAATGAACTTCTCGCTAAAGCGAGCCTTGAACTGAACCCAAGTAACTTGGTCCTCTGGAGTAGCTGTTCTGATAGCATTCCACCAATTCATCGCTCGCCCTTGCAGCTGACGAGACGCTAGCCTTCTCTTCATCGCATCCTCAAGACCCAAGTCATCAAAGATACGATCACAGCTATCCATCCAATCTTGAACATCCGTGGCCGACTCTGTTCCGTGGAACGGCTTCCCACCAAGATTAGTGTAATCCTTGCACAACTTGGCGAAATCGACCCTAGGCGCCTGCACTACTGGACCAACACCAGCTCCGGGATTAGGAACTGCCCCTTGCACTTCTCTAAGCATGTCTCTCATGAGGTCGGTAAACATCGCCCTCATGTCAGCGGCATTCCCATTATTGGCCCCTCTACCAGTACCTCTCACATATCGGCTCATCGTCAATCTGTAAAAGGAAAACGATTAACGACCCCATAGTGGTACTAGTGCAGTGCAACTTCATTCTTATACTACTAATAGTATATATATATACATAGCTTTTGAAAACCAAAGTAATCACAAATACGCGCTCTCATATACGTACTATCTCTCCCTAGTGTCTTTCCCTAGGTTAACTACGCAACCTAGAGCTCTGATACCAAGTGTGACGGCCCGCCCCGCAGTAACCGACATTCACTCCAAAAGTGCGCTGTACACATGTCCAGTTAGCACGGAACGGGTCGCCAGAAGGAAAAAGAAAGAAGGGAATGAACATACAAAGAACCTGTAGAATGTCTCACAGCGCATAGAGCAAAATATAATAGTAACATACTTGACATAAAACAGGAGAGACAGTGCATAAGCTGAAAATCAGAACTAAACATCATAGCAGCGGAAATTCAGAATACAGCTTATTACGACTTTCAAACTGTCTCAAAGCAAAAGTAAGATAAATGAGGTACACTACTAATGCCCAAGTAGCGACCACCAACGACACAGGGAGAATGTGTATATATATAATACGTGGAAGCCTCCTGCCCGCCTCCGAATCAGCTACTCGCACATCACCAGCTAACCTGTCTCTAGTCTGCTCGTGTGAGCACCCAGAGTAATAAGAGGAGACATAAAACTCTGGGTCAGACATAAAGCCTGGTATGAGCGATAAGCATCTAAAGTGGACAATAACAGGTAGACTAAAACATACCTGAACCTGGACCTGCAACCAAGGAGTTAGCACTACATACTGTACAACCCTCTAAGGTATCATATCAATCAATATAAAGATACGGAGGTGGGGGAGGTGTGCATGTCATAATGATGGAAAACAATCAAGCATAGCATCCATCCTCACATCTCTCACTCAGTGCGTAAAGTATACGATATTCACCACTTCGATCACCCAACATACCTTGCTATGATCACTTTGCCCCATGAAGTCACAAGAACCCCACTGCACTGGCTCATAGCCTTACTAATCCTTACTATGTCCACTTGCCCCATGGAGTTATTCACCCCATCTGCGCTGGCTCATAGTCTTACTAATCCTTACTATGTCCACTTGCCCCATGGAGTTATTCACCCCATCTGCGCTGGCTCATAGTCTTACTACGCATCACCTTGCCCCTCAGGTCATAATGACCCTACTGCACTGATAACGTAGTCTTGCTACCATCACTTTGCCCCTCAGGTCATAATAACCCTACTGCACTGATAAGTAGCCCATCATTCTTAGTGGTGAATCGAAGTTATGAACGTCGACAACTCCTTAGCACGCGTCCCGCAGCAAAGTCCAACCATGAAGTGAACTCGTTGGTTCCCAACTGGTCCCGGGATCCTGAGCTCTAACTTCCCCTATTGGACTACCTTTGCATCTCGGGTTATTGGTCAATACTGGGTCGGGTCAGGTTCTTCCTCAGGTCATCGGTTCGGGTCGGTGTTCTTTATCCATTCGGGTCGGGTCCCTCTTCTGATGCGGTTCGGGTCGGCATTCCTCTGGGTTCGAGTCAGCTGCTTCTTCTTCTTCGGGTCGGGTCGGTGCTTCCTTTTGGTTCGGGTCGGGTCCTTCTTGGTTCGTGCTTTCGACCCGTTTTCATGCTCCCCTTCGTATGCTCCTATCCGATCCGCTTTCTTGCTCCTGCTCTGATTCGTCTTTGTATTTCCGATCCGATCCGTCCTCTTCGATCCGATCCGTCTTCCTCTATCCGATCCGATCCCAGTTCAGCTAGCGTGGCCTTCCTTTTTGCCACTTTTCCAAGTGTTGGGTTCCGATCCGATCAGATTCTTTGCTCAGTTCCACATATCCGATCCGAGCCCCCTTATCCGATCCGAACCCTGCACTGTTTTCTGAAACTGTTCCAGCAAGGGTTTACGCCATTCGACGACGTTTTCAACCATTCTAACTATTGAAATCAATCACAAAGCATTTCATACAGTCATAGCAACATGCATAATCAACCACAAACATCATTCACATCAATATCATAGGTCAAAATGGATCAAACATACCCAAAATCTCATATTTCCCCTTAAGCATGTTTAGGTGAAACTAATTATAGGATTAGCAAAACTTAACCAAATTAACCCAAATTCATATCAGAGGTCTAAAACATCATTTAGGAATTTATGAATATTTTTCCCGAATTTTATCATGCTTAAATTCGCTAATTAGCACTAATCACCCCTAATTAGCCATAATTAGTGTAAAACTATGCAAATCACTCACCTTAGCCACAAAACAAACTAAGATCTGAAATAATGCTCTGATTTGATGCGAATCCCAATGCTAACAGCAGCTCCAAGGTTGATTAGGTGAAGATCTTCTTTGATTAGGGGTTGCTAAGCCAAATCCTTGACCAAAAGATGATTTGGAGGTGATCTAGAGGTTGGAGGCCATTTTTAGGGATCCTTGGTGATAAGTGGAGGCTAGAAAACTGAAATGGAATGATTCTCCATCTCATTTCAGCCCTCCCATAACCCTAATCCCGAAATGGGTTATGGGCCTACTCACTAATCACCCGATTTGGCCCGGTTAAGCAGTTTTTCACCCTCCAAACCTTGTTTCAGCCATATCTCCCAAACGGTAAGTCCGTTTGGCTAATGTGACCACTCTACGGAAAGAGAAACCATCAAACGAATCAAATGGAAGTGGTTTCAGGTCAAAATTCCTTACCAATCAAAAGTTATGGCCAAAACAGTATCAACTAGGGGCAAAATGGTCATTTAAAAATCGACAAAAATCATAAGCATGGGAAATGACTCTAATAGATGTTTCCCAAAGTTACATGACCATACGACTTAACATGGGAAAGAAATAAATATTCTACGACCCTATGATGTGTAGAATACGGGTCGTTACAGATATTCTCAATTAACTTTAATGTTTCGTCCATTTTTCTAGCTCATCCAAATATGCCAACCAAGCATGCATAAGGCTCAGATCCTGGTTTAATTCCATAGCCCCTTTCCCTAAGCCGAAAGTTTGTTTCATCATCATCTACGAAGCCACCCCAGCTACAAGCATTTAACACAACAAGAATTGTCAGGCCAGTTAGAACTTATCGACCACTCAAAGCTAGCTCTTTAAACAGTTTAATTATTTCTTTGCCCTGTCCATGTTGCTCAATTCCTGCTGTCATAGCATTCGAAGAAACCATATTTTTATCTTTCATAGCATCAAATATTCTCTCCTGACCTCTCCTATGCTTCCACATTTTGCATACATGTCAATCAACAAAGTTGATACTAATACGTTAGCCTCAATTTTCTGTTTATCGATAATCTCAAGTACCCATCTCCCCAGTGTAAGTTCATCTAACCGCGCATAAGCTGATAATATGCTTGCTGCAGTAACTGTTATCATAGAATTCCAAGGCACTATGCTTTTATCGTTCATTCTATCAAAGACCTTGTGTGCAAATTCTATATATCCTTCTTTTGTTGGTAAATCTCCAATGTCATCACCATGTTCAGCAACAACCGCATGTGATGTATCTGTCAACATGTTAAGAACAACTTTTCTCTCAAGATACTCAACTGACATTAGATTCAAGAATTTGCATAAACACACTTCATCTTCTTGCAGCCATTATATAGCTATCGGACAAACACCATAGAATATATCATGCACAATATTAGCTTCACAAAAACATCCAATAGGCTTTTGTATTTCACTGGTTAATTTAGAATTTCAATACACTGCCATCAGATCAACAATAAACTGAATTGCATTTTATTTTACCATAGCCGAAAGCGATTGATTGCCTGCCACTGCCTCAAGATCCATTATTCTTACTGTTTTAAAGCCTGCAGGAACAATGACATCGCCGGGGAATAATAAATGCAATACTTTATCCATCTGCCAGTAGCTGGAGTACAAGGTTAAACCGCATCGCAGGAGCTTGTTTATGGGTTTTCTAGGACAAGAGTATATTTCTATGCAATCTCTCGGACACTTGTTTCTTGAATTATTGGAAAAATCCAAACTTGAGGTAGGCCTTCTTGGTAAACAACCTTTTTCTTCAGCAATTCATTCTTGGACTTCATCAAAGAATCTTCATCAAGTGATGTTGGCACTTCCATGGATATTGAGTCAGTATATTGTTGAATCGCTGTCATCTGAAGGCTTTTTGTTGAAAACCTCCGATGTGGTGGTATGTACGGAGCCCTCTTGATTACAAATTCTTCTTGGGTTTTCAAAGGATGCTTTTGCACCAGTGGATCAAGAATTTTATTAGGATCATTCTTCTCAATAATGCTAGCCATAGGAAACCGATAAGTGTTTGCAGGTGCAGGAGCAACCTTGCTTCCATTAAATACAAGTTCCTTTTCCTCTTCTTGCTTCCATTTCAACACCTCCAGACCTATAAGCAAGGATTCACCGGATCCTGGTTTGTTCTTTATAGTTGCTACCATTTTTAGGGTCTTTCCAGGTAAGCTCGACATGGCTACTCCAATGATAGGCAAGTTGCTTGTTAGCTTGGATCTCGAAACTGAATCCATCTTCACTGTTGTCTGATATTTTGCTGATTCTGGCGATCTTGATGGAGTTGTTATTGAATTTGCAGGTGGGTTCTCATTTTAGTGGAATTCCTAATGGAGGACCTATGAAAAGAAGGGATGTAAGGTTGTCTTCTTGAAGGGCAGGGTGGTTCTTGTAGGCATACAAGAGATGATTGAAGGGCAGCAAAAGTTTTATTCTCAACTTGAGAGGAATCTTGGACATAAGATGAAGTATACCCTACAACAACCCTTGTAGAACTCTTCGAAAAATCAACAGTATTTGAGTTCTCTACTATTTCATCTAAGATCACAACAAAGAATCCAAGTTCATTGAGATATGAATCATAACCTTTGGGATATTCGTTTGTTAGCTTGATAAAAAAAGTTCCAAATTCTATAAGAAAGCTTAACGATCTTCCCTTTTTCAAAATGTGAAAGAAAATTTGATGATATGATGTTTGAAGAGAGAAGATAATATCACCAATCTTCTTGTTGACAGTTTGGATAGACATCATTATAATGCATAACTTCATTGATTCATACACCTTGACTAAATGCTCTAACCAAGTTATTATCTCCAACGATGATTCTTGAACTGAACTAGGACCTTTTGATAGATGAGGGTCAGAAATTTGCTCATCTTGAGACTTCGATAACAATGTGTTATGCCCAGATTTTATTGGTTTGCTGCGTGTGATCATGGTAGCCATTTATGATGCTTGCAGTAATTAAATTTGAAGACAATAGGATGCAGTGGAACAAAGTGATGAATAAGATAAGTGACAGTAAACAATACACAGAGAAGGTAAGTTCTTGATTTTTATTAGGAAATTGTTGACAGGAAATAGAAAGTTTATGAGATTCAACACACTCTTACACGATGGCAGTCATGTCTATATATATACAAGAGTAACATACTGAGCCTTGAAAATGAATCCTAGTTAAAAAACATAACATCCTGGTTACTCATGTGCACAGCCTTGCACAAGTGTTCAATGAAATATTCTGGTACTAACATTGCTAACACAAATATCATAAAATGTAGAAAAACCAGAATATGTATATATAAAAATACGAAAAGAATAAGCAAATAATACACTAGAAACTGTAACAAGGCTGATGCCGCAGAATGCCATGTCCTGGTGGGGAACAGTTGTGGATGGAGATCTGGGAGAGGGTGGCCAGAAGGGCATCGACGAGGTCGTAGAAGTCGAGGCGCTGCATAGAAGCTGGTTTGGCAATAGAAGGAGATACGGGAGGAGCAACCAATGTGGGCTCGGATGCAATCATACAAAGGGAAAGATGGGTCGAAAAAGATTTATGGTTGTGGGTGGGGAGGCAGAAATCGCCGTTCTCCTGGGCGTGGTTACGGGAAGTGAAATGGATGGCCTGACAGAAGGTGAATCGATAATTCTTCGCAAGGATTTTGGTATTTCCTGAGAAAATGAGAGTGGCGTGACCATTGAGAGGAAGAATTTAAGGAATATAGTGTGAATTGAGGCTGTGAGATTGGTGTAAACATTGTGATTGAGTAATTGGAATAAAGCGGGAAGTGAAACATGAAAGCGGGAAAAATTCACTGCAGCTGAAAAATTGGGAACGAAATAAGCAGAAATGAAATGATTAGTGATGGATTAATTTTTGCATTCTGTATGGTGCGGTGGATTTAAGGGTAGGAAAAATGTAGAGAGTAGACAGAAAAATGAAAATTTTCAGTAAACTGTGGTGATACAAGGCAAATTAATGCCTTACCATTTCATCAGGAACATTAATGTTAACTTTTTTCTTTGAATTTAAAAAACTTTCATAATTTTTTTTGAATATGTTTATGTTTATTGTAAAAAAAGTTTAAAAATTTAAAACAATAAAAAATAAAGAAAATTAATAATCATAATTATTGAATATCAAATACAAAATATTATTTATTAGTCATTTATAATTGCTAATATTGTTTATTAAATATTAAATATTTTAAATATTAAATATTACCTAATTAATTAATATTAAATATCAATTACTTATTAAGTATTAAATAATAATTATTAATTACTAATTAAATTTTGAACGTAAATTACTAATATCAATAACCAAATATTAAATATTAATTACTTAATATCCAATATTAATCACTAACTAATAACAGAATTTAAAACATTAATTAAATAATAAATATTAATTACTAGTATTCAATGGTTGATTATTTATAAACTATTAATTATTCATTACTTATAACTTATTAATTACTAAATATTAAATGCTACTTTTTAGTTATTAGTATTGATTATTGGTTCTTAATTATTACTTCTTAATTATTAATTATTCATTATTAAAAATTAATTATTATTTAATAATTATCAATTACTTAATAAACTAATAATTATTATTTATTAGTCTAATGTTATTTATTATATTAAATAAATATTTAATATTAATCATTAATTAATTATAGTTGCTAATGTTTCAATTTAATGAGAGGTATCATTTTTGAACAATTCTATTTTTTACTGTATTTTTTCTAACTTTTATAAAACAATTACATTATTGATTTATCATTTAATATTAAATTAAGTATTGAATTTAATATTTAGTAATAATTTATAATTTATGTCAACTTAAATATAAATTATGAAAACTTCAAAAGTTTATATTTATTTTAGAAAATATGAAAGTTTTAATTATTTAAATTAATACGTAAAATTTATTCAAGATGATTTCAAATTTTCAAATTTTTTGAAATATATATAATTATCAACAATAATTATAAAATATAAGTATCAACTATAATTATAAAATATAAGTATCAACTATAATTATAAAATATAAGTATCAACTATAATTATCAACTATAATTATTAAATACAATTATTTAAATCTAATTATTGAATACTATGTATCATTTCATAAGTACCAAATTTTATTATTAAATATTATAATAAACTAATATTTTCATTATTTTAGGGAAATGATTGTAAAAGAACAATTTAAAATTTTGGGATTTAGCTTAAAATATACTGGCATACTGACTGAAATTTGTGATGTAAGAGAGGACTTAATAAAGAATATAGTCATTACATTGGTTATGAGCAAAGATTATTTTGTTAATTCTAAATAAATAATGATTATAAGTTATTTATTATAGAACGTAAATTATTTTTTATTATTACTTATAAATCATTAATTAGAACAAATTAATTATTAATTATTGAACATGTTAATAATTATTAAAAAATTAACACTAAAGTATATCTTAGAAAAATAATATAAACATCTTTTGCAAATCCGTTGGAATTCTATTGCAAAATAGCTTCGATAAATATTTGTTGGTATTCTGCCTGGATTTGCAGTGGAAAATAGCGGTAGAAATTTTCTGTCGTTAATGTGACGTAATTTGCAATGGTTTAGTAAGGGATGGCAGAAGACAACGGTAATAAATAAAAGTTGAAAAAAAAACTATCCCTTGCAGATCACATGGAAATTCGTCTCAAATTAGCGACGGAAATTTCTACTTTTAAATATATGACACTAAATCACTGTTTTCTTGTAGTGAATTGAATATTTAATGTGTGAATTCACCATTCGTTATCGTATGAAATATATGGGGTAGAGGTCGTTCGAATAGCGTAGTTCATAGGTGGTGAGCTAACCTTAAACGAGTGGCATCGTATCTGGGACATTATCATTGACCCGTCTACTCGAAATAGGCAGTATGAATTCAGTAATATGGAGGTAAAATGTATTACTAATGGAATTATGGATTATATTTAATCTTGAATCCTAAACTAAAACTCCTGATAAAATACACTATAAACAGCGACGACCCAAGCCACTTATAGAAGATCCTAGCAAGAGAAGGAAATAACCATGCTTTGTCAGCAAGTGACTGAGTTTAAGGATTGACGGAAGAGCGGACTCACTACCATGATTAATGAGAGGATCGCCACATGTCTACCTGGGTGTGGGAGGATGCATGGGGATGAGGATGAGTTAAAAGATAGGAAGGATGATGATGCCGACAAATAATGAGCTAGGTACTTGTCTTTTTGTCATTTTATTTTTTGTAAACATAAACATATGTTGTTGGTATGGTGATTTTTTTGTTAATTTGAGCGAAAGCGTATTTGATAAGGATCCAGTATTGTCTATTTAGATACCAATGGAACTCAATACAAAAGGACAAGAATCAATTATACAGCCTCATACAAGTAATAGCAGAAATAAGAGACACAGAAGATTTAACGTGGTTCAGATTGAATTTTCTACGTCCACGGAGACCCAACAACTTCTTTTATTCATTCTTTAGATCAAGAGGGAGTATGATGAGAGAAGAATATAAAAACAGTCAATATATATTTCTAACCCTATTGTTTATACAGAAATAGGGATCTTATTGGCTTATTCACTAAAGAATGGGCAAATGCCTCCCTAGGTAAGGAACACTTTCCTGAAGATAAGCATGAAAAGTTTCTGGATTTCCTTGATTTGGTGTTAATGCAAATCTTGCATATTTACTTTAGTTTCCCGTATACATATATTTGATTGACTGCTCCAATCAAATAATATAACTTCTCATTTCATCCAAATTTTTTGCCACATATACCAAGATTTGATTGATTAATCAAATCAAATATCTCTCGCATATCTTTTCAATTTATTGCCCATAATTAATTAATTATAAGAATCAGTTAAAATCTTCTCTATAATTGGCATAGATTTAGATCGTCCAATTTTCACAGTTGGATGCTTTTTTGGTGCATGGAGAGTTTTTGGACAGCTATGAGTTATCGTGGATATTTGGTTTGGTAGGTGAATGGACTATATTAGTTTTTATGGTATATTCGTTATTTTGTGGTATATATGTTTGGTTTTTGAGATTTTTATGGATTTGTGTTGTAGAATTGAGCATATATATATATATATATATATATATATATATATATATATATCGTGGGATTATCGAATACGGGAACATGCTGTTAAGTTGAGTGTATATTTGTTGTGGAATGACTGCATGTGAATATAACATGTATTGTGTGGTTGTAAAAGATGGAAATTGAAATGTAGAAAAAATGTTTTAGTTTAGCGATGGCTTGCAGGTCCAAGCTTGTGTTGGTTAGCGACGGCTAGCGATGTATTATGTTTTCAAGCTAGTGACATCTAACGACGACCTATGTTTTCAGGTTTGTGATGACTAGCGATGACTAGTGACAGTCGTCAAGCATACCACAACTTGCCATGTGTCTTCTCTTACTGACACTAACTGTCGTTAATATGGCTACTGCACTTGTCGCTAAAGTCAACACTATTTTTTTGTTGGATTAAATAACGATGATTTTTAGTATCAGCTAACGATGGTTAAACCGTCGCTATCAGCAGCTTTTCTTGTAGTGTGTACACTAAAATTTGTTTGTGAACATGCATTTAAAGTGGACTTGATCAAAGTTAGTTTTTTTCCTTTTTCGGTCATCATATCTATACATTATGTGCTTGGTGTTAGACTATCGTCAATGGTAGTCATAACACTAAAATTGAATGGATAATAGAATTTTCAGTTTGGATCCTGTGAGAAAGCTGGGATGCAGACTCAGATAAAAAATTGAATATCAAATTAAATACATGTGAATACAAGGCTGGTTTAAATTTGTGTTATTAAGCATATAGTATTATCTACGTAATGGATGAAGAATCATGTAAGCATTATTAAGTCGACAATGATATCTGTCTAGAAAATGCCTTGATAAGTTAAAATTTAATAGAGATACTTATAAACTAGTATTTTTTGACCGCTTTGTTGGGCATTAAAATTTATGTTATTAAAAAAATATTGTAATGATTAAATATCAAAAATAAAAGAAAAATAAAGTATTGTAATTAATATTAAATAGTTATATATATATTATAATTTATGTGGTAACAATAATAAATTGTTCTGTTGTTCATCCAAAAATAATTTTATCATGGATATGTGTGCATTGCAAATGAGTGTTAAATTGGACCCTTGTTGCTCGATGAACTGGCACTTAGGTACACAATTAGTATAATTTTGTACTATTTCACATAAAAGTGTTAATATTTTATGAACTAACTTTGATAGCTCTTTTATTTAGGACTTACAACCGCAAAAACTTAATTTCAATGGTGAGTGGTATATATTCTTACGGTAACTCATACATACAATTTTGAAATTCTATAAAAATTGAATTAACGTGTAGTTTTCTCATTTTATAGTCAGTATTCACTACATGAATATAGAATAAATAAGTAACACATTGGTTATAATAGAAAGTGATAATTAACTTAAGAAAAAAACCATATTAAGTTTCGCAGATCTGAGATCGTTAACTGCGACATGACAGGTTATAAAAAAAAAGCATTTGATCAAGGCATTCCTAAAGTTAATCCTACATATGTCGGTCTTTTCTACATTATTCCACAACATTGCTCTTTCATGATCAATCTGCAAATGTGGAAGTACGCATTGTTACACTTGATGTTCTATTGTTCATATATTTTTAGAAGAGAATTTTATTCCAGTTGCATCTTCGAACCATGCCACAATTCAGACATTGTGCACCCATATTACTTTGCATTTCTTATCTTTTCATCTTATTATATGAAAATCTCAATAGTTCCACATTCCTTATTTTATGCTTAGATAAGAAGGTCGGTACCGCCTCCTTGCCCTATGAAATATTCTTAAATACACTTCAAATATAACATCATATTCTTGAAGAACCATCAGTATTCATTCAATCACTATAATCATTATAAACTTTAGAGATTTCTACAATATAATGAATAGAAAGTCTATCAAAAAATGTAGGTAATAAAGAAAAAGATTACAGTAATAATGCAAGATATGTTTGAACTTTAAGATAAGAATTTTCATTAATTCAAAAAAAAATGCATCATAATTTTCAAGTATAGCAATCAGACAATGAAGATATGTCTGATTCTATAATTTCATGTAGCCTTGTTGTAATGTTTTTTCTCTCTTAATTCGAAGGAAACAGGCACCACAATTTGGAACATTGTATAGTTTAGGTACAAATCATGTTGTCGCATATATTACCTCACGAAAGAATTTAACAACTTCTATTATGTACTTGCTTCTACTTCTTGAGGCATTTGTGTGGTCTTTTGAACAAAAAACAGTCCTCTATTATTTTTTATTCTTACCTCTTAAGGCAATGATTGTTCCATAATTTATATCTTAGCTATTATTTCTACAATTGCCACGTACTATAAGCTTCCCTTCTGGCCGACTTTATCAACTTCATCAACTATAGGTATTAACTTGCAGCAGCCTGAAACATAATATGATTACTTTCCATTATATTTGTTGACAATTTCAAAATGAGAGTGTGATGCAAAATATATGCAATGTACATATTTATCATACTTATTAGATAAAAATAAAAAACAATACCTACAAAATGAGACTAAAAATATAGTGAGTATTGATGGTGGCATACCTCTTATATGTGTTACGAAATATACCGGTTCCATCAGATCACATAAATTGTCATGTCCCCATTTAATCCAATCTTAATTACCTACATATCGAAAAATAAATTAAACACTTACAAAAGAAAGAACATGAACAATGAGACATGTAGTGATAATGAGTAAACGACAATGAAACCTTCCAAAGCTATATGCAAATAACTTAAATGGTCAGATGATTCATCATCTTAGACAAACTTAACAGTTTGCCGTCTAATAACAAAATAAATTATATCCAGCTAATCAATTAAATTTCTTATATTTGCAAATTGAATACTAATTTATTACGAATCTAAGATCACCACCGAAATACATAAGTAAAAAAATCCCTTATTTGTGCTAATTTCAAATAAATTAAAAAAATACCTATAATTTTCTCTTATTTGTACTAATTTCATATAAATGTTTTTTATCACTAGCTATATTAGGGTATTGACTTCTAAATTTGGAACTCTTGCTACTTGTAATCCAAAAATTTATCACCTAGCATATCAACACAAGAAAATAAAATTAAAAATGACACATAAACAAAATAAGACAAAATTGTAAAAGAATTCCAAATCATTTCCTAAGCAATACATATTTAATGTTCTTATGAATAAATCAATCATTATGTAAATTATACATAGTTAATTGACTTTTATAAGAAATTCAATCTTGCCATATGCATGAATATATATATATATAAATGTTAGTAGTGTAGAAATTTAAAAAGCAACTTCTTATTATATAAAAAAAAATTTAAAAATAATATATATACCATATAAGCCAAACACATAAAATAAAACCATTAAACGGAAATAGAAAGCGCAAGAAAATAACAGTAATAAGTAAATTGTCAGCGTACATTACGAATAAATTGAATCCAGATATATGTTAAGATATAGCTAATAAAAATCCATTGCAACATCTAAGGCTATTAGAAAAATCATATTGCAAGTAGTATTTCCTTTATGGAAAAAGTTAATCGTAAGGTAACCTAGACAAAATTAATTGATTTGCTTTTAAAATCTCATCATGACACACATACATCTATAAATTAAAAAAAATACCATTGCAAAAAATAAGATTCATTCCCTTATGGAAATATGGTCAAAAACTTGCTTGTCTATTCTACAATTGAAAAATTAAAAATTAAATAACAAAAATAGATTTCAACCGTGCAAACTAATAGATATGTTTTTAATATAATTTCGATCATGAATTTGGAAAATTTTCAACTATGGTAGTAATATAATATATTATTCAAATCATACACCATGCCTTAGACAATTCCATTTGAATCCTTGTTGCTATAATAAGAATTAAAATATTCACCTAATATGGTAAATAAATAAATTATTACGGATATAAAAGAAACCAACCATACTTAGTTCGTTTATAAAAAGGCAGTTTATTTTTTTGGTGTATATGTGATGGAATAGAAATATAGATTATCTTATCCAGTAAAGTATAAATCTGCTACGAAAAAATTTAATGATTGAAAAGCAGTGGGCCAAACAATATGTTTAGAATTATTTTCCATCCAAATTACCCAAATAAATTTGCATATTGGTCAATTGATTTTGATAATACGCAGCTTTAGCAATTCGAAATCAACTACATGATTTAATTCTTCTAATACGCTATTTGTACGAATGTCACCTAAAAAGGAAGATAGAAAGTCAAGATAATAAAATGGCAGGTATTTATTTAGAGATAAAATGAAATGAAGAATGTCATGGTAATCAATAAGCAAATTGAGGATGTTAGTTGCTTTCCATAATTAGTCATTTGTATTTCTTCTATCCCTAATTAAAAAGTATAATCAACCAAATATCCTTGATCAAAGTGAAGGAAATTAAATTCTTGGTTATATGACATGATTACATGATAAAATTTTAAAGATATAACTTCATACATGTTATCTTACATGATAAAATTTTGAAGATATAACTTCATACATGTTATCTAACATCACAGAAAGCAATAAAAGTTAACATTTAGTAAGGTGTGTCAATATCATAGATTATAATCTATTGCTAGAATACAATAGTAAAAGGAAATGGAATGTGGAAAGGATCAAATAATTGAATGTTTATACGATCATATTATTTATGAAAGGTTGCATGCAAAATTTTAAAGAAATAATTATACACAATCAAAAGTAGCGAGTATTATGTGATATCTAAAAAGTGTGGGGCAATTTCGATATTTCAAGGTTGGACCAAAAGCAAGATTAGTGGGAATTACTATATAGATAGAAGATAGATAGATATGCCTATAATAATTTTGGTTTAAAGCATGCTTGCCTATATATATGTCTGTCATAATTTTAGGTGCAAACTTATTTACTTAATGCATAGTTTACAATACTAATAATACTTGAACATCAAGCTCAGTTCTTGGTCTTAAACATCTAAGGCGCAAACAAAACAAGCTTAACCACGGTGACATTCTTGCATCCTCACACATCATACACGATGTAGGTTTGTGGGTGTGGCCAGTACATATACTATGCGTCCAAAGGCTTCCGAGCTTCCTTCTTTTCCACCGGTTTCTTCTCTTTCTTCTTCTCTTCATAGCTCACCAAATAGGCTGAATCCATGTTCTTCTTGCTTCCTATTTTCTTCCATATCTTTATCAAGAGGTTGACCGGGTCTATCCCATCTCCTTCTACCTCAATGGTATCTCCTTTCATCCTCAAAGAACTCATGCCTGTATTAACATTGTAACATCTTAGAAAATGCATCAATCATAAAGGATTGTTATGTACTACGACTAATCTTTGATCAACTTTTGAGTGATTAACCACCTTCTTGCCTAGCTACAATTTCAACTGCCTTCTGTTTTAGGTCTGGACACGTCTTGAACACAAGCTTCTGCCATATGGAACATATAAATAACATGAATGATTAATCAGCTCAAGATTTTAATTGAAATACTATGGTTGAAATTAGTATAGCATTGTTGAATCTGCAACCTTAACCATGGTTAAAAGAAAATTAGTATAGCATTATTGTACCTGTGACCTTGTCTTGAGTTTAATCGTGCAGGACCCCATTGGTCCGCCGTTACTTATTCAAGTGGTCTAGTGTATACAGTTTCAGATATGCCGAATGGCAATTTGTGGCTCTTGCCAAGTTGACAATGTGTGCAAACAGTAGACACAGGTAAATTTTTATAAGGAATTTTATTATCATTTAATATCTTCTTTACAATGTCGTAACTAGGATGCCCCAGTCTGAAATGCCATACATCTAAAACAATGCTAATATTGCTACTATCAGTACTGTCATGAATATTATCATCACTATCATTATTAAACTGTATATTAACATTGCAGCACCATGTATTTTTATCATTTTCCTTTCCTGACAGCATGTTGCTGAATTTGTATAGCCCATTGTCCAACCTACCCTGTAATAATATATCCTTGTTTAGCAAGTCTCTAATTAGGCAATATTTGGGGTGAAACTCAAAATATACCTTATTTTCATTTGTGAATTGAGATATGCTGATAAGATTTTTCTTAACATTGAGAACTCTAAGTAAATTATTGAGGTAGAGTTTTCTTTTTCCATTGACATAACCAGTCCTAATATGAGATATATTCATGGTTTCACCGTTACAAGTATGAATGACTTGCATACATGAGTAGTTCTTGTTCCCAAAATTTAAGTTTTGTAGATTATTCGTGATGTGATTAGTCGCTCCAGAATCTGGTAACCAGTCCTCAGTGTTGATATCCTTAATCTTGGTCAGATCATCGCTGCTTGGACTCTGTCCAGCGGTGCTCTCAGTGTTGTTTCTGCGTTGTTGACTTGATTGAGCCATATTAACATTGGGTCCTTTTTGGTTGAACCGGTTCTACTGCTCATTATTCACATCGGAATTGAACTGAAATAGCATCTGTTTCAGTGTGTCCAGGTTTCTCACATATCTGACATTTTACTCTATTTGTATTGTTGAATCTGCCTCGTCCGCGACCCCTCGTATTTGGATTACCTCTCTGCCCCTGGTTGTATCCTCTACCCAAACCAGGTACATTTCTTGACTGATTATTGTTCCATGAATTTGATGCAAAATTGATACTGTAATCGTTTTGTACTGCCTTTCTTTGTTTAACGCGGCCTTCATGAGCCAATAGAGCAGAATACACGAATTGTATGTCTGGTAAATTGGGTTGAGTTCTAGGTAGGTTACCAATGACTCATACTCTTCGTCAAGCCCATTAGTTAGGGTAAGAACTTGTTCGCTTTCTGATATTCGATGCCCCACAGAGTTAAGTTTGTCACACAAGTTTTCAATCTTTGAAACATACTCTCTCATGCTCATATCACCTTTTCTTGCATTATGCAACTCTCTTATGTAATGCATTATCCTAGCCGATGACCGAGAGTTAAAAATTTGTTGTATGGTTGACCAAATTTCATATGATGAGTTGCACCCTATTACCTGTGACAACAGATACGCACTGATCGACGATAACAACCAAGATGATAGTAAGTTGTCTTGTTTTTGATGACGTACAAATTCTGGGTTACTAACGGTGTTTCCTTCTTGATCCAGGATCATTGCAGGCAGTACAGGTTTGGTTCCTTTGATATAATCTTGAAGGTCATGACCTTCCAAGGCTGTTTCAACTTGGAACTTCCACAAAAGGTAGTTGTCTTCATCGAGAGGTATAGTTATAATCTGTGTTTTCGATCTAATAAGGGTCTGAGAGGATGTTATTGACTCGATAGTGCTGTTTCTTGATGTTGCACATGACGAATCGTTGTTGCCGCCTGCCATTATTCTGAACTATTCGCAAGACAGTATTGGAAGAGTGGGAGAATGGTGTATGGCATGGCCACTGCATAAGTGGTGGCAATCTGCACTGTATTAGCCGTGGGTTTAAAGAATGATTGCTATGGCGATTCTTGTATCTTCTTTAAGATGCAAGAATCTGGTTATCGAAAAGTGGGATGCCAAATGATGAGATGAACCGTCTCTGATGGCCAAGAAACAGCTGCAGCCGGTGGGGATCTTGATTCCGACCAAGGTACAGCACTGTTTCAAATAAGAACACAGATCGCATGATCAGAGAAGGGATGATCTCCGATGATGATACCTTTCTGAGGAGACTTACACAGTATTCCTTCTTCGAAAACGAGAAAGATGATCTGAAGAATGCCGTTAGGCAACTATGGCTCCGATACCATATAAAACTTGTGTAAAGAAACTATAATGATTCCTTTTATTCAATACTGAACTTGTTTTTTATTGTACAAGAATTTTTTTCTGTAATAACAGAGTGAAATAAGTAGAGATAAAATGTACAAGTAGAAGCCTTATATAGGCAGGGAAATGAAATGCGATGGGTTGCAATTGCAGGCCCATATGAACCGTATGACATGGATCCCATATACATTTGTTTTGCCGTGTATGTTAATATTAGGATGTTAACACAAAGCCTGACACACAAAAAACAATTTATTTCATTAATGATAGGAAAAAGGATTATACCCACATCAAAACAGCGCTAGAAGTTCACATACGTCCGCGAGGGCGGAAGAAGATGGTCTCCGATGAAGGCAGCGTGCTCCGGGTGAACGGTCAAGGTGATAGAATTGAAAACCTTAAATAGTAGAGCATGCGTACTTTTGCCTAAAAACAGTGTCGGGCCTGAGCCAGCTGAGGCCCTAGGCCAAATCGCAAGAGAAAGTGAAAAAAGAGAAAGTGAAAAAAAAAAAAAAGTGAAAAAAGAAGGTGTTGGGAAAACAACTAAGGTCCCATGCAATCCCCAATAATTGGACCTCCAACTTTCATCATGAGGGACAAATCAGTCAACCACTTTGCCCCATCCACATCTAATATCGCTTTCCTAACGATATGTATATAACAATTAAACTCATCTATGAGGCCCTCTAAAACGACCCTAGGCGGCCGCCTGGGCTACCTATGCCCAGGTGCGGGCTTGTCTAAAAACAAGGGTTTAGCCTATTGCTCGTTCATACCATAATTTGAACCAAAATTAAAATTCAAATATTATTGTAATATATATAATATTAAGGGTGAATATGCTTAATGCAAAAAACATTATTGTAATTGCTGAGACATATGACGTCTACAAATAGAGCTCTCGTGTGTGTTGTAAACATATCCAAATTAAATGAATAAAAATGTCTTCACTCCTTTATTATTTTGTTCTGATTTTTGTTTTTTAACAAATATTATTTCGTATAAAAATTTCTTATTATGAATTCGAGTTCAAATTACATTTAGTTATATATTTTTCTCTCATATAAGTCATGGCCCATTATCGTGCATTTTTCAGATGGACTAGTCAATTCGAAGCAATAGACGTTGAATATTGCAAAACGAAAAATGACGTTTTAGTGAGAAAACAATCTAATATTTTTAGAAAGTAAACGTCTATATTTCAACAATATTTTATTTATGCAACAATTTATTTAAATTCAACTAAAATAACACAAACGGGGGAGTCTTGCGTATTTTTCTATAAAATTTATTCATCTGTTATGTCTAGTTTAAGGCATCTCAAATATTAAATTTCGTAATTTAATTCAGATTTTAAAATTTTAACGTTGGTTACGTTACGTCCGTTGTCGCTACTGTAAATCGGTCACATAAATCGATTAAACGAAGTGAGCGAAATTTGTCGTTTTCACTATAAAATTTACATGATCACTTTTATATAAAAATGTTATATTTAAAGAATCGATATTTCAACATTTAATAATGTGAAAATTAGGCACACGTCCCTAAAAACATACTTAATTAGGCTCACATCCTCCCCTTTAGAAACATCTAAATTTCATCCCTATTTTCAAATAGCCGCTCGTTTTTTTACACAATTGCCCTTTTTCACATAATTCACGCGTCATTTATGTATTTCGAAACAAATATCAGGGTTTTATTTTTTCCGTCATTTATGTATTTCGAAACACAATTTTCTGTAAACCTAAATCCATGGCGGCGGCTCAACCTAAATCTATGGCGGCGGCTCCAGCACCAAAAGCATGGCGGCGGTTCATTGTTAATCTCATCCAGGTTCTCTGTTTTACTCCTCTCTTTCGTTTTTTCCGTGTTTCAGTGCAATAATAGTTATTTGGTTGATTTTGGCATCTCGAAATTCTTCTTTTGAGTTGGTTATTTGAAAATTTGAATTAACATCAATTATTTGTTTGGTTGCAGATCCGAGTTTATGCAGATTCTGACACTTTCAATTCAATGGGTATTTTGTTTTGTTAACCGTCCGTGAAGTAATTTCTGTTGAAGTGATTCTGGGAGGTATTGCATCGATTCCAGTCAAGCGATTTGGGTTTCAATTTGCAACGAAGGAGAGATTATCGATCCAGGCAGATGGGCGCGACAACGAAGTGATTTCAGCGAAAGGTATTCTTCTAGTCTTCTTGGGTGGCTAGTAATTCAATCCTATTGTCAAAACATTTGGGTTTGCATGTGCTCAGAAAAGTTGAGTATAAGTATGCATATTTTATAGATATATACATACAAATATGCATATATTTTAAAAAATTGGATGTTTTCCGACAAATTCACGCATGAAATTATTGTCAGAACATTTGGGTTTGCATGTGATCAGAAAACTTGAGTATAAGTATGCATATATTCTTGATATATGCATACAAATATGCATATATTTTAAAGATCTATTTGGGTTTGCATGTGATCAGAAAAGTTGAGTATAAGTATGCATATATTCTTGATATATGCATACAAATATGCATATATTTTAAAGATCTATTTTCAACATTTCTGTTAAAAATTTGCCTACGAATATGCATATATTCTAAATATATGCATATCTGTATGCAACTTTTTACCAGACACGAAGAAAAACATATTGTTAGAACATTATTGTTATTTTGCTGAATTGTATGCATATAAATATGCAGATATTATTGTTATTTTGCTGAATTTTACGCATATATTTATATCAATCTAATTTGATCGATCATTCATTTAAAAAATTGCATGTTCCTGCGATTATTGGTGCATTAATGTTGTTGAAGCTTGGGAATGGTAGCTATTATATTCGTCTTTTTTTTTATAGTTCTGTTGCTATCGCTATTATAGCTCCTCCGAAAGGTACATGAATGCCTGGTCGACCATTTTCATCAAAGAATTAAATTCTGCAGGTGATTTTACAAGGAGTACTAGAAGTGGTTTGTGGAGTAAGCTGGGCCAGAACAAAAGAACTTGTTCTTCAAAAGACCATTAGTTCTGCTACATTACTTCTGTTACAATTGTTGTAAACTTTTACCATTTGTTGCAAACATTTATGTGATGTAATACAATCAATTCAGTATTTTGTTGTAAATTTGTTTTTACTTACCAGTCATTTTTTCAAGCTGAAATGTATGCAAATTTTTGTTATATCTGAATAAATGTATGCAGTTTTTTTGAACGTTCATTTGCCTCAATTGTACAAAAATTTTTGCATGTCTATACTGTAAGAAACAAGTAGTACCTGCAAAATATTAAACTGTAAATATGCTTATTACGAAACTACTACTGATCATTTTTGCATATAAGTGTGCAATTTTTTTGAATATTTGCATGATCTTCATTAAAATTATGACCAACGGCTTTTGAGTGTTCAACGCGGTTTAAAAAAAAAATTGAAAAGTTAAACAGCGATTTTTTTATTGATGGTTTTGCAGAATCATGGAAATAGTGTTTTGAGCGACATTAAAGGTATGTTTTGAATGATTAAATGATGACAAATCAAAGTTGGAAAGTTTTTTAATTGCGCAAAGGTAGAGTTGGAATGTTTTTAGTGGAATTTCAAAAATAGAGATGTATTTTATATTGTTTTTATCACCGGGTTTTTTTCCTATTTTGAAACTTAATAGGGACCTGTAAAAAACGCACCCTTTAATAATAACTAATTTGACGTGAGCTCAAAAACAATTATGTTTTGAATTAATGATCATCTAAACTTTATTATTCAACTTAAACATACATATTTTAAATATATATTCAGAATTTGAATACAAACATTCAAAATAAATTATACTTTGAAAATTTTAAGTTAAATATAAGTCAACAACCTCATTTAGAAATTGCTAACATTTCAGTTGTTACAGATCTGGTACTATTCGAATCGACTAACACACGCGTGTATGTAGTAGTCAAACTTGACGACCTCCTCACAAAAAGGTATAATTGAATGCCCAAAGAGCCTTATTAAGGATCTAAGAGTCAGGTGTGTAAATACTTGATTCTTTATCTATTATCCTGCAATTTGCTACTATTTATAACCACATGTACTTGCTTTAATTTTAGCAATTCACTTGTTAAACAATGCAACAACGTTTTCCAACAATATATATCCGTCGTAATTTTAGGTGCAAACTTATTTACTTAATGCATAGTTTACAATACTAATAATACTTGAACATCAAGCTCAGTTCTTGGTCTTAAACATCTAAGGCGCAAACAAAACAAGCTTAACCCCGGTGACATTCTTGCATCCTCAAACATCATACACGATGTAGGTTTGTGGGTGTGGCCAGCACATATACTGTGCGTCCAAAGGCTTCCGAGCTCCCTCCTTTTCCACTGGTTTCTTCTCTTCCTTCTTCTCTTCATAGCTCACCAAACAGGCCGAATGCATGTTCTTCTTGCTCCCCACTTTCTTCCTTATCTTTATCAAGAGGTTGACAGGGTCTATCCCATCTCCTTCCACCTCAATGGTATCTCCTTTCATGCTCAAAGAACTCATGCCTGCATGTATTAATATTGTAACATCTTAGCTACAAAATGCATCAATCATAAAGGATTGTTATGTACTACGACTAATCTTTGATCAACTTTTGAGTGATTAACCACCTTCTTGCCTAGCTACAATTTCAACTGCCTTCTGTTTTAGGTCTGGACACGTCTTGAATACAAGCTTCTGCCATATGGAACATACAAATAAAACATGAATGATTAATCAGCTCAAGAATTCAATTGAAATACTATGGTTGAAATTAGTATAGCATTGTTGAATCTGCAACCTTAACCATGGTTAAAAGAAAAAATTATTTTTGTTGCTTAGTTATTCTTTCTCCTCCTCTATTTTTTCTCTTTGGTGAATTCACTACATGCTAGTGGCATGAATGTTCTATATAAAGGCTTGAACCATGAATGAAATTTCAAGGAAAATAGGTTGAAAAGGACGCTATGGTTCGTGAAACACGAGTGTATATGTTGGAACCAAAACGCAATGGTCTAGTACATTCTCGCTGATTGCCATTGTCCACACAAAGGGTCCCATGCATGCAAACTTACGTAAACTATACAATCGAGGTGGCAAAACCGAGTAGGTATGTGCTTCAGCTTAGTTTACTCTGTTTTGTTTGCATGTGCTCATAATTCCAGAACGTTCATAGATAGTCTTAATCAGGAAGACTGCATTCATCTTTTTAGGCATAGTATTGAACTATTGATTCGATAAAAATGGGTCTCTGGTTGAAAATTAAAACAAAGATATATCGTAAACACATATTATTAGCTCGAAATTTGACAAAACATAAATCATTTTATTGTCGATTTTCTCTACATGATACAATTGACAGGTCATGAATGCTATTTTCTTCCTGCTGTCATTACAGGCTATGGGGCATCTATTCCATCTCCTTGTAAGACAATGTCCTCTCACCTGTGCCTATTTTAGCATTCTGAAGTGAAGAACTGTCAAAGTAAATTAAATGAAAAATATTCAATGTTTAGTACCATGATCAGGGATTTTAGTTGCTTTCTGTTTTTGGATTTGAACTTATTGTAGTGCAAAAAAACTTTTGCAATTAAGTCCAGTGTGCCTCGTGTGTCCATTCAATCACAGCTTCCTGATTTCCACCTTTTGCAATTAAGTCCTCGAAATAATTGGAGGACTTAAATGCAAAAGGTGGAAATCAGGGGGCTGTAATTGGGTGGGCACACCAGACACATAGAGGATGGGGACAGAACAATTCATCCCCACCAAATGCAATCCAACAATGTGAACAAAAGGAAAATCAGAGAACATAATTAAAGACTAAAGTTAGAAAAGTAAAAAGCACATGCACCGATGTAACAAGGTTCAGTGATGCCTATGCCATTAAACTTGACCTCTACTGTTTACTCACTTACATAACAATTGAATGTAAATCACTAACTACGGGTGTGTTTGGCGCAAGCAAAAAAGAACTATTTTAGCAGATTGTTTAAGCGGAGTATTGTAGTTAGCGTAGAATGTGTTTGACGCTGTAAGCGGACCATTTAAGCATAGTATTTTGGTGGACCATTTTAAATTTTAGTTTTAAATTTTAATTAATTTATATTTAAAACAGAATAATATCATTAAAATGGAAGATTATCATTAAAGTAAACTAATACAGTAAACCAAACAGAACATAGATATGTAGAAGTACAAAAGAAATTGAAAAAAATGGTAGAAATCCTATTTGTTGCCTCCTCCTTCGTTGATCAAATAGTATTTGTAGTCAACAAAAAGACGATCGGGATTTGTCTCAAACGCCAATCATGGTTTTGCATCATCATCGTTTAAGATGTTCAATATATCTGCCTTGTTGGGTTATGTAACTATATGTAAAGCTTCATTGAAACTATAATTAGCTCCGTCACTAAAACATTTAACGCGTGCTACAATATCCGCGTAACTTAAAGAATTCCCTGTTGATCGTACATTGTTTGTTGTTAGCGGAGTATTTGGTTCGGACTTTCCGTAGTGGTAGACTTTTGCATTTTTCTAGCGTGAATGTAATCGACGATGCTAGTCATCTTCTCGTCGATTTCACCACGACGCAAATATAAAAATATTCAGCAGCAGCTATAATACTCCTTGAAATTCATCAAAAAATTGTCAGCGTTATATTCCTTAAACGTACTTATACATAATAATAAATTATATATATATGCCAAACAACATGTTTCACTGCCGGAATATTTCGTTGTGAATGACCCAAAAAAAAAACATTTACAAAGCTCATGTTTATTCTCAATACAACTGTTTTGGGATTGTTGTATCTAAAGGTTGTATAGACATTGGACAACAATCACTGCAAAACCAGCCAATGTCAACCCTGATACGTAATAATAATTTAACACCGACAAACTAAAATAGCCAGCGTTTGTGTAACGACCCGGGGATTTTGCGATCTTGGATATCGGCATACAACACTATGTCGACTATTTAGGCATCGGAAACACCGGATAGTCCATGAAAGAAATTAGAGGGTGAGAATAGATAAGATAGAAACTTAGAATAGAAGAAGAAGAAGAACATACAACATCAGAGTAAACACGAATCTCACAGCGGACGAACAATATATAATAGATACATAACTTTGAAATAAAATCAGTATATGTATACAGTAACATTATCAAAATACAACACTTACAACACAGCGGAAATAACTATAGCTATATAATCCTGAAGCCTCCTGCTCCAAGCTCTCCAAATATCTGTAAAATCCTGACTACTTGACTGCCCGTACAAAATTGAGCACCCAAGAGTTTAGGGAAAACAAAACAAAATAAACTCCGGGTCAGTCATGGGACTGGTGTGAGTAAAAACAATTTAAAAACATTTTGAGCAATAAAACGATATCTCATAAGACCACGCCGTATAATGGAACGGGTTTTTCCCTTATGAGAATCCGAAACATTCGATTTAACTTTCAAAATCTTTTTGAAAGAAACGATAATCTTTATATCAAAACTCATTGATATTATAATAGTGTCTATCAACCACAATATAATAATCATCTTGCAGAACGCTTTCATCTCACATTCCACATATATAGTATACAATCAAAACCGCGAGCACTTATTGGGTAATGGATTTCCAACTATGACAAGGTATAGAACCACCTCCTGATAGTGTATCTCTAGAGAGGAATACATTGGGTTCAACAAGAACATCTTGCAACCCGGCCACACATGACCGACCACTCATTTCTCTTGAGTGTATCGAATGTATATCACCAACGGTAGGGATCAACAACCGTTTCCCGAATGGGACAACATCGAATAGATTAAAGAATGAAATGAATATCTCTAGATAGGTGATAATACACCCTACTTAGCAGCCAACCACTTAGCCATGCTGCCTGCTCGATTTTTGTCATTTCCCGGTTGTGAGGCTAGAGGCCACGCTTATCTCTGATAGATCACACATTTATTCACTTTGAATGTCACATCGTCATACCCGCCAAATCACAAATTGATTTCCCAAAAAATACAACGGGTATACAGTTAAGAGAAACGAATTCCTCTGCCACCAAACGTAAATATGTTTGAAGAGATCAACTTATGCGATCTATTGAATATATTCTGTCAGACATTCTTCCATACAGGTCGTCCTGGGACTGGACAAACCGAAGGTACTATTCTGTAAATAGGACAACCCTTGCATAACTTCGTCTTCAATTATCTTCATCATATTTGATTTGCAATGCTAACGCCCATACAGAGTGGTTTTCAGATAATGAATCTGATCCCGGTCTCTCCGTATTGACAACGGAAATGGTCAAAAACTTCGATAGTCGGTGATTTAACTATCAAAGAAAAACATGTGTACAAACAACGATATTATTTCCAGATGCAAATTATATCGATCAATCATCATTTAACATTTATCACTTTCGGTCATTTTTCATCTCCTGTTTCCATATATTCAGCATTTCCTATTTTCTAAATTTAGAAAATATACGTTATTATCATTGGGAAACATTTTCGTTTCTTCTTTTCTATATTAGAAAACATTTCTAGTTCTTATTTAGAAAACAATTCCAAAACTCCTACATTTGGATTTAAAAAGATGTTTAAATAAAACATCGCTATGCCAACTCAAAACATTATATTCATTAACTAAATTCACTTAACCAACCTTCACTATCGAACCTTAACCATTCTTTAGTTAAAAATGGAGTCAATCAAGTTGGGGTATAACTAACTCTCAGACCTTAACTGAACAACATTTCTAACATCGAAATAGACACAGTTCACCTTCTAAATCATTAACAAACTTCTTTACATAACTTTCTTTCGAATAAATCTATATTCGATAACTCTTTCCTTCGAATAAACTATATTCGATAATCTCTCTTCGAATAGCCTTATTTGATTAACTCTATTGGATTAACTCTATTTGATTAACCCTGATCGATTAACTCTATTGGATTAACTCTAATCAACTAACTCTTATCAATTAACTCCTATCAATTCCCTCCTTTCGAATAAATTATATTCGATTAACTCCTTTCGAGTAAACTATATTCGATTTACTCCATTCGAATAAACTATGTTCGATTTACTCCTTTCGAATAAACTATATTCGATTTACTCCCTTAACTCTATTCGAATAAACTATATTCGATAACTCCTTTTGAATAACTAATATTCGATAACTCCTTTCTCTCTATTCGAATAAACTATATTCGATTAACTCCTTCAACTCTATTCGAATAAACTATATTTGATAACTCCTTTAACTCTATTCGAATAACTATATTCGATAACTCCTTTCTCTCTATTCGAATAAACTATATTTGATTAACTACTTTAACTCTATTCGAATAAACTATATTCGATAACTCCTTTCGAATAAACTAATATTCGATAACTCCTCATCAAATAACTAATATTCGATTATCTCTCTTCGAATAACTCTATTCGATAACTCCTTTCAAATAACAAATATTCGATAACTCCTTTCGAATAACTAATATTCGATTAATCTCTCTTCGAATAACTAATATTCGATAACGTCTTTTCGAATAAACTATATTCGATTAATTCTCTTCTTCAGATAACTAATATTCGATAACTCTTTCTTGGAATAAACTATATTCGATTAATTCTCTTCTTCGAATAACTAATATTCGATAACTCTTTCTTCGAATAAACTATATTCGAATAACTCTAATCCACCTAACTCTAATTCAATTAACTCTATTCAATTAACTCAAATTCGATTAACTCTAATTGATTAACTCTAATTCCTTTTATAATCCTACTTACTTTCCAAATAAATATTCCTTTTATAATTTTATTTATTTAACAAATAAATATTTCCTTTTCAATTCTATTTGTAAATGTTTTACAAATATTCCCTTTTATAACTCTATTTATTTTCCCAATATATATTCCTTTATTTCTTATTCTATTTATTTAACAAATAAATATTCCTTTTATCTTTCTACTTATTTAACAAATAAATATTCCTTTTTAATCTATTTATTTTCTAAATAAATATTTTCTTTTTATAAAATCTTTTGATTTTATAAATATTTCTTTTTCAATATAACATTGAAAATTTCCTTTTTAATATTCCAGTATTCCTTATGGTATTTAACGTACCATTTAACAATGATCGGTATCTTTCCAACATACAAAATCAACAATAGATTTCATATCACATCATATAACACAATATATGAAACAAAACAGTATTTTATATATTGAGGAACCCAGTTGGGTCCCTCCAACCTGTTTCCCTGCATCCACAGATGTTATACAATATAATTAACATCAACTTCATTTCACTATGAAATATTCTGATAAACAGAATCGATATTTGATTAACAATTTATATATATATATACATATCGTTATCTATAATTTCAACCAATACATAAGCAATTCAACCAAACACTCAACGCATAGCAATTAATCATCATTTAGCAGTTCTAAAAATACGTTATAAAAATATAACTGTTCAGAGTTGGTGAGTTTCACTCACCTTGGACGATCATCGTTAATAACGATAACCATCGCTTTATTCAGATGGACGATTTATTTTACTATAAATTGTAACGAGCTCCAAATTACTTCCAGTCAGTTCCATTGTGAGGCTGTCGTCTGTACGATCCCAACAGATCTTGTTTCGTCCAATTCTGATCATGTATGAATAAGATATGACTTATACAAGTTTATACTAATTTAAATTAAAATTAGTTAAATTTCATTTTTCTTTAAATGGGCTTAACCTTTCACTCTTGGCCCAGACCCGCGTTTTCCATGCCCGCCACCACAAAAAACCATCTACCAAGATTCCTGCTTAAACTCGTTACTCTAGTAAACAAAACACACACAACCAGTTTTCACCATTTCCCAACTTCACGCTCATCCTTCTTCATCTCCAGCACATGTTCCACAAAACAAGATCACCAATATCTTCTCTTTCGAAAACCGTATCACCCAATACCCTCGACGTCGAACTCGAATGTCATCTTCCTGCCGCGACTTCCAGGCTTTTCACGCGGGTACTGTACATAGATCGACAGTTTTATACTCGAAATCACCCAAGTTTTTTCACATTTATGCCAAACAATCCCGTCAACACAAATTTCATCTCCAAAACATCCATTGAAGCCTTTACTTCAGCCTTAGCCGAACAGTAGACCGCGACTTCATTTTTCTTACAAAATGAAAAGGCTTCGAATCACTTCTAACTGATGCCAATATGAAGAGCATCTCACTGGCAATCCAAATCTGTGTATACTCTGATTTATAGGAATTTATATGATTTTAAAATGATTTTAGAAGTAGGAGTTTTCACGTGGAAAATAAACTGGTGGCGGCACAATTCATTTGACCACTGAAGAAATAGAAATTAGGTTTAGGAATTTTTATTAAGTATTATTTATAGGAAAAATATTATTTTTATATTCATTATTTTATTTGTTTATAAGTAACCGCTATTTGTATTCGTCCTCTAAAATTCCTGTGATCACATACGATACCCAAAAATCATGAAAATGGACATACAACTAGAGTTTGACATTACGGACCCAACGAAACTGGTTTCGTCGAATTCCGACTCCGTTTGCTCACACAGCGTATTTTTAACCGTCAAAATACTAACTGCTTTTCACATTAAAAATTCGTACGGCCACACATTGACTCCAAAAATCACGAAACTTGAAACCCAACAAAAATTTAATATTACGGATCTAACAAAATTGGTTTCGTCGAAAACGGAGGTCGTTTGCAAAACTGGCTATTTTTAAAGCTCTAAATAACCCATTTAAATATATAAATATATTTAAAAACAATTAAATTAAATAAAAATAATTGAATATTATCGTATGTATTCACACTAGAATATCATACAGCTCCAATTGGATTTATAACTCGATATTCCAAATCTAGTGTTACATCGATATTCGATTTATATTTAAAAATCCATTTAAAAATATAAGTAAATCGATATAAATTATAAAGGAATTCCATAGCGACTTTTTGAAAATTTGATTTAACCATAAATCAAAATCTACACGACGAAATCCCGATTTTTCTCTTCCATTAGAAAAACATACTTCACCAGCTCCGAACGTTTCTTGTTTCATAGAAATCCGATTTAAAACGGATTCTGTATGTTCATTTAAAGTTCGAATCGCCAAATTACGAACTACAGCGCCATGACGGGCTCGATTATAATTAAATTATAATTTATACGTTCAACCATCGTTTATGTAATATATTTATTAATATAATTCAACTCTAAACTGAATTATATATTTTAAATTGTCCAATTCATACAATATTGTCAATTCACTATTTCTGACTATATCGGATTTAAATAAATTATTCTATTATTTATATTATTAAATATTCAATATTATTTAATTAAACATCCATTTAATTCTCTAAATCACTATTTAAATAATTAAATAAATTAATTATTATACCGTAAAAATACGGGACATTACATTCTTCCCCCCTTAAAATAATTTCGTCCTCGAAATTGCTAAGGTAGAAAACAAACCCTACTAACTAGTTAAAAAAAATTGTTTACTTCTTTTTCAGTTTCAACTGAACCAATTTAATTTCAATTAAAATATTAATTAATTCTTATCAACGAAAATTTTCAAAAATCCTAAAAATTTTCTAACACTCGAAATTTTCGAAAAAATTCTCCAGCACCTCCTTTGTACTGGTCAATCGGTACAACTACAACTCGCCTCTCTAGGCCTTCTCTAACCAAAAGAAAATCAAACAGCCAAGCGGCTTGCCAATTTGGCTCACCAAAATCTCATATCCAATTAGAATATAAACTTGTACCTTTTTGTCGGGCATATCATTCTATCTTTTACATATGCCACCAATTCAACATATATAAATGTTATCCCAATCAAACCCAAATCACTTTTATCTCCAACACAACCATTCGCTTATCCAAGCCAAATTCAATTTCAAATTCAAGTTTCAAATTCCAAACTCTTAACTTATCAACTCAATTCCATTCCAGATTATTCTGTAATCAAATCCAGTTTCTATTTAACTTATTTTAAGTTAAATTCTAATTCATATGTTCACCTTCTCTATTTGAATCTATTTAACTTCTTAAGTTAAATTTCAAATTTTAGAATTTCAATTTCCTGGGTTTTATTTAAAATCGAATTCGAAACCATATATGGTGACAACAATCCAAAACATTTGAATTTCTAAACCACTCATTTCCTCGCAACAATTCGAAAACAAAACATTTTCGGTAGTAATCCATCACTTAGAAACCCGAAAATCACACCGATGATGTTGCGCAGTCAACATCGAAATTATTTTCCAGAGACCAAAGCGAGTTCAATACTATATCACTTTCAAAACCATTCCAAACACTTCCATTTTGAAATTCATTTTCAAAATACTATTCCCAATGCTTGTAAAACAATTTAAAATCTCCCAAGATTTTAAAATTCTCATATATTTAATTCAAATCCATTTACAAACACTTTTCCAACTTTTCCAGGGTTGAATTTCAATTTTGATTTAAATTCTAATTTAATTCATTTCAATTCATATATTACTCTTATATGATTTCTGATTGGTTTTTCTATAACTATTCCAATTATAATCTTATCAACTATAACAACAACCAACACATCCAATGTACTATAATATATCAAATATCTATACTTTGTTTATATCAAATAAATTTTAGGTAAAATTATTTCATTTACCCTCTTTTCAAAACATACAGTGTCGGTCCATCGTATTCAAGTGTTTATAAACCCCTACCGATACAGTGGATCAAACTGATCGACCAGAACCCATAAACGACTCAACCAATAAATATCCATAGTATAAAACAATTTTATATTGAATAACAAATACGTTCACTCGTACATATACCCTCAAACTCAATATAGGGCATTACTAACCCTATCTCTACTGAGTCACGCTACAGAGCCAAGGTAATAACTTAACCTTAAGCTCTGATACCACTGTAAAGACCCGGAGATTTTGCGATCTTGGGTATCGACATACAACACTATGTTGACTATTCAAGCATCAGAAACACCGGGTAGTCCATGAAAGAAATTAGAGGGTGAGAATAGATAAGATAGAAACTTAGAATAGAAGAAGAAGAAGAACATACAACATCAGAGTAAACACGAATCTCACATCTGACGAACAATATATAATAGATACATATCTTTGAAATAAAATCAGTATATGTATACAGTAACGTTATCAGAGTATAACACTTACAATACATCGGAAATAAATATAGGTATATAATCTTGAAGCCTCCTGCTCCAAGCTCTCCAAGTATCTGTAAAATCCTAACTACTTGACTGCCCGTACAAAATTGAGCACCCAAGAGTTTAGGGAAAACAAAACAAAATAAACTCTGTGTCAGTCATCGGACTGGCGTGAGTAAAAACAATTTAAAAACAGTTTGAGTAATAAAACGATATCTCATAAAACCATGCCGTATAACGGAATGGGTTTTTCCCTTATGAGAATCCGAAACATTTGATTTAACTTTCAAAATCTTTTTGAAAGAAACGATAATCTTTATATCAAAACTCATTGATATTATAATAGTGTCTATCAACCACAATATAATAATAATCTTGCAGAACGCTTTCATCTCACGTTCCATATATATAGTATACAATCAAAACCGCGAGCACTTATTGGGTAATGGATTTCCAACTATGAAAATGTATGGAACCACCTCCTGAGAGTGTATCTCTAGAGAGGAATACATTGGGTTCAACAAGAACATCTTGCAAACTGGACACACATGACCGACCATCCATTTCGCTTGAGTGTATCGAATGTATATCACCGACGGTTAGGATCAACAACCGTTTCCCGAATGGGACAGCATCGAATAGATTAAAGAATGAAATGAATATCTATAGATAGGTGATAATACACCCTACTTGGCAGCCAACCACTTAGCCATGCTGCCTGCTCGATTTTTGTCATTTCCCGGTTGTGAGGCTAGAAGCCATGCTTATCTCTGACCGATCACACATTTATTCACTTTGAATGTCACATCGTCATACCCGCCAAATCACAAATTGATTTCCCAAAAAATACAATGGGTATACAGCTGAGAGAAACGAATTCCTACGCCACCAAACGTAAAGACGTTTGAAGAGATCAACTTACGTGTTCTATTGAATATACTCTATCAGACATTCTTCCATACAGGTCATCCTGGGACTGGACAAACCGAAGGTACTATTCTGTAAACAGGACAGCCCTTGCATAACTTCGTCTTCAATTATCTTCATCATATTTGATTCGCAACGCTAACACCCATACAGAGTGGTTTTCAGATAATGAATCTGATCCTGGTCTCTCCGTATTGACAACGGAAATGGTCAAAAACTTCGATAGTCAGTGATTTAACTGTCAAAGAAAAATATGTGTACAAACAACGATATTATTTCCAAATGGAAATTATATCGATCAATCATCATTTAACATTTATCACTTTCGGTTATTTTTCATCTCCTGTTTCCATATATTCAACATTTCCTATTTTCTAAATTTAGAAAATATACGTTATTATCATTGGGAAACATTTCCATTTCTTGTTTTCTATATTAGAAAACATTCTGGTTCTTATTTGGAAAACAATTCCAAAACTCCTACATTTGGATTTAAAAAGATGTTTAAATAAAACAACGCTATGCCAACTCAAAACATTATATTCATTAACTAAATTCACTTAACCATCCTTCATTATCGAACCTTAACCATTCCTTGGTTAAAAATGGAGTCAATCAAGTTGGGGTATAACTACCTCTCAGTCCTTAACTGAACAACATTTCTAACTTCGAAATAGACACAGTTCACCTTCTAAATCTTTACAAACTTCCTTACGTAACTTTATTTCAAATAAATCTCTATTCGATAACTCTTTCCTTCGAATAAACTATATTCGATAATCTCTCTTCGAATAGCCATATTTGATTAACTCTATTGGATTAACACTATTGGATTAACTCTATTTGATTAACCCTAATCGATTAACTCTATTGGATTAACTCTAATCAATTAACTCCTTTCGAATAAATTATATTCGATTAACTCCTTTCGAATAAACTATATTCGATTTACTCCATTCGAATAAACTATATTCGATTTACTCCCTTAACTCTATTCGATTAAACTATATTCGTTAACTCCTTTCGAATAACTAATATTCGATAACTCCTTTCTCTCTATTCGAATAAATTATATTCGATTAACTCCTTTAACTCTATTCGAATAAACTATATTCGATAACTCCTTTAACTCTATTCAAATAATTATATTCAATAACTCCTTTCTCTCTATTCGATTAACTACTTTAACTCTATTCGAATAAACTATATTCGATAACTCCTTTCGAATAAACAAATATTTGATAACTCCTCTTCGAATAACTAATATTCGATTAACTCTCTTCGAATAACTCTATTCGATGGCTCCTTTCGAATAACTAATATTTGATGACTCCTTTCGAATAACTAATATTCGATTAATCTCTCTTCGAATAACTAATATTCGATAACCTCTTTTCGAATAAACTATATTCGATTAATTCTCTTCTTCGAATAAATAATATTCGATAACTCTTTCTTCGAATAAACTATATTCGAATAACTCTAATCCGACTAATTCTAATTCAATTAACTCTATTCAATTAACTCTATTCAATTAACTCTAATTCGATTAACTCTAATCGATTAACTCTAATTCCTTTTATAATCCTACTTACTTTCCAAATAAATATTCCTTTTATAATTTCATTTATTTAACAAATAAATATTTCCTTTTCAATTCCTTTTCAATTATATTTGTAAATGTTTTACAAATATTCCCTTTTATAACTCTATTTATTTTCCCAATATGTAATAAATCGAAAATCCGAGCCAATTTAAAATTTTTATTTTGGAAATTTTAGCGAATTTTGATTATTTAAAATGAATTATTTTAAATAATAATGACAAGAAATTTATTTTGAATAGAATTCGAACGTATGATTTACATAAATCGTCGATAGAATATAAATATTTATTTTAAATTATGAAAGGAATTGAAAATGGCGCGGTAGTTCGATAATTCGATTTCAAACTTCAATTGAATGTACCGCGTGCAAAATAAACTGGATTTTAGCGGAACCAAAAATATTAGAATCTAATTGAGAGTACCTTTCCAACGAATCTGAAAAATCGAAATTTCATAGCGGGGGTAAAAAGATATGCCCGGTTGAAAATTCAGAATAGTCGCTATGGAATTCCAGCCCTTAAAAGTAGCCATTTTGTAAACGACCTCGGATTTCGACGAAACCACTTTTGTTGGATCCGTGATGTCAAGTTATTGCTAGATTCCAACTTTCGTAATTTTTCGAATCAATATGTGAGCGTGGCAAAGGAAAATGCATTTGACCAGTTTTAGTTGATTTTAATCGACTGGAAAATGGCCACTTTTCAAACGGTCTCAGAATCCGACGAAATTAGTTTTGTTAGGACCGTATCGTCAATACGAAGCTAGAAATATTTTTTCTGGTATTTTTCGAGTTAGTATGTGACCCCAGTAAATTGAAATGCACGTTCAAATTCAATATATAGAGTTATATGTTGATTTTGACGAAAACTGTTCGAAACAATCGAATCAGCCTACGATACATATCCCATTGTATTTGGAATGGGGGTAATTAGCTAAGGACGACAGGCGGTGGGCGTCGTTTCGAGTTCGAATGAAAAAGTTACTTTTTAAAATTAAAATAAATTAAATAATATAATTTTCTCTTAACCCCCCCTTTTTCTTCCTTCTCTTTCCCCGATCATTTCATTTTCAGAAGAAAAAAAAACCTCGTCGTCGATCAACAGTCGTCGCCCCCTCCTTGTCGCCTCGCCGCCGCCAGGGGCGACGCTGCTCTCTCGCCGCCAGCGCAACACCCCTCTTCCATCTCCGATCTCCCCCTCCGCTCTCGCCTTCACCTCCTCACCACGCCCTAGCCCCTCTTTCACCACTCCGCCGCCTGCTGGAGCAGACCCCCCCCCCTCCGACGAGCCTCGCAACAGCAGACCCCCCCATCTCCACTTCAATACGTAGAACCCCCCCCCCAAGTCGTCAATGAAGCTCGCTACCTCGAGACCGCCTCCTCCAAGCGAAGCTCCAGCCCTCTGACCGCCACCAACGAGCAACATGGAGCTTCTTCCGACAATAAAGCGGTGAGTTTTTACGTTTTTAATTGTAAAAATCGAATTTTTACTTCGATGAAAAGGGGATTTTTACTTCGAAGAAAGCTATGATTTTTAATAGAATAACTTCAAAGTAAAAATACTATTTTTAGTAAAGAAAAATTTGGTTTTTTTAATTATGAACAACGCTTTGAAAAAGAGAGGGATGATTTGATTTCTAATTAGCAAAAGGATTGATTTTTATCATTATAAAGATACAATTTTTAATAAGGAAAAGTATATAATTTGTACCATAGGAAGGTAAGATTTTTATTTAAAGTAAGGGTAGGATTTTTATTTAAAGCAAAAGAAAGATTTTTATATATATGAAGTGCCATTATAAAAATATGATTTTTATACGAATGGTATGAAAATAAAAATGTGATTTTTATTTTAGGTAAAGCGATGAAAATATAATTTTTATCTATGTAAAGTAGCGATGTTAAAAACAGGAATTTTAATGTATTGAAACAGATCTCGTTGGAGAGACGATGAAGAATTTCTACATAAGAAGAGTCGTGGTGTTGGTTTAGCTAGTCGGTGAGAACTTATCACTTTTAATTTAATTTTCTAGTTAAAATATATATTAGGATGCAGACGGTGTTTAGTAGCACCCGACACCCGTCGTCCACAGACCATGGACGGCTTGTATGCTTGTTTGTTTGATTTTGATGTGTAGTTGATTGTGTGATGTGATGTGAAATGAAATAAAATATTTATATAGTTGAAATTAAATATCTTATAGTTAAAAATAGAATTTTTAACGTGTATATGAAATGAAATGAAATAAACAAATCGGAAGATTTGTTTATATACACACATTTGACTGATATTGATTGGGACGATAAAATTTTACACATCGCCCAACTGCACAAAAAAAATCTGTGTTTGATTGTTTGAAAACCCCACACGGGTATTGGGGTGATATATGACATACACTAATCTCAATAGTTAGTTGTATGTCGATCGATTGATTGACAGACTGTTATAAGCGCAAAATATTTGATGCTTATACAGTGTAGAACGCACTTTGGATGATGGTTGATGATTTATCATTGCTGTCATATACGTGTGGTAGAAAATCCATATAATTAACATTATATGGTAATTGATTGGGCCTCATTCCAGTTTAGAAATAGAATATTTGAAAGTAGAAATATTTAAAAAAGGAATATTTGAAATAGAATATTTGAAAGTAGAAATATTTGAAAGCCGTGTTGATTAGATTGACGCCATTTTGACATGAACGATATTTATATCGATTTTATTCATTTTATAATGAATATCGAAAGTTATTTCAAAATCTGATATTTTGAAAAGAATTGAAATTCGAATTAAGAAATGAATTCGAATTGAAATTGAATAGAAATGAATTCGAATTGAAATTGAATAGAAATGAATTCGAATTGAAATTGAATGGAAATGAATTCGAATTGAAATTGAATTGAATTAGAACTGAAATTGAATTAGAAATCAATTTGAATTGAAATCGATTTGAAATGAATTTAAAACGAATTTATATTGGAAAAATTCAATTTTGATTTGAATTTGAAAATGAAGTTGAAATCGTTTCGAAAACGAATTTAAAACGATTTATAAAATATGTTTTAAAAGGAAATCAATGAAGTATATATAATATATATAATATAATGGCCTGAATAGAACGCGCCGCGCCGTGGCAGTTCGCGAATTTCGACCATTGACTTCGAATGGATATTGCGGAAGATCCGACCGTCGGATTCTCCTAAAACTGGAACCGTTGGGTTCGTATCGAAAAGAGCTTTCTAACGAATATTAGAAATTGAAATCTTACGGGTGGATTTGGAATTATGTCCAAATCAAATTTGAAAAAGGTCGCTGTAAGTGCAGTTCGATGGCCGTTGATGGAAATCGACTGTACGGGCCTTGATAGAATTATTAAAAATATCAATAATTTGTGTAAAATCGTAGGAAATGATTTGTAAAGAATTGGGATGTAAAACTCCATACTTGAAAAGATAAAAATAGATTTTTATCGAAATGAACTAGTTTTGAACTAGAATAGTAATTTATTTATTTTTAAAATAAATAAATTGAATTTGAAAAGGGTTTTAAAAGTAACCAGAAATTCCAGTAATTGAATTGGAATGGATTTGAATCGAAATTGTCTTCGGAATATTTCGATGTTGGATTTCGTGATGATACAGATATTGTTATGGGAATTTGAAAGATATATATATATATATATATCGTTATTTCCAATACGATATTTGTTGGTCGTAGAATTTGATATTGAATATAAGCCGGTATATTTTCTATTCAGAGCCTTGTGTTTACTATCAAATGTGATTTGGGTTTGTCGTGAATGGTGTCTTCATTAACACTATTCTTAAGCCCAGTTGAGAAAAAGATTAAATCTTTTTATTTAGATTTAATGAAGTGTACCAATTAAATAATATTTAATTGGAATTGAATTGGTATTGATTTTTGGGTTTATCGTGAATAGTGTTTTAAATAACACTTGTTCTTTAACCCGATAATTAATAGAATGTGATTTTGGGTTGTCGTGAACGGTATCTTCAATAATACTGTTCTTAGACCCAAAGGAGTTAAGAAAATCAGAAACTAACTGGAGATTAGTTAAGTTGAATGGTTCCTGGGGTATTGATCCGATGTTGGTTTCGGCCTTCGGGGTTAATACTTAGGGAATTGCTCACTTGCTAATTTACGGTTGGGGACTGATTGAAATGTGATGTGATTTTGGGTTTATCGTGAACCGTGTTTTAAATGACACTAATTCTTTAACCCAGTTAAAGATTAAAACTAAGTGGAGTTTTAATGAATCTTTAACTAGATTGAAAAGATCAAGAATGGAGTATCACCAGTTTTGCTCCAGGCAATAGTTAAATCTTTAACTAGATTTAAGCGTGAAATGGTAATTGAATTTACCGATAACACCGTGGTGTTAGATATGAAGTATTACCAGTTTTACGTCATGGGATGAATAGGTTGGGATTGGGAAATAAAATAAATGATCACCTCGGTGTGGATCGCTAATCCCGACTAGTTTGGATAAATCCAAAATATTTGGTTTGAATTGACTTTCAAAGAATGATTAAAGAATAAATTTAAAGGAATTTATCCTTGAAAAAAAATTAATGGGAACCTTTCCCTAAGAATGTGAAATTTAGAAACTAACTGTCGGTTAGCTAAGTAGAATGGTTTTCTGGATATTGATCTGATGTTTGTTTCGGCCTTCGGGGTTAATATTTGGGGAATTATTCTCTGGTTAATTTACGGTTAGTGACTGATGAATTGGAATGAGGCGTATGTTGTGTTTGTGTAACACATGTTTATTATATACGCGAGTTATTCAGAAAGACCGGGTTTATCCCATTCTGAATAACTGATTCGACGATTAGTCGAAGATGAAGACGATGGTTGAAGACCGGAGGTCTTCACGTCGTTTGGATAATTACTGATGATCTTGATTGGGTCGTACACCCAATAGGAGGGAATAAATTGGTGATCATCCAGACGTACTTGGAGATCGATGGATATGCGGGGTACTAGGTGCCTCCGGTTTCGTTCAGACCCGGAACGGACTTGTAAATGGACTGTGTGTTTGACATTGGATTTCATTCTGTGTGATTGATACCGGTTGCATAGAGTGGTTTGCCTGTGTGGCATGCTAAGATGCAAATGATCAAGGCTTATGTTGAAAAGCAAAGTCTTGTGGTTGATGATCAAAGCACGGCCTTTGTGGCGTAGCTTTGTGTAGCGTGAATTCGCGAGCCTCACACCCCGGTAGTGAACCAGAAACGGGAGAGGACTTCAGGGAGGACATGCGTTTCTTTCTAGCTAGAAGTGGCGTCAGTGGTTTTACACGCCCTGACGAGTTTGACTTATGTGGTTGTTGCTGTTGCGAGGCGCCTCAGATATATCGGTGACTATGTGAAGCCGATGGAGTCATTCGTTGGCTCATTTGCGCCCCATAGGGCGGGGAAACGCAGTGTTCAGGCATTTTAATCCACATCGGTGGACCAGCCCTGACGATCCAAGGGCCCACCGGAGTCTGGGTCCTAAGACATGGTAGGCTAGATTGTCTCGAAACAGTGAGGACGATCCCTAGCCTCGGTTCACAGACGGAAATCTAATTTCCAAATACGTGACTTTGCGGTTTTGATTGTAGAGCCTAGTATGGCGACATGATATATGGTACCCATGTCGTCTAGGATTGATACATTTATATTTGAAGTTGTTTTGACACTATACACCTATTATAGTATCAAATGATTTGTTTTAAACGTATCAAGCATGTTTTGGCTATTATAAGGGAAAACCCTATCCTCTGGTTTGTGTTGCATTGTGTGATGGGACCTGGGTCTTATAATAGCTTCATCTTTCTTTATTTAGCATTGCGCTGTTGTTTTATGCACTGGTATTCTTAGGAGGAAGTCCGTTCCGTGTTATATGGCGTGGTCCCTTGATTTACCAAACTTTAAAAGTAAAGTTTTAAATAACTGTTTTAGTTTTCACACCAGTCCCATGACTGACCTGGAGTTTATTGTTTTAACCTAAACCCTGGGTGCCCTTATTTTGACACGGGCAGCTAGTTGTTTTGGTTTTGCAGATTTATATTCATAGGATCCTGGTTTACAGCTGGAACGATATCCGGAAAGCTTTGTATCCGCATATCTCTTCTAGTTGTGTATTGTATTATTTTTCCGCTGCTATGTAATGTATTGTAATCTCTGATATTTATCGAATGTGTAATATTGATTTATACTCTGTATATTCTTGTATTCTGATGAATTGTTGTAATTAACAATGAAATGTCCTTCCGTATGCGTCCTTTTGTGGCTTGTTCTCGAACTATCCGGGCTTTCCTCACCAGGGAAGTTACGGGTTTTTACATTTGGTATCAGAGCTTTGGTTTACAAAGCTCAGAGAACAAGGCACATTAGAACCATACGAAAGAATTCATCAGAGATTGGATTAGTAATATCCAATGCGAATGACTCGTTAGAGATGGGATCAGTAGTATCCTAGAACGAGTGTGAAGAGTATTTTTGAAATGAAAACGAATTTTTGTTTTGAAAATTTAAATCAATTATACGTATTTGATTATTTATTTATATTGATTTGGACAATCAAATATATAGAGATTTTAGTATACGTCTGATGCACGTGTATTGAAGCCTCAAATATATTCGATAGATATAGAATCACACTCAAGTCGCTCGGACATGATTCTAATGATTGACGCGTCATCATTAGAATTTATTTTCGTGTTTCGAAAGTGAGATTTCTATATATTTCCAATTGACTGGTGTGAGAACCAAAATTAGATAGGGCTTATTGTTGTGATTTGGCATCAAAAATGTGATTTTTGACTATGTATCAAAGTTATGAATTTGAAAAGCTAAGCAACTAATTAATTGATGGTTGTGTTGTTTGATTATTGTTTGATTAATTAAATGTTGAACCATTTGGCCTAATTGAAACCAAATAGTGAATTGTATTGAAAATTAGTCGCATTTGCTTGCATATACATGTGCTTACACTGAACAGGTCATAGCAAGGAGGCTAGAGCAGAAGAATAAAATTGTTTGCCCGACAAATAGGTACATGTTTACCATAATTTACTGTTTTGTTTGGGTGATAATGATTTTATGAGCCGATTGGCTTTTTCTTTTTCTATTTGAGATCAGAGGGCCTGTATGGCAATTTCGGGATTTTCCCGGTGCTCCCGGTGCAGGAGAGGTTATGGCGAAATTTTTCGAAAATTTAGGGTGTTAGCCAAATTTTTGAAAAATTTGAAAAGTTCTTAGAAACTGAAAAGTTGAAGAACTTAAGCCGTAATGAAAATACTGAAAGTTGAGTTGATTAATTAAACAACTTTCGGCTTCGTTCCTTTTCGGGGATGAAAAGTTTTAAGTGGGGGAGATTGTAATAACCCGGAAATCCGAGCCAATTTAAAATTTTTATTTTGGCAATTTTATCGAATTTTGATTATTTAAAATGAATTATTTTAAATAATAGCGACAAAAAATTTATTTTGAATAGAATTCGAACATATGATTTACATAGATCGTCGATAGAATATAAATATTTATTTTAAATTATAAAAGGAATTGAAAATGGCGCGGTAGTTCGATAATTTGATTTCGAACTTCAATTGAATGTACCGGGTGCAAAATAAACCGGATTTTAGCGAAACCAAAAATATTAGAATCTAATTGAGAGTACCTTTCCAACGAATCCGAAGAATCGAAATTTCATAGCGGGGGTAAAAAGATATGCCTAGTTGAAAATTCAGAATAGTCGCTATGGAATTCCGGCCCTTAAAAGTAGCCATTTTGTAAACGACCTCGGATTTTGACGAAACCACTTTTGTTGGATCTCTGATGTCAAGTTATTTCTGGATTCCAATTTTCGTAATTTTTCGAATCAATATGTGAGCGTGGCAAAGGAAAATGCATTTGACCAGTTTTAGTTGATTTTAATCGACTGGAAAATGGCCATTTTTCAAACGGTCTCAGAATCCGACGAAATTAGTTTTGTTAGGACCGTATCGTCAATACGAAGCTAGAAAATATTTTTTCTGGAATTTTTCGAGTTAGTATGTGACCCCAGTAAATTGAAATGCGCGTTCAAATTCAATATATAGAGTTATATGTTGATTTTGACGAAAACTGTTCGAAACGATCGAATCAGCCTACGATACATATCCCATTGTGTTCGGAATAGGGGTAATTAGCTAAGGACGACAGGCGGTGGGCGCCGTTTCGAGTTTGAATGAAAAATTTACTTTCTAAAATTAAAATAAATTAAATAATATAATTTTCTCTTAACCCCCCTTTTTCTTCCTTTTCTTTCCCCGATCATTTCATTTTTAGAAGAAAAAAAAAACCTCGCCGTCAATCGACAGCCGTCGCCCCCTCCTTGTCGCCTCGCCGCCGCCAGGGGCGACGCTGCTCCCTCGCCGCCAGCGCAAGGCGCAACACCCCCCTTCCATCTCCGATCTCCCCCTCTGCTCTCGCCTTCACCTCCTCACTGCGCCCTAGCCCCTCTTCCACCAGTCCGCCGCCTGCTGGAGCAGACCCCCCCTCCGACGAGCCTCGCAACAGCAGACCCCCCTCTCCACTTCAATATGTAGAACCCCCCCCCCCAAGTCGTCAATGAAGCTCGCTACCGCGAGACCGCCTCCTCCAGCGAAGCTCCAGCCCTCTGACCGCCACCAACGAGCAACGTGGAGCTTCTTCCGACAATAAAGCGGTGAGTTTTTACGTTTTTAATTGTAAAAATCGAATTTTTACTTCGATGAAAAGGGGATTTTTACTTTGAAGAAAGCTATGATTTTTAATAGAATAACTTCAAAGTAAAAATACTATTTTTAGTAAAGAAAAAATTGGTTTTTTTATTATGAATAATGCTTTGAAAAAGAGAGGGATGATTTGATTTCTAATTAGCAAAAGGATTGATTTTTATCATTATAAAGATACAATTTTTAATAAGGAAAAGTATATAATTTGTACCGTAGGAAGGTAAGATTTTTATTTAAAGTAAGGGTAGGATTTTTATTTAAAGCAAAAGAAAGATTTTTATATATATGAAGTGCCATTATAAAAATATGATTTTTATACGAATGGTATGAAAATAAAAATGTGATTTTTATTTTAGGTAAGGCGATGAAAATATAATTTTTATCTATATAAAGTAGCGATGTTAAAAACAAGAATTTTAATGTATTGAATCAGATCTCGTTGGAGAGACGATGAAGAATTTCTACATAAGAAGAGTCGTGGCATTGGTTTAGCTAGTCGGTGAGAACTTCTCACTTTTAATTTAATTTTCTAGTTAAAATATATATTAGGATGCAGACGGTGTTTAGTAGCACCCGACACCCGTCGTCCACAGACCATGGACGGCTTGTATGCTTGTTTGTTTGATTATGATGAGTAGTTGATTGTGTGATGTGAAATGAAAAAAAATATTTATATAGTTGAAAAAAAATATTTTAGAGTGGAAAATATTTTATAGTTAAAAATATAATTTTTAATGTGTATATGAAATGAAATGAAATAAACAAATCGGACGATTTGTTTATATACACACATTTGACTGATATTGATTGGGACGATAAAATTTTACACATCGCCCAACTGCACAAATAAAATCTGTGTTTGATTGTTTGAAAACCCCACACGGGTATTGGGGTGATATATGACATACACTAATCCTAATAGTTAGTTGTATGTCGATCGATTGATTGACAGACTGTTATAAGCGTTAAATATTTATATTTGATGCTTATACAGTGTAGAACGCACTTTGGATGATGATTGATGATTTATCGTTGCTGTTATATACGTTTGGTAGAAAATCCATATAATTAACATTATATGGTAATTGATTGGGCCTCATTCCAGTTTAGAAATAGAACATTTGAAATAGAATATCTGAAAGTAGAAATATTTGAAAAAGGAATATTTGAAATAGAATATTTGAAAGTAGAAATATTTGAAAGCCGTGTTGATTAGATTGACGCCATTTTGATGTGAACGATATTTATATCGATTTTATTTATTTTATAATGAATATCGAAAGTGATTTCAAAATCTGATATTTTGAAAAGAATTGAAATTCGAATTAAGAAATGAATTCGAATTGAAATTGAATAGAGATGAATTCGAATTGAAATTGAATAGAAATGAATTCGAATTGAAATTGAATGGAAATGAATTCGAATTGAAATTGAATTAGAACTGAAATTGAATTAGAAATCAATTTGAATTGAAATCGATTTGAAATGAATTTAAAACGAATTTATATTGGAAAAATTCAATTTTGATTTGAATTTGAAAATGAAGTTGAAATCGTTTCGAAAACGAATTTAAAACGATTTATAAAATACGTTTTAAAAGGAAATCGACGAAGTATATATTATATATATAATATAATGGCCTGAATAGAACGCGCCGCGCCGCGGCAGTTCGCGAATTTCGACCATTGACTTCGAATGGATATTGCGGGAGATCCGACCGTCGGATTCTCCTAAAACTGGAACCGTTGGGTTCGTATCGAAAAGAGCTTTCTAACGAATATTAGAAATTTGAAATCTAACAGTTGGATTTGGAATTATGTCCAAATCAAATTTGAAAAAGGTCGTTGTAAGTGCAGTTCGATGGTCGTTGATGGAAATCGACTGTACGGGCCTTGATAAAATTATTAAAAATATCAATAATTTATGTAAAATCGTAGGAAATGATTTGTGAAGAATTGGGATGTAAAACTCCATATTTGAAAAGATAAAAATAGATTTTTATCGAAATGAACTAGTTTTGAACTAGAATAGTAATTTATTTATTTTTAAAATTAATAAATTGAATTTTAAAAGGGTTTTAAAAGTAACCAGAAATTCCAGTAATTGAATTGGAATGGATTTGAATCGAAATTGTCTTCGGAATATTTCGATGTTGGATTTCGTGATGATACAGATATTGTTATGGGAATTTGAAAGATATATATATATATATATATCGTTATTTCCAATACGATATTTGTTGGTCGTAGAATTTGATATTGAATATAAGCCGGTATATTTTCTATTCAGAGCCTTGTGTTTAATATCAAATGTGATTTGGGTTTGTCGTGAATGGTGTCTTCATTAACATTGTTCTTAAGCCCAGTGGAGAAAAAGATTAAATCTTTTTATTTAGATTTAATGAAGTGTACCAATTAAATAATATTTAATTGGAATTGAATTGGTATTGATTTTTGGGTTTATCGTGAACAATGTTTTAAATAACACTTGTTCTTTAACCCGATAAATAATAGAATGTAATTTTGGGTTGTCGTGAACGGTATCTTCAATAATACTGTACTTAGACCCAAAGGAGTTAAGAAAATCAGAAACTAACTGGAGATTAGTTAAGTTGAATGGTTCCTGGGGTATTTATCTGATGTTGGTTTCGGCCTTCGGGGTTAATACTTAGGGAATTGCTCACTTGCTAATTTATGGTTGGGGACTGATTGAAATGTGATGTGATTTTGGGTTTATCGTGAACCGTGTTTTAAATGACATTGATTCTTTAACCCAGTTAAAGATTAAAACTAAGTGGAGTTTTAATGAATCTTTAACTAGATTGAAAAGATCGAGAATGGAGTATCACGAGTTTTGCACCAGGCGATAGTAAAATCTTTAACTAGATTTAAGCGTGAAATGGTAATTGAATTTACCGATAACACCGTGGTGTTAGATATGAAGTATTACCAGTTTTACTTCATGGGATGAATAAGTTGGGATTGGGAAATAAAATAAATGATCACCTCGGTGTGGATCGCTAATCCCGACTAGTATGGATAAACCCAAAAAATTTGGTTTGAATTGACTTTCAAAGAATGATTAAAGAATAAATTTAAAGGAATTTATCCTTGAAAAAAATTAATGGGAACCTTTCCCTAAGAATGTGAAATTTAGAAACTAACTGTCGGTTAGCTATGTAGAATGGTTTTCTGGATATTGATCTGATGTTGGTTTCGGCCTTCGGGGTTAATATTTGGGGATTATTCTCTGGTTAATTTATGGTTAGTGACTGATGAATTGGAATGAGGCGTACGTTGTGTTTGTGTAACACATGTTTATTATATACGCGAGTTATTCAGAAAGACCGGGTTTATCCCATTCTGAATAACTGATTCGACGATTAGTCGAAGATGAAGACGATGGTTGAAGACCGGAGGTCTTCACGTCGTTTGGATAATTACTGATGATCTTGATTGGGTCGTACACCCAATAGGAGGGAATCAATTGGTGATCGTCCAGACGTACTTGGAGATCGATGGATATGCGGGGTACTAGGTGCCTCCGGTTTCGTTCAGACTCAGAATGGACTTGTAAATGGACTGTGTGTCTGACATCGGATTTCATTATGTGTGACTGATACCGGTTGCATAGAGTGGTTTGCCTGTGTGGCATTCTAAGATGCAAATGATCAAGGCTTCTGTTGAAAAGCAAAGTCTTGTGGTTGATGATCAAAGCACGGCCTTTGTGGCGTAGCTTTGTGTAGCGTGAATTCGCGAGCCTCACACCCCGGTAGTGAACCAGAAACGGGAGAGGACTTCAGGGAGGACATGTGTTTCTTTCTAGCTAGAAGTGGCGTCAGTGGTTTTACACGCCCTGACGAGTTTGACTTATGTGGTTGTTGCTGTTGCGAGGTGCCTCGGATATATCGGTGACTATGTGAAGCCGATGGAGTCATTCGTTGGCTCATTTGCGCCCCATAGGGCGGGGAAACGCAGTGTTCAAGCATTTTAATTCCACATCGGTGGACCGGCCCTGACGATCCAAGGGCCCACCTGAGTCTGGGTCCTGAGACATGGCAGGCTACATTGTCTCGAAACAGTGAGGACGATCCCTAGCCTCGGTTCACAGACGGAAATCCAATTTCCAAATACGTGACTTTGCGGTTTTGATTGTAGAGCCTAGTATGGCGACATGATATATGGTACCCATGCCGTCTAGGATTGATACATTTATATTTGAAGTTGTTTTGACACTATACACCTATTAAAGTATCAAATGATTTGTTTTAAACGTATCAAGCATGTTTTGGCTTTTATAAGGGAAAACCCTATCCTCTGCTTTCTGTCGCATTGTGTGATGGGACCTGGGTCTTATAATAGCTTCATCTTTCTTTATTTATCATTGCACTGTTGTTTTATGCACTGGTATTCTTGGGAGGAAGCCCGTTCCGTGTTATGCGGCGTGGTCCCTTGATTTACCAAACTTTAAAAGTAAAGTTTTAAATAACTGTTTTAGTTCTCACACCAGTCCCATGACTGACCTGGAGTTTATTGTTTTAACCTAAACTCTGGGTGCCCTTATTTTGACACGGGCAGCTAGTAGTTTTGGTTTTGCATATTTATATTCACAGGATCCTGGTTTACAGTTGGAACGATATCCGGAAAGCTTTGTATCCGCATATCTCTTCTAGTTGTGTATTGTATTATTTTTCCGCTGCTACGTAATGTATTGTAATCTCTGATATTTATCAAATGTGTAATATTGATTTATACTATGTATATTCTTGTATTTTGATGAATTGTTGTAATTAACAATGAAATGTCCTTCCGTATGCGTCCTTTTGTGGCTTGTTCTCGAACTATCCGGGCTTTCCTCACCGGGGAAGTTACGGGTTTTTACACAATACATATTCCTTTATTTCTTATTCTATTTATTTAACAAATAAATATTCCTTTTATCTTTCTATTTATTTAACAAATAAATATTCCTTTTTAATTTATTTATTTTTTAAATAAATATTTTCTTTTTATAAATTCTTTTGATTTTATAAATATTTCTTTTTCAATATAACATTGAAATTTTCCTTTTTAACATTCCAGTATTCCTTATGGTATTTAACGTACCATATAACAATGATCGGTATCGTTCCAACATACAAAATCAACAACAGATTTCATATCACATCATATAACACAATATATGAAACAAACAGTATTTTATATATTAAGGAACCCAGTTGGGTCCCTCTAACCTGTTTTCCTGCATCCACAGATGTTAAACAATATAATTAACATCAACTTCATTTCACTAAGAAATATTCTGATAAACAGAATCAATAATTGATTAACGATTTATATATATATATATATATCGTTATCTATAATTTCAACCAATACATAATCAATTCAACCAAACAGTCAACGCAAAACAATCAATCATCATTTAGCAGTTCTAAAAATACGTTATAAAAATATAACTGTTTAGAGTTGGTGAGTTTCACTCACCTTGGACGATCATCATTAATAACGGTAACCATCGCTTGATTCAGACGGACGATTTATTTTGCTATAAATTGTAACGAGCTCCAAATTACTTCCAGTCAGTTCCATTGTGAAGCTGTCGTCTGTACGATCCCAACGGATCTTGTTTTGTCCAATTCTGATCACGTATGAATAAGATATGACTTATACAAGTTTATACTAATTTAAATTAAAATTAATTAAATTTCCTTTTTCTCTAAATGGGCTTAACCTTTCACTCTTGGCCCAGACCCGCGTTTTCCAGGCCCGCCTCCACAAAAAAACCATCTTCCCCGATACCTGCTTAAACTCGTTAATCCAGTAAACAAAACACATGCAACCAGTTTTCACCATTTCCCAACTTCACGCTCATCCTTCCCTCATCTTCAGCTCATAATTCCACAAAATAAGATCACCAATATCTTCTCCTTCAAAAACCGTATCACCCCATACCCTCGACGTCGAACTCGAATGTCATCTTCCTGCTGCGACTTACAGGCTTTTCACGCGGGTACTGTACATAGATCGATAGTTTTATACTCGAAATCACCCAATTATTTTCCCATTGATGCCAAACAATATCGTCAACACAAATCTCATCTCCAAAACATCCATTGAAGCGTTTACTTCAGCCTTAGCCGAGCACTAGATCACAGCTTCACATTTCCATCAAAACGAAAAGGCTTCGAATCACTTCTAACTGATGCCAATATGAAGAGAATCTCACTGGCAATCCAAATCTATGTATACTTTGATTAATAGGAATTTATATGATTTTAGAATGATTTTAGAAGTAGGAGTTTTCACGTGGAAAATAAACTGGTGGCGGCACAAATCTTTTGACCACTGAAGAAATAGAAATTAGGTTTAGGAATTTTTGTTAAGGGTTATTTAAAGGAAAAATATTATTTTTATATTCATTATTTTATTTGTTTATAAGCAACCGCTATTTGTATTCATCCTCTAAAATTCCTGTGATCACATACGATACCCAAAAATCATGAAAATGGACATACAATTAGAGTTTGACATTACGGACCCAACGAAACTGGTTTCGTCGAATTCCGACTCCATTTGCTCACACAGCGTATTTTTAACCGTCAAAATACTAACTGCTTTTCACATTAAAAATTCGTACGGCCACACACTGACTCCAAAAATCACAAAACTTGAAATCCAACAAAAATTTAATATTACGGATCCAACAAAATTGGTTTCGTCGAAAACGGTGCTCGTTTGCAAAACTGGCTATTTTAAAGCTCTAAATAACCCATTTAAATATATAAATATATTTAAAAACAATTAAATTAAATAAAAATAATTGAATATTATTATATATATTCACACTAGAATATCATACAGCTCCAATTGGATTTATAACTCGATATTCTAAATCCAGTGTTACATCGATATTGGATTTATATTTAAAAATCCATTTAAAAATATAAATAAATCGATATAAATTATAAAGGAATTCCATAGCGACTTTTCAAAAATTTGATTTAACCATAAATCAAAATCTATACGACAAAATCCCCATTTTTCTCTTCCATTAGAAAAATATACTTCACCAGCTCCAAACGTTTCTTGTTTCACAGAAATCCGATTTAAAACGGATTCTGTATATTCATTTAAAGTTCGAATCGCCAAATTACGAACTACAGCGCCATTACGGGCTCGATTATAATTAAATTATAATTTATACGTTCAATCATCGTTTATATAATATATTTATTAATATAATTCAACTCTAAACTGAATTATATATTGTAAATTGTCCAGTTCACACAATATTGTCGATTCAATATTTCCGACTATATCGGATTTAAATGTATTATTCTATTATTTATTTTAATTAAATATTCAATATTATATAATTAAACAGCCATTTAATTCTCTAAATCACTATTTAAATAATTAAATTAATTAATTATTATACTGCAAAAATTCGGGACATTATAGTTTGTCCTATCTGGTTTTTGGAAAACATAAATCATATTTGAAGCCATTTCAAGATAACATCTTTAAAGGTGGTATAATGAGAAACTTTGGTTGCATGTTTACTAATATCATGTATTGTTTTGTATTTAGTAAATAGTTACTCAAATATTTTTCAGTTGTTTACCATCATACGGTATTTAAAACCGTAAAAGGTTAAAAAACAAGAAAAACAATCAGTAAGTGTTGCCGATTTTTAATGTTGTTTCAATATGGATGTAGTATTCAACATAAAAACAATAAAAATGAAAAACTACAGAAAGTGTAATGCGGAACTTAGCCCTCTAATGCCATGTCCACTGAATGAAAGGACAGCTAAATCCAGTTTTACATGATATAAATAGATAAATGATCCCGAATTTCATCCATCTCTTATTGGCTATAAGAACGATCTTATACAAAGTCCTGCAATTAAGAGATTGTTTTGAAATTTGAATCATATAATTATTTAACATTAAAAATGATGGAAAAAGAAAAAAGAAAAAACTAAAGTGGTACCTTTTCTAAATCAATGCTTTGATGGTGATTTTTGACTATGTCATACATATATCTCATCACATAATAAACACAATCCGTTGATTTACATTGTTTAAGACACTGTAACAATAGTAATGAAATTTAGTGGTCAGTTCAAAATGAATTTATATCTCAAATGACATACAATTGTTATATGTTAGAAAATAAATCACCGTAACATTTTTCCATGTCAAGAACGAGGTTCCTCGAGACTTGCAGCCACATACTTTATAAAGTTTAAATGCCCTGCACATGCAAAAAATGTTAAAACAAATTGAATAACGACAAAATCAGAAATTGTCTTATTAAAACAACGATTTGTTTTTTAAAACTATAACTGATATTCTACAACTTACACATTGACTTGTGCTTTAATTTCCAAACTACGCCTTCTTTCGGCCTGAGGATCAAAAACATAAACCTCATTCTTTTGTATATGAAAAACAAGCAGTAGACAATGTTTCCTATAGTATAAAATTTATAGAAGGTTAAAATTAGTAGCAAATTTATGAAGTAGTTAGGAAATTAAAGGTTTATTGTTTATATACTTTTCGTAATGTGGGGTAAAGAGAATTTTTTTTTATTGCGACTCATGCCATGTATAGAGGGTATATGAATTAGTCGCGTCTAGAGATTTCCGCACTCGGGAAAGCTTATCTGGACACATAAACCCAATGCTCCTCAGTTTGAGACCGTTGAAGCTATGATTTAACCACCTACACATTGTACAATATTAATTTAGCACGGAAACATGACATGTAACCATGATATTTGGCAAAGTAATTGTAGTTAATTCTGTATTCAAAACAGATTGAAACAAAGTATGACTATTCTTAATTAGAATAAGTTAGTCAATGACACAAACTTCTAGCACAAGTTTGTCTCAATTTGTTACGAAATAGTAAGACACAGTATATGAATACTGTACAGGGTATAGTACTGAATTGAAGTAAGAATCGGTAATCAATGCCGAGATCGTCTGAGGTCTGAAACGTGTCAGTTTCCTTAAGACTTTCAGTCGAAGCCTCCTAGGATACAACAGACGAGAAAGCTGCTCGAGATTGTAGTGATTATGTACTGACTGTGATGATCAGTAATGGTGGATTTCAGGAAGTATACAGCGGAGGGAAGAAGAAAACTGTTTAATTATTAGGTAATGATTTGATCAGAATCACCAAGTATATATAGTTTTCAAATGGATGCATTTAACGGGTCGCACCCGTTCAAAAAAACACAGCCGTTTAATTTCCGTTGCCATCTGAGTTCAAATGAACGCGTTCATTCATTTAAACCGTAACGGGCCGCCCCCGCTCGTTCCCAACGGGTCGCACCCGCATCCAATCAGTTTGATTTTAAACCTTACATCGTTTCAAAAAACCCTTCAAAAATTGCAGAGTTTTTCGATGCAAAATATGGTTTTATTCAAGGCCCGATTCCAAGCCCAAGCCCAAGCCCGGCCCGGTTCAGTCGGGAAGGCAGGCGGGGGGCGCATGCGCGCGCATGTGTGTTCATTAGATATAGGTCCTCCCGGTCGCACAAAATTACCTAACCCTAAGGGCCAATTAAGGGATTGAGGATCATACATATCTACACAACATTAACCCACTATTTTGCCAATGTGGGACTAAAAATATTTCATTCAACTCTTTAGAAATTTTCAATAATGATATTAAGTACTCTGCATGTACGAGTGAAATGCTTACATAATGCAAATTTGTGACCATGATACATTCAACCATGCCATGCTAAGGAATTGTACAATGTCATCATTTGTGATCTTGATTTCAAAGTCCTCATCGCGCTTAAGTAAATCCAAATTCATTTGAATAACATTAATGATGTTATCATCTGATGGCGCTTGAACTACCAGGTCATGAAAATACTGACACACTTTCATTAACGTTTTGAGGATCTCTTCATCCACGATTGTATTGCGCTTTGTAGACTCGTTTCTTATTGCTGTACTGACCTTGTCATTACTTCCGATCATGCTCTTGCATGGTTGAGACCCCTAGTTCAAAATTATTTAAGGTGCTTGATGTTATTATCCATTCAGAAAGTAGAGAAAAAGCCAGCTAAAAGGAAAAAGAGCATAACCATTAATATCGTAGATTGTTGATAAGGAAATAAAGGTAAATTTCTCAACGTTCCAACAATTTAATAACGCTTGTACATGCCCATAACTGTGCACTGTCATGTACAAAGACTATATACTGGACGTTACAGTCTTTAGCCATATATGCATTATATATATTGCTGTTAAACTAGGAAAATCAGACTACACTGATTACTATGTATACTTCCTCCAGCATTTTCATGTTGCCCAGCCATCTATTAAATTCATATTTCATGCATAGTTATTGCCCAGTACATATATACTGCTACTATTTGCATCTGAAAATCATTAGGTTTGTCGTTCTGCTCCAGAACTATTTATGTATTGTCAATACTCAAGAGTGCATTTATTGATGCATACATATGTTGAATGGTTTTAATATTGATGAAAGTAGTCAGTATTTAGTTCAGGTGACTTTTAAACTTTGTCGTTCACATGATTTTCAGTTTACAGTTCACAGTGCACTTTTTCAAATGGAAAAGTAAAAACTGTGAAAATGAAAGGGGACACACACACACACCCGACACACATATACACACATATATAAGAATGCAAAGTTGTGAATTAACGGCGTGTACATGGAAGTATGTTCAACAGATAACGGTAGTTATAACTTATAACAGTATGTACATTTTTTATGCTTGCTTATGATAACAAGTTAAAAACTGTTGTACACGCATCACATTCAAACCTTGACTTCTTTTGACAAAACATAACATATAATGTTACACATAATGTTACAACCAGGTTTTAAACCTTGACTTCTTATGATAACATATATAAACCTTGACTTCTACAATTTTCTGTGTATAATCCTACAACGAAGAAATCAAAATAGATAGACATATATTAATTATGGTATTTATACTTACCGTATCATTATTTAGAAGCACGAGACTTTTAGGCCATTGAACAAAGCTACCAACCGCTTCACCCATTGTGCTGTGATGTTTAGTTGGAACCGGAAGTAGGGTTCCTTCATGACTAGACTCCACTGCATCAATGCCAACCTTTACATGATCGGCCAAGATTTGTCGATTGTGACAATAATCTTCAGGCTTTGAAGCAGTATGTACCCTGCCACTGCCTACTACGATAATTTTGGAGTCCACATTCACAGCTAAATGACATTTAGTTGGTTTCTACAATGAAAGCACAAAAGCACCATTTTTCACTTACACTTGTCAAATGCATATCATATACGTAAATTAAAATCTACTTTTAAATTTTTTACTAGCAACTCTGCAAAGGGATCTGTCTTTTGAGTAATTTCTTTTGGATCTTGTAACTTGGTCGGGTTTACTGACTGAACGCTACTGCGATGATCATGTAATGGTATGTTGTCGACCCTCTCTGAAACAGGCACCTACATGCCCATCGTGTTCAAAATGTTTGCAACCTGCTGCTCAACCATTGATTGCATCATTGACTGCATTTGGCTCACTTTAGCCTCCATTTCTTGCCTCATTTTAGCCTCTAAATCTTAGGTAACAAGATATAGTTGATCTGCAGATATTACACCTCTTGGACCTTTCGTTTTCTCTCCCTCTCCAAATACGTCTTTGATACTGACCGTTCCACCAATTCCTCCAACTCGGTCGGGATGCTCTCTTTTTTCAAGCGCACAACTTAAGACATCATCATGTCTATGTGGAGTCCATTCCCCTTCGATTGCCTTTTGTCTCAAATCGTTCTGTGAACAAACAGTCGGAGTTATTATAAACAATCAATAAAAATTAATCTTAACTAATATTTCATCAAGCTATTTCGTGCTATATGGAAAACGGAAGTGGGTTAAAATTAATCTTAACAACAATACAATGGATTAATGAGATAACGATAAAAAATGAACTGTAAATAATAACAAAAAACAAGAGTAAGAGATTAATATCAAATGCACTTGCTGAAGTTGTCTTGCTCTTAATAAGCACTTACATATGCACAGAAATTTATGTATAAAGAAAAAAAAGTGAAGGGACCAGATGCTAACATCAGTACATTAGGGGTTGCACTACAAAAAACCAAGATTTAAACGGTGGAGGAGGATAGGTGAATATAGCTGTGGCTCACCCAACTTTGCTTTTGCATTATTATCACCAACTAGAAAGTTTATCATACATTTACAGGTGATTATAGCTGTGACAAAGCTGGTATTCTGCATCACTGACATTACCACTTATTTTTTTAATTGACTAGAATAGGTTGATCTCCAACTTCGATTAAGACATGGAAATATCAATTATTTATCCCGCTATTATTTTTTAGGTTAAAATCATAAACAATTCCATTTTTGGAACCGGAATCAGGAATCAAAGTTTGAGTTTTATTACTATAGTGATAAATGTTATAAAACTAGCTTAAGCTTCTAATATAGATTGATGTCGACTCAAAATCAAAACATCCATGTTATTGGATTAAGAATTAAAAAAATGAATAAATCATATCAACAATTTTAGGAAATAGCTATTTCAAATAGTTGTATGAGTCCGTTAACCATGTGGAGGACCTCACTCTGTGTGTTTCAATTTTATAATTATTGATCCTGCTTTTCGTTTAGCTCAAGATTTTCATATATTCATTTAGAGTTGATCATGTTGATTATAAGAATATATTTTTACTTTACTTACATTCCCTCAATTAATTTTATATTAGGATATAACTATAGATGTGGTGTAACGTCCCATATTTTTTGTATATTTAAATTTCGATTTAAAAATAAATAAATTGGAATAAAATTAGCTAAAGATCAAGTTTTGTTGACTTTTAATGTTGATGGTTTATTGAATTAAGTACAAACAAATTTTAATTTAGTTTGTACATAGGATGGTCGTAATTTGGAAATTTTATTCTATAAATTAAATAAATTTGAGATGTTTGTTTATATTGAGAATTCAAATTTAATTTGAAATGGAGAATTCTAAGTTGTTAATTATAATTTAAAACTCAAATAAAAAATTCAAATAATCAAATTTGGGACCTTGAATGTGTAAAATTTTATTTATAAAATTTGTTTAAGTCATAATTAGATTAAATGGAAATTTATAAATATTTAAATTTGAATTTAAACAGTTAATCGAATAATTAATTATTTTATTTATTTAATTAACTGTGGAATTTAATAATTTTTGTAACTGTCTCGGAATTCGACGAAACTAGCACCATCGGAACCAGAACGGTGAATTATGATTGGATTCCAATTTGTGTTACAATCCGACTTACCGTTTGATCGTACGAGAGAAAATGTGAACGAGATCATTGTAAATGGATAATTGGGTATTTCTCATATTTGGGCCTTATAATTAAATATAAATAAAACCCACTTAACACCTCATCAGCCATTTCTCAATATACGTATTTTTCCATCTGCCGATCTTTCTCTCTAATGGCAGAAACAATTTTTCTAAACCTAGATCCAAGTAAAATTCAAACTTTGAAAATGGAATTTCCTCTAACCATAACTTATTATATATCAAAATGAAGCTCGTGACGATAGGAAGCTACGGGAACCATTAGTTCTGACATGCAGTGGTCGGAGTTGCTTGAAATTGACGGTCAAAGCCCTGATTTTGTGAAACCCTAAAGCTCAGATTGGGGGTTTTCGATTTAGGCTCTAATCAAAGAATCAAGGATATGGGTTTTGAAGAGGAGGAGCATACGAGTGTAGCGGTGGTGTTTATGCAATTTATTGTAGAGTAGAGCATTGGGAATTTGCGTTTTTGGGTTTAAAACCCGGCGGTTTCGTGGACTGGGTGGCGGCGAAGGGGACCATTGGAGGTGGTGGGTCCGGTGCTGGAAGGTGCGGCCGGGGTTGAGCTTGACGTTGGTGGTGGTGGTCCGTCGTTCGGTGGCCGGAGTCGGGTGTACGGGTTGGTCAAAGTTTCGGTTTCACGTGTTAATTGGGTTCAACGACGGTACTGTAGCGAAGGAGAAAGGGGCGTGAGCAGGAGATGTTTTGGCCTACTGACGTGGCACCATCTGATTGGGTGAGAAAATATATTTTATTAATTTATATACATTTAAAATCTAGATAATAAAACACTTGTAACTTTTACGTATTGACTCGATTTTGGACGCGGTTTGTTGCGTTAGGATCGTGGCAGAATTGCGGACGTTTTGGCACTAATCTGGCTGCATTTGGAGACTGTGAAATTTTGGGCTTTGGTTGGACGTCCGATCCACTAAGGATCCAAAGGTAAGTGATTTTCTCACTTATGAAATACTGAATTATTCCCATATTTGTTAAATTAAAATATGAAGTAAGTATTGTCGCATGGTTGTGTTGGATTTGTGATTGACTGCTTAAAAATGACATGCAAATACATTGATCAGAAAATTTAGGTTGGTAATTAGTTATTTAATTTAATTAAATTCCTAGTTGGGATTTATGATCCTTGTAAACCCGTAGAACAGATTAATACTAATCAGTGCGATGAATGGTTGTGATGGATGCTTTGGGTGATTTTTCTGAATGAGTATTTCTTGAAATGTATTTATTTCAGTATATGGCTGTTGTGTGCTCATCATTGACGATGAATCCCAATTTTCACCCTAGATGTTACGGGCGTCGAATAAACCCGGGATTGATCGATTAAAATCAAATAAGAACACAAATTGAAATGATAAATATTTGTGACCCTGAATTGGATTGAAATGATAGATCCATCCCTGAATATCGAGAAATTAAATTTAAATTCTCCTGGCCATAGGTAGCAAATTATATATGGACATCGGTTGGTTAAATGATTTAAATATTCGAAATTCTATTGATGAGGAATTTTACTTAAAGGAAATGTGTCGATATCGATAAGATTTTATGTTTCCTTTAAACATGAATTGAATGTTAATGAATTTGTCAAGGTAAATTTATTCAAACAAATCGAGATTTGTAAAGAGGGATTTTTAATATACCCTTGGAGTTTCAAATTTTATGATAAGATTTGGAATTGATAAATTGCCTTGAATTTAGTTTTTAAACGAACATCATTTGAGGATATTCTAATTTACCGAAATTTTTGTATGAATATGGGTTTGATTCCTCTAAATTGGAAGAAATGGGGTTAAATGGCAACTGAAACAAGATATTGAATTATGTAAACTCCATTTAGGCTGGGGTATATATTTAAGCATTTGAAATTCGGAAGGAAGGAATGATTATGGTTAAAGATTTTATATATATATATTTATTTACACATTTGATTTCAAATATATCATTATTATTTTTCTTAAATTTTATTATTAACTTTTACCTATAAACTATTTTACTATAAATAAATTTTTCCTTATAATTTATTGTTCAAACTATCTAGTAAACTTTTAACTTATGTATATACATAATATTTAAATTATTTTATTTATTTCAATTATTATGTTCTGTATATATGTTTATTTATATAAGATTTTCTTATAAACATTTAATTTCTTATAAGTATTTTAGAAATTGTAAATTTCTCCCGAATGGAGAATGTTTGAATTTAAACCGTTGGTTCAAATGGAGTTGAGATAAAATTTCATTCTATTGGAATATGAATCGATTTAAATCAATTTTTATACGGAAATATGAATTATATTCTTCTCGAATATAAATGGATCTCCTAAGAGATTTAAGATGAGCTGTTATGAAAATATATATTCTAGTTGGATATGAATGGTTTTTGAACATAAATCGATTTGAAATAATTATAACCTCTGATGTGAAGTATATTCTTCTGGAATATAAATCGATTTGAATATGAATCGATTTCTAACCAATTTTTGATTTGGAGATGTGAATTATTTGCTACTCGAATATGAATTTAACTACTAAGGGATTTAAATAAGTTCTGAAAGTATATATTCTATTTGAATATGAATGGAGTTCGAACATAAATAGATTTCGAATAATTTGAAATCTTTGAGATAGAAAATATTCCATTTGAATATAAGTCGATTTTGAAATATTATATGATTGTAATATACGAATATGGAAATATATTATAGTTTGGAATATAATCGGTTTGGGAATGATTGGGATATTTTGATATGGAATTATATTCTATTTTGAATATAAACTGGGTTTGAAACAAAATATAATATTTTGATATGGAAGCGAACCTTTGAAAAAGTAAAAGGACCGACCGATGTGGAAAATGTAAACGTTGGTTGTTAAAGAGACTGGAGTCGACATAAGGCTTACTCTCTGTCAGCGTCGATACCACTTTGACAACTGTGAACGTTATGACGTATACAGAATGCGTATGATGACTTGGAGGCGATTATTGAATCGAAGAAGATGAACGACGACGAAATAGCCCTGACCTTCGGGTCAGAATTGAAAGGACTAAAACAGGAGCTATACCGTGACTAATTGAGGTAGCACCTTTGATCGGACACACTTCTTCGATACTATTTCTATGACTATGATGATGATGATTTGGGCCCATTGATGATTTTGGGAGTGTATTCCGAGGTGGGCGGTAGTGGCTGCTATGTGTTACCACCGGTCCGGGAGTGCAATTGGTAGAATCTTACCCTGGGCATTGCCTCGAATGCCTTGTCTTATTTATCCATATAGAGCCCCATACGATTTTGATTTAGCATTGCCTTCTATGGAGTGCTCTCTAATAATACCAGTACGGTGAATTTACGGTACTGTATAGACTGTTGGTGCCTGTAAGCGGCGTAAGGGTAATATGGTAATCCCGCTGTAACAACCCGCAAAATCAGGACCAATTTAAAATTTTATTTTAGGAAATTTTAATGAATTCTGACAATATAAAATAATTTATTTAAATAATAATGATCACAAATTTGATTTAAATCGAAGTTAGAATGAATGATTTAATTTTTATTATAAAAAGAGTTAGAAATGACGCGGTAGTTTGAAAAAACAAATTTGTGAAACAAATAAAATCCTCTTTTATTTTTAGAACTTGTAAAACAAATAAAATCCTCTTTTATTTTTAGAACATGTACACAAATGAATTTCTTTTTGTCCTTAAAAAAAAAAAGGTTTTTATTTACATTTCTGTTATTAATAAAAGAACAAGTTTTTATTTACATTTCTTTGTAAATAAATGAACACATTTAGATGTGATAAAAAGAGTTAAAAAGACAATCTTTTTATATTGAAAACACAAAAGATGTAATTTTGACGTTGAAAATAAAAAGATGATCTTTTTATATTTAAAATAGAGGAGTTATCATTTTTACATTGTAAAATAGAAAAGGTCATATTTTTACATTACAAAATAGGTTAATCCTTTTTTTTTACACCTTCCTTTGTAAATGACAAGACCAAAAATATGTTATTCTCATTATTGATGTTTATATGGTGAAAGAAAAGAAATAAAGTTTTGTTAGTCATTTTGTTTACATTGCTTTTGTAAATAAATGAACAGAAATATAAAGAAAAATCATTTTTCTATGTAAACCAAAAGAGAACATAATTTGTGAATTGTTTTTATTTACATTTATATGTAAAACAAAATAGAACATAATGGGTAAATCATATTGTTTACATTTTATATGGAAACCAAAGGAGAACATAATGTGTGAACGGTTTTTGTTTACATTTTCTTTATAATAGAAAAAGAGTAAAACATGTTAATCACTTTGTTTACATTTTCTTTGTAAAAGAAAAAGAGTAAAACATGTTAATCACTTTGTTTACATTTTCATTGAAAAGGAAAAAGAGTAAAACATGTTAACCAGTTATGTAAATAAGAAGAATGAAATAATGAGAATCCTTTTATTTACATTTTCTTTTGTAAATGAAAAAGGAACTAAATAATGTGAATCCTTTATTTACATTTTCTATTGTAAAAGAAAAAGAACAAAATTTGTGAATCATTTTTTTTTATTTTCATTTTCTATTGTAAATGAAAAGGATAAATGTGTGAATCATTATATTTACATTTTCAAATGTAAAATCAAAAGAACAAAATATATGAATCATTTTATTTACATTTTTTATTGTAAATGAGAAGAACAAAATATGTGAATTACTTATTTACCTTTTCGATTGTAAATAAAAAGAATATAATTTAGAAATATATTTATTTACATTTTCTATGTAGTAAAAATAGAATTGTTAATGCTGAATATTTTATCGTCATTTTGAATGCGGTAAAAATAGAATTGTTAATATTGAATATTTTATCGTCATTTTGAATGCGGTAAAAATAGAATTGTTAATATTGAATATTTTATCGTCATTTTGAATGCGGTAAAAATAGAATTGTTAATGTTGAATATTTTATCGTCATTTTGAATGCGGTGAAAATAGAATGATTAATATTGAATATTTTATCGTCATTTTGAACGCGGTGAAAATAGAATGGTTAATGTTGTCATTTTTATCGACATTTTTAGTGCGATAGAAATAGACAATGTTAGTGATTCACTTTTATCGACATTTTTAGTGCGATAAAAATAGACAATGTTAGTGATTCACTTTTATTCGACATTTTTGATGCGATATAAATAGCGATGTTAATGGTACATTTCTATCGTCATTTAGATGTGATAAAAAGAACAGGAACATGAGAATCATTTATTTACAACTCCTATTGTAAATGAAAAGAGTAAAAAGATATGAGGACCACTTTATTTACAACTTCTTTTGTAAATGAAAAGACCAAAATATGTTGATCATTTTATTGGTATTTCTGTGGTAAATAAAAGAACAAGACATGTGAATCCTTTTTATTTTCATCTTCTATTGTAAATGAAAAAGAACAACATTCTTGTCAAGACTTGATTAGTGAATTTAAAATTGTCATTTTGAGTTAACATGTCAGTGAATTAGAAAATGAACATTTTTTGTCATTAAAAAGGATTAGTTAAAAATGAACATTTTGTGTCATTAAAAAGGATTAATTAGAAATGAACACTTGGTGTCATAAAAAAAAAGATTAAATTAAAAATAAACATTTTTTTTATGCATAAGAAAAGAGACTAAAACAAAATACTCATTTTTGTATATTAAAAGTGAATTAGACAAAATGGACATTTTTGGCACATTAAAATGAATGAAGTAAAAATAGACATCTTTATTCATTGAAAAAGATTAGACAAAATTCTCATTTTGTTGCATTAGAGGTTAAGAAACAAAATCATCATATTTGTTTATGTTGAGAAAAAGAATGGATGTAAAATGTATGTTTTCATACATTAAAGAGAATGAATTAAGGATGTATATTTTTATACATTAAAAAGAATGAAGTCAAATATTCATTTTGTCATTTAAATGAATGAGACCAAAAATATGCATTTTTGGTAAATAAAAGTCACGATTTTTATTGTCATATGCTCATAATAAAGAGTATTGAAATATTTGCCTGTGATGTTGTATTTTGATGTGTTAAAAGTGATGTTAGTATATTCAAAATTGAATATTACACTTCCATTTACAAGTCATCCGACTTGTTTATGTGATTGGGACGATTTTTTTTACACATCGCCCAAGTGCACAAAAAAATTTATTATTTGTTTGTTGGATGAAAACCCCACACGGGTATTGGGACGATACTTGACTGACACAAATCCCAATGTTTAATTATATGTCTATCGATTGATCGACAGGCTGCGATGAGCGTTATTGTTTTATTTTAATGCTCACACAGTTGACATTGTCACTCTGGTTGTTAATGGATGGATTGAGGATTATTTCCTGTTATTACCCTATACATGAAATGTATGAAACTCATATGACCCAAATTATATGGTGCATGGTTGAGTCGCATTCCAATGCAGAATTTCTTTTTAAATAAAGAATGTTTACATAATAAAAGATTTTGTATTATAGAGAATATTTTACATAAATAATATTTTATTGATTATTTTAAATATCTTTAAGATAAATCTTTTATTTAAGATTATTAGATCTTAACAATTATGTTTGGTGATTGATATGTAGATTGGATTTGTAGTGGACGATGTTTAAATAACATTTATCCTTTAATCCAATTTACATTGAAATTACTATTTGAAATTTATAAATCTATTTTATAAATTAAATCAAAATTGGAATATTAATAAATCTTTTTAGAAAGATTAAAAATTTAATTTATTTTATCTTTGATAAAATTAATGAGAACCTTTTAATATAAATAATATTTTTATTTAAAAGGATATTCAAAGTTGGAATGTGGCGTATGGTTGATTTTAATTACAAATACGCGAGTTATTCAGAAAGACCGGGTCTAACCCATTCTGAATAATCATCACGACGATCAAGAGTCGAAGATGAAGACGGTGACTGAAGACCGGAGAGCTTCACATCGTTTGGTTGATGGTGACTGATATCTTGAATTGGGACTGATCCCCCAAGGCAAGGTAAAAAGTGATTATCTTCCAGACGTACTGGAGATCGACGGATACGTTGTTTCGTTCAGACCCAGAACGGACTTGTAAATGGATAGCATGCCTGACATCGAAATTTATTTCATGTAATTAAATTGGTTTTTATTTAATATATAAATGCATGGTGGCGGAGGATTTATTCTCTTGCTTAACACCCTTTTGTATGTTAAATAATTACCGATCGCATGATATGAGTTGTTGATGTGGTATGCCAAGTTTCACTTGATCAAGGCTTATTGTTGCAAAGCAGAGCCTTGTGGGATGATCAAAGCATAGTCTATTTAGGCATAGCTTTGTGTATATCGTGACTTCGCGAGCCTCACAGCCCGGTAGAGTCTAAAACGGGAGAAGGGAACGCAGGGAGTGCGCACGTTTCTTTCTAGCTAGAGTGGTGCCAGGGACCTACCAGCGCTGGCATTTATTCATTGTGGTTGTTGGATTGTTCGAGGCCTCGGTTTATGCGGTCGCCACTGGCCGTAGTATAGGTCCAAAAGGACCGGGAAGCGTGTGTTCAGGCATAACCAATCCACAAAAGTAAGTGTGGACCGGCCCTGCAGGATCCAAGGGTTGGACAGAGTACCAATCCTGGGGCATTGCTAGAGTGTCTCGAATTGGTAAGGATCTCCTCCCTAGCCTTGACTCAGATGGAAACCCAAATTTCCAATACGACATCACGCGGTTTTGATTGTATACCTATATATGGCGACATAGTGGGATGAGGCACTCATGCCGTCTAGGATTAATATATTTACTTTGATGTTCTTCAAATTGGTTGCACACTATTATTATATAATACCGTGTTTATCGTATCAAGCATCTTTTGACCATTATAAGGTAAAACCCTATCCTCCGGTTTGCGTTGCATTGTGTGATGGGACTTGGGTCTTATAATGGTTTCATTTTTCTAAAAAGCATTACGTTATTTTGACGATTTACTTTAGTCATGCACTGGCAATCCATAGGAGAAAACCCGTTCCGCAAAGTGGCGTGGTCCTATGATTAGCCTTATTATATTATATAGGTTAAGTAGAATTCTCACACCAGTCCCATGACTGACCTGTAGTTTGTCCACTGGCAAACTCGGGTGCCCATATTTTCCACACGGGCAGTCGAGTAGCTATTTTTGCAGATATATTAAACAGGATTCTGGGTTGAAGCTTAAAGCTGTGTCCAGAGATAGAGAGTCTTCCGCTGTGTTCTTCCGTTGCAGTATATTACATTTTTTGTATTTATCTTCCGCTGTAATTATATTCCAATGTACTCTGATATGTATATTCTGTACTCTGATGTAACATTTATTATAGTGTTATAAAAGTCTTCTGTTGTTGTTTTAATATGTTGTATGCCCAAAGTTAAAGTATTCGTAGGTTTTCACTTTTTGGGTCAGACCTGTGTGGTTTATGGTCGATTCAAGGGGTGGGAGTTTGCGGGTCTTTACAGTTGGTATCAGAGCCAGGTTAGCTCAAATCTTTGGGGTACAACTTGTTAGAACTGAACAGAAGACTCATTAGAGATTGGATTAGTAATGTCCAATAAGAATACTCATTAGAGATAGGATCAGCAGTATCCTAGAATGAGTGAACTCGTTAGAGATGGGGTTAGTAATGCCCTAGAACGAGTTCAGAGTTACGAATTTATAATTAACGTATTTTTGATATTTATAATCTATTCTTTGAAATATGATTTATATATATATAAAGTTGTATATATTTTGAAAAGATAATCAACCATTAAAATTTAAAATTAAGATAGTTAATTTTACAATTTTTAGCTACGTTCCTTTTCGAGGACGAAAAGTTTTTAAGTGGGGGCGATTGTAACAACCCGCAAAATCAGGACCAATTTAAAATTTTATTTTAGGAAATTTTAATGAATTCTGACAATATAAAATAATTTATTTAAATAATAATGATCACAAATTTGATTTAAATCGAAGTTAGAATGAATGATTTAATTTTTATTATAAAAAGAGTTAGAAATGACGCGGTAGTTTGAAAAGTCAAACTTGAACTTTGACTGACCGTACAGGATGCAAAATTTAACGGATTTTAGTGAAACCAAAAATATTAGAATCTATTTAAAAATATCTTTTCAACGAATCCGAAAAATCGAAATTTCATAACGGGAATCAAAAGTTATGGCCAATTCAATATTTAGAAAGGTCGCTATGAAATTTATAAGGGCCAAAATGCTACATTTTGCAGAATAAGGAATTAGGACCCGAAACCATCTCCATTGGTTTTAGAATGTTGTTTACATATAAAAATGACTATAAGAACTTATATTTTTGAGTTTCGGAAAAATTCCACTATTTTTGGTATTTTTAAATATTAAAATATACACCTGAAAAATAGAATTTTTGCAAACGAACTCCGAATTCGACGAAACCAGTTTCTATGGATTCGGAATATTAAATTAAGGTTAAATTCTAAAATTTATAATTTTTGGAATTATTTTGTGGCCTGTATAATTTTTACAGTGGAAATACAGCCTATTTTCAGACTTCGGAAATTTATAATAAATTCATACGGAATCGGAAAATTACGAAATGAGGTTCGTTGGATTCGTAATGACCTGAAATAATTATGTTTAAAAATTTATTAATTTTGAAATTCGCATGTATTTATAAGAATTTCTGAATTGAAGAAAACAGTTGAAAATTGAGTAATTGGGCACGTAATGATATTTGGGCCCAAACCAAAATTAAACCCATGGTATATATTATCTTTTTTCTGAGATTTAGGGCTGAAATTCGAAATGCACAGCAGCCACTTCTCTTTTCCATCATTTTTCCCAATTTCCATGGCGATTCACAAAAAATAAAATTTCTTCAAAACATAACAAATTATATGTCCACTCGAAGGTCTCGACGATACGAAGCTAATGGTGTCCTCGGTTTCGTCAAACAGCGCTCGGATTCGCCGGAATCTCGTCTTAAAGATCGCTGTTTTCGAAATTCAGAAGCTCAAAACCTAAATCATAAATTTCCCGCGAATCTAGCGAGAACTGGAGGAAGTGGCGAACACGGAAGTTCTTCGTCTACGCAAGACGAAGATGGTCAGAAAATTTCAGGCAGTTTGGAGGTGTGAGACGGCCTGTGGGACACGCGAGGCAAAATCTGTTCTAGGCGATTTCCCGATGATCGGAGAAGCTTTAGGGGCGGCTCTTTCTGGTGGTGGTGCGTCTCGCCAAGACGAAGACGTTGGCGGTGGTCCCGTGGCGTCAGGTGGCCCGAAGCAGCGGCAAATCGCGGTCAAAGTTCTGCGGTGAACAGTGTTTCGCGGTCAATGGGCTGAGGGTATTTTCTATTTTATTTTTAAATTATTTAATTAATTTCCAGAACTTTAAAATTGCATAACTCACTCATACGAAGTCGAAAATCGACGATTTCAGGTGCGTTGGGATCGTGGCGACGAGATGGACGCGTGGACACTAATTTTGTCCAATTCTGAGACAGTGAAATTTTTAGGTATTTTCATGAATATTAATTAATTATTTAATTACCCGATTTTTAAAAATTCATAACTCTTTCATACGAGGTCCGTTTGACGAACCGTAAATTGCGTTGGAATCACAAAATTAAGATCTTCGCGATGGCGCAGACCGCAGCTGAAAAGGAGACAGTAAAATTTTGGCCAAAAATTCAATGTGAGGATTCTAATTTTATTTGTTTAATCAATTATAAATTATTTTCTTGCATTAAAAATAATTGTTTGATCGTTTAATTCTGACCTGAAATGTTGGGTGTTGTTTGGAGTGATAATTGTTGTTTGTTGAATGATTGTTGTACATGATTTGCAAATCCGCTTGGATTTATATATATCTTATTTACGGTTGGAGAAATGGGATCTAAAATGAGATCATAACATATTTTATTCAGTATATATATATATATATATATATATATGTTAAGATTTGATTAGAACTTGTAAAACAAATAAAATCCTCTTTTATTTTTAGAACATGTACACAAATGAATTTCTTTTTGTCCTTAAAAAAAAAAAAGGTTTTTATTTACATTTCTGTTATTAATAAAAGAACAAGTTTTTATTTACATTTCTTTGTAAATAAATGAACACATTTAGATGTGATAAAAAGAGTTAAAAAGACAATCTTTTTATATTGAAAACACAAAAGATGTAATTTTGACGTTGAAAATAAAAAGATGATCTTTTTATATTTAAAATAGAGGAGTTATCATTTTTACATTGTAAAATAGAAAAGGTCATATTTTTACATTACAAAATAGGTTAATCCTTTTTTTTTACACCTTCCTTTGTAAATGACAAGACCAAAAATATGTTATTCACATTATTGATGTTTATATGGTGAAAGAAAAGAAATAAAGTTTTGTTAGTCATTTTGTTTACATTGCTTTTGTAAATAAATGAACAGAAATATAAAGAAAAATCATTTTTCTATGTAAACCAAAAGAGAACATAATTTGTGAATTGTTTTTATTTACATTTATATGTAAAACAAAATAGAACATAATGGGTAAATCATATTGTTTACATTTTATATGGAAACCAAAGGAGAACATAATGTGTGAACGGTTTTTGTTTACATTTTCTTTATAATAGAAAAAGAGTAAAACATGTTAATCACTTTGTTTACATTTTCTTTGTAAAAGAAAAAGAGTAAAACATGTTAATCACTTTGTTTACATTTTCATTGAAAAGGAAAAAGAGTAAAACATGTTAACCAGTTATGTAAATAAGAAGAATGAAATAATGAGAATCCTTTTATTTACATTTTCTTTTGTAAATGAAAAAGGAACTAAATAATGTGAATCCTTTATTTACATTTTCTATTGTAAAAGAAAAAGAACAAAATTTGTGAATCATTTTTTTTTTATTTTAATTTTCTATTGTAAATGAAAAGGATAAATGTGTGAATCATTATATTTACATTTTCAAATGTAAAATCAAAAGAACAAAATATATGAATCATTTTATTTACATTTTTTATTGTAAATGAGAAGAACAAAATATGTGAATTACTTATTTACCTTTTCGATTGTAAATAAAAAGAATATAATTTAGAAATATATTTATTTACATTTTCTATGTAGTAAAAATAGAATTGTTAATGCTGAATATTTTATCGTCATTTTGAATGCGGTAAAAATAGAATTGTTAATATTGAATATTTTATCGTCATTTTGAATGCGGTAAAAATAGAATTGTTAATATTGAATATTTTATCGTCATTTTGAATGCGGTAAAAATAGAATTGTTAATGTTGAATATTTTATCGTCATTTTGAATGCGGTGAAAATAGAATGATTAATATTGAATATTTTATCGTCATTTTGAACGCGGTGAAAATAGAATGGTTAATGTTGTCATTTTTATCGACATTTTTAGTGCGATAGAAATAGACAATGTTAGTGATTCACTTTTATCGACATTTTTAGTGCGATAAAAATAGACAATGTTAGTGATTCACTTTTATTCGACATTTTTGATGCGATATAAATAGCGATGTTAATGGTACATTTCTATCGTCATTTAGATGTGATAAAAAGAACAGGAACATGAGAATCATTTATTTACAACTCCTATTGTAAATGAAAAGAGTAAAAAAATATGAGGACCACTTTATTTACAACTTCTTTTGTAAATGAAAAGACCAAAATATGTTGATCATTTTATTGGTATTTCTATGGTAAATAAAAGAACAAGACATGTGAATCCTTTTTATTTTCATCTTCTATTGTAAATGAAAAAGAACAACATTCTTGTCAAGACTTGATTAGTGAATTTAAAATTGTCATTTTGAGTTAACATGTCAGTGAATTAGAAAATGAACATTTTTTGTCATTAAAAAGGATTAGTTAAAAATGAACATTTTGTGTCACTAAAAAGGATTAATTAGAAATGAACACTTGGTGTCATAAAAAAAAAGATTAAATTAAAAATAAACATTTTTTTTATGCATAAGAAAAGAGACTAAAACAAAATACTCATTTTTGTATATTAAAAGTGAATTAGACAAAATGGACATTTTTGGCACATTAAAATGAATGAAGTAAAAATAGACATCTTTATTCATTGAAAAAGATTAGACAAAATTCTCATTTTGTTGCATTAGAGGTTAAGAAACAAAATCATCATATTTGTTTATGTTGAGAAAAAGAATGGATGTAAAATGTATGTTTTCATACATTAAAGAGAATGAATTAAGGATGTATATTTTTATACATTAAAAAGAATGAAGTCAAATATTCATTTTGTCATTTAAATGAATGAGACCAAAAATATGCATTTTTGGTAAATAAAAGTCACGATTTTTATTGTCATATGCTCATAATAAAGAGTATTGAAATATTTGCCTGTGATGTTGTATTTTGATGTGTTAAAAGTGATGTTAGTATATTCAAAATTGAATATTACACTTCCATTTACAAGTCATCCGACTTGTTTATGTGATTGGGACGATTTTTTTTACACATCGCCCAAGTGCACAAAAAAATTTATTATTTGTTTGTTGGATGAAAACCCCACACGGGTATTGGGACGATACTTGACTGACACAAATCCCAATGTTTAATTATATGTCTATCGATTGATCGACAGGCTGCGATGAGCGTTATTGTTTTATTTTAATGCTCACACAGTTGACATTGTCACTCTGGTTGTTAATGGATGGATTGAGGATTATTTCCTGTTATTACCCTATACATGAAATGTATGAAACTCATATGACCCAAATTATATGGTGCATGGTTGAGTCGCATTCCAATGCAGAATTTCTTTTTAAATAAAGAATGTTTACATAATAAAAGATTTTGTATTATAGAGAATATTTTACATAAATAATATTTTATTGATTATTTTAAATATCTTTAAGATAAATCTTTTATTTAAGATTATTAGATCTTAACAATTATGTTTGGTGATTGATATGTAGATTGGATTTGTAGTGGACGATGTTTAAATAACATTTATCCTTTAATCCAATTTACATTGAAATTACTATTTGAAATTTATAAATCTATTTTATAAATTAAATCAAAATTGGAATATTAATAAATCTTTTTAGAAAGATTAAAAATTTAATTTATTTTATCTTTGATAAAATTAATGAGAACCTTTTAATATAAATAATATTTTTATTTAAAAGGATATTCAAAGTTGGAATGTGGCGTATGGTTGATTTTAATTACAAATACGCGAGTTATTCAGAAAGACCGGGTCTAACCCATTCTGAATAATCATCACGACGATCAAGAGTCGAAGATGAAGACGGTGACTGAAGACCGGAGAGCTTCACATCGTTTGGTTGATGGTGACTGATATCTTGAATTGGGACTGATCCCCCAAGGCAAGGTAAAAAGTGATTATCTTCCAGACGTACTGGAGATCGACGGATACGTTGTTTCGTTCAGACCCAGAACGGACTTGTAAATGGATAGCATGCCTGACATCGAAATTTATTTCATGTAATTAAATTGGTTTTTATTTAATATATAAATGCATGGTGGCGGAGGATTTATTCTCTTGCTTAACACCCTTTTGTATGTTAAATAATTACCGATCGCATGATATGAGTTGTTGATGTGGTATGCCAAGTTTCACTTGATCAAGGCTTATTGTTGCAAAGCAGAGCCTTGTGGGATGATCAAAGCATAGTCTATTTAGGCATAGCTTTGTGTATATCGTGACTTCGCGAGCCTCACAGCCCGGTAGAGTCTAAAACGGGAGAAGGGAACGCAGGGAGTGCGCACGTTTCTTTCTAGCTAGAGTGGTGCCAGGGACCTACCAGCGCTGGCATTTATTCATTGTGGTTGTTGGATTGTTCGAGGCCTCGGTTTATGCGGTCGCCACTGGCCGTAGTATAGGTCCAAAAGGACCGGGAAGCGTGTGTTCAGGCATAACCAATCCACAAAAGTAAGTGTGGACCGGCCCTGCAGGATCCAAGGGTTGGACAGAGTACCAATCCTGGGGCATTGCTAGAGTGTCTCGAATCGGTAAGGATCTCCTCCCTAGCCTTGACTCAGATGGAAACCCAAATTTCCAATACGACATCACGCGGTTTTGATTGTATACCTATATATGGCGACATAGTGGGATGGGGCACTCATGCCGTCTAGGATTAATATATTTACTTTGATGTTCTTCAAATTGGTTGCACACTATTATTATATAATACCGTGTTTATCGTATCAAGCATCTTTTGACCATTATAAGGTAAAACCCTATCCTCCGGTTTGCGTTGCATTGTGTGATGGGACTTGGGTCTTATAATGGTTTCATTTTTCTAAAAAGCATTACGTTATTTTGACGATTTACTTTAGTCATGCACTGGCAATCCATAGGAGAAAACCCGTTCCGCAAAGTGGCGTGGTCCTGTGATTAGCCTTATTATATTATATAGGTTAAGTAGAATTCTCACACCAGTCCCATGACTGACCTGTAGTTTGTCCACTGGCAAACTCGGGTGCCCATATTTTCCACACGGGCAGTCGAGTAGCTATTTTTGCAGATATATTAAACAGGATTCTGGGTTGAAGCTTAAAGCTGTGTCCAGAGATAGAGAGTCTTCCGCTGTGTTCTTCCGTTGCAGTATATTACATTTTTTGTATTTATCTTCCGCTGTAATTATATTCCAATGTACTCTGATATGTATATTCTGTACTCTGATGTAACATTTATTATAGTGTTATAAAAGTCTTCTGTTGTTGTTTTAATATGTTGTATGCCCCAAGTTAAAGTATTCGTAGGTTTTCACTTTTTGGGTCAGACCTGTGTGGTTTATGGTCGATTCAAGGGGTGGGAGTTTGCGGGTCTTTACACCCGCTTACGCTATTTTTATGATATTTACTTTACTGGATAGACACTAACATAATAGCGTATTATACTATGTATGTATTAGTTTAACGGATCCTCGAGAGATGGAAAATCCCGTAACATCTCTTGAGTTACCGCACCCATAACACTCAAGTTGTTTCATATTTTAATTTGACTAATATTAGAATGATTTAGTGCTGATTCGAGTGTTTATTGTGTTCTCTTTAATGCAATACGCTCGGGTCAGCAGAAGTTTGCAGTTCGTGGAGATTTCCTCGCCTTGGAGAGCGAAGACGAAGGGTTGGTATTCATCTATTATATAACTATTTTCCGCTGCTTTTGGTTTCCGCTGTCATGTTATGAATCCCTATATATGTATAACTCTGATAATGGTTGTATGTTATAGCCAATTGTGTATATAATTCAAAGGATTTAAAGTGTATTTACTTTTTATATGTTGTCCTTTCGCTGTGAGAATTCTGCATTTGTTTTTCAGTTCTTTCTTCTATTTCTTCTTTTCCCTATTGCTGCCTGTATTTATGATTTGTTTGGGTCGACATGTGTGGATTATTGTCGATTTGAATGGTCAAAAATTCGGGACGTTACTTTTGGTATCAGAGCTGAGGTTAGCGATAACCTTGGCTATGTTGGGAATTAACTCATTAGAGATAGGGTAAGAAGCGCCCTAGAATGGGTTTGCGTGGTATAAGAAAGCATACTTGTATTTTTGATAAATTGGTTTTTCGTTGTGTTGATTTGTTCTGTTGAATATTTATGGATTCTAGTCGATATGTGGGACGCCATAGAATCGATAGGAATTTCTAAATATTCGAACAGAATTATCGACAAAATATGATTTTCGATTATATTTTATATATTATATATACTATTAGGGGTTTTAAGTGTATAATCTTTGGTTGTCGGTAGGTAATAATATTAAGTTAATACCTATTACGGTTGATTCGATAGTAAATTTAATAAGGAAAATTTAAATGGTCTAAGAAAATATTTGAAAATGAAATGATGCCTTTAAGTATAATTGGGTGAAAAGGTTTGAGATTGAAATAGAAATGAACTTGGAATTTGATCCCGAGGTACTTATGAAATAGTTCTGTCGAATTTTGAAATAATATCGTATTATAAGTATTTTCGAAAGAAATAGTTTAAAGGATTTTAAAAGAAACAAGTATGTAATCCCTTCTAGGACATCAGAAATGACTTCGGTAATGAGTGCACACATTATCGGCGTTTATCATGAAGTGTCTAAATGGGGGAGACCACTCCGTACTTTCATAACTCGTTGAAAAGAATTTTGGATCTAATTTCCAAGGGTATGTAAAATGGATTTTAGATTTAACTAAGATTGAAATTTCTTTGTTTTGATAATTAAAGTTTGGATTTCAATTTGTGGTATGTTTTCTATGGATTTTATAAATACATAAGTATTTTAAACTTGGTTTCCAAAACCCGGAACCAAGCACTTTGAGTTTGTCTGAACTAGTGATAATGTTCTAGGATTTAGTTGCACAATTCATTGGAGTTTAAACTTTGAAACTAAGGAATGGACTTAAGTATTAAGGGAAGTAATCATTGAAATTTCTTAGGCATGAGTGGTAAATAAAGATAACAAATCCTGAGTTTGTTCAGGAAAGAAAAAAAAGTGTTAGAGAAATTGAAAGTAACCGTGAAATGAAATTCCAACTATAGTTAACTAAAATAAAATTGGAAGATTTGGTTGTTTAATAAGTTGATGACCTATGACTTGGCTAATTAATAAGTATATTAGGTTAGGCAAGAAGAAGTTAAAAATTAATAAGAAATATAATTTAAAAGGTAAGAACGGAAGTGCCAAACAAAAGAAATGTGATGCAAGTACAAAATTTGGTTCATTCTGATTAAAATAATCGTTAAACAAATCTATTGCTCGGATAACAACGATTGAGAACTAAGAATAAACTTGAGTAGTGAATAGCCATAATTCAATTCATGACTGGTAAGTCAACCAATAAATTTGGGTTAATGCGATAAGATTGATTAAAAAAAACGAAATAGAGGGATAAGTAATGAAGTTTGTTAAATCACGAAGGTTAATGAATTAACGATTTAATATACTCAAGTTAGATCGGAGAGAAAAATGAATTCAAGTTTAACTAGAATGAAATGGGAAAATGGATAGTTGGATTGAGTAAGCATGGCTTGATTCTTATTGACGACCAATGATTAAGTAAATGGAAATGAATACATATACATATACATACATATATATATATATGTAGATAAGAAATGGTTAAACCATTGCAATGGGTGAATGAATAATAACAAAATGTAAATAAAATCAGCAATGGTATATAAACCCATTTCTTGGATTATGAAGTAAGTATAGATGATTGAATGGATGAACAAGAGCAAACAAATGAGTGGATTGAAATTGAACTTAATTAAGATGGACGGTAATGAAATATAAGTAAATGGAACGAAATTCGTTTAATATAAGTGAAATGGACATGAATATATTTAGGCAATAAAGTGTGAATCACATTGTGTGCTTAATGGGGGCGATAACCCCTTTTAGATGGTTAAGCATTGCTTAAATTTTGGAATCCAAAAAGATTGAAACTACAAATAAATAAACCGATGTGATGTGAAAATCTGAAATTTTCAATAGGCTGAAGTAAAACAGCCATAACTTTTGAATGGATGATCGAAATTTAACGATTCTGAACTTTTTGGAAACCTCGGAATCTGAACTAAAACTTTTGCTAATAGGATCTTGTCTAATTTTCATGTTTATTAGGTTGAAATCTGAGAATTAGTTGTAGTTGTATACGCAGAAAATAAAAATCTGAACTGAATACCAATGTTGTTTTGGTCATAACTTCCTAGCGGAGCGTCAGATTTTAACGTGCGAGTACCATTTGGAAAGGCTAGAATCTAAACTAAAACTTTTGCGTAATATGCTTGCTGAATTTTTGATGTTTAAAGGGGTAAAAACTGGGTTGAACAACTCAGATCTGAATTTCTTAGTGTACAGGCTGAGGTGTTCGCCTTTACTAAAATAGTCATAACTTTTGAACGAATTATCCGAATTCGACGGATCTGGACAATTCGGAAAGCCTGGAAGAAATGCAACAACTTATGCCTAGTGTGTTTTAGTCCAATTCCCCATTTATAGGGTGATAATCGATGATTTGCTTGCTGGCCTGTCATGAATATTATAGTTTTGTAATTGAAATGTCGATGATATGTTGTGTAAGATATATGTATTTACTATTTAGTGTATATATGTTTGATTCTCATGTATATGTGAGTATATAGCAGGTGTAGGGAAGTCGTGCTATGCTTCGGAGCTCGCTTGCGCTAAATGCTAAATGCTAAGCTAAATAAATTCGCAAATAAACGCTAAAGAAGGTACATATTTGGGTTATATGGTTTTGTAGTTAGATGGATATCGTGTTCCCCATTTTTAGGATGCCCATCGAGTGATGGAATGAAGATTTTGAGTGTGTGTGTATATATATATATATATGTTGTGATTTTTCCGGACCTTCCCATACAAAGGAGATGCTACTGAAACTTTCCTTGATTTTTGGGAGTTAGAAAAATTTATAAGATTTTTACAACTATATATAATTTATCCTATAAAGGCTATTTAATAAGTACGAATTTGAAAGTATGAATTGTTTAATACCTTATTCCGTCCTCTTTTCGAGGACGAAAAGATTTTAAGTGGGGGAGAATGTAACATCCCATATTTTCTGTATATTTAAATTTCGATTTAAAAATAAATAAATTGGAATAAAATTAGATAAAGATCAAGTTTTGTTGATTTTTAGTGTTGATGGTTTGTTGAATTAAGTACAAACAAATTTTTAATTTAGTTTGTACATAGGATGGTTGCAATTTGGAAATTTTATTTTATAAATTAAATAAATTTGGGATGTTAGTTTATATTGAGAATTCAAATTTAATTTGAAATGGAAAATTCTAAGTTGTTAATTATAATTTAAAACTAAAATAAAAAAAAATCAAATAATCAAATTTGGGACCTTGAATGCGTGAAATTTTATTTACAAAATTTGTTTAATTCATAATTGGATTAAATGGAAATTTATAAATATTTAAATTTGAATTTAAACAGTTAATCGAATAATTAATTATTTTATTTATTTAATTAACTGTGGAATTCAATAATTTTTGTAACTGTCTCGGGATTCGACGAAACTGGCAACATCGGAACCGGAATAGTGAATTATGATAGGATTCCAATTTGCGTTACAATCCGACTTACCGTTTGATCGTACCAGAGAAAATGTGAACGAGATCTTTGTAAATGGATAATTGGGTATTTCTGATATTTGGGCCTTATAATTAAATATAAATAAAACCCATTTAACACCGCATCAGCCATTTCTCAATATACATATTTTTCAATCTGTCGACCTTTCTCTCTAATGGCAGAAACAATTTTTCTAAACCTAGATCCAAGTAAAAATTCAAACTTTAAAAATGAAATCTCCTCTAACCATAACTTATTATATATCAAAACGAAGCTCGTGACGATAGGAAGCTACGTGAACCATCAATTCTGACATGCACTGGCCGGAGTTGCTTGAAATTGACGGTCAAAGCTCTAATTTCGTGAAACCCTAAAGCTCTGATTGGGGGTTTTCGATTTAGGCTCTAATCAAAGAATCAGGGATATGGGTTTTGAAGAGGAGGAGCGTAAGAGTTCAGCGGTGGTGTTCATGCGATTTATTGTGAAGTAGAGCATTGAGAATTTGCATTTTAGGGTTTAAAACCCGGCGGTTTCATGGACTGGGTGGCGGCGAAGGGGACCACCGGAGGTGGTGGCTTCTGTGCTGGAAAGTGCGGTCGGGGTTGAGCTTGACGTTGGTGGTGGTGGTCCGTCGTTCGGTGGCCGGAGTCGGGTGTACGGGTTGGTCAAAGTTTCGGTTTCACGTGTTAATTGGGTTCAATGACGGGTACTGTAGCAAAGGAGAAAGGGGCATGAGCGGGAGATGTTTTGGCCTGCTGATGTGGCACCATCTGATTGGGTGAGAAAATATATTTTATTAATTTATATATATTTAAAATCTAGATAATAAAACGCTTATAACTTTTACATATTGACTCGGTTTTGGATGCGGTTTGTTGCGTTGGGATCGTGGCGGAATTGCGGACGTTTTGGCACTAGCCTAGCTGCATTTGGAGGTTGTAAAATTTTGGGCTTTGGTTGGACGTCCGATCCACTAAGGATCCAAAGGTGAGTGATTTTCTCACTTACGAAATACTGAATTATTCCCATATTTGTTAAATTAAAATATGAAATAAGTTTGGTTGCATGGTTGTGTTGGATTTGTGATTGGCAGCTTAAAAATGACATGCAAATGCATTGATCTGAAAATTTAGGTTTGTAATTAGTTATTTAATTTAATTAAATTACTAGTTGGGATTTTTGATCCTCGCAAACCCGTAGAACAGATTAATACTGATCAATGGGATGAATGGTTGTGATGGATGCTTTGGGTGATTTTTCTAAATGAGTATTTCTTGAAATGTATTTATTTCAGTATGTGGTTGTTGTGTGCTCATCATTGACGATGAATCCCTATTTTCACCCTAAATGTTATGGGCATCGAATAAACTCGGGATCGATCGATTAAAATCAATTAAGAAAACAGATTGAAATGATAAATATCTGTGACCCTGAATTAGATTGAAATGATAGATCCATCGCTAAATATCGAGAAATTAAATTTAAATTCACCTGGCCATAGGTAGCAAATTATATATGGACATCGGTTGGTTAAATGATTTAAATATTCGAAATTCTATTGATGAGGAATTTTACTTAAAGGAAATGTGTCGATATCGATAAGATTTTATGTTTCCTTTAAACATGAATTGAATGTTAATGAATTTATCGAGGTAAATTTATTCAGACAAATCGAGATTTAAATGAGTATTTCTTGAAATGTATTTATATCAGTATATGGTTGTTGTGTGCTCATCATTGACGATGAATCCCAATTTTCACCATAGATGTTATGGGCATCGAATAAACCCGGGATAGATCGATTAAAATCAATTAAAAACACATATTGAAATGATAAATATATGTGACCCTGAATTGGATTGAAATGATAAATCCATCCCTGAATATCGAGAAATTAGATTTAAATTCACCTGGCCATAGGTAGCAAATTATATATGGACATCAGTTGGTTAAATGATTTAAATATTCGAAATTCTATTGATGAGGAATTTTACTTAAAGGAAATGTGTCGATATCGATAAGATTTTATGTTTCCTTTGAACATGAATTGAATGTTAATGAATTTGTCAAGGTAAATTTATTCAAACAAATCGGGATTTGTAAAGTCGGATTTTTAATATACCCTTGGAGTTTCAAATTTTATGATAAGATTTGGAATTGATAAATTGCCTTGAATTTAGTTTTTAAATGAACATCATTTGAGGATACTCTAATTTATCGAAATTTTTGTATGAATACGGGTTTGATTCCTCTAAATTGGAAGAAATGGGGTTAAATGGCAATTGAAACAAGATATTGAATTATGTAAACTCCATTTAGGCTGGGGTATAGATTTAAGCATTTGAAATTCGGAAGGAAGGAATGATTATGGTTAAAGAATTTTTTTATATATATGTATATTTACACATTTGATTTCAAATAAATTATTATTATTTTTCTTAAATTTTATTATTAACTTTTACCTATAAACTATTTTCCTATAAATAAAATTTTCCTTATAATTTATTGTTCAAACTATCTAGTAAACTTTTAACTTATGTATATACATAATATTTAAATTATTTGATTTATTTCAATATTTATATAATATTTTCTTATAAACATTTATTTTTTTATAAGTATTTTAGAAATTGTAAATTTCTCCCGAATGGAGAATGTTTGGATTTAAACCGTTTGTTCAAATGGAGTTGAGATAAAATTTCATTCTATTGGAATACGAATCGATTTAAATCAATTTTTATACGGAAATATGAATTATATTCTTCTCGAATATAAATGGATCTCCTAAGATATTTAAAATGAGTTGTTATGAAAATATATATTCTAGTTGGATATGAACGGTTTTCGAACATAAATCGATTTGAAATAATTATAACCTCTGATGTGAAGTATATTCTTGTGGAATATAAATCGATTTGAATATGAATCGATTTCTAATCGATTTTTGATATGGAGATGTGAATTATATGCTACTCAAATATGAATTTAACTCCTAAGGGATTTAAATAAGTTCTGAAAGTATATATTCTATTTGAATATGAATGGAGTTCAAACATAAATAGATTTGGAATAATTTGAAATCTTTGAGATAGAAAATATTCCATTTGAATATAAGTCGATTTTGAAATATTATATGATTATAATATATGAATATGGAAATATATTCTAGTTTGGAATATTATCGGTTTGGGAATGATTGGGATATTTTGATATGTAATTATATTCTATTTTGAATATAAATTGGGTTCGAAACAAAATATAATATTTTGATATGGAAGCGAAACTTTGAAAAAGTAAAAGAACCGACCGATGTGGAAAATGTAAACGTTGGTTGTTAAAGAGACCGGAGTCGACATAAGGCATACTCTCTATCAGTATCAATACCACTTTGATATCTGTGAACGTTATGACGTATCCAAAATGCGTATGATGACTTGGAGGCGATTATTGAATCGAACAAGATGGACGATGACAAAATAGCCCTGACCTTCGAGTCAGAATTGAAATGACTAAAACAGGAGCTATACCGTGACTAATTGAGGTAGCACCTTTGATCGGACACACTTCTTCGATACTGTTTCTATGACTATGATGATGATTTGGGCCCATTGATGACTTTGGGAGTGTGTTCTGAGGTGGGCGGTAGTGGCTGCTATGCGTTGCCACCGGTCCGGGAGTGCAATTGGTAGAATCCTACCCTGGGCATTGCCTCGAGTGCCTTGTCATATTTATCCATATCGAGCCCTATACGATTTTGATTTAGCATTGCCTTCTATGGAGTGCCCTCTGATAACACCAGTACGGTGAATTTACAGTACTGTATAGACTATTGGTGCCTGTAAATGGCATAAGGGTAATATGGTAATCCCGCTTACGCTATTTTTATGGTATTTACTTTACTGGATAAGCACTATCATAATAGCGTATTATACTATGTATGTATTAGTTTAACGGATCCTCGAGAGATGGAAAATCCCGTAACATCTCTTGAGTTACCGCACCCATAACACTCAAGTTGTTTCATATTTTAGTTTGACTAATATGAGAATGATTTAGTGCTGATTCGAGTGTTTGTTGTGTTTTCTTTAATGCAATACGCTCGGGTCAGCAGAAGTTTGCAGTTCGTGGAGATTTCCTCGCCTTAGAGTGCGAAGACGAAGGGTTGGTATACATCTATTATATGACTATTTTCCGCTGCTTTTGGTTTCCGCTGTCATGTTATGAATCCCTGTATATGTATAACTCTGATAATCGTTGTATGTTATAGCCAATTGTGTATATATTTCAAAGGATTTAAAGTGTATTTACTTATATTATATGTTGTCCTTTCGCTGTGAGAATTCTGCATTTGTTTTTCAGTTCTTTCTTCTTTTCCCTATAGCTGCCTGTATTTATGATTTGTTTGGGTCGACATGTGTGGATTATTGTCGATTTGAACGGTCAAAAATTCGGGACGTTACTTGTGGCCAAACCAATGTACATTGTACCATTTTTGAGTATTAGTTTGAAGCTAAAATTATTGCACAACATCATGCATTGGTGTTGTCTTGATGTTTAATTTGGTATGGAGAAAAATATTTTTTCTCAGCATTAGTTACTGCTTTTTTATGGTCTGCTTATACATCATGTTAATTTTCCAACTTCTGTTTTGAAATAACTGTTGTATGCTTATTTATCATTTTGTTTACATATTGTTGTTGTTTAATTACTATTTTCGGTGTATTGCATTAATATTTAGTTGGAAGGTAATCATTTTATTCTTGTAATTAATTTTTTTTCCCATTATATTTAAAAGATTCTGAAAGATAGAAAAGAAAATCCACTCTATAGTAATTAGTGTCATTTACATTTAATAAAATATTTTATCTTTGTCATTTATTGCCATGAAAAATACATTATGTGATATCTGCAATTGTTGCTGTTTCAATATTTCCTTAATTAATCCTTCTGTCCATATATTCTTCCTATAATTTTTTATTTTCATCCGTTTTATCTTTTAAGTTCATAGTTCACAATTTTCTTTGATTGGACTGTTAAGTGTTAATCTATGTACATGACAATTGGATGTTACACATAATATTTTGAAGTTCTCAAATATTTAGAATATTATAACAAATAATGTAATGGATAGCAAATTGTACATTTTTTATTTTTAAATTCAAAAAAGGTTTTTTTTATCTATTCAAATAAAGCTTTGGAATTTGCTATACATGTATCTACATGGACAAATATGATACAAAAATATAGACGTGGTTTGATATAGTGAATTGAAAATTAGGCATACCGCTTTTTCTGCAACTAACTTAGTTTTCTCATTAGGGATTTCGTAATTTCCATTGGCTGTTTTCTTTGATCTAGCCATAATCTTATCAACGCTTCGATCCAAAGTAATTCCACTTGGTAATGTGGTTGATGAATTGTGGCCATCGACTATCCAACTAGCCTTCGTCCCAGCATATCCATCTTGCCCTAAATAGTGAGGGTGTACCCTGAGTGTCGACACTTCGAGTCATCAACTTACATTGATTACATCCAAAAAAAAAGTGTATGACACTTTCTAGCCTTCTCGCTTATTTCCTGTTTCAGAATTTCAGTAATGTTAATACAGAGAATTAGCAGTGTACAGTTTGCACACTCATTGTAAATTAATGTAAATATGAAATCATGATTTTGCCAAAATTAGTAGAGAATTAGCAATAAAAAATATAACTTAAACTCCTCAGTTTCATGATACTGCTTGAACGTTTCCCACTGTGCTTGTGTAATACCATCATAATATTCGTAGGGCTCTCCACGATTGGCCGGAAGCTTTCTTTTCTTCGTAATTACCCACTAACTAATCTTGTTTTGAAATCTTTCCATCTTTCTCTGGTAGCTCTTAACACAATGTCTTTCCATTTGTCGTCGATTTGAAACTCAGACTGAGATAATAAAAAATAAAGATCAAACGATTATAATATGACATTGCAATGAAAAAATCCATTTGTAGATAAATAATACTTTAACATCTTCCCAAATAGAGGCAGAAGCATTCAGGTTTTGCAAAATTGGATGGTAAGCATTAATTCAACCCTTATTTGTTTTCAGCCTGATGTAATTGTCTTTTACTATTCCTTTTTTGTGATAGGCAAAATATGGAATAAATGTAAAAAGATACATGGAAACCGATTCAAAGAAGTCTAAGAAGACAGCTATAAGAAATTCAGATGGTCATGTGTCGAAATTTTATCCATTCCTTCTTGGAAAGCCAGAGACTGGTTATTTTTTAAATATAGGCATGTGAATTAGGGACCTAGCGAGTTAGCTACCATCTATGCACCTAAATCCTCCTTGTTCTAAATTCAGACGTAATAGGCATTTCCTTATAGAAAGCTATCAATTATTTTACAACAATATACTCTTTCCTTTACAAAAGAAGTAGTTTTTTTTTTTGCAGAATTTGTAAAAGGCTGTGTTATAGTTTGCTGTGTAACAAGGAAATATGAGAATACATTATTTTCTCCATATAATATGTTGTAGCTTTGTCTGTTCAACATTTAAATTCAAGCAAAGATTGTATCTGGTGTTCGGCCATAAGTAGTTAATATGTTTAAGGTGTTAATATGTTTAAGTAGTTAATATGTTTAAGTATTGTGGAAATGAATAGAAAACCTGGTGCAGTTTCCAAACTTTGTTGCGACCAAAAGAGTAAATTTCGGGAAAAAGGGATTTGTTTATGGTAGCAGTATAGTCTGTGAGCATGAGGTAGTAAAGATTCTCCATTTTGGTACCTCAAAGATTACACTGCTATAAAAATCTTTGTGCGTGCACACACCGTATAAACAAATGCCCAGTGCACATGTTTGTCCAATGTGCATTTCATTAGACGAGAACCATTTTCAAGCATATAAATAAATGCCCGAAGCATGCATGCAGAAAAGAAAAAAACATACCAATATGGGCCGAAAAAGGGGCATACCAATGCGAAAAAAGCATGAATTAATTATAATAATATGCTGCTTAGATTAAATAAAACATACCCGAATCAAAGGCAGTAAGTCGAAAATCTTTGCAAATTCTATATGTCGGGAATCTTTGCAATTTTTGTTGCTTAGATAACGAGATCAACCACTGTTACTTAGATATACTGTTGCTTCTAACGGTTGCTTAGATTAGATGAAACGGACCTGAATCATAAACAGAGCAACCAATGTGTAAGTATATAGAATTTGCGGAAGCTAAATCTGAAATACAAAATGCAATTCATCGTAAGCAAATCGAAAAACGTGGATGATGGACAGAAACAATAACAACAAATAACATATTGTCAACTTTTGTAATTTGCAATAAAAATGAAAATGAACAACAATATATTTAAACAGATATATACTATAAACATTACAGTATAATGGTCCCTTTCTTTTAGGCTCCAAACATTTAAACCGATATATACTACCAACATATGTATAAAAGAGATTGTTTTGAGTTTAAATTTATCATAGACGTACACTTAATTATCTAATTTTGCACTACTAGAGAACAAATAACCAGTGTATCAAATGTGAAAACAAAACAAGCACACAAATATTGTGACAATCTATTTTAGAATTAATATGCGTGTAACTAATTAATTTTTTCATTAGTACCTTATTAAGTCAGCCTAGCTACAAAATATAACACATATACCAAATTATCCCGCTATCCAAACCCCTTCATCGTGATCAGAACATGCATAATTTGCATTTAATTCGACTTCATCTTCTTGTAAACTTACACCAACGTAGAAAGGTGGGTTCTCATCAAATTGATTATACTCTTCTTCATCTACCACATCATCAATTCCAACAATGCGTCTTTTGCTAGGAAGAACAACAGACCGCTTAGAATCAGCTGGATCAGTCACATAAAAAACTTGTTTTGCTTGATTCGCCAAAATGAGTGGATCATTATCACGGCTCACTGCACCGAAGTCAACAAGTGTGAATCCATGTTCATCCACCCGTACAACACGATGGTTGTCCGCCCATTTACATAGAAATAGTGGAATTATAAGAACCCGTAACTTCTGCGTGAAGGAAAGAGCGGATACTTTGAGTACAAGCCACATCAGAAAATATCAGAGATTTAAATATATTACTGCAGCAGAAAAATAATACAATACACAACTGAAAGAGATACACGGATACAGAGCTTTCCGGATACCATTTCAGCTGTAAATCAGGATCCTGTGAATATAAATCTGCAAAACCAAAACTACTAGCTGCCCATGTCAAAATAAGGGCACCCAGAGTTTAGGTTAAAACAATAAACTCTAGGTCAGTCATGTGACTGGTGTGGGAACTAAAACAGTTATTAATCTTTATTTTAAAGTTAGATAAATCAAGGGACCACGCCGTATAACACGGAACAGGTTTCCTCCTAAGAACACCAAAACAACAGCGCAATGCTAAATAAAGAACAATGAAGCTATTATAAGACCCAGGTCCCATCACACAATGCAACACAAGCCAGAGGATAGGGTTTTTACCTTATAATAGCCAAGAATGCTTGGTACGTGAAATTTCATGTTTTATTATTATAATAAGTGTATAGTGTATAAAACAACTTCAAATCATTAGTATCAATCATAGACAGCATGGGTACCATATATCATGTCGCCATACTAGGCTCTACAATCAAAACCGCAAAGTCACATATTTGGAAATTGGATTTCCATCTGTGAACCGAGGCCAGGGATCGTCCTCTACCAATTCGAGACAATCTAGCCTACCATGTCTCAGGCAAGCGCGCAGGCAAGCCTTGGAGCAACAGGGCCGGTCCACTCGATGTGGATTAAACTTAAACCCTGGACACTACGTCTCCCCACCCTATTCATCCCATGAATTAAAACTGGTCATACTTCATATCTAACACCACGGTGTTATCGGTAAATTTAATTACCATTTCACGTTCAAATCTAATTAAAGATTTAACTATCGCCTGGAGCAAAACTGGTGATGCTCCATTCTCGATCACTTCAATCTAATTAAAGAGTCATTAAAACTCCACTTAGTTTTAATCTTCCCAAAATTCAATATCCTCTCTTTAACTGGGTTAAAGAAACAATGTCATCTAAAAAACGGTTCACGATAAACCCAAAATCACATTCCATTAATTATCGGGTTAAAGAACATGAGTTATTTTAAAACACCATTCACGATAAACCCAAAAATCAATTCCAATTCAATACAATCTAGTCTACCATGTCTCAGGACCCAGACTCAGGAGGGCCCTTGGAGCAACAGGGCCGGTCCACCGATATGGATTAAACTTAAACCCTGGACACTGCGTTTCCCCGCCCTTTGGGGCGTAAGTGAGCCAAATGACTCCATCGGCTCCACACTGTCACCGATATATCCGAGGTGCCTCGCAACAGCAACAACCACACAGGTGAAAATAATATAAATGTCAGGACTGGTAGGTCACTGACACCACCCTAGCTGGAAAGAAACGCATGCCCTCCCTGCCGTCCTCGGTTCACAGATGGAAATCCAATTTCCAAATACGTGACTTTGCGGTTTTGATTGTAGAGCCTAGTATGGCGACATGATATATGATACCCATGCCGTCTATGATTGATATTTACGATTGAAATTGTTTTGACACTATACACTTATAGTAGTATCAAATGATTTGTTTTTAACGTACCAAGCATGTTTGGCTATTATAAGGGAAAACCCTATCCTCTGGCTTGTGTTGCATTGTGTGGTGGGACCTGGGTCTTATAATAGCTTCATTTTTCCAAAAAGCATTGCGTTGTTTTGTTATATGCACTAGTATTATTGGGAGGAAACCCGTTCCGTGTTATACGGCGTGGTCCCTTAATATATCTAATTTAAAGTAAAGTTTTAAATAACTGTTTTAGTTCTCACACCAGTCACATGACTGACCTGGAGTTTATTGTTTTAACCTAAACTCTGGGTGCCCTTATTTTGACATGGGCTGCTAGTAGTTTTGGTTTTGCAGATTTATATTCATAGGATCCTGGTTTACAGCTGGAACGATACTCGGAAAGCTCTGTATCCGTGTATTACTTTCAGTTGTGTATTGTATTATTTTTTCGCTGCATTGTAATTTATCGTAATCTCTGATATTTATCGAATGTATAATATTTATTCATACTCTGTATATTCTTGTATTCTGATGGAATTGTTGTAATTAACAATGAAATGTTCTTCTGTTTGCGTTCCGATGTGGCTTGTACTCAAAGCAATCCGGGCTTTCTCTTCTCTTCGGTGATGGCGCGGTTGGTCGGAGGTTTGGTGGAGGTTGGCGCGGCTACTCAGGGCAATGGCGGCGGCTGCTTGCAGGTTTGGGTGGTTTTATGGGGGCTAGGGGTTCGGATGGGCGCCTATGAGGGAGGAGAGAGGAGGGAGAAGAGGGGAGGGGTGCGCCGGAGTGGTGTGGTGGCGGGCGGAGGGGGCGGCGACCTCCTGGAGCTGGGTGACGACGATTTTTCCTTTTTTTTTTTTATAAATGAATCGGGTTTAGGGAGAGAGACAAAGGGAAATAAGGGTTGACCCTTTTTTTATTTATTTATTTTTAATTTTTAAATTCCCCATAAAGTTACCTTTAAATTCGAACCCCAAATTGAACCCACCGACTGTTGGGAAAATCCAAATTGTTACAGGAATACTGAATCCTTTATACTCAAGTTCCCAAATATCCTCAATTATCATGTAATATGACATTGTCGCATTTATTGGTCTATTATCTTTAGCACTGGCAAACTCTCTTGAAGATGCCACAACACTAACTCCGCTATTTTGCATTTTTCTCTTCTCATCGTGGCGCTTAGTATAAAAGACATATCCATTAATATCGTATCCTTCATATGATTTGACTTGAAATCAAGGCCCGTACACTAATAATCTTATTGTATCAGAAATATTATGATTTGTTTGTTCAATTTGAAACATTACCCTAAATTTAAACCATTCGACGAAGGAGAGATTATGTTCAATAGTCAACCATCTTTCATTCTTTGAAGGATTCTTAGAATTTAGAATTGCCATGTGCTCCTCTAAGTAAGGATGAACCTCACTAAGGTATTGCAAAATAAGTAGCTGCACTTTCTGAATCATTTCATCACCAATTGAAGTCGATTTTAACCCAATTGTGCCTTGACCATCAAATCGTCCTTCATGTCGAGACTTGTAAAGTCCAATAGGTTCAAGACCCGTTAAGTATTGAGTTGCATATTCAATAACCTCCTCGGCTACAGTGCCTTCTACGATGCTAGATTCGAGTCTATATCTGTTTTTCGTTTTCCTTTTTAAAGTTCCCATATGCATTTCAAATGGATACATGTATCTCATAAACACAGGACCACAAATCTTGATTTCTCTTACCAAATGAACAACCAAATGCACCATAACATCAAAAAATTAAGTGGGGAAAACATCTCTAATTGGCATAAGGTAACGATAATTTCAGCTTGTTGATCATCCAACATATCAGGATCGACTACCTTACTACAAATTACATTAAAAAAGATGCACAGCTTTGTAATAACATGCTTAATGTGTTTAGGCAATATAACTCGAATTGCAACAAGTAACAAATGTTGCATCAACACATGACAATCATGAGACTTCCTAACGGTCAATTTCAAATACTTTATTGATACACAGCTGCTAATGTTTGAAAAATAACCCGTTGGAACCGTAACACCACGAAGACACTCACATAAACTGGTTTTCTCCTTTTTGGACAACGTGTAACATGAAGGAGGCAAAAAGGTACGCTTACCCTTCTCGACTGGTGCTAAATCTTTCCGAATACCCATCCTTAGCATATCTTGCCTAGCTTTCTCATTGTCCTTTTTCTTACCAGGTATGTTCAAGAGTGTCCCAATAATACTGTCACATGCATTTTTTTCAATATGCATAACATCTAGGTAATGCCTAACCTGTAAGTGTCTCAAATATGGAGGTTCCCAAAATAAAGATGTCTTCTTCCACGAGCCTTCTAGAAGAGGAGAAGTTTTGCCAAATGAATTTTCAGTATCCTTGAACCGTTCATAAACATCATTTCCTGTTAATGGCTAACGAGCAACTCCACTCTGTATCTCCCCATTGAAAGACTTCTTCTTTTTACGATAATGATGATCGAGCGGGAGAAACCTATGGTGATGCTTACACACATTTTTCTTACAATAATGCAAACGCTCAGCAATCATATCATCTTGACATATTGGGCAAGCTTTGGCACCTTTTGTGCTATAGCCAGACAAATTACCATGTGCAGGAAAATCATTTATGGTACAAAAAACCATGGCGCGCAATGTGAAATCACTTTTGCTATATGTATCAAACACACGTACACTATTATCCTACAAAAATTTTAGATCATCGATAAGAGGAGCTAAGTAAACATCAATGTCGTTTCCTGGTTGTTGTGGTCCCGAGATTAGAAGAGACAACATGATGTATTTCTGCTTCATACTCAAGTGAGGTGGAAGATTGTAAATCACCAAAAGAACCGGCTAAGTACTACGTTGACTACTAAGATTTCCAAATGGGTTTATGCCATCTGTGCAAAGACCAAGTCTAAGATTCCTACTTTCTTTACCAAAACTAGGATACATTGCATCAATGTTTCTCCACTATGGCGAATCGGCTGGATGCCTTAGTAACCATCATCTTTCCTCACATCTGCATGCCATCTCAGGTTTTTTGCATTTTCTTTATTTGCAAGTAAACGTTTAAACCTTGGTATAATTGGAAAATACCATAACGTCTTTGCTGGAGGCCATTTCTTATTTGAGTCGTTATGAACATTCCCTCGAAACTTGTAACTGGATAATCCACACTTGGGACATTCGTACATGCTCTCATATTCATTTCGATACAATATACAATCATTTGGACATCCGTGTACCTTTTTGTACCCAATATCAATTGGGCATATGATTTTCTTTGCTTCATAGTTAGAAGTAGGAAGCTCATTACCTTCCATAAGCATGTCTTTCAAAAGTTCCAGCAATGATGTAAAACTTTGATCACTCTACCCATGTTTTGCTTTTAAATTGAAAAGCTTGAGTACAACAGTTAATACTGTGAACTTAGCACAATCAGAAAACAATGGCTTTTCAGTATCGATTAATATTCTTTCACTCATTTTTGGATCTTCCATCAAATGCTCTTCAGCGTCACGAAACATCTCATGAACAAAGTCATTTTCATCATTCACCTCATTACTCACGTTATCTCCTTGATCATTCTCGTCAATCACATGATCGCTAGAATGAGTTCTGCTAAGTATACTTTTACCATGCCATATCCACCGTGTATAATTATCTTTAAACCCATTACAAATTATGTGATCCATAACAAGCTCTATGTTGCGCAATCTTCTCCTGTTGTTGCAACGTTTATGATGACAAACAATTGTTTCTTCCGCTGTCCTTAATTGCTCATTCAACGCACAACTGATGAACTCTTCCATTTTGTGTAAAAACTCATTATCGCAATGTTTCATACTACGATCCATGTGCAAATACCAGAGATACTACACAAAAAACAATAAAGAAATTAGAAACAAAATCCAAGTTTAAGTGGATGACACGAAGAGTGCAACGTAAACCATGTTACATTATCTTATTATGAGGGTTGGATAAAACACAATTGCAGTGCATCAATTGTTGCTTCCATTTTGCTTTTGAGTAATATGTATAAATGTTATTTCAGATTACACAGTTGTTGGTTTGCTATTATGGTTAGGAAAAGACCTGTTCAACACGATATCGCAACATATTCTAATTGATGTATAATCACTATGTCGATTAAGAATATATAAAATGTATGTTAATGTAGATATAAAAATGAGCAATAACTCAAGTTAAATTTTACGACACACATCTCAGCTTGGGAGTGCATATTAAATATAAAGTATTATTCAAGCAAACTAATGCATTTTACTTGTAGTACAGTCACCCTCTTATTTGCAAAGCATGTCGAAACATATGGAAATTTTGATGTGAGTGTACTTAGCATCTGAGTCGGAGTTGATACAAGTTTTTATGAGGATGAAACATATGGCGTTAGCTCATGGAGGCACCTTATCAATATCAACTTCAACTTCACAACTCTGGTTAACTGCACTGTATTGTGTGGTACTCTATCATGCATCTCCCTTATTTTTCATGAATAGGTTATCATACAGAGAATCATACAGATAATTGTATAATTGCAGATTCAAACAATGAGATAATTTAAAGAAGCCAGGAGCTGTGATGAACATGGGTCCAACAGCTAGTCCCTGCCTAGTACCTAATGATCTAATTTACTCAGTATGCAAGGGTAGTGTTGATACAATAAGTAGCAACCGATCTCATATGCAAACGTTAGTATGATAGTATCTATTTCAAATCTCGCACTTTTCCCATTTCCTTTTCCTGGTCATTTCTACTAATCAAATTGAAAGCTTTTCTTCCCTATCATAATATCTGTCCAGTTACAAATTCATTTCCCCTTCATTTATAGTCATGTCCTCTCCTTTCAGCACAGTGCGGTACCAGTACTTTTTTTTTGATGTGATTATCTATAACACACAATAATCTTGGTAAATATCATGCTTGAATTTGACTTAAATGCTATGATTTGGGAAGTTAGAAAATATGCTTTCAATGTTAACGATTTCTAATAATTTAGGTTTCTTGCTGTTTTACATTTTTTGTTTACATTTTCCTACTCACTAAAGGTATTGTTTTTGATGGTTCGATGAGTTTAATTTTGCCATATTAAGATTACGTTGATTTTTTTCCCATTTCTAAATAGATTTAAGGTGAAATGGAAATGTGATCATGTTCCACATTTGACATAATTGTTCATCAAGCATTTGCATTTGATAGTTTTGTTTTTGTACTTGGAAACTTAGTTATTATTCTTTGTGGTTCAGGTCTAAATGTCAGTAAGAATAATTTATATATTTTTGCACCTAGAACTTGCAAGTTGTTTAATTAATCAGATAATATTTCCAATAAATGTAGATAACATCTTTCTGAATATTTTTTACTTAATTAATCAGATAATATTTCCAATAAATGTATATAATATCTTTCTGAACATGACATTCAAACTCTGTAACCATGCAAAGAAATAATACTATGAATTCCATGAAAACAATCCAAAATAGCAACATGATTGTAAGCAACACACCTGCTCAATATTCTAAGAAAGCCAGCTAATTCATTTACGAATACTAAGCTATTACCAAGGTTTGAATTTGCAATTGTATACCTAAAGGTAACAATGACGATAATAAATAGTTCGAACAATAAACCTTCCCATAGGAAAATGAAGGATGGAATGAAATTCCATATTCGTATACCCTTTTGTTCACCAAAATAATCATTTGGACTGAGATAGATATATTTTTCGTAGTCTAATAGCTTTTCCATAACGGAGGATAACTAATCAAGAGAATGTTAATTAAAACCTTATTAAGATAAAACTCTCAACAACTTGTTTAATATTGCAGTAAATAACTGCTGGATAAATTTTGCATGTATTGATAACTATAAAGCTTTTGTGTAGCGTCAAAGTTCTATGTTCTACACCATAGTGGGAATGTTGTCACTGAAAAATCAGTATAATGTTATGATATTCATATACAATATTTAACAAATAAAAATAGTATTTATAATCAAACGCCGCAATTACTGTGCCATTTTGTAAAAGAAAAATATAAATTCTTCAACATTCACTAATTTAAATATGTTAAAGGCTTATATATATATATATATACACACGTATACGCATATACATGTGTGTGTGTGTATATATATATACAAACATGCATATACATGTGTGTGTGTGTGTGTATATATTCATACACGCATACGCATATGTATATATACACAAACATACACACACGCACACATGCGCGTGCACACACACACATATATTTATATATATACATATTTACGTATGTATACACATGTATATGTGTGTATTAATTTTCAAAAAAATGTGTATATTTATACATATATATGCATGTATGTATGTATGTATGTATGTATGTACATACCAAATTCCACATCTGAAAAATTGTAGATTTTTTAACGGCTGCCATGTCGCGGATGTTAAAATGTAAGGGAAAAACTAACAAGTTGCACAAGCCTACAACATAAAATTTGTTTTTTTCACACCTAAAATTGTATTTTTACGCATGTTAACAGTAACTTTTCTATTCAATTTTACAGATCTCTTTCATCCTCTGCTACATTTTGTGAAGAAACATCATGTGAGATTGTTATTCATCCAAAATATTATATTCAACAAATTGACTGAATTATGTTATAAAGCCAATAAATGAATTACTTCTACATGTATGATATTATACAAGTGTACATAAACACAAACCAAATTAGTGGATGTATGAATAATTTCTTTGCGTAGCAAATTAATTTTTTGCTACACGCATTTAATAGTTTTCGGATTGTCTCAATTTTACATGCAAGTCATTTTACATTATTGTCTTGCAACTAACATATTCTGATTGGCGCCTCGGCGAGTGAAAAAGCCCTGAGCTGGCGCCTAGGGCTTTTTGGTGCCTAGGCGCTACAAAACTGATATGGTGGTTTAAAATGAACGAAGTGCAGGCGATGAAAAAAGTGGTTACCGAAGCAATCAAATGCGGTCACATTTCATCCACATTTGTTGGTTTGAAAAATAAAACTTTATGTTTATAAAGCAAATTATATGGACAGACCATTGAATTTAACCTTATGAAAACTGGTACTGCCTTTTCCAAATCTACAAACTCTGATGGCGTAAAACTTTGGGCAGTTTAATGAATCACTTTCTCTAATCCATGTCCATAATGCACATTGGTACAACCACATAATCGCTCTACGCTACTTTTGTCTACATTAATGATGATAACAATATTTTAATATTACATAGTGTATAATACGTACTCCTAGATTTGAAGATGGAATCGGTCGGAAAGCATTATAGAAATAAAAGGAAATATCTAGCATCAAGTTAATATAATAAGTACTGAACAAACAAGACCCATATGAAAAGTGGCAACATAACAAATATATAAGTGAAATGTCTTTACCATAAATCTATATCAGTAAAAACTATTCAAGCACCTATGCATTTCATTTCTCGAACACAACTTAAAATAGTTGATATTTAACTCAAAATCATTTCTGGATCACAACTGGAAATCAAATGGAAAATCTATACATTTGTTCTTATTTAACTCAAAATCATTTCTGGAAAATTGAATGATATCAGCATGTTCAAAATCTTGTTTTAAATCAATCGTTAAAGTAAATATTTTAGCGATTGGTTTTCGACATAACATTTTGAACATGTAAGAGTGTGATGATCTTAGTTTTTGTGGACTTGTTGTTTATTGTGTAGATTAACATCCTTAGTTTCATTTGATTTGGAGAGATGCAACATCAGAAATTGCTAAGATTTGTAGGATGAGGTGTAGCAGAAGAGAAGGCATAGTAGACCCTTAACCTTTAGATGAGCTAAGAATATTTTCTATATGAAACAAAATGTCAAAATGTATTTAGACAGTCGAATTAAACCAATAATAGAAAACATGGTTAAAATCTCTAAAGCCATTGCTTAATACGGTAACATGGGGAAATCACCCCCTCGATAATGTATACCTAATGTTTAACTGATGCTGATAAGTATTCATACCCGTTGGTCAGTGTAATTCTAAAACAGTTGTTAAATTATTTGGAATCAGTTGTGTTGAACTACCATTAGTAACCTATGTATAACTAACTATGTATAACAGTCTTCCAAAATGGAGACTTAAGAAATCTCTCTGGATGATGGTGCGCTCGTATCCATAGGGTATATTATAGGTATGCAAACCCATTGATCTGTATACTTTAAAAAAAATTAGAATCATATGAAAAAGGCTATGTTAAACCACCACATCAGTTTTGACTGTTGAGTACAGCTCTATAAATCTGATGTTTATAACGTAAAGATGAAATCATTTATCAACAATGTTTCCTCCCTTCTTTTCATGTATGAGCTGCATTCACAGTCAATTAAACCATTTACCAACAACGCTTTTGCTTTAGCTAACATGCCTTTAACAATACTTGGATCATTTTCTTTAGAATCAATCAAACTTGAATTCATTACTTCATTAGCATTCTCTGAAACTTCAGTCAGTCTGTTGGAACTAAAATAGTTGATATAGATGAACTAACTAAATAGTGCAGTAATTTATTTAAATAAAAAATATCTATGCTAATTTCTTTATTCCCAATATCACTTCTTCAAAATTTTAGAATTTAAACAACTAGGTGAGGGACTTATACCAATTCAAGTAATAGTCATTATAATCTCATGGCTTCGCTACAGCCTTGTAACAACCCGAATTTTAATAACGTGTTAAGACAAGAATCAAGGCAGAATTAAATCATAAAATCTGAATCAGGAGAAACGGGTTACGCCATTGCGTTCGTCTCAGAAAAATACGCGAAATTGAGTCCGAAATTTCGTAAATCGGAGTTCGTATGACCAAGATATGGCCTCGCAAAGTTTCACGAATTATACGAAAACAGATTCAAATTTCAGAATTCAGAAGAGGTGGGAAAATTTCCCGCCAGACCAGGGGAGGTCGACTGGGGAGTCGACCCCCTGCCAACCAGGTCGACTGGGGAGTCGACCCCAGGGTCGACCTGGGGGTCGACCTGCCTGGTCGGACCCAGGCAACCTGGTGCACCTGTTTTGCTGTTTGGCTCGGTTTTGGAGGCTTGTGACGATTTTTGAGGGCTTGGATCTATCCTAGGGTTAATCTAACGGCCTAAACTACTTCTAATCTCTATAAAAAAGACCCTAAGCCTACCCTAAACCCCTTATAATTCACTCATGCCACGAAGTGCTGCCCAAATGCCAAGTGATCATGGCCTCCATCTCCAACTTCAAGAGCCTATGCATTCAAATCGGGTTCAAATCAAAAGGTGCAAGCTTGCTACACCAAATCGAGGCCAAATCAACGTTGCTATGGCGATTTCATGACGGTTCTTCATCAAAGGAGCCACCTTTCTTCGTCAAGATGATGCATGATCCTTTCCTAAGCCTCGCTATGTAAGTTCTAGCTACTTCAAGATGTTAACGGTAGTTTAATGATGGCATGGAATAAAATGCGGTTAAACATAAGTGCTATAACCTATGTGAACCTAGTTTTGCCTCTTACCTTGAATATATGACTTGGAACTATGTTTTAGTGACTATATCATGTCACTCATGTTATGTTTAGCCTAGTCTATCATGAAAGATTGAACCTTTAACTTGTGAATGTGGGCATAAGACCTTAGAACCACTTTGGGCTTGTGAAATATGTGCATGAACTTAACTTGGGGCTTAGGCAAGTATATGAACCCAAAACCCCTTATGATAATATGCAAGTTTGTGGCCAATCACCTTTTAATGCTATGCATGTTTGTGGCCAAATCTACTTATGAAACTATGCATGCTTGTGGCCAACCCCTTCTTGATTTGTCATGCATGCTTGTGGCCAAATCCTTTGTAACACCCCGTATTTTAGTTAATACTAAAATTCACTAATCGCAGAATAAATAATCTCAGACGTGGGAATTGGGGGTAACGGGCTGCGTCATTGCGTTCGTCTCGGAAAAATACGCGAAATAGAGTCCGAGTTTTCGAGAATCGGAGTCCGTATGGCCCGGTTATGGCCCAATGAAGTTGGCAGAAAAATCAAGTTAAAAACAGATTTAGAAATGCAAAATCAGATTTCGAAATTGGAGCCAGCAGGGGGCCAGGCGGGAAGCTTCCCGCCCTACCCATGTCGACAGGGCTGTCGACAGGCCTGTCGACTGGGGAGTCGACTTGCCTGTCGACTTGCCTGTCGACCTGGGCGTGGCGTCCAGAGAACCTGGGTGCACCAGGTTGGGTTTTAGGCTGGCTTGGAGGGCTGGGTTCTAGAGATTTCCTAAATCTAACGGTTCTAATCTAATCTAGGGTTAATCTAAGGGCCTAAAACACTACCTAATCCTATAAATAAGACCCCAACCCTACCCTAATTCATTCATAATTAGATCTTGTAACTAAACTATGGCAAAATGAAACTTGATCATGGCCTCCACAAATCAATGAAGAGAGTTGCAAGCTAATCAACCTCTAATCAACATCTTCTTCAACTAAGGCAACTAATTCCACTTCATAAGTTTGCTAATCTTGGTTTGGGTGAGTTTCTATCACTTTGATGATCAATTGCTAAATTAAGTAGATGAGATATGATGAGATCTATGGTTTTGCATGAGGATTAATGGGTTTTCAAGTCATATGATATGATGTGAATATGCTAATCTATGTTTAATATTAATCCTATGTTTATGCATGTTGAATATGTGAGTTTATGCATGTTGAATATGTGAGTTTATGCATGTTGAATATGTGAGTTTATGCAAGTTGGATATGTGGGTTATGCAAGTTAAGTATATGGGTTTATGCAAGTAAAGTGGTGGGTTTATGCATAATAAGTAATTGATTCTATGCATGCTAAGTATGTGGTTTTATGCATGCTAAGTGTTTGGTATTATGCATAAATCATGACATGCAAGTTTACCCTTTTAAATGTGATGCATACATATGCAAGATGGCACCTTTATATGCTATGAATATATATATATATATATATGCATGTTTACCCTCCTTTAAGATGCAAGTCATATATGCAAGTTCAACATGTTATGCAAGTTATGTGTATGCTTATATGCAAGTTCAACATGTTATGCAAGTTATGTGTATGCTTATATGCAAGGTCAACATGTTATGCAAGTTATGTGTATGCTTATATGCAATTTCAACATGTTATGCAAGTTATGTGTATGATGTTATATAAGTTATGTGCATGTTGTTATGCGAGTTCATATGCAAGTTATGTGTATGATGTGATGCAAGTTATGTGCATGATGTTATGCAAGTTATGTGTATGTTGATATGCAAGTTATGTTTACAATATTATGCAAGTTATGTGTATGATGTTATGCAAGTTAACATGTAACATGTTGTGCAAGTTCACACCTTTAAGACACATGCAAGTTCACCTTTGTATAACCTATGAACACTTATGCAAGTTGCCTTTATATATGACATATGTATGTTCATGCAAGTTGGGTTATTTAGCAATGCTAGTTGGGTTAATATTATGATGTAAGTGGACACCTTTTAACCCATGTTAATGCTAATGTATGCTAAGTGAAACCCATGTTAAATGTGAAAGAATCTTCTCTTGGAAATATGTCGTGTTAGCATAAGTACGTGGGGAAACGATGGGGTTAATAGACATGTTAATGAATGGTGTGAAATGGTTATGATTAAGCATACCATAAAATGAATAAGCATAAGTGGGAATTTACCTATTGAGTTAGGTCTACCCCATGGGAATTTACCTATTGAGTTAGGTCTACCCATGTTATGGAATTGGGAATTTACCTATTGAGTTAGGTCTACCCCATGGGAATTTACCTATTGAGTTAGGTCTACCCATGTTATGGAATTGGGAATTTACCTATTGAGTTAGGTCTACCCATATTCTTGTAAATGTGAATATTAATTAGGGATAATTAATATAAATTATGAGGGTGATTAATTAGGTGTAATTAATCGACTAGGACACGAGGTTGGACTCAGTTGTAGCGTAAAATTGCCCGGACCCAACCGGCTTAACCAGTTGCTACAAATGTTAGCCCAATGTGAGAGGTCTTAGGCACAAACTAAATACGTGATTAATGTAAAGACACGAGGTTAGACTCGGTTATGACATAAGGCTGCCCGGACCCAACCGGCTTAACCAGCGGTCATAAAAGATAGTCTAATGTGAGAGGTCTTTATGAGGATCACGGTCTTAATTAATTAAGAAACACTTAACCAAATTAGCATGTAGTGGGACATGAGGGTTAAGTGGGTGCCTTGGGTGGCATGTAGTAACTAGTGGGGGTGCCTCGGGTGGCATGAGGAAACTAGTGGGTTGCCTTGGGTGGCAATAGAAAATACGATTAGAATACTTAACCAAGTGGAACATGTAATTAAAACATGGGTGAAGGGTTAAGTAAGTGCTTTGGGGTGGCATGTGGAAATCTAGTGGGTTCCCTAAGTGGCAATTGAAATATGATTGATGACTTAACCAAATCTTAACATGTAAGTGAGCATGACTATATAAGGGGTTAAGTGGGATGCACTAGATAAAAGTAGCAAGCTTAAGTAGTAGCTTGTGGGGGCCCATTTCAACCAATATCCCAAACGTATCTTTGTGGGCTCGACTCTAGTCGAGTGACGGGACACGCATATTGGGCTTGACTATAAGAGGCCAAAACGGGTTAGCGGTGGCAACGCAAGTCCAACGGGTTTCATATGCGTGTGTGGGCCCGGGCTGGTGAATAAGCCGTTGTTGCATCGTGTAGATATAAAGCCGTGCACCGTTGATATTATCAGGTGGCCACTTTGGGGAATGATACACCCCATTGTGGGACCAGCACGGGTATCACGGTAGGGAGCCGATCGCTGGGGAGTAGTGGGTACACCTAATAAAGATAGGGGCAGACGGCACCTATGTAGGGGTACACGAAACTACTGGGTAAAATTACTAAGTACACCTAGTGGAGATAGGGGCAGACGGCACCTATGTAGTGGGCTAGGGGTACACGAAACTACTGGGGAAATTTTCTAAGTCCTTGGGAGGGATCAACCTTTAAGTAGGAATGACTGGTGTAGTGCAGTTAGTAATTATCCTTGGGTGGATGGATGCGTCTTTACGGTTATCTTAGTTTATCCTAAGTCTGCCAAGCTGCTTAGTGTAGCCATTCATCCCCAGACGTTACCGTATATCAAGCTTATGTCTTCTCTGGTTACTTTAATGATTGTATTGTTAAAGTTATAGGACTCACTCAGACTTATGTCTGACCCCGTTGTTTTTATCTTTTTCCCAACCCTCAGGTTATTAGAGTGGGCCCAGTATGAGTGGGCTTTGATCAGGCTGCTTTATTCTCTTTTGGAGCTTGGACCATAGGTGTAGAGCTCGGCTTACCCTTTCTTTTATGGCTATCAGTTCATGTATTGGGATTATGTACTTTTATTTATCAGGATGGATATTTTGTACTTGACTCTTATTATGGTTTTGTGATGTAACCAAACATGTTTTACTTTCCGCTGCAATGAAAAGATGTTTTGAAATTTTCAAGTATTACTTATATCTGTCTTGTTGTAATTTTTCTGTTCTACATTCACTTAAAATACTCCACCGATGTTATGGCATTCCCTTAGAGAGTGACCATAGCGGATGTGGGGTGTTACATCCTTTATGATACTATGCATGTTTGTGGCCAATATGTTGGCATAACACCCTACTACGTGACTCGCTTCCACTTGGGTTGGAAATACGTTTGGGTAGCTTAGGAAAAACGTGGGTATGACATGAAAAACTTGACATGGGGCTTACATGAGAACATGACATTCATTATTCATTTAAATATGGTCATGACACGTGGAAAAAACATGGAACTTGAACTAGACATGGGTGGGTTGTAAGTGTAAAAAGGACACTAGACCAAACATGAAAGTGGCCAACTCGAGGTTAGGTTGAGTTTGTAGCATAAATCTACCCGGACCCGCCCGGCTTAACTAGTGGCTACAAACAATAGGATCCAATGTGAGAAGTTGGTCATGTCGCGCTTAAGACCCGAGGTTAGACTAGGTTGTGGTGTAAATCTACCCAGACCCGCCCGGCTTAACTAGTAACCACAACAAGGTCTAATGTGAGAGGTTGAGAGTGCATTAATTAAATTAATGCCACATGATAAGGTTAAGTAAATTTGACTAATGACACTTAACCGATATGACACGAATGGGTAGGTTAAGTGGGACCGGGCTTGATTTCTTAATGACACTTAACCATACAAGACAATTAGGGGATGGGGTTAAGTAATTTACGCTTAACTAATCCGACTTGGTAATTAGATGGGGTTAAGTAATTAAGACTTAACTAATCTAAACACGGGAATTCGATGGGGTTAAGTTAAACACTTAACCAATCTAAACTTGGTAATTCAATGAGGTTAAGTAACCAATACTTAACCAACTTAACATGGTAATTTAATGGGGTTAAGTAACTTATACTTAACCAATTATACATGATGATTTGGTGAGGTCAAGTAACCTATACTTAACCAATCTAATAGGTGGACCTGATAGGGTTAAGTCACAAGACCTTTTAAAATTAGGCTTAACCATTGTAATACGATTAGTGGATGGGGTTAAGCTAACCCATACTTAACCAATCCGACTCGATAATCTGATGGGATTAAGATAATCTATGCTTAATCAATCTAACATGATAATCTGATAGGGTTAAGACAAATAAATACTTAACCAATTTGGCTTGGTAGGGTTAAGTCATGAGCTTCTTGGTACACTTAACCAACTTGTAGGGCTAAGCCCTGAACTTGAGTACTTAGCCAATCTTGACATGATTCGTAGGCGGGTTAAGTCATGAACCTGGATAACAACACTTAACCCATTTGACAAAACCCTAGCTCAGGGGACTAGGTTGGAAATCGTAGTTAACAAGGATAGCGGAAAAAGGGGCTAAGTGGTAAACCTTAGTTAAGGGTAACTAAGTAATAATTCTTAGCTAAGGATACGGGACTAGTTCATAAAGAGATGAGTAACCTGGTACGGTAGGTCATCGCTTAGTATACGAGGAGGAGCAAGTTATCTGACTTGGATAAAAGCTCCAGCGAACTGGGTGACGAAGCGGAAGCTTCGGGGAACGTGAGGGTACTCTTGGTATCCCTCTGTGAGGTGGCAAGTGGTCCATGAAACCCGGCCTCACAGAGGTTAAGGTCTGCGGTAGAAGAGCCAAGAGTATGCCTTGGTTGCTATGCGAGCGACCTAAAGATTGGGATGGATTAGCGTGGAGTCGACGATACTTGATTTTGCCCCGGGATAGCATGTCGCCGACTACCTACCATCTTTAGTCAATCGTGTACGTACGGAAAGGCAGGGAACTCCCAAAAGACCATATACTAGCTATCGAGTTATGGGTGAGGTTGACCATCTGGAAGTGGGCATCGATGGGCCTTAGTGTAGTTCTCATACATGATTTTTCTTGGATTGCCTTTCAGTAGTTGAGGGAGGGGTCACGTGGGACCATAGCCACGGGTACAAAAACAGACCTTGATATCTGCATCAGCAGATGACTTAAAGCTCCCGACCGAGTTCCGTATTTCTTGATTTGCCCTGGCACGGAACTCAGATGGCAAATTGAGGAACATGTGCGTCTAGACTTGGAAAACGATTCATGATACATACGCGGGATAAAGGGCGCGGTTGACGGGTGGCATAATCCCTAGTGGCCCTAGGTGGCCTGAACCCAAACCGAGACACGGGAACGTTCATTAGGTAGTCTAATCCCTAGTGGTCCTAGGTGGCATAAATCCTAAGTGGACGCGCGATAGTTCATGGTAAGGAAACATAACTGGATCAAGGGTAGCAGTCCAAAATAACCTCAAGGATAAAAGGTTTACATGGGAAAGCCCGTACGGCCTACGGCAAAGGACTGAACTTATACATGGAAAGAAACATACGAGTTGGGAAAACCTATATATTAGGTTGACATGGGCCATTACATGACATTGGGCAAGGGACATTCATAGTTAACACATGACGCGGGTTGGGATACTAGTACGAGAGGTGCAGAGCAAATATACCTGTTAGAACCATGAGAAATATACATGATAGATACCGTGGGATGTTATACAGGATAGATACCTTGAGATATTATACTTGATCGAAACATGATGATGTGATACCGTGATTTATCATGACACCGTAGTTTATCATGATATCTTAGTTTACCTTGCTACAGTAGTTCAGCCTGGTACCCTGGTTTAGTTTATCTATCTTGTCGTCATCCTTATGTTTACTTGTAGTTTATGCATGTCATGTTACCTTTACCTGTTTTTATACTGGAAGTAGATAGGACTTACCAGTCTTTATGACTGACCCCATTTTGTTTCGCCTCTTTGTCTTCCGTTTCCCCCCCCCCCCAGGTTTTCAGGGAGGAAACACTGTTATCTAGTTCGGACTTCTTCTGCTTGAAGGTCATCGCGCATGACTTGGACTTTTCTTGGCTATGGCTACTTTGCTGTTTTACTTGGGGAATAAATTATGAAAAGGTTTTATGCTTCTTTATTATTGCAAGACAGGTTTTGATGTATTCTGATGTAAAAGGCTTTAGACCTTATTTTATAAGGTAATGAAATTTGTTTTACTTCCGCTGTTTTATATATGTTCTGTCTTGTAATATTTCTGTGCATGTTTACCTCGATAATGCTTCACCAAACCTAGTGCATTCCCTTTGTGAGTGACCCTAGCGGAGGTGGGGTGTTACAAGCCTTTAATCTCAAGTTGACATTAAGGACATGGTTTTATCAGCTCTATCCATACCAATAACCATTCTCAAACCCAAGCTTGTATTGACTTAGGTTTGCACTACTGGCTGTATTGTCAAACCCAAGCTTGTATTGTCATACCAAGGACATGCCTTTAGACGATGATCTGTTCAAACCATGTAGACATGGGCGTGTGCAAAGTGCTATCAGTTTAAATGTTACTAGTTTTTTACTTAGTTTAATTGGAGTAGTCTGAAACAAAAAATGAGCAAATCGGGGATTTAAAAATGATAGACAAGTGATAGAAGGCAATTGAGCATTGAGGCGTAAAAATATTTTATTACCTTTAATACTTCTACATAAGTAAACATAAAAGTGTATTTGCTAACATTGTCCTCAATTGTTATTTGCATTGTAATTGATGCATGTTGAAGTTTCCTTATTATAAACACGACTTAGTTCTATAGCATTATTACTAGAAGATGGAAATGAATAACGTGGGCATTGCAAAAAGCCAATTTGTCCTAGATCGAAGAATGAAAATAGAAACAGAAAGTTTTGGTTGTAATGTATAGTAATGATAGCACAATATGGGTTGCACAAGTGTACCACATCACTGTAATATAGGAATCAACATCAAACCCATTAATCATGACAAATTTCACTAATCAGAAGGTACGCCATATAATGAATGATTAATAAAAGTAAATTAATGCCTTAAGCATTCTAAGCACCTAGGACAGAGGAATTGATCCTCTTTGGCGATAGAGGAAGGGAGACACGTGAAAATTTCACTCAAAATTAATAACAATCGGATGATTTTGGCTGCCTATTCAACAAATGTAATGATTCATATGTTTGGTATCCCCATTTTCATAGGCTGCAACTATTCATTGTGTACAAAACGGTCGGTCTATATTCTACAAATATATATTCTATTGTAAAGCTTGTTCTGTAGAATCCAACATAAACTATACTTACATAATATACATCTTAAATCCAGGGAAAATTATTGTTATGTCAGAAACTCCAATATATTGTTTAAGGATTTTATTTTTGTTATGTGATTATGTAATATTACATGTCATTTTTCTTATATCTGTTTATTACGATAGTTGAGATACTTTTTTTAGTTTAATTTTCCTTGTTTGATATTTGCTACGTTGGTAAATGAATATTAAAGTTTGTTGTTAATTTAAAGTTCAAACACTTCTTATTTTTGAACTACTTTATAATTCAAAATTTTGATTCATCTAAAATTTATTGAATTTTATAGAGATACTTATGTGGGTTTATTCTATGTAGGCCGGACGAAACAAGCATCTTTACCAAGGGATCTGATGGAAAGATATTATTACACAACATTTCATCAAACGTTCCTTCCTTTCATTAAAGGTCAACTACTGCATAATCACTGTTTGCTTATAGTTTTATGTTCCTCAAAGTAGGATAGTCAAACACTGTGCCTATGTAATAGTGTCGGCCAATGCAGATATTTGAGTGGAACCTGCATAATCAAGGTCAAGTTCTTTGGTATAACATGCACCATATTTTTGGAAAACAAAAATCATTACAAAGGTGAATCCTATAAGACCGGTTTCGTTTGTTACAAGGATGACTTCAACTGTACTATGTCACTTGCACGCTCATCTTCCTGCAAACAAAATAAAATTTAACAGTAACTTATTTCAGATTGTTGTTTCAAAATGTTTAACTACTTTGTTTCACTTACGAGTTTATGCTGCTTAAAGGTTTTCATTGCTAATGCTTGTTTATATTATCTGTTGAAACAAAAAAACAAAAGTGGGAAATGTAGTTTAGATAGTGGCTTCCAGATGTAGATTACTTTTTCGTTTACTATAAACCATAGTTAATGTGCATGTACTATTAGATCAATTTTCGTTGAAAAAACTATAAATTTTTGTTTGATAGAGTAAAAAAGCATCTAATTTAGTTACAGAGTTACTTTTTAGCTACCATAATATTCGTTATATAGTTGCAGAGTTTCAACCAAAGTTTCTATTTAGGTTAACAAAGGGAGTTCGTCTTTACACAACCAGGTCTTGGGAATCACTAGTACAAAACAGGGTATTTGCGATACTGCAATTAAATAAAATTACACATCTCAATCCAAATCGAACCAAATCAATCCAAATCGAACCAAATAAAATTGTACATATCAATTGAAATACCCAAATCGAACTTTAAAAAGTGACAGCGTATGTTATACGCCTTCAACTTTGCAGTGACTAGAATCGGAAATTGGATTGGACTGAATGTTGGGCAGAAGTAGATTGGCTACTGCTGGAGATGACGGAGATCAACGACTGATTTTTTTATTACGAACGAAGTTTTTTTGTTTACCAATTTCATTAAAACTCATGCAATTTTTTAATTTTCCCTCCACGTTGGCGGCCTTTTTTTTTATTTTTTCCCTTCAGATTATATCTGCGTTTGTTTAAGCCCGGACGCAAAGCCCAAATTATTTGAACCCGGTAAAGCCTTCTTCCCCTCAATATATTTGCATCTAATTAAAAAGGGGAGGATGCAATTATCTACTTCCTACTTGCGTCCACTTATCGAAAAAAACAGACGTAAATAGCTCTATTTAATTTCATTTCTACCTATCGTGTCTGCTCACAGACATCAACAGATGCAAAAATTTGGGGCTATATTTTGCTTTGGCTTATATGCGTCTAATGTTGATTAGAAGCATATGCAAATTATACTATTTGCATTTGTTGCTTGTACATCAGATGCAAATGAACTGACGCAAATACCTTGTTTTGTACTAGTGAATGATTTTCCTATTTTATATTGAAGACCTTTTATATAACGGAAATAAATTCGAAAGTGAAATAATTTCATGATTTTTTTTTTGTAGAGATGAGTTCGAGATTTTGTCAAATACTTGAACTTTTTAATGTTTATACTTTTTCTTATTCATCGTTGATTATAAAAGGTATTCAAAGGATATTTATGAATTTCAAATCTATATTTTTAAAGCGATAAGCATATTTTATTTGGTTTTAATAAATTGGAGTATCATAAAATAGTAATATGAAATAGTAACAGGTTTGAATCTAAATTATATTTTAATATCAAATTATTATTAAAAGTATAACTCAAAATTTGTTAGACAATTTTGAAAGTATTTTCCTTATATTTAATTGTTCTAAAAAAATAGTTTAAGTAGTACTTGGAAGCAAAAAAGTGTTTAGAAATATTGATTTTGAATTCTTACACTACAAGAACATATGGCTATACCAACGACTATTAGCCGTTGGAATAGTTTTCACGACTTCCAACGGCTTCCATCGGACTCAACAGATTGTTTCCAACGGTTGTTCCAACGGCTTCCAACAGTAAACACCGTTGGAAACCATTTAAAAACAATGTCCATATTGCCGTTGGAAACTGTTGATAGTCGTTGGAAATACTGGTTTTTTTTATATAACACCAAGCAAGCTTCCTTCCAGCCTCCCCAACTCATTTCATTTTTATTCCAGTTCCATTCTCAATCTATTTCCGACCAATTCCACAATTATGCGACACTTATATACCATTAACACCACAAACAATCAAAACAACACGCATAAACATATATATATATATATATATATATATATATATATATGCAACAGAAACTATCTACACATCCAAAAAAACATCCAAGCATGTCTACAAAGCGTATCAACATATACAAACATACAAAACAACCATCTAAACATGTCAACAAAGCATACCAATATACAAACCATCAAAACACATCCAAACTTGTCTCGTCGTACATCAAAACAAAACACATCCCCAACCGAGCATCCAAACACATACCTCAAGATGCATCGTCGCTTTGATCTCCAGAAGCAGACGATGAAGGAACATCACCATGATTATGCACGTACTCTGCAACCTTTTGATTCAGCTGCTCAATCTGCATACCCTGCACGCGATTCTGGTTCTACAACTGCTCAATCAACGATCGCAACTCCTTAATTTCTTTCTTGTCTTGTGCCTTCTTATCTTGTCAAACCTGCAAATACAAGTATCATATTAGTGAACATATAATGCTAACATATAATTTCAAAGTCATTTTAACAATTCTAACATACAATTTTTATAACATAGCTAACAATGCTCAATCATAGCTAACATACAATTTTTATAACATGCAATTTTCATAACATGCAATTTTTATACAAGTAATTTGTTATACAAGTAATTTCAATAAATAATTTTTATTTACAAGCAATTGTTATAACATACAATTTCAAAGTCATTTTAACAATGCTAACATACAATTTTTATAACATGCAATTTTTATAATATACAAAATGAATTCATAACAAAATCATACTAGTGAACATATAATTTTTATGACATGCAATTTTTATACAAGTAATTTGTTATACCAGTAATTTTAATAAGTAATTTTTATTTACAAGTAATTGTTATAATATACAATTTCAAAGTCATTTTAACAATGCTAACATACAATTTTTATAACATGCAATAACATACAAAATGAATTCATAACAAAATCATATTAGTGAACATATAATTTTTATAACATGCAATTTTTATACAAGTAATTTTAATAAGTAATTTTTATTTACAAGTAATTGTTATAACATACAATTTCAAAGTCATTTTAACAATGCTAACATACAATTTTTATAACATGAGCATTTTTATACAAGTAATTTGTTATACATACATCATTATTAGTGAACGAAGGCATTTCTAGTAGAAGTTAGTCTTAACAGAGAAAAAAACACTTAATAATGTAGACGTAAATAATTTATGTTATACGAATATTACTATCAGGTTACCGAATCCATAACGTCTGCTCCGCTGTCTTTTTTCCATAACAGCATCGAATAAGTTATCTTCCTCCTCTTGCGTCAACTCATCACGGCTCGACTCCTCAAGCACATGAGCCCGTGCCCCCTGGAACTTTGCCTATAATGCAAAAAACATTTTCATTTGACAAATAATAAAATGATGATTTTATTTTTCAGGAACTAGTAATTAATAATCTAATCAATTCATGCTTGTAATATTAAAAATACACATACGTATGTCCGTGTCGCCTTGTCCTGATCATCCCACTCATACGTGACATTGCCAGCCTCGTCTACCTTTCTGGATGCATGGGTGTGAGTAAGGACATCCATGTATGAAACGGAATGTCCATAAAATCGTTCCTACAGTTGGTAATTTGAATAATTAATTCCACATTGTCAATCACTGAACTAATCAATTTACAAATGTAATAATTAACAAATTTACCAAGTCCTCGCGGTGATGCTGGAAAGACTTAGATCCTCCGCGATGAGTTACAGGATTCTTGTTCCTGTTTGCGGAGTTCCTTTCTGACTCATCCTGGAAATGTACATTGACAAATTATTTAAAATCAGAAAATAAATAAATTATATACGTTATAAATTTACCTTGAACTCAGGCGTGTCCCAACACGCAACCATCTTCTCAAACACTTCATCGTCCATCCACTTTGGTTGCTTTCCATGTTTCTTAAGCTCATTCATCTTCTCTCTATAATTCTTGGCGACCTTCGAGTTCCAATGTCGCTGAACCTGCCTCATGTCAGTCTCCTGCACATCTATTGCTCCCTGTATAATGAGAAAATCTTACTAATCTCATTTATTTGTGTTTAATTAATTAGTCTCTTTGACGTACGACCAAGCGGTATAAACATACCAGGAAATCTTGCCAGATAGTATCTTTGATGCCTGCTGGGATCTTGTTCCACTTAGGCCAGAAATCGCTCATTCTGGCCATATACGCCTTCTGAGAGATTTCTAAAACAGTTTGAGACGGCTCTAACTCAAACCCCTTGCGTTAGATATAAATTAGAACTTTATATAGTTAATTATAGTATGTAAAAAAACATTAAATTGTTATTCTGCTAATTTTTATACTTACGCCTTGTCAGCTTTAGGCTTCAAATAAACAACTGGACAAGCTCGCTGTCCTCCACTACCCCCCGAGCTAGAGCCCAAGCTAGAGCCCGAGCTAAAGCCCGAAGCAGGGTCAGCCGACTTAGTATACCTGCAACATATATGAATATGTGTATTGACTTTGAGAATATGTAATTAAAATGTGTAAATAATATGAATATGAATATGAATATGAGCAACACAACATGAATGAATAGAGATGCATTTTGAGAATATTGAAGTAGAAAAAGATAGATAATATGCTATATGAAGTAAAATATACATTTCCTGTTTTTACATACAAGCGCTTTTGTATCAAAAATTCGTACAAACATACTAAATCAAAACTTTAAAGTTATTTCAAAAATAATTTTCTTGACATATTTGACTAGGTATAATTTTCATGACATACTATATCAAAACTTGAAAGTTATTTAAAAAATAAATTCATACAAACATACTATATCAATACTTCAAAGTTATTTAACTTGGTACAAACATACTATACAAGCTCATTCATTTTCATGACATATTTGAATAAAGTAAATTTATTTGTTTTAAAAGAACTATGTATCCATAAATCATTGTTCGCCATTCAATCACAAACTTTAATACTTTTATATATTATACACATATGACATATGATTTCACTAGTATATGACATATGACATGTATTTAAACCATTCAATCCAACGAATTTGACAATTACGGTGATAACAATAACAATTCGAGAATAATATGGTGTGATATACATATGCAAACAACTAGGAATCAAATCAAAGACATATTAAACGTAATTTGGTGGAAAATCTAAAAATTAGGTTTAATAATTTCACCTAAATCCAAGAGCAACAACTGAGGAGGAGGACTGGAGGAGCTTGTGGTTGACGTCGGAGGCGGTGGTGGTGGTTGTTAGGGTGGAGGAATTGAAATTGGATGAGGTGAAGTGGTGGAAAGGGATGGAAAATCGGATTTGGGGATGGAGAGGGTGGAAATGGAGTAGCAGGTCGGGTTCTCTGGAACATATGCATGAAACATTTCAACGGTTTCCAACGGCGGTCAACGGTCTTTATTACATCGGTTTCCAACAGCTACCACAGATTTTAATTAGCCGTTAGCGGCCGTTGGAAACTCAACATTGGAATACATTGTTTCTCTAGTAGTGTTATATTATGTATTTGGAAATATTTTGAAAATGAAATCCTTATTAGAAAAATTGAATTAATCAAATTCATTGCTAAAGAAAATTCTGAATCACAAAACTTATTTTATGTTAATATTATTTATAATTTTTAAGGAAATTTTGTAAGTGCATGAATTATCTTTATGAAGAGTTTTCAAGTGATTTGGAATTGAATTGGGATTTAGAGATTTCCTTGTAATAGAATAATAGAAGTTCGACCAATTGACTTTTATGAAAGGTTGGAAATTTTATATATTGATCTTCCTTCTGTCAAGAATATATATATATATATATATATATGTATATGTGTGTTTTGAACTTGTAAGAAATTGTATTACTGTTAGGTGTGGCTCGCATTAGAATGAAGTAGGTACATTGATTAAACGAACGAATTGTCCCACATCATAAGAAATTAAGAAAGATCGTATTATATATATGGAATTGGGTGGCATGTAACATTGGGGATTCCTTTTGTTACAACATGTGTTTGCCAATACTACATTATATGCTCGTTGGGTGGAGATGGGGGATGTTTAATCGGGATGTCGGCATATGAGACCTCGACCGTTGACTCCGATAGACACGGTGAAGCGTGTATGGTATGAAGAGAATGCCGAAACTTAACAGTTTCAAAATCCCCTTTCTATCAATAAATAATAAAATGTTGTGTTTTGATAAATTTATATTTCTATGTAATGAGGTATTTAAATAAAAAAGATATAATACTATATGCTGTGGGATTTTCGGTAATATTTCTCTGTTTATTCTTCGGACTTTTTATATAATATAATTATGTGATAGCAAATGTAATTTAAGAACGGTAAGTAAATGACTGTGTAATACTAAGTGGAATAGGATACTTAAGCTGATATTTATTAGAGTACTTTACCAGTAGGTGTCACTCTAATAGGGTAAAGTGTATGAGGTATTATATGTAAGTTATGCTTATTGAGAGTTAGTAGGATGAGAGCCAAACGAGTGTCTATTTGTTGTGTGTACTCCTACTATACGTCGGTGAATAAACCATATTGGCTAGCATCCATCCTAGTGCCTGCTTGTGGGGTTACTCCTTGAATTCGTGGTACAACTATTGATGTGTATAGTGACGACTGACGAGCCATGGTGTAGAGCCACCGCCCTAATGGTCACTTAGGTCAATAGTCTGTTACCATTAAGGGCACTTGAAGGGTCGTGATCAATGCATAACATAGTCATGCATCATGTTTGTGGTAGTAGATGTAAAAGGTTCACAATGGTCAACAAGGTATATATGTAAGACTGCAGGAGTAGCACTGAGAGCTTGTAAGGAAGGCTTTTAGAGCAGGCTGAGAGCTGTCATTCTCCATTCGGTTATTGTTAATGAGAGACATGAGGTGCTAAAGGAGTTACTTATTCAGCTTTGTGAGATTATTCGTTTATAGCTGAGGTTTGTCTTATCATTTGCTGAAACCGATGTCGAATAGATATTTATGATGCTGAGAGCATGTAGGACTGGGGTTCCCTATGATTATCTACGATACTGAGAGTAGAGTGAATTAGTAGATTATTGAGAGGGCGTATGCTTATTGCATTAGCTGAGAGCCAAGTTGATTACTATAAGGCAAAAAGGCTAGGTGGTTATTATGAGATTGTCACTCATTTGGAATAATATTTTATTGGAAAATGAATGAGCAAAGAAGGAAGAAGAGATAGGGAAGAAGAAGGGATAGCAACATTTAAAGTCCCACATCATAGAAATATTAGCACAATCTCCTTATATATTAGAAGCCAAATAGGCTTATGTAAAATAAAAAAAAGAGGGATGATAAAAGGAAGTGGACTTGGCCATATTAAATACATTAAAAAGTCAAAGATAAGGGCCTTGGGCCTTGGCCGTTCAGTCCAGAATTCGAAAGGAATGTCTATTAACTAAACGAGTACAACCATTTGAATTCTCAGCGTATGCATATTAATAACCGAGCGGTTAAAGGGTCGCAACGTTTCCTATTCTGACGGTTACTGATGCATGCGAACAGACACTCCTCCTTGCCTATATATACACTGCCCAAAACAAGACAGAATTCACTTTTCTGCTTGCATTGCTTCTTTTTCTTCAAAGTAATTCTCTGATCTAGTTTCTGTAATCAACTTCAGTTCATCAGAGTTCCGTTTGCTGGCACTACGCAACAGAGTTGGTCCGTTTTATCCTGCGAAACAAATTGCAACTACGTCGATTGGTGCATACGACGGCAATATTGTTTCAAGGAAACAGAAAATATATGGACTCGGACATTAGTGAAACATAATACTTTCTGTTTATCTTCTATCTTGCGCACAAATCGGTTACGCTTTCTGTGATTATTATAAACACAGCTTGACGTGACAATTGTGGCATAATTGATTAACATTGATTTTTGTTGCTGTCTGTTTGTAATACAATTGTGTAATAACAAAAGTTCTAACATATTTAAACTAAGAGTCTACACAATTGTGATGTCATCTCAAACGACATCAACATATTTAACAGTGTTGTCCTCAAATGACATCAACGTATTTTGAACAACACCACGCTCAGTTAATCAAAACATAGTAAACTGGACAAATGAAAGTATAATAGTGTTCACTGATATTTATGTTAGCAACCATAGCTTAAGGGCAAGTCCCGATCGTTTTCGGCTGTTGCTGCAATAGAATTCAACAAAAGGTTCAACGATGGTCGGTCCGACATGCAAATTAAATAAAACAAATGGGATAATATGAAGCTTATGTAGAGGGCTTGGGATAATTTATTACAGATCCAGAGAGGAAAGTAAAATGCTCTGTTTAAAATAGGGAGTTAGATGAGATGTTTGTGGTTGCATACGGAAGAGCACTTGTCAGTATCAGATACCTGCAGACGCACCTTTCTGGATCAAGCCTTATCCCCACCCGTTCATTGTTGTAGGCGCATCTCTGTATGACGATTGAAAGACTTGTGACACTTCACGAGCCCCAACTAGTCGTCCCTTAACCTTTCGGGCTGCGACTGTTGTTACGGCGTAGTATTTTTTTTCCGTCCGAATGCTTTAAGGGTTGATGCTTTTCTATGATGGCTAATGATGCCGACGTTCGGATGTGGAAGGTCGTTGAGATATTTTGCAATGATCCCGTGATTTTGGATGCGGTGGAGATGCTTTCTGAACTTGGTTGAATTGGTTATCTTAGTTATCAATTGATCAGGTAGGGCTGTCAACGGACACTTTCGGATGCGGATAGTGCCATATCCGCATCCGCATCCGAAACCATTTTCGTATATCGGATATCCATATCCGCGGTTGCGGACGGATATCGGATAATTATCCGCTCCGCCAGCTGTCGATAAATTAATAAACATAAATGAATTTTTTTAGCTTAATATTAAGATTTTTCAACCCAGTTGATTAATAAAGTGCTATAAATAAATAAATATAATGATAATATATAATTTTTAACAATATGCATATGTTTAATAGACTTTCAATTTTACAAAATAATAAATTTGTATACCTAATTATGTTAAAATATACATAATTTAAGCTATAATTGTGAAAAAAAGCGGATGGATAATTTTTGGATGCGGATATGCCTATATTCGCATCCGCATCCGCTTTTCCGGATATCGTATATTTATCTACTTTTCGGATGCGGATGCGGACGGATTTCGGATTTTTCGGATATCCATTGACAGCACCATGATCAGGTTCCACTGTAGTTAATATTAGTATATCTGTAGTTTGTTTTGTTTAGTGTTGATTATGTGTTCAACTTGTTTTGTAACCGATTTATTTAGCTGGTATTAGTAAAAAGAATGTGTTGTTCTGGTTGTATGTTTTATTACAATCATTAAATGCACATTACATGTTAAATAAATAATTAATCAATTACAAAACAATTAAAAATTGAATTATCCGTTTAGATGCCCTGTTTAAATGCTTCATTTACAACCATAAATGCATTTCTCATTTAACTCTTTAACCCGTGAAAATGCTCTGTTTAAATACTTCGTTCAAATGTTCAGTTATCACTTCCCTCAAGCATAGCCTTAAACTTCATTTTCAAGTTGAAAACATAAAAGGGCTTTCCATGTTCATTACACAAAAATTCTCAAATTGGATGCGAGAGATGAAAGTCTTCTACACAAACTGATGAAGAGTTGAAGAGAAGGATACTTCTTTTCCATTCAGTAATCACAAATATATAAAGTTACAAGATTCATACTTTCAAATTATGAAATAATATCATTAATGACATTTGAATAATATCATTAATGATATTTATACATGCACCTACAATTATGGAATAATATCATTAATGATATTTGAATAATATCATTAATGATATTTATACATGCAGCTACAATTATGGAATAATATCTTAATGATATTTGAATAATAGCATTAATGATATTTATACTATTCCCTCATATTATGGCATATCATTAATGATATTTATTTCTCAAATTACGTCAATCCTTATCACGCCCCCTCAAAACGGATGGTCAAGATGAGAGACTGATTTTGCTAACCAATGTTGTGAAGGAGGCACATGGTAGTGGCTTGGTAAGGGCATTTGCAAGCTGGTCATTAGTGGATATGTAAGAGACCCTCAAGTTTCCACTTTGTACATTCTCTCTGACAAAATGGTTATTCAATCCCAGATGCTTCATTTTAGAATGAAAAACCGGATAAGCACTCACATATGTAGCTCCAGCATTATCACAATAGATGACTGGCGCGAGAGTGAGGTTATGACCAAGTTCCTTAAATAAATTTCCTAACCAAAGAATTTCAGCAGTAGTATTTGCCACTGCCCTGTACTCGGCCTCAGTAGATGATCTAGCTCTTGTACGCTGCTTCTTTGACGTCCAAGAGATAGGATTCTTGCCCAAATAGACTATATATGATGTTGTAGAAATGTAATCGTCTTTGTCACGAGCCCAATCCGCATCAGAGTAAGCATGGAGAGTGAGAAGTGAATCTTTGTAGATAATTAAACCCATATTAGATGTACCACTTAGACACCGAAGAAGACGATGTAGAGATTGCATGTGTTCCTCAGTTGGACGCTGCATGTATTGAGCTAACTTAATCACTGCGAATGCCACATCAGGCCTTATGAGACTTAAATATTATAAACTACGTATCAAAGTACGATACTCAGTAGGATCTTTGAGAAGATTTCCATGTATAGTTAGCAGAGGATGAGTTGCTAATGGTGTTGCAACTGGTTTTGCATTGTCCATATTAGCTTTGCACAAAATATCAGCAATACACCTCTTTTGACACAAGAAAATACCCTTTGGATGAGGCATTACTTCCACTCCCAGGAAGTAAGACAATTCTCCAAGGTCCTTGAGTGAGAAACATGCTGCCAATTTTTTTTATAAAAGCTTCCAGAGCATGAGTTGCATTACTTGTAACAATAATATCATCCACATAAACCAACAGATAAATGATGTCACCATTTTTGTGCAATGTGAACAAGGATGAATTAGAGATCGTATTCTTGAAGCCCAACTCAATTAAATATTGCCGTATTTCTTTATACCAAGCTCTTGGAACTTGTTTTACAGTGCCTTGTTTAATTCATATACATGTGTTGGATGTATAGGATCTATGTAGCCAGGAGGTTATATGGTGTATACATCATTAGTATGTGCCCTATAGAAAAGCAATGTTTATGTTAAGTTGGCTAATGACCAACCTTGACTAACCACAAGTGAGAGCACAAGCCGAACTGTGGCGAGTTTAACTATAGGGCTAAAATTCTCATCGTAGTCGATGTCATCTCTCGGATTAAAACCTCTTGCAACATAGCGAGCCTTGTACTGAATAATGTTACTATCCTTATTCCTTTGAATTCGAATCCCACTACATTTTGTGGCATAGATGGAGGTACAAGATCCCAAGTTCTATTTTTCACCAATGCGTTAATCTCTTCATCCATAGCTTTACGCAAAATGGAGATTTTTAATTCTTGGGTGATATTTTTTGGGATCTCCATTTCATGGACCTCCGCATTTAAATTCAGTGTGATTGGTTTCCTAATGACATGTTGTAGTCCTGTTGTCATTTGAGGATAATGCACAGGATTGTTGGGTGTTGAATTTGTAGATGTGGATATATCAAGGTTTGACTGAGATGGAGTAGAGGAAAACTCAGCAATGGTATTAGGAGGTTGAGGTGAGTTTGTTGTGGATATAGGAGATGAAAGGGGTGAAGTGGGGAATAAGGTAGGAGGTGTGCTGGAAGGTGAGTTAGTTTGCAATGAATGAGAAGAGGAAGATTGAGTATTTGATAATATAGATAATGTGAGAGGTGCCCATTGTTCCACTAGGTCAGACAAGGAGGTAGTTAAATTATTAAGTTCAGAAAAAAGAAAAATGTTCTCTTTGAAATGAACATGACGAGAAACATAGACACGATTAGTGTTTAATTCGAGACAATAATATGCACTTTGAGTAGGTGAATAACCAACAAAAATACATGGTTGAGATTTGATTTCAAGTTTGTGAGAATTGTAGGGTTTAAGCCATAGGTAGCAAAGACACCCAAAACTTCGAAGCTTGGAATAATTAGGATGTTGGCTGAATAATTTAAAGTAGGGTGGCGTATTGTTTAGAGTTGACGTGGGAAGTCGAATAATCAAGTAAACAGCTATTGAGCATGCATTAGTCCAATATTCAAGGGGCATTTTAGCATGAGTTAAGAGTGATAGAAATGTCTCAACAATGCGTCAATGTCGTCGCTCCGAATAACCATTATGTTGAGGGGTGTGGGATGGAGTTGTGAGATGCGAAATTCTGTCGATGGACAGATAGTTACTGTAACACCCCGTACTTTCTGAGAATATTAAAATAACAAATTAAAGAATAATTTATTTGAAAAAGAGGAATGAGAAAAGAATGATGTTTAGCATTGTTCTAAGGTTTGTAAGCAAAAGACTTAGTAGCTCATTTGGTTAGAACATGTGACATGCATACAAGAGGTACAGAGTTCGATCCCCGCCAATGCCGTATTTTTGTTTAAGGGGAATGGCTAAAAAGTGGCTTAGTGTGAACGCAAAAAAAGTGGTTTAGTGTGAAAATGGTTAATTATGAAGGAGTTATTAAGCCATGAAGTTTGTATGCATATGAGAGAAATATATATATATAGATATATATATATAAAAATTAAATAAATAAATATTCAAAAAAAAAATTCAAAACAGCGAATCAGGAGGGCGACCCATTTTTGGAGTCGACCCGAGCCCCGCTGGGTCGACTAAAGGTCAATCCAGGGTGTTTGGCTGCCAACCCGTGGCCCGATTCGCCCTAAGGGCTGATATGGCATCTGAGTGGTCCAGATCAGTTCTAGGGTTAATCCTAAGGCCTAAATAACTTCCTACACCGATATATACACCTTAAGACCTAACCCTAATTCATAAATGTTATATATGGCACCATTATGCTGTCAAATTCTCTATTAAACCCTAGCCGCCGCCTCTAAATCAAATCCCAAGTGTTCAACTTCAACTCAAATTAAAGATTAGAGCTTCTACAACAATTCAAGAAGATAAATTAGCAACACCGCAATGTTTCTACACCAATTTCAGTGCATAATTCTATTCTTTAACCATGAAAGGTGAGTACGGTGATTTTCACAATATAATGGGATTAAAAGTAGCATGATGAAGTTGTAAAGAGGATTCATATGTATGTATATAATTTAAATCTCATTAGAGTCTTCACCTTTTTGATTCATGTCATCATATGCCTATGTTTCTATATAAAGTTCATACCTTTATCGGTTTATTCATGTTGAATCTATCATTATGCCTCTATGCCAGTTTACATGCCCCTTTATTTCATGATGTTGTATTAATTCCAATTTTCTGTGATTTGATTCTCTCTTCTTATCCCTATTCCTTTTATTTTTGGATCTAGGCTACCTTCGAGCCTATGTTAAAAATACGCGCGAATGCAAATACGTGGGAACGATGAGAATATGGAAAATTGGATATTATTGGATATTTTTGATAATTGGATAATATGTGAAATTGGCATATTTGGGTATGAATTACATGGAATTGATGAAATTGCCTATAATTGTAAATTTGTAATTGAGGCTAATTAATATGTAATTAGTGACAATTTGGAATAGGCAATATTATAAACAAGATTATATGCTTAATTGGATATACATGACATGAAAATTGGGCATGGGTGAAATACGATTATTAATAAACCTTTGACACGAGGTTAGGCGCAATTGTGGCGTAAAACTGCCCGGAACCGCCCGACAAATCCAGCTGCCACAATTGGATGTCTAATGTGAGAGGTCAAAGGAATGAATTGTAGGCGCAACAGTTAAAGACACGAGGTTTGACCCGGTTTGTGGCGTAAGACTGCCCGGAACCGCCCGGCAAATCCAGCGGCCACAAAACGTTCGGTCTAATCTGGGAGGTCATGCATCGTTCCTCATAAGGAATGAATTAAGGAATACTAACCATAATAAGACATGGGTATGGTTAGAGGGTTAAGTGGGTTGACATGTAAATTATGACATGTAAATATGGACTTAACCGAAATAAGATAAGACATGTAAATTATGACATGTAAGTATGGACTTAACCATAGCATGTGTAAGACATGGACATTTAAATTAAAATGGTTAAGTGGGAGAAAAACCTAGTGGGGGCCAACCATAGGTGGGAGGCTTGTGTCGGATGGGGGACCCGTTTCAACCAGTAACCCGTTTGAGTATCTAAATGGGCCCGGTACTAGGCCGAGGTTGGGGCACTGTAACACCCCGCGAATTCTATAACTGTGAAATTCACAAATTAAAGTATAATCAAATTCAAATCAAAGAACTAAGGGAAACGGGATACGCCATTGCGTTCGTCTCGGAAGAATACGCGAAATAGAGTCCGAGTTTTCGAAAAACGGAGTCCGTATGAAGAAGATATGGCCTTCGGAAGTTTTTAAATTAAGTTTAAAATTCAAACAGAATAAAATAAGCTCAGAAAAACAAAGTGGGGCCCAATGGGCCAGGGCGGGAAAAGGCCCGCCTGACGCACCCAGGTCGACAAGCCTGTCGACAGGGCTGTCGACAGGGGTGTCGACCTGGTCCAGAGCCAGGTCGAACCCAGCCCAACCTGGCTGGCCAGGTCTGTGTTTGGCCGATTTTCTGTGGTCTGCTTTGTCATTAGGGCTAGGTGGCAAGCTCTAATTGGTCTCTCTATCGAATGAATGGCTACGATCAATCCAAGCAACATCAATGGCCCTAATCAGTTCATTACCCCTATAAAAACAACCCTAGACTAACCCTAATCTATTCATTCAAAAATAAGAACAAAGCCGCCATGTTGCTGAGGAACGACTAGGGGTAGCCACCAAATTGGAGAGAGGATTAGGAGGCAAATTCTAAGGCATAAAGCAACTCAATCAAATCAAACCGCATCTTCTTATCCCTAAATTAGAGAATTCGCCACACCATTGTAAGTAGAGTATTACTTTGGTATGAACAAATAACTGTGTTGGTTTGTATACTTGATTGTGGTGATAAATAGTTCATAATTTGTGCGTTACTATGATTATTATTGATTTGAAATATTGTATACGTTTGGATATAAATGAATTATGTTATTCATTATAAAGAACTACATGCGGTAGTTCTATGCAAGTATACGTTTGGAATGTTCGCAAATTATGTAATCCATGTTGAAGCTACATGTATGTAGTTGATTAATTGAAATTCATGCAAGTTTGGGGTTTTGCTACTATGCCATCATAATATGTATTTTTATACAAAAATCATTTGTGTGAGTAATTGGAATAAGTTTGGGTTGTTATAATCCATATGAAATTATGTTGAGAATTTGGCATCATGTATTAAGCCATGCTTTTGTACTAGAACACCTATTTGCAAACTTATGAATATGACTAGGCTATGATTGATAATTTGCATAATTGAAATTGTCAACAAGAATTATATGATGACATATGTGGTACATAGCTAGGTTAGATTCAAAGATCCCTTTTTGCAAGTTTGCATGACTAAAGTAAAAATCATGATTTCATGTTAGAAATATTTATGCCATGCTTATGTTTGACATTATGCCATGCTTATGTTTGACATTATGCCTAAATAAAAATATAGGTTCATGTTGTAGTTATGACTATGTGTCAATAATGATACCCAATTTAGATTCTTATCTCAACTGCAAGTTCACATGGTTTGATTCATGTCACTTATGCTCTATGACCAAAGTATATGTTGCCACTATGCAAGTACACCAGTTTCTATTTTGTATTTCCAACGTCATATTGCAAGTTCATGCGCTCACCTTCCCCTTTTTGTGTATGTAATCTCGCTTTAAGCCTCCCCTTTTCGCATGGCTAAGTTGGGCTTTAAAAGGCTAAGCCCAACATATACATAATAAACGGACGTGTTAAACGGGGGAAAATAACGTTGGGTTAAAATTACTAATGAATGAAAATATAAAATAGAAGGGCCCAAGTTCAAGTATGGGTTGGGCCTATGATTGGTGTGACCTTTACACCCTTAACTTAATAATGGGCCGCAAATATTTACATATAAGAAAATAAAGAAGAAAGACAAAATATGTAAATGTAGAACATACGATGTGTTTAACCCGAGGTTGGATTGAGTTGTGATGTAAACCTGCCCGGAACCGCCCGGCTGTCCAGTAGTCACAACAATACCTATCCAATGTGGGAGGTTAGACATGGAGCCCAATAAGGACCCGAGGTTAGACTGAGTTGTGGCGTAAGACTGCCCGGAACCAACCGGCAACAGGCAGCCACAACAATACCTGTCTAATGTGAGAGGTCAGGGCCTTAATAAGACAATTAAGGCTGAGTCAGGATTGTTAGGATTAAGTGAACTAAAGACTTAATCAAAATGGAACATGCTAAACTAAACGGACTGGTGGGGGTTAGGTTAGGAAACACTTAACCAACTTAGCATGTTGGCTAGAGATAGAAAACCTAGTAACGGGGGACCCTTTTCAGCAGTAACCCTAGAAGGTGTATCAGGATACCCTGAAACTAGGCAGCGTGGGGCACGATTACTAGGCTGATTGTAAGAGGTCAAATCGACGGCGGTGGTGTAGCAGTGTAGGTTCTAACGGGGTGCGGGCGTGCACACACTCCGGCGCAGAAAAATAAGGCACTGGACACCAGTAGCATACCTGTGCATTCTAGGATTGTGTCGGGCCGCCACCATGGGACTTGATACACCCCATGGTGGGACCAGCATAGGTAACTACAACATCGGGGGCCGTAAGACACATGTAACTATGCGAGTAGGAGCTGATCATCATAGAATGGATCACATCACCCTGATTTTGGGGGTGCCAGTTGGAAACTAGTTTATATGGGTTCAGAGATTAACATGGGGTACGATAGTATATTCGACCCTAGACAACTTAACTAAGTTTATAGTGCTTTCCCACTTCTTGATTATACTTATCATACCCAGTTCTTTATTCATAGACAAAATAGTACTAGACTTACTCAGGCTTATGTCTGACTCTACTTTTCTTTCGTCTTCTTTTCTTCCGTTCCCCCCCAGGTCCACAGGGAGGGAACACTGCAGCTTGACCAGCATTAACATCCAGCTTGAAGAAGAGAAATGTATTGCTTGGAACTTTCCGTTTTTGAACTATGGCTTTGGACCAACTCTATGGGGCTTTTGCAGTTTATCTATGTTTCATTTATGCTTCTTTAAATAATGTAATCAAGACAGATTATGAAAGTGTTATGTTATGTTTTGGAAAAGATGTAAGACAATCATGGTGATGTGTTGTAACACGTATTTGCTTTTATGAAATAAAAAGTTTGTTTGTTTTTCCGCTGTTTTACAAATATGTGTTCTTATATCTGTCTTGTATATCTGTGACTTATACTTATAAACCTCCACCAAAATTAGGGCATTCCCTTTGAGAGTGACCCTAACGGAGGTGGGGTGTTTCACTTGGTATCAGAGCATAGGTTTACTAGATAAGATAAAAAGTTTTGAAAATTATTTTCAAAAAGAAAATTTAAAGAAGCATTTTTAAAAGATAAAAATATTATTTTATTTTAAAAGGCAAAGTCCACTCCCCAAAGCCATAGGTACTATCTCTTATCCTTCGTTTTGAATCTATCCTTTTTGTTTCAGCATGTCCGAAGATCTTAACTTGCCGGAAGGGGTGCCAATACCTGGTTGGTTTAGACGATTCTTAGAAGCAAGGGCCACTCAGCCAGGTCCCACCGTTCCTCCTCCCCCAGCTGCAGGAAATCATCCAGCTGCAGCAGCACCTTTTCCTCCACCTCCTCCACGGGAAAACACATTTGCTAAGATATGTAAAGATTTTAAAGCTATGGGAGGAAGGGATTTCCATGGAACTGAGTCCTTCGTGGCAGCTAGAAATTGGCTGAAAGAAACGGAGGACCTATTCATCATCTTTGAGGTAGAAGATAGGCAAAAAGTACAATTGGCAGTATGGCTATTGAAGGGCGAGGCTTCCTACTGGTGGGAAGTCACTAATGCTGAAAGACCAGTGGAGACATGGGAGGACTTTAGGGCAAGGTTTGAGACCAAATTTCTCTCAGATGCGGAAAGAAGTTTGCAGTTGGAAAAATTTTTATTTCTTAAGCAAGGGGACAAGACAGTCAGAGAGTATGTGAATCAGTTCGATGAGCTGGCTAGGTTTGGACTTGACCTAGTCAACACCCCGCACAAGAAGGCTCTCCGTTTCGTCAAAGGGTTGAATGAACCATTACACAGTTTGGCCATGACCCATATACCCATGGGAGCCACGTATGAAAGATTGGTGCAAATGGCATTGCTGAATGAAGAGGATAAGGGCAAGAAGGAGACAAAGGCAGAAAGCTCTCAAGGGAAGAAAGAGGGTTTGCAGCCTAAGAAGACAGACTTTAAGAAAGGCGGGAAAGGCAACAAAGAGAAGAGGAAGTGTAATTTCTGTGGCAAAGTGGGGCACTTAGTAAAGGACTGCCGGAAAAAGAAGGCCAAGGAGAATGGTGGGTGCTTTTCGTGCGGTGAGACAGGCCACAGGGCTAAGGACTGCCCAAAGAAACGAGGACAGGGGCAGAGGGCTGGATCCACCCTAGGGGCACAGGTTCATGTGCTGGAAGCGCCACCTCTGCAACAGCGAGGTATAAATACTTCTGTAGAAAGCGTAGTTTATCTTTATGATCACCCCGTTCGCACTTTATTTGACTCTGGCGCATCACACTCCTTTATCTCGTCTGCTTTAGTAGAATCTCTGCACCTAAAAACTAGTATGGTAGAGGACCCCTTAATTGTTTCAAACCCAATTGGGGGCCCGGCTCATTTGTCTATGATCTGTGTGGGATTGAAAATTTCTATTCTAAGTGTAGAATTTCAATGTAGTGCCTTTGTTTTGGGCTTTTCGGGGTATGGTTTGATTTTGGGTATGGATTGGCTATCCAGTAATGGGGCCATCCTTGATTATGAGAAAAGGGTTGTTAGGCTCCTAACCCAGCTCGGTAATACTTTGGAAATTTCTTGTAATCCCTCGTATGCGGTTATGCTTAGTTATCTTGAATCGCTAGATGCCTCTGTTAAAAATTTGCAATCAGTTAGAGTGGTCCGGGAATATCCGGATGTCTTCGAAGAGGTGAAGGGCTTGCCTCCGAAGCGGGAAATAGACTTCCGCATATATCTTGTAGATAATGCAAAGCCCGTTGCGTTGCCCGTTAGACACATGGCTCCACGAGAAAGAAAAGAGCTCAGTAAACAGATTAAAGAGCTTCTAGAGAAGGGGGTTCATTAGGAGGAGCATTTCAGAATAGGGCGCTCCAGTAGTGTTCGCCACTAAGGCAGAAAGTTCATTTCGCTTATGAATGAGTTGTGGAGAATCACCTTAGTAAGTACATTTGGCAACATAGTTGACATTTGTTTATTTTCTAGAGATAATTCATCTATGTGGAATACCTTATAGTAAGTTAACAAGATCCAAGATTCACTAGTGAATTTTGGAGAGCTTGCATGGAACCATGAATACGCAGTTAGGATTGAGCCAAGAATATTAGAAGTAGAGTAAGTGAAAGAGGAACGAGAGGCAACAGTGAAAAAGGTTCCAACTCATATTTTGGAAACAAGAATTAAGACGCTACGAAATTGTGAAGTTAAAGACGGACAAAGCATAATGGAGTCAAGCTCAAGGAAATGCGACTTAGAAGATTGAAGACTAAATTCGTGCATCATATTTCTTCTTAAGAGTAGATCCTTGATCCCTCTCTTCCTGTAGAGCTTACTTGCATGCTATCTTTTCTGTTTATCCTCTCGGTCCCATTCTCAATCCAATTTCTGTCGCAAACCCCATGGGGAGTATGACTCATCTGTTAGTAACACATGTTGGGGCTTGAGGGTGTTCGTTGGATTGACCAATTTTTTTTTGGTTTTTATAGGATACGGGTTGGTCTTAGGAAGGGACTCCCTTGTGACCTAAAAGGAGTCCATCATGCTTAGTTTTCTAGAATCATATATGGTGGTTGGGTTGAGTAATTCTTTGGGTGTCAGTCTGATGTTGATTTCGGTCTTCGGGGCTGATGCTTAGAGAGTTCTTCTCCTAATCAATATATATGTGGCATAGATTTCCAGTTCTGACATTGCCTAATGGGCACAAAGTTTTTACTTGTTTCTATCATTCGACTATACCTTTAGGTAGGACCATTTCCTATCAATGAGAAAATTGGGAAAATGACCTATAGATTAGAGCTACCCGAAAAATTGGCCGGAGTTCACAACGTTTTTCACGTTTCACATCTTCGAAAATGTCTACATGAGTCTGCTGAAGTGGTAGAGCCAAATATCCTCGAAGAAGCTGAAGTGGAGCGCGAAGCAACCGTGAGGAAAGTTTTAACCCGCATATTGGGAACGGAAGTGAAGAAGCTACGCAACCGCGAAGTCAAGCTCGTCAAAGTTCAGTGGAGCGACGCCGAGGGAGACGCGACTTGGGAAACTGAAGCTAGAATACGCACTGCCTACCCTTTTCTGTTCGAGGGTACATCCTTGATCTTTCCTTTTCCTTAGGTTGCGCTTTTATCTATCTTTTAGGTAGAAACCCTTTGGATGGAAACATGTAATTGAAACATGTTATGGATGATGGTTGCAAGTGGTTGCAAGTGATTGCTAGTGGTTGCTCGTGGTTGCATATACACACACAATCTAGGTTTTAGATCGGCTCAGTCACTTCATATTGCATATGCATATATGTTTGCATTCGTATATGGTTGAACTTTAATGTGTTGTCATATGGATGTTGCATTTGTAATGAATGATTGTGCACTCATGTAGAATCATGAATAGGAAAATTTGCATACATAATGGATTCATGGCACTTACATGATTCGCATTAAGGAGGTCAACTGAATCAGTAGACCGCCTGATTTTGCATTAGATAAGTTCATGTACACACACACTTCGCATATGATCATGAAGCATTAGAAGTCTTTTAAGGACAATGGATACTCGTGTTTGATGGATGAGTAGATGGATGATTGGATGTTAGGATATACATTCCTCCTAACTTGAAGATTTCGGGGACGAAATCCTTTTAAGTGGGGGAGAATGTAACACCCCGCGAATTCTATAACTGTGAAATTCACAAATTAAAGTATAATCAAATTCAAATCAAAGAACTAAGGGAAACGGGATACGCCTTTGCGTTCGTCTCGGAAGAATACGCGAAATAGAGTCCGAGTTTTCGAAAAACGGAGTCCGTATGAAGAAGATATGGCCTTCGGAAGTTTTTAAATTAAGTTTAAAATTCAAACAGAATAAAATAAGCTCAGAAAAACAAAGTGGGGCCCAATGGGCCAGGGCGGGAAAAGGCCCGCCTGACGCACCCAGGTCGACAGGCCTGTCGACAGGGCTGTCGACAGGGGTGTCGACCTGGTCCAGAGCCAGGTCGAACCCAGCCCAACCTGGCTGGCCAGGTCTGTGTTTGGCCGATTTTCTGTGGTCTGCTTTGTCATTAGGGCTAGGTGGCAAGCTCTAATTGGTCTCTCTATCGAATGAATGGCTACGATCAATCCAAGCAACATCAATGGCCCTAATCAGTTCATTACCCCTATAAAAACAACCCTAGACTAACCCTAATCTATTCATTCAAAAATAAGAACAAAGCCGCCATGTTGCTGAGGAACGACTAGGGGTAGCCACCAAATTGGAGAGAGGATTAGGAGGCAAATTCTAAGGCATAAAGCAACTCAATCAAATCAAACCGCATCTTCTTATCCCTAAATTAGAGAATTCGCCACACCATTGTAAGTAGAGTATTACTTTGGTATGAACAAATAACTGTGTTGGTTTGTATACTTGATTGTGGTGATAAATAGTTCATAATTTGTGCGTTACTATGATTATTATTGATTTGAAATATTGTATACGTTTGGATATAAATGAATTATGTTATTCATTATAAAGAACTACATGCGGTAGTTCTATGCAAGTATACGTTTGGAATGTTCGCAAATTATGTAATCCATGTTGAAGCTACATGTATGTAGTTAATTAATTGAAATTCATGCAAGTTTGGGGTTTTGCTACTATGCCATCATAATATGTATTTTTATACAAAAATCATTTGTGTGAGTAATTGGAATAAGTTTGGGTTGTTATAATCCATATGAAATTATGTTGAGAATTTGGCATCATGTATTAAGCCATGCTTTTGTACTAGAACACCTATTTGCAAACTTATGAATATGACTAGGCTATGATTGATAATTTGCATAATTGAAATTGTCAACAAGAATTATATGATGACATATGTGGTACATAGCTAGGTTAGATTCAAAGATCCCTTTTTGCAAGTTTGCATGACTAAAGTAAAAATCATGATTTCATGTTAGAAATATTTATGCCATGCTTATGTTTGACATTATGCCATGCTTATGTTTGACATTATGCCTAAATAAAAATATAGGTTCATGTTGTAGTTATGACTATGTGTCAATAATGATACCCAATTTAGATTCTTATCTCAACTGCAAGTTCACATGGTTTGATTCATGTCACTTATGCTCTATGACCAAAGTATATGTTGCCACTATGCAAGTACACCAGTTTCTATTTTGTATTTCCAACGTCATATTGCAAGTTCATGCGCTCACCTTCCCCTTTTTGTGTATGTAATCTCGCTTTAAGCCTCCCCTTTTCGCATGGCTAAGTTGGGCTTTAAAAGGCTAAGCCCAACATATACATAATAAACGGACGTGTTAAACGGGGGAAAATAACGTTGGGTTAAAATTACTAATGAATGAAAATATAAAATAGAAGGGCCCAAGTTCAAGTATGGGTTGGGCCTATGATTGGTGTGACCTTTACACCCTTAACTTAATAATGGGCCGCAAATATTTACATATAAGAAAATAAAGAAGAAAGACAAAATATGTAAATGTAGAACATACGATGTGTTTAACCCGAGGTTGGATTGAGTTGTGATGTAAACCTGCCCGGAACCGCCCGGCTGTCCAGTAGTCACAACAATACCTATCCAATGTGGGAGGTTAGACATGGAGCCCAATAAGGACCCGAGGTTAGACTGAGTTGTGGCGTAAGACTGCCCGGAACCAACCGGCAACAGGCAGCCACAACAATACCTGTCTAATGTGAGAGGTCAGGGCCTTAATAAGACAATTAAGTCTGAGTCAGGATTGTTAGGATTAAGTGAACTAAAGACTTAATCAAAATGGAACATGCTAAACTAAACGGACTGGTGGGGGTTAGGTTAGGAAACACTTAACCAACTTAGCATGTTGGCTAGAGATAGAAAACCTAGTAACGGGGGACCCTTTTCAGCAGTAACCCTAGAAGGTGTATCAGGATACCCTGAAACTAGGCAGGGTGGGGCACGATTACTAGGCTGATTGTAAGAGGTCAAATCGACGGCGGTGGTGTAGCAGTGTAGGTTCTAACGGGGTGCGGGCGTGCACACACTCCGGCGCAGAAAAATAAGGCACTGGACACCAGTAGCATACCTGTGCATTCTAGGATTGTGTCGGGCCGCCACCATGGGACTTGATACACCCCATGGTGGGACCAGCATAGGTAACTACAACATCGGGGGCCGTAAGACACATGTAACTATGCGAGTAGGAGCCGATCATCATAGAATGGATCACATCACCCTGATTTTGGGGGTGCCAGTTGGAAACTAGTTTATATGGGTTCAGAGATTAACATGGGGTACGATAGTATATTCGACCCTAGACAACTTAACTAAGTTTATAGTGCTTTCCCACTTCTTGATTATACTTATCATACCCAGTTCTTTATTCATAGACAAAATAGTACTAGACTTACTCAGGCTTATGTCTGACTCTACTTTTCTTTCGTCTTCTTTTCTTCCGTTCCCCCCCAGGTCCACAGGGAGGGAACACTGCAGCTTGACCAGCATTAACATCCAGCTTGAAGAAGAGAAATGTATTGCTTGGAACTTTCCGTTTTTGAACTATGGCTTTGGACCAACTCTATGGGGCTTTTGCAGTTTATCTATGTTTCATTTATGCTTCTTTAAATAATGTAATCAAGACAGATTATGAAAGTGTTATGTTATGTTTTGGAAAAGATGTAAGACAATCATGGTGATGTGTTGTAACACGTATTTGCTTTTATGAAATAAAAAGTTTGTTTGTTTTTCCGCTGTTTTACAAATATGTGTTCTTATATCTGTCTTGTATATCTGTGACTTATACTTATAAACCTCCACCAAAATTAGGGCATTCCCTTTGAGAGTGACCCTAACGGAGGTGGGGTGTTTCAGGCACGCTTACTGGACTTGAATGTAAGAGGTCAAAACGTGAATAGCGGTGGCAACGCGAGTCCAACGGGTTCATATGCGTGCATGGGTCCAGGCTGGTAGGTAAGACGTTGTTGCATCGTGTAGGTATGGTCGTGCATTTTATGTTGGTATCGGGGATGCCACTTTGGGGAGTGATACACCCCAATGTGGGGCCATCACGGGTGCCTACGGGTTTTAGGGAGCCGATCGAATGTGTAGAGTAAGGGTACCTTAGCGGTGGTAGGAGCAAGCCGGCACCTACGATGGTAGCTAGGTACAAGTAACTACCAAGTTTGTCATGCGGGTACAGTTAGTGGGAAGGGGATCAACCTTTAGTAAATAGAGACTAGTAGATGTGTGGTGTAATTAAGTAATGTGGTGTAACTTAGCAAAAGTGTGGTGTAACGGAATACATGTTGGTTGAGTTGGATAGTCCTTTGAGTTCTAGTCTGATGTTGACTTCGGTCTTCGGGGTCAGTACTTGGAGGGTTGTTCGCTTAGCCAAGGTGTCGGATTGTCTAAGTACTTAGGAACGGAATCATCTTGTCCATCCTTTTTATCTACTTTATCTATGTTACATCCATATCATAATGCCTATTTATGTCTTGATCATTTACCTTACCTATTATTTGTTAAAATTACTGGACTCGCTAGACTTTATGTCTGATCCATTTTGTTTCCACCTCTTTTCTTTCCTTCCCCCCCCCCCCTCAGGTTTGCAAGGAGGGAATACTACAGCTTAGTGCCGATTTCTTTCAGTTGCTTGAAGAGAGTAGATGTATCGCTTTGGACTCTCTCATCTTTATGGCTTTGCTTATGCTCAGTGGGGATTTATGCATTTATGTTATTTAAGTATTTGCTTCTTTATGTACTTTGAAGTTTTTGGAAAAGACAATTGATCCTGTTGTAATGGTTTTTGGAGACTACTTTATGTAAGATTGTTTTGAAGTCATGATGCTATGATATTAGTTTTATCTTCTGCTATGTTTTATTTATTTATTCTTGTAATTTATCTGTTCTATACTACTATAACGCTTCATGACATTAATGCATTCCCTTTGTGAGTGACATTAATGGCCATGGGGTGTTACACGTGGTATTAGAGCTATGGTTACATGAACAGATAAAAAGTTTTGAAAAGTGTTTTCAAAAGTATTATTTTCATAGAAAGTATTTTCAAAAACTTGTTTTAAAGAAGTTATTTTCAAGGAAAGTTTACTTTAAAGAGCATAATCCCCGCAAGCCATACATCTCTCTTTCGCTTCCCTTGTTTTGAAACTCTTTCTTTTTCTTTTTAACATGTCTGGAGCATCTGAGATACCAGAGGGTGTTCATATACCCGGTTGGTTTCGTCAATATATCGAGGCTAGGGCCGCTGTCGCGGGTCCGGCCAACGTTCCTCCTCCCCCAGCTCCAGTCATTCCTCCGCGTGGAGATGCTTTCTCCAAGATATGTAAAGACTTTCGTTCAATGGGTGGAAAACCTTTTAGTGGGTCTAAAACGTTTGTTGAAGATAGAAATTGGTTGAAAGAAGTGGAGGACCTGTTTGGCATTTTCGATTTGGACGGTTGTAAGAAGGTCCAATTGGTTGCTTGGTAGATGAAGGACGAAGCTTCGTTTTGGTGGGAGGCTACTAATAGAGAGCGTGCTGTAGAGATGTGGGCAGATTTTAGGGGAAGGTTTGAGTTGAAATTCCTTTCTCAAGCTGAGGAGAGTATGTACATGGAGAGGTTCTTGACATTGAAGCAGAAAAACTTGACCGTGAAGGAGTATGTGACCGAATTTAATAAGTTGGCGAGATTTGGGCTAGAGTTGGTGAATACGCCTCACAAGAAGGCCTTGAGGTTTGCAAAGGGCCTAAATGAACCGCTTCACAGTTTGGCTATGTCCTACATTCCAATGGGGGCTACGTATGAAAAGCTTGTTGATATGGCATACATGCATGAAGAAGAGAAGGGTGTAAGTATTTTTAGGCCGCAAGATAAGAAGGAGGATCCAAAGAAAGCCCAACAACAAAAGAAAGGTGGTAAAGAAAATAGGAAGTGTCACAACTGTGGGATACCCGACCATTTGAAGAAAGACTGTTGGAAGAAGAAGAAGTTCGCTTGTTATCATTGTGGTGATCCAGGTCATGCTGTCAAGGACTGTCCTAAGAAGCAAGGGCAGAGGGCAGGTTCTACTTTGGGAGGGCAGGTTCATGCTCTCATAGCTCTGGGGCAGGAAAAAGGTAGAAAAATTTCTGTCGAAAGTTTGATTTTCTTGTTTGATCATCCTGTCCATACTTTATTCGATTCTGGCGCATCACATTCGTTTATCTCTACATCATTAGTTGAAACACTGCACTTAAATACTAGTCTCGTGTGGATCCCATTATAGCCTCAAATCCTATTGGTGGGTCGGCTCATTTATCCATGGCTTGTAGGGATTTGAGATTGTCTATCTTAATCGTTGGTTTTGAATGTAATGCTTTTGTGCTTGGTTTCATGGGCTATGGGTTGATTCTAGGAATGGATTGGCTAGCCAGACATGGTGCCATCCTAGATTGTGAACAAAGGGTAGTAAAATTGTTGACTCGTAGTGGAAAGACTCTTGATATTTTCTTGTGACCCTAGAGGATCGGTGATGCTTAGTTATCTTGAGTCACCTGACGCATCCAATGATGATTTACATTATGTTCGTATAGTTCGTGAATATGTTGATGTCTTCGATGAGGTGAGGGGTCTACCCCCAAAACGTGAGATAGACTTTCGTATTTATCTTGTAGACAATGCAAAACCCGTATCTCTACCAATACGCCACATGGCTCCTCGTGAGAGGAGGGAACTCAATAAGCAAACAGGGGAGTTGCTTGAGAAGGGGTTCATAAGACGTAGTATATCGGAGTGGGGTGCTCCAGTAGTATTTGCCATGAAAGCGGAAGGGTCCCTTAGACTTTCTGCACCCACTGTCGAGGATTGACGATCTCTTCGATCAGTTAGTTGGCGCCTCAGTGTTTTCGCAGTTGGACTTAGCCATTGGTTTCCATCAATTGAGAGTGGCTGAGGATAGCATAGACAAGACTGACTTTAGGACTCCGGACGGTTTCTATGAGTGGCTTGTGATGCCCTTCGGTTTGACAAACGCCCCCGCATACTTTGTTGACTTAATGAGTAGGGTGTTTAGGGAGTACCTTAATAAATTCGTAGTGGTCTTTGTGGATGACATCTTGATCTTTTCTAAGAGCGAGGAAGAGCATGCCCTACATATTAGGGAAGTGCTGGAGATCCTTCGAGCGCATAACCTTAAAGCCAAATTTTCTAAATGTCACTTTTGGAGGAAGGAAGTGCGATTCTTTGGGCACGTGGTTACCAAAGAAGGGATAGCTTTGGATCCTGCGAAGGTGGTGGCTATCCAAGATTGGAAGGTCCCTAAAAATGCTACCGAGGTGAGGAGTTTCTTGGGGTTGGCTGGCTACTATAGGAAGTTTATCAAGGAATTCGCAATGATATCAGCCCCATTGACACGCTTGACGAAGAAGAACCTAGTTTTCACGTGGGACGTAGATTGTGATGATGCATTCCAACGTTTAAAGAGAGCTTTGACCACAGCCCCATTCTTAGTGTTGCCAGATGGGAGTAAGCCATTTACCGTTTATACCGATGCTTGTGGGACAAGACTAGGAGCAGTCTTAATGCAAGAGGGGAGGGTAATAGCCTATGGAGGAAGGAAGTTGAGAGTGCATGAGAAAAATTACCCTACACATGACCTAGAGTTGGCCACTATTGTTTTCGCGCTTAAGTCTTGGCGCCATTATCTTCTTGGCGATAAATTCGAATTGTTCACAGACCACAAATCGCTAAAATACTTGTTCTCTCAGAAGGACCTGAACTTAAGGCAGCAAAGGTGGATGTAATTCTTAGCGTCCTATGATTTCGAGATAGCATATACCCCCGGCAAGGGTAACGTGGTGGCAGATGCCTTAAGTAGGAAAAGGTTGTCCTTGAGTTCCTGTTTTTGAGCGGCGAAGTTTAGAGTTCATCTCTACGTTTGGCTTTAGACCTTCCATTGACTTTGTACCCGGTTTGCTAGCATTCTTAGAGGTCAGACCTACCTTTTGGGACGGATTGGTGAGGCACAGCGAGATGACCCACAATTGGTTGAGTTAGTAGAGAAGCTCATAAGGGGGGAGTCATCGAGTCATCTCAGTAGGTATACCCTAGATGATAAGGGTTGGTTACGTAGGGACGGTAGACTTTGTGTACCACGAGATGAGAACTTAAGGAAGACCATTCTTGATGATGCACATCGTTCGAAGATGACCATTCATCCCGGCGGGGACAAGATGTACATGGACATGAGACGAGTTTACTTTTGGGCCAGTATGAAGAGGGATTTGGCTGAGTTTGTCGCTAGATGCTTGGTGTGCCAACAAGTAAAAGCAGAGCAAAAGAAGCCCGGTTGGTTGCTTCACCCATTGGAGGTCCCACAATGGAAGTGGGAGAGTGTCTCAATGGACTTTGTTGATGGGTTACCAAGATCAAGGAAGGGTAATACGGGGATTTGGGTCGTGGTAGACAGACTTACTAAGAGCGCCCATTTCATTCCCATGAAGAGTAAGAGGACTGCTCCATGGTTAGCCTCCGTATACATTCGTGAGACAGTTCGTTTGCACGGTGTTCCTTTTAGCATAGTGAGCGATCGCGATCCTATCTTTATTAGCAAGTTTTGGAAGAGCTTGCTTAGAAAGGTGGAAATAGAGCGTGATGCGACAAGCTCCTACATGCATTCTTGGGTCGGAGATTAAGAAGTTGAGGAATCGAGAGGTCAAGCTAGTCAAAGTGCAATGGGGAGATGATGAGAGCGACGCTACTTGGGAGACGGAAGAGAAGATGCGTTCATTGTACCCTTTTATTTTCGAGGGTATGTCTTTTAATTTCTCCTTTATCACTTAGCTTGTACTTGTTCTATCTTTAGTATGTCCTCTCACTAGTATCTTTGACCTTTAGATAGGGTAGTCCTATGGTTGAAACATGTGTTTGAGACATGTTATGTATGGTGGATGCATGTGGATGCAAGTGTTTGCTAGTGGTTGCTCGCGGATGCATATACACACACTTTAGGCACTAGATTGGCTCAGTCACTTTCATATTGCATATTGCATATAAATGAATGTATTTAGTAAAATGAATGTACGTTGAATGTGTGTATCATATGGATGTTTCATTTAAATGAATGGTTGTGCACACATGTAGTAATGATATGTATAGGGTTCTTTGCATACATGATGGATACATGGCACTATCATTATTTGCATCATTATTTGCATTAAGGAGGTCGACTGAATCAGTGGACCGCCGGATTTTGCATTAGTATACGGACATATACACACACTATGCATATGTACATGAAAAGCATTAGAAATCTTTTAAGGACCATGGTTGCTAGTGGTTGATGGTTGAGCAGGTGGATGATTGGATGGTAGGATACGTTCTTCTTGACTTAGAGATTTCGAGGACGAAATCCTTTAAGTAGGGGAGAATGTAACACCCCGTATTTTCTGAGAATATTAGAATAACAAATTAAAGAATAATTTGTTTGAAAAAGAGGAATGAGAAAAGAATGATGTTCATCATTGTTCTAAGGTTTGTAAGCAAAAGACTTAGTAGCTCATTTGGTTAGAACATGTGACTTGCATACAAGAGGTACAGAGTTCGATCCCCGCCAGCGCCATATTTTTGTTTTAGGGGAATGGCTAAAAAGTGGCTTAGTGTGAATGCAAAAAAGTGGTTTAGTGTGAAAATGGTTAATTATGAAGAAGTTATTAAGCCATGAAGTTTGTATGCATATGAGAGAAATATATATATAGATATATATATAACAATTAAATAAATAAATATTCAAAAAAAAAGTTCAAAACTGCGAATCGGGAGGGGAAATAACCGAACCGCACCATTTTTGGAGTCGACCCGAGCCCTGCTGGGTCGACCCGAGCCCTGCTGGGTTGACTAGAGGTCAATCCAGGGTGTTTGGCTGTCAACCCGTGGCCCGATTCGCCCTAAGGGATGATATGGCATCTGAGTGGTCCAAATCAGTTCTAGGGTTAATCCTATGGCCTAAATAACTTCCTACACCTATATATACACCCTAAGACCTAACCCTAATTCATAAATATTATCTATGGCACTATTATGCTGTCAAATTATCTCTTAAACCCTGGCCGCCGCATCTAAATCAAATCTCAAGTGTTCAACTTCAACTCAAATTAAAGATTAGAGCTTCTACAACAACTCAAGAAGATAAATCAGCAACACCGCAACGTTTCTACACCAATTTCAGTGCATAATTCTATTCTTTAACCACGAAAGGTGAGTACGGTGATTTTCACAATATAATGGGATTAAAAGTAACATGATGAAGTTGTGAAGAGGATTCATATGTATGTATGTAATTTAAATCTCATCCAAGTCTTCACCTTTTTAATTCATGTCATCATATGCCTATGTTTCTATGTAAAGTTCATACCTTTATCAGTTTATTTATGTTGAATCTATCATTATGCCTCTATGCCAGTTTACATGCCCCTTTATTTCATGATGTTGTGTTAATTCCAATTTTCTGTGATTTGATTCTCTCTTCTTATCCCTATTCCTTTTATTTTTGGATCTAGGCTACCTTCGAGCCTATGTTAAAAATACGCGCGAATGCAAATACGTGGGAACGATGGGAATATGTGAAATATGGAAAATTATATATTATTGGATATTTTGGATAATTGGATGATATGTGAAATTGGCATATTTGGGTATGAATTACATGGAATTGATGAAATTGCCTATAATTGTAAATTTGTAATTGAGGCTAATTAATATGTAATTAGTGACAATTTGGAATAGGCAATATTATAAACATGATTATATGCTTAATTGGATATACATGACATGAAAATTGGGCATGGGTGAAATACGATTAGTAATAAACCTTTGACACGAGGTTAGACGCAATTGTGGCGTAAGACTGCCCGGAACCGCCCGACAAATCCAGCTGCCATAATTGGACGTCTAATGTGAGAGGTCAAAGGAATGAATTGTAGGCGCAACGGTTAATGACACGAGGTTAGACCCGATTTGTGGCGTAAGACTGCCCGGAACCTCCCGTAACCGCTCGGCAAATCCAGCGGCCACAAAACTTTCGGTCTAATGTGGGAGGTCATGCACCGTTCGTCATAAGGAATGAATTAAGGAATACTAACCATAATAAGACATGGGTATGGTTAGAGGGTTAAGTGGGTTGACATGTAAATTATGACATTTAGATATGGACTTAACCGGAATAAGATAAGACATGTAAATTATGACATGTAAGTATGGACTTAACCATAGCATGTGTAAGACATGGACATTTAAATTAAAATGGTTAAGATGGAGAAAAACCAAGTGGGGACCAAGCATAGGTGGGAGGCTTGTGTCGGATGGGGAACCCGTTTCAACCAGTAACCCGTTTGAGTATCTAATTGGGCCCGGTACTAGGACGGGGTTGGGGCACGCTTACTGGACTTGAATGTAAGAGGTCAAAACGTGAATAGCGGTGGCAACGCGAGTCCAACGGGTTCATGTGCGTGCATGGGTCCGAGCTGGTAAGTAAGACGTTGTTGCATCGTGTAGGTATGGCCATGCATTTTATGTTGGTATCGGGGTTGCCACTTTGGGGAGTGATACACCCCACTTTGGGGCCAGCACGGGTGCCTACGGGGTTTAGGGAGTCGATCGAATGGGTAGAGTAAGGGTACCTTAGCGGTGGTAGGAGCAAGCCGGCACCCACGATAGTAGCTAGGTACAAGTAACTACCAAGTTTGTCATGTGGGTACAGTTAGTGGGAAGAGGATCAACCTTTAGTAAATAGAGACTAGTAGATGCGCGGTGTAATTAAGTAATGTGGTGTAACTTAGCAAAAGGGCGGTGTAATGGAATACATGTTGGTTGAGTTGGATAGTCCTTTGAGTGCTAGTCTGATGTTGACTTCGGTCTTCGGGGTTAGTGCTTAGAGGGTTGTTCGCTTAGCCAAGGTGTAGGATTGTCTTAGTACTTAGGAACGGAATCATCTTGTCCATCCTTTTTATCTACCTTATCTATGTTACAGCCATATCATGATGCCTATTTATGTCTTGATCATTTACCTTACCTATTATTTGTTAAAATTACTGGACTCGCCAGACTTCATGTCTGACCCGTTTTATTTCCACCTCTTTTCTTTCCTCCCCCCCCTCCCCCAGGTTTGCAAGGAGGGAATACTACAGCTTAGTACCGATTTCTTTCAGTTGCTTGAAGAGAGTAGATGTATCGCTTTGGACTCTCTCATCTTTATGGCTTTGCTTATGCTCAGTGGGGATTTATGCATTTATGTTATTTAAGTATTTGCTTCTTTATGTACTTTGAAGTTTTTGGAAAAGACAATTGATCCTGTTGTAATGGTTTTTGGAGACTACTTATGTAAGCTTGTTTTGAAGTTATAATGCTATGAAATAAGTTTTATCTTCCGCTGTGTTTTATTTATTTATTCTTGTAATTTATCTGTTCTATACTACTATAATGCTTCATGACATTAATGCATTCCCTTTGTGAGTGACATTAATGGCCATGGGGTGTTACAGTTACGTAGGCTTTCATACTCACCACCGTTGTCCAAGTAGAGAGTTTGAGAGGCAGTTGAAAGTATTTTTCAGTTAAAGTTTTATAGTGAATGAATACATGTTTTGCATCCGGTTTTCGTTTCAAATTATACAACCAAATGTATTTAGGAAAATGATCAACGAAAATAAGATAATATTTAAAGCCATCATGGGAGTAAATTGGTGATGTCCAAAGATCAGAGTAAACATACTCAAGTTGGGCAGTAGACACAACAAAGAAAGTAGAAAAAGGAAGTTTATGACTTTTATTGCAAGCACATGAATTACAATCTAAAGTGGAGATACTAGGAACATGAAGTTTATTTTTAGAAACAATTTTCCTAAAAACATTATGAGACGGATGCCCTAAATGATGATGCCAATTAAGTGAACTAGTTGTGCTTGCATAGACTGTAGGGGTTGTGGATTTGAGATGATAAATGCTTGCTGCAACCAATCCTTGGAATAGAGATTCCCCCGTTTTGAGATCCTTCATATGAAAAGAGGTGGAAGAAAAGACAATTGAGATATTGTTATCATGTCGAAGTTGAGAAATGGAAATTATATTTTTAGACATGGCAGGAATAACTAAGACATTATTTAGTTTGAGTGATGATAAAAAATAAGAACCGACGTGAGTGACTTTAAGGCCTTTGCCATCACCGACGATTAACTCTTCGGTTCCATCATAAGGAGCGTGGAGGGATAGATTGTTCAGATTTGTTGTGACGTGGTGGAAAGCACCACTATTGAGAAGACATGTTGAAGAAGATGAAGAGGCAGAGGGATTTGCGATGTTTACTTGAGGTTTTGGTGTGAATCGGTTAGACGGAGGTTGGGAATTTGAAGAAGGTGGAATGACATTAGGAAACTTTTTCTCAAATAAAGGACAATGAGCAATCACATGTCCTTGTTCTCGGCACGACTGACATTTTCCTAGAAAGATGTAGGGCTTTGTGGGATCACTGCCATTAAGAATTTGATAGGATGAAGTTTGGTTATTGAGAGCCTTTTAAGAAAAGGAAGTAGAATTGTTTTGGATCAGAGCTCTGATACATGATGAAGAGTTGAAGAGAAGGATGCTTCTTTTCCATTCAGTAATCACAAATATATAAAGTTACAAGATTCATGCACCTACAATTATGGAATAATGTAACAACCCGCCATTTTGACCGCCCCAAGTCAGTGGTTAAACCAACTTAAAGCGTTCAAAACGACGGTTTGTTATTGGCTTACAGGGTTTAAACAAAATTTAACACAGAATCACATATAATAACAGTGTATCTCACAAACGAAATTTTTTATTACAAAAAATATCAAAGTTAATAATTTACATAGATTTGAAATGAAATAAAAGTATTACACTTTTAGTCGAGCATCGCGCGCACATGCGTCTTCTTGCACCTCTCTTCTTTAAGAGCTAAAACCATTGCATCTGTACACTAGGGACCTGACTCGAGCGCTCCATGCAAATCATAAAACATCCGAGTCAGGATTAACTTATTTCAAGTAAGTTACTTCGCAAAAACACATAAATAATTGTTAATACGTTCAATATTTTAAATAATTCGAGCATAATAATAATAATCTGAGGACTACCGAAATATCATGGAGTAAAACGAAGCAGAAAAGCATACGAATGGGGCTGTATGCACGAGCAATAAAATCGGTACCAATGAAAAGTATATGCAAGGATGAAAAAAAATAATACTACAGCAATTACAAATGGCATGCAAGGTCATTTTGCTAAGAACAGAAACAAGCACGTGTAGAAGTAACATGCGGCATCCAAGCCTAAAAGTTCAAGCTGGCACATAACCTAAGGAGAATATACGCTACATTATAATGCCTAATAATACAACATACGGATTTGGACTCAATACCTAAGAGAATGGTATGCATATGCAGGTGGGTGTTATAGCACAATACACATTTGTTTTGGTGATCCCAATATTTAGGAGGAAGACAGCAATGATAAAATTGACATGTCTTACTTAAAGAATTACTTATTAGGTTCATTTCATCTATATGATGCCAACCATTTGTTGAAGGTTCTACCCAAAAAAACTAGTGAAAACTTCATTTGTTATTTACAGCAACTAACATCTATTAAGTAAACAAACAAATGAGAATATAGGCTCTACCAAAATAAAAAGCCAAATGAGAATATAAACTAGAGAAATGGATCTACAAGGCAAAACATTTTGCAGCATCATACAAAATAAGGAATGGTCAAGGAAAACAACGCATCCCTATAGAAGTACTAGCAAGTATATATTTTTTTTAATAAAGGTCGTGCAAATAATCATGCATGTGTTATTTGGCAAATTGCTTTTGGCTAATTCAACATGCTGATATCACTTGCAAGATTCGAGATGGTAAGGCAGAGAATGCTCACAGAAAAATAATGGCAGTGCACCACTCCAACCAATTACTACTATAATTTTAATATAAATTTGACATTGAAATTTGACTAAAGTGAATTGTGAGATTCACCGCAAATCAGTGCTCAAACAAGACAGGCGATGCCAACTTCACTGAATCTAGCAATTCTAAATAATAATAATAATATTTTTTTTCCATATTTTGTAAAAGACTTTGCTTGGTGTGAATTTGAATTATCTGATACGTAACTATCAATTGAGATAAATTCAAAAATAATCAATTCATTAGCCTGAACTAACAATATGCCCAGTTTTAAAATACTTGTGGTCGCCAATTTGTCACATGAATTGTACGTGTACTAACTTGCATTATTTGAAAAGGCTATCTGATTGCTCATATGACTATTAATGCAGCTTTGTAATGCCCAAAAAACAAAAATCAAGACTTAAAACAAATTTCTTATATTCATCGGAAAATCATACAGTAACGGTAATAACACTATATAACCATGCATGCAATATCAGTATCCCAAAAATCAGTGGCCATGGTGCAAACATGGATCTTTTATTAGTCTACTGAAATGTATAACTTCAGGCGAGAGTAATTTGGAATAGGGCCCACCTATAGTCAACACAAATTGAGGAGCTCATGCTTACAATAATGTGTACTTATGAAAGTGACCATCTCAAATGGAAGTAATATCAAAGCTAATAATAAACTTGACTAGAATAGTGACAGCATACCTATAACACGTGAGCATATTGGTTCAGTTTCATCATGAATTCAAACAACACAATTGTATACATTATTGGAATGACCCAAAAGTGGACAACAAAGGATAACACCCGTAAGGTAGAAACCCATGCACCCTAGGGCAATGAGGTTAGTAGCAGTATGTTGGTTTCGACAGCAATATACAACAACATTCATCCTTTAAAGGGAGAATTCAGACTACATGGGAGGAACAATATGCATGAAGTATTAAGGCAAAGAGTAACATTTCCAGTTTAAAGTGAACATGGTAATATACTTTAGTCTTAGCCCATGCATGTATTTTTTTTAGCATCAAAACACAATAGCAGTAAACTCAACAATAGTATGTAGTCACAGCCAAATGGATGTCAACAAAACAAGGCAGACAACAGAAATGCAGTAACTAACAGCCAACAACCGATTATACCTAGTGAAAGTCGAAGTAGAGACTTGGAATAAATTTAATCCTAAGCAAAACTTACCGTTGTTGTGGTGACGGTTGGCCGGAGAGCTGCTGGGAAGAACAAGGCTGCAGCACTTCGCAGTGGTCGTATCGGGAGCTCTAGGCGCTGTGTTGGCCACTGCTCTATTTTCTACACAATTCCAACCAAGCACAAGGAGGACGAGACAAATTCCGACACACCGAAGTGGGAGAAAACGACTAAGGCAGAAGGAAGGAAGGAGCGGAGCCAATTCACGCAGCTACTGGCAAAACAAAACCGGCGGCTTTAATTGCAGTAGTGACCCGGATTTTGAATTTGGGGTTTTGTTGCACCGAGTTCAAGGAGGCGCATTGAGCGTCTCATGGAGATTAGCGGCGGCTTCCACGCGCAGGCGAGGGGAGGCCGATTTGGAGAAGGCCATGATTTGAGGAACGAGGTTTCTGGAATCAGGGAAGATGGCAGTCGGTGGCTATGAATTCCAAAAGGGGAAAAGCAGCAAAAGTGAAAATTAAACGAAGAAAAAGAATTCCCCCCAAAGAGGGATGGGTTCCTTGTCTTATAATACGAACTGAGGGGACAATAGCAGACCAAAAACTACCACATGTAATTCTATTTTAGATGGGGAAGCACACGTGTTGTTCCAACAGCAAAATGAAGACATGTATAAAAAAAAATTCAGCTTGGTATTTACGAGTGTTTTATATGTTCAGCCAAATCCACCGAGTGTTAAAGCTAAATCTTCTGAGTATAATTTCACATGTGGTTTGAATATTCTCGAAATGAGATATACGACCAACGTTCGAATTTCAAATATTGTTCTGAGCAACCAGTACTAGCGAACGGAACACAACCAAAGCGAACAACGCTATTTACTTGTTTTGAGCGCGTTTTAACCTCAACGATCCATTAAACAAATATCAGCGTTCTAATTCCAGATACTTGCCACACGATTAAATAAAATCTTGAAATATATTTAACGGCGCTTAATTAACATTCAACTTATGTTTCGAACTCTTTTTTATTTATTTATTGCAAACATCAAAACCTCTGAGTCGATACTATCACCTTCCAAAAATCCGGGTTGTTACAGACCCCCCTCCTTAATAAAATTGCGTCCTCGCAATTTACTTGGGTTAATAATTAACATTACAAAATTTCAATATTGCATCAACATATTTAGATTGTAGCAACAGAAAATTTCCAATTTTAATTACTCAAATTTTATTGAAATTTCAGCTCTTATCCCAAGTGAAATACACATATTAGGATACCCACTCCCCATTCTTAATATAAAGATATCGTATATAATTAAATATGATTCCATTAATAAGAACTTTAGAAAATATGAAAAAATTAGACAGGATATCATATATCAACTAATATGATATTTATAATAAATATCACATACAATAAGATAACAAATTGAGTCAAAGGCAATAAAATCTTTATAACATTTATCATATATAAGAACAATATGATAGATTAAATTAAACCAGATTATCACATATAAATCAATAAGATACTCATAACACTTTCCATATATAAAACAATATAATCAATAAAGGGAGTACCTCACTCCAAAACGTCAAATCTCACAATATGATGGATTAGAAATCCAAATGCACTCTGCAAATGTACAATCATCCTGATCGAGTTAAAATCATCAAACCCAACTTATAAAAAAAATCATAAGAAATGTGCGCAAGCAATAATAATAAAGCTCTTCCCGAGCTATAATGTTGCTCATCCTGAGCAATAACCAAGCATTATCAAATAGAAATCATAATATAACTCAAATGATTCAAATATCACGAAAGGAGCATCACACTCCAACACACGAAATCACAAAATGTTTATGTAAATTTAAAACCCAATAATCTTCAATGTATGATCGTATAGATCAAATCACAAAATATCATCATAATATGGATCCATTAGAAATAATTATGCACGTGCAACCACATGATAATATAGCTCCCCCCGAGCTTAGCTCAGTACTTATATGTATTCAAGTCAGGCACCTAACACTGCGACCCCCCCCCCCCCCCCCCCCCGCCGAGTGTATCTTGACCCCCTCGGTCAAGTGAATACGTATACGTGACTCCTCCCGAGTCTCGGCTTCCCCCCGAAGCAAAGTACCGACTCAACAAACACAATATGCGTCGCTGACTCACAGTCAGTAACCCAAGTAGTGGTAACAGTGTGTCCCATACCACACATTCTCACTACTGGTTCACTAGCTGCTTATCAACTTCGCAATGGAAAACATCGAAAATCTTCAATCACAAAATCTCATGAATCACAACATCAACTCAATTGTTTCAATCAGACAAAATAGGAAATTAATCAAGCTTGTATGATACACTTACCCTTCCATACTCTATATAACAAGTCTAGTGAATAACCAGAAAGGCGATACCGAAAGTCCCATACCAAACGGTTTCACCAAACCGTTTATTCAAATTTCCCGTTACATAGAATATAATTATTATAAAATCACATAAAAGATGTCATCACTGTCTCATATTTAAATTATAAACCAAACCAATATCAACAGTGAATCATTCATAGCCTCAAAACTATAATGAAAACTTAATTTATACGTATCTCAGAAAACCAGTTTAAATCGTGCAATGTGTGCTAAAAATTCATCAACACTCATCGTTAAATACATAGAACCCAAACTAAACAAACCCAATATTTAACCACCAGTCTAATTATCAAATAGTAAACAAGAACAAGCCTATTATAGGCATATTCATGAAATGTGGTGGTTTACTTCTCAAATCAAGTCACACTAGTTGTGATATAGAATAAAAGTATCATCATGCATGTCAACTAAAAATGTCCCAAAAATATTTCAAATTAGAAATTGATGGATACTTTAAATAGTAATTATTTAAATATAACACAAGCATTCTACATCACATTGTGTTACTTAAATATTTATAGTAAGAAAGCAAATCGCAACAACTGAAAATACAAAACAAACAATCGTTCCATATGAAAAGTTAAGAGAGTAATCAGAAAAATATTACCAAATGTCCCATACCATTTGGTATTACTAATCCATTTATTCAAAATTTTCGTCATACAGAATTTCATATAACTCTTAAGGAAAATTATACTCAATTCAAACTATATATCCATCAAAGAAAAGTTACTAGTTTACTCTTGATTGTTTTTATCTTTCAACGATATTTTTACTTATTTCAAGTATCGATCTGAGTCAATTTCAAAACTGATTCAGTTCTCGTTTCAACTACCATTCTCAAATCGAACATCGTTCGAGTTCCGGTTTGTCAAGTTTCTATCTCCTCAAAAACCCCTACTTATTTATCTCGATTTCCAACCAAAACTCCCTCTCTCTCCTTTTTTTTTATCTCTTATATATTTTCCTTGACTGTAAACTTTGGAAATTCTTGTTGCAAAGGGCTTCTAGATGGGAATTCCAATAAGGAAGCTTTTGTTTTGAAAATATTTCTCCCGAAATATATATATCTTCAAAATCTCTTAAAATAACAATTTATTTATTTATTTTTCTCCAAATTTCATTAAAATATTTTATTCTTCCCAAAATGCGTTTTCTCTAAAGCAATTCTAGTGTCAATTCCGCTCATTCTAGGGTATTTCCACCCTATTTCTAACGAGTTTTTAAACCCAATAAGCCAAGTTTTGTATAAATCATAGCTCTGATACCAAATGTAACAACCCGCCATTTTGACCGCACCAAGTCAGTGGTTAAACCAACTTAAAGCATTCAAAACGACGGTTTGTTATTGGCATACAGGGTTTAAACAGAATTTAACAAAGAATCACATATAATAACAGTGTATCTCACAAACAAAATTTTTTATTACAAAAATTATCAAAGTTAATAATTTACATAGATTTGAAATGAAATAAAAGTATTACACTTTTAGTCGAGCATCGCGTGCACATGCGTCTTCTTGCACCTCTCTTCTTTAAGAGCTAAAACCATTGCATCTGTACACTAGGGACCTGACTCGAGCGTTACATGCAAAACATAAAACACCCGAGTCAGGATTAACTTATTTCAAGAAAGTTACTTCGCAAAAACACATAAATAATTGTTAATACGGTCAATATTTTAAATAATTCGAGCATAATAATAATAATCCGAGGACTGCCGAAACATCATGGAGTAAAACGAAGCAGAAAAGCATACGAATGGGGCTATATGCACGAGCAATAAAATCGGTACCAATGAAAAGTAAATGCAAGGACGAAAAAAAAATACAGCAATTACAAATGGCATGCAAGGTCATTTTGCTAAGAACAGAAACAAGCACGTGTAGAAGTAACATGCAGCATCCAAGCCTAAAAGTTCAAGCTGGCACATAACCTAAGGAGAATATATGCTACATTATAATGCCTAATAATACAACATACGGATTTGGACTCAATACCCAAGAGAATGGTATGCATATGCAGGTGGGTGTTATAGCACAATACACATTTGTTTTGGTGATCCTAATATTTAGGAGGAAGACAGCAATGACAAAATTGAGATGTCTTAATTAAAGAATTACTTATTAGTTTCATTTCATCTATATGATGCCAATTATTTGTTGAAGGTTCTACCCAAAAAAACTAGTGACAACTTCATTTGTTATTTACAGCAACTAATATCTATTAAGTAAACAAACAAATGAGAATATAGGCTCTACCAAAATAAAAAGCCAAATGAGAATATAAACCAGAGAAAGGGATCTACAAGGCAAAACATTTTGCAGCATCATACAAAATAAGGAATGGTCAAGGAAAACAAAGCATCCCTATAGAAGTACTAGCAAGTATTATTTTTTTAATAAAGGCCGTGCAAATAATCATGCATGTGTTATTTGGCAAATTGCTTTTGGCTAATTCAACATGCTGATATCACTTGCAAGATTCGGGATAGTAAGGCAGAGAATGCTCACAGAAAAATAATGGCAGTGCACCACTCCAACCAATTACTACTATAATTTTAATATAAATTTGACATTGAAATTTGACTAAAGTGAATTGTGAGATTCACCGCAAATCAGTGCTCAAACAAGACAGGCAATGCCAACTTCACTGAATCAAGCAATTCTAAATAATAATAATAATATTTTTTTCCATATTTTGTAAAAGACTTTGCTTGGTGTGAATTTGAATTATCTGATACGTAACCATCAATTGAGATGAATTCAAAAATAATCAATTCATTAACATGAACTAACAATAAGCCCAGTTTTAAAATACTTGTGGTCGCCAATTTGTCACATGAATTGCACGTGTACTAACTTGCATTATTTGAAAAGGCTATCTGATTGCTCATATGACTATTAATGCAGCTTTGTAATGCCCAAAAAACAAAAATCAAGACTTAAAACAAATTTCTTATATTCATCGGAAAATCATACAGTAAGGGTAATAACACCATATAACCATGCATGCAATATCAATATCCCAAAAATCAGTGGCCATGGTGCAAACAAGGATCTTTTATTAGTCTACTGAAATGTATAACTTCAGGCGAGAGTAAGTTGTAATAGGGCCTCCTATAGTCAACACAAATTGAGGAGCTCATGCTTACAGTAATGTGTACTTATGAAAGTGACCATCTCAAATGGAAGTAATATCAAAGCTAATAATAAACTTGACTAGAACAGTGAAAGCATACCTATAACACGTGAGCATATTGGTTCAGTTTCATCATGAATTCAAACAACATAATTGTATACATTATTGGAATGACCCAAAAGTGGACAACAAAGGATAACACCCGTAAGGTAGAGACCCATGCACCCTAGGGCAATGAGGTTAGTAGCAGTATGTTGGTTTCGACAGCAATATACTACAACATGCATCCTTTAAAGGGAGAATTCAGACTACATGGGAGGAACAATATGCATGAAGTATTAAGGCAAAGGGTAACATTTCCAGTTTAAAGTGAACATGGTAATATACTTTAGTCTTAGCCCATGCATGTATTATTTTTAGCATCAAAACACAATAGCAGTAAACTCAACAATAATATGTAGTCACAGCCAAATGGATGTCAACAGAACAAGGCAGACAACAGAAATGCAGTAACTAACAGCCAACAACCGATTATACCTAGTGAAAGTCGAAGTAGAGACTTGGAATAAATTTAATCCTAAGCAAAACTTACCTTTGTTGTGGTGACGGTTGGCCGGAGAGCTGCTGGGAAGAACAAGGCTGCAGCACTTCGCAGTGGTCGTATTGGGACCTCTAGGCGCTGTGTTGGCCACTGCTCTATTTTCTACACGATTCCAACCAAGCACAAGGAGGACGAGTGTAACACCCCACATCCGTTAGTGTCACTCACAAAGGGAATGCACTAAGTTCTGTGGAGCATTATAGGTAAAAGATGCAGATAAATTACAAGACAGACAAATTTAAAATAGCGGAAAATAAAACTTTACTTTATTGATAAAGTAATTTGTACAACAATTGTTTTTCAATATCAGAGTATTTGTCTTACAAAAAAGGAAGAAGCATAAAATAACATTTATATTCCCCAATGTAGCATGAGCCAGCCATAGCAAGAGAATCCAAGCAAATCTTCGACTAATCTTCAAGATGGGAAAGAGTAACGGTCAATCTAATCTGAGCTATACTATTCCCTCCATTACAACCTGGGGGTGGGGGGGGAAGACGGAAGAAAAGAAAGCGAAAGAAAACAGAGTCAGACATAAAGTCTGGTAAGTTCAGTAACTTTTAGCATGTGAACAGGGAAAAGCAACACGACATGAATTAACTCAATACAAGATAATACCGTGATGATAGGGCTAACAAGATAACATAAGATTAACGCAAGATATGCTAAGGCAAGATAATGTATGCTTCACTACTTTCTCTGTTATTCTGGTTTCTATATCTCTGCACCGCCTAACTAGTGTCTCAACTAGTAATCTGTATAAAATGATAACGTGATCCCAATCCCCGTAATCGTGGTTGCCTTTAGGTGTATATCTATTATTTATTACCTAGATCCAATCTGGGGTTTTCTATCGAGCGCTTTCTAGATTCGACTAGGCTTTATGCGACTTAACTAATACTTCTCGGATTCAGGGTTTATGCCACCTAGGTCCAACTAGGGATTATGCTACCTGTCGAACGGTGCCCCTAGTCTAGGACACACTACCCAGAGCGATAAGTGTTCCTAGACTTTACGTCCCAATCGTATCGTAACGTGCTAGATATCTAGTTGCACATGTCCTCTATATGTGCTGCCCGAATCTCGTGGCAGGGCTAATCAAGAAACACGGAACTCGGTCGGGAGCTTTAAGTTATCTGCCGATGCAGATGCTAAGGTCTGTTTTTCCAGTGGCTACGGTCCCACTCGACCCCTCCCTCAACTAATGAAAGGCACACCTTGAAAAATGAGAACTATACGAAGGCCCTCTATGCCCACTAACCTATGGCCATCCTCACCCATAACTAGATAGCAAGTATATGGTCTTTTGGAGTTCTCCGCCTTTCCGCTTTACGTATCTCGACTGACTCAAGATGGTAGGTAGACGACGAGTCGCTATCACAGGGCTACTGGTCTCGCCAAATCACGCTGGTCCATCCTAGTCTTTAGGTTACCATATATTGCAACCAAGGCATACCCTTGGTTCTTCTCACGTAGACCTTAACCTCTGTGAGCCCAGGCGGATCATCTGCATTCTCACAGAGGGATACCAAGAGTACCCTTACGTCCCCTCGAAGCCTCGGGCTTTGTAACCCAATTCGTTGGAGCCTTCTTTAAGATCAGATGGACGTTCGCTCCTCTTCGTGTTATACTAAGGATTACTACTTAGTTTTTCTAGCTAAGGTTTACCACTTAGTTTATTTAACTAAGGTTTACTTACTTAGTTCGGTTTACCACTTAGTCCATTTAACTAAGGTTTACTTACTTAGTTCTCTTTCTCGTCAAGTTGGATTGGCTAAGTGTCGTTAGTCAATTTAAGTTAACTTGACCCATTCATTTATCATGTTAAACTGGTTAAGTGTTATCAGTAATTCATGTTGACTTAACCCTACCACAAACCAAGTTATATTGGTTAAGTATTTTCTTATTACTTAACCCTACCAAAAACGAAGTTATACTGGTTAAGTATTTTCTTATTACTTAACCCTACCCATTCATCTCGTATTGGTTAAATGTTCCCTTTAACCTAACCTTGACCATCTATTCTGACTGACATGTTATAATGGTTAAGTGTTTCCTTAGCTAACTTAACCCTAACATCAGTTTAGCTAACATGTTTTAATGGTTAAGTATTATCCCTTCATGTTTAACTTAACCCTCATTCATTTATCACACTCTGATGGTTAAGTGTTCAAGTTTACTTAACCCTACGTTCTAGTCCCATTAACATACTAAATTGGCTAAGTGTATTAACTTTACTTATCCCCAAACTCTAGTCTAGTTAACATGTTAAATTGGCTAAGTGTATTGAATTTACTTAGCCCCCACTTTCTAGGCTGCTTAACATATTAAATTGGCTAAGTGTTTTTCTTAGTTACTTAACCCCTACAAATCTTGTCTTGTTACCATGTTAAGTTGGTTAAGTGTTCTAGTTAACTTAACCCTATTGTTCTAACTTAACTGTGTTAAGTTGGTTAAGTGTTCCTATGGACTTAACCCTCCCATTCTAGCTTAACTTTAATTGTCTTATTAAAGCACCAGCCACTCACATCAGACATGTATTGTTGTGGCTGCCGGTATGCCGGTTGGTTCCGGGCAGTCTTACGCCACAACTCAGTCTAACCTCGGGCCTTTATCGGGCTCAATGCCTTAACCTCCCACATTGGATAGGTATTGTCGTGATCACTGGACATCCGGGCGGGTCCGGGCAGGTTTACATTACAACTCAATCCAACCTCGGGTTAATCATGTTCGTATTGTCTAAATTTACTTTTCTCATTTAGGATAAATTCTATAAGTAAATTTTCCCTAATTTACTTATTCCATTCTTACTCTTTTAATGTACGTTGTCAACATTTATTATTATGGCCCATTTTCCCTATATATCATATTTATAGTTTTTGGTATGTAAATTATACCAAATTAAGTGTCACTAACCATGATTATTCTAAACATGACAATTACTCACAATTATGACTAAATTCAAAATTTGTGCTAATATACTTATTATGCCAAATTAACTTTAATTGACCCAATTCTGATTTAACATTCTAATTTATAGTTTATGGCAAGACTAGAATTATTATTCTAGTTTACCGTTTACGCCTAAAACTTAACTTACTTGCCAATACTAAATTTAATGTGTCAAATCACATATTCCATAATTCATATCAAATTTTCAAATTTGCGTTCTAATAAACATGCCATAATACATGTTCTAAATTATGTCAATCACAATTATGTTAATGTTCCACATTATGCCAATATCCAAGTTTACAACAATGTTTAAGTCAAATTTATGATTTGCCCAAATCGTATTCCCATCGTTCGTGTAATCGTGATTTCATCCTAGATTATAGGTAAATCTAGATTCGTGGATAAAAAGGGAATGAACCGAAATGCCATGAAAAGATAGATATAATGACTGGCAGAAGATGATAATTCACTAATCACAGATCTAACAAATTACACTGAATAAATTGATTAAAGCATCGAAGGCCTATAGATCTGATAATATTATGACATAAAAAGGGTTGAACAAATAACATAGGTTCAAATATATGGGTAGATCTAACTTAATAGATAAATTCCCATAATCAAGATCCAAGGATAATTAAGAATAAACTGAATTGATAATCAAGTTTAGATCCAATCTCACAGTCATAATCCTAGGCAATAATATCATGTTCATGAATCATAGGTAATTATCCACTATTGTCCTTGTCATAGTCATAGGCATTGGTTTATGCTCCTAGTCAAAGGCTTATGTTCATAGTCAAAGGCTTATGTTCATAGTCAAAGGCTTATGGTTTCAAAGGCCATAGTTCCATAGTCATAATCTTAAGCATTGGCAATTTAGTCACAGTGTGTTCTAGGCCATAATCAAGAATCAGATCCAAAGTCATAAACAAGCACAGATTCAATGAAATGATAATGCATATTTCTTATATTCTTTTAATTTCATGTCACAAATAGAAAAGGCGTTCAAATCTAAAAAGTAACCGACTTACATTGATTGGATCTAGAAAAGAATAGAAAGATAGCGTTGCTTGAAGCAGTTGAATCTTTACTTGGATCCTAACTTGTTTTGAATCTTCTCTTGAAAGACTTGAGCAGCATATCCTCGTCGTGATTTATATTTTATTTTAATCTATTTATTTAGATTTAGAGGAAGAAGAAGCCATGTCCATCAAGAATTTGTGCAGCATAAGGTTAGAGAAGAATGGTGCAAAGAGAAGGAGACTAGGGGGCTGTTTATATAGGATTGCAAGTTAATTTGAGCCGTCGATGAAGCCAAGGTTAATCAAAGCCATTCGTTCTAAAGAGAAGCCAATTATGTTCACAATTACTTTCTTAATGTACATTATTAACATTTATTATTAAATTTGTATGCACATTAGATACATCCCCCTTTACACATTTATTATTAAATTTGTATGCACATTAGATACATCTCCCCTTTACAGATTTATTATTAAATTTGTATGCACATTAGATACATCTCCCCTTTACACATTTATTATTAAATTTGTATGCACATTAGATACATCTCCCCTTTACACATTTATTATTAAATTTGTATGCACATTAGATACATCTCCCCTTTACACATTTATTATATTAAGCATTGGTTATTCTTAAATTAGTAACTTTAGTGTTAACAGAAATACGGGGTGTTACATTCTCCCCTCCTTAAAGGATTTCGACCCCGAAATCTTCAAGTCAAGAAGAATGTAAATCCTACCATCCAATCATCCATCTACTCAACCATTAAACACAGGCATCCATTGTCCTCAAAGACTTCTAATGCTTGTATGCTCATATGCATAGTGTGTGTACATGTCTTTATCTGATGCAAAATCAGGTTGTCTACTGATTCAGTTGACCTCCTTAATGCAAATCATGTCAGTGCCATGCGTCCAATATGTATGCAAATCCTAATGATACATATTATTTCTATATGAGTGCACAATCATTCACTCAAATGCGACATCCATATGATAACACATTAAGTTCAATTCATAAACAAATACATATATGTAAATGAAATATGAAGGCGTCTGAGCTGATCTAGTGCCTAATACGTGTGTATATGCAACCACTAGCAACCATTCACAACCATCAACCATAACATGTTTCAAATACATGTTTACATCCAAAAGGGTTTCTACCTAAGGATCGATGATACGTCCTAGAGGATATACCTTAAAAGCTATAAATTAGTATGCATAGAATCCCTAAAAAAAGGAATCAAGGATATACCCTTAAGAAAAAGGGTATGAGGCGCGTATTCCTTATCTTCAATCTCCCGTATCACGTCTTCTTGAGCTTTACTCAACTGTACCTTAACAGATTCAACTTCACGATTGCGAAGTTTCTTGACCTCCATTTCCAAAATAAACAAATGTCAACCATGATACTGAGTGTATATACTAGGATGATCGGAGGTCTCTCCTCTTAGTTTATCCATCATGCCATAACTATCAGGGTCAAAAGGTCACTACGTACTTTTTACCTCTCTTAAGGTTAGTCCTTCTCTATATAGAGCGCCTGCCACAACTATTCATCTCTCAAGCAAACCATCCTAGTCGAACTCGACATCCCTCAAGTACAAGCCCCAAAGGCCTAAACCAATATCAGACAAGCACCCGAGGAATGTCTCCTCCGAATTTGGACGATCTACGTGAGATGATCTAAGCAAAAACAACCAAACACTTGAGCACTAGTTGGGATCTTTTACTATACAAGTACTAAGGTGCAGATACTCAACTATGGAAGCAAATATGAACAAATGTGAAGTGCTAAAACCAAAAGAAAGAGTACAAACAGAAAAGCTAGACTCTTCCAATAGAACTTTACTACCTTTCTCCTAGGTACGCTTAGTGGTGAAAGCATGTACTTGCCCTTCTGAAAATCTTGTCCTTTGTTCTTAATTATATGCCCTATTCTGCCATAGTAAAGATACTTCCTCTTGTCTTAGGTTTTATAATCCCTTCCTCCTTCGTGAGCCAAGTCTACATCCATGAATTCCTCATCCTTGGGTTGTGCTCCTTAGCCAAACTCCTCGTCCTCTTTTGTGTGTAATCATGTTGACAAATCTCTCGAAAGCTGCCTCCATCGTACAGAAAACCCTACTAAGCTTGAAAGAAAACTAGCCGCATGTGAAACTACTGCGGTTATAGATGGAAGTCGGGCACTACTTCGCCCTTCGATGAGGTTACCTCCCAGAAAGCCAGGAGCCCCAGAGAGTCAAGAAAGAAGGGGACAAGAATTCAAACAGAGAATCAGAAGATAGTGCGTATGGCTTTTGGGGAATATGTCTTTAAAACAAAACTTTTCTTTTGAAAATGTTTCTTTTAAAACTGTTTGAAAATAATTTTTTTTTCAAATCTTTTATCTGATCCGGTAACCTCCAACTCTGATACCAAGTGTAACACCCCACATCCGTTAGTGTCACTCACAAAGGGAATGCACTAAGTTCTGTGGAGCATTATAGGTAAAAGATGCAGATAAATTACAAGACAGACAAATTTAAAACAGCGGAAAATAAAACTTTACTTTATTGATAAAGTAATTTGTACAACAATTGTTTTTCAATATTAGAGTATCTGTCTTACAAAAAAGGAAGAAGCATAAAATAACATTTATATTCCCCAATGTAGCATGAGCCAGCCATAGCAAGAGAATCCAAGCAAATCTTCGACTAATCTTCAAGTTGGGAAAGTGTAGTGACCCGAAAATCCGGTCCAATTTGAGCTGACTAAATAACACAAGTCCAACCCCAAATTGCACTGGGAATTCAAGAAACTAATAGAAAGAAGATAGAGGGTGAGGATAGATAAGGTAGAACTTATAGAATAGAAGAAGAAGAAGAACATCATCATCAGAGTACACACGAATCTCACAGCGGAACGAATAAAATATAACATACTTTTGAAATACAAACAGTATATGTATACAATAACATTGCAGAGTACAACACTTACAACACAGCGGAAATAACTATAGCTATATGATCCTGAAGCCTCCTGCTCCAAGCTCTTCCAGTATATCTGTAAATCCCGACTACTTGACTTCCCGTACAAATTTAGGCACCCAAGAGTTTAGGGAAACAAAATAAATAAACTCCGGGTCAGTCATGGACTGGTGTGAGTAAACTCAAATCATTTTAACGGGTAAATGATATCTCATAAGACCACGCCGTGAATACGGAACGGGTTTTTCCCTTATGAGAATCCAACATCTTTGAAAAGCAGTATCACTGATATTATAATAATGTCTAAATACAATTAGATATCAATCTAGCAGAAACGCTTTCATCTCACGTTCTACATATATAGTATACAATCAAAACCGCGGGTGCGTATTGGATAATGGATTTCCAACTATGACAAGGTGTGGAACCACCTTCCGATCAGTGTACTCTAGGAACGATACACTGGAGTTCAACAAGAACATCTTGCAACTCAGCCACACATGACCGACCACTCATTTCGCTTGAGTGTATCGAATGTACATCACCAACGGTTGGGATCAGCAACCGTTCCCGTATATATATGGGACAGCATTGATAGATTAAAGAAGCAAATGAATATTCTCTAGATAGGTGATTATACACCCTACTTCGGTGCGACCGACTTAGCCATGCTGCCTGCCCGATTTTTGTCATTTACCGGATGTGAGGCTAGAAGCTACGATTATCTATCTTTCCTTGATAGCACAATTAATTTGAATGCCACATTATCAGATCCGTTAATCATTAGTTGGATCTGCACAAATAGATTCTGGATATTATGCGAAGGGAATAAATCCGTTGGCCACCATATATATATTTGTACAGTCCAACCCATTCGATCATTGGAAATACTTTGTCAGACATTCGTCCATTTACGTTCGTTCTGGGATTGAACGAAACCGAAGGCACTATTCTGTAAACAGGACAGCCCTTGCATAACACCGTCTTCAATTAGCTTCATCGTATTTAATCACAACGCTTATGCCAACATGGAGTGGTTCTTCGGATAATAATCCAACCGGTCTCTCCATATTTACAACGTAAAATGATCAAAACTTGATAGTCTGTGATTTAACTATCAATGAAAACATGTCGGTGTACAAACAACGATCTTATTTCTAGATAGAAATTTGATCGATCAACCATCATCATATATATATATATACATATATATATATTCATATTTCCTTATTTTCTATGATTAGAAAATATACGTTATTTACATTGGAAAACATTTCCAATCCTCATTCACGCATTACTACCATTCCACAACTATTAGTCCCTAACTGTAAACTAGTAAGAGAACAATTCTCTAAGTATAAACCCCGAAGGCCGAAACCAACATCAGATCAACAATCAGAAAAATATTCAACTTACCAATCTCTAGTCAGTTTCTAATATTGTTTAACTCTATTTGATTTACTCTTATTCGAATACTATAAGTCGATTAACTCTATTGATTTAACTCTATCGAATAACTAAATTCGATAAACTTCTTCTGATTAACTCTATCGAATAACTAAATTCGATAAACTCCTTTTGATTAACTTGTATTCGGTTACTAAATTCGATTAGCTAATATTAGACTATTCTTATTCGATTAACTAATATTAGACTAACTCAATTCAGGTTATTTCTAATTGAATGACTAATATTCAATTACTCTATTTCGATTATCTCTTTTATATCTCATCAATTTCCTTTTTATAACGTTTATTTTCCGTTACAACTATTTCCTTTTTTACAACTTCTATTTACCGTTACAATTATTTCCTATTTACAACTTCTATTTACCGTTACAAATATTTCCTTATTTACAACTTCTATTTACCGTTACAAATATTTCCTTATTTACAACTTCTATTTACCGTTACAAATATTTCCTATTTACAACTTCTATTTACCGTTACAAATATTTCCTTATTTACAACTTCTATTTACCGTTACAAATATTTCCTATTTATAACTTCTATTTATCTTCTAAATAAATATCCCTTATTTCTATTTATTTTCTAAATAAATATCCCTTTTATAAAACTCTATTTGTTTTATAAATACTTCCTTTTATAAAACCGTGTTCGTTTTATAAATAATTTCCTTTTATAAAATCGGTTGATTTTATAAAACTCCTTTATTTCGATATACATTGAAATATTCCTTTTCACAACTCAGGGTTTCTTATGATATTCAAAATATCAAACAACGATGATTAATATCATTCTAACATCCCTAATCAATAACAGAATATAAATCACACATATATCACAATATATGAAAACAGTGAAATAATTGTTGAGGAACCCAGTCGGATTCCTCCAACCTGTCTCCCTGCATCCACAGATGTTACACAATATAATATATATCATATTTCATTTTGAAATGAAATATCCTGCTGTACAGAACCATATTTGATTAACCGTACATAGATTAACAATAACTACGTTTTCAATCAAATCTATTTAACAGTCCAGTTTAACAATCAATATAGAACAGTCAATAAATAAAGTACAATTTATATTAAAATATAAATTGAGGAGAGTTAGTGAGTTTTACTCACATTGTTCGTTATCGTTAAATAACGGTTTGCGTTATTTGATTCAGTCGGACAATTTATTTCGCCATAAATTGTAATTGTCTCCGATCCACTCCCGGTCAGTCTCATTGTATTGTTCCCGTCCGTACGATCCTAACAGATCTCTTTTATTTATCAGGCCCGGTTTTCCCTTTGTTTTGCTGCGATACTTCGTTCTCATTCAACCCCTACAGATGCCATCATCTCGAAACCAAACTTCAATATACCCAATCACAGTCTAAACACTTCACCTTCGGACAACTATATATTGCACCATAAATCTTCGTTTCAATACATATATTGTTTGAACTTCTCTTCTATAACTCATGCACGCTGTGAGTACTTCAACCCCCATCACCATAGTTCATGAAAACCACCCACTCTTCACGCACTTGTGGATGCTCCTTATTTCCAAACGTTGGCACTTGCACAACACCATGGACCCTGGTACAGGCGTCTGTATTTGCACTTCATGTTTTCAGTGCATGAAGTCCACCCTCACCAAGCAATGATACTCAATGCAGTTCCCATTGGAACCTGCTACCGGTAACAACAGTATTTCATCCTTCTTTTATTTGTGAAACATGAATGTCCACACTTCCACCTTGCGTTCGACAGTACCCATGCTCCCATAGGTATCCACGCCTACTTTATACTTTCATCACATAATGGTCCACTTGTGAGTACACATATATTTACAAATACCACTACAGCTATCACGTGGGTCTTCACTTCAAAATGTTTGCGCCTGCCCTTCCATCGTTCACGGTATGCTACATTTTATCCCTTTTTTCATTTAAAAATCCGAATAAAAACACTACCCTTCTCCTGTACTTCTTCTAACGCCATTTCTACTCGCCAACCCCCTCATCATCTAACGTTTTGCAACTCCCCTTCCATTTACATAATCCAACAGCAACACCTAAAACGCAAATCAGTAACCAAACCCCACTCATAAACAATACCATCTCCTTCTTCTTTCCCATACATCTGCTGAAACCTATCCCACTCGTGTGTATACCCACACGCTTCCGTAACCCTTCACAGCTATTCACGTCTTCATCCCCGAACAAGGAATAGAACCCGTGAGCTCCTTCTTCCATCGACTTCATTATTACTCCACGCATCTCCAAACGGACATCACCATTCTACTCCTCTTCGCAAAAGCCTCACCATCATACCAAATTAAACCAGCTCGCACCCCCTTTGTCAACATCGAACTCGGCACCCATCGAGGAAGACACGACCTGAAACTTGTTCGAGGTCCTCAAAACTAGCTACACCGAAGTTAAATCCCACTGAAACTTCCAATATCTCACCAAATTCTGAAATCGAGGACCAAAGTGCTCAAACCCCTCAAAAACTAGCTTTGCTGTAAAAGCGTCGAGCAACAGATGATGGCGTCGCACCCTTCTATCAGCTTCCCAGATCGAAGAGGATGATCCAAGGATTCTCAGTATACATATATAATGATTTATCGATTTTATTTGGATTTCCTTTGAATTTATTTGCTCCGATTTTCATTTGAGGAAGGAGATAAATCGGTGGCTCAAAGTATAAAGCCCGTGGACTTTTATTTAGGTTTAGAAAGGGGTGTTGAGGGTATTTATAGCATCTAGGGTTTAGATATTTTCTTGAGATATTTTTATATTATAACTATTTATATTCCTTCGAGCATTCTAATCACGCACAGCTTCATAACAAACCCGACTGTAACGAAATTTGATATCCTGCTATATTACACTATTCCGGACTCGATAAAACTGGTTTCGTCAAATTCTGAACTCGTTTGTAAAAACAGTATTTCACATGTATTAGTTAAATCGAATAAAATACAAATCGATTTCCAACACTTCCATTCTTTGATAAAAAATATATTTTATCGTTCACATTCAAAATACGAATTTTCATAAGCTTCTAATTCGATTTAATTTCATATTAAATTCCCTATTCGATTCAGATATTTTAATAACTCGTATATATTGAATTCAAGTTATTCAACTTCTGATTCAATCACATTCATTCATTTAAATAAATTAATTATTCTGACTATTTCGACATTATAATATATTATTATATTATAATTATTAATTAAATATTCAATATTATTAAATTCGAGTTATCGATATCGTCACATCGAAAATAAATAAATAATTTAATTAATTATTCTATCTCTAAAATACGGGTCATTACAGAAAGAGTAACGGTCAATCTAATCTGAGCTATACTATTCCCTCCTTTACAACCTGGGGGGGAGACGGAAGAAAAGAAAGCGAAAGAAAACAGAGTCAGACATAAAGTCTGGTAAGTTCAGTAACTTTTAGCATGTGAACAGGGAAAAGCAACACGACATGAATTAACTCAATACAAGATAATACCGTGATGATAGGGCTAACAAGATAACATAAGATTAACGCAAGATATGCTAAGGCAAGATAATGTATGCTTCACTACTTTCTCTGTTATTCTGGTTTCTATATCTCTGCACCGCCTAACTAGTGTCTCAACTAGTAATCTGTATAAAATGATAATGTGATCCCAATCCCCGTAATCGTGGTTGCCTTTAGGTGTATATCTATTATTTATTACCTAGATCCAATCTGGGGTTTTCTATCGAGCGCTTTCTAGATTCGACTAGGCTTTATGCGACTTATCTAATACTTCTCGGATTCATGGTTTATGCCACCTAGGTCCAACTAGGGATTATGCTACCTGTCGAACGATGCCCCTAGTCTAGGACACACTACCCAGAGCGATAAGTGTTCCTAGACTTTATGTCCCAATCGTATCGTAACGTGCTAGATATCTAGTTGCACATGTCCTCTATATGTGCGGCCCGAGTCTCGTGGCAGGGCTAATCAAGAAACACGGAACTCGGTCGGGAGCTTTAAGTTATCTGCCGATGCAGATGCTAAGGTCTGTTTTTTCAGTGGCTATGGTCCCACTCGACCCCTCCCTCAACTAATGAAAGGCACACCTTGACAAATGAGAACTATACGCAGGCCCTCTATGCCCCCACTAACCTATGGTCATCCTCACCCATAACTAGATAGCAAGTATATGGTCTTTTGGAGTTCTCCGCCTTTCCGCTTTACGTATCTCGACTGACTCAAGATGGTAGGTAGACGACGAGTCGCTATCACAGGGCTACTGGTCTCGCCGAATCACGCTGGTCCATCCTAGTCTTTAGGTTGCCATATATTGCAACCAAGGCATACCCTTGGTTCTTCTCACGCAGACCTTAACCTCTGTGAGCCCAGGCGCATCATCTGCATTCTCACAGAGGGATACCAAGAGTACCCTTACGTCCCCTCGAAGCCTCGGGCTTCGTAACCCAATTCGTTGGAGCCTTCTTTAAGATCAGATGGATGTTCGCTCCTCTTCGTGTTATATTAAGGATTACTACTTAGTTTTTCTATCTAAGGTTTACCACTTAGTTTATTTAACTAAGGTTTACTTACTTAGTTTGGTTTACCACTTAGTCCATTTAACTAAGGTTTACTTACATAGTTCTCTTTCTCGTCAAGTTGGATTGGCTAAGTGTCGTTAGTCAATTTAAGTTAACTTGACCCATTCATTTATCATGTTAAACTGGTTAAGTGTTATCAGTAATTCATGTTGACTTAACCCTACCACAAACCAATTTATATTGGTTAAGTATTTTCTTATTACTTAACCCTACCACAAACCAAGTTATATTGGTTAAGTATTTTCTTATTACTTAACCCTACCCATTCATCTTGTATTGGTTAAATGTTCCCTTTAACCTAACCTTGACCATCTATTCTGACTGACATGTTATAATGGTTAAGTGTTTCCTTAGCTAACTTAACCCTAACATCTGTTTAGCTAACATGTTCTAATGATTAAGTATTATCCCTTCATGTTTAACTTAACCCTCATTCATTTATCACACTCTGATGGTTAAGTGTTCAAGTTTACTTAACCCTACGTTCTAGTCCCATTAACATACTAAATTGGCTAAGTGTATTAACTTTACTTATCCCCAACCTCTAGTCTAGTTAACATGTTAAATTGGCTAAGTGTATTGAATTTACTTAACCCCCACTTTCTAGTCTGTTTAACATATTAAATTGGCTAAGTGTTTTTCTAAGTTACTTAACCCCTACAAATCTTGTCTTGTTACCATGTTAAGTTGGTTAAGTGTTCTAGTTAACTTAACCCTATCGTTCTAACTTAACTGTGTTAAGTTGGTTAAGTGTTCCTATGGACTTAACCCTCCCATTCTAGCTTAACTTTAATTGTCTTATTAAAGCACCAGCCACTCACATTAGACATGTATTGTTGCGGCTGCCGGTATGCCGGTTGGTTCCGGGCAGTCTTACGCCACAACTCAGTCTAACCTCGAGCCTTTATCGGGCTCAATGCCTTAACCTCCCACATTGGATAGGTATTGTCGTGATCACTGGACAGCCGGGCGGGTCCGGGCAGGTTTACATCACAACTCAATCCAACCTCGGGTTAAGCATGTTCGTATTGTCTAAATTTAATTTTCTCATTTAGGATAAATTCTCTAAGTAAATTTTCCCTAATTTACTTATTCCATTATTACTCTTTTAATGTACAGTGTCAACATTTATTATTATGGCCCATTTTCCCTATATATCATATTTATAGTTTTTGGTATGTAAATTATACCAAATTAAGTGTCACTAACCATGATTATTCTAAACACGGCAATTACTCACAATTATGACTAAATTCAAAATTTGTGCTAATATACTTATTATGCCAACTTAACTTTAATTGACCCAATTCTGATTTAACATCCTAATTTACAGTTTATGGCAAGACTAGAATTATTATTCTAGTTTACCATTTACGCCTAAAACTTAGCTTACTTGCCAATACTAAATTTAATATGTCAAATCACATATTCCATAATTCATGTCAAATTTTCAAATTTGCGTTCTAATAAACATGCCATAATACATGTTCTAAATTATGTCAATCATAATTATGTTAATGTTCCACATTATGCCAATTTCCAAGTTTACAACCATGTTTAAGTCAAATTTATGATTTGCCCAAATCGTATTCCCATCATTCGTGTAATCGTGATTTCATCCTAGATTATAGATAAATCTAGATTTGTGGATAAAAAGGGAATGAACCAAAATGCCATGAAAAGATAGACATAATGACTGGCAGAAGATGATAATTCACTAATCACAGATCTAACAAATTACACTGAATAAATTGTTTAAAGCATCGAATGCCTATAGATCTGATAATATTATGACATAAAAAGGGTTGAACAAATAACATAGGTTCAAATATATAGGTAGATCTAACTTAATAGATAAATTCCCATAATCAAGATCCAAGGATAATTAAGAATAAACTGAATTGATAATCAAGTTTAGATCCAATCTCACAGTCATAATCCTAGGCAATAATATCATGTTCATGAATCATAGGTAATTATCCACTATTATCCTTGTCATAGTCATAGGCATTGGTTTATGCTCCTAGTCAAAGGCTTATGTTCATAGTCAAAGGCTTATGTTCATAGTCAAAGGCTTATGGTTTCAAAGGCCACAGTTCCATAGTCATAATCTTAAGCATTGGCAATTTAGTCACAATGTGTTCTAGGCCATAATCAAGAATCAGATCCAAAGTCATAAACAAGCACAGATTCAATGAAATGATAAGGCATATTTCTTATATTATTTTAATTTCATGTCAAAAATAGAAAAGGCGTTCAAATCTAAAAAGTAACCGACTTACATTGATTGGATCTAGAAAAGAATAGAAAGATAGTGTTGCTTGAAGCCGTTGAATCTTTATGTAACACCCCACCTCCGCTAGGGTCACTCACAAAGGGAAGGCACTAGCTTTGGTGGAGTATTATCTAGGTAAACATGCACAAAAATATTACAAGACAGAACATATAAAAACAGTGAAAGAAAACATGATTTCATTACTTAAAACCTTTTACATCAAAGTGCCATTAAATTACTTACATCGAAACCTGTCTTGCAATAATAAAGAAGCATAAAACCATAGTCATAAATTATTCCCCAAGTAAAGCAGTAAAATAGCCATAGCCAAGGAAAGTCCAAGCCATAGATGATAATCTTGAAGCAGAAAGATCCGCACTAAGTAGCAACATTTCCTCCCTGTAAACCTGGGGGAAACGGAAGAAAAAGAGGCGGAACAAAACAGGGTCAGTCATAAAGACTGAGTAAGTCCTAGTGACTTTCAGCCTAAAAACAGGTAAGAGTAACATGACATGTGTAAACCGAAAATAAATATAAGCATGATGACAAGGTAAACAGATCAAACTAAGATAACAGGATAAACTCAAGTAACAAGATAACCAAGGTAACAGGATAACCAAGGTAAACTCGGAATAGCATCGCATGTCTAACGTCCCCTGCACCAACCGTACTAGCATCCTAACTCGTATCATCCCTTCCATGTATATGTATAGACCCTTGCCGTACATCGTACGGGTTCCATCACGTTATTCTATACTACTACAACGTAGTGTCACCATCCTTGAAGTCGCTCGGACTGCCATCCTTGTTCTGGCCAGATTCCCTTATCATGAATTATCGCGTGTTCAACTAGGATTTACGCCACCTAGGACCACTAGGGATTATGCTGCCTATTGAACAATTTCTAGATTTGATTAGGGTTTATGCCACCTAGGACCACTAGGGATTATGCTACCTAATGGACGTTTTCGACTAGGGTTTATGCCACCTAGGACCACTAGGGATTATGCTACCTATCGAACAAAGCCCTACGTCACGCTTTAGTCGATCGGCTCCCTACAAGACCTAGCTCGTCGTGTGTCGGTGTCATACGGCCCAATCTCGAATGTAGCTACTCTGTGCTAGGTCCACCCTAGGGTGTATCAAGTCCTAGGGTGTCAACCACTGACACCATTCCAAGCACGCACAGTTTAAAACTACTGGTGCCCATGCCTGCTTTTTCAACTCCGGACTACGTGCACGACCATAGTCCACCTGAACCTACAATGGCGCACCAAACTCAGCCGTCGTTTTGGTCGCTTACAATCAGCCCAGTAATCGTGCCCCACCCTAGCTTAGTTCCTAGGGTATCGTGATACATCCAAGAGGGTTACTGCTGAAAAGGACCGCGTAACTAGGGTTTTCGTCTAGCAGGTTAAGTGTTGTCCTCTGAATTCAAGACTTAACCCCTATCAGTCTAGCATGTCAAGTTGGTTAAGTGTGGTCATCCAAGTTCGTGACTTAACCCGTCTACATGTCATGTCAAGTTGGCTAAGTGTTGTCATTCAAGTTCATGACTTAGCCCTACGAATCACGTGTCAAGTTGGTTAAGCGTATTCCAGTGGTTCATGACTTAACCTTATCCAAATCATCGTGTCAAATTGGTTAAGTATATTCAAGCTTAACCCCATCAAGTTACCGTGTTAGATTGGTTAAGTATATTCAAGCTTAACCCCGTCAAATTACCGTGTTAGATTGGTTAAGTATATTCAAGCGATTCATGACTTAACCTCGTCAAATTATCATGTTGGATTGGTTAAGTATATTCAAGCGATTCATGACTTAACCCCATCAAATTATCATGTTAGATTGGTTAAGTATATTCAAGAGATTCATGACTTAACCCCATCAAATTATCATGTTGGATTGGTTAAGTATATTCAAGCGATTCAAATTATCATGTTAGATTGGTTAAGTATATTCAAGCGATTCATGACTTAACCCCATCAAATTATCATGTTGGATTGGTTAAGTATATTCAAGCGATTCATGACTTAACCCCATCAAATTATCATGTTGGATTGGTTAAGTATATTCAAGCGATTCATGACTTAACCCCATCAAATTATCATGTTGAATTGGTTAAGTATATTCAAGCGATTCATGACTTAACCCCATCCCCTAATCAAATTATAACGGTTAAGTGTTACCCTTTTTAGTTTACTTAACCTTACCATGCATCGCGTTATACTAGTCGGGTGTTATCGACCCATTCAGGTTAAACTAACCCATCCTCTAATCGTGTTATATGGTTAAGTGTCATCTAGAAATCAAGTCCGGTTTTACTTAACCCACCCATCCACGTTATATTGGTTAAGTGTCATTAGTCTAATCAAGTTACTTAACCCACCCGGCCATGTCATATTGGTTAAGTGTCATTATTCTAATCAAGTTACTTAACCCACCTGTCCATGTCATATTGGTTAAGTGTCATTAGTCTAATCAAGTTACTTAAACCACCCGACCATGTCATATTGGTTAAGTGTCATTATTCTAATCAAGTTACTTAACCCACTCGTCCATGTCATATTGGTTAAGTGTCATTATTCTAATTAAGTTACTTAACCCACCCGTCCATGTCATATTCATTTATTATTTACTAATGCATCAACCTCTCACATTGGACTTATTTGCGGTCACTGGATATGCCGGGCGGTTCCGGGCAGAATTACACCGCAAATCCATTCCAACCTCGGGTTCATGCATTACCACAATCTAATCTTTGCCTACGACCCCTCACATTAGACTATTATTGTTGTGGTCACTGGATATGCCGGGCGGTTCCGGGCAGAATTACACCACAACTCAAGTCTAACCTCGTGTCGAAGACATTCGTTAGATTGTTAATTACATATGTGTCATCTAAGTCAAAATCCCCACTTTACATATTACTAAGCATATGCCCAAGTTCCACCTTACATGCCCATGAAAATATGTACCCAATTCTAGCCACTTTACATATGTCCAATTCTCGCCTATTTGCATGTATGTCAAGTTTATGCCAATTTGTCCAAATCAAGTTCTAGCCAAAATTACATTTTTGTCGCATTCATGCCCCAAATAACCCACATCATGGTTCATGTTCCCAATTCCACTTATGCCTAATTTACATAAGCCCAATCCCTTGATTTAACTTACATAGTCCCCAAAACTCATGATTTAATTCATATGCCAATTCATGTATGCCCAAACTTGCAAATTACATTGGCAATACCCCAAATTTCCCCCTATACAATTCGCATGTAAATCGTAGTTTAGGCCTAGGTCCGAAATCGACCAAGGTTCATCAAAAGAAAATAAATAGGGGAAGGTAGAAACTTTGCATAAAACAAGATCCGAGAGAAAAACATCATTTCATGCATGATAAGGACATGAAAGAGTGATTAGCGACATGCATAGGTTCAAATTGATGTCATAGCAACATCCCCAAAGGTCAAGATAAAAAATGAACAAGAATGAGCATGGATTGAATATCATGCATAGATCCAATTTCAACTTTATCACATGTCATATTCAAATTATCGTTTCAATCTAAAAGCATCAAGAACTTACAAATCGTGGCTAGAGGATTAAGAGCAAGAATCGTCATAGAATGGTGTTGAGATGATGCTCTACTTCCTTGATTTGATGTAGAAAGCTTGCTCCTTTGTCATGGATCTAGTTTGAAAGCTCAAGCCTTTGAAGTTGGAGATGGAGGCCATGATCAAGAGAGATTTTGGCAGCACTTAGTTGCTAGAATGATTTTTAGTGATTTAGGTAAGGTCTTAGGGTGTTTTTATAGGAGTTAGGACTAGTTTAGGCCCTTAGATTAACCCTAGTTTAGATCTGAACCACTGAAAATCATCACAGGCCAACCCACCAGACCACACAAGCAAGCAGGTGCACCAGGCTAACCTGGCCCGACCAGGGAGGTCGACCCCCAGGTCGACACCCAGGTCGACTCCCCAGTCGACTTGGGGGGGGGGGGGGGGGCAGGTCGACTCCCCAGTCGACCCCCCAGTCGACCTGGGGTAGGGCGGGAAATTTTCCTGCCCAATCTGTTTTGAGCTGATTTTGAATTTCGGGCTGAATTTTGAATTTTCCGAAATCTTCTATGGGCCATATCTTGGTCATACGGACTCCGATTGTAATGACCCGCATTTGTCAGAGGTATTATAATTAATTTATTTAATTATATAAATAGTGATTTAGGGAATTCAATCATCGTTAATTAAATTATAGAGAATATTTAATTAAATTAAATAATTAAATAATATATTTAATTCAGAAATAATCAAAAATATTGGAAATCACAATATTCTGTGAACGGGGTCGTCCCTTAGATTTAATTCAGCTTAGAGTTGAATTATATCGACGATAGTTTGAACGTATAATTATATTATAATTATAATCGAGCTCGAAATGGCGCTGCAGTTCGTAAATTGGCGATTCGAACTTCAACTGAATGTACAGGATTCGTTTTAAGCCAGATTTCTATGAAACAAGAAACGTGTGGAGCTAGTGGAGTATATCTTTCTAGTGGAAGAGAAAAATCGGGATTTCGTCGGGTAGATTTTGATGTACGTCCAAATCAAATTTCAGAAAAGTCGCTGTAGAATTCCTTTATAATTTGCGACGCTTTATTTACGTTATAAAAGGATTTTCGATATAAATTGAATATCGAGATAAATCTAAAATCTAAAATATCAAACTGTAAATTTTGATATGATATTCTGGAGCTGTACGATATCATATGTGGAGATATACGATAATATAAATTTATTTATATTTAATTTAATTATATTTAAATATATTTATATATTTAAATGGGTCATACAGAGCATTAAAAATAGCCGGTTTTGCAAACGAAGTCAGAATTTGACGAAACTAATTTTGTTGGATCCGCAATATCAAATAGTTGTTAGATTACCAGTTCCGTGATTTTTAGAGTCACCGTGTGGTCGTACGGATTTTTAGAGTGAAAAACAGTCAGTATTTTGACAGTTAAAAATACGCTGTGTGAGCAAACAGAGTCGGAATTCGACGAAACCAGTTTCGTTAAGTCCGCAATGTCGAACTCTAGCTACATGTCAATTTTCATGATTTTTGGGTATCGTGTGTGATCACTCGAATTTTTAGAAGATAGAAATGAATAGTAAAATATAAATATCTAACCAAAACAAAATATCTAGATATTTTACACATTCTATAAATACCCCTAACATCTGCCTTAACCTAATTTTATCATTTCCACTGGTCAAAAGGAAATCGCACCGCTGTGTTCTTCAGCAAAATGAGAAAACCGAAATTTCCAATCTTCAATAATCCCTCAAAAATCCAAAGAAAATCTATAAATCCTTAAACCATTATTTTTGGATCGTATTCGCTGAGGCTTCAAGCTGATATCAGTTTCATGGGTTGCGTAGCCAATTCCTGATGCTCGATTTATCACAGCGCCACCTAGGGCTGAACGGTTCAGGAGCTGGAAGCATCAAGGCGAAGTTTAGACATTGTATTTGTCATCAGCGTGGAGCAGCGCATCGGTTGTGAGGTTTTTGCACAATTTCGTGATGATGGAGTGTCGATACCTGTAGCAAATGCTACAGGATTGGTCAACGACGGGTTCCATACGGGGAGCCGAGCTGACGACAAGGGTGTCCAGGAGGATGAGGATTTGAAGTGGTGAAAATTGATGAATTTTGTTGAATTCTTTGTGAAGTAGAAGTGGAGAGAGGGAGGCGGCAATGTCTGTAAATGGCCATGATTTTGGTTCGGTACCTGTAGGAGATGAGGAGGAAGAAAGGCCAACGGGTCTTGGGTTTTAAGGGGTGAGTGGGCCGAAGTTTAATGGGTTAAGGCCCAAGAGTGAATAGTGTTAGTTTAATTTAATTTAAATTAATGTGTTGTCTTGTATAAATCATAACTTCTCCATACGGTATCGAAATTCAGCAAAACAAGATCCGACAGGATCGTATGGACGATGGCTACACGCTGGAACTGACGGGAAGTGAAGTGGAACTCATTACAATTTATAGAGAAATAAATTGTCCGATCTGAATCGACAACGGTTATCGATATTTAACGATAAACCGTCAATGTGAGTAAAACTCACCAACTCTGAACAGTTATATTTTTATAATGTATTTTTAGAACTGTTAATCATTTGTTGGTTGCTGTGTGTTGGTTGATTGATTGAACTGCTAGTCAGTTAGTGAAAATTATATATATATATATATATATAAACCGTTAAATATTTATATATTGATTCTGCTATCAGAATAATTTATATTGAACTAAAAGTGATGATAATCATATTGTGTAACATCTGTGGATGCAGGGAAACAGGTTGGAGGAATCCGACTGGATTCCTCAACAGTTATTTTATTATTTTTCATATATTATGATATATGATGTAGTTAAAACCTGTGGTTGATTATATGGGTTTGAATGAGATTGGTCATCGTGATTTGATGTGTTAAGTACCATAAAATATCGAAAGGGGAAAAGGAGATTTTCAAAGTGATATTGAAAAATAGAATATTTATAAATTGGAATATTTATAAATAAGAGATATTTATAAAGTGGAATATTTATAAATAAGAAATGTTTATAAATTGGAATATTTATAAATAGGAGATATTCAAAAAGATTACAAACCATTTTCTTTTTGAATGGAAAGGCCTGTGTGGCGGGTTTGGGGATTTTCCCGATGCTCCCGATACAAAGGAGGTTATGGCGAATTTTCCCGGGAATTTAAGGAGTTAGAATATTTTTAAGAATAAATTTTAAAAAGGGAATATTTGCAAACCATTTGCAAATAGAATAAAATAGAGAAAAGAAATATTTGTAAACCACTTACAAATAGAATTGAAAGGGGAATATTTAGAAAATAAATAGAGTTAATAAAAAGGAAATTGGTTTATAAAGGAAACCGTTATAAAAAGGAAAACGTTATTAAAAGGATATTTATAAAGTGAAGAACCGTTACTAATAGTAAATCTTTATAAATGAATAAACGTGTTAAAAAGGGATCTTTTAAAAATGGATAAACGTTATAAAAAGGAGAAATCGAATATGGTGTTCGAAGTTAGTAATCGAATATGGTATTCGAAGTTTGAAATCGAATATGGTGTTCGAAGTTAGTAATCGAATATGGTATTCGAAGTTAGAAATCGAATATGGTATTCGAAGTTAGGAATCGAATATGGTATTCGAAGTTAGTAATCGAATATGGTATTCGAAAGTTAGTTAATCGAATATGGTATTCGAAAGGAGAAATCGAATATGGTATTCGAAGTTAGAAATCGAATATGGTATTCGAAGTTAGTTAATCGAATATGGTATTCGAAGTTAGTTAATCGAATATGGTATTCGAAGTTAGTTAATCGAATATGGTATTCGAAGTTAGTTAATCGAATATGGTATTCGAAGTTAGTTAATCGAATATGGTATTCGAAAGTTAGTTAATCGAACATGTTATTCGAAAGGGGTTAGTCAAGTCGAGTTAGTCAAATAGAGTTAACCAGTTAGAGTTAATCAGTTAGAGTTAACCAGTTGGAGTTAATTAGTAAGAGTTAATCGATTAGAGTTAAAACGAACTAGAGTAAATCAAGTGTAGTTATTTGAGATAGAGTTAATCAAACATAGTTATTCAGGATAAGTTGCCATCTCGTACGACTGCTAGCGCAATTCGCAGGGCTGTAAATAGCCTACGGCGGTCGGATGTTTCCTGAGGGAATCAGGCGTAACCATTGTGATCGCTGCGATCTAGAGTCAAGCGAATGGAGTTTAATCGAATATTAGTTATTCGATAGGAGTTTATCAAGTTGATCGAGTTGAGAAATAAGTTAAGTTAAATAATTTGAGTTGATCGGGTGGTTCGACCAAGTTAGTCGAGCCTAGTTAATCAAATCGAATTGGTCGAACCAAGTAAGTCGAGTTAAGTTAGTCGAGCCTAGTTAATCAAATCGAATTGGTCGAACCAAGTAAGTCGAGTTAAGTTAGTCAAGTTAGTCGAGCCTAGTTAATCGAATCGAATTGGTCGAACCAAGTAAGTCGAGTTAAGTTAGTCGAGCCTAGTTAATCGAATCGAATTGGTCGAACCAAGTAAGTCGATTTAGTCGAGTCAAGTTAAGTTAGTCGAGTTAAGTTCGTCGAGTTAAATAAATCGATGTTAGTTTCATCGAAAGGAGTCATCGATGTTAGTTTCATCGAAAGGAGTTATCGATGTTAGTTTCATCGAAAGGAGTTATCGATGTTAGTTTCATCGAAAGGAGTTATCGATGTTAGTTTCATCGAAAGGAGTTATCGATGTTAGTTTCATCGAAGGGAGTTATCGATTATAGTTTAATCGAAGTGAGATTTTCAAATATGAGATATTTGAAAAGGAAGAGTTATCGAATATTAGTTATTCGAAGAGAGATTATCGAATATCGTTTATTCGAGAAGGAGTTAATCGAATATAGGTTATTCGAAGAAGAGTGAATCAAATAGAGATTTCTCGAAGAGAGTTAATCGGCAAATTCGATTATATCGAATTCGGGAAAGTACTTATACTTTCCAGTGTTTAAATAGAGATTTTTTTATTTATAAATTAATAAGCGTTAGGTTAATTATTCTCTAATAAGAATAGAAGTTATAATTAAAGTTAGATAATTCGAAAGGAGGGATTATAACGTTATCGTTATAACCAAATGTTTTAAATATAGAAGTGGATTAGTAAAATTGAATCCGAGAAAGGCGTAAAGAAGTTGTTAAAGATTAAAAGATAAACTTTGACCATTTCGAAGTTATAACGTTGTTCAGTTAAGGTCTGAGAGGTAATTATACCCCAACTTGAGTGACTTCCTTCTTGACTAAGAAATGGTAAGGTTTGATCGTAAAGGAGTTTTGGAAATGTTTTCCAAACGAGAATCAGAAATGTTTTCTGATAAAAGAAAAATAAGAATTTAGAATATAGGGAAACAGGAGATAAGTAAATAAATGAACTAAAGAGATTAATGTTAAATGATGTTTGTTCGATATAATTTCCATCTGGAAATAATATCGTTGTTTGCACACTTGTTTTTCTTTGATAGTTAACTCACCGACTATCGAAGTTTTGACCATTTTAACGTTGTTAATATGGAGAGACCGGTTGGATTATTATCCATAGAACCACTCTGTATTGGCATAAGCGTCGCGAATCATATATGCCAAAGATAATTGAAGACGGGGTAAAATGCAAGGGCTGTTGTATAAGTCTTAGATAACAGTGACTAAGATGGATATACGGAACAGTGCCTTCGGTTTGTCCAGTCCCAGGACAACTTGTATGGATGAATGTCTGACAGAGTATATCCAATGAACCGCGTAAGTTGATCTGTTCAAACGTATTCACGTTTGGTGGCAGAGGAATTCGTTTCTCTTAGCTGTATACCCGTGTTATTTTTGGATAAGTCAATTTGTGATTTGGCGGGTATGACGATGTGACATTCTAAGTGAATGATGATGATTTGTATGAATGAATGTCTAACAGAGTATTTCCAGAAAGGTCACGTACCTTGATTTCTTCAACCGTACCAAGAGTGGAAGCGGAGAAGGAAACTTCTTTTAGCTGACACGTAATGTACTGTTGTAAACGTCAATTAGTGATTTCGATGGATTTGACAATGTAGCATTCGAAATGAATCTGAGGTAATGATAAAGCGTAGCTTCTAGCCTCATCAACCAGTAAATGACAGAAATCGGGCAGGCAGCATGGCTAAGTCGGTCGCACCGAAGTAGGGTGTATAATCACCTATCTAGAGAATATTCATTTGCTTCTTAAATCTATCAATGCTGTCCCATATATATACGGGAACGGTTGCTGATCCCAACCATTGGTGATGTACATTCGATACACTCAAGCGAAATGAGTGGTCGGTCATGTGTGGCTGAGTTACAAGATGTTCTTGTTGAACTCCAGTGTATCGTTCCTAGAGTACACTGATCGGAAGGTGGTTCCATACCTTGTCAAAGTTGGAAATCCATTATCCAATATGTGCTTGCGATTTTGATTGTATACTATATATGTAGAACGTGAGATGAAAGCGTTTCTGCTAGTTGATATCTATTTGTATATAGACATTATTATAATATCAAAAGGTTCTTGATATAAAGATATTTTGGATTCTCATAAGGAAAAAAACCGTTCCATTCTGCGGCGTGGTCTTATGAGATATCATTACTTGTTCATATAACTGTGTTAAACTATTTTACTCACACCAGTCCCATGACTGACCCGGAGTTTACTTTGTTGTTTTCCCTAAACTCTTGGGTGCCTAAATTTGTACGGGCAGTCAAGTAGTCGGGATTTACAGATATAGTTGAAGAGCTGGAGCAGGAGGCTTCTGGATCATATAGCTATAGTTATTTCCGCTGTGTTGTAAGTGCTGTACTCTGATAAGTGCTATTGTATACATAACTGTTATATTTCAAAGTTATGTTATCTATTATATGTTATTCGTTCCGCTGTGAGGTTCGTGTTACTCTGATGATGATGTTCTTCTTCTTCTTCTTCTATTCTAAGCTTCTATCTTATCTTTCCTCACCCTCTTAATTCTTTCATTAATTACCGGGATTTTTCGATGTTTTGGTTATTGACATCGAGCTTATGTCGATAACCAAAGTCGCCGAAAATCCGGGTCGTTACAGTTGGTATCAGAGCTTAAGTTAAGTTTTACCTTGGCTCTGTGGCGTGACTCGGTAGAGATAGGGTTAGTAATACCCTAGATTGAGTTGAGTGTATATATACGAGTGCGTATTTGTATTTGATATAAAAATGGTTTTATATTGTGGAGATTCATTGGCTGAGTTGTTTATGAGTTCTGGTCGATCAGTTTGATCCACTGTATCGGTAGGAGTAAATAAACACTTGAATACGATGGACCGACACAGTATGGATATGTGATATATTATCATATATAGGTTGTGATTATAATCGAGTAAGATTATAAAATGTGAAAAGGTTATATCTGACCAATCAGAATTTATATAAGTAAAGTATATGAAATAAGATGAATTAAATATGAATTTAAATCAGATTTGGAATTAAAATAAGGAAATTTTAAGTTCCTGGGAGATTTTGAAATGTTTTCAAAATGGAAGTATTTGGTAATGATTTGGAAAATGATATAGTATTGAAATCACTTGTGTCGCTGGAAAATAATTCCGATGATGACTGCGCAGTATCATCGGTGTGATTTTCGAGTTCTAAGTGGTGGATTACTACCAAAGATTTTGATTTGAATTGTTGTAAGAAAACAAGTTGTTTAGAAATTCAAAGGTTTTGAATTGGTATTATGATTTCAAATTTGATTTGAAAGAAACCCAGTAATTTGAGTTCTGAAATTAAAATTTAACTAATGAAGTTAAATAGATTGAGATGGTATAAATGACTAAATAAATTGAAATTTAACTTGAACTGAGTTAAATAAAATTGAATTGGATTAGAGACAATCTAGAATGGAACCAAATTGATAAGTCAATAATTTGGAATTTGATATTGGACTTCGAATGAAATTCGATTTGGATATGAGGATATGAACTGATTGGAATTTGATTGAGATAACACTGGTATATGCTGAGTTGATAGCATATAGAAGTGATAGAGTTGATGTGCCCGATAAAAAGGTACCAGTTTATATTATATATGGATATGAGATTTATGAGCCGAATTGGCAAGCCGTTTGGCATTTTGATTTTCTTTTGGGTTGAAGAAGGCCCAGAGAGGCGAGTTGGAGTTTGAGATATTGACCAGTACAAAGGAGGTGCTGGCGAAATTTTTAGAAAAGTTAAGGCGTTAGAAAATTTTTAGGATTTTTGAAAATTTTCGTTGATAAGAAGTAATTAATAATTTAAATGAAATTAAATTGGTTCAGTTGAAACTGAAGTTAAGAAGTGAACAAATATGTTCTAACCAATCGATAGGGTCGTCCTCTACCTTAGCAATTTCGAGGACGAAATTATTTTAAGTGGGGAAGAATGTAATGACCCGCATTTGTCAGAGGTATTATAATTAATTTATTTAATTATATAAATAGTGATTTAGGGAATTCAATCATCGTTAATTAAATTATAGTGAATATTTAATTAAATTAAATAATTAAATAATATATTTAATTTAGAAATAATCAAAAATATTGAAAATCACAATATTCTGTGAACGGGGTCGTCCCTTAGATTTAATTCAGCTTAGAGTTGAATTATATCGACGAATATATTCAATCGACGATAGTTTGAACGTATAATTATATTATAATTATAATCGAGCTCGAAATGGCGCTGCAGTTCGTAAATTGGCGATTCGAACTTCAACTGAATGTACATGATTCGTTTTAAGCCGGATTTCTGTGAAACAAGAAACGTGTGGAGCTGGTGGAGTATATCTTTCTAGTGGAAGAGAAAAATTGGGATTTCGTCGGGTAGATTTTGATGTACGTCCAAATCAAATTTCAGAAAAGTCGCTGTAGAATTCCTTTATAATTTGCGATGCTTTATTTACGTTATAAAAGGATTTTCGATATAAATTGAATATCGAGATAAATCTAAAATCTTAAATATCAAACTGTAAATTCTGATATGATATTATGGAGCTGTACGATATCATATGTGGAGATATACGATAATATAAATTTATTTATATTTAACTTAATTATATTTAAATATATTTATATATTTAAATGGGTCATACAGAGCATTAAAAATAGCCGGTTTTGCAAACGAAGTCGGAATTTGACGAAACTAATTTTGTTGGATCCGCAATGTCAAATAGTTGTTAGATTACCAGTTCCGTGATTTTTAGAGTCACCGTGTGGTCGTACGGATTTTTAGAGTGAAAAACAGTCAGTATTTTGACAGTTAAAAATACGCTGTGTGAGCAAACAGAGTCGGAATTCGACGAAACCAGTTTCGTTAAGTCCGCAATGTCGAACTCTAGCTACATGTCAATTTTCATGATTTTTGGGTATCGTGTGTGATCACTCAAATTTTTAGAAGATAGAAATGAATAGTAAAATATAAATATCTAACCAAAACAAAATATCTAGATATTTTACACATTCTATAAATACCCCTAACATCTGCCTTAACCTAATTTTATCATTTCCACTGGTCAAAAGGAAATCGCGCCGCTGTGTTCTTCAGCAAAATGAGAAAACCGAAATTTCCAATCTTCAATAATCCCTCAAAAATCCAAAGAAAATCTATAAATCCTTAAACCATTATTTTTGGATCGTATTCGCTGAGGCTTCAAGATGATATCAGTTTCATGGGTTGCGTAGCCAATTCCTGATGCTCGATTTATCACAGCGCCACCTAGGGCTAAACGGTTCAGGAGCTGGAAGCATCAAGGCGAAGTTTAGACATTGTATTTGTCATCAGCGTGGAGCAGCGCATCGGTTGTGAGGTTTTTGCACAATTTCGTGATGATGGAGTGTCGATACCTGTAGCAAATGCTACATGATTGGTCAACGACGGGTTCCATACGGGGAGCCGAGCTGACGAAAAGGGTGTCCAGGAGGATGAGGATTTGAAGTGGTGAAAATTGATGAATTTTGTTGAATTCTTTGTGAAGTAAAAGTGGAGAGAGGGAGGCGGCAATGTCTGTAAATGGCCATGATTTTGGTTCGGTACCTGTAGGAGATGAGGAGGAAGAAAGGCCAACGGGTCTTGGGTTTTAAGGGGTGAGTGGGCCGAAGTTTAATGGGTTAAGGCCCAAGAGTGAATAGTGTTAGTTTAATTTAATTTAAATTAATGTGTTGTCTTGTATAAATCATAACTTCTCCATACGGTATCGAAATTCAGCGAAACAAGATCCGACAGGATCGTATGGACGGTGGCTACACGCTGGAACTGACGGGAAGTGAAGTGGAACTCATTACAATTTATAGAGAAATAAATTGTCCGATCTGAATCGACAACGGTTATCGATATTTAACGATAAACCGTCAATGTGAGTAAAACTCACCAACTCTGAACAGTTATATTTTTATAATGTATTTTTAGAACTGTTAATCATTTGTTGGTTGCTGTGTGTTGGTTGATTGATTGAACTGCTAGTCAGTTAGTGAAAATTTTATATATATATATATATGTAATTATATATATATATATATAAACCGTTAAATATTTATATATTGATTCTGCTATCAGAATAATTTATATTGAACTGAAAGTGATGATAATCATATTGTGTAACATCTGTGGACGCAGGGAAACATGATGGAGGAATCCGACTGGATTCCTCAACAGTTATTTTATTGTTTTTCATATATTATGATATATGATGTAGTTAAAACCTGTGGTTGATTATATGGGTTTGAATGAGATTGGTCATCGTGATTTGATGTGTTAAGTACCATAAAATATCGAAAGGGGAAAAGGAGATTTTCAAAGTGATATTGAAAAATAGAATATTTATAAATTGGAATATTTATAAATAAGAGATTTATAAAGTGGAATATTTATAAATAAGAAATGTTTATAAATTGGAATCTATTAAATAATAGTAAAGTAGAAGTTTTTAAAACTTTCTCCTTAATTTGAGGAATTTTCTATCATCTCCTTGATTCTCTAAGATTTTTTTCTAAATTTTAATATAATAGCAAAGAAGATTGATTTTTAAATTAATTTATCAACTTTCTCTTTGGGTTTCCATCCGTCGTTCGTTGTCTTCCCCAGATCTATTTTTCACCCAAACAGCCGTTTGCTCCTCTCCCGTGCAATCCTAATTTCCCTTTCACACTAGGTTGAAAAAAAACCGATTTCCTCCTTTATTCACTAGCGACGAGGACTGCCGATTATCCACGTAATTGACTCAATTTTGATTAGACATCCATGATTCATCGCTTGCAGCTAGGTGTCTGTTTGCCTTCACCAACTACATCTGCTACGCAATGATCCATCTGTTCACTCAGTTTCATCACCTATGCAGCCCATCTCGATTAACAAGCTACCCAGGAAGCACATGTGCATCTTTTTCTATCAGGCTTCACTCATAGGTAATTGTTCGTTCATTTTTTAATTTCTTGGATTTTGCTATTTAATTTCAATCTTTACGATTCATTGATCTTCGTAATTTCAACCGCTACCACATGCTACTATTTCCTCCTCTACGTGAATTTACCGGGAAAGACGAAAAGGTCAAACCGCAAAGTTCAAATTCAAATATTTTTTAACTAATTGCAATCTTTTTGATTGAATAGTTTCTCATTAGCTTACATTGTTTCAGAAACTGAACAGGAAAAATTACGTTTGCAAGCCTACGGGAAATTAGCTTTCAGTGCCACTGTATTCTGATCAAAAGGTAATCTTTTTGTTTATTTTTTGGGCCTATGCTTCATCTTTATTCTCTAAAGTAAATTATGCTTCATCTTTTCAATGTAATAAACTGCATTATGAGGTACTGTGAAGCAGAACTCTGATGGTTATGTGTTATTGCTAAGATATTAATGATACCGGTATGGTTTTCTCATAAATTACAGACGCAAATCGATCAAGTGGTGATATAATGTTGTATGTATATGTTTGCCTAAGTTTTGGAGTTTTTTATTGCAGGTTGCCGTATGAAGCAATGGTGGGAAAAATGCTGACTGTTTGAGATGTTATAAACAACAAAAACTTTGATATGTTGCCGGTGATGATGTTTTTCGCGGTGATTTGAGTAGTGGTATGTGTTCATAATTTGCATTTGTTAAGTTGCACTTTGAAGCAAATTGGTATTCTCTTTGGCGATCAAATATATGACTTCTATTTTGGGTTAATATAAGTTAATCATTACCTGTTGTCAGTCCTTTGTACATGATTTAAGTTTTGCTGAGGAGTTCCTGTTTTTGATCTTGATGTTTGACATACGTTTGTGATATTGTAGCACTACTATCTTCCGCTGAGACGATGAATAAGGAATGATGATATTTTTTTCGAAAACAGTCTCCTGAAGATAGAGTGGTTATCTTTTGTGGTGATCAAACAAATGGTTGTTCCCATTAAGTGAATAGTTAGTATAGTATTTGAATTTCAATAGTTAGTATAGGCAAAAAGGACTACAAAAGTTGGTAGTAAATATCAAAAAGGTTAATGGACAAATAACGTTGACTAGCAGTACTTTGATTGTAGAGGGTTGAGTTTCTTAATTTTTATTGTTTATTTTATTATAAATAATTTATATGGATGTTGATTTGGATTATTAACATTTGAAGAAGGTGGGTATCATGGGAAGCACGATATCAATGCGGTGGAAAAGAACTACTTTGGTTGTTAATTGCTTTTGAAAAGAGAAGATTATGCAAGTTTTTTAGGTTCCAAACTATAAGAAGTTCTAATTTTATTGTTTGTTGCAATTTTCCAGATATTAAGATAATAATTTGCTTTATATTATTATTCCTAAAATAAGGAGAGAGTGTCATGGATCAGATTTCATCTGCCTCATCTCCTTCCACTGCTGTCATGGGTACCCTTGGTTATATGTCTCCAGGTATGGAAATATTTCTAACCTGAATAATATCTCAATGTTTTACTCTATTTTCTGTATTAGATGATCAAACATAAACATTAGCAACTCCTTATATTTTTTTGAAAATTAAATGTTGCAAAAATCATCGTGTCTGATTTATGATGGTACTCAAAGGTCATAAGCCTTTGGCTAATAAATCAATAAGTCATTCGTTACATCCTCTCTGTTTTCAGTTTCAACCATGGTTTATAAGGGAAACAACATATAAAAATCACGCCAATATAATACATGAAGTTCCTTAAATCTGCATAGTTTTTATACATATGTCTCTATTAAACCACATGTCAGGAATTCTTAGAAGGTTATCTGTAGCCTAATGTGCATGCTTTACATGTTGGCTCAACAAGTGAAAATGCAACAGAAAAGAGGGAGCTCGAACTAATTACTGGTGTTTTATATTTTCAGGTGAGTGCATATATTTTTCTTTTACCTAAAATATGTGTACTACTGTACATGAGTGCATTTGTGTATATATTTTGATGTGTGCTGCTATTATATATGTGTGTATTTTAGGTATGCTGTTAATTTTGTAATGTGCATGTATATGTTTTGGTTGAGAGCTTCTATGCAGCGTATATATTTTGCAAGTATGTATGCACTTCTCCTGATTTGCGTGTGTTAGTGAACAAGAGAGTTTTCAGTTGAATGCTTAGTGTGTTTGATTTGGTCATTTGCACTCGCACACGTGCCTAACTCTACCTTCCGTTAGTCATGACCACGTTCCTCACAAATAGCCATGTTTTATTTATTAAAATAAAACTGAGCTTCTTCTTTTCTTCAAGACAAAAAGTATTTACTTATTTCACAAAAAATATACACGATTTTTTGTTGTTTATCGTTTAAAAGCTAGGAAATGCACTCGCCAGCGATGGGGAGTTTAAAGGTACATCATCTTTCTGCTTTCACATCATGTTTGAGTCATATGGCAAAGGGTTTAAAGGTTCTTATAGGTTGTTCATCATATTTTTTTTGTAAAAATCCATTTGATTTTTATGATATGATGCAAAATCAAGTAACCAAATGTAGAATCTCCCATTTTAGTCAAATATAGAAGCGGAATTATATCAGAAGTAACATTGTATTTAAACTGAATTTTGTATACTGATTATTTGAACAAGTAGATTATCCTTGCTTTAAATATAGAAGCAGAATAACATCAAAATTAACATTATATTTAATAAAACTACGTATTATTTCTATCTTAATGAATATATATCATAGCTTAACATAAAATTGTTTCAGCGTTCTTTTGGGAAATTTAACTGTACCTGTATTAAAATTTTGATTATTTTCAACAAACAAACAACAATGAAGTACTAAATAAATCGTTAGTGCATGCAACACATTATAATAATATGACGCCTTCTATACAGTAGTCATTCACTCAAAATTACAACTAACCAAATAACAAAACATCCTCCTACTCCATTTATTAGCATATTGATTTTATGATAACTTCGCCCTTACTCAAGCCTGATATGTTGCTGGTGATGATGTTTTTCGCGGTGCTTTGAGCAGCGGTATGTGTTCTTAATTTGCATTTGTTAAGTTGCACTTTGAAGAAAATGGGTATTCTCTTTGGCGATCAAATGTCTTCATTTGCATTTGTTAAGTTGCATTTCAAATTCTTTGTCAGTTGGTAGGATTTGTTGCTGCTCTTTATAGTGTACTGCTAAAAATGTTTCTTGACAACAATTTATAGAAAAAATTGTGTGCTAGCTCAAGTATGCCTCCGCCTATTCATGCATGTATAAGCAATTTGTAGAAAAAAAAAGTTAAACTTGCTATGCAGATATGTAAGAAACATAGAAGCATCATTGGTGTTAAGATAGGTGGCCTGTTCTGCTGTTATATATATATATATATATATATATATACTGTTATATATATATATATATGATGTCGCAAACCGTCAACTTAAGAAAATGTACAGAATAAAAAGGGACCTATATTTGAATGCCTACACATCGGTGGAACCAATCAATATCAGGGCGAAACTATGAATGCATGGCAAGAAGTTATATTTCCCTCTTAGTCCAAAGCCACAGAATTTCTTTGTTATTGGCACCAAATTCACCATCTATTAGCAAATCAGTCAGCACTTCAGCAATGCCTTCCGTGCTAGGAGGACCATAAATGACAGCATGGAAAAATAGCCCAGACTTTACATCTGCAGGTGGTACATATTTGAATAAAGTTCATTTCATGTCCTCATTTTTGATATTTTAGTATATTCCGTTTTTAAACATGCATGTATAAATCTATATCAACATGCACTCCCATAGGTTATATTATATATGTTCTGTTCTTCATGCAGACATGATCTTATATATAGTTGTTTCAACGTTAATTTGAGCAGCAAGATAATGTGAGAATTTCTTTTTCAGGGTTTCACTTTAAACGTTTTTAACTATGAATAATTCATAGTACTGAGCTATAAACATCCTATGTAGCATGTATTTGTTTCTATATACTTTCAAATTGAACCTAATTGATATATTTGTTATTTATTATTTGACTTGCAGTTTATACCTGAACTTTGCAACCAAGGTTGAGCGAGTGCAACATGATATCATTATGGTAGCGGCCACCAAATATGTAAGAGAATGGCAGTTCTGTGGTTATCCGGTTTTTCGGATGAAAGCAGCTATTTAGTATTTGGTATTTGTGGTAATTGGGTGCATGGTTTAACTATTGATATGCACAAAATCTCTTCTACGCATTTAGGCTTTTGGTTTGATGGAGGCTGTTTTATCTGCTATTCCTTTTGAGTTTGTTTCTTCAGGTGGGGTATGCTTTTGAATAGTATGGAGATTGGTGTGAATTTATTGGGAGAATTGTATTCATTTGATGTTTCATTGCATGAGACTGCTCAAAGCTCGGTTTCTGAAAACTGTTATAATAATTTTTATGGAAAAGCTATTGTTTTGATGGAACCTTAAAATGTTCATAGTAAGTTTTATAGAACAACAATTGGTTTCTAAAAATGGTGATAATAAATATAACCATGAGTTTGTTGAGTTGATCATTTTTTTTGTTTACTGGACTGTTATGTAAATTTATGTTATGGATTATTTCTATTGTAATAGAAAAGTTTTGCCTGGTGCTGCATGCATAAATCAGTCCGGTATTCAGCTTTCACACTTAGCTCCTACTCCCTTCCTCATAGGCCTTACGTCAAAATGCTCAGATTTTGCCAACTGCACCCACCATTGAACTGAAAAGACCTTGTGTAAGATACCCAACACCAGATGATTCTTGGCCACAAAACATTATTCATACTTAAAAAGTAGTCAAATAGATTATTCGTTTAAATACAAAGATATATAATTCAAATATCATAAATAATTTACATGAATAACATTAACAAAATTAATTTATTATTCATTTTTCTTAATAAATATATTTGTATTGTAAAATTTAGTTTTTAACCTTATTCATATTTTGACATTCTTATATGCACAACTTTATCGACTATTTCCTAACCTTTCAGGATTAGATTCATGTATCTATATGTCTTACGAAATCTCAAATTTAAAGTATTTAATAATCTATATATCAGTTGTATATGTATACACACACAAATAAAAAACATGATAAAATATTTGTGTTTAACTATATGGATACACGGGTCACATACTATACTTATGTACATAAACAATAATAACAAAGTTGATTTTGTAAATCAACTATAATCATCTATGTACATAAACAATAAATTTATCATACACTATACATTGGAAAATTCTATTTTTAACTTCAAATAACTTCATATTAAGATCTCTATAATTTTTACAAATTCCTTCTCAATTTATTCATAGTATTCACTCTTAATCCAATATATTTTAACTAATTACGTAATTTTAAATTTAACATGTTAAATAGAAAAAAGTCAAATAATAATATATGTTAGTTCATCTTAAACAATTAAAATATTTTATTTTCAACATGAATATTTGCTCATAGTGATAAGAACAATAAAATTGTTATTTTACTTCAGAGAAATATAAGTTACATAACACATACCATATATAAACAGGAATAATAATAATAATTTACAATATACTTATTTAGTCAGATTCATCGTATGTTGTATAATAAAATTCGAATGTTGACACTAAAATTTTAAATACTATACTTTATAATATTATCGTGTGCAACGCACGGGTTACACACTAGTATTTATAAATAGGAGATATTCAAAAAGGAAATAATTACAAATCATTTTCTTTTTGAATGGAAAGGCCTATGTGGCGGGTTTGGGGATTTTCCCGATGCTCCCGATACAAAGGAGGTTATGACGAATTTTCCTAGGAATTTAAGGAGTTAGAATATTTTTAAGAATAAATTTGAAAAAGGGAATATTTGCAAACCATTTGCAAATAGAATAAAATAGAGAAAAGAAATATTTGTAAACCATTTACAAATAGAATTGAAAGGGGAATATTTAGAAAATAAATAGAGTTAATAAAAAGGAAATTGGTTTATAAAGGAAACCGTTATAAAAAGGAAAACGTTATTAAAAGGACATTTATAAAGTGAAGAACCGTTACTAATAGTAAATCTTTATAAATGAATAAACGTGTTAAAAAGGGGATCTTTTAAAAATGGATAAACGTTATAAAAAGGAGAAATCGAATATGGTGTTCGAAGTTAGTAATCGAATATGGTATTCGAAGTTAGAAATCGAATATGGTGTTCGAAGTTAGTAATCGAATATGGTATTCGAAGTTAGAAATCGAATATGGTATTCGAAGTTAGTAATCGAATATGGTATTCGAAGTTAGTAATCGAATATGGTATTCGAAAGTTAGTTAATCGAATATGGTATTCGAAAGGAGAAATCGAATATGGTATTCGAAGTTAGAAATCGAATATGGTATTCGAAGTTAGTTAATCGAATATGGTATTCGAAGTTAGTTAATCGAATATGGTATTCGAAGTTAGTTAATCGAATATGGTATTCGAAGTTAGTTAATCGAATATGGTATTCGAAAGTTAGTTAATCGAATATGTTATTCGAAAGGGATTAGTCAAGTCGAGTTAGTCAAATAGAGTTAACCAGTTAGAGTTAATCAGTTAGAGTTAACCAGTTGAAGTTAATTAGTTAGAGTTAATCGATTAGAGTTAAAACGAACTAGAGTAAATCAAGTGTAGTTATTTGAGATAGAGTTAATCAAACATAGGTATTCAGGATAAGTTGCCATCTCGTACGACTGCTAGCGCAATTCGCAGGGCTGTAAATAGTCTACGGCGGTCGGATGTTTCCTTAGGGAATCAGGCGTAACCATTGTGATCGCTGCGATCTAGAGTCAAGCGAATGGAGTTTAATCGAATATTAGTTATTCGATAGGAGTTAATCGAGTTGATCGAGTTGAGAAATAAGTTAAGTTAAATAAGTTGAGTTGATCGGGTGGTTCGACCAAGTTAGTCGAGCCTAGTTAATCAAATCGAATTGGTCGAACCAAGTAAGTCGAGTTAAGTTAGTCAAGTTAGTCGAGCCTAGTTAATCAAATCGAATTGGTCGAACCAAGTAAGTCGAGTTCAGTTAGTCAAGTTAGTCAAGCCTAGTTAATCGAATCGAATTTGTCTAACCAAGTAAGTCGAGTTAAGTTAGTCGAGCCTAGTTAATCGAATCGAATTGGTCGAACCAAGTAAGTCGAGTTAGTCGAGTCAAGTTAAGTTAGTCGAGTTAAGTTCGTCGAGTTAAATAAATCGATGTTAGTTTCATCGAAAGGAGTTATCGATGTTAGTTTCATCGAAAGGAGTTATCGATGTTAGTTTCATCGAAAGGAGTTATGGATGTTAGTTTCATCGAAGGGAGTTATCGATTATAGTTTAATCGAAGTGAGATTTTCAAATATGAGATATTTGAAAAGGAAGAGTTATCGAATATTAGTTATTCGAAGAGAGATTATCGAATATCGTTTATTCGAGAAGGAGTTAATTGAATATAGGTTATTCGAAGAAGAGTTAATCAAATAGAGATTTCTCGAAGAGAGTTAATCGACAAATTTGATTATATCGAATTCGGGAAAGTACTTATACTTTCCAGTGTTTAAATAGAGATTTTTTTATTTATAAATAAATAAGTGTTAGGTTAATTATTCACTAATAAGAATAGAAGTTATAATTAAAGTTAGATAATTCGAAAGGAGGGATTATAACGTTATCGTTATAACCAAATGTTTTAAATATAGAAGTGGATTAGTAAAATTGAATCCGAGAAAGGCGTAAAGAAGTTGTTAAAGATTAAAAGATAAACTTTGACCATTTCGAAGTTATAACGTTGTTCAGTTAAGGTCTGAGAGGTAATTATACCCCAACTTGAGTGACTTCCTTCTTGACTAAGAAATGGTAAGGTTTGATCGTAAAGGAGTTTTAGAAATGTTTTCCAAACGAGAATCAGAAATGTTTTCTGATAAAAGAAAAATAAGAATTTAGAATATAGGGAAACAGGAGATAAGTAAATAAATGAACTAAAGAGATTAATGTTAAATGATGTTTGTTCGATATAATTTCCATCTGGAAATAATATGGTTGTTTGCACACTTGTTTTTCTTTGATAGTTAACTCACCGACTATCGAAGTTTTGACCATTTTAACGTTGTTAATATGGAGAGACCGGTTGGATTATTATCCATAGAACCACTCTGTATTGGCATAAGCGTCGCGAATCATATATGCCAAAGATAATTGAAGACGGAGTAAAATGCAAGGGCTGTTGTATAAGTCTTAGATAACAGTGACTAAGATGAATATACGGAATAGTGGCTTCGGTTTTTCCAGTCCCAGGACAACTTGTATGGACGACGGTCTGACAGAGTATATCCAATGAACCGCGTAAGTTGATCTGTTCAAACTTATTCACGTTTGGTGGCGGAGGAATTCGTTTCTCTTAGCTGTATACCCGTGTTATTTTTGGATAAGTCAATTTGTGATTTGGCGGGTATGACGATGTGACATTCTAAGTGAATGATGATGATTTGTATGAATGAATGTCTGACAGAGTATTTCCAGAAAGGTCACGTACCTTGATTTCTTCAACCGTACCAAGAGTGGAAGCGGATAAGGAAACTTCTTTTAGCTGACACGTAATGTACTGTTGTAAACGTCAATTAGTGATTTCGATGGATTTGACAATGTAGCATTCGAAATGAATCTGAGGTAATGATAAAGCGTAGCTTCTAGCCTCATCAACCAGTAAATGACAGAAATCGGGCAGGCAGCATGGCTAAGTCGGTCGCACCGAAGTAGGGTGTATAATCACCTATCTAGAGAATATTCATTTGCTTCTTAAATCTATCAATGTTGTCCCATATATATGGGAACGGTTGCTGATCCCAACCGTTGGTGATGTACATTCGATACACTCAAGCGAAATGAGTGGTCGGTCATGTGTGGCTGAGTTACAAGATGTTCTTGTTGAACTCCAGTGTATCGTTCCTAGAGTACACTGATCGGAAGGTGGTTCCATACCTTGTCATAGTTGGAAATCCATTATCCAATATGTGCTTGCGATTTTGATTGTATACTATATATGTAGAACGTGAGATGAAAGCGTTTCTGCTAGTTGATATCTATTTGTATATAGACATTATTATAATATCAAAAGGTTTTTGATATAAAGATATTTTGGATTCTCATAAGGAAAAAAACCGTTCCGTTCTGCGGCGTGGTCTTATGAGATATCGTTACTTGTTCATATAACTGTGTTAAACTATTTTACTCACACCAGTCCCATGACTGACCCGGAGTTTACTTTGTTGTTTTCCCTAAACTCTTGGGTGCCTAAATTTGTACGGGCAGTCAAGTAGTCGGGATTTACAGATATAGTTGAAGAGCTGGAGCAGGAGGCTTCTGGATCATATAGCTATAGTTATTTCCGCTGTGTTGTAAGTGATGTACTCTGATAAGTGCTATTGTATACATAACTGTTATATTTCAAAGTTATGTTATCTATTATATGTTATTCGTTCCGCTGTGAGGTTCGTGTTACTCTGATGATGATGTTCTTCTTCTTCTTCTATTCTAAGCTTCTATCTTATCTTTCCTCACCCTCTTAATTCTTTCATTAATTACCGGGATTTTTCGATGTTTTGGTTATCGACATCGAGCTTATGTCGATAACCAAAGTCGCCGAAAATCCGGGTCGTTACACCGATTTACGAAATTTCGGACTCGTTTCCAACCAGAATTCCGAGACGAACGCAACGGCGCAACCCATTTCGCTTGATTCTTATTTTAGAATTTAATTCTTCCCTGATTTCTTGTTTTAACATGTTATAAAATTCGGGTTGTTACACTTTACTTGAATCCTAACTTGTTTTGAATCTTCTCTTGAAAGACTTGAGCAGCATATCCTCGTCTTGATTTATATTTTATTTTAATCTATTTATTTAGATTTAGAGGAAGAAGAAGAAGCCATGTCCATCAAGAATTTGTGCAGCATAAGGTTAGAGAAGAATGGTGCAAAGAGAAGGAGACTAGGGGGCTGTTTATATAGGATTGCAAGTTAATTTGAGCCATCGATGAAGCCAAGGTTAATCAAAGCCATCCGTTCTAAAGAGAAGCCAATTATGTTCACAATTACTTTCTTAATGTACATTATTAACATTTATTATTAAATTTGTATGCACATTAGATACATCCCCCTTTACACATTTATTATTAAATTTGTATGCACATTAGATACATCTCCCCTTTATAGATTTATTATTAAATTTGTATGCACATTAGATACATCTCCCCTTTACACATTTATTATTAAATTTGTATGCACATTAGATACATCTCCCCTTTACACATTTGTTATATTAAGCATTGGTTATTCTTAAATGAGTAACTTTAGTGTTAACAGAAATACGGGGTGTTACAACGAGACAAATTCCGACACACCGAAGTGGGAGAAGACGACTAAGGCAGAAGGAAGGAAGGAGCGGAGGCAATTCACGCGGCTACTGGCAAAACAAAACCGGCGGCTTTAATTTCAGTAGTGACCCGGATTTTGAATTTAGGGTTTTGTTGCACCGAGTTCAAGGAGGCGCATTGAGCGTCTCGTGGAGATTAGCGGCGGCTTCCACGCGCAGGCGAGGGGAGGCCGATTTGGAGAAGGCCATGATTTGAGGAACGGGGTTTCTGGAATTAGGGAAGATGGCAGTCGGTGGCTATGAATTCCAAAAGGGGAAAAGCAGCAAAAGTGAAAATTAAACGAAGAAAAAGAATTCCCCCCAAAGAGGGATGGGTTCCTTGTCTTATAATACGAACTGAGGGGACAATAGCAGACCAAAAACTACCACGTGTAATTCTATTTTAGATGGGGAAGCACACGTGTTGTTCCAACAGCAAAATGAAGACATGTATAAAAAAAATTCAGCTTGGTATTTACGAGTGTTTTATATGTTCAGCCAAATCCACCGAGTGTTAAAGCTAAATCTTCTGAGTATAATTTCAGATGTGGTTTGAATATTCTCGAAATGAGATATACGACCAACGTTCGAATTTCAAATATTGTTCTGAGCAACCGTTACTAGCAAACGGAACACAACCAAAGCGAACAACGCTATTTACTTGTTTTGAGCGCGTTTTAACCTCAATGATCCATTAAACAAATATCAGCGTTCTAATTCCAGATACTTGCCACACGATTAAATAAAATCTTGAAATATATTTAACGGCGCTTAATTAACATTCAACTTATGTTTCGAACTCTTTTTTTTTTAATTGCAAACATCAAAACCTCTGAGTCGATAATATCACCTTCCAAAAATCTGGGTTGTTACAAATAATATCATTAATGATATTTGAATAATATCATTAATGATATTTATACATGCAGCTACAATTATGGAATAATATCATTAATGATATTTATACATGCAGCTACAATTATGGAATAATATCTTATTGATATTTGAATAATATCATTAATGATATTTATACTATTCCCTCATATTATGGCATACCATTAATGATATTTATTCCTCAAATTATGTCAATCCTTATCACAAACACATTCCTCCACTCCCCGATATTGCTACAACGACAAGAATAACTTTTTGTTGATAAGAATGATAGAACTCACGGTAAGCGAAGTAGTGAAATGTCACGTATAACCTTGGTTGGTTTGATTTAACTCGACGTTCTTTATTTAAGGTGTTCTTTGGCTAGACAGCTTTTTGACATTGATTCGAAGTATCATAAGTTGTAGACCATAAACATGGCCATAGACTTCAACAATCTCTGAAGGAAGGCGATCACCTAGATTAACTTGCTTCTGCCTCTGTAAGTCAACCATTCAAAACGGTTGCTTTTATGAAAATTTTGCAAAAAATACTACACTCAAAAAAGAAAATGGACTTTTTTTGCGAATATCTCCGTGTTTAAATTGGATTGTCACATCGAATCAAAGTGAGTTGATTTAGGTGATCCGCTCTCGTTTTCAGAGTATTCGTAAATTTCCAAGGCATATCCATTATAAAATGCTTGCTTAATCAATATGGATAATTTGCCATTTGGATACAAAATAAAACACATTTAATGGCCCAAAAGATATGAACTATTCTTTATTTTCTTTACATGAAAGGTGAAGTTCATGAGGCAATCAAAGATGAGGATCAACTGTGCCACCAACCTGTTGAATTCTTATGCCTGAATTGACTTTTTTATATACACAGACAAACACATATACATACGCGAGTATGTGTCCGTGCGACACCTAACTTGTAATCTTTCTTTTATCCATATTTTTCTTCATTCATTCATTCGCAATCTATGTCAACGTACAACCGTTTTATTTCTTGGAAGTTTATTTATTGAAATGAATTTGTATGGAAGCCAATAAAATAATAAAATCAATATTTGTTTCCTCTTTTCTATTTATCTCTATTCTTCAAGAAAGAATGCCTTAAACATAACCCATTAAACTAATGTAGCCAGATCAAATGACAATAATTTATCACACTTTACGCTTTCAAGTTGGCGATCTCTCACGACCAGGGTGGATCCTAGCGCCTAGCCTGTGAGACCACCACCTCGGGCAATCCCCTTGGTCAGGGCAACCATCTTCTGGTATAAGCAGTTTAACAGGAGGCTGAATTAAAATAAATAAGATTTTACATAAATTTATAACAGAAATTGTTTTAGTGTGGTTGGTTATGCATTAGAGTATCAAATCAAAGATCTTATGTTCGATTCTACTAATGCTCATTTTCCCGATTTTAACTAATTCTATTTTCGAGGCTTTAAAAAAAAATGTCTGGCCTAAAGCAACCCATTCCCTAGGACAGGGCTTGCTCATGACAGAACAATTTTTGATTCTTGCTCTTTAGTGTTCAATTTCAATAAGACCTTGTAAAATGAACATTGAATTTATGATTTTAAAGTGAAATTTGATTTCAATCTTTGTGCAAATATTTATTTTAAATTCTATTTTTAAGCGACGACGATATTTATAAAGTGACGTCAAGTAGAGGCTTGGTTTTGAGTTAATAATAATGGACTTTCGTCTATGCTGAAAGTTTTAGGATCTAGAGACAAAATATTTCCATAATTTACCGTTGGTCGTAGAATTATACAAATCATCCAACAAAATGTAAATCACCATATAAAATATTTAGAAACTGTTTATTTGCAAGTTTTGTTCTGCAATTGTGCAGAGACTATAGCCTAATATTGTTGTTTGATATAACATTTGCTAGTCTTTTAATATAGTTCATTTGACCATCAAATCACAACCATATATTATAGTTATTTATTCATACGGTACACACACCATAAAATTGTGATGATAAGAAAGATCATTGGTTGTAATATGATGGACACATAGACTGATACGATAAGCTCTTTGCATGAGTTGTTGTTATATGCTTCACGTGTTAATTGTTTTTCTACAAATTATATATGATTAACAAATTCAAAATAAATAAATTTGTATAAATATTGTTGACATGGGGAATTGTCGTGGATTCAGCACACACCAACCCTTGATGTGTATGTGTGTTAGCAACACAGTAATCCAAATCAAAATAAAGTAACGAGGGAGAACACAGCTTTTTATAGTGGTTCAACACTAACGCCTACGTCCACTTCATAGTAATCATTCATCGTATATTTGTTGATTACAATGTTGTACAAGTTCGGACAATATTTGAGTACAAAACGTTGCGATAGAACTACAAAAAGTATGTTAGTCCTAAACTTTGACTAAATTGCACCTTTTCTTCTTCGTTGAGTAGGAAATGAGTTGACTTGGTCAACAATGTCCAAGAAATCCAAATATGTCTAAAACAGTCCAAAAATGGTGTTTTTATCCTTGTAGATGTCCAAAAGGTGATGGAAAATATTTGTGCAACGTTTTAATGGTCCATGGTATGTCCAATAGTCATGAAGAAGAAGATGACAACCATTAATGGTGCTTGAGAGCTCTAGATGTCCAAAAATCCAAGGCAAAATGGATCCAAATGAAGGCCAAGCTTAGGGGGTATTTATAGGAGGGAGTCGGTAGTGGAGTAGGTGGGAAATGTGGCCCACACACCAGAATTTCAGACCCTTGAATGAAGCACAACAGAAAATTCTTATCCCTCCATGAGGAATACGAAATTTGTATCCCTCTAGGGGATTCGAATGGGAGGTGAGGCTTGTCGAATCCTGGGATCGCCGTACTGAGTTGACTTGATGATTTTGAGTGATCGACGTGCGTTTACGGAAATGAGCATAACTTGTAAACCGCAAGTTCATTTCGGTCAAACGAAAGTTGTACCTGAAGCTAACTCATAGGGCTCCAAGTGTTACGATGCATATCACCGTAATTGATGTTTTCGGGCCCAAAAGATGTCATCTAAAGAGGTTTTGGGTCATTTTTATGTTTACGTTGCGACTTCGACCAAATCGCTTTGTGTTTGCTGACGATCTTATTGACGTGTGACAGCTTTGACCAAAAAGCGTGTCAACAAATATTTAGTTTTGTTTTTAGGTTGAAATTATTAGTAGCTAATTTAATTTTTTATTTTAAGTTGTAAAATCTATAGTTTTTGGTTACTTTGAATATAATGTATATTATTAATTAATAAACGAAAAAATTGTAGATAATGTTTATTTGTTTAAGTGCCGGCTGGTAGGCGAGTTTTCCTTTCTTTGCACATAGGGTTTGGTTTGCTCGGTACTTGTGACCATTTGACCGGGATGTTTGAGTACAGACCGATCGGTATTTCTATTATTGCACCGGTCGGCTTCATCTCGTTGGACCAGGCTACCCTGTATTTTCCTGCACAACCTATCCATTCCTCTAATCATATCGATCGGGTTTATTTACCAATATTTGGTGGATAACAGTATGAAATCCATATAAATAAAATTATATGTTAATTGACTATATCTGATTCCAATTCAGAAAGAACAAATATTTTAAATTAAAGAATATTTTGAAATGACGAGTAATAAATATTTTAAAATAACTAATATTTTAAATAATATTCAGTAATGGATCAAAATATGATTTTGATGTGATGTTTATTGGTTAGAACCTATTTTTAATCATTGATGGACATTTTGAATTTGTAAGCAATTTGAATTGCCAGACCATGTCTTCAAGCACAAAGGTCTCATTTTAAAATTGCAAAGAAATTTAACTATCAGATCTTATTTCTTAGGGATATCAAGATTTGTCAATATTTATATATAAACATTTGTGGTAATTCACGTTTACAATGAAGGGATACAGAAACAAAACCAATAACTTTGCATCACTTCAATAATTCAAACATTACATAAATGTTCCAAACAACTGTCTTGCATCACCTAATCGAATTACACAATACAATCCATCCTCACCTTTTACAATCAGAAACCAGCATCAAGTTTGATTTACAGCCTAATATAACACAAAATTCATACAATTCGCACCAAATTAAAACGGAGATACAGGTTTACTTTCTTGAAGAGATATCACAGTTTCAAATGCACCAACCAAAGCTTGAACTTTGCTCTTTTTTGTTTCCACTAGTTTGCTCGCTGTTTCTTCGATCACATCATTGAAAAGTGATTTATCTTCTCTTTTCGTAATCGTCTTTTGATGCTTCAAAACAACTGAATGTATTTCAAAATCTTTTGAACCGAAACTTCCTCTCTTTCTCCTTATACTTCTCCTCTTCAATAGAACATTATTACCAGTTGCATCCTCCTTATTAGCCAACTTTCCAATGTTGAACCAAAGCCTTTTCGCCCCATTTATACTATTAGACCGAAGATTAATTACAGTACCCCTTCTAAATTTTAACCTGAACGGTGCAGGATCGGTATCCTCTGAGTGGTTACTCTTAATTCTTGGTGCTCTTTTCTTTGAATTCACAACTCCATTAGCTGCAGATGAAGATTCTTCCACCTTAGTATTTGGAGCCAAATTGACATCTGCTGAATTTGATTTTACATCTGCAGGTTTCATGAGCTTGTTTTCACGCTTAACAGAAGAGCTGCGCATAACACTCATAAACTTTCTTGATATCATGTTTGCGATACTTTCATTTTCTGATGATTTTTTCTTACTACTCTTGAGCTTAAAAAGTTGTGAACTTGATGATTCACTTTCATTAGAAGGTAGGTTTCCTGGAATGTTCTTGAGCTTCGTCAGCTCTAAGGTTGATACACCATCAAGAGGCGGTGAGTTTTTCTTGATGCTCTTGACTTTTCTCAACTGCGGGACTTGAAATTTCTCAGAAGGCACCGAGTTCTTCTTAATGCTTTCGACTTTTTTCAGCTGCATGCTCGGAATCTTCTCTTCAAGACATGCATTTTTCTTAGTGCTCTGGACTTCTTTCAAAGTGAACCTCGAAGTGTGTTTGTTAGTTGTAACCATCTTCTTAATGCTTCTTACTTTTCTTAGTTGCTTGTTCACAACACTTCCATGCGATGATGAAGTTCGCTTAATGCTCTTGACTTTTCTTAGCATTCTGATTGAAGTAGTATTTTCTCCATTTTTCATCGACTTTATTGCATTTTTCTGGTCCTTCTTCGAAGACATGAGGCTTTTGTTTGCTATTTCATTTTGGTCTTCTTGGCTATTTTCTTGGCTTGATTCGTTTCCAATAGCTTCTGCATCAACAGTATTCCTTATCTCGATCCCATGTTTTTTTCGAAGACTTAAACTATGAGAAGCCTTGTTTCTGGATAAACACCTTATAAGTGGAGCCTTAGTTCTCAAATTGAACGACGTCTTCCCTTCACCTTTGATGTTTTTAATAGATCCGGTGATGTTTTGCTTATGCTTTTGAGGTTCTGCTCTAGAAGGTGTCTTTTTTACTAGCATCCCATTTGGGACAGCAGGTGGAACAATTTTCTGGATTTTGGTTTTTGAATTGTTACCATTTGATTCAAAGCTTTCCTTCACTTGGAAATTTTCATGTTTACGAGACGCGTGCAGCTTGGAAACTTCTATGTGATTAGGAGACTTGGTATTTTCAAGATTTTTTGCTTGATTTTTTTTCTGCTGCATGAGTTAACTTCTTCCTTTCCTTTAGGAATTTTCTAAAATTCAGACTACTCACCTCTGATCCGACTTCGTCTTTCTTTCCATGCTTGCAGTAATCATGACATGATGGCATGGGTGGGCTGAGATAGCGAGGCTGAATTTTCTGATTGCTTCTTAGAGGAGATGAAGAATTGCTAAGTGAGTGATCATTCTCCATTGGAATTACTTATATTAAATGTATGAAATCCTGAAAAAGAAAACTTGCATTAACCCTAAACACTCAAAGTGATTTAGGCTTAAACAGAGTACAGATCACTGGTACAAATAAAATAAAAGGTAAGCATGAAACAAAATATACAGATTAAAAAAAAATGATAATATAATAACAATATCATGTTCATGGTTTCAAGCTTGAAACCCATTTATCTAATTGGGAGAATAAGATGCAGGATTTTAATAGTTTTTTTGGACTTAAAGAGTCAATACTAACAGCAATTTAACCAGCAGAAACTCATAATTAAAGCCTTTTAAAAATAAATAAATTCGTTACTAATCAATTTCGCTGAAATAAAATAGTTTAATTAGAATCATCCAACACAAAATAGGCATAAACTACAGAATCAATTCAGATTTGCATGTTGACACAAGATCAAAATGATGATGCTGGTGAACAATTTCAATCTCCAAGCTATATGGATAACAAGTAAATTCATACAAAAATCATTTTTATTTTGGAAGTTTACCTCTTTGCAGCTCAACAAAACTTCAGAAAAGAAGCACCTTTTCAAACAGAAAACCCAGTCACAAAGCTCACGAGAACAATAGATCAGAAAATAACTCAAAATGGAAGGAGAATAGACTGAATTTATCAATGAACTGAATTGATTTAGAACTTAATGGCAGATCACAATCCAGAACAAAATGTTGGTGGCAAGGAAATAAAGGAAAGTGGTTCCCACAACGCATTAGAGAAGCTGTCTAATTTGGCTGGCAAACTGGGCTAGACTGTCAACTATCAACTACTTCTTCTAATGTTCATATAAGTAAAGTAAAATAATTATTTAAACTAAAAGTTTGACTGAATTATTAGAAGATTTTATCAACGTTGACTCTTGTAAAACAAGTTTAAACTATGGCTGCAGTGGTCTAATTTTCAACAAACAAGCACTTCAACTCAAAGCTCTGTTTGCAGCCATCTCTTGCTCCTAAAAACGCCTGGCGCGCCTAGTGCAGGCTTCGGGCATCAAAGCTTGGTTAATGATGTGGTTATTTTGGGTTTGTATCAATAAACAACGGGAGACTACTTAGAGCATCTCAACAAGGATACGGATCATAATAACATTCAAGGAGATATCTCCCAACAGTGGCACGTCGATTTAATCGGCGCACCTTGAATAACGCAGCACACGCCGAATTATTTGGCTCGCGAGCGTCGCGAGCCGAATAATTTGGCGCGCGCTCCTACCGCGCCTATAAGTAGGTGCGTAGGGTTGAGACTCCCTACATTTTCCCATTTTTTCCTCCTTTTAATTTTTTTATTGTGCTTGACGCCAGGATGCTGCCACACGTGACGAAGATGGGGAGACGTACAGTTCGAGCTCATGTAGACGACATGGTTGCTCCGGCGCATCCTCCTCCACCAGCGGGGACAACGATTGAGGACTTACGGATCCTTCATGAGTTGCCAGAGGGATAAAATCACCGTTCTTTACCGCGCTCGACACCATTCTGGTATATATTTTAATTATAACATTTTTATTTACTGAATTGTTAAATAGTTTACTAAATTACGTTGGTAGCATGACCAGATGGTGTTATAGTTATAGTTTAGTGCATGTACATTATAATTTTTAATTGTATGAACTGTTGATTTTATAGTTATTGAACTATTATAGGTTTTAACAGGACATGTACATCTACGTTCGCAGTAGTTGGGCGAAGTTTAGTACACATGCCCTTGACATATTACCATTACATATTCGAGAGAGGCTACTGGCCAGTTCATTCGGACTATTTTTACGGATTATACCTCCCCAGTCCTTCGATCGACCTTCGGTAGATACCTTAGTAGAGAGATAGTGGCCTATGACACACACTTTCCACTTCTCCGATTTTGAGTTAGGTATCACCATAACAGATTTTTACATGCTCACGGGGATTGAGATTGGCCTCCCTGACAGAGTCTCATGTCCATTCGATACCTCGTATGAGTCACCCGAGTCTTACCTTTAGTATTTGCCAGATTTGTCCGCGGCTCATATCTCCATTGGTGCAGTTTCCATCTCTTATTAACTTAATTACATTACAACGCATCTCGATGTTGTGGATGTCCAGGACGTAGTATATCGGACCACCATTTTATATTTCCTTGATTCGACATTCTTTTCGAAACAACGGAGTATGATTAGATTGGGCTATCTAGCAGCACTAGCCGATTTAGATCAGCTGCATATGATTGATTGGGGCACTGCTATTTTGGGTTATCTATATTCCGCTCTTGACTCCTACGCTTTGGGATCTGTTCAGCAGATGTGAAGGCTACGAGAAGCAGAATCGGTGGTGGTTGTTTCGAAAACCGAAAAAATGCTGGTCGTCGATTTTTTGGTTGTGAAGCTTACGAGGACCACAAGGTTTTTCCTGATGAAATTGATTGTTGTTACTTTAAGTAGTGGATTGATCCTCTGGTGTACAAACGTGGAGTTCAGTATGCACTGGAAGCGCAAGCCGAAATAAGACGCTTGAACAAGAATGTTGCTGAGCCAACTCGAGCTGGATTTTTCCCCCGTCCGTGGTATGTGTACGTGGAAACTATCTTATTGTTTTTAATTGTACTTTGAATTTGATGTTTATGTGTTCAGTTGTTGTAGTTCGTATGATTGTAGTTTGGCATTTCTTATAGTTGTAATTGTTGTTGTTGCAAGCTTCTCAGTTATGTTATGAAAACATTGTTGATAAAAACCATTAACCTTGATACAAAATAAGTAAATAAATATCTCACTACTTAAAACTAGGATACATAAGGATATGCAGTTTAGTAATAAAAATATTAAGCATGGTTCAATGCTCAAAACGTCCGTGATAGAGATTCTCCACTATGCACTAGTCACTGTCCACTGTAGCCATCATAGAAAGGCTACACTATCGTTTTGGCTTGGCATTCAACACGAGAATCTACACTGTCCACTGTAGTCATGATAGAGAATCTACGCTATCGTTTTGGCTTAGCATTAAACATGAGCTATTTATTATTGTTTTGGCTTGGCATTGAACACGAGCTATTACGTGGACGACCCTACTTTTTAAATTCCTTGCCTACATTTCGTGGATGATCCTATACACTTAAATTCATAAGCAGCTAATATGTGGACGACCCTGCACACTACAAATTGGACCAAGACATTTGTCGATAAAGAAGCTCTATGTTCAATAAATGAGCGCTCTGTCCAATAAAGGAGCTCTCTATCCAATAAAATAGCACTTTGTCCAATAAAGGAGCACTAAGTCCAATAAAAGAGCTCTCTATCCAACAAAAGGAGTGCTATGTCCAATAAAGAATCGTTCTGTCCAATAAAGGAGTGCTCTGTCCAATAAAGGAGCGCTATCTCCAATAAAGGAGCGCTCTGTCCTATAAAGGAGCACTTTGTTTAATAAATGAGCACACTCCACCCAATAAAGCTACCCACTAACCAATACCTCATACCTTATATACAACAGCATAGTCGCAACCATATCTCATATCCAAACATATTCACAAACAAAAATGGATTCCTATTTTATGAAATGCATCATGGCTTTTAATAGCGATTCGGAGGAAGAAGAAATCCTTCAAGAGGAAGCGGAAGAAATACAAGAAATACGGGACTTATACCATGAAGCATAGGATTCATCATCCACAACTTGAGAGGGATCGGTTCCTGGACGGAGGTTTATACACCGAAATCATGCTAAATACCATAAGACTCAGATACAAGATTACTTCAATGACAACTGCACTTACGGGCCTGATATGTTTCGTAGAAGATACAGGATGCGGAGAAATCTATTTCTTCGGATATTGGCGAGTATTCAAGGTAACAATGATTACTTTAAGTACAAAAAATGTACCAAAGACGTAAGGGTTGTCCGGTGAACAGAAAATGACGGACGCTATGAGAATGTTAGCTTATGGCACTCCTGCTGATGCTTTGGACGATGCATACCAAACAGAAGGGAGCACGACACTTGAAACACTCGAAAGTTTCTGTCAAGCTGTGGTACAGATCTACGGAGAAAAATACTTAATGTCTCCGAATGAAGTAGATGTAGTGCGAATCTCTAGAGATGCACGGAAGCAGGGGATGGTCGGGAATGTTACGAAGTCTAGACTGTATGCACTGGTAATGGAAGAACTGACCTACGGGATTACAAGGTGCGTACAACGACAAGGAAAGGTGACCAACCATCATTTTGGAAGCTGTAGCATCGTACAATTTGTGGACATGGCACGCTTTCTTCGGAATCCCCGGTTCAAATAACGACTTAAATGTTATAGAAAGATCTCATCTGTTCAATGATCTTACTCAAGGCCAGGTACCTCCTTTAACATTTACCCTAGGGTTTAATACTTACAACCATGGTTATTACCTAGGTGATGGCATTTACCCGAAATGGAGCACCATTGTTAAAATATGTCCAAAACCATTGACTCCTAAACAAGTCAAATTCGCGACGACGCAGGAGGGACAAAGGAAAGATGTAGAACGAGCATTCAGTGTTTTACAATCTAGATTTGCAATGATAAGTAATCCATGTCGGCTGTGGTAAAGGAAAAAGATGTCTACAATCATGTTTGTTTGCATCGTTCTACACAACATGATTATAGAAGATGAAAGAGATATGAATGAAGGGCAACATCACTACAAATATGAAGATGCTTTGCAACCACCCCAAGTATTCTGATAAAATACCCCACTAACTGAAGAGGACTTCAACATTCATTTGAACCGTCAGGTTATGTTTATAGATGCATAACCATAACCGGCTGCAGAAAGATCTTATAGATCATTTATGGAACCACTATGGTGATACCTAGTTATGAAGTTGTTCGAACTCGTGTTTTATTTTATGATTGTATAAATTTATGCAGTACTGATGTTGTAGTATTTTATTTCAGCAATCGCTTTCTATTGTATTTGTACGTGTTATTAATCAGCTATTATTATGATCCGAAGCTAAATTAGTTTTTTTCTGTCTTTCGAAACATAACTGTTTTCTACGAAAATATTAACGATTTTATTTCATCATAGTAATATGTAAAATATAATAGGTAAAATAAAATTTTAAAATGTTAGGGGATCACGAGCCGAATTTATTGGCTCGTGATAGCGCGCGCCGAATAATTCGGCTCGCAACATCGCGAGCTGTTAAATTCGGCGTGCGGGACCAATTCAAAATTCTGAATTGATCTCGTAACATTTCACTTAATATTATAGTCCCCAACATCTGTTGGAGACCATTTTTACCCCAATCTTTGATTAAGGGGATGAATTATTCCTTTGTTGGAGTTGCTCTTAATGTACCTCAGTTTTGTTTGTTCACACATTTACGGTGGCACATAGTGATCATTATATCCAGTTTTGACAGGGTTATTTCTAGAGCTTCGTTTTCCTTTCTAACACAAATTTAGAATTACAAAAATAAAAAAAGGTTAATTCACTTACTCAGGCTTGTTTTTTTAAACAATAACACAAATAGCCATGTTCCAAAAAAAAAAAAAAACAGGTTTAGACCTGTTTGGGTTTTGAAGGCAAGTTTTCAAAACTCGCCTTCATTAAACCCCAGCCCTAATAGGTTTACACACAACACGACATTCAAACTAGCATACACACAACACCACATTCAAACTAGCCTACACACAACACGGTGATGTAGTGCTATGTTGACTACTCCCTTTTACATTAAAATCGATGCTCAGTTTATATTATTAATAAATTCTATATAAACTATTAATAGATTGTTATGCTTTATAAACTATTAAAAATTCTATATAAACTATTAATAGATTGTTATGCTATGTTGACTACTCCCTTTTACATTAAAATCGATGCTCAGTTTATAAACGATGAGACGACCCGAATTCCCGTTCTGACGGAAACAAGGTTATCTTTGGAATATAACACGGAAACAGATAATAGCAGAACAGAATTAAATAAATACACCAGATAATGAACAATAGAATATACTGGATAAAAGTAATCATCAGAGTTACACAGTATACAGGATCTTACTTAGTACAAATACAGTTCAGCTATACATAAATGTCTACAGCGGAAATAAACAAAATATGTACAATAGGAGCTGAACAGCATAAAAAGAAATAAATGATAGAATCCATCTTCAGCTCCAGCTATCCAGAAAGAACCAGCTAAATCTGAATACAAGGCTGCCCGTGTGGAAAAGGGGGCACCCGAGTTTGAGAGTGAAACAAACTACGAGTCAGTCATGGGACTGGTATGAGAAATCTACTCAACACATATATATAATTTGGCTAATCACAGGACCACGCCACTTTCGTGGAACGGGTTTACTCCATTGGATTGCCAGTGCTTTAGAACAAATCTTTCTTTTAAACATCGCTATGCTTTTTATAAAAATGAAACCGTTATAAGACTCAGTTCCCATCACACAATGCAACGCAAACCGGAGGATAGAGTTTTACCTTATAACGGTCAAAATATGCTTGATACGATCAAAACAAAGGCATTTGATATTATTGTTAGTGTCTATATGTTTTGAAAACAATTTCAAATCATAACTATCAATCATAGACGACATGAGCGTCCCATGCCACTATGTCGCCATATATAGGTATACAATCAAAACCGCACGATCACGTACTTGGAAATTGGATTTCCGTCATGAACCAAGGCAAAAGATAGTCCTTACCGAATTCGAGACGCTCTAGCCCGCCCCTCAGGACCCAGACTCAGGTGGGCCCTTGGATCGTCAGGGCCGGTCCACCGATGTGGATTAAAATTCCTGAATAATACGTTTCCCCGCCCTTTGGGGCGTAAACGAGCCAACGAATGACTCCATCGGACCCGGATCGTCCGATCAAACCGAGGCGCCTCGCAACAGCAACAACCACATAGGTGAAAAGTATATAAATGTCAGGGCTGGTAGGTCACTGACACCACCCTAGCTAGAAAGAAACGCATGCCCTCCCTGAGGTCCTTCTCCCGTTTTAGGTTCATACCGGGGTGTGAGGCTCGCGAATTCACGTTATACACAAAGCTACGCCACACAGGCGGTGCTTTGATCATCACCACAAGACTTTGCTTTTCAACAGAAGCCCTGATCACTGCATCTTAGCATGCCACACAGGCAATTCACGCCATGCGATTGATGTCCATCGATATACAACCTCTGAGCTCGTACGTCTCAGAGAAGGGCGTTAAGCAAAAGAATAAATTCTCCGCCGCCAAACAGATGTATATTTAACAGAGATCAATCAACACAGAATAAAATCCAATGTCGGACACACAGTCCATTTACAAGTCCGTTCTGGGTCTGAACGAAACCGGAGGCACTAAATACCTCGCAAACCCATCGATCACCACGTACGTCTGGACGATCACCACTCATTATCCATATTTCGGGATGCCTCCCAATCAGGACCTCGGTTACCATCCAAACGAGGTGAAGATCTCCGGTCTTCGACCATCGTCTTCATCTTCGACTTTCAATCGTCGATCAATTATTTGAAATGAGAATTAACTCGGTTTTTTCAAATAATTCACGTATATTTAGAATTTCAAATCAATTTATTTCAATGGTTAAATTATTCGACAACACCAATTTTGTTCTTTAATGTAATTTTCACACCAAATACATTCAACCATCAAAAGCCACACAAATCAAGCAAATTTCAGTTTATTTCCATTCCATATCGCCTATGATATTTTATAACTATTTATCGCTATTTTTATTTATTTTAAAATAGCTAATATATTCAAAACGACGCTTCGGGCCATAACGCGGCCGTGGCGCTGTTTTTCTTCAGACTTGATTTACACATATCTGAAAATCTAACCGTTGGATCTTCACAAAATTTACATCATTAGAAAGGTCTTTTCAAAACGAATCCAACGGTTCCAGTTTCGGGAAAATCCGACGGTCGGATCTCCCGGCACAATCGTTTGAAGTTTCGATTTCAAAATACGAACTGCAGCGTCGTTATTCGATTAAATATAATTATATTTATATATATAAATAAATATAATCGTTTCTGGCGCTGTTTTTCTTCAGATTTGAATTAAACATTCCAGACAATCCAACCGTTGGATTTTTACAAGGTTGGTGCCGTTGGGAAGATCTTTCCAAGGCGGACCCGACGGTTGAGGTTTCGGGAAAATCCAATGGTCGGATTTCCCGCACTAGTCGTTTGAAATCACGGTTTCAAAATACGAACTGCACGGCCTCGTTTCGTTTTAATTTTATTTATATTTATATATTTATATAAATATAGTTCATTCAATGATTTCAATATCGTTTTCACTTCAAAATTTTTCTAACACCTTAAAATTTTGGAAAATTTCACCATAACCTCCCCTGCACCGGGAGCATCGGGAAATCGCAAATAGCGTTCCCGGTCCTTCTAATCTCAAAAAGAAAAAGAAAAAGCCAAGCGGCTAGCCAACAGGCTCATAAAATCATCACCCAAACAAAGCAGTAAATGTGTACCTATTTGTCGGGCACAAAATTTTATTCCTCTTCTCTAGCCCCTTTGCTATAACCTGTTCAATAAATATGTATGTACATATATATACAGTTCTTATCATTTATCATTTTCTATTCGACTTCATATTTGATTTCAATTTGGTTTAAAAACACCATTCATTCTAATGTTACATAAATAGGTGCAAATCATTTCATTAGCTAATTAATGAATATTTCAACTCATATATGTTTATTTCGAACAAGTGGCTATTTTTAACACTTCACATTTCAACGATTTATGCATACAATAAAAATGTGATTTTTATTGTAAAACAATTCATTTCAAAACACTATTCTTCTATATAGTTCCTATAGGTGATAAAAATAAGATTTTTATCCTAAAACAATTTCTTTTGAAACGAGATTATTTTACACAGTTCATATAGTCGATAAAAGGTGATTTTTATTATCAAACAATTTATTTCAAAATATGAATACCATTCAACACATGAATTTCTAATCGACGAATGAATATCAATTCAACACATGAATGTTTTCTATAGTTTAAGCATATGAAAATAATTCAAACACACGAATATTATTCAAAATTTCGGCAGCATAACGGCAGGGTAGTTAAAACCGGCACCGTCCCTAGTACGGCTCCTCGCTCTACCTTAAAACCTCGCGGTTTTTGACAATGGGGTTCATGCATCTAGTTCGCACGCAGGCGGCATGTATATATTTATTTCATTTCCACAAACTAATCCTAAGTGGTTTCAACCAAATATTTCACAACCACAAACGGGTATTTTTCAACCACAATCAACCAATATCAATCACAAACAATCCCAAACAATCATTCGCTATCAATCAATTTTCACAACAATTTCAACCAATAAATATCGTCCATGGTTTGTGGACGAGGGGCGTATATATATATATATATTATATATAGCAATTCACTTTTATTTCATCACATATATATATATTTTTAAATCAGAAATCTCACCAATAGCTATCCAACTTCACTTAGAGAAATCTTCGCCTTTCTCGCCTTTTGTCGCTTTCGCCCGTATTCTCTACATATGTAAAAATCGAATTTTTACGATGCTATTCAATATATAAAAATCGAATTTTTACTACGCTATTCAATATATAAAAATATGATTTTTACTTCGACTTTCAATATATAAAAATCTGATTTTTACTTCGACTTTCAATATATAAAAATCTGATTTTTACTTCGACTTTCAATATATAAAAATCTGATTTTTCTTTTTAAAGTTCAAATCCTTTCCTTTTTAAAGTTCAAATCTTTTTCCATTCTAAAGCTCAAACCTTTTTCTCTTTGAAGTTAAGACCTTTTTCTTTTTAAAGTTAAAACCTTTTTCTAAAAATCAGTTTTTTTAACTTCTTTTTAAAAAGAATCCGTTTTTACTTTTATATAAATAAAATCAGTTTTTACTTTTATAAAAAAATCAGTTTTAATCATCTTTTTTAAAATCAGTTTTAATCATCTTTTTTAAAATCAGTTTTAATCATCTTTTTTAAAATCAGTTTTTATCCTATTTAAAATCAGTTTTTATCCTATTTAAAATTCAGTTTTAATCATCTTTTTAAAATCAGTTTTTATCCTATTTAAAATTCGATTTTAATCATCTTTTAAAATCAGTTTTTATCCTATTTAAAATTCAGTTTTAATCATCTTTTAAAATCTAAAAAAAATCAGTTTTAAAATCTAAAAAAATCAGTTTTTAAATGTTTACAAAAATCATTTTTATCCTAAAAAGAAAATCAGTTTTAAACTAATTAAAAAAAATCAGCTTTAAAACTTAAAATAAAAACTTACTGCAATCTGCGAAAGGGGGCGTCGTCTTCGTCGGAATGTGGGCTGAGGCGGCGGAGTGGTGGTGCGGTCGGCGGTGGAAGGCTAGGGCACGACGGTGACTCGGGGAGGTGCGGCAGGGGTTTGAACTCGAAGAAGGGGGGTCTTTGGGTAGCTGCGGTTCGAATGGAGGAGGGGGTGCTGGTGAACGAGGGGTGCGGTGGCGCGACGTCTTCGTCGGCGGCGTTCGCTCGAGGGGGGGGGCTGGCGATAGCGTCGCGATGGCTTTAGGGTTTTTCTCTTTTTTTTTATTTCTGTATAAATGAAATGGGGGGGGGGGCAGAAAGGAGATAAAGGAGGGAAATTAAAAATTATTTTTATTATTTTATTATTTAATTATTTAATTTTGCAAAAAGGTTGACTTTTACATACGACCTCGAAACGAGGCCCACCGCCTGTCGTCCATAGCGTTTTACCCCCATTCCGAACACAATGGGATATGTATCGTAAGCTGATTTGATCGTTACAATCAGTTTCCGTTGAATTTACATTTAAATCACTATATTGAATTTTAAACGCACATTTCAAATTACCGGGGTCACATACTAACTAGAAAAATTCCAGAAGAATATTTTCTAGCTTCGTATTGACGATACGGTCCTAACAAAACTAGTTTCGTCGAATTCTGAGACCGTTTGAAAAATGGCCAATTTCCAGTCGATTAAAATCAACAAAAACTGGTCAAACGCGTTTTCCTTTGCCACGCTCACATATTGATTCGAAAAATTATGAAATTTGGAATCTAGCAATAACTTTACATCACGGACCCAACAAAAGTGGTTTCATCGAAATCCGAGTTCGTTTGCAAAATGTCCATTTTTAAGGGCCTGAATTCCATAGCGACTATTCAGAATTTTCAACTGGACATAACTTTTGATTCCCGCTATCAAATTTCGATTGGTCGGATTCGTTGGAAAGATATTATCAATTATATTCCATTATTTTTGGTTTCACTAAAATCCGGATTGTTTTGCACCCGGTATATTCAATTGAAGTTTGAAATCGAATTATCGAACTACCGCGCTATTTTCAATTCTATATATAATTATAATTAATTATATTCGTTTTCAAATGTCGATTCAAACTCAGTTTTCATCACCATTATTTAAAATATTTATTTTAAATATTTAAAATCCATTATTTTAGCCAATTTAAAAATTTTAAATTGGTTCAGATTTTCTGGGTCGTTACAATCTCCCCCACTTAAAACTTTTCGTCCCCGAAAAGGAACAAAGTCGAAAGTGGTTTGATAAATCTACGATCACACAACACTACAACCAATCCAATTGTTTTTAACCTTTCAAAGCCATACAAATTAATTCCTATTTTTCTTCTAAAATCATTCAAACAATTATAATAGAATAGAGAATTAAATGGTGAGGTAAAGTATGGTAAATATACCTTGCACCGGAGTCAATCAGAGATATCCACTCGGCATCTAGGATAAGCTTTCTGAATGCTCTCCTCAGTTTCCCAAGTACAATCTCGCGGATCTCCACTCCATTGCACTTTGACTAAGCGAACCTTCTTGTTCCTCAGCTCTTTGGTTTCTTTACCGATAATCTTTAGCGGCTCTCGCCTCACAGCTAATTCTGGAGTAATTTCAATATCCTGCTGAGCTGCTTCTTCCACGATCAAATCTGGATCATGAACGTGCTTTCGAAGTTGAGATATATGAAATACATCATGCACTCCAGGCAACCAGTCTGGCAATTTAACTTTATATGCGAGAGTCCCAATCCGTTCCAGAATAGGAAACGGACCAATGAATTTGGGTGCCAACTTTCCAGTTTTACCGAACCGGATAACTCCTCTCATCGGCGATACTTTCAAATATACATAGTCGCCAACTTCAAAGGATATATCTCTTCTTCTTCTATCGGCATAGCTCTTTTGTCGGCTTTGAGCGGCGAGTAATCGCTTCTTAATAAAATCGACTTTGTCGGCAGCTTCTCGAATCATATCGGGACCCAACACAAGTCTATTTCCAGGCTCGACCCAACAAGCAGGAGATCGACACGGTCTACCATACAATGCTTCGAATGGCGACATTGTCAGACTCGCCTGGTAGCTGTTGTTATAAGAGAATTCAGCCAAATGCAGATGGTCTTCCCATGATCCACCGAAATCTATAACACAAGCCCGCAATAGATCTTCTAAAATGCGATTCACCCTCTCAGTCTGACCGTCTGTCTGAGGATGATAAGCGGTGCTCAAGTTTAACTTCGTTCCTAGCTCATCTTGAAATGCTTCCCAGAATTTGCTAGTGAATATTGTATATCTATCACTGACTATACTGAGCGGCACTCCATGTAGTCTAACTATTTCCCTGACGTAAATCTGCGCCAGACTCTGAGCAGTTCTATTTGATTTGACAGGTATGAAATGGGCGGTCTTCGTGAAACGATCTACGATCACCCAAATACTGTCATTTCCTTTTCTGGTTCTGGGCAAACCATCAATGAAATCCATAGAAATATGCTCCCACTTCCAACCAGGAACTTCCAGTGGTTGTAATAATCCAGCCAATTTCTGTTGGTCGCTTTTAACTAGCTGGCAAGTAGGGCATCGACTAACATATATTGAGATGTCTCTTTTTAACGACTTCCACCAGAATGTGCGTTTGATATCGTTATACATTTTATTCACACCTGGATGGATACTGAGCTTAGATTTGTGACATTCATCCAGTACGCCCCTTCTGAGTTCAGGAATATCTGGAACGCAAATTCGCCCTTCTAACCTCAGAATCCCTTCGCTGTCCAGCTGGAAATCCGAAGCATTGCCCTCACGAATTCGCTGACTTATTCCTTTGATAAATTGGTCGTCTTCTTGGAGAGCCGATATCTTATCAATCAACGAAGTAGCAATGATGAAACTGGCGATCATTTCATTCTTTCGGCTTAACGCATCAGCCACGACATTGGCTTTCCCTGGAGTATATATAATTTCAAAGTCATATGCTGCAAGAAACTCCAGCCAACGTTGCTGCCTCAAATTCAAGTCCTTTTGAGTGAACAGATACTTCAACGACTGGTGATCTGTAAACAGTTCAAATCTCTCGCCCAGAAGATAGTGTCTCCAGATTTTCAAAGAGAATATGATAGCCAATAACTCAAGATCATGAGTTACATAGTTTTTCTCGTGTGGCTTCAGTTGACGGCTAGCATAAGCAATTACTTGACCTCTTTGCATTAACACGGCGCCAAGGCCTTCTCTAGAAGCATCAGTCCAGACTTTCAAATCTTGGTTGCCATCGATGATGGTTAGCACTGGAGCAGTTGTTAATCTCAACTTTAGCTCCTCGAAAGCTTCCTCACTTTCTGGAGTCCATTTAAATTTAGAATGCTTCTTTGTAAGCTTCGTTAAGTGGCCAGATATCTTCGAAAAGTTTTTAACGAACTTCCGGTAATAGCTAGCCAATCCAAGAAAACTGCGGACTTCAGTGGGAGTACTGGGCTGTTTCCAATTCTGAATAGCTGTGATTTTGCTTGGATCCACAGCGATTCCATCTTTCGATACGACATGGCCCAGAAATTTCACTTCATCTTGCCAGAATATACATTTGGAAAATTTGGCTTTTAATACATTCCGTCTCAGAATTTCTAGAACCTGTTCCAGATGCTTTTCATGTTCGGCCTTTGATTTAGAGAAGATTAGAATATCATCAATAAAAACCAGAACAAATTTATTCAATACTCCTCTGAATACTCTGTTCATCAGATCGACGAAGTAAGCGGGAGCGTTACATAAGCCGAACGGCATTACTAACCACTCGTAGAATAAGTCGGGGCCTCTGAACGCTGTCATTGGAACACACTCTTCGGCAATTCGAAGTTGATGGAAGCCTGTAGCTAGGTCCATTCGTGAGAATACCTGTGCTCCATTCAATCGATCTAACAAGTCATCTATCCGCGGCAATGGATATTTGTTCTTTATTGTCTGTTTGTTCAGATCACGGTAATCCACACATAACCGCAGAGTACCGTCAGATTTTGGGACAAACACCACTGCTGCTCCCCAATCAGAGAAACTAGGCCTTATCAGACCTTTCCATACTAGCTGTCGTGTTTGATTGTCTAATTCCTCCTTCTCTTTCAAGGACATTCTTCGAATAGCGTGAACTACTGGCCTTGCATTGGGAATTAAAGCAATCTTGAAATCTATTTCTCTCTGCGGAGGTAAGCGAACCACTTCTTCGAACACATCCGCATAGTTCTTGACAACAGGAATATCTTTAATGAGGTCAGGAATATTCTCAGTGATTTCAGGGATATTTTCTACTTGGGCTGGAGAAACATTCAAAGCTGCCCAGAAGTCTTTTCTATTAGCATTCTGACCTTCACAGGGAATGGTTATATAATCACCTGATTTAATCTTCGCCTTTACGACTCTGTCGGCGCATTTAACTTCAGCTTCATATTTGGTCAACCAATCTAACCCTAAGATAAGATCAAACTCTTTAAAATTCATAACAGCTGCGATGGTAGGAAACCGATAACGAGAGAAAGAAACCGGCACTCCACAAACCCAACTTAGATCAATGGAACCCCCAACCGGATTCTGGACAGTCATTGGTTCTTTGAGCTTTTTCAAATTCAAATCCAGTTTCTTAGCTGCATCTTTGGCAATGAAGCTGCGTGACGCGCCAGTGTCAAACAGTACTTTGACTGGAATGTTTTTGACAGTTAGCGTGCCTTCTAAAACATCAGCCCTTTCTTGACTAGCTGAGGGCTCGGAAGTTTCTGCTACTTCATTTACTTGAACTATTTCAGTCTTCTGAGATAGCGGGCAGTTTTTTGCAATGTGCCCCGCCTGATGGCACTTATGGCATCCTCTGCCCTCAGGAACCTTCTTACTGGGTTCAAATCCACTCTTTCTTCGTTTGTTCCAAGATCTACAACTCACCGCCAAATGTCCTTTTCTATTGCAGCTTGAGCACGTGGCGGTCGTTATTCGTTCGTTCCCAGATTCAGCCCTTTTTCTCTTGGCACTGGGCTTCTTATTGATCTCTGACCTTGTACTGGCTTTAGGAATATCAGTTTCTGACTCGGTTTTGTCACTAGAATGAACTTCTTCTTCGTCGCGCAACATTCCTTTCTTGTCTAGATCTTCGTATTGATAAGCCATATAAATCATTTCTGAGAAAGGAAGCTTCACATGCCCCAATACTTTATTCCGGTATTTCCTTTGAAGCCCGTGAATAAATCTCAGATTTTTCCTCTTCGGGTCTTGAATTAGATGAGGAGCAAAGTGAGAAAGTTCATTGAATTTCTTATGATATTCGGGAATGGTCATGTCTCCTTGTATCAGATAAGAAAATTCATCGCATAACCTCTCAGTTGCTTCGGGAGGAGTAAATCTTTCCAGGAAAATCACTTTAAATCTGTCCCAGGTGATATTACCTTCTGGATTATCCTTAACAACAGAATCCCACCAGAACAAAGCTTCATCTTTGAGTGCCCAGGAGGCCAGTAATCTTTTTTGGTCATCCCTAAGCTTTAATGCTTCGAATATTTTCTCAGCCGAACGAATCCAAGCTTGGGTTCTCATAATAGATTCTTCGCCCGAGAACGGCTTTCCACCCAGATTTCTATATTTCATGAATAGAGCTTCTATATCCAGGTCAGTATTACTTCTTCTGTTTTTGGCACTCATTTTCTAGTTCTTCTGCAAATAGCAGATCAAGTGTCAGGTCAACAGAAAAGATATTTCAAAATATAGAGACAAATACTTGAATGTAAATGTGTCTATCGAGGTGTAATTTCATTCTGCTACTCATACTAGGATATTACTGATCCTATCTGTATAGAGTTACCCGTCCTAGAACACTACTGGTTCTATTTCTGACGAGTTCGTTCAAATGTTATATTCCAGAACTAAGCTTAACCAAAGCTCTGATACCACGATGAGACGACCCGAATTCCCGTTCTGACGGAAACAAGGTTATCTTTGGAATATAACACGGAAACAGATAATAGCAGAACAGAATTAAATAAATACACCAGATAATGAACAATAGAATATACTGGATAAAAGTAATCATCAGAGTTACACAGTATACAGGATCTTACTTAGTACAAATACAGTTCAGCTATACATAAATGTCTACAGCGGAAATAAACAAAATATGTACAATAGGAGCTGAACAGCATAAAAAGAAATAAATGATAGAATCCATCTTCAGCTCTAGCTATCCAGAAAGAACCAGCTAAATCGGAATACTAGGCTGCCCGTGTGGAAAAGGGGGCACCCGAGTTTGAGAGTGAAACAAACTACGAGTCAGTCATGGGACTGGTATGAGAAATCTACTCAACACATATATATAATTTGGCTAATCACAGGACCACGCCACTTTCGTGGAACGGGTTTACTCCATTGGATTGCCAGTGCTTTAGAACAAATCTTTCTTTTAAACATCGCTATGCTTTTTATAAAAATGAAACCGTTATAAGACTCAGTTCCCATCACACAATGCAACGCAAACCGGAGGATAGAGTTTTACCTTATAACGGTCAAAATATGCTTGATACGATCAAAACAAAGGCATTTGATATTATTGTTAGTGTCTATATGTTTTGAAAACAATTTCAAATCATAACTATCAATCATAGACGACATGAGCGTCCCATGCCACTATGTCGCCATATATAGGTATACAATCAAAACCGCACGATCACGTACTTGGAAATTGGATTTCCGTCATGAACCAAGGCAAAAGATAGTCCTTACCGAATTCGAGACGCTCTAGCCCGCCCCTCAGGACCCAGACTCAGGTGGGCCCTTGGATCGTCAGGGCCGGTCCACCGATGTGGATTAAAATTCCTGAACAATACGTTTCCCCGCCCTTTGGGGCGTAAACGAGCCAACGAATGACTCCATCGGACCCGGATCGTCCGATCAAACCGAGGCGCCTCGCAACAGCAACAACCACATAGGTGAAAAGTATATAAATGTCAGGGCTGGTAGGTCACTGACACCACCCTAGCTAGAAAGAAACGCATGCCCTCCCTGAGGTCCTTCTCCCGTTTTAGGTTCATACCGGGGTGTGAGGCTCGCGAATTCACGTTATACACAAAGCTACACCACACAGGCGGTGCTTTGATCATCACCACAAGACTTTGCTTTTCAACAGAAGCCCTGATCACTGCATCTTAGCATGCCACACAGGCAATTCACGCCATGCGATTGATGTCCATCGATATACAACCTCTGAGCTCGTACGTCTCAGAGAAGGGCGTTAAGCAAAAGAATAAATTCTCCGCCGCCAAACAGATGTATATTTAACAGAGATCAATCAACACAGAATAAAATCCAATGTCGGACACACAGTCCATTTACAAGTCCGTTCTGGGTCTGAACGAAACCGGAGGCACTAAATACCTCGCAAACCCATCGATCACCACGTACGTCTGGACGATCACCACTCATTATCCATATTTCGGGATGCCTCCCAATCAGGACCTCGGTTACCATCCAAACGAGGTGAAGATCTCCGGTCTTCGACCATCGTCTTCATCTTCGACTTTCAATCGTCGATCAATTATTTGAAATGAGAATTAACTCGGCTTTTTCAAATAATTCACGTATATTTAGAATTTCAAATCAATTTATTTCAATGGTTAAATTATTCGACAACACCAATTTTGTTCTTTAATGTAATTTTCACACCAAATACATTCAACCATCAAAAGCCACACAAATCAAGCAAATTTCAGTTTATTTCCATTCCATATCGCCTATGATATTTTATAACTATTTATCGCTATTTTTATTTATTTTAAAATAGCTAATATATTCAAAACGACGCTTCGGGCCATAACGCGGCCGTGGCGCTGTTTTTCTTCAGATTTGATTTACCCATATCTGAAAATCTAACCGTTGGATCTTCACAAAATTTACATCATTAGAAAGGTCTTTTCAAAACGAATCCAACGGTTCCAGTTTCGGGAAAATCCGACGGTCGGATCTCCCGGCACAATCGTTTGAAGTTTCGATTTCAAAATACGAACTGCAGCGTCGTTATTCGATTAAATATAATTATATTTATATATATAAATAAATATAATCGTTTCTGGCGCTGTTTTTCTTCAGATTTGAATTAAACATTCCAGACAATCCAACCGTTGGATTTTTACAAGGTTGGTGCCGTTGGGAAGATCTTTCCAAGGCGGACCCGACGGTTGAGGTTTCGGGAAAATCCAATGGTCGGATTTCCCGCACTAGTCGTTTGAAATCACGGTTTCAAAATACGAACTGCACGGCCTCGTTTCGTTTTAATTTTATTTATATTTATATATTTATATAAATATAGTTCATTCAATGATTTCAATATCGTTTTCACTTCAAAAATTTTCTAACACCTTAAAATTTTGGAAAATTTCGCCATAACCTCCCCTGCACCGGGAGCATCGGGAAATCGCAAATAGCGTTCCCGGTCCTTCTAATCTCAAAAAGAAAAAGAAAAAGCCAAGCGGCTAGCCAACAGGCTCATAAAATCATCACCCAAACAAAGCAGTAAATGTGTACCTATTTGTCGGGCACAAAATTTTATTCCTCTTCTCTAGCCCCTTTGCTATAACCTGTTCAATAAATATGTATGTACATATATATACAGTTCTTATCATTTATCATTTTCTATTCGACTTCATATTTGATTTCAATTTGGTTTAAAAACACCATTCATTCTAATGTTACATAAATAGGTGCAAATCATTTCATTAGCTAATTAATGAATATTTCAACTCATATATGTTTATTTCGAACAAGTGGCTATTTTTAACACTTCACATTTCAACGATTTATGCATACAATAAAAATGTGATTTTTATTGTAAAACAATTCATTTCAAAACACTATTCTTCTATATAGTTCCTATAGGTGATAAAAATAAGATTTTTATCCTAAAACAATTTCTTTTGAAACGAGATTATTTTACACAGTTCATATAGTCGATAAAAGGTGATTTTTATTATCAAACAATTTATTTCAAAATATGAATACCATTCAACACATGAATTTCTAATCGACGAATGAATATCAATTCAACACATGAATGTTTTCTATAGTTTAAGCATATGAAAATAATTCAAACACACGAATATTATTCAAAATTTCGGCAGCATAACGGCAGGGTAGTTAAAACCGGCACCGTCCCTAGTACGGCTCCTCGCTCTACCTTAAAACCTCGCGGTTTTTGACAATGGGGTTCATGCATCTAGTTCGCACGCAGGCGGCATGTATATATTTATTTCATTTCCACAAACTAATCCTAAGTGGTTTCAAACAAATATTTCACAACCACAAACGGGTATTTTTCAACCACAATCAACCAATATCAATCACAAACAATCCCAAACAATCATTCGCTATCAATCAATTTTCACAACAATTTCAACCAATAAATATCGTCCATGGTTTGTGGACGAGGGGCGTATATATATATATATATTATATATAGCAATTCACTTTTATTTCATCACATATATATATATTTTTAAATCAGAAATCTCACCAATAGCTATCCAACTTCACTTAGAGAAATCTTCGCCTTTCTCGCCTTTTGTCGCTTTCGCCCGTATTCTCTACATATGTAAAAATCGAATTTTTACGATGCTATTCAATATATAAAAATCGAATTTTTACTACGCTATTCAATATATAAAAATATGATTTTTACTTCGACTTTCAATATATAAAAATCTGATTTTTACTTCGACTTTCAATATATAAAAATCTGATTTTTACTTCGACTTTCAATATATAAAAATCTGATTTTTCTTTTTAAAGTTCAAATCCTTTCCTTTTTAAAGTTCAAATCTTTTTCCATTCTAAAGCTCAAACCTTTTTCTCTTTGAAGTTAAGACCTTTTTCTTTTTAAAGTTAAAACCTTTTTCTAAAAATCAGTTTTTTTTAACTTCTTTTTAAAAAGAATCCGTTTTTACTTTTATATAAAAAAAATCAGTTTTTACTTTTGTAAAAAAATCAGTTTTAATCATCTTTTTTAAAATCAGTTTTGATCATCTTTTTTAAAATCAGTTTTAATCATCTTTTTTAAAATCAGTTTTTATCCTATTTAAAATCAGTTTTTATCCTATTTAAAATTCAGTTTTAATCATCTTTTTAAAATCAGTTTTTATCCTATTTAAAATTCAGTTTTAATCATCTTTTAAAATCAGTTTTTATCCTATTTAAAATTCAGTTTTAATCATCTTTTAAAATCAGTTTTAAAATCTAAAAAAAATCAGTTTTAAAATCTAAAAAAATCAGTTTTTAAATGTTTACAAAAATCATTTTTATCCTAAAAAGAAAATCAGTTTTAAACTAATTAAAAAAAATCAGCTTTAAAACTTAAAATAAAAACTTACTGCAATCTGCGAAAGGGGGCGTCGTCTTCGTCGGAATGTGGGCTGAGGCGGCGGAGTGGTGGTGCGGTCGGCGGTGGAAGGCTAGGGCACGGCGGTGACTCGGGGAGGTGCGGCAGGGGTTTGAACTCGAAGAAGGGGGGTCTTTGGGTAGCTGCGGTTCGAATGGAGGAGGGGGTGCTGGTGAACGAGGGGTGCGGTGGCGCGACGTCTTCGTCGGCGGCGTTCGCTCGAGGGGGGGGCTGGCGATAGCGTCGCGATGGCTTTAGGGTTTTTCTCTTTTTTTTTTATTTCTGTATAAATGAAATGGGGGGGGGGGGCAGAAAGGAGATAAAGGCGGGAAATTAAAAATTATTTTTATTATTTTATTATTTAATTATTTAATTTTGCAAAAAGGTTGACTTTTACATACGACCTCGAAACGAGGCCCACCGCCTGTCGTCCATAGTGTTTTACCCCCATTCCGAACACAATGGGATATGTATCGTAAGCTGATTTGATCGTTACAATCAGTTTCCGCCGAATTTACATTTAAATCACTATATTGAATTTTAAACGCACATTTCAAATTACCGGGGTCACATACTAACTAGAAAAATTCCAGAAGAACATTTTCTAGCTTCGTATTGACGATACGGTCCTAACAAAACTAGTTTCGTCGAATTCTGAGACCGTTTGAAAAATGGCCAATTTCCAGTCGATTAAAATCAACAGAAACTGGTCAAACGCGTTTTCCTTTGCCACGCTCACATATTGATTCGAAAAATTATGAAATTTGGAATCTAGCAATAACTTTACATCACGGACCCAACAAAAGTGGTTTCATCGAAATCCGAGTTCGTTTGCAAAATGTCCATTTTTAAGGGCCTGAATTCCATAGCGACTATTCAGAATTTTCAACTGGACATAACTTTTGATTCCCGCTATCAAATTTCGATTGGTCGGATTCGTTGGAAAGATATTATCAATTATATTCCATTATTTTTGGTTTCACTAAAATCCGGATTGTTTTGCACCCGGTATATTCAATTGAAGTTTGAAATCGAATTATCGAACTACCGCGCTATTTTCAATTCTATATATAATTATAATTAATTATATTCGTTTTCAAATGTCGATTCAAACTCAGTTTTCATCACCATTATTTAAAATATTTATTTTAAATATTTAAAATCCATTATTTTAGCCAATTTAAAAATTTTAAATTGGTTCAGATTTTCTGGGTCGTTACATAAACGATTCCAGAGCGACTTTCTGAAGATTTGATTTGAACATAACTAAAAATCTGTAGTATGAAATCTTCATTTTTCTCTTCCTTATAAAAATATAGTTCAGTAGATTCGAACGTTTTTTGTTTCAGAGAAATCCGACTTAGATGAATCATATATATTCATTTTAAGTTCAATACGTAAAACTACGAACCACTACGATATTAGGAGCTCGTTTTTAATTATATTATAAATTATACATTCAAATGTCATTTAATTAATACGAATATCAAAACCAATAATACGGATGGCAAACAAGGAAACCGAATGATAAATAGCCGAACATACCAAATAATTATACATACGCTACTACTACTATCCAATTAATTAATTAGACATACACTACCATCCAATAAATAGCAAATAATTGCAAATAATTAGACAAAGACAACTATCCAATTAATTAGACATACATTACTACTACGACGACCAATCAAACGTGTGCTAGTTTCGCCTCGGCCGTCTGACTAGTGGTGTGGAAGTTGAAGACGAACCACTGCTGCTTTTAGTGCGTCGTGCACTGCTAAAATAGGGTAATATACGTGGTGGTTGTGATGGGCCAAACACAATTTCCTCATGTGCTAGTGGAGGAGGAGGACCTGTAGGAGGAGGAGGAGGAGATGGTGGTTTCGTCCAGTCAAGTTTGTTTCTGCTCAAGACCATGTCTAAAATCCTTCGTATGTTTGTGCACATAGTCCTTTCTTCATCGTCTGTCTGCCTCTATCAGAGCTTTTCTACTTCTTCCCATGCACGGTTAATACCGGTGGCCTGCAAATTTAAAAGAAAATTAAATACAATGAATAAATGAAATTAATTGTATTTAATACTACACACATCAACTTACCACGTTCCTCTCTAGTTGTGCTCTAGGAACGTACGGTGCTAATGTAGAATCTATTCTAGGATTAACGACATAGCGTTGTGTTATGTTCCAGTACTACCTCATATACTGCGCCGTGGATATGGTGTGCTTCCTCTCCAACTCAATATGGTTCGTGCGGTCATTCCACATACCAACAAGTGTGGGAAAGTCCTGTGCACTATTACCCTGAATGTAAGGAGGTGCATCATCCGGTATATGTTGCACCAGGCCGAACTGTCTCATAACCCTATCGGGAAGGTGCCAAGCGGTGAAGTTATAGGCAATAATAGGTACTCTCGCCGTCCAAAGATACCTATGAGCTCTGCACGTAACTGGTAGTGTGGAAAGTAACTCCTGAGTGTATGACGACCATGTAACCTTTTCTTCTGTAAGGACGTTCAACCCATTGCGGTAAAATGAAAACTCTCGTCGAGATGTATGTCACATACTCTTTTTTCCAACCCACCTGTTACACGATTTTAAATGTACATATACTAGAAATGGTATGTGTTGTGTTTAACAAAATAAATGAACAAATAAGTATACCTAGCTTCAAGCGGCATCGATGGGTTGATGGGATCAGGTGTCACTTCTAATTTTCCACGGGAAGATAAGTCCAGGACCAAAGCTGCGTTTGAAAATATACTATTAATACAAGAGAATGATGCATCACATTGTATAAAAGTAAATTATTGAAATTCGGTTCATACCTGAACTAGTGTCGGGCAACCGACAATACTGGCAAACTGTTGCAGCGTGATCTTAAACAATTCCTAATATATATAGGACAACACTGCACTACCCCACGAATATGTAGCGCACTACCCGAGATCAGCTATAAACGGTAGCCATCTCAAATCTATACGGGTCTTGGCATAATCGACCATCATTCTACAAAAAATAATGTGCAGTAAAATGCAATGATCTCGTTGCTCAACCTCTACCTGGGTGGCATCTGCAGGATTATCATCTGTCAACTGATTACGAAACCATCTGATCTAACCAGACTCGTCACCCCTTACTTGATTGGATGGTGGATCTAGCCCAAGTAGGTCGCGTGATAGCTGCAAATAATCATATCCCGCACCATCAAACGCAATAACATTGCCTTCAATAGGCAATCCTAGCAAAACAGCCACATCTCCCAAGGTGATAGTCATTTCACCAACTGGTATGTGAAACGTGGTTGTCTCAGACCTACACCTATCTACTAAAGCACCAACAAGTCAATGCTCGAGCTGGATGTAACCTAAGCAAAAAATGTTCATAAATCCAGCCCTCTGGATCTCTACAAGGACGCGAGGATATGAGGATGTCACTTTCTTAGTTGATGTCGAGTGGTCAATGACAAACTCAGTATCGTCACTGTGGAAATTTAATCGATAAAAACAAACGAGAGTTTGAAGTTTAATGCGGAAAAGAATACTAAACATCAAAAAATGAAAATAGTAACAAATTGCTACCTCCGTACGAACAGGGTTAGATGTCCTATGTTGCCATTGAAGATATAACACGCTCGGATCTACTGGCCCAGGCTCCATCTCAAAATACTCTGTAAAAGGAGTGTACAAAAGTATTATTTTCAAAAACATGGTATACAATTCTAAAACAAATGTAAACATGTTATGCTCCCTCAAATATGTTACACTTTTCTACTCGTTTCCACAAACAAGGAAAATTATATACGACAACAATTCCAATCCAATACAATGATTTTTTTTTTCAATTTCCACACGTACTAAGTCTGTTAGGACCCGTAACTTCCCCGGTAAGGAAAGAGCGGATCCTTTGAGAACAACATACAAAAGAACGCAGACAGAAGAACATTTCATTGTTAATTACAACAGTTACATTAGAATACAAGAATATACAGAGTATAAACAAATAAAATACATTCCAAAATATCAGAGATTACAATACATTACATAGCGGCGGAAAATAATACAATACACAACTAGGAAAAGATATATGGATACAAAGATTTCCGGATATCATTTCAGCTGTAAACCAGGTTCCTGTGAATATAAATCTGTAAAACCAAAACTACTAGCTGTCCATGTCAAAACAAGGGCACCCAGAGTTTATGTTAAAACTATAAACTCCAGATCAGTCATGTGACTGGTGTGAGAACTAAAACAATTATTAATCTTTATTTTTAAAGTTAGGTAAATCAAGGGACCATGCCATATAAAACGGAACGGGTTTCCTCCTAAGAATACCAGTGCATAAAACAAACAACGCAATGCTAAATAAAGAAAAATGAAGCTATTATTAGACCCAGGTCCCATCACACAATGCAACGCAAGCCAGAGGATAGGGTTTTCCCTTACAATAGCCAAACATGCTTGGTACGTTAAAACAAATCATTTGATACTATTATAAGTGTATAGTATCAAAACAATTTCAATCATAAATATCAATCATAGACGACTTGGGTTCCATATATCATGTCTCCATACTAGGCTCTACAATCAAAATCGCAAAGTCATGTATTGGAAGTTGGATTTCCATCTGTAAACCGAGGCAAAAGATAGTCTTCTACCGATTCGAAACTCTCTAGCCCGAGCATCAGGACAAGTACTCAGTCAAGCCCTTGGATCGTCAGGGCCGGTCCACCGATGTGGATTAAAATGCCTGAACACTGCGTTTCCCCACCCTTTGGGGGCGTAAATGAGCCAACGAATGACTCCATCGGCTTCACATAGTCACCGATATATCCGAGGCACCTCGCAACAGCAACAACCACATAAGTCAAACTCGTCAGGGCGTGTAAAACCACTGACGCCACTTCTAACTAGAAGGAAACGCATGCCCTCCCTGAGGTCCTTCTCCCATTTCTGGTTCACAACCGGGGTGTGAGGCTCGCGAATCAACGCTACACAAAGCTATGCCACACAGGTCGTGCTTTGATCATCAACCACAAGACTCTTCTTTTCAACAAAAGCCTTGATCATCTGCCACTTAGGCATGCCACACAGGCAATTCACTCCATACATTTGATATCCATCAATATATAACCCCTGAGCTCGTACGTCTCAAAGAAGGGAGTTAAGCAAGAGAATAAATTCTCCGCCGCCAAACCGATATATATTTAATAGAAATCAATCACATAGAATAAAATCCAATGTCAGACACACAGTCCATTTACAAGTTCGTTCTGGGTCTGAACGAAACCGGAGGCACCTAGTACCCCGCATATCCATCGATCTCCAAGTACATCTGGACGACCACTAACTGATTCCCTCCTCTTGGGTGTACGGCCCAATCAAGATCATCAGTAAACACCCAAACGACGTGAAGACCTCCGGTCTTCATCCTCGACACCACGTCGAATCAGTTATTCAGAATGGGATAAACCCAGTCTTTCTGAATAACTCGCGTATATAGTAAACAAGTGTTACACAAACACAACATACGCCTCATTCCAATTCATCAGTCACTAACCGTAAATTAGTAAGAGAACAATTCCCCAAATATTAACCCCGAAGGCCGAAACCAACAACAGATCAATACCCAAGAAACCATTCATCTTAACTAATCTTCAGTTAGTTGCTAAATTTCACATTCTTAGGGATAGGTTCCCATTAATTTAATCAAAGTTAAATTCCTTAAATTTATTCTTTAATCTTCTTTTGAATATCATTTCAATTGGTCGGGATTAGCGAACCACAGCGAAGTATCATTTATTTTATTTCCCAATCCCAACCTATTCATCCCATGAAGTAAAACTGGTCATACTTCATATCTAACACCACGGTGTTATCGGTAAATTCAATTACCATTTCACGTTCAAATCTAATTAAAGATTTAACTATCGCCTGGAGCAAAACTGGTGATACTCCATTCTCGACCTTTTCAATCTAATTAAAAATTCATTAAAACTCCACTTAGTTTTAATCTTTAACTGGGTTAAAGAACCGATGTCATTTAAAACACAGTTCACGATAAACCCAAAATCACATTCCATTCTATCAGCCTTTAACTGTAAAATAGCAAGTGAGCAATTCCTTAAGTATTAACCCCGAAGGCCGAAACCAACATCAGATCAATACCCAAGAAACCATTCAACTTAACTAATCTCCAGTTAGTTTCTGATTTTCTTAGCTCAGTTGGGTCTAAGAACAATATTATTGAAGATACCGTTCACGACAACCCAAAATCACATTCCATTAATTATCGGGTTAAAGAACAAGTGTTATTTAAAACACCGTTCATGATAAACCCTAGAATCAATTCAAATTCAATTCCAATTAAATACATTTAATTAGTACACTTCATTAAATCCAAATAAAAAGATTTAATCTTTTTCTCAACTGGGTTTAAGAACAGTGTTAATGAAGACACCATTCACGACAAACCCAAATCCCATTTGATATTAAATACAAGGCTCAGAATAGAAAATATATTGGCTTATATTCAATATCAAATTCTACAACCAACAAATATCGTATGGAAAATAACGACATAAATATATGTTTCAAATTTCCATAACAATATCTGTATAATCACGAAATCCAACATCGAAATATTCCAAAGACAATTTCGATTCAAATCCATTCCAATTCAATTATTGGAAATCCTGGTTATTTTCAAAACCATTTCAAATCCAATTTATTTATTTTAAAAATAAATAAATTATTATTCTAGTTCAAAACTAGTTCATTTCGATAAAAATCTATTTTTATCTTTTCAAATATGGAGTTTTTCATCCCAATTCTTCACAAATCATTTCTTATGATTTTACACAAATTATTACTATTTTTAATAATTTTATCAAGGCCCGTACAGTCGATTTCGTCCAACGGCCATCAAACTGCACTTACAACGACCTTTTCCAAATTTGATTTGGACATAATTCCAAATCCAAATGTTAGATTTCCAATTTCAAATATTCTTTAGAAAGCTCTTTTCGATACGAACCCAATGGTTCCGGTTTTAGGAGAATCCGACAGTCGGATCTCCCGCAATGTCCATTCGAAGTCAATGGTCGAAATTCGCGAACTGCCGCAGCGCGGCGCGTTCTATTCAGGCCATTATATATATATATAATATTATATATATTTCGTTGATTTCCTTTTAAAACGTATTTTATAAATCATTTTAAATTCATTTTCAAAATGATTTCAACTTCATATTCAATTTCTAATCAAAATTGAATATTCCACGTCATCGATATACAAATGATAATATTTGTTGTATTTTGTAATCAATTCCTTTTCTATATTCATTATAAAAATAAATAAAATCGATATAAATATCATTCACATCAAAATGGCGTCAATTAATCAACACGGCTTTTTATATTTCAATAACTTCGTTATTCCATTCAACAAATGAATATTTTCTCTATTTAACACATGAATTTTCTTTACTATTCAACAAATGAATTTTCTTTACTATTCAACAAATGAATTTTCTTTACAATTCAACAAATGAATTTTCTTTACAATTCAACAAATGAATTTTCTTTACTATTCAACAAATGAATTTTCTTTACAATTCAACAAATGAATTTTCTTTACAATTCAACAAATGAATTTTCTTTCTATTTTCCAAATTGGAATGAGACTCAATCAATTAACATATAACGTTAATTATATGGATTCCCTACAACACATGTAAGTAATAGCAATGATAAATCATCAACCATCATCTAGGGTGCATTCTACACTGTATAAGCATCAAATATAAATGTTCAACGCTTATAACAGCCTGTCAATCAACCGATCGACATACAGCTAATTATTGGGATTAGTTTATGTCCAATTTCATCCCAACACCCGTGTGGGGTTTCAAACAATCAAACACAGATTTTATTTGTGCAGTTGGGCGATGTGTAAAATTTATCATCCCAATCACAGTCAAATCAGTGTATATAAACAAATCGTTCGATTTGTTTATAAATATTTATTTTATATACACGTTAAAAATTATATTTTTAACTATAAAATATTTTCCACTATAAAATATTTTATTTCATTTCACATCACACAATCAAATTTCACAACATAGCAACCAAACAAACAAGTCATCCATGGTCTGTGGACGACGGGTGTCAGGTGCTACTAAACACCGTCTGCATCGTAGTATATATTTCAACTAGAAATTAATTAAAGGTGAGGAGTTCTCACCGAGGGTTCCACTCCGCCGTTTTATTCTGAATTTCTGATCGATTTGATTTGCCTGAAACTCCTACGCCATCCTTTTCACGCTGTTCATATTAAAAATCACATTTTTAACATGATGTTCTATATATTAAAAATCATACTTTTATCGCTACTTCATATACATAAAATCGAATTTTTATCTTTACTTCATATATATAAAAATCGAATTTTTATCTTCACTTCATATATATAAAAATCGAATTTTTATTTTCACTTCATATATATAAAAATCATATTTTTCTTTGCTATATGAATTTATAAAAATCATATTTTTTCCCATATGAATATATAAAAATCATATTTTTTATTTACTTAAAAATCGTATTTTTACTGAATTAAAAATCATATCTTATCTAGATTAAAAATCAAATCTCTTTACATAAGAAAATCAAACCGTTCTACATAAGAGAATCAAAATTTTTCTACATAGTTATTATATTTTCAAACTGAAAATAAAGTAAAATAAATGGAGATAAACAAAAAAAACACTTCTTTTCGGATCTAGGGGTTGGAGGAGGGTTGCTCGGGGTCAGTGGAGGGCGTGACTGAGGTGGGGGAGGTCGCGCAGACCAGCGGTGGGCCCACAGGCGCGGCGGCAGCGGTCTCCGATGATGGGGCTCGTGGTTTACAGCGGAGAGGAAGGAGAGAGAGAAGGAAGCTGGAGATGCGTGGGGGTCCTCCCTAACTGGCGGCGCCGGAGTGCAGAGCCCCCCTGGTGGCCGCGACGGCGAGGCGAAGGGCATCGCCGTTTTTCTGGAGGAGCTCGATCGATTTTTCCCCCTTCCCCCTTTTTTTATTACTTCGTTGACTGAGAGAAAAACAAAGGAGGTGGGGTTTTATATATTCAATTTATTAATATTCTATTACCCCAAAAAGCAACTTTTAATTTCAACCTCTAAACGAGACCCACCGCCTGTCGTCCATAGCTAGTTATCACCATTCCGAACACAATGGGATATGTATCATAAGCTGATTCGATCGTTTCGATAAGTTTTTGTCAAAATCAACATATAACTCTATATATTGAATTTGAATACGCATTTCAATTTACCGGGGCCACATACGGACTCTAAAAATTCCCAAAAAATATTTTCTAGCTTCGTATTGACGACACGGTCCTAACAAAACTAATTTCATCGAATTCTGAGACCGTTTGAAAAATGGCCGTTTTCAAGTCGATTAAAATTAACTAAAACTGGTCAAATGCGTTTTCCTTTGCCACACTCTCATATTGGTTCAGAAAATTACGAATATTGAAACCTAGCAATAACTAGACATCACGGATCCAACAAAAGTGGTTTCGTCGAAAACCGAGGTTGTTTGCAAAATTTTCATTTTTAAGGGCCAGAATTCCATAGCGACTATTCTGAAATTTCAACTGGGCGTATCTTTTTATTCCCGCGATGAAATTTTGATTTTTCGGATTCGTTGGAAGGATATTTTCAATTAGATTCAAATATTTTTGATTTCACTAAAATCCGGTTTATTTTACACCCGGTACATTCATTTGAACTTTGAAATCGAATTTTCGAACTACGGCGTCATTTTCAATTCCTTTTATAAATATAAATAATTATTTATATTCTAACGATGATTCAAATAAATATATACGTTCTAATTCTATTCAAATTAAATTTCTCGTCGTTATTATTTAAAATAATTCATTTTAAATATTCAAAATTCATCAAAATTACCAAAATAAAAATTTTAAATTGGCTCAGATTTCCGGGTTATTACAATCTCCCCCACTTAAAACTTTTCGTCCCCAAAAAGGAACGAAGCCGAAAGTTGTTTAACTAATCAAATCAACTTTCATTATTATTTTTACGGCTTAAGCTCTTCAACTTTTCAGTTTCTAAGAACTTTTCAAATTTTTCAAAAATTTGGTTAACACCCTAAATTTTCGAAAAATTTCGCCATAACCTCCCCTGCACCAGGGACTTTGGGATATTTCATATAGCCTCCCATGGCCTTCTTCAATCCAAAAGAAAAAGAAAAAGCCAAGCGGCTAGCCATTCAGCTCTTAAAATCATCAAATCCCCAAGAAATACAATAAACATGTACCTATTTGTCGGGCAAACAATTTTATTCTTCTGCTCCAGCCTCCTTGCTATGACCTGTTCAATGGATATACATGTACATATATGCAAATGCAACCAATTTCCACTTTCCGACAAAATTTGGTTATGTCCACCGTTCATTCACATAATGGTTTCATTAGATAACAAATAATCATACAATACAACCATCAATCAATTAGTGAATTAACGTTTCAAATTCATAATTTTGATATACATACAGAAAATCATGTTTTTGATGCCAAATCACAACAATAGCCCTATCTAGTTTTGGTTCTCACACCAGTCTAATGGAAATATATAGATATCACACCTTCAAAACTCGAATACCAATTCTGATGATGTCTAGACTATCATCAGAATCGTCTCTGGGCGACTAGAGTGTGATTCTATATCTATCCAGTATATTGGAGGCTTCCAATCCACGTGGATCAGACGTATATTAAAATCTCTATATACCTGATAGTCCAAATCAATATAAATAAATATTCAAATACAAATAATTGAATTAAATTTTCAAAACAAAACTTGTTTTCATTTTAAAAATGTGCTCTTCACACTCGTTCTAGGATACTACTGATCCCATCTCTAACGAGTCACTTTTATTGGATGTTACTAATCTAATCTCGATGAATTCTTTTGTACGGTTCTAATGTGTCTTGTTCTCCGAGCTCTGTAAACCAAAGCTCTGATACCAGCTGTAAGGACCCGTAACTTCCTCGGTAAGGAAAGAGCGGATACTTTGAGAACAACACACAAAAGAACGCAGACAGAAGAACATTTCATTGTTAATTACAACAATTACATCAGAATACAAGAATATACAGAGTATAAATAAATAAAATACATTCCAAAATATCAGAGATTACAATACATTACATAGCAGCGGAAAATAACACAATACACAACTAGAAAAGATATACGGATACAGAGCTTTCTGGATATCATTTCAGCTGTAAACCAGGTTCCTATGAATATAAATCTGCAAAACCAAAACTACTAGCTGCCCGTGTCAAAATAAGGGCACCCAAAGTTTAGGTTAAAACAATAAACTCCAGGTCAGTCATGTGACTGGTGTGAGAACTAAAACAATTATTAATCTTTATTTTTAAAGTTAGGTAAATCAAGGGACCACGCCATATAACACGGAACGGGTTTCCTCCCAAGAATACCAGTGCATAAAACAAATAGCGCAATGCTAAATAAAGAAAAATGAAGCTATTATAAGACCCATGTCCCATCACACAATGCAACGCAAGCCGGAGGATAGGGTTTTCCCTTATAATAGCCAAACATGCTTGGTATGTTAAAACAAATCATTTGATACTATTATAAGTGTACAGTGTCAAAACAATTTCAATCATAAATATCAATCATAGACGGCATGGGTACCATATATCATGTCGCCATACTAGGCTCTACAATCAAAATCGCAAAGTCACGTATTGGAAGTTGGATTTCCATCTGTGAACCGAGGCAAAAGATAGTCCACTACCGATTCGAGACTCTCTAGCCCGAGCCTCAGGGAAAGTACTCAGTCAAGCCCTTGGATCGTCAGGGTCGGTCCACCGATGTGGATTAAAATGCTTGAACACTTCGTTTCCCCACCTTTTGGGGACATAAATGAGCCAACGAATGACTCCATCGGCTTCACATAGTCACCGATATATCCGAGGCGCCTCGCAACAACAACAACCACATAAGTCAAACTCGTCACGGCGTGTAAAACCACTGACGCCACTTCTAACTAGAAGGAAACGCATGCCCTCCCTGAGGTCCTTCTCCCGTTTCTGGTTCACAACCGGGGTGTGAGGCTCGCGAATCAATGCTACACAAAGCTATGCCACACAGGTCGTGCTTTGATCATCAACCACAAGACTCTTCTTTTCAACAAAAGCATTGATCATCTGCCACACAGGCAATTCACTCCATGCATTTGATATCCATCAATATATAACCCCTGAGCTCGTACGTCTCAGAGAAGGGCGTTAAGCAAGAAAATAAATTCTCCACCGCCAAACTGATATATATTTAGTAGAAATCAATCACACAGAATAAAATCCAATGTCAGACACACAGTCCATTTACAAGTTCGTTCTGGGTCTGAACGAAACCGGAGGCACCTAGTACCCCGCATATCCATCGATCTCCAAGTACGTCTGGACGACCACTAACTGATTCCCTCCTCTTGGGTGTACGACCCAATCAAGATCATCAGTAACCACCCAAACGATGTGAAGACCTCCGGTTTTTGACCACCGTCTTCATCCTCGACACCACGTCGAATCAGTTATTCAGAATGGGCTAAACCCGGTCTTTCTGAATAACTCGCGTTTATAGTAAACAAGTGTTACACAAACACAACATACGCCTCATTCCAATTCATCAGTCACCAACCATAAATTAGTAATGGAACAATTCCCCAAATATTAACCCTGAAGGCCAAAACCAACATCAGATCAATACCCAGGAAACCATTCATCCTAAGTAATCTTTAGTTAGTTGCTAAATTTCACATTCTTAGGGATAGGTTCCCATTAATTTTATCAAATACAAATTCCTTAAATTTATTCTTTAATCTTCTTTTGAATATCATTTCAACTAGTCGGGATTAGCGAACCACAGCGAAGTAATCATTTATTTTATTTCCCAATCCCAACCTGTTCATCCCATGAAGTAAAACTGGTCATACTTCATATCTAACACCACAGTGTTATCGGTAAATTCAATTACCATTTCACGTTTAAATCTAATTAAAGATTTAACTATCGCCTGGAGCAAAACTGGTGATACTCCATTCTCGACCTTTTCAATCTAATTAAAGATTCATTAAAACTCCACTTAGTTTTAATCTTTAACTGGGTTAAAGAACCGATGTCATTTAAAACACAGTTCACGATAAACCCAAAATCACATTCCATTCTATCAACCTTTAACTATAAAATAGCAAGTGAGAAATTCCCTAAGTATTAACCCCGAAGGCCGAAACCAACATCAGATCAATACCCAAGAAACCATTCAACTTAACTAATCTCCAGTTAGTTTCTGATTTTCTTAGCTCAGTTGGGTCTAAGAATAGTATTATTGAAGATATCGTTCACGACAACCCAAAATCACATTCCATTAATTATCGGGTTAAAGAACAAGTGTTATTTAAAATACCGTTCACGATAAACCCAAGAATCAATTCAAATTCAATTCCAATTAAATACCATTTAATTGGTACACTTCATTAAAGCCAAATAAAATGATTTAATCTTTTTCTCAACTGGGTTTAAGAACAGTGTTAATGAAGACACCATTCACGACAAACCCAAATCCCATTTGATATTAAATACAAGGCTCTGAATAGAAAATATATCGGCTTATATTCAATATCAAATTCTACGACCAACAAATATCGTATGGGAAATAACGATATAAATATATCTTTCAAATTTCCATAATAATATATGTATAATCACGAAATCCAACATTGAAACATTCCAAAGACAATTTCGATTCAAATCCATTCCAATTCAATTATTGGAAATCCTGGTTATTTTCAAAATCATTTCAAATCCAATTTATTTATTTTAAAAATAAATAAATTATTATTCTAGTTCAAAACTAGTTCATTTCGATAAAAATCTATTTTTATCTTTTCAAATATGGAGTTTTTCATCCCAATTCTTCACAAATCATTTCTTATGATTTGACACAAATTATTACTATTTTTAATAATTTTATCAAGGCCCGTACAATCGATTTCCGCCAACGGCCATCGAACTGCACTTACAGCGACCTTTTCCAAATTTGATTTGGACAAAATTCCAAATCCAACCGTTAGATTTCTAATTTCAAATATTCGTTAGAAATATTTTTTCGATACGAACCCAATGGTTCCGGTTTTAGGAGAATCCGACGGTCGGATCTCCCGTAATGTCCATTCGAAGTCAATGATCGAAATTCACAAACTGCCGCAGCGCGGGGCGTTCTATTCAAGCCATTATATATATAATATATATATTATATATATATTATATATATATATATATTATATATATATATTATATATATTTCGTCGATTTCCTTTTAAAACTATTTTATAAATCGTTTTAAGTTCGTTTTCAAAACAATTTCAACTTCATATTCAATTTCTAATCAAAATTGAATATTCCACATCATCGATATACAAATGATAATATTTTCAAAACGTTGTATTTTGAAATCAATTCATTTTCTATATTCATTATAAAAATGAGTAAAATCGATATAAATATCGTTCACATCAAAATGGCGTCAATCTAATCAACACGGCTTTTTATATTTCAATAACTTCGTTATTCTATTCAACAAATGAATATTTTCTCTATTCAACACATGAATTTTCTTTACTATTCAACAAATGAATTTTCTTTACTATTCAACAAATGATTTTTTTTTACTATTCAACAAATGAATTTTCTTTACAATTCAACAAATGAATTTTCTTTACAATTCAACAAATGATTTTTTTTTCTATTTTCCAAATTGGAATGAGGCCCAATCAATTACCATATAACGTTAATTATATGGATTCCCTACAACACATGTATATAATAGCAATGATAAATCATCAACCATCATCTAGGGTGCATTCTACACTGTATAAACATCAAATATAAATATTCAACGCTTATAGCAGCCTGTCAATCAACCGATCGACATACAACTAATTATTGGGATTAGTGTATGTCCAATTTCATCCCAACACCCGTGTGGGATTCCAAATAATCAAACACAGATTTTATTTGTGTAGTTGGGCGATGTGTAAAATTTATCGTCCCAATCAATATCAGTCAAATCAGTGTATATAAACAAATAGACCGATTTGTTTATAAATATTTATTTTATATACACATTAAAAACTATATTTTTAACTATAAAATATTTTCCACCATAAAATATTTTATTTCATTTCACATCACACAATCAAATTTCACAACATAGCAACCAAACAAACAAGTCATCCATGGTCTGTGGACGATGGGTGTCAGGTGCTACTAAACACCGTCTGCATCCTAGTATATATTTCAACTAGAAATTAATTAAAGGCGAGGAGTTCTCACTGAGGGTTCCACTCCGCCGTTTTATTCTGAATTTCTGATCGATTTGATTTGCCCGAAACTCCTACGCCATCCTTTTCACGCTGTTCATATTAAAAATCACATTTTTAATATGATGTTCTATATATTAAAAATCATACTTTTATCGCTACTTCATATATATAAAATCGAATTTTTTCTTCACTTCATATATATAAAAAACGAATTTTTATCTTCACTTCATATATATAAAAATCGAATTTTTATTTTCACTTCATATATATGAAAATCGTATTTTTCTTTGCTATATGAATTTATAAAAATCATTTTTTTCCCATATGAATATATAAAAATCATATTTTTTATATACTTAAAAATCGTATCTTTACTGAATTAAAAATCATATCTTATCTAGATTAAAAATCAAATCTCTTTACGTAAGAAAATCAAACCGTTCTACATAAGAGAATCAAAATTTTCTACATAGTTATTACATTTTCAAACTGAAAATAAAGTAAAATAAATGGAAATAAATAGAAAAACTCACTTATTTTCGGATCTAGGGGTTGGAGGAGGGTTGCTCGGGGTCAGTGGAGGGCATGACTGAGGTGGGGGAGGTCGCGCATGCCAGTGGTGGGCCCACAGGCGCTGCGGCAGCGGTCTCCGATGATGGGGCTCGTGGTTTACAGCGGAGAGGAAGGAGAGAGAGAGAGAAGGAAGCTGGAGATGCGCGGGGGTCCTCCTGAACTGGCGGCGCCGGAGCGCAGAGCCCCCCTGGTGGCCGCGACGGCGAGGCGAAGGGCATCGCCGGTTTTCTGGAGGAGCTCGATCGATTTTTCCCCCTTCCCCCTTTTTTTATTACTTCGTTGACTGGGAGAAAAACAAAGGAGGTGGGGTTTTATATATTCAATTTATTAATATTCTATTACCCCAAAAACCAACTTTTAATTTCGACCTCTAAACGAGACCCATCGCCTGTCGTCCATAGCTAATTACCCCCATTCCGAACACATTGGGATATGTATCGTAAGCTGATTCAATCGTTTCGATCAGTTTTCGTCAAAATCAACATATAACTCTATATATTGAATTTGAACACGCATTTCAATTTACCGGGGCCACATACGAACTCTAAAAATTCCCGAAAAATATGTTCTAGCTTCGTATTGACGACACGGTCCTAACAAAACTAATTTCATTGAATTCTGAGACCGTTTGAAAAAGACCATTTTCAAGTCGATTAAAATTAACTAAAACTGGTCAAACGCGTTTTCCTTTGTCATGCTCACATATTGATTCAGAAAATTACGAATTTTGAAAGCTAGCAATAACTAGACATCCCGGATCCAACAAAAGTGGTTTCATCGAAAACCGAGGTTGTTTGCAAAATTTCCATTTTTTAAGGGCCAGAATTCCATAGCGACTATTCTGAAATTTCAACTGGGCGTATCTTTTTATTCCCACTATGAAATTTTGATTTTTCGGATTCGTTGGAAAGATATTTTCAATTAGATTCAAATATTTTTTATTTTACTAAAATCCGGTTTATTTTGCACCCGGTACATTCATTTGAACTTTGAAATCGAATTTTCGAACTACGGCGCCATTTTCAATTCCTTTTGTAAATATAAATAATTATTTATATTCTAACGACGATTCAAATAAATATATACGTTCTAATTCTATTCAAACTAAATTTTTCGTCGTTATTATTTAAAATAACTCATTTTAAATATTCAAAATTCATCAAAATTGCCAAAATAAAATTTTTAAAATTGGCTCAGATTTCCGGGTTATTACAAAGTCCATAATCAATACAAGCTACGTGCTTGTAAGCCACAATCAGTTAAATTCCAACCCATAATCAACCGCATTACCACAAACCATACTAAATCCAAACCGTAACACCCAATAACCAACCAACATGCTAAAATCAATACTGTGAACGAATTGCACATCAAAATTTGTAATTAAATTATACAAGCTACATGCTTGTAAGCCATAATCAGTTTCTTAACCAATAACAAATAAATTTATAATAACCTAATTTCAAAATTAAGAGTTAGTGTTTTGATTTTTACCGATTTCGTGCTGTACGCCGGATATGCTAACCACTGTGAGCTTTTGTGAATGATTTGGATGAAAAATGGGTGAAAATGGAGTTGATTTGAGTTTATTTATTTATTTTCGTGCTGAAAGATACTGGGAGAAAGAGGAAAGTGAAGGAGGCTGCGGGGAGGAAAGGGTCTTAGGTTCATTTGTATGCAGGCTTGTAATGAAGGCGAGCTTTGGAAACTATCCCTTGAGATTTAACGAAGGCGAGTTCCTAAAACTCCCCTTCAGTATCCCAAACATGTCTAAATTTGTAATTAAATCTGAAATATGGCTATACATGCATTTATTTTTATATAGTGAACTAGATATGTCAATTCCCCATAAAAAATCATCATTAATTATTATTTTTTCAACTAATACAATAAACAAAGAAAGAACAACATTCATAAATTGCATTTTGTTTTTTACAGTCATGCTCTTATATAAAAAATGGATGCACCACCATTTATAGTAATTTGGAATAGACGTTGACTGATGATGTTGTCGAGTCAATGAATTCAACTATTGGATGCTTGATAAATGATATGTATCGTTAGAGTTTAGGTATATGAATGACGTAACATACCATCAGAATAATTGTATGCCCCTCGTATTCTTTCACTTTTCAACACACGTTAAATTGAACGATGCAGATTTTGTTAGGGGCTAGAAATGTTGTATGATATGTCAATATAACAACCCTTTTAGGTTAATATTCCTCGTCTTTTCCTTGAATGTGAGATGTAGATCATCTAAATATGGTTTGTGACTGAAGTAAAAGTATTGTTGCTATATAATATGAGCATATTACCCGATAGCGTTTTGGGTTATGTATTATAAGGAGCCCAACTATACATATATATAAATGTTTGTCTCTGCTATACAAACTATTCAGTTCGTATACAAGAAAATCATTTTCTTAACTTCTCTGTTGTCAACAACAATATTTCTAACATGGTATCAAAGCCATTTCAAATTTCTTAACAGCAAATTTAATCTCGTCAGAATTGTTTTCATCACCTGAGATTGTGTTTCCCACTAATCCAACATTCATCAATGTTGATTATCAAGATTGTTTGCCATCATTTAATTGTGTGTTGTTCAAAGGAAGAAGATCAGCTTCATCTCATCATTTCACTCTTCCTTGGTTGCATCACCAACTATCAAATCGGTTTCACTGTGTTATCCAAGAAACTGGCAAAGAAATCTTCACCAATTTGGTTGCTAGAGTTTTGTGTTTCTATATCGTTCTATCATCTGCCTTTGTTTTCCTCTCTTTCTTGCCGAGTGAATTTTATTCCAAATGGCTGAAGGAGACATCACCACATCACCAGGATCAACTGTAAGAACAAATCAGTCAACTATTGACATTACTAAAAAACTAATCAAAGAAATAATCAAACCACAAAGCCACTCATCTCAATTCAATTGGATGGTTCAAACTATGTACTATGGAAACTGGAGTGAATGGTTATGGATTTGAAGATTACATAATGAAACTAAAATAGTTCTAGCAAAGTATATCTGAGACAGTGAAGTCAAATTAAAAAAAAAAATCAAAAATAATTATCTCATCAAAGGCAAGATAACTTGGTTAGTTCTTGGTTTATGTCATCAGTGGGCTCTTCACTCATGTCACAATTCATAGAATGCAAGACATCCATAAAGTTTGGTCAACACTAAAGAGGACATTCACCTCTTAATCTGCTGCCAGAATTTTACACTACAAAAGATAGTTACAGACTATCTAAAAGGAGAATCAAAATGTGAATGAATGCATAATAAAGATCAATAACTTATGTGACCAACTGGCTTGTGCTAGACACAAAATTGATGAAAGTGAGCAAGTATTATATATTGGCAGTGATCTTGATCATGAATATAAGTCAATTGTAGCTTTCATAACATTAACTAAACCTATCTCTATAAGATAGTGTTTATTCAACTCTACTCTCTCATGAAGGAAGACTGTTGCAGAAAAAGGAAATGAATTCAGAGTATTCAGTAAATTATAGTTTTGTGTTTCTATATCGTTCTATCATCTGCCTTTGTTTTCCTCTCTTTCTTGCTGAGTGAATTTTATTCAAAATGGCTGAAGGAGACATCACCACATCCCCAGGATCAACTGTAAGAACAAATCAGTCAACTGTTGACATTACTAAAAACTAATCAAAGAAATAATCAAACCACAAAGCCAACTCATCTCAATTCAATTGGATGGTTCAAACTATGTGCTATGGAAACTGGAGTGAATGGTTATGGATTTGAAGATTACATAATGAAATTAAAATAGTTCTAGCAAAGTATATCTGAGACAGTGAAGACAAATTAATAAAAAAATCAAAAATAATTATCTCATCAAAGGCAAGATAACTTGGTTAGTTCTTGGTTTATGTCATCAGTGGGCTCTTCACTCATGTCACAATTTATAGAATGCAAGACATCCATAAAGTTTTGTCAACACTACAGAGGACATTCACCTCTTAATCTGCTGCCAGAACTTTACACTACAAAAGATAGTTATAGACTATCTAAAAGGAGAATCAAAATATGAATGAATACATAATAAAGATCAATAACTTATGTGACCAACTGGCTTGTGCTAGACGCAAAATTGATGAAAGTGAGCAAGTATTATATATTGGCAGTGATCTTGATCATGAATATAAGTTAATTGTAGCTTTCATAACATTAACTAAACCTATCTCTATAACATAGTATATATTCAGCTCTACTCGCTCATGAAGGAAGAATGTTGCAGAAAAAGGAAATGAATTCATAGTATTCAGTAAATTACACTACCAGCAATAAGTACAAAAATCAAGAAAAGAACAACACAACAAAAATTCATGGAAAAAAATACCAGAGGGGCGGTCAATCTGGCTAAGGAAGAGGTAGATCAGGGAGGTGGAACACCGACAATAGACCAAAGCGTCAAATATGTGACAAACTCAGTCACACTGCTAACAGGTGCTATTTTAGATATGACAACAACTTCAATGTGAATCAACAAGCAACGACAACAGCAGAAACAATAATTCGAATGCAAATTTGGCTAGCAGTCAAGCTAACAATAAAAATATTCAAGAAAGTCCATTTGACATTGCCAAACAGGATGACATACAAGGTATCCAGATTCTGGAGCCACACATTATGTCACAAATAATCTATACAATCTCGACCTTGGAAATAGAGAATACGAAGGTAAGTAATCCTTACTTATGAGTAATGATAACTTAATCTTTATCACACACACTAGACAATGCTAGTATAAAGGGTGCTAAATAACTCTACTTAAGTAATCTTTTAGGAACACCACACATCAGAAATAACTTAATGAGTGTGTCACGGTGTGCTAAATATAATAATTGGTTTTTTTGAATTTTACCCTAATCACTGTTTGGTAAACGATATCCTAACCAAAGAAATTCGGTTGCAAGCTAGTGAATATAAATGATTGCACAAGTTTAACCTTGGAAATTCAAGAAACTCATGATTTAGAGAACACTATAGTAGTATGACTGAATTGAATAAGAATGAAGATTGTATGACATTTGTAGCACTATAAACTTGGTCATCCAATTATAAAAATTGTAAGACAAGCCTTAGGTGATGATAATATTGTGACTAGTATTCCCAAATCATATTCATATTGTCAGATGGGAAAAATCACAAATCACTATTTTCACACTTTGAGATAAAATACAGGAAACCATTAGAGTTATTTGTTGTTGACCTATGAGGTCCAACACCCATTGATACTGATTATGGTTACAAATATTACATTTCATTTATTATTGCGTATTCAAGATATGTATGGATATATTTGTTAAAATCAAAGTCTAAAACTAATAATGCAGTCATGCAGTTCATAACAAGTGCAGATAAACAGCTAAATCATCAGGTAAAGGTATCTTAAACTAATAGGGGGAAGGAATTCTAACATTTGAAAGTATATTTTAATAAGAAATGCATTGTTCGCAGATTAACATGTTCACACACTTCTGAATAGAATGGTCATATAAAAAGAAAGCACATGCATATTGTTCAGACTAAATTAACACTCCTTGCACAAGCATCATTGCCACTAAAATTTGGTCGGATGCTTTTGCCATAGAACTTTACTTAAAAAACAAGCTACCCACAAAGTACTACAACAAAAAGTCCTATAGAGGTGTTAAACAAAGTCAAACCAATATATAATGATTTTAAAATGTTTGGTTGTATGTAATTTCCACACTTAAGACCAGTCAACAAACGCAAACTTGATTATTGGTCTCTACCATGCACATTTCTTGGGTATGCTTCTAACCATAAGGATCACAGATGTGTGACAACCCATATTTTAACAATTAGATATCTAAATATTTTATTTAAATATCGATCGTTAATTATCCAATTAACGGTTCCAAAATTTGATTTTCTACAAACAATCTTATTAGGACTTGAGACTAGTTCTTTTGAGTCCGTATTATTCGTTACATAGAAAATAAGTACCTGAATCGTTATATTTCGAGTTAGATCAATCGGCAGTCATTTCAATTTCGAAATATGCGTTATAAATAGACGTTTTGAGAGCACAATAACGAATTGCTACAAAATATGTATTTCTGGAATCGTCATAGTGAGTAATAGCACAACATAAAGTTTTATTGTGAACGGTGTATCGTTCGACGGAGCGTAACTCAAACGTATGTCAATTTATATAAGAAACTAACATTTAATTCAAGTTTAAAATGCTAACTTCTACATACGGTCGATTTGGATCACGATACTAGTCCTATTATTTTCAGAAGGCATTTTTACATAGATAACGGAATGTGACATGCCTTGACTGGAGATTGTGAATTTTGGGCCTTATTTGTGAACAAATTAATGTAATTATCTAATATAAAGCAATTCGATCGGGCTCAGCTCCATTCACTTCCTCCCCAAAACCATTTGGGGTCGCTTCCCAAAGAAATTGACGCATTTTTCAAACCCATTTCCTCTTCTTCAAAAACTAATTCCCATTGATTACTCCACAAAAAATCATGAAACTAATCTCTAAATTCATGTATCGAAGAGAGCTGATCTCAGATCAAATTTGTAGCATTTGGTAGTGGTCGTGGTCATGGGGTGGGAGCTAAGGTTTGATTTTTCTTGCTCTATGGTCGACGATAGGAGGAGACGAGGCCGGAATGGATTCTAGGATGGAGAGGTGCTTTGGAAAAAATGTTTTGAAGTGGTTCGAAAAAGCACATAGGGAGGCTGAAAATGGGATATGTTGGTGGAGGTGTCAACGGTCGAATTCAAGTGCATTGCGAAGCTCTTGCGTAGTGTGATCTATTGGGGAAAGTAGTTCGTGATTACGTTGATAAATGAGGAAGAAAATAGGAGAGAGAAGGTTGGAGCAAGTGGCCTTTTGTGTGTGTTTACATATAGGAAAGTGACGACGGGGAAGATAATTATAAAGACGAAGTTAAGGTAATTAGCTTATGTGTTAATGACATTTGGTTATTTAAATAATGGTCAAACTACATATGTCATAACTTTTGCATGCGAGGTCGGAGTTGGACATCGGTTCTACTTATGGATTTGATGAGCTTTACGCATTAGAGCTGATTTGGTTGAGGTGAGTGATATTTTCTCTCCCTGAACTATGTTTGTTCATATAATGTAAATTTGACATTTTAAACTAATTTCTAGTTATAAAACATAATTTTTAGGTCAACTGAACCTCGTAAATAATTAATAAAAAGATCAGAAAGTAATTTAAGTAGTTTTAACCATTATTGTCACCTTTTACCTAGTTGCGCGCTACTTACCCATTTAAGCGCTATTACCCCTATTTTGACTATAATTAGACATAGGTTATCTGGACACTTATTTCACTTTGATTGCTATAGATATATTCTGTTTGATTTGTTATTGTCATTTTGGATGTTCGTATGCTTGTTTAAGAATTTATTTGACTAATGGTTACATGGTTGAAATGTTTGCTTAGTTTAGTTTAAAACGTCGTCCGCAGGCAACCTACTATTAGGAATCTCGTTTGCTAGAGTTTAAGGTGCTTATCGATCAAATTCACATGTCGGTGTATATTGATTGAGTGCATAAGGATGATAGACTCAAACCGATGAGATAAATTTATAATGGAGCTTCAGAGCGCATGTATGGACTCGACGACTGATTTGACGATGGAGCAGCATTAGAGCTTGAAGACAAATTCGAAGACGGAGCGACACTGGAGCTTGGTTGCCAACCTAAAGACGAAGGAAGGATTTGGCGTTGAGCTGGACTTCACAGCAAATGCCACACATTTTCAGTGGATCCGTATTTAATTAATTTTGGTTAAATAGGTGATCTGAGTAGTCGTTATCGTTTGCTATGAAGTGATAAATACCGCTTACTATTATTATTGGCCACTTCGGTCAAATTGGCCAAGGTGATGGTCCAATTTTGAGGAATATGACTTGATGGTTCGTTTGATAGTGGTTTCGACGTGATGGCTTTTCGATTCAGTGGTTTGTTATCCAATGATGGTGATTCCAGGATGAGAAGTGAGGCGGCGACTTCGATAAAGGATAGCGATATTCCGGGATACAAAGTGAGGATGATGAATTGAAAGGGAACTACTAAGGTGCAGTCATGGTACTAATTCCAAGATTGACGCTACTATGGAAAGGATTACTGATACGTAGGTTTGACGGGTACTCGGAGAGAAGGGATGGCGAGTGTGTGGTCCATTTGGACTAGTGCAGGTCCTGTTCTCCAAGCGCAAAGAGATTGTTTCCAAGTGCAAGGAAACCAGTGACACAACTTGGGCGTAGTGTGCGGTCCTCATCCTGGGTTGTACCAATGGGTGCAACTTAGTTTCTGGAAGACTGAGTGACACGAAGTCGAGAACCAAGAAATGGAGGCATTATCATATATCTAATGCATTGAACAAGTGAATGTGAGGAGGAATGATGGTTGCAATGTTTGCCTAATCATTTGTCACCTTAGAGGCATCATGTGATGTGGATACATCGATTCAGATATATGGACATTCCTAGTATCTTGACATAGGATACACTTATATATATTCTCATAGAGTAGTATATATATTACTATATGTGATGACTCTATGGATGCATGGGCAAGGAAGGTATGATTCTCCATACCCTTCATGTCATATATACTATTACAACTTTTGCAATACTTTGAGATTTGTTATCGCTCACACCATACTATTGTCCGACCTAAGGTTTTATTTCCCTTTTATTAGTTTGCGTGCTCATCGACGATGCTGGTATTATCCAGAGCCGCGCATGTGGATTAACAGGAGTCTACGTTTTACATATATGTACTTGTATCCTTATTGTTTATCCCACTATGTGACACTGCAGAGCCTTGGTAGTGTTATGTATTCTTACTAGAGACAGATTATCAGTTTGAGTTTGTTTATCACTTGTATAAACTCTATTACAGTTATGTATAACTGTATAAGCCTGTGCACTCTTATTATATGGTTTATTTAGTTATTACTGTCTCCCAGGTTTTATATATGTGATTGATTATTATATGTTATCAGATGCGCTGTGAGATATACGATAGATTACGTGACTGTGATTGTGTTATATTCTGTTCTCTTCTCTTATCTCTTATTTTCTTCTATTTATTTCTCCTGATGATCTCTTTGCATCGATACAAGTGCTTGAACAACATGAGTTTTTTAGTTTTGAGCATGTTGGTGTATGGCGGTCCATCATGTATTAGAGCTTAGACTGCGTTTTTTAACCTAAAAGTACTGAATTTGAGAGTTAATTTATGCAAGAGAGTATGTATTTGTATATATTTGGTTTCAGATCTATATATTATTAAAATATATAGTATAGGTTGTTTTTCCCATGAGTGCCATCAAAATAGTTTTCTCTATTAGCAATTGGTCATCATGTCCACTTATTAGAGATAATCCGGCCAACAATAAGTACTATTAATTACTCCTTCCGTGAAGTTGAGAATACTAGAACTGGGAACTACAATTCTTAATTTACATTTTATGTATCCAGCAACATACGAACCATTATCTGGGTTGCCATAAAATCTTTATTTGATTATGGCTCTCAAGTGTTGTGATTTGACTATGCTGCCCTATGTGAACACTTAAGTGTCCATGTAGCCAATCTTTCCTTGGAATGGAGTCGACTGTTGTGGTCCGAGAGTTGTTTGGGTTCTTGCAAGAATTTTTTTTAGTGACTTGGAGTCAATGTTGAATGAAGTAGAAGTTTATTTCACAAGACTCCAAGGTAGAGCGTTAATTGGTCGAGAGTTGTTATCGTTTCGAGTTCTCAAAATCAAATTTCTTGATTCCAGTTCATGATTCACTTCGAAAAGCTTTGTATCGACTTCTTATGAAACACCCGTAATTTTAACAACTCTAAAGAGTATAAATTAAAGAATAACTAATTTAATATTCAAAATTAGGGGAAACATACTACGCCATTGCGTTCGTCTCGGAATTTTGGTCAAAATAGACACCTGGTTTGTGTAAAACGGACACCATATGAAGAAGTTATTAAGGTTTGATGTTTTTATACGCGCAAGAAGAGTGTGTGTGTATATATATATATGTATTTTGTCCAAAAATTCAAAATCACGTAGAATTGGGAAGCGGGAAATTTCCCGCTCAGGGGTGTCGACCCCATATGGGGGGAGTCAACCCCTGGGTCGACCTCTCAAGGGAGGTGTCGACCCCCCTAGGGTAGACGTAGCAGATTAGGCTTTGGGGCTTGCGGCTATACATATGAACTCATTTCTCTTGTTTTTGCACACCAAAAATAATGGGGAGCTAGATGTTGTCTCTGCCCAAATTGAATCAAGCAATTTTCTTCTTCAGCAATTAAGTTATTCAAGTTTAGATCCGTGATTTAGCATCAGCAATTCTTCTCTATTTTTCTGGATCCAAACACTGTTAGTCTATGTTAATTTTAGATCTAAATAATTAAAAAGTAAAACTTGACATGACTATAATTTGGATCTATGCCTATGACTATGTGAATCATATTAGACCTGCTATAGCCTGTTTATCTATGTTATTCTGACATGACTATGAACTAGATCTGAACCTATACCTATTTATCATGTCAAATCTGCAATTATTTGTATATCTAATTCATTTATTAGATCTCATCATACCTTTTTATGATCATGTCACTATGCGTAATCTGTTATATTATCACATGTTCATCAGATTAATTTTAAATGGCTATTTCTGTTCATCATATCTGTTTTTGCATGCCTGTTTCTGCTATCATGCGCCCATTTCTGTTACTTTTGGTTTATGCCTATTCTGTTCTTCTCTCCCCCATTCCCTTTCTATTTTGATAGCCAGGCTACCTTCGAGCCTAGGCCAATACCGCTGAAATATACGTACGAACGAAAATGGGTTAAGTTGGGAATGATTGGAAATGGTAATTTAGGGGTATAACCTGTACTTTGAATCACGATTGGAATCTGGGGGCATAAACTATATTGTGAAATTTGACTAAACATAGGGACATGATTTATACGGTAAATAATGACTTATGGTTTGGGACATATAAATCTATAGGCTTAATTTAAGATTAAGTGAAACATGTTAATGGAACTGTAAAGAATATGTGAAGCCTGTTTAATCCGTTAAAAGTGGGGCATAACTTGTATTGGGAAATTTGGAATTAACTTGAATTAAAATGTGGATTTTGGAATGAACCAAAATTGTGATTAAAAGACCTTAATTTGGGGCATATGGTTCATTACGAACATGACTTAGGAAGGGGACGTGAAAACCTATAATGACATAGGAATAATTGGTTAAGAATGGAAATGCCTAGAATTACAATAATTTGAAATTGTAACCGCGCTTAGACACGAGGTTAGATTATACTTGTGGTAGAAGTCTGCCCGGGCCCACTCGGCATATCCAGCAACCACAAGCGGTGAATCTAATGTGAGGGGCCTAAGTGCATAAACACGTAAAGTGCTAAGACACAAGGTTAAGTCCGACTTGTGGAAGAAGACTGCCCGGACCCAACTGGCATATCCAACATCCACAAGTTGTAAACTTAATGTGAGAGGTCTATTGCATAAACATATATATAAATATATATATAAAAGGATAGAAAGAAATTTGATTATGGAAATGAATTGGAATAAACGGGGAATGATAATAACCTATTATAATTAATTACTTTGATGGGAATGTTATATAATAGGTAGGCTTGCCGTAGGGACAAGGGGAAATTATAATGTAAGTTATAATGAAGGGAAAGAAAGCTTTTTAGTAAACCTTAGTTAAGAAAATTAAGTCAATAAGTAAACGACAAGTTGTGGTGACATGTTAAATAGTAAACAGGTGAATTGAGATGAAGTATACTTAATTACATATTAAGTAAGAACATGTTATTGTAACTATGGAATCAGGTAATGAATATTATAAAAGGGATTGTAGATTATTTTCGTTAATCACAATCTAGAGAATAACATGTGATAGGCTTATTAAAAGACTTAAATGGATTAAGTTGTATATATATGAAATTAATAAGCAAGTGGAACTTGGCAACTTGAAGAGAAGACAATGTGAATAGGATAACCTGTTAACTGGTGATACTTAACCTGTTTGAATCCATAAGGATTACATGAACTTGTTGACTTGAGTAGGGGTTAAGTAAACTTGCTTGAATCAAGGGGAGGGTTAAGTAAATCTTGGGGTAGTGGGTAATATTTGTATATATAGGCCCACAAACTTAACCGTTAAATAAACATGCTTGAAACAGTGGGTAGGTTAAGTAAATCTTGGGTGGGTAATATTTATAGATATAGGCCCACAAACTTAACCTGCGGGGTTATGCAATTTTATGACACCGGTAGGTAGGCATAACCTATAAAAAACCTAGTAGTGGGGATGCAAGACAAAGGGGAGAGCTTGCATCATCTTGTGTGTGGGACCCGTTTCAGTCAGTACCCATATTTAGGTATCAAACGAGTACTCCGAACTAGGTCGGGGTCGGGGCACGCTTACCGGGCTGATTGTAAGAGATCCAAACAAAAGGGGCGGTGTGGGCAGTGCAGACCAACGGAGTCATGTGCGTGCATGGGTTCAGCAGAGGAGGATAAGATGTCGTGACACATGTAGATATAGTTGTGCACATCCTGAAAACGAAGGGTTGCCACTTTAGGGAGTGATACACCCTACTGTGAGGCCAGCACATGGTATCTACGGAGTAGGGAGCCGATCGATTAGGGTAGTAATTAGGGTATATCTACACTCCGGTATGTTGGGAAGCCAGTAACTTCGATATGTTGGGCTACTTGTTGATTGTATGGGGTGAAAACCTCTCACTGGAAGTACACCTAAGTTTACCATCTTATACTTATTGGGGATCATCTTGTTAATAAGACACTAGTATTGGTGCAGAGAAACCATTACTGAAGCATAGTATACTCTATCATGTTTGTCATGTTTACTTTGTCATACCTGCCTATTATGATGTTATCTCTCTTGTCCATTTTATATGCCTGTCATGATACTTTTACTTATTTATTTGCTAAAAGTAAATGGACTTGCCAGACTTTATGTCTAACCCAGTTTGTTTCCTCTTCTTTCTCTTCCGTTTCCCCTCTAAGTTCTCAGGGTGGGAATACTCAAGCTTGATCAGGATTCTGCTATCGTCTTGCTTAGAGCTGCTTAGATGTATTTCTCAAGTTCTTTTCTTTGCTACTATGGCTACGTTTCTTTTGGGGATTATGCTTCTTTTACTATTGTACTCTGATGTTTCAAGTACAAGACATAAATTATAATGATATACTGGGTTTATGTATTTTCAGACATATGATGTTTTGAACCACGATGCTTTATGATTAATAAAGTTATTAATTTTGCTGCTATTTTATATCTGTCTTGTAATGTTTCCGTTTCTGTTTACTTATAACGCTTCACGAAACTTAAAACATTCTCTTATTGAGTGACATTAATGGACGTGGGGTGTCACACTTGGTATTTGAGCTGAAGGTTACCAGATTAGATAAAAGTTTTTGAAAATTATTTTCAAAAGGTTTCAAAAGAAAGCATTTCCAAAAGAAAAAGTCTGTTTTGAAAAACATATTCTCCAAAGCCATATGAAATATCTTTCGGTTCTTTGTTTGAATCCCTTCTTCCTTTTCGTTTTAGCATGTCTGGGGAACCGAATATTCCCGAGGGCGTTCACACTACGCCAGAAATGATAATTAAGAAGTGCTCATGGCTGTATCTAAATCGACTTGGCAGTGCTGTGGACCGCGTCAAAAAATGACGTCTTTGTCAATTTGATACGGCCGTAGGCCGTATTAAATGGATGTATTTGATACGACTTTAGACCGTATCAAAATATCAACTTGATATGGGTTTAGACCGTATCAAATTATCAATTTGATACGGCTAATCGCCATATCAAATGCATGCATTTGACACGGCGATTAGCCGTATCAAATTGATAATTTGATATAGTCTAATGCCGTATCAAACGGATAATTTGATACGGTTAATGGCCATATCAAATTTAAAAAAAAAATCACAATTTTTGGCTTACATCAATTCTGCTTTCATCATCACACAATATTGTAACAAGACTAGTCATTCATAAACTCAACTTACATAATTTGTTTGCAAAACCTTATAATGAGCATTTGTCTACGACATTACAGTATGAAAACATTGGTACCAAAAGGCGTTATATATAAATACAACAAGATGAATTCAATGGTAGAAAATTATCCAACCTGCTCATGTTATGAAATGCATTGCTGTGCATTGCCACCCTGATCAAGTAATGATACTTCTTTTGCAGCAAAGAAGTCTCCGGTCCTGAACGCACGAGATGTCTAATTAGCATGTATCTTAGCACAACCTTTCAAAAATGAGTATAAGACGAATTCGTTGGGTTCTAACTACATATACTCAAAGTAAGCAGAAAAGGTCGTATGATGTGTTCCTTAAACAAGGAACAATAAACATGTGATTAAATTCAGATTTAATTCCAGAAAAAATATGAAAACAGAGGCGTAATTTAAGTCATGCCTTTTAGAAGGATATTTCACGTACCAAACCATCGAAATGTGCAATTAGGTTCAGATTTAATTTTAAACAAATAGAGGTGTAATTTAAGACATGTTTTTTAGAAGGATTTTTCACGTACCAAACTTGAAAATAAGAAGCTGACCCTAAATTCCACAATATTATTTATGAGCATGATGATAACTATAGAAGATCTACCATTGTTGAACAAATTACCATTTCTAATTCAGGCTATGGAAGTATGATACACCTAGTGGCTATGATCGCCAACACGAGAGATGATGTATAGACTTTACAAGGCATCATCCTCTATGGACTGTGAATGATGCAATGTCTTTTGTTTATATTCAAAGTAGGAATTCTTTTCTGTTTGTAACTGAACCTTGCGATAGAGCATAAGTTCATCTTTTTTAGATGCCTTTATTTAAATAAGCTTTCTTTTAAAACATAGATTAAATTACTGCCTGTATAGTTGATTTTTATTTCAAAGGTTTGGTTTCCTTTATTTGGAATCGACTGACACTGTGGTTAAAAACTTAAAATTGAACATGTATGCTAATTGGTAAACCAAGGTCAGGTGTAGCCATCCAAAAGCACAAGAGAAAATTATGTTAACATTTTAGCTCCTATATGTAAAACTTTGTTCCATTGCACCATCTGGTTTGATTTTACATAATCACTAACAAATACCACAAGAAGAAGAAAAATCCAACTTACAAAAATCAATGTATAGAAGTACGCAATTTACGCAAGCGGAAGGCCAAGTGCGGCAGAGCCATCCAGCTGTGAGCGGAGTTGATTAACGCTGATTCTAATAAGCAACAGAGCAAGAGCTTCCCACTACATTCATCAATAAACACAAGGTAATTATAGCAAAAAAAACAAAGGCAAAACATCACTATAAGTAAATTATATTTTAAAAGAAAAATTAAAATCTAATATTGGGAACTTAATATCAAAAATTGTAAAATATAAGTAACATCTAGCGTGCTGATGTACTAAAAACAGGCCAACATATATATTGCATCTAGAACTTTTGAGAGTGAGCAATATCAAATGGGTGTTAGTGGTACATGTAAGCCCACAATGAATGATGCAGATGGTGGACATCTAACAAAATTAGTTTGCTTGTTTTGTTATCTTATGCAACAATAAATTACGAGTATGTTTGATCCAGGGTGTGGGCGTAGAAATTGCATAATTGAGAAGCGTCTAACGTGTGATTTAAAAATGTTACGTTTATTAACTGTAAAAGACGTATGGACCATGTATTTTTCAATGCATGTCTTTCTTGCAATATTGATAATATAAAATATAGATTTATGTTAAAACAATTTTTTCAAAAAAAAGGTAGGTTATAGCTTATAAAGTTTAATCAAAACTATAAATGTAGTAGTTAGAACAAAATCAATTTATTTAATAAATGCTAGAGTTAAATGAAAAGAAACAACTTCCAAAATTGGCTGTATTACATCAATAAGAACTAACCATGAAACATTGAAACTATTTTAACATGTGTAATTCTCTAAAGGGCCGGGGGCACAGACCAGTTAAAATTAAACAGAAACATCAAAGGTTTCATTCAAAAGCAAAAGATCAATTACAACAGCTCATACTACAAAATCTCAATCTCACATAACAATGTGCGTAAATATTATAAAAGGCATTTGGAAAGGCTACATCAAAGGCATAAAAATTCAGCATAATAAATAATTCATTAAATGGAAGTAAACATTAATACCAACATCGTCAAAGGCAAAGCGCTACAAAGGTACTATATTGCACATTAAATGGCATAATTATCAATAAGTGTGATATAGTGCTCATTAGAAAAGATATAAAATCTCATGAATCCTAGAATACCATGACAACAATTTCAAGAAAACATGGGACACTGAAATCCAGCTGCAGTTGTTGCAAAATTAGCATTTTTATGTTGTTTTCAATATCAAAATCCAACTTCCCAAGTCTTATTATGATGATATGATTGTGTCCTTGATTCAGACTACCATACATTATATATAAATCATATCTATAAGAGTTAATTGAAGGGTGCCACTATTCACACCCTGATTTACACTTTCGGCCACCTTCCTAAATTTAATACAAATGATTATTTTTTTATTCTTCTGGCCACCATATATTATTCTTTCACTCGGTTATTCACCATCGTACTTATCTTAAGAAAAACATGTACTTCTCTACAATTTCAAACCCTATACCCTAACAAAAGAAGATATTCTTTTGTGCCTAATATAAATGAAAGACGAAGTTAAAAAAGAGGTTAGAATTACTTGGTTTTTATTGTTTTATATTATGTTATAGAATATGTTGTTAGGTTTTTTTTAACGGTTAGGGTTTTCCATTGCGTTTTAGGATATTTTGTCCGCTGCGTTGAAATTTTCAAGTTTGGAGCATATTAAATTTAACGACGTTGTAGTAGGGAATGACAATGTAAGTTTTGACTTGTTGGTTTTTTATCCTTATAACTTACGTATTTTCTTTTACAAATTGATACATAATTTTTTTTGTCATTTGATAGATGGAGTATTTGAATAATGATAAATTGGACGATAAACATGATGGTTATGATAATATGATGCAAGATGTTCGATCAAATGACTCAAAAGACATAAACGTTGATTTGACGAATCATTTCACAACCGACGAAGTAAGTACTCATTTATAAAAATTAAAATTGCTAATGTGGTTATGAAAATGGATTGTGTTACTTTTTTCTTGAACTATTTGATCTTAGGTATTTGATTCGCAGAGTACATTGATGATGTAAGGGAGGAAGGAAGCGTTCGTGTAGAGTAAGGAGCTGGTGGCCTTTGCATTTTTTGTTATTAATTTAGATGGTGGCCAACAGAGGAAAATTAAAATATTTGGGTCTCTTTTAGTTTTGGTGGCTAAAAGTGCAAATTGGGGTGTGAATAGTAACACCCTAATTGAAAGGACTGTAAGTTAGGAAAAATATATATACATAGGCATTAAAAGGTAATAAAGTTTAAGAAATCTTAACTTTCCCACAAACACAATGTTATTGAAATATTTATGAAAAAATTATGTTACATGACTTAGGCAATGCGTAAAGCCATTCTTGACCCTTTGTGTTTTGAAACTTCTGATTCTTTTCTCTATCCGTTTTCTGGTATGTAATCTAATTACAAAAAATATTAATTACATGTCAGATATGATAATGAAGTTACTTCTATTTGTTATATTGGACTTGCTCTATGAATTGGTTCTAATGAAACTTAAATCACTAAAAAAAGGTTTAAAGTAAGCATAATGAAGATACGTTTAAACCAAATTGATATAAAACATTTCCTTTCCATTCGGTTATATTGAAAAGGTTTTAAAATAATCTTACTCACATTGGAAATATATAAAAACCACAGCTAATAACACATGCTACGAATTGACACCTGTTGGCATAATTCATGAGCAATTTGAACCTGTAATATAAGATGATGGAAACCAGTAATTTCAACAACAATGTTTAGCGACATTAATTATTAAGTCACATTAAATAAGTATAATAAACTGAATTAAAATAATGTACCTTCTTCACCAAATTCCGTAGTCTATGCTGAAGGAAGCAATCTTTCCCATTTCCGAATTCATGGAAATTCAACAATAATTCTCGATGTTCAAGAATCAATTTAATTATATTTTTAGAAAATTCATCACTGATGATGGTAAGATCAGATACTTGACCATAATATTAATATTTGAAAATTTTGTTATTTGAACTATCAAGAGCATATGTAAAATTAGAATATAGTAGATGTTAAAACAAAAAAGAAATGCATGGCCTGCTAAAATATTGATTCATTAGCCATCACACATTCATATTCCACAGAGTACAAATAATATGCTCAAAGGCTAAAGGAAAATACTTAAGAAATATGAGGGGTTTCTTTTGTGGTACCTTGATAAACCAAGGACATTAATTCTTCTGCTGATTGTAGCATGTAACTCATGGAAAAATAAGAATAGTATATTTAATACCTACAATAATCCTACGATAAAATAAATGACTTAGGTAGGATGCAACTTATTTGACAATGAAAGTTTTTAAATGCTTAATATTAGCTAACAATTAACAGGGTACCAAATTTCTATTTAATGGTAAAGTAACTTAAAAATCATCAGTGAGATAGAACAAATAGAAAAAAATACTCTTCTAAATGTCAACCCACTTTTAGGCTATCATCATCGAGATAAAACAAAATGAACTCTTTACATGCTTTTATGGGAACATCCAAGTATATTAGCTTGGACGATGGTAAGTCATGTTGCAAAGGACTAATCAAACTAAATATATGATAACTTAATATAACTTAAGTAAATTATATTTGACCGTAATCAGTTGTATTTAACCACCCCTACAGTTTATTGGTCGCACCCTATCAGTTCAGAGTTTAAACCGTTGTTGTGATATTTCCCAGTTCAACAATATTTTAGGCTTCTTTACCTACAGCATAGTTAAACTTCAGTTTAACGTGGTTGCAATGCAAATTGACAACAATATTCAAGAGATAACATTAAATATACTAACAAAGCAATGCTTCCCATATAAACAATGATAATTGTGCATTTTAAGAATTAGTTTGTTGTAAAAATAGGTTGTCATTAGCTCTGTAGAATGGCTGTGTTAATTGTTATTACCCTTTGTTTGGCCATCAATATGCTAGATCATTCATCATTATCATTACTTAAGAGATGCATGCAAGTTCTGTAGTATAACATCTACAACAAGTTATTTACATGTATGAGAATGATAAAATCAGATAATAGGAGTCTATTTCTTACAGACTTGATGACAACAACTTGGATATGTACATGGGTACTCTGTGTGTGTGTGTGTGCACACATATATGAAATATATGTTTCGGTTGTACATGCTCGCTCAATCGTTTTAACGCCAGTTAATTGATAGCATAGTCTTTCATCTAGATCCATTCAGTATTTGACAATAAATTAAAAATAAAATGAAACAAAGAAATAAAAGCAAAGTGCAATCTCATAAGAGTAATTAGTGGAAGGGATTTCAGTGTCCATTCCTTTAACTTTGTTCTTACTTGCATGATTCATATACCTTATTGAAATCGCAGTCACTATGTACTCTTTTGAGCTTGCCTAGTCCTTTCGCTTCTTTTTCATTTACAATTTGTTTTTTAATTTACAATTTTCTTCCAATGTCTCTTCTGTTAACTTCTTTCTTACTTGCATGACATATACAAACTAAAACCACAATCATAGATTACTCTTATATGAGCCTACATTATCCTATCCTTTTTTTAACTTAGTTTTTATCAAATGCTGATCAGATGGGAATGAAATACTCTTTTGTTATTCTTGTCTCAATGGTCGTGATTTATGCATACAATTTTAAAGAAATTTACGCAGCTGATGATGTTCAAGTTGAATAATAAAATAAAATTTTGGGTTTTTGAATTATATTTTCACTTTATAAGTTGCAGCTCTTCATGTGAACTTGATGGGAATGAAATATTAATTGCTATTTTTTTATGTTAATAAATTGATGTAAGTGGCTACAATAACATTATTACTAAAAAAACATGAAAAGTAACTTTTTCCTTTTAGTAAGTTCAACCAGTTTTAATTATTTAAATCAATTAATTAGATTGTTTGTTATTTCAACTCCAAAATGGGAAAACTAACGTTTATGCAATTCTATATGTCAATCCTTTAAATATTGTAAATGGCACAAAGGGATAACATATGCCTTAAAAACTATCTAGGAACCTAAGTGGTATATAAGTGAATTTTTGGAATCATCAGCATTACATAGTTTATAAGTAGAATAACAACCACAGCAGAATAAACTCATTCACCTAAGAATTTCAAGACTAATATATTTTTTCGTTATTAGAAGAAGAGTAAAATAAAATTCACAATAGCCGAAGAAAAAAAAATTAAGTCCATATTACTGTTCATTTTCAGAGTAATGGTGCAAATTCTAAAACAAAATAACAATGAACAACAATCTGTAGAGGCAAAGGTATTACAAAAAAATAGTCTTGTCAACGCAAAAAATAAACAAAGATGGTTACATTAAAATATTTTTAAAAGAGAGAAGACATAATCACACCAAGGACATGACTCTTAGGTAATCATAAGAAACATTGTGTTTTTAATATTTGTATGCTACATGAACAAAGTAATTTACTACATAAGTAACTGAATAAACTTAAAGCCAGATTGCAACCACACTTACACTATTCAACAAACATACCTAGTGCATCAATAACAGTAAGGAAAATAAGGTGTGCAAAGTAATACCAATGTGAGAGCATAGATAAATATAATGTGAAAATTAACAATGAGGCATTCGTAACCATGGCAGGTAAAAAGGATAGTAACAGTTACAGGTGATAAGAATATAAAATATGCAAAAGAATGACACTTAGAAGCCTTAGTATAATATCAAGAGATGTAGATGAAATTTTTTACCAACGGAGATTCCTACTTTACCAACGGCTAGCAGTGCGAAAAAAATGAAAGACAAATGGTTAGAGATGAAAATTTATGGGAAGAAGAGGTACCGCAGCCAAAAAAATTGGACATCATACAGTTAGCCACACATCGGAGAACATGCAGTACGAAACAGTGGATGTAAACATGGCATCAAACACATTTTAATTAAAAAAAATGACAAAGAATATGTAACAAACCTGCTCAGAAAGAACACTTGCTGTATACGGGGAGATAAACGGAAGCAACAATGGTCTGGGTGCCGTACGACCTGAGGAATCGAACATAAAACTGGCGAATTACCGACATGAGTTCGTCTAACCGAACATATAATCGGAAAACAATGGATCTATCGAATTGGGCTATCGATTTTTGTGGTCTGGGAGCAAACGTAAAAAGGTAGTCAATTGGGGTGGACAACCGAAGGAAGATCACTGTCTTGCAGATCAGATTTTCTAATAGGATCGGTTTGAAGAATTGGTGAAATTTTCATAATTGAGATCTGGAAACTGGGTGTAGTAACACCGCAATTCAAAAACGCCTAATGGCTTTACACTAAATTGATCACTTGAAGCATTCAAATCTTCCATAATCGATCTACGAAGAGGCAGATTCAGAGAGAAATTATTTCTCCGCACCCAAACAAGTTATATAAATCGAGAAGTTATTGGAATTGAGCAGCTATCTTGGAATCGCCGCCTATCATATAATCGAGTAGAAGGCTGCGGTGGAGGAAATAAGGCTAGGGTTCTGTAAGAGGGAAATGAAAATAATTGGGAAAGAATTAACTACGAAATAGGCGGCCTACGAAAAATGTAAGGATTGATGGAAAAGACAAAAATACCATGCGGTTTTGATACGGGTGAAGCGCATATCAAATGAAGCAATCTAAATGTTCGAAAATCTACGATTAGATTTTAAATATTAGGGAGGTGCGGATTGGTAGAGCTGTAGCAAATGAAATTTGATATGGCTTAAAGCCGTATCATATCTCTATATCATGGTGTGTCAATTTTACTGTTTTGATGTAGAATCAAGTGTTGGATTGGTTCCGTAGGTATCTTAAGGCTATGGCACTAACCGAGAGCCAAGGAGACGTCCCTCCCCAGCTACAGCTGTCGTTCCTCCACCCTCACGAGTAGGAAAATCCTCTAAGAAATGTCGTGGCTATAAGCGCTTGGGTCATTTAGTAAAAGATTGCTGGAAAACGAAGAATGTTTGCTTTAACTATGGCGAGGTCGGACACTATACGAGGGAATGCCCGAAGAAACAAGGACAAGACCAAAGGGCAAGGTCTTCTGAAGCGCATGTGTATGTTCTCGTGGTCAGTATACTAGATAGAGGTAGCAAAGTTCCGATTGAATTTTTAATTTCCCTTTCCAAATTATCCAGTAAGAACTCTTTTGATTTGGGCGCTTCGCATTCATTCACATCTGATTCTGTTGCACCTTAGTACTAGTATGTAGATCCCGTTGTTGTCCTAAACTCCATTGGTAGCTCGGCTCATATGCTTGTGATTTGTCAGGGTTTGAGGATATCTATGTTGGGTCGAGTTTGAGTGCGACGCATATCTTAATTCATGGGCTACGGTTTGATTCTGGGGATGGATTGGCTAGACGTGTATGGTGCCATTCTGGATTGTGAGAGGAGGGTCATTAGACTTTTGAATTGCCATGAGAGGACCCTATAGATTTCTTGTGACCCTAAGGGGTCTGTCATGCTTAGTTTCCTAGAGTAACTTGATGCATCTATCGATGATCTACGATCTGTACCAGTAGCCTGTGAGTATCCCGATGTTTTTGATGAGGTTCAAGGCTTACCCCAGAGGCGCGAGATTGATTTCTGTATATACTTGGTGGACAATGCAAAGCCAGTTGCATTGCATGTGCGCCACATGGCTCCAAGAGAAAGGAGGAAGCTTAGCAAGCATGTAGGGGAGCTACTTGAGAAAGGGTTTATGAGGCGAAGCATATCTAAATGGGGTGCTCCAGTAGTATTCGCCACTAAGGCAGATGGTTCGCTTCGTTTATGTGTGGATTACAGGGATTTGAATAAGCTCACTAAGAAAAATAGACACGCACTCCCGAGGATAGATGAGCTATTTGACCAACTTGTTGGAGCGTCAGTTTTCTCTCAGTTAGACTTGGCCATGGGGTTTCATCAGTTGAGGGTGGCCGATGACAGTATAGACAAGACTGCTTTTTGGACTCCAAATGGTTTCTTTGAATGGCTCATTATTCCTTTTGGGTTGACGAATGCACCCGCCTATTTTGTTGATCTGATGAGCAGGGTGTTTCGGGAGTTTTCTTGGATTAGTGGGCTATTATAAGAAGTTCATTAAGGACTTCGCAAAGATACCAGCCCCACTCACCAAACTGACAAAGAAGAATCTGACATTTTCTTGGGGTATAGACTATGAGGATGCTTTCTCAGCGATTGAAGAGGGCTCTGATAACAGCCTCAGTTTTGACCTTGCCTGACAAGAACAAGGTGTTCACAGTATACACTGTCGCATGTGGTACAGGGCTTGGTGCGATTCTGATGCAAGAGGGAAGGGTAGTATGTTATGGGAGTAGACAGTTGAGAGTTCATAAGAAGAACTGCCTTACCCATGTTTTGGAATTAGCTGCTATAGTATTCACGCTTAAGACTTGGCAGCAGTATCTTCGTGGAGAGTGGTTCGAGTTATACTTGGACCATAAGTCGCACAAGTATCTATTCTCACAAAAAAGATCACAAATTGAGGCAATAGAGGTAGGCTTCTACTTGGACCTGAGACGATTAGAGAAACTTCAGAAAAGAATGATCTTATCCGCAGGCGCATGAAAATAGCTCAGGACAAGCGGAAGACATACGCAGAAATGGAAGGACTGATATTTAGTTCAAATGGCTTATAGGGTAAAGCTACTAGAGAGATTATTGGATGTTCAATTGTGGAAATTTTGGCACAATACAACAGAAGTAGTTGAGCCGAGTATGCTTAAGAAAGTAGAGGTGGAACAGGAGGCGATAGTTAGACGTGTTCCTACCCGTATTCTTGGATCAGAAGTTAAGAAGCTACGCAACCGAGAAGTCAAGTTGATGAAAGTTTATTGTGTAGAGATAACCCAGAAGATGCAATTTGGGAGACCAAAGACAAGGTTCGTGCTTCGTACCCTTTTCTTTTTGAGGGTATGTTCTTAACTTCTTTTCCAAAGCTTTTTATTCGTACTTGTTTCTATCATTCGTCTGTATCCTATCGATCGAATCTTCGACCTTTAGGTAGAAATCCCATGGATGTAAACATGTGTTTGAGACATGTTATGTTTGATGGATGCGAGTGGATGCAAGTGTTTGCTAGTGGCTGTTCATGGATGCATATACACACATACTAGGCACTAAATCCGCTCAATCACTCCCATAGTGCATATGGATATGTGTGCATATTTTTCATCTTTTAATGGATGAAAGTGGGTGTATCATCATATAGACGTTGCATTTGAATGGATAATTGTGCACGCAGATAGCCTTTACATGGTATATTAGGATTGTTTGCATACATGTTGGATTCATGACACTAACATACATTGCATTAAGGAGGTCAACTGAATCAGTAGACCATCTGATCTTTCGCATTAGTATTGAGGCATATACACACCTTTGCATATATTCATACAAGCATTAGAAATCTTTTAAGGACAATGGATGCCTGTGATTGGTGGATGAGTAGATGGATGTGGATGTTAGGATAGACATTCTTCTTAACTTGGAGATTTCGGAGACGAAAACCTTTGAGGAGGGGAGAATGTAACACCCCATAATTTTAACAACTCTAAACAAGATAAATTAAAGAATAATTAATTTAATATTCAACATTAGGGGAAACAGCTGCACCATTGCGTTCATCTCGGAATTCTAGTCAAAATAGACACCTGGTTTGCGTAAAACAGACACCGTATGAAGAAGTTATTAAGGTTTGAAGTTTGTATACATGCAAGAAGAATATATATATATAGTCCAGAAATTCAAAATTAGGTCCAGAAATTCAAAATCGCATAGAATTGGGAAAGCGGGAAATTTCCCGCTCAGGGGTGTCGACCCCATAAGGGGGGTGTCGATCCCTGGGTCGACCCCTCAAGGAGGGTGATGACCCCCTGTGTCGACCCCTCAAGGGGGGTCGACCCCCTAGGGCAGACCTGGAAGATTAGGGTTTGGGGCTGGCGGCTATATATATGGCTTCATTTCTCATGTTTTTGCACACCAAAAATAATGGAGAACTAGATGTTGTCTCTGCCCAGATTGAATCAAGCCTTTTTCTTCTTCAACATTTAAGTCATTCAAATTTAAATCCATGACTCAGCATAAGCAATTCTTCTCTATTTTTCTAGGTCCAAACACTGTGAGTCTATGTTAATTTTAGATCTAAATAATTAAAAATTAAAACATGACATGACTATAATTTGGATCTATGCCTGTGACCATATGAATCATATTAGATCTGCTATAACCTGTTTATCTATGTTATTCTGACATGATTATGAACTAGATCTGCACCTATACCTATTTATCATGTCAGATCTGCCATTATTTGTATATCTAATTCATTGATTAGATCTCGTCATGCCTTTTTATGATCATGTCACTATGCCTAATCAATTCTATTATCATATGTTCATCAGATCTGTTTTAAATGCCTATTTCTGTTCATCAGATCTGTTCTTACATGCCTGTTTCTGCTGTCGTGCACCCATTTCTGTTACTTTTGGTTTATGCCTATTCTGTTCTTCTCTCTCCCATTCCCTTTTTATTTTGATAGTCAGGCTACCTTCGAGCCTAGGCCAATACCGCTGAAATATGCGTACAAACGAAATTGGGAATGATTGGAAATGATAATTTAGGGGCATAACCTGTACTTTGAATCACGATTGGAATCTGGGGCATAAAATATATTGCGAAATTTGACTAACATTGGGGCATGATTTATACGGTAAATTATGACTTGTGGTTTGGGACATATAAATCTGTAAGCTTAATTTAAGATTAAGTGAAACATGTTAGTGGAACTGTAAAGAATATGTGAAGCCTGTTTAATCCGTTAAAAGTGGGGCATAACTTGTATTGGGAAATTTGGGAATAACTCGAATTAAAATGTGGATTTGGGCATGAACCAAAATTGTGATTAAAATACCTTAATTTGGGGCATATGGTTCATTACGAACATGACTTGGGAAGGGGGAATGAAAACTTATAATGACATAGCAATAATTGGTTAAGAATGGAAATGCCTAGAATTACAATAATTTGAAATTGTAACCGCACTTAGACACAAGGTTAGATTACACTTGTGGTAGAAGTCTGCCCGGACCCTCCCGACAAATCTAGGAACCACAAGCGGTGAATCTAATGTGAGGGGCCTTAGTGCATAAACACGTAACGTGTTAAGACACGAGGTTAAGTCCGACTTGTGGAAGAAGACTGCCCGGACCCAACCGGCATATCCCGCATCCACAAGTTGTAAACTTAATGTGAGAGGTCTATTGCATAAACATATATATAAATATATATGTATATAAAAGGATAGAAATAAATCTGATTAATGGAAATGAATTGGAATAAACGAGGAATGATAGTAACCTATTATAATTAATTACTTTAATGAGAATGTTATACAATAGGTAGGCTTGTCGTAGGGACAAGGGGAAATTATAATGTAAGTTATAATAAATGGAAAGAAAGCTTTTTAGTAAACCTTAGTTAAGAAAACTAAGTCAATAAGTAAACAACGACATGTTGTGGTGACATGTTAAATAGGAAATAGGTGAATTGAGATAAAGTATACTTAGTTACATATTAAGTAAGAACAAGTTATTGCAACTATGGAATCAAATAATGAATAGTATAAAAAGGATTGTAGATTATTTTCATTAATCACAATCTAGAGAATAACATGTGACGGGCTTATTAAAAGACTTAAATGGATTAAGTTGTATATATATGAAATTAATAAGCAAGTGGAACTTGGCAACTTGAAGAGAAGTCAATGTGAATAGGATAACCTGCTAACTGGTAATACATAACCTGTTTGAATCCATAAGGATTACATGAACTTGTTAACTTGAGTAGGGTTTAAGTAAACTTGCTTGAATCAATGGGAGGGTTAAGTAAATCTTAGGTCGATGGGTAATATTTGTATATATGGGCCCACAAACTTAACCGTTAAATAAATATGCTTGAAACAGTGGGTGGGTTAAGTAAATCTTGGGTGGGTGGGTAATATTTATACATATAGGCCACAAACTTAACCTGCGGGGTTATGCAATTTAATGACATCGGTAGGTTGGCATAACCTGTAGAAAACCTAGTAGTGGGGATGCAAGACAAAGGGGAGAGGTTGCATCATCATGTGTGTGGGACCCGTTTCAGTTAGTACCCATATTTTGGTATCAAACGAGTACTCCGAACTAGGTCGGAGTTGGGGCATGCTTATTGGGACGATTGTAAGAGATCCAAACGGAAGGGGCGGTGTGGGCGGCGCAGACCTATGGAGTCATGTGCGTGCATGGGTCCGGCGGAGGAGGATAAGACGCCGTGACACCTATAGATATGGTTGTGCACCTCCTGAAAACGAAGGGTTGCCACTTTAGGGAGTGATACACCATACTGTGGGGCCAACACAGGGTTTCTGCGGAGTAGGGAGCCGATCGATTAGGGTAGTAATTAGGGTACATCTAGACTCCGGTATGTTGGAAAGCCCGTTAATACCCTTAGGGGTAATTCGAGTATGTTGGGCTGCTTGTTGATTGTATAGGGTGAAAACCTCTCACTGGAAGTACACCTAAGTCTACCATTTTATACTTGTTGGGCATCATCTTGTTAATAAGACACTAGTATTGGTGCAAAGAAACTATTAGAGAAGCGTAGTATACTCTATCATGTTTGTCCTGATTACCTTATCACAACTGCTTATTATGATGTTATATCTCTTGTCCATTTTATATGTTTGTCATGATACTTTTACGTATTTATTTGCTAAAAGTAAATGGACTTGCCAGACTTTATGTCTGACCCATTTTGTTTCCTCTTCTTTCTCTCCGTTTCCCCTCTAGGTTCTCAGGGTGGGAATACTCAGGCTTGATCAGGATTCTACTATCGTCTTGCTTGGAGCTGCTTAGATGTATTGCTCAAGTTCTTTTCTTTGCTACTATGGCTATGTTTCTTTTGGGGGTTATGCTTCTTTTACCATCGTACTCTAATGTTTTAAGTATAAGACAAAAATTATAATGATATACTGGGTTAATATATTTTTAAACATATGATGTTTTGAACCACGATGCTTTATTATTAATAAAGTTTTTAATTCCGCTGCTATTTTATATATATCTTGTAATGTTTCTGTTTCTGTTTACCTATAACGCTTCACGAAACTTAATACATTCTCTTAATGAGTGACATTAACGGACGTGGGGTGTCACATTTTAGAAGTCGATAAGGAGTTCGCTGATTTAGGCGATATGTTTGTGTTGGAAAGTATGACTGAATTCCATGTGATATCGAAGTAAGGTTAATCCTCTATTTCATCACTCCAAAGTTTGAAGTTTTTGACTGGGTTAGTGATCAACTCAAAGGGTGATTATTTCATTCCGAGGGAATGATGGCTTAGAGGAGTCGATCGAGTAAGCTCACGATGTTTGAGCTTGCGCCTACTATAGAAGTTTCTCATGACCATAAGGAAAAACAGTGGAGATGTATGTGTTGATCGTCATTCCCGTTTCTTCGAGTGCTCCCTTAATGAAAGAGAAAGGAAACGACATCATCACTCGATATATGTTCCCATCAATGGCATTTCCTTATGTGTTTTAGTTTGGCTATGAGGTTTTATCATTCCATTTGATCTTGTGGTTCGATGTATGGAACGAGATTAGGACTTATGAATTGATTTATCTCTCTTGATTATGACTTACCGTGTTTTGGGCTCAGTTAGATAATACATGTATGTAACATCCTGTGTTTGGTAGCTAGAACTTAATACTATGGGTGACTTCAGCATCCATTGTGATTAATTTTGGGTCTCGAGGTGTGGGAGTGCTATGACATAGCTAGTCTACATTTGGCAGTATTTGTAACACCCCATAAAAATATACTTAATTAGATATAAGATAACTAAATTTAAAAAGAAAAAAAGTAATAAATAATAATAAGTCAAAATAAACAATAAAATATTAACATACTGAAAAATGAAATTTTAAACAATTAGGAATTTGGCCACGAAAATATAATAATTGTGTTTATGGTGAGATTCTGATCCATTTTCATATATAATATGTTGAAAATAGAGTCTATGTGAAGAATTTATATTAAAAATAAGTTTTTCGCAAATAATTTGTACACAACGTTTGCAATTCAAATGAAATAATTAAATATATGGAACATAAATATCTATTAATTTGCAAATTGGAATATTCCATGAAATTCAAATTTGTGTGTATATATTTACACATAGAAGGGGACAAGGATAAATAAATAAAGGAAAGCAATCAATCAATAAATAAATGTTTTGATTAATCATTCAACCAACCAACCAATCAATCAATAAATGTTTTAATCAATCAATCAATAAATAAACGTTTTAATTAATTAATCAATAGGGGGAATTTAGGTAGTATTTTTGAGTGTTTTATATATATTTGCATATAAAGGACAAGCAGGATTTAATCTTATGAATCATGCGGTCCTTATTAACACTTGCAACTAAATATAACATACTCCTAGCCTCTCCTAAATCCTAATTATCACATCTTCATGCCACCATTTTGCATTAGAATTCCAGAAAAAAGTTTAGTTTTTATTCAAAATCCTTAATATATATTTCTTTTCTTCTCTATTTTGATGTAGGATTAGATTTAGATTTATATCTGGAATTCAAAGATTTATATTTAAGACTCTAATATCTTGATTCTTATATATATATTAACAAGAATTGGAGAACATTTTGTACGAAGATTTTTAATCCAAAAGCAAACACCATTTAGATTTCCACTATTTTTATCCTTCTTAGCACAGTGAGTGGAAATGACATCAAATTTCTATTTTCTTTGTTTTGTAGCATAAATTTGGAACTCTATGCCTAAGGGAATTTGGATTTATATGAAAACATCATATTAAACACCATCCAAATTCACTATGTTTTATTGTTAATGCAGAAATGGTCAATCTGTTTATATATGTGGGTTTGGATTGTTGTCGTATAATTCTCTATATTGGTTAGATTTATCCTATTTCATTATTGTGTAAATTCATATGTATAATTTTGTTGTAAAAGGTTAAGACTTGGATTAATTGTAAATTGAAATAAGTTTAAATCTTTATGTTTTAAATGGAGTATTTGTACGTATTGTTTACAAAGTATTCAAATATAAATGTTTTACATACAAACATACATAGAAAGAGGATCTGAATCAAAATAGGAAATATATATATATATATTGTATGGCACTTTGTTTATCTTTTATCATTGAGATAATTAAATCAGAACTATGTTGTAAGTTTTGTGTTAATATTGTTGTTTTCCCCATTTAAATTGTTAATGTTAATAGGTGGCTGCGTTCACCTTAAAACCGGATGACTTTGCCAATTGTTTTATGATAATACGCATATGTATGCCATGATTGAAGGGAATATAGGAAGTAACTGGTACACCTTTTATTTGTTTAGGGATTGACATTTCAACGAAATATGAGCGATTAAATACAGTTGTTTAATTTATGATTAGTTATTTCAATATATTAATAGCGTAATTCACGTAATATTAGTGCGTAATAAATACTTTTGAATTAGGTAGTTAGGAATTTGAAATTTAAATTATCCCTGTATGAATTGTTTGCATGTGTGTGCATTGATGGCCTTAATAAATAATATTAATGACATACAAACACGAGGTTAACTATTACTTGTAATAGAAGCCTGCCCGGAACCGATCAGCATATCCAGCATCTACAGGTAAGCTTGGTTAATATGATACGTCTAGGTGCCATGGGCCATTGTATTTATTACACTATGACACAAGTTTAAGCCTACTGGTAGTAGAATCCTGTCGGGAACCGCCCGACAAATCCAGCTTCTACAAGTAGATGATTTAAAGTGAGAGCTCTGACGTGTGTGTGTATATATATACTATGTGTATGTAAATAGGTTTGCCAACCTTGAGAAGGTATTAAGTGGATGAACTACAAGATTTGGGTCTTAAGTGGTTAGGACTATTCCAAAGGTTCAACCCTTGGTTTGGGCCAAAGTCATGGGACCCTCCCTTTTTAGGTCCTAAGTGGTATATGGGTCATCCTTCTCTAAAATTAACTAGATATAACGATAATGAATGAATGAGGTAGTTCTTCGGAAGTTTTCCACTTCCTATAGGCGTTGGTTGAGGGCCAACCTAGGGATGGGTATTGGTATCCTACGTTGCATGCAATTATAATTAACCGCCTGTCTACGGGAAGTCTTAAGTGGCATAGGAGTTCACCCATAATATTAGCTTAGTAGTAACATGGGAGTCCATCAGAAGGGTCTTAAATGGTCAACTGGGTCTACTCTAATTCGGTCTGAAGTGGCAAGTTACTATTTCTAGTATTACAAATGAGAGTATGTATGTAAATATATGTATATCTATAATGTTGACGGATGTAGGACGGGGTTAGTGGCTAGGGTCCGCCTTCGGGTCTTAAGTGATCATAGAAATCCACCCTTAATTAAATGTAGTTGAACGATCTTAAGTGACCAAGAATGTCCACCGCATAGGGTCCTAAGTGATCAAGGGTCCACTCTAAAGTGTTAGTGAAGGTCTTAAGTGACTGTATGAATGTCCACCTCATGAATTAGTATGTTTGCCTTTCTTTTTTAAACAAACAGGGCACTTAATTACATAAAATATGGATACAGACAATTTGAGTTGACCAAAAATATTACAACTCACACAATAAATACTATACAAACTAAAAAGAAAGCCAACTCAAATCCAAAGAAAACCAAATAGAATAACTCGGTACAAAGACCAAACAAACTACACCACAAAGAAATGATACAACACACAAGTCCAAATACTAAAAACCACACAGACAGATTCATGCTTTAAAAGACTATCAAGCCACCATCAAGAACTAAAGAAAAGAACCAACTCTTTCAATAACCCCACCAGGACTGTGAAACATCCCAAGTTGATCAGCATACAAATATACCCAAGTGCATAAATCAAGACCAAGAAAAAACCCAAAAATAAACTCCTAAGACCAAAGCACCATGAACTGGAGAGAGAAACACCCAGATATAAAACAAACAATCTGGAACAATACTTAAACTGCAGATTAAACATTAGGGAGAGGAAGCAGACACTAAATCTGATCAAATGCCAATAGCCAAGAAGCTCACTTTTTGGATATTCCCCCATTAATAACACCACCAAGATTGCTCCCTTCATTCTTAACTTTTTTAGTTTTTGACCTTGTTTGAATTTGAGATATTAAGTGTAACGACCCGACTTTTCAGCTCTTGAAAATCAATACTAATACATCCTCTGTATTCACGTATCTTAAATCAAGTACCATAAAATCTGATAGTTAGGGGAAAAGAAAGGAGATAGAGGAATAGAAGAAAGAAGATATAAAACAGAATCTCACAGCGGAACGAATAATCTATAATAATAACAGTGCCCTTTTACAAAAAGTGGAAAAACTTTAAAATATACCTACATCAATCAGAGTACCCAATGAATCAGCTTGAACAATTATAACAACCTGTACTTACAATTGCTGAAACATACAACGACATACACATCAGAAAAAGAATAAGAGTATACATCTCGTTACCAACTCCTCTTCTGAAGCTCCAAAGCAATCCAAATCTGATCTGCAAATATACTCGGTCTGACCCGAGCATTACAGCAAAATAACACCCGGATCAGGATAGCAACCGCGTGAGATAACTAAACAATTAAGTAACACATATCTCAATACAATGAGAGGCCGTATGCATATCTGTAATGGTTATCTACTCAATAACATCCAACCATTTACTAGGAGAAGTATAGTTGTAAATAGATAATGTCTAGGGTGTAGAATATAAATAAATTCACATAGAAGTAATAGTTACATTGGTTACATTCGACAACTATTAAGTATACAAAAAAACTGATAAGGCACGTTCGCATATTGGATTTTCCATCGGAGATCTCTCAATACAGTTCCGAACTCCATGCACAAGGGTCATAAAGTACCTCCGAGCGTCATATATCTCTAGATAAAATATACCATAAGGTAAACACAACTGGTCCACGCACGAAAACACCGAAGTGCACCACGTGGAACCAAATATACCCAACTCCCGCACGCAACTTCAAGAGCTCCCGTAACGATTTGATAGTAAGCATACACTAGATATGGAGTCAATATATCCTGCCGCGGGTTAGCAAAACCCCAGATTGTGCTCCTACTCTGTTTTTAGCCATATCCGATGTCGAGGTTTCGTTCGGCATCTTTCCCACGAGTCTTCATCACTCGAACAGAACAAGAATTCCCAGATGGAATCCCACAACTCAATAGATATTGGAATCACACGTAGATTCCTTCGCAGATCTCGGAATCACATATGGATCCCAATTCATCAACAGATCTTGGAATCACACATAGATTCCTTCACAGATCTTAGAATCACTGTATGTGTTCGAGCATCTCAACAGATCTCGAATCGCCACATAGCCTTCAGTTCATAACCACTTCCAAAACATGGAACCCGTATACTAGTTTTGAAGTGATTTTCGATAAGTAGAACACTTACTGATCCCGTTCTCCTCAAAACCAGTCGCTAATTTAAGGTTAAGTACTATAGTCGATTAACCGACTATAATTCATACAATAAACGATTGTATATGGAAAACAGCCCTGCTTAATTTCCATAACAACCGAATAAACATTCAAGGCACTATCAAGATCACGAAGCACGATAAATAGTTGAAGCATGGTTAACTCATATAAACGGCTTTTAATCCCATTCCCATTTTAATTAATCTTTCATTAATTGAAACTCATTTACTAGTAAAATTTCTTTTAACTAATAAAACTTCACTTGTCAAATAAGACTTCACTTATCTAATAAGACATCACTTATTAATCAATAACTCATACTCGATTAATATCCCTTTATACACTTGTGTATGTATTCAATCTTATACATATATGTGATATACGTATATATATTCTACTAATTCCTTATTTCTTTACTCTTGAATACTTAAAGATGTTTTAATATACTTTACCCTCCGGTATAAGTATAACCACAATTCAATTTCAAGATTTCCCTTCTAAGTTCAATATTTCAAAACATATTCATATACTTATCCCTTCGATATAAGTATAACCACAATTCATTTATAAGATTTCTTAAATTATAATCAAAGAGGTTAAAACCATTGTTTTATAAAGAACCTCTTATCTTTTATAAGTTAAAGGTCTTATATTCCATATCTTTATCCTGAAAGATTTCTATACTTGTTTCTATCTTTAAAATCAGTTATTAAAGATCTAAGTATATTCAAACTCATTAAACCGTATATTCCAATTTAACTATATTCCAAGGGTTTAAAAACAAATGTTGCTAAAACACTGTTTACAACAAACCCCAAAACAATTTCTTTATAATCATCTTTAAAAGTTTAAAGATCGATTATATTAACTTTAATAATCAGAGGGGGTTAAAGACGAATGTAAATAAAACATCGTCACGATAAACCCAAAACCATTCCTTTATTTATTTACATCTTTAAAATATTCGTTTAAAGATGTAAATATCGATAAACATTCGATACGGTGAAATACTGTGATTTCTAAGTCATCGATTATAACTGATGTGTTATAATCCAAATCATCACTTCTAAATATTATAAAATAGGCTTATTTCATTTCAAAATATATATACAGTAAAATAACTTGAAAATTGATTTTAAATAAAATGATAAAATAATTAAGTTAAAAACAGGTTTAAAATAAAATAAAATGTATATATAATAAAATAGCTAAAATTGGTTTTATAATAAAAGAATTTATAAGACTGTTTTTATTCCAAAACTATTTCCTTTAATTTCCCAATTCACGTCCTTATTTATATAATTTCCCAATTCAGCCCACTTATGCCAAACACACCAATTTGTGTGAAACAGAAAATTCTGTATATTACGTAAAATAATATATCTACCTCACGATAATTTCACATATAACAATGTTATATAATCAATGGGGTCCACAGTCAGGTTTAAAACACAATTAATTCATAATACAACATATGAATATAAATACGGTAACAATCATATTGAGGAATCCTGTTTGATTCCTCCAACCTGTCCCCCTGCATCACAGTTCATATATCGGCACATACATACGTAATATAATCCAATATTATTTTATGGTACAACAGTATTGCGATAGGCATGAGTTAAACTCACCATCCATTTCGATCGTCGATTCCACGCTATTTTATCTAACTTCAAACTGGCGCTCAAAATTAGATAAAAATCCATACTCCTTAGAATAATTCCAAACCACTACAGATGCGTAGTGTTTTCTGTTACGAATCCAACGCACTTGACCGTTCGTCAATCGGACTCCGAACGAACTAGTTATGACGTTTTCAAGTTAATACACAACTAAAATAAAGTAAATAAAATTCACTTAATTTAAACATTAGAGAATCCTCACCCCTCATCACGTTCATCACGTGACCGCACTCTGTAACTCATCTCCCCCAAATTTAAATCTGGATCCCAGTATTTCCAACTCAAACTCCTTCCCCGTTGACCGATGCATTGACCGCACTACCCATCCACCTCGGCCACTAACCCAGGGCGCAACCACCACCAATGAACTCGCCTCCCCATTCTCCACCTGCCAGTCACCGCCAGATGAACTCCGGTGCCACTTGTAAAAACCCAATCCCAGTAAACCGCTACTTCCCAATCAAATTTTGACCAACGGTTGACCCTCTACCACCACGCCATCGGTCACTAACTCCCATCGCAACCACCACCAAAGCAACCTGCTTCGCATCTCCTACCAAGTCGCCGCCAAGAAGTCCACCTCGGTCCCACCGTTAAAACCCTGACTTGGTACTTCACCAGTTTGATTCCTACTGCCGCCTTTCTGCCCAGACCACCAGAGTCCCCCTCATTGACGCCGTCGGCTGCGCCTCCCCACCCCAAGTCTGCCTGTACCCTCGATTCTTCATGGCTTCGCCCTGTTCACCGTAGAACCCATCCCTTAGTTTACCGTGTCAAATACCGAGCATCTCAAAGAGGCATCACACCCCATCACGAGCACATCATCTTGAAACTCACGAACAGAGAAGCTCGATGGATCTGAAGTTGTCCCATTTCATTACTTATAGAGGGAGATTTAATTCATGGAAGGATTGAAGAGGTCGGCATCTTTATTTTGCTACAGCCGATGAAATCTTTTAGGTCTTAAGGAAAGGGAGTTAATTCTTATTTATAGGGAGTTGGATTTTAGATACTTTGCTTGGAGATATTTTGAATATATTATAATCATTTATAATCACGTTTGCCTTTTAACCTGCACAGCTTCATATCAAATCCGTTTTCCAAGAAATTTGTTAATCTGCTACATTACCATATTCCGGACTTGATACAACCGATTTCGTCGAATTCCGAAACTGTTTGTGAAATCATTATTTTTACGTGTTATTAAAATCGAACTAATATTTAATCGATTTCAAAACACTCCAATTATTCAATAATAAATTAATATTATTGTTCACATTCACTTGGAATTTCCCATAAGCTTCGAATTCAATTTAATTCCATATTAAATTATAGATTAGATTCAATTATATTAAATAAGTCGTTTATTCTAAATTCAAGTTATTTAATTTCTAATTCACTCACATTCATATTTAAATAAATTAAATATTCATATGCTAAAAACCCGGGTCATTACATTAGCTTAATCCACTATGGGTTTGTCTCCATTAAAGGTACATCACTCATGAAATTATTTCCCCCTTTGAACTTGAAAGATTTGAATTTAATTCTTTTACTTTTGATGCCACATGAGGAACTATCTGATTCTTCCATCAAAGTCTCTTTTATGCCAGCTTCTTCATTGATTTGTATCTCACTACATTCCTCCTTGTTATCTATTCTATCGTCATGAGATTTCACTTCAGAATTTCCAACATCTTTAACACATTCATTAACCTGCTCATAATTATCTTTCATATACACGTTAATATTTGGTGACTCTTTTAAAGGAATAGAAATATCAACCTCTCTATTTTGGCCCAAGATCATGTCAACATTTGGACAACTGTCTATTTATGAAATCCCTAATATCTTTGAATGTTTTTTATGATAAACATTATTACCCACATCTTTTCATCAGTGGCATTCTTCTAAAATAAGCTGAGTTCCCCTACAATATCATTCATGTGCTTATCCTAACTATCCACTGTTTCATCTAAATCCATTCACTGTTATTATTAAAATTTATTCTTCGGAATCCAAACACTAATTGACTTAAACACACCATTAGAATGCCCAAACACTTTACAATTAGAACATGCATAAGGAATCCATTCATAGCAAACCTTTTGCCATACAATAACTCCATTATCCTATTGAATAGGCACCGCCTATGGAAATATGAAGTCTATACGAATCTCAACCAATATTCTATCATAGGATATAAGACAAGCATTTTCTTTTTCACTCTCCATTCTTAAAGGTTGACCCAAGATGGAGGCTATCCTACTTATAGGTTCAACTGACCAAAAGTTTAGATCTAGGTTGGGTAATATAATCCAAATTGGGATAGAATTAAGGAATTCCTATGACAACCCCGATTTTGATAAATCGTTTTTTTTTTCAAAATTCCAATCTATCGAAACTCGGATTGGTTTGCTCTGGTATCCTACAGAAAAGACAGAGACAAAATATAGCCTTACCATATTAATAATACTGCTTAACCAGTACCCAAGGCTATCATGTCCCTGCCATAAATCTAATCTGTGAGTATGTTATGAGGAGGGGGTCAGAACACAAGTTATGGTGACTAAATTTAAAAAATACACTTTGGATAATCCTACATATACCGTTCAATCATATTTTCTTATTTATTAGGTTACTTAGGTTAATAGCGCTCAAGGCTTACACACACATCGCACCCATTTACTTCCTAGTGGATTAACCTAATATAGTGTATATGTAGCTACCCCCAATATTGAGGTACACCCCATGGTACCCAACTTGCACGGTCTCCACCGTCCGTAACACCATCGAAATATATGCAGTCCCTCATCCTATGCTGTAGTGACGTATGGATAACAATATTACGTTTCGCATATATCTGTCATTACTATGCTACGCAAACGTACGGACTGCCAACTTTGTTCGAATCTGAATACATACCGGAGTAATTCCCTCAAGCCTACGATACACCACCCAGAGCCGACATGCATGTATCTAGACTGTCCACCATACGTATCTTCAATTGTAGCTCGATGCCTCAATCGCACGTCCTCTAATGTGCACCGAGTTCCATGGCAGGGCGATGCAAGAAACACGAAACTCGATCGGGAACTTTTCCATATCTGTACAGGCCCGTCTTTAAAGAGCCTCTATATACAGATATACCTAGGGTCTGTTTTCACGGTAGCTATGGCCCCACCTCGGCCCTTTCCTCAACTAGTAAAGACTATAAGAGCTAAGCGACTATCCCTAATAACAAACAATCTAAACATCCATTTGGCGTCTCCCCTCAACCCCTTACCCCGATAGTGATGGGTGAATGGTATCTTGGGTTTAGCTCTAGTCTTTTCGCATTTCAGTGGCTACCGATGACGAGTATCCGACAATCTACAATCCTTGTTGGTCGTGACCCTCTACCTCCCCGTTGAGGCAACCGCCGAATCACTCTGGTGTCACCGCGTCACATCATTCTGACTGCATAGCTACTTTTGCAGTCAAGGCCCACCCACCTAGTAGTTAAGCGCAGACCCAACCTCTGCGAGCACAGCCTAAGACATCTGTCACCACACAGAGGATTATTAGGGCACCTTACGTACCTCAGGAAGTTGTGTGCTTCCCCTTCCAGTCCGTTGGAGCCGTTAGAACAATCAAATGAATGTATGCTCCCGTCGTGCCTTATAACACCTTGATGATCTACCCCGTTGGGTTATTCACCCTCAAAACGTACGGACTGGTCCAAGGGCCTTACTTTACTATGTTGTTAGACCCTATGTCTAAACATTCTTTTATGCGCTTGCTTTTCCTTACTAGGTTTCCTTTTAACTTGGTTATTCCCATTCACATTGAATTCTTATTCAAATTACCAAGTTTCTCTTGCTTATTAATTTCAGTTATAACTTAACCCATTTAAGTTTATTAATAAGCCCATAACATGTTATTCTCCAGATTGTGGCCCAAGGTCTGTAATCCACAATCTCTTTTACTTTCTTGTTTGATTTCAAGGTCACAATAACATGTTATACTTAATATGTTATTTATAAGTATCTCTTAGTTCACCTGTTTTCCAATTAACATGTCACTTACCATTTATGATTAAATATTACTTATTTCATTTCATAAGTTTTCCTCGTCCTTTCTCATTTAATCATAATTCCACCTTACATCGTCAATACAACTTATCGTTGTTTACTTATTAAATTAGTTCTATTAACTAAGGCCCAGTATAAGTTTCTCTACCCATTTATTATAACCTATGTTATAATTTCCCCTTACCCCTAGGACGAGTCTGAACATGTTATTCTTATTAGCGGGTTTCAGACTTCCTAGTTTACGGATTACTTAATTTGTAATTAAGTACAACATGTTTTTTCCCTTTTCTTATCTGGTTTCAGGTTTTCCCCTTTTTCTGATTACTTAATTTACAATTAAGTGTCCCTTATCTCAATCACTAGTTATCTTATTCCCTTACTAGTTTATTATAACCTAAGTGATAATATTCCCTTGTCCCTAGGACAAGTCTACCTATTATTCAACATTCTCATTAATGTTATTTATTATAATAGGTTATTACCATTCCCCTTTTTAACCTTTTACTATTATAAACCATTATTCTTCATTCACTGTAATATATATTCCTTATTATATTAAGGAAAACACTTCATGAACCTTATCAGTTTGATAGAAGGAATCAATGATTTATTTTTATAATGTATTCCCATCTGAATCCGTGGTAGCAAGTAATTTCTTTACTTTTCTTTATTTATTGTGGCTTACTTGCAACAACATTCTCAGAAATAGGTCATTTAGGGAAATACATCACTTTTCCTTCTCATCACACTAACTCAGTTCATTACATTCCTTCCTTTCTTATTTTCTGAGTTAGACACTGAATTACCATCATTGCCATTTATTCATATCTTGTTATATACATATATTTATATATATGTACATACATGTGCCTAGACCTATCACATTAAGCCTACACTTGTGGACGACGCTGGATTTGCCCGGCGGGTCGGGGCAGACTTCTACCACAAGTCGGCTTAACCTCGTGCCTTAGCACCATTTTTAGTTATGCACTTAGATCTCTCACATTAGATTTACCACTTGTGAATGCTGGATATGCCGGGTGGGTCCGGGCAGACTTCTATCATAAGTCCAATCTAACCTCGTGCCTAAGGCGTTATAGTTTCAAATTACTGTGTATTTAGGCATGTTCATATTTTAATAGTTACCCTTTTTTTTCAAGTCATATTTACTAGCCCAATTTAAGATCTTTAAACATAATTTGGTCGATACCCCAGTCCATACTTATTTATTCAATTCTATGTTAACATGAAACCATATAATCATATACTTACTCCAATTATTTCATGCATACATTTGGGACAAATTAACATGTAACAAGAACAATTACTGTTGATACCCATATTCTAACAAGTTCATTAACATGTAAACTTTTTAGTACTTCAACTAATTCAATATATGAATTTTCCAACATGTTCATATTAATATGATAACATGTAAACATTCCAACATTTCAACTGATTCATATTAACAATTTGCATTATATCATGCTAATCATTCCCACATGTCATATAAGACTTTAATCATTATTAGCATATGTTTTGGCATCTTAACATGTCATATTCTAATTTGTCATAATGGGGAATGCTAAACGGTAATATACCATTATCTAAAATAATATGGTTTAAATCCACTCACCTCGTAAGCTTTCCAAATCGTGGATCTGGTCCAGATCTAATCTTCCATGATTTTCCCATATTTGAATTCAAAACCTAATAATCATGGATTTACTATTTTTAATAAAAGAGAAAAGGGAAAAGAAAGAGGAGGAAAAATTGAATAGATCGGATCTGGAATGTTACCTTGCTTTCATGATTTAACAATCTTTTTTATTAATGTTGATTCTCTCTTCCAGATTTAGATTCATAATTTTCCTAGGCTAATATTTTAATTTTCAGAATAGATTTGAGAAGAGAGAGAGAGTGTAATGGCAGAGCTCCGGCGTAGCTACCAAATTATCAGATTTAGGGTTAGGTCTAGGGTCTTATTTATAGGAGTATTGGAGCAACCAGGACCCTCAAATTGGACCAAAAGCCATAGAATCGTCCACATCAGAGAAGAAGTTTCCAGATCCGCAGGTGGGTTGACCCCTAGGTCGACCCCCCTTTGGGTGGGTTGACCCCAAAGTCGACCCCCTGTTGGTGAGTCGACCCCCAACGGTCTGAATTCCCTCCAGATTTTCCCGCTTGTGAATTTTGATTTTTGAACTGATTTTCAAATTTTCTGGATATATTTATTTAATATATATATATATACACACACACACACATACAAGCTCCTTATATGTATACAAACTTCTGATGCTCATAACTTCTTCATGCAGTGTCTGCTTTATGCAAACCATGTGTCTATTTTGACCAGAATTTCGAGACGGATGCAATGGCGCAGTCCGTTTTACTTAATTATGAATATTTAATTAAGTTATTATTATTTTATTATCTTGAGTTAATAATGCGGGGTGTTACAATTCCCATGTTAATTTCATTCCAGGCATCCACTTTTTCATAAAACTCGGCCTTTTATTATAAAAATATGGCCCAGATGCTAATGTTATATTACCGTCCTCAACCAATTCACATGTAATAATGAAAAACCCGTTATCTTCCATGAATGGCTGATAGTTACCTTTTAATTCCCAATCCATATCAATATAGTATTTCAAGAAGTTATAATATGGTGTACTGCCATGAAAATAGAATATGATAGAATTACACAAAATTTCCCTTGCTTTATTAAGTATATTATCACTAATAACAGTAATCTTAGGATTATCCTGAGTAAAAGGCTCATAATAATAGAGTTGAATGGCACTCTGGTGCAAATTATTTTCCTTTACAACTTCTATCCACTTTTTAGATTGTATAGAATTAAGCATAGTAGAACTTAAATCTAGTTTAAATCCATGATCTGGACATCAAGAATCACCTTGATTTGGAGAGCGAACTCGTCTTGCATGTTGTTCAGATGAGTGAGCATCGGGAGGTACAGCCGATCTATGATCGGAATCTAAATGAAGATTAATCTTCGAATGAGATTTAGGTTTAAGTTTTTGTTGAGACAAGGACGCCATTTCTCTGTTTTCTTCTTAAGTTTGCCTTTTTGTGTGTATAATTGCATAGATATATCATGAAGCATTTACTACTGCCAAATATAGAAAAGTAGTTATCCCTTAAACTTATGTGATTTTCATTCACCAGACTTTATTATCTTACTTTCCTCCTCTTAACATAATTACGTAGGTAGGATTTTACAATGAGAGTTGAAGTCTTTAGAGCGCTGAAGGATCCATCAATTATTATATTATTATTTATGGCATTTTTGTGTTGTTGTTTTATTATTAGGATATTTATTATGATGTACCCGTGATGACAATTGAAATAATGTTGTAAGTTACATTTATGGTATTTTTATAATAAAGGTACATCTATTTCTGTTATTTTATTTTATCTCTTCCGTCGTGTGAGGTTTCCATTTCATTTAGTGTCCTTTGTTATTTCTATGTAAATGTAATTCCTTCTAGGAACCAATGATCCATTTAGAGTAGCTCTAAGTTTCGATGGGCCTCTTCTAGATTAGAATCTAGGCCCACTCCAGGTGGGTTGTTACATGTGGTATCAGCGCATAAGTTAAAATAAACAATAAAGTATTAATAGGTTGAAAAATGATATTTTGTACAATTAGGAATTTGGCGAAATAAATATTGTGTTTGTGGCGAGATTTTGATCCGTTTTCATATATAATATGTTAAAATTGGAGTCTGTATGAAGAAGTTACTTTAAAAATAAGTTGTACGCAAATAGTTTGTACACAACATTTGAAATTCAAATGAAATAAATAAATATATGGAATATAAATATCTATTAATTGGCTAATTGGAATATTCCATGCAATTCAAATTAATGTGTATATATTTACACATAGAAGGGGATAAGGATGAATAAATAAAGGAAAGCAATCAATCAATAAACGTTTTAATCAATAAATTGATAAATAAATGTTTTAATAAATAAATAAATGTTTTAATCAATCAATTAATCAATCAGTAGGGGGAATTTGGATTGTATTTTTGAGTGTTTTATACATATATATATAAAACGGACAACCGTGATTTAATCTTATGAATCCTGCGGTCCTTATTAACACTGCAACTATATATACCACCCTCCTAGCCTTTGCTAAACCCTAATCTATCTCATCTTCACGCTTCCATTTTACATTAGAATTCCAGAGAAAAGTTTAGGTTTTCTTCTAAATCCTTAATCTATATTTCTTTCCTTCTCTATTCTGATTTAGAATTAGATCATTTAGATTTGTATTATGGAATTCAAAGATTTATGTACAAGACTCTAATCTCTTGATTCTTATATATATATAAATATATTACTAAGAATTGGAGAACATTTTGTATGAAGGATTTGGATCCAAAAGCAAACACCATTCAGATTTCCGCTATTTTTATCCTTCTTAGCATAGTAAGTGGAAATGACATCGATTTGCTATTTTCTTTGTTTTGTAGTATAAATTTGGATTTGTACGAAACATCATATTAAACAACCTCCGAATTCCCTATGTTTTATTGTTAGTGCGAAAATGGTCAATCTGTCTGTATATGTTGGTTTGGATTGTTGAATAATAAAAGAGAAACTTGTTGGTGTTGTATAATTAACTATGTTGGTTAAATTTATCTTATTTCATTATTGTGTAAATTATATGTATAATTTTGTTGTGAAAGGTTGAGACCTGGATTGATTGTAAATTGAAATAGGCTTAAATCTCTATTTTTAAATAGAATATTTAAACGTATATCTTACCAAATATTCAAGTATTAATGTTTTGCATACAAACATACATAAAAAGTGAATCTGATCCAAAATAGGAATTATATATATAAATATGGAACCTTATTTATCTTTCATTATTAAGATAATTAAATGAGACTTAAGTTGCAAGTTTAATGTTAATATTAATGTTTTTCCCATTTGAATTGTCATACATTAATATGCATATTTATGCCATAATTGAAGGGAATATTGGAAGTAACTGGTACATCTTTTATTTGTTTAAGGATTGACATTTCAACGAAATAGGAATGTTTAAATTCAGATATTTTGTTTACGATTATTATTTTTAGTGTGGTGCTAAAGGCACCCCAATATGTTCTTCCTAATACCGAAATTAAAAAATAAAACTCATTAAATTTTGTATGCTTTCTAATACCACATTACCTCTCCATTCTAATCTCTCACTCAGTCATTATATGTTGAACTAATCACGTACTAAGCTAATTTGAAAACCCTAATCTCTCGTAATCATTGTCTTCTTCGCATCTCTCGCGGGAAAATTCAAATTTCTATCGTAATCTCTCAATTTAGGGTTATTAACTTACATTTTTCACTTGACTGAGGTTGTGATTTCGATGTACCGACAACTGTCTTCTTCCTCGGCATTATAGCATCAAATTTGTTGATCGGTTATAGATATAGGGTTCAGCTTGTTACTCGGTTTTAGAAACGAGGATGAATGAATACCGAGAAAAATTGAAATAGGGTAAAACAATGTGGTAGCCCCTATTTTTTAAGTGTGGTATTAAGAAGAGGATAATACAAATTGTTTTGGTATTTTTTAGTCGCGGCATTAGGAAGAACATATGTGACGGCCCGCCCCGCACCAGCCGGCATTTCCTCCGAAAGTGCGTTGTACACATGCCCGACTAGCATGGAACGGTCACCAAAGAAAGGAAAGAAGAGAATGAACTAATCAAGAACCTGTAGAATGTCCCACGGCGCATGGAATAAAATATAATAATAACATACTTGACATAAAATAGGTGAGACAGTGCATAAACTGATAACTAAAACCAACATCAACATCAGAGCAACGGAAATCCAGATACAGCTTATTACAACTTTCCATATTTACTGTCTCTAAAACAAAAGAAAGCTAAGGTAGAAGGTTCACTACTAATGCCCAAGCAGTGACCTTCAACAACACAGGGAGAATACTATATATATATCATACGTGGAAGCCTCCTGCTCGTCTCCGAATCATCTACCCGTGCATCACCAGCTAACCTGTCTCTAGTCTGCTCGTGTGAGCACCCAGAGTAATAAGAAGAGACATAAAACTCTGGGTCAGACAAAAGTATGGTATGAGCGATAAGCATCTAAATAGAACAATAACAGGTATACTAAACCATACCTGAACCTGGACCTGCAACCAAAGAGTTAGCACTACATACCGTACAATACTCTAAGGTGCCATAACAAATAGTGTAAAGAATACGGGGGTGGGGCGTGCATGTCATAATGATGGCAGACAAATCAAGCATAACAACCATCCTCACATCTCTCACTCGGTGTGTAAAGCATACGATGACCACCACTGACAATCACTAGACCCATCGAAGTAGTGGCAGAGTTCAACTTGTACAACTACTGCTACTACCAAGCTTACCACATGGAGTCATGACCAAATCTTTACAAATGACCCCACTTCATTGGTCTATAGCCCTTTAGTCGTACCTAGGTCACTGTGGCCCTGAATCCATTCACGTACTTCCCATACATAGTGATCCAAAGTCATAGACATCGACTGCCCCTTGGCACACGTCCCGCAGCAAAGCCCAATCATGAAGTGAACTCATCGGTTCCCAATTGGATCCTGAGCTCTAACTTCCCATTTTGGACTACCTTTGCATCTCGGGTTATTGGTCAATACTGGGTCGGGTCGGGTTTCCCCTTCTGGCCATCGGTTCGGGTCGGGTCATCTACTTTGAATTGGTTCGGTTCGTAGTCTTCCCCTGTAGCGGTTCGGTTCGGGTCCACAGCGTCGCATCGGTTCGGGTCGGGTGTCCCACTTCGGGTCGGGTCGGGTTGCCATCTCCCGTTCAGTTCGTGCTCCCGCTCCGATCAGCTCCCTCGTTCTTCATTTACTCTGATCTGATCCCTTCGCCTTACTCTAGTCCGAGCCCTTCGTCCTTAAGTCGATCCGATCCCCAGCTTAACCAACATGGCCTTCCTTTTTGCCAAGCCTCTCATGCTTTAAGTTTCCATCCGATCCGGATGTCCTTGCCCGTCCACTTATCCGATCCGAGCCCCATATCCGATCCGATCCGGATCAGAACCTACACTTTTCCTGAGACTTTTCCAGCGAGTGTTTTACACCATTCGACGATGTTTTAGACCATTCTAACTATTCTAATCAACCACAAATCATCCCAAACAGTCATAGCAACATAGCAAACTAACCACAAACACCAAAACAATGAATTTACGTGTCAAAATGGATCAAATATACCCAAAACCCCATATTTTCCCTTAAGCATGTTTAAGCAAAACTAATCATAGGGTTAACAAAACTTAACCAAATTAAACCAAATTTCTAACAAAGGCATAAAATATTATTTTCAAATTCATGAATATTTTTCCAGAATATATTAGTGTATAAATTCGCTAATCTTCACTAATTACCCTTAATTAACCGTAATTATTGCAAAACCTATGTAAATCACTCACCTTGGCCACAAATAAAATTCTCAGAACTGAAACCTCACTGATTTGGGTGAATACTAATGTCTAACAGCAGCTCTAACCTTGCTTTCATGTTTTCTCTCCTTAATTCGATGTAGATTAAGTCAAAACTTGATTAGAAGGTGATTTGGGTGTTGGAGGCCATTGCTAGGGCTCCAAGAATGAAAGTGGCGGCTGAAGGAAATGTTTTCTAACCCGAATCAGGCCCTATACATCTCCAATCCCGAAATCCCCTTTGGGCCAAGCTGCTAATTACCCGGTTAAGCCCAATTAAGCTGTTTTTCACCATCTGAAACTTGTTTCAGCCATATCTCCCAAACGGTGAGTCCGTTTGGCTAATGTGACCACTCTACGGAATTGTAAACCATCATCCGGAGCCAATGGAAGTGGTTTCAGGTCAAAATTCCTTTCCGGTCAAAAGTTATGGCCAAAATAGTACCAACTAGGGGTAAAATGGTCATTTAAAAATCGACAAAAATCATGAACATGGGAAATGACCCCATTAGTTGTCTCCCAAAGTTACATGACCATACGACTTCGTATGTGAAAGAAATAAATATTCTACGATCCTATGATGCGTAGAATACGGGTCGTTACACTCTCCCCCCTTAAGAAATTTCGTCCCCGAAATTCCTTAACCCAAAGCATACAAAGGATCCCGCATGCCTAACAACTACATACAACAATCAAACATGCAAACAAGCCTATCCTAGCATGCGGAAAACTAAATCGAAGTTAAAATCTTACCAGGCGAAGAGTTCTGGATACATCTTTCTAATACTCTCCTCTGTCTCCCAAGTACAGTCATTCTCGTTCTCGCACCACTGAACATTGACTAGCTTCACCGCCTTCCTTCGAAGTTGCTTCATATCGTGCTCGACAATACGGATCGGCTTATGGTTCCCAACCGCCTCGGGTTCTACTTTGAAGTCCTCTAGCTGTTCAGGTGAAATAGTCATATCTGAGTCGTGAACGAACTTCCTCAGTTGGGAAACATGAAATACGTTGTGAACTCCTGCCATCTTCTCTGGTAAGCCAACTCTATACGCCAAATTCCCGACTAGTTCAAGAACAGGGAATGGACCAACAAATCTTGGTGCTAACTTGCCTCTCCTGCCAAATCGTATCACACTCTTCAACGGAGAAATCTTGATAAACACCAAGTCACCAACGGAGAATTTTAAGTCTCTTCTCCTCTTATCAGCATAACTCTTCTGCCGATCTTGGGCAGCTTTCATTCGTTGTTGAATGATCTTGATCTTATCTGAAGTTTCCCTCACCACATCTGGTCCAAGCATAAACTTCTCGCCAGTCTCTATCCAACATGATGGTGAGTTGCACGGTCTTCCATACAAAGCTTCATATGGAGCCATACCGATACTGGATTGGTAGCTATTATTATATGCAAACTCTACTAGATGCAAATGGTCATCCCATGATCCACCAAAATCCAATATACATGCTCTCAAGAGATCTTTCAAAATACGATTCACCCTCTCCGTCTGACCGTCAGTCTGAGGATGATATGCGGTACTGAGATGTAATTCTGACCCTAGAGCCTCTTGTAAGCTCTTCCAAAACCCACTAGTAAACAACGGGTCTCGGTCACTCACAATGCTTTTAGGCACTCCATGAAATCTCACTACCCACTTCATATACAATTCTGCTAACTTAGCCGCCGTTCTGGTCGATTTGACTGGTATAAATCTTGCACTTTTAGTCAGTCGATCCACAATTACCCAAATGCTATCATATCCCAATCTAGTCCTTGGTAAACCATCGATGAAATCCATCGAGACTTGCTCCCATTTCCATTCGGGAATTTCTAATGGTTGCAACAAACCACTAGGCTTCTTTTGCTTGGCTTTAACTAGCTGGCAATTCTTGCATTTGGATATAAACTTCCCAACGTCTCTTTTCATCCCTTCCCAGTAGTAAATCTGTCTCATGTCTCGATACATCTTATTACCACCGGGGTGTATAGTCAGTTTTGAGTGATGACACTCTCTAAGAACTTCATCCCTCAATCCATTGACATTGGGTACCACAAGCTTTCCATTCTTTTTAAGCCATCCATCTTGATCAAGCCCATATTTGTTCATCTCCTCATCGATACCCATCTCTAACTTGGAGATGATTTCCAACAGGTTAGGATCGTCCCTCTGACTAGAGCCGATCCGCTCAATCAAAGTGGGTCTGATCGTCAAACTTGCTAACATTTCTGGATCCAATTCGCACTTTGGTCTGAAATCATACCCAGCGATGTACTCCAATTGCTTCCATTCTAGAAACATAGCCCCTAAACTGGCATGTCTCCTACTCAATGCATCAGCCACCGCATTTCCCTTTCCCGGTGTATATGCGATGTCGAAATCATAGGAAGCTAAGAATTCTAACCACCTTTGCTGCCGGAGATTTAGATCCTTCTGAGAGAAAAGATACTTCAACGAGTTATGATCTGTAAACAACTCAAATTTTTCTCCCAAGAGATAATGTTTCCACATCTTCAATGCAAACACGATCGCTGCCAATTCCAAATCATGGGTAGGGTATCTTCTCTCGTGCGGTTTTAATTGCCGACTTGCATAATGTAATAACCCGCAAATTCTGGGCCAGTTTAAAATTTTTATTTTGGCAATTATAGCGAATATTGATTATTTAAAATAGATTATTTTAAATAAAATCAACGAGAAATTTATTTTGAATATAATTCGAACGTATATATTATACGCGTCGTCGTTAGAATATAAATAATTATATATAATTATAAATACAATTGAAAATGGCGCGGTAGTTCGATAATTCGATTTCAAATTTCATTTGAATGTACCGGGTGCAAAACAATCCGGATTTTAATGAAACCAAAAATAATGGAATCTAATAGTGAATATCTTTCCAACGAATCCGAAAAAAATCAAGATTTCATATCGGGAATCAAAAGATATGTCCAGTTGAAATTTCTGAATAGTCGCTATGGAATTCAGGCCCTTAAAAATGGAAATTTTGCAAACGACCTCGGATTTCAACGAAACCACTTTTGTTGGGTCCGTGGTGTCAAGTTATTGCTAGGTTTCAAATTTCATAATTTTCCGAATCAATATGTGAGCGTGGCAAAGGAAAACGCGTTTGACCGGTTTCAGTTGATTTCAATCGACTGGAAATTGGCTATTTTTCTAACGGTCTCAGAATTCGACGAAACTAGTTTTGTTAGGACTGTATCGTCAATACAAAGCTAGAAAATATTTTTCTGGAATTTTTAAAGTTAGTATGTGACCCCGGTAATTTGAAATGTACGTTTAAAATTCAATATAGTGATTTAAATGTAAATTCAACGGAAACTATTCGAAACAATCGAATCAGCTTACTATACATATCCCATTGTGTTCGGAATGAGGGTAATTAGCTAGGAACGACAGTCGTTGGGTTTTGTTTGGGGTTTGGATAAAAAGTCAACCTAAAGGGAAAATAAAATAATAATATAAATATTTAAATAAAAGTTTAAAACCCTAAAATCTAAATCACAACATCAGCCGCCCCTTTTATTGAGAAAATCCGTAGCCGCTTTCCCTCTTCCCCCACGTCGCCCTTCCACCTAGTCGCCCCCTCCCTAGGTCGCGCCTCCGGCCATCCGCCATCGCCTGGCCGCCATCAACGTCAATCCGCCCCCCCTCTCTCTGATATCCCTCCTCTTCGAAACCGTGAGGCAAACCCCCCCCCCCTCTGGACAAAACCGCCGCCGCCTCAGCCCACCACGCATCACCCGCCACCTCCCCAGCCCCCGCGCACCCCCTACCATTCGCCGTCACCACGCAGCCCCCCCCTTCCTCAGTCCAATCACATAGAGAACCTCCACCCCCTCTGAATCAATATTTCTCCCCTTCGACAACGAGCTCCGACCACTATTGCTCCGCCTACAACTCCTCATCGCACCATGGAAGCCTGGTTCGAGCGACACCATTCGAGGAAGACGATGGACACGGCAACTCCAACCCCTTCTCCCCCAAAGTAGTGAGTTTTAATTACTTTTAATTTGTCCCATGTAATTAATTCAGTTAATTTCGTGATTAAACGGTGTTTATAACAATAAAAATAACGGTCGTAAAGTTATGATTTTTATATTTTTAAAGTATTAAAAATATAATCTTTACTATATAGAAATATTAAAAATATGATTTTTATATTTTTAAAGTATTAAAAATATAATCTTTATAGGATAGAGGATATAAAAATATCATCTTTGTATGTGTAGCGAAATAAAAATCTGATTTTTATTTTATATACGTTGAGATAAAGTGGTAATTTTTATAAAGGCGAAAACTTTATTTTTGAAATGGAAATTTTGTCTATATAGTAGCAATGTAGAAATAGAATTTTTATCCATAGAAAGTGATTATAAAAATATGATTTTTATATATTGAACAGCATAGTAAAAATTCGATTTTTAAATATATGAAGTGATTATAAAAATATGATTTTTAAATTGAAAGTGAATAAATAAAAATGTGTTTTATTTTATTTTAAAGACATCAAAATATAAAAATGTGATTTTTATATATGTAGTGGCTACGGGCAATAAAGATGACGAAGATGCGATAGCGATGAAGATTTCCTGCAAAAGAAGTGCCGTGGAGCTAGGATAGCTATCGGTGAGAACTTCTCACCTTTCAATTTCTTTTCTAGTTATATCTATATACTAGGATGTAGACGGTGCTTAGTAGCACCCGACACAATCGTCCATAGACCATGGACTTGTTTGTTTGGTTGCATAGATTAGTTGAATTATTTGTTTGAATTGAATTGTTTGGTGAGATGAAATTGATTTGATTGATGTGTGAATGGCGTGGGCCTTCACTAGACCGGGGATAAGGCTAGGCCTTGTCCTGTTTCTAGTATCGTGCCGTTATGCCGCCGAAATTTTCTAAAATATGTTAGAAAAATAAAATAAAAATATCATTTTATTTAAAGAATGAACCGAATAGATATTCATATGTTAAAATAAAATGTTTTATCGTTAAAAATATAATTTTTAACGTGAATGTGAATAAATAAAATATTCATTTACAAACCGGACGGTTTGTTTATGTACACTGATTTGACAGACATTGATTGGGTCGATAAATTTTACACATCGCCCAACTGCACAAATAAAATCTGTGTTTGATTGTTTGAAACCCCACACGGGTGTTGGGATGAAGTTTGAAGTTCACTCATCCTGATTGATTAAATTTGTCGATCGATTGATTGACAGGCTGTTATAAGCGTTAGATATCTATATTTGATGCTTATACAGTGTAGTGCACTTTGGTTGATGGTTGATTATTTTTCAATGCTATTATATACATGTGATGTATGAAAATCCATATAATTAATATTATATGGTAATTGATTGGGCCTCATTCCAATTTGAAAAATAAAGAATAATAAAATTTACATCTTTATCGATATAAAATAAAGGTTCATGTGTTGACTGTACTCATCCGTTGAGATTAGTCATGTGTTGAACGAATTATTTTTATAATAAAAATTACATCTTTATCAATATAAAATAAAGGTTCATGTGTTGACTGTACTCATCCGTTGAGATTAGTCATGTGTTGAACGAATTATTTTTATAATAAAAATTACATCTTTATCAATATAAAGTAAAGGTTCATGTGTTGACTGTACTCATCCGTTGAGATTAGTCATGTGTTGAACGAAATAATTTAACAAAAATAGTCACACGTGGACGGTACTCATTCATTGAGATTAGTCGTGTGTTGACAAATAGAAATATTTGAAATAAAATATTTGAAATAGAATATTTGAAATAGAATATTTGAAAATAGAAATATATGAAGCCGTGTTGATTAGATTGACGCCATTTTGACGCGAACGATATTTATATCGATTTTATCGATTTCGAAATGAATTGAATATATAACGATTTCGAAATGAATTGAATATATAACGATTTCGAAATGAATTGAATATAAAACGATTTCGAATTGAATGGAATAGAAAACCAATTTGATTTCAATTGAATATAAAATGAATTTAAATCGAATAGAAAACCAATTTGAATTGAATTGAATTGAATTGAAAACGAATTCAAATTGAATCGAAAGCAAAGTGAAATGAATTCAAATTGAATTGAAATTTGAATTGAATAGAAATGAATTTTAAAACGAATTCATAAAGAAGAATTCAATTTTGATTTGAATTGAAATGGAAGTTGAAATGATTTTTGAAACGAATTCAAAACTATTTATAAAATTCGTTTTAAATAGAAATCGACGAAATATATATTATATATATAATATAATGGCCTGAATAGAACGCGCCGCGCCGCGGCAGTTCGCGAATTTCGACCATTTATTTCAAACGGACATTACGGGAGATCCGACCGTCGGATTCTCCTAAAACCGGAACCGTTGGGTTCGTATCGAAAAGAGCTTTCTAACGAATATTAGAAATTTGAAATCTAACGGTTGGATTTGGAGATACGTCCAAATCAAATTTGAAAAAGGTCGCTGTAAGTGCAGTTCGATGGCCGTTATTGGAAATCGACTGTACGGGCCTTGATAAAATTATTAAAAATATCAATAATTTGTGTAAAATCATAAGAAATGATTTGGGAAAAATTGGGATGAAAAACTCCATATTTGAAAAGATAAAAATGGGTTTTTATCGAAATGAACTAGTTTTGAACTAAATTTAAAACCCAATTATTTTTAAATAAATAAATTAGATTTAAAAAGGGGTTTTAAATAATCGGAATTTCTAATATATTAGATTGAATTTGAAATGGGTTTATCGTGAACGGTGTTTTAAATAACACTAGTTCTTTAACCCGATAACAAATAAAATGTGATTTGGGTTTGTCGTGAATTGTGTTTTAAATAACACCTAGTTCTTTAACCCAGTTAAAGGAGTTTTAACGAATCTGCAATTAGATTGAAATGTGAATCTATAATCTAAATTATCAAATTTAGAAATGAGCGGGAATGGAGTATTACCAGTTTTGCTCCAAAGCGATAGTTAAATCTTTAATTAGATTTGAACGTGAAATGGTAATTAATTGTACCGATAACACTATAGTGTTAGATATGGAGTATCACCAGTTTTGCTTCATGGGATGAATAGGTTGGGATTGGGAAATAAAATAAATAATTACTTCGTTACGGTTCGCTAATCTCGACTAGTTGGAAAAACCATAATTTGGTTTCAAATGACATCCAAAGGAAGATTACAGGATAAATTTTAAAGAATTTATCTTGGATAAAATTAATGGGAACCTTTCCCTAAGAATGTGGAATTTAGAAACTAGCTGTAGGTTGGCTAAGAAGAATGGTTTCCTGGGTATTGATCTGATGTTGGTTTCGGCCTTCGGGGTTAATGTTTGGGAAATTGTTCTCTTGCTAATTTGCGGTTAGTGACTAATGAATTGGAATGAGGCGTATGTTGTGTTTGCGTAACATTTGTTTTTAATATACGCGGGTTGTTCGGAAAGTCCGGGTTTATACCCATTCTGAATAACCGATTCGACGATAAGTCGAAGATGAAGACGGTGGTCGAAGACCGGAAGTCTTCACATCGTTTGGATAATTGCTGACGATCCTGATTGGGCTGTACACCCAAGAGGATGGAAATAGTTGGTGGTCGTCCAGACGTACCTGGAGATGGATGGATATGCGAGGAAAGTGCCTCCGGTTTCGTTCAGACCCAGAACGGACTTGTAAATGGATTGTGTGTCTGACATTGGATTTTATTCTGTGTTGATTGATTTCTGTTAAATATATATCTGTTTGGCGGCGGAGAATTTATTCTCTTGCTTAACGCCCTTCTCTGAGACGTACGAGCTTAGAGGTTATATATCGATAGATATCAATCGCATAGCATGAATTGCCTGTGTGGCATACTGAGTTGCAATGATCAGGGCTTCTGTTGAAAAGCAAAGTCTTGTGGTTGATGATCAAAGCACAGCCTACGTGGCAGCTTTGTGTATAACGTGAATTCGCGAGCCTCACACCTCGGTATGAGTTAAAAACGGGATACGGACTGCAGGGAGAGCACGACGTTTCTTTCTAGCTTTGGTGGTGTCAGTGACTTACCAGCCCTGACATATATATACTTTTCACCTTTGTGGTTGTTGGATGAGGCGCCTCGATTATAGGTCTGTAAGGACCGGGAAACGTGTGTTCAGGCATAACTAATCCTCTAACGTAAGTGAGGACCGGCCCTGAAAATCCAGGGGTTACCCAGTGTGCGTAATCCTGGGACATTTGCTAGAGTGTCTCGAACGCGGAGAGGAGCTTGCCCCTTGCCTCGACTCATGACGGAATCCAATTTCCAATACGTGTAATTCGGCTTTAATTGTAGAACTAGTATGGCGACATAGTAGATGGTAGCTATGCCGCCTATGATTTATATTTATGATTGAAATGTTTTGACACTATACACTTATTATAGTATCAAATGATTTGTTTTAAACGTACCAAGCATGTTTGGCTATTATAAGGGAAAACCCTATCCTCCGGCTTGCGTTGCATTGTGTGATGGGACCTGGGTCTTATAATAGCTTCATTTTTCGAAAAAGCATTGCGTTGTTTATTCCATGCACTGGTATTCTTGGGAGGAAACCCGTTCCGTGTTATACGGCGTGGTCCCTTGAATTACTCTCTTTTAAAGTAAAGCTTTAAATAACTGTTTTAGTTCTCACACCAGTCACATGACTGACCTGGAGTTTATTGTTTTAACCTAAACTCTGGGTGCCCCTATTTTCCGCACGGGCAGCTAGTAGTTTTGGTTTTGCAGATTTATATTCACAGGATCCTGGTTTACAGCTGGAATGATATCCGGAAAGCTCTGTATCCGTATATCACCTTCAGTTGTGCTTTGTATTATTTTCCGCTGCTATGTAATTTATTGAAATCTCTGATATTTCTGTGTAATATTTATTCATTTATACTCTGCATATTCTTGTAATCTGATGCATTGTTGTAATATACAATGAAATGTTCTTCTGTTTGTGTTCTGATTTGTCATGTTCTCAACGTTCAGGGGTTTCGAACGGTCTAGATCGGTTTAACGACTGATTCAGATCGAGCGAAATTCCAGGCCGTCACAGTTGGTATCAGAGCTTTGGTTTACAGAGCTCGAGAACAAGACACATTAGAACCATACGAAAGAATTCATCAGATATTGGATTAGTAATATCCAATTAGAATGACTCGTTAGAGATAGGATCAGTAGTGTCCTAGAACGAGTGTGAAGTGTATGTTTTTCAAATGAAAACAATTTTGTTTTGAAATTTAAATCGTCTTACACGTATTTGAATATTTATTTATTTTGAATATGGACAATCGAGTATATATAGATTTCGCGTATACGCGTCATGAACGTATATTCGAAGTTTTAATATATTGGATAGATATAGCATCACACTCTAGTCGCCCGGAGATATTATTGATGATAGCGATCGCATCATCAACATTTATGTTCGTGTTTCGAAGGTGTGATTTTCTATATATTTCCATTAGACTGGTGTGAGAACCAAAACTTATATAGCTAGAACACATTGTTGTGAATTGGCATCAAAAACATGATTTTTGTATATATATCAAAATTATGAATTTGAAACTCTAATTTACTAATTGATTGATGTTTGTGTTGTTTGTTTAATTGTTTGCTAATTTTGAACCATTATGCCTAATTGAATTGAATATTGAATTGTATTGAAATTGGTAGCATATGCATGCATACATATACTTACATTGAACAGGTCATAGCAAGGAGGCTAGAGCAGAGAATAAAATTTGTTTGCCCGACAAATAGGTACATGTTTACTACATAATTTACTGTTTTGTTTGGGTGATGATGATTTTATGAGCCTACTGGCTAGCCGCTTGGCTTTTTCTTTTTCTTTTTGAGATCTGAAGGACCGGGGAAGCTATTTGAAATTCCCCGATGCTCCCGGTGCAGGGGAGGTTATGGCGAAATTTTTCAAAAATTTAGGGTGTTAGCCAAATTTTTGAGCTTTTAGAAAATTCTCAGAAACTGAAAAGTTGGAGAATGAAAGCCAGATCGAACGTAGTGTTGATTAATCAAACCACTTTCGACTTTGTTCCTTTTCGGGGACGAAAAGTTTTAAGTGGGGGAGATTGTAATAACCCGCAAATTCTGGGCCAGTTTAAAATTTTTATTTTGGCAATTATAGCGAATATTGATTATTTAAAATAGATTATTTTAAATAAAATCAACGAGAAATTTATTTTGAATATAATTCGAACGTATATATTATACGCGTCGTCGTTAGAATATAAATAATTATATATAATTATAAATAGAATTGAAAATGGCGCGGTAGTTCGATAATTCGATTTCAAATTTCATTTGAATGTACCGGGTGCAAAACAATCCGGATTTTAATGAAACCAAAAATAATGGAATCTAATAGTGAATATCTTTCCAACGAATCCGAAAAAAATCAAGATTTCATATCGGGAATCAAAAGATATGTCCAGTTGAAATTTCTGAATAGTCGCTATGGAATTCAGGCCCTTAAAAATGGAAATTTTGCAAACGACCTCGGATTTCAACGAAACCACTTTTGTTGGGTCCGTGGTGTCAAGTTATTGCTAGGTTTCAAATTTCATAATTTTCCGAATCAATATGTGAGCGTGGCAAAGGAAAACGCGTTTGACCAGTTTCAGTTGATTTCAATCGACTGGAAATTGGCTATTTTTCTAACGGTCTCAGAATTCGACGAAACTAGTTTTGTTAGGACTGTATCGTCAATACAAAGCTAGAAAATATTTTTCTGGAATTTTTAAAGTTAGTATGTGACCCCGGTAATTTGAAATGTACGTTTAAAATTCAATATAGTGATTTAAATGTAAATTCAACGGAAACTATTCGAAACAATCGAATCAGCTTACGATACATATCCCATTGTGTTCGGAATGAGGGTAATTAGCTAGGAACGACAGTCGTTGGGTTTTGTTTGGGGTTTGGATAAAAAGTCAACCTAAAGGGAAAATAAAATAATAATATAAATATTTAAATAAAAGTTTAAAACCCTAAAATCTAAATCACAACATCAGCCGCCCCTTTTATTGAGAAAACCCGTAGCCGCTTGCCCTCTTCCCCCACGTCGCCCTTCCACCTAGTCGCCCCCTCCCTAGGTCGCGCCTCCGGCCATCCGCCATCGCCTGGCCGCCATCAACGTCAATCCGCCCCCCCTCTCTCTGATATCCCTCCTCTTCGAAACCGTGAGGCAAACCCCCCCCCCTCTGGACAAAACCGCCGCCGCCTCAGCCCACCACGCATCACCCGCCACCTCCCCAGCCCCCGCGCACCCCCTACCATTCGCCGTCACCACGCAGCCCCCCCCTTCCTCAGTCCAATCACATAGAGAACTTCCACCCCCTCTGAATCAATATTTCTCCCCTTCGACAACGAGCTCCGACCACTATTGCTCCGCCTACAACTCCTCATCGCACCATGGAAGCCTGGTTCGAGCGACACCATTCGAGGAAGACGATGGACACGGCAACTCCGACCCCTTCTCCCCCAAAGTAGTGAGTTTTAATTACTTTTAATTTGTCCCAGGTAATTAATTCAGTTAATTTCGTGATTAAACGGTGTTTATAACAATAAAAATAACGGTCGTAAAGTTATGATTTTATATAAAAATATGATTTTTATATTTTTAAAGTATTAAAAATATAATCTTTACTATATAGAAATATTAAAAATATGATTTTTATATTTTTAAAGTATTAAAAATATAATCTTTATAGGATAGAGGATATAAAAATATCATCTTTGTATGTGTAGCGAAATAAAAATCTGATTTTTATTTTATATACGTTGAGATAAAGTGGTAATTTTTATAAAGGCGAAAACTTTATTTTTGAAATGGAAATTTTGTCTATATAGTAGCAATGTAGAAATAGAATTTTTATCCATAGAAAGTGATTATAAAAATATGATTCTTATATATTGAATAGCATAGTAAAAATTCGATTTTTAAATATATGAAGTGATTATAAAAATATGATTTTTAAATTGAAAGTGAATAAATAAAAATGTGTTTTATTTTATTTTAAAGACATCAAAATATAAAAATGTGATTTTTATATATGTAGTGGCTACGGGCAATAAAGATGACGAAGATGCGATAGCGATGAAGATTTCCTGCAAAAGAAGTGCCGTGGAGCTAGGATAGCTATCGGTGAGAACTTCTCACCTTTCAATTTCTTTTCTAGTTATATCTATATACTAGGATGCAGACGGTGCTTAGTAGCACCCGACACAATCGTCCACAGACCATGGACTTGTTTGTTTGGTTGCATAGATTAGTTGAATTATTTGTTTGAATTGAATTGTTTGGTGAGATGAAATTGATTTGATTGATGTGTGAATGGCGTGGGCCTTCACTAGACCGGGGATAAGGCTAGGCCTTGTCCTGTTTCTAGTATCGTGCCGTTATGCCGCCGAAATTTTCTAAAATATGTTAGAAAAATAAAATAAAAATATCATTTTATTTAAAGAATGAACCGAATAGATATTCATATGTTAAAATAAAATGTTTTATCGTTAAAAATATAATTTTTAACGTGAATGTGAATAAATAAAATATTCATTTACAAACCGGACGATTTGTTTATGTACACTGATTTGACAGACATTGATTGGGTCGATAAATTTTACACATCGCCCAACTGCACAAATAAAATCTGTGTTTGATTGTTTGAAACCCCACACGGGTGTTGGGATGAAGTTTGAAGTTCACTCATCCTGATTGATTAAATTTGTCGATCGATTGATTGACAGGCTGTTATAAGCGTTAGATATCTATATTTGATGCTTATACAGTGTAGTGCACTTTGGTTGATGGTTGATTATTTTTCAATGCTATTATATACATGTGATGTATGAAAATCCATATAATTAATATTATATGGTAATTGATTGGGCCTCATTCCAATTTGAAAAATAAAGAATAATAAAATTTACATCTTTATCGATATAAAATAAAGGTTCATGTGTTGACTGTACTCATCCGTTGAGATTAGTCATGTGTTGAACGAATTATTTTTATAATAAAAATTACATCTTTATCAATATAAAATAAAGGTTCATGTGTTGACTGTACTCATCCGTTGAGATTAGTCATGTGTTGAACGAATTATTTTTATAATAAAAAATACATCTTTATCAATATAAAGTAAAGGTTCATGTGTTGACTGTACTCATCCGTTGAGATTAGTCATGTGTTGAACGAAATAATTTAACAAAAATAGTCACACGTGGACGGTACTCATTCATTGAGATTAGTCGTGTGTTGACAAATAGAAATATTTGAAATAAAATATTTGAAATAGAATATTTGAAATAGAATATTTGAAAATAGAAATATATGAAGCCGTGTTGATTAGATTGACGCCATTTTGACGCGAACGATATTTATATCGATTTTATCGATTTCGAAATGAATTGAATATATAACGATTTCGAAATGAATTGAATATATAACGATTTCGAAATGAATTGAATATAAAACGATTTCGAATTGAATGGAATAGAAAACCAATTTGATTTCAATTGAATATAAAATGAATTTAAATCGAATAGAAAACCAATTTGAATTGAATTGAATTGAATTGAAAACGAATTCAAATTGAATCGAAAGCAAAGTGAAATGAATTCAAATTGAATTGAAATTTGAATTGAATAGAAATGAATTTTAAAACGAATTCATAAAGAAGAATTCAATTTTGATTTGAATTGAAATGGAAGTTGAAATGATTTTTGAAACGAATTCAAAACTATTTATAAAATTCGTTTTAAATAGAAATCGACGAAATATATATTATATATATAATATAATGGCCTGAATAGAACGCGCCGCGCCGCGGCAGTTCGCGAATTTCGACCATTTATTTCAAACGGACATTACGGGAGATCCGACCGTCGGATTCTCCTAAAACCGGAACCGTTGGGTTCGTATCGAAAAGAGCTTTCTAACGAATATTAGAAATTTGAAATCTAACGGTTGGATTTGGAGATACGTCCAAATCAAATTTGAAAAAGGTCGCTGTAAGTGCAGTTCGATGGCCGTTATTGGAAATCGACTGTACGGGCCTTGATAAAATTATTAAAAATATCAATAATTTGTGTAAAATCATAAGAAATGATTTGGGAAAAATTGGGATGAAAAACTCCATATTTGAAAAGATAAAAATGGGTTTTTATCGAAATGAACTAGTTTTGAACTAAATTTAAAACCCAATTATTTTTAAATAAATAAATTAGATTTAAAAATGGGTTTTAAATAATCGGAATTTCTAATATATTAGATTGAATTTGAAATGGGTTTATCGTGAACGGTGTTTTAAATAACACTAGTTCTTTAACCCGATAACAAATAAAATGTGATTTGGGTTTGTCGTGAACTGTGTTTTAAATAACACCTAGTTCTTTAACCCAGTTAAAGGAGTTTTAACGAATCTGCAATTAGATTGAAATGTGAATCTATAATCTAAATTATCAAATTTAGAAATGAGCGGGAATGGAGTATTACCAGTTTTGCTCCAAAGCGATAGTTAAATCTTTAATTAGATTTGAACGTGAAATGGTAATTAATTGTACCGATAACACTATAGTGTTAGATATGGAGTATCACCAGTTTTGCTTCATGGGATGAATAGGTTGGGATTGGGAAATAAAATAAATAATTACTTCGTTACGGTTCGCTAATCTCGACTAGTTGGAAAAACCATAATTTGGTTTCAAATGACATCCAAAGGAAGATTACAGGATAAATTTTAAAGAATTTATCTTGGATAAAATTAATGGGAACCTTTCCCTAAGAATGTGGAATTTAGAAACTAGCTGTAGGTTGGCTAAGAAGAATGGTTTCCTGGGTATTGATCTGATGTTGGTTTCGGCCTTCGGGGTTAATGTTTGGGAAATTGTTCTCTTGCTAATTTGCGGTTAGTGACTAATGAATTGGAATGAGGCGTATGTTGTGTTTGCGTAACATTTGTTTTTAATATACGCGGGTTGTTCGGAAAGTCCGGGTTTATACCCATTCTGAATAACCGATTCGACGATAAGTCGAAGATGAAGACGGTGGTCGAAGACCGGAAGTCTTCACATCGTTTGGATAATTGCTGACGATCCTGATTGGGCTGTACACCCAAGAGGATGGAAATAGTTGGTGGTCGTCCAGACGTACCTGGAGATGGATGGATATGCGAGGAAAGTGCCTCCGGTTTCGTTCAGACCCAGAACGGACTTGTAAATGGATTGTGTGTCTGACATTGGATTTTATTCTGTGTTGATTGATTTCTGTTAAATATATATCTGTTTGGCGGCGGAGAATTTATTCTCTTGCTTAACGCCCTTCTCTGAGACGTACGAGCTTAGAGGTTATATATCGATAGATATCAATCGCATAGCATGAATTGCCTGTGTGGCATACTGAGTTGCAATGATCAGGGCTTCTGTTGAAAAGCAAAGTCTTGTGGTTGATGATCAAAGCACAGCCTACGTGGCAGCTTTGTGTATAACGTGAATTCGCGAGCCTCACACCTCGGTATGAGTTAAAAACGGGATACGGACTGCAGGGAGAGCACGACGTTTCTTTCTAGCTTTGGTGGTGTCAGTGACTTACCAGCCCTGACATATATATACTTTTCACCTTTGTGGTTGTTGGATGAGGCGCCTCGATTATAGGTCTGTAAGGACCGGGAAACGTGTGTTCAGGCATAACTAATCCTCTAACGTAAGTGAGGACCGGCCCTGAAGATCCAGGGGTTACCCAGTGTGCGTAATCCTGGGACATTTGCTAGAGTGTCTCGAACGCGGAGAGGAGCTTGCCCCTTGCCTCGACTCATGACGGAATCCAATTTCCAATACGTGTAATTCGGCTTTAATTGTAGAACTAGTATGGCGACATAGTAGATGGTAGCTATGCCGCCTATGATTTATATTTATGATTGAAATGTTTTGACACTATACACTTATTATAGTATCAAATGATTTGTTTTAAACGTACCAAGCATGTTTGGCTATTATAAGGGAAAACCCTATCCTCCGGCTTGCGTTGCATTGTGTGATGGGACCTGGGTCTTATAATAGCTTCATTTTTCGAAAAAGCATTGCGTTGTTTATTCCATGCACTGGTATTCTTGGGAGGAAACCCGTTCCGTGTTATACGGCGTGGTCCCTTGAATTACTCTCTTTTAAAGTAAAGCTTTAAATAACTGTTTTAGTTCTCACACCAGTCACATGACTGACCTGGAGTTTATTGTTTTAACCTAAACTCTGGGTGCCCCTATTTTCTGCACGGGCAGCTAGTAGTTTTGGTTTTGCAGATTTATATTCACAGGATCCTGGTTTACAGCTGGAATGATATCCGGAAAGCTCTGTATCCGTATATCACCTTCAGTTGTGCTTTGTATTATTTTCCGCTGCTATGTAATTTATTGAAATCTCTGATATTTCTGTGTAATATTTATTCATTTATACTCTGCATATTCTTGTAATCTGATGCATTGTTGTAATATACAATGAAATGTTCTTCTGTTTGTGTTCTGATTTGTCATGTTCTCAACGTTCAGGGGTTTCGAACGGTCTAGATCGGTTTAACGACTGATTCAGATCGAGCGAAATTCCAGGCCGTCACACATAAGCTACAACCCTACAGCCTTGCATCAATACAGCACCTAGTCCGGTACCACAGGCATCTGTATATACCGTCATCTCTTCATTCCCCTTGGGAATGACTAACACTGGTGCACACGTCAACTTGTCCTTTAGACTCTTGAATGCATTCTCGCACCTTTCATCCCAGACGAAGGCTTGATTCTTCTTAGTCAACTGAGTCAATGGTGCTGCTATCTTGGAGAAGTCCTGGATAAACTTACGATAATATCCAGCTAATCCCAAGAAACTTCTTATGTCCGTTTCATTCTTGGGCGTAGACCAATCTTGCACCGTAGCCACCTTCGCAGGATCCACGGCGATACCATTCTCTGAAACAACATGGCCCAAGAACCTCACTTCCCTCCTCCAGAAGTGACACTTAGAAAACTTTGCTTTCAATTGGTGTTTTCTCAACACCTCCATCACTATTCTTAAATGTTCCTTGTGTTCTTCCTCTGTCCTCGAATAGACCAAAATATCATCAACGAACATAAGGACAAACTTATTCAACTGATCTCTGAATACCCTATTCATAAGATCCACAAAATATGCTGGGGCATTGGTCATCCCGAATGGCATGACCAACCACTCATAAAACCCAGACGGCGTCCGAAATGCCGTTTTAGCTATACTCTCAGCTTCCACTCTAAGCTGATGAAAACCTGTCGCGAGATCCAACTGAGAAAATACTCTCACGTCACTCAACTGATCGAACAAATCATCTATCCGCGGTAGAGGATACTTGTTCTTCCTCGTCACTTTATTCAACTCGCGGTAGTCTACACACAAACGAAGGGAACCATCCGCCTTGGTAGCAAACACAACTGGTGCTCCCCATTCAGAAACACTCCTTCTGATGAATCCCTTCTTCAAAAGATCACTGACTTGCACCCCGAGCTCTCGCTGCTCCCTTGGTGCCATACGACGAAGTGGCATCACTATAGGTCTGGCATCTTTCACCAAATCAATACGGAACTCAATCTCTCGATGTGGTGGAAGCCCGGTCACTTCTTCGAAGACATCCGGATACTGGCCAAGCACGGGCAAACCTGACAACTCACTATGCGGAATGTCGAGGGAGTTTAGAAAACTAGCCAATACCCCCTCACTGGGTAGACTACCAAACACTATCCTCCACCCATCACCCGCTCTAGCTGTCACCAAAGAGCCCTCAAAGTCTACCACCACTCCGTATTTTTGGAGCCAATCTACTCCCAAAATAATGCCAAATCCAGTAAAGCCCAAAACAAAGCAATCACAAACAAACATGCATCCATGACTCGATAAGACCACATTACGACAAATCATGCTAAGGCTAGTCGAACCACCAATCGGGTTCGTCACTACTAAAGGTCTATCGACAATCTCGGGCTCCAATCCCAATCTATCTACCAGGTCACTAGATATGAAAGAACTGGAAGCTCCGGTATCAAACAAAACTCTAACAGGAACATCGTAAACAGAAAGCATACCTTGGATGACGACATTCTTTCCCTTCTCCGCCGCAGTTGGGGCATTCGACGAAGAAGGAATAGCATTAAGGGCATATGCTTTCACCATCTGCTTTTCTTTAGGGGGTTGAGGACACTTGTCCTTGTGATGTCCCATTTGGCCACAGTTGAAGCACTTCCTATCCGCTGGCTTGGCCCGACAATTACTAGCATAATGGCCCTTCTTACCACAGCTGAAGCACTCAACATCTTGCTTATTCTTTTTCTTCTGACCATCCTTAGCCTGATTCTGCTTTCTATTATTCTGGGAACCACCCTTGCCTCCACCACTTGCTTGTGGCTTTGGCTCCTCTGTAGATGCAATCTCGGTCTTCGGCTTGGGGTAGAGACTCTCTGACCTCAATGCTTTCCCCACAATCGATTCAGACGTCTCATCGATGTGGTTAATAAGCCTTTCCCCCAAGTACTGATCCAAACCAGTTATGAATTTCTCATTCTTCTTCTCGGCAGTATCAATAAGAGATAACCCATACTTCGACAAAGTGTCGAATTCAGCAATATACTCCGAGATAGCTCTGCCATTCTGCTTGAGCTCCAAGAATTTCTTAAACAACACTGACTTCTGAGCAGCTGGAATGAACTTCTCGCTAAAGCGAACCTTAAACTGCTCCCAAGTAATCTGATCCTCGGGAGTGGCTGCCTTTATAGCATTCCACCAATTCATAGCCCGTCCTTGCAGCTGACGGGATGCTAACCTTCTCTTCATCGCATCCTCAATACCCAAGTCTTCGAAGATACGCTCGCAGCTATCCAGCCAATCCTGAACATCCGTGGCCGACTTCGTTCCGTTGAACGACTTCCCACCAAGACTAGTATAATCCTTATTCAGCTTGGCGAAGTCGACCCTAGGCGCCTGCACTATTGGACCACCACCATTTCCACCATTGGGAGCTGCCCTCTGCACATCCCTAAGCATCTCTCTCATGAGGTCAGTAAACATCGTCCTCATGTCAGCAGCATTCCCATTATTGGCTCCCCTACCAGCACCTCTAGCATATCGACTCATCGTCAATCTGTAAAGGGAAACGATTAACGACCCCATAGTGGTGCTAGTGCAGTACGACTTCATTCTTATACTACTAATAGTATATGCATATATAGCTTTTGAAAACCAAAGTAATCACAAATACGCGCTCTCATATACGTACTATCTCTCCCTAGTGTCTTTCCTTAGGTTAACTACGCAACCTAGAGCTCTGATACCAAGTGTGACGGCCCGCCCCGCACCAGCCGGCATTTTCTCCGAAAGTGCGCTGTACACATGCCCAACTAGCACGGAATGGTCGCCAAAGAAAGGAAAGAAGAGAATGAACTAATCAAGAACCTGTAGAATGTCTCACAGCGCATGGAATAAAATATAATAATAACATACTTGACATAAAACAGGTGAGACAGTGCATAAGCTGATAACTAAAACCAACATCAACATCAGAGCAGCGGAAACCCAGATACAGCTTATTACAACTTTCCATATTTACTGTCTCTAAAACAAAAGAAAGCTAAGGTAGAAGGTTCACTACTAATGCCTAAGCAGTGACCTTCAACAACACAGGGAAAATACTATATATATCATACGTGGAAGCCTCCTGCTCGTCTCCGGATCATCTAACCGTGCATCACCAGCTAACCTGCCTCTAGTCTGCTCGTGTGAGCACCCAAATAATAAGAAGAGACATAAAACTTTGGGTCAGACAAAAGTCTGGTATGAGCGATAAGCATCTAAACAGAACAATAACAGGTATACTAGACCATACCTGAACCTGGACCTGCAACCAAAGAGTTAGCACTACATACCGTACAATACTCTAAGGTGTCATAACAAATAGTGTAAAGAATATGGGGGTGGGGCATGCATGTCATAATGATGGCAGACAAATCAAGCATAACAACCATCCTCACATCTCTCACTCAGTGCGTAAAGCATACGATGTCCACCACTGACAATCACTAGACCCATCGAAGTAGTGGCGGAGTTCAACTTGTACAACTACTGCTACTACCAAGCTTACCACATGGAGTCATGACCAAATCTTTACAAATGACCCCACTTCATTGGTCTATAGCCCTTTATCGTACCTAGGCCACTGTGGCCCTGAATCCGTTCACGTACTTCCCATACATAGTGATCCAAAGTCATAGACATCGACTGCCCCTTGGCACACGTCCCGCAGCAAAGCCCAATCATGAAGTGAACTCATCGGTTCCCAACTGGATCCTGAGCTCTAACTTCCCATTTTGGACTACCTTTGCATCTCGGGTTATTTGTCAATACTGGGTCGGGTCGGGTTTCCGCTTCTGGCCATCGGGTCGGGTCGGGTTCTCTACTTTGAATTGGTTCGGTTCGTTGTCTTCCCCTGTAGCGGCTCGGTTCGGGTCCACAGCGTCGCATCGGTTCGGGATGGGTGTCCCACTTCTGGTCGGGTCGGGTTGCCATCTCCCGTTCCGTTCGTGCTCCCGCTCCGATCAGCTCCCTCGTTCTTCATTTACTCCGATCCGATCCCTTCGCCTTACTCTAGTCCGAGCCCTTCGTCCTTAAGTCGATCCGATCCCCAGCTTAACCAACATGGCCTTCCTTTTTGCCAAGCCTCTCATGCTTTAAGTTTCCATCCGATCCGGATGTCCTTGCCCGTCCACTTATCCGATCCGAGCCCCATATCCGATCCGATCCGGATCAGAACCTGCACTTTTCCTGAGACTTTTCCAACGAGTGTTTTACGCCATTCGACGACATTTTAGACCATTCTACCTATTCTAATCAACCACAAATCATCCCAAACAGTCATAGCAACATAGCAAACTAACCACAAACACTAAAACAATGAATTTACATGTCAAAATGGATCAAATATACCCAAAACCCCATATTTTCCCTTAAGCATATTTAAGCAAAACTAATCATAGGGTTAACAAGACTTAACCAAAAAAAACCAAATTTCTAACAGAGGCATAAAATATTATTTTCGAATTTATGAATACTTTCCCAGAATTTATTAGTGTATAAATTCGCTAATCTTCATTAATTACCCTTAATTAACTGTAATTAGTGCAAAAACTTTGCAAATCACTCACCTTGGCCATAAATAAAATTCTCAGAACTGAAACCTCGCTGATTTGGGTGAATACTAATGTCTAACAGCAGCTCTAACAGCTCTAACCTTGCTTTCGTGTTTTCTCTCCTTAATTTGATGTAGATTAAGTCAAAACTTGATTAGAAAGTGATTAGAAGGTGATTTGGGTGTTGGAGGCCATTGCTAGGGTTCCAAGAATGAAAGTGGCGGCTGAAAGAAATGTTTTCTAACCCTAATCAGCCTCTATACATCTCCAATCCCGAAATCCCCTTTGGGCCTAGCTTCTAATTACCCGGTTAAGCCCAATTAAGCTGTTTTTCACCATCTGAAAATTGTTTCAGCCATATCTCCCAAACGGTGAGTCCGTTTGGCTAATGTGACCACTCTACGGAATTGTCAACCATCATCCGGAGCCAATGGAAGTGGTTTCAGGTCAAAATTCCTTTTCGGTCAAAAGTTATGGCCAAAACAGTACCAACTAGGGGTAAAATGGTCATTTAAAAATTGACAAAAATCATGAACATGGGAAATGACCCCAATAGTCATCTCCCAAAGTTACATGACCATACGACTTCGTATGTGAAAGAAATAAATATTTTACGATCCTATGATGCGTAGAATACGGGTCGTTACAACATATTGGGGTGACCATAGCGCCATACTATTTTTATATATTAATAGTGTAAATAGTGTAATATCAAAGCGTAATAAATATGTTTAAATTAGGTAGTTAGGAATTTGAAATTTAAAATTTCCCCATAGGAATTGTTTGCATGTGTGACCTTAATAAGTAAAATTAATGACACATAGACACGAGGTTAACCATTAGTTGTAGCAGAAGCCTGCCAAGAACCGACTGGCGTATCCAACATCTACAAGTAATCCTAGCTATGTGAGAGGTCTAGGTGTTATAGGACATTATATTTATTATATTATGACACGCGGTTAAGCCCACTTGTAGTAGAAGCCTGCCCGGAACCGTCCGACAAATCCAGCATCCACGAGGAGACGGTTCAATGTGAGAGGTCTAGTGTGTGTGTGTATTTATATATTATATTTGAGTGTAAGTAGGATTGCCTGCCTTTAGAATGTCTTAAGTGGATGACCTACCCGACTTGGGTCTTAAGTGGTTAGGATTAGGTCCATTCCGAAGGTTTATTCCTTGGTTTGGGCCAAAGTCTTGGGACCCTCCCTTATTAGGTTCTAAGTGGTATGTGGATCCTCTTTCTCAAAATGGACTAGATATAACCATAACGAATGAGTTGGGTTGTAACATCCCGAAATTTTAGCGATTTAATAATTAATTTAATTATTTTAATATAGTATTTTGATAATTTAAATGGATTGAATTGAAATATTTCGAATATTTAATTAGTATAAATATTGGATTAATAAATTTAATTTTTGAAATAATCGGAAATAGTTAAATTTGCAATATCGTGTGGATAATATAAGAGATTTAATCAAGTTTATATTCGAATTAGAATAACGGATATATTTATATAACTGGCGATTGAATGTATTAATTATAATTTAAAACAAACTCGTAACGTCGCGGTAGTTCGTATTATTGAGTTTTGAACTTCAACTGAGCGTACAGGATTTGTTATAAATCAGATTTCTTCGAGAAAAGAAACGTTTAAATCTATCGAACTATATTTTTCTAATGGAAGTGAAAAATCGAAGTTTCATCTTATGGATTGTGAGTTATGTCGAAATCAAATATCCAAATAGTCGTTATGGAGTCGTTTATAAATCATAACGATTTATTTAATATAATTAAATATTGATTTCGAATTTGGACAAGATTTTTGAGATCTATTGCTAATTTAATTTATAGAATTTTTTGGTAATTTTTATTTTGGAAAATAAGCAACTTTTCGTTTGACATATTTTACACCCTATATAACCGGTTTGGAATTTGTCAGAATAAGCTAACTAGAAACTAAACGATGCGCTTTTTGAAAATGCACCACAAGAATTAATTGCAAGAACTCTGAATCATTCTCTTGAAGCTCATCCTTTTTATGATAAATGATCCGCTTGCCCCGAAATGACCCGACCTAATAGGGAAATCCCAATTCAGTGGACCTTTCGATACAATCAAATAGATTGCCAATTTTATTATATTTCTGGGATCGTAGCATATTACTTGACCCGACGGTATTTTTAGTTTTGTTGGTAGTAGTCCTTATAAGAACGGAATTTTTCATAGCGGGGTACACGAAAACTAATAACATATATAAAATGTTACCACCTACCCATCTTACTACCTTCCTTCTGCACCATGCATATGCAATTAAATACGGAAAAAATCTAAGTCATTAAGTTGCGCCTGTCTACACCTATCACGCAGAGCTGAAAGGAAAGAAGTAAATGAAGCACATGGAAATCTAACCAACGCAAAGAGAAAGCACACATGCCTATAGTTGCAAACCATTTCCTACTATCTGCAAATTGAAACTACATTCCTTACGTCGAAGAGCACTTGCCTACGTTTATGAGAAGGGATAGCACACACATCTAGTTCAGTAAAAATAAGATACAGGCAGAATTTATTGTTGAATACCAGCAAATTTCCAACCATGAACACGTGCGTATATATATAAATTTATAACCTACATTCCATACGATATATAACTAGATAAAAACTCAAATAGATTTCACAAACAGCAGAATTCAACCACTATTCATTGTATATTACAATCTAAAAACAGTACATTGTTTCCACATATCCTCCAGCTAATATTCAGCAAGCCTACCTTCCCCATGTACTTCTTATTCAACTTATATCAAACTAATATGCACAACACACTTACGCTAACACATGCTGCCCCTTTCTACAAACATTTCACAGCCAACCTACCATATGAGTTGTCACCTTTCAGTAAACCTTACCCTAATGCTTCATTATAAAGGAAGATAGACCTGTGGCTTTCCTCCCTAAAGCTTCTTCATGTCGAAGTAATCAAGCCGACACATCCTTTCAAGCAGACCCTAGAAAAAACTCCACATGTCTAAGAAGAAAAATGCAGTGCTACCCTATTCTACTGTGTATCCGAATACATGAGGGCCAATGATTTTAATTCCATAAACACTAGCGTATTCTTCAATTGCTAACACCACCGCAAGCTTCCAGCGGTGATCCATACACTTCTAAAATCCAAAACAAAAGCAATAACAATCCATAAATCCAAATAGAGATATATTTGCACTCATGTGTACCTGCTCTTCAACTTGTATAAAATTTACTAGGTCCGACGATAGTTCGAGTGCATTGGTTTTATGAACCATCATCTAGGGTTTGGTTGGTAAGGGGATTGAGGCAATGATGTGTAAATCAAGTATTGGATCTGAGTTGTGGAGTGATTTTGCATATCGTATGAGTTTTTCTGGTGAACTCGATGATCGAAGCTTTCGGAGGTCCTGTAGAAGGCATCGAAGTTGCTTGTGGCAAGTGGGTTTCGATCCTTGTGCTTGGGTGATGGGAAGGGAGAGATTTTTATGTGAAGCTGACTGGCGATTTTTGTACTGAATTTCATGAAGGAAGAGAGGAGTTGGCGAAAGAATAATTCGATCACGGCGTTTGGGTTTGCATTACTAGAGAGTAGAAGTTTTATTCGTGGAAGACATATTACTGTTCATTTGGGTTAGTTTAAGTTGGCGGGCCGTGGATTGTAAGGGGAGAGGAGGGCCAGTTCAAGAAAGTCAGAATTTCGAACGGTCTGATCCGTTATGATCGTATGGTCCAGACTACATACTGGAACTGGTTTGGAGCAATTTGGAGCACGTTACAATTTTAAACAAAATAAAACATGGGATTAAATAAACCAACCGTTTATCGTTATTTAATGATTTACGACCAAGGTGAGTAAACTCACTAAATCTGTGTAGCTCTATAATTTTATAACCGTTATTTAATATTAATAAATGTTAGTTGACTGTGTGATAAGGTTGTTTTAATGAATTACTTACTAATTGGTTGAAATTTTAGTTACCATTATATATATATAAACCGTTAGCTAAATATTGATTCCATTTATTTTAATATTTCGTATTGACCTAAAATTAGTATTACTTATATTGATTAACATCTGTGGATGCAGGGAAACAAGTTGGAGGGATCCAACTGGATTCCTCAACAATTATATTGTTGTATTTCATATATATTGCATTATATGATATGATAAATAATCAGTGATTGATTATTGTGTGTTTTGGGATGTTTGAAAATAACATTGACCTAAAATAATTGTATTTAAATACCATAAAATATATTCGAATATATTAGAAAAGAAATTGGGGTTTTTAAAAAGGAATTTCTATTTTAAAATAGATATCGGATTTTGAAGGGCTAGAATATAATAAATTGTTTAATTATAAAACAAGCAGTTTGGTTTGTAAACGATAATTTGAAATGGGATGAAATAATTATTAAAAAATAAATCGGAAATGTAAATTCAAGGATAAATATTAGAAAAGGAAGTGGAAACCGTTTTCAAAAGAAAATGATGAATTTTATTTTGATATTTGAAATGTAAATAGAATTGAATAAACACATAAGGATTTATAATTAGAGTTCGACTATGTCGAGTGATATAAAACAATTTATTTTTAAAAATTATATATTATATAATTCAGAATTGGATGAGATACTTTATATTTGATTCGACACCAATAAATCAAACGTGTATTCGAGATTAAGTTATAACTTATTAAACGAGTTGATGGAATGAAATATAAAGTATGAAATTATAAAATAACTAGATAGATGGATTTTTAAAACTAAAATGGTATTTTCTATTTAAATAAAGTTTTGATTTAATAAAACAAGTTCAGATTTTAGTAAAATAATAATATTCACATTTTGAAGTAAATAAAGGTTTAAAAGCAAATGTTTGGCAAATTGGAATGATGATAAGAAGAAATTGGTAAATGTTGGAGGGGATAAATTTAAAAGTGAATTTAGAAATGGGGTTGACCTAAAACGTTGAGTGTACTCCAAGGTTCTGAACGTTAATCGAATATAGATTATTCGAAGAGAATTATAAGTTGAAATTTGATTATATCAAATCTTAGAAAGTAATATTTACTTTCCATTTTTAGATAAAGATTATTTTTTATTATTTATTTTATTCAAAGTAACGAATCAGAGTTATATTTTAAAATTTAATATTTTGGGAAATATGGATTATAATGCTATCGTCATAATCAGTATTTTCTATAAAGGAAGTGGATTCGTAAACCGAATCCGAGAGTTGGGTAAGAAATGATTTGATAAGGAATTAAGAAATGTGATTAAGGGAATTATAAACTGACTGGGAATTAGTTAAGTTGAATGGTTTTATGAGCGTCGATCTGATGTTAGTTTCGGCCTTCAGGGTTGATACTTAGAGAGTTATCCTCTTACTAGTTTACGGTTAGGAATTGATGGATGTAGAAAATAGTGATGTGTGGATAAGATATGGAAATGTTTTACAATGTTAATAACATATATTTTCGAAATACGGGAAATAAAGAGTTGTGAATATATAGAGACGTTTTCCAAGAAATCATGAAAGGCTAAGCGAGTTGGGAAAATATATGGGTAAAGACATTTAAGGGGGATTGAAAATGAAAAGATTTTTGATAAATCTATTAAAGGGCTCAGTGTTGATTGATATAATTTCCATTTAGAAATAAGATCGTTGTATGTATGGATGTTTTCCTTTGATAGTTAAATAACTGTCTATCAAAGTTGTTTGACCATTTTTCCGTTGTCAATACGTAGAGACCGGGATCAGATTTATTTTCTGAAAACCACTCGGTATGGGCATTAGCGTTGCAAATCAAATATGATGAAGATAATTTAAGACGGAGTTCATGCAAGGGTTATTTTGGCGATCCTAGGTAGAAATTTCCTAAGATTGATTTACAGAATTGTGTCTTCTGTTTGTCCAGTCCCAGGACAATTTGTATGGACGAATGTCTGATAGAGTATATCTAATAGATCACGTAAGTTGGTCTCTTCAACATACTTACGTTGGTGATGGAGAAATTCGTTTCTCTTAGCTTTATACCCGTGGTATTTTTAGGGATATCAATTTATGATTTAGCAGGTATGACAATGTGGCATTCAAGGTAAATGAAGACATGATCTGTCTTAGGATAGTTATGACCTCAAGCCTCACAACTGGGAAATGGAAAAAATCGGGTAGGTCGCATGGCTAAGTGGGTCGCTCCCACTAGGGTGTATTGTCACTATCTAGAGAATATTCATATTTGTTACTGCTTCTCATTTCTGTATCATCCAGGAATTACGGTGGTCGCGACAAAATGTCGTAAGGTGACAATATATTCAGTACATTCAAGATTAAATGAATGGCCGGTCATGTTTAACCTGGGTTGCAAGAAGTTCTTGTTGAACCTCGGTGTATTCCTCTATAGAGATAACACTATAGGAAGGTGGTACCATACCTTGCCATAGTTGGAGTCCATTCTCCAATAAGAGTCCGCAGTTTTGATTATATACCATACATGTAGAGCGTGAGATGTAAGTGTTCTACTATATTTATTTTTATTTAGACATTATTATAATATCAGAAAATATGTGGTTTCAAAAACATTTCGGGCTATCGTAAGGTAAAAACCATCTGTATTTATGTGTGGATCGGTCTTACGATTATCATTTCTTTTGAAAAGGACTTTGAAAAGTTAAACCGAATGGTTGGAGTTTACTCACACTAGTCCCCTGACTGACCCATAGTTTATTTTGTTTTGTTTTACCCTAAACTCTTGGATGCCCACAATTGTACGGGCAGTCAAGTAGTTGGGATTTTTCAGATATACTTGGAGGAGCTTAGAGTAGCAGGATCAAATGTTAGATCTATATAGGGCTTACTCTGATTCGTGTTTACTCTGATTCTGTTGTGTTGTGATCTTCTTCTTCTTCTATTGTAAATTTCTTTCTATTCCTCGCCTTCTAACTTCTTTCTGCTAATGATCTGGTATATCTTATGCTCGAATAGTCGACATGGTGTTTTGTGTTGATTTTTGGGGTCGAAAATCCCTGTTCGTTACAGTGGTATCAGAGCTGAAGGTAAGTGATTACCTTGGCTATGTGGCGTGACTCAATAGAGATGGGGTTAGTAACCCCCTAGATAAAGTTTGAGTGTATAAATACGAGAGAGCATATTTGTAGATTGTATACAAATGATTTTATATTATGGAGATTTATTGGTTGAGTAGTTTATGAATTCTGGTCGATCAGTAGGATCCACTGTATCGACAGGGGTTTCTAAACGCTTGAATACGATGAACCGACACAGTATGCTTTTGAAAGAAGGGTAAATGAAATAATTTTACCCAGAGATTATTTTGATATATATATATATTATAATTGCATGTGTTGGTTGATGTTATAATCGAATAAGATTATAATTGAAAGGGTTATAAATAACCAATAAGAACTCGTATAAGAATATATATATAAATTCAGATGAATTAAATTTGGAGTTAAACCAGAATTAAGATTAAAACTTGGGAACATGGAAAAGTGTTATAAATGAATTTTGGATTAAATATATGGAAATTTAAGATCCTGGGGAAAATTTTAAAATGTTTTCCAAGCAGTGTGAAGTATATTTTGAAGTAATTTAAAAAATGGAAGTATTTGAAAATGAGTTTTGAATTGATATAGTATTGAACTCACTTCGGTAATTGGAAAATAATTCTGATGGCGACTACAGCATCGTCAGCGTTCATTTTCGAGTTTCTAAGTGACAGATTACTACCAAAAGATTTTTGTTTTGAATTGTTTTGAGGAAACGAGTTGTTCAAAAATTCAAATGTTTTGAATTGCTATATATGATTTCAAACTGATTTAAAATAAAACCCAAGAATTTAAAATTTTGAAATATAAATTTAAATTTAAATTTAAATTTTGAAGTTAAATAACTTGAAATGGTAAGAAAGAATAAATAAATTGAAATTTAACTTAAAAACTAAGTTAAATAAAATTGGAATTGAATTGAAGCCAGTTAAGGGGAAATCGTACTGGAATAGAATTTTACATGGTGCGGTAATGGAATTTGTGTAATAAGATTTTGGAATGGAACTGATCTAGGTTATGGAATTATTAAGTAAAAATTTGAATTGAGAATGGAACAGAAGATTGAAATGCGATTCGGTTTAGGTATATGAGGATGATTTGGTTTGAGAATAAGTTGATTGGAAATCAATTAGGGAGGCACAGTTATATGCTAAAGTGATCGCAAATGGAAGAGATAGAGTTGGATGCTCAACAAAAAGGTACATGATTATATTTTAATTGGGCATGGGATTTTTATGAGCCTGTTTGGTAAGCCGCTTGGTTGATTGATTTTCTTTTGGATTGGAGAAGGCCCCGAGAGACGAATTGTTGTTGTACCGATTGAGCCATGCAAAGGAGATGCTGGCAAAATTTTCTGAAAATTTAAGGTGCTAGAAAATTTTTAGAATTTTTTGAAAATTTTCGTTAATGGAAATGAGTTAATAGTTTAATTGAAATTAATAGTTCAGTTGAAACTAATGTCTAGGAGTAAAACAAAAGATTTTTAACCTAGTTAATTGGGTTCATTGCATTTTTCCTACCTTATTAATTTTGAGAACGAAATTCTTTTAAGGGAGAAGTAATGTAACATCCTGAAATTATAGCGATTTAATAATTAATTAGTTTAATTATTTTAATATAGTAGTTTGGCAATTTAAATGGGTTGAATTGAAATATTTCGAATATTTAATTAATATAAATATTGGAATAATAAATTTAATTTTCGAAATAATTGGAAATAGTTAAATTTGTAATATTGTGCGAATTAGATAATACAAGAGATTTAATCCAGTTTATATTCGAATTAGAATAACGAATATATTTATATAAACGATGATTGAACATATTAATTATAATTTAAAATGAATCCGTAACGTCACGGTAATTCGTATTATTGAGTTTGGGACTTCAATTGAGTGTATAGAATTCGTTATAAATTGGATTTCTTTGAAACTAGAAACATTGGAATCTATTGAAATGCATTTTACTAGTGGAAGTGAAAAATCAAAGTTTCGTCTTATGGATTGTGAGTTATGTCCAAATCAAATTTCCAAATAGTCGTTATGGCATCATTTATAAATCATAACAATTTATTCAATACAACTAAATATTGATTTCGAATTTGGACATAATTTTTGAGACCTATTGCAAATTTAATTTATAGAATTTTTCGGTTATTTTTATTTTGGAAAATAAGCAACTTTTCGTTTGACATATTTTACACCCTACATCACCAGTTTGGAATTTCTCAGAATAAGCTAACTAGTCTATTTTATTATATTTCTGGAATGGTAGCATATTACTTGACCCGACGTTTTTTTTTAGTTTTGTCGGTAGCAGTCCTTATAAGAACGGAATTTTTTGTACTGGGGTACACGAAAACTAATAACATATATAAAATGTTAGCACATACCCATCTTACTACCTTCCTTCTGCACCATGCATATGCAAATAAATTCGGAAAAATCTTAGTCATTAAATTGCGCCTTTCTACACCTATCACGCAGAGCTGAAAGGAAAGAAGTAAATGAAGCACATGGAAATCTAACCAAAGCAAAGAGAAAGCACACACGCCTATAGTTGCAAACCATTTCCTACTATCTGCAAATTGAAACGGCATTCCGTCGAAAAACACTTGCGTACGTTTATGGGAAGGGATAACATGCACAATCTTGTTACACACAGAATTTATTGTTGATAACCTGTAACGACTCGGATTTCGCCCGGACCTAATCGATCGCAAAATCGATCAAGACCGTTCAAAGCCCGAATACGTTAACTTTGGGAATACAACACATCAGAATAGATAACAGAAGACTTTTATAAAAATTATAATAATGTTACATCAGAGTACGTAATATATCAGAGTACATTGAATATAATAATATAGCGGAAGATTAAATTACAATAATTGTAATACACTACAGTGGAACAATTAAATTAACACAGAGGAAGACTACCAATGCTCTGGACATAGCTCTAAGCTTCGATCAAGAATCCTGCTCAATATATCTAAAAAATAAGCTACTCAACTGCCCGTGTGGAAAAGAGGGCACCCGAGTTTGCAAAGTGAAACAAACTACGGGTCATCATGGGACTAGTATGAGAAATCTTTCCTAACTTATCTAATAATAAAGCTAATCATAGGACCACGCCGCTAATGCGGAATGGGTTTACTCCATTGGATTGCCAATGCATAATCTGAATAAAGTAAATTATTGAACAACGCAATGCCTTTTAGAAAAATGAAACCATTATAAGATTCAAGTCCCATCACACAATGCAACGCAAATAGGAGGATAGAGTTTTACCTTAAAATGGTAAAAAATGCTTGATAGGATAAAAATGGATTTGATATTAGTATTAGTGTATATATGTTTTAAAAACATTTCAGTCATAATGTATCAATCATAGACGGCATAGCTACCATATACTATGTCGCCATACTAGTTCTACAATCAAAACCGCATGGTGTCGTATTGGAAGTTGGGTTTCCATCATGAGTCAAGGCTAGGAATGATCTCCTTACCGTTTCGACACACTCTAGCAATGTCTCAAGATCACACCTACGGGCAACCCTTGGACACTGCAGGTTCGGTCCAAAAATACGTTAGTGGATTAGTTATGCCTGAACACACGCTTCTCGGTCCTATTGAACCTATAATACGGCCATTGGCAACCGATAAATCCGAGGCCTCGAAAATTCCATTATCCACATAAGTAAAATGTCAGGGCTGGAAAGTCGCTAACACAACTTCTAGCTTAAAAGAAACGTGGGCACTCCCTATGTTCCCTTGCTCCGTTTCTGACTCATACCAGGGTGTGAGGCTCGCGAAGTCACGCTATACACAAAGCTATGCCGAAATAGGCTATGCTTTGATCATCATCCACAAGGCTCTGCTTTTCAACAAAAGCCTTGATCATTTGCATCTTGGCATGCCACATTAACAATTCACGCCATGCGGTCGATAACTACCAATATATAACATCTGAGCTCGTGCGTCTCAGAGAAGGGTGTTGTAACAATGCGGATTTCGCCCGGGCCTAATCGATCGCTAAACCGACCAAGACCGTTCGAATCCCGTATACGCTAACTCTGGGCATACAACACATCAATCAAAAAAACAACAGAAGACTTCTATAAACATCATAATAATGTTACATCAGAGTACATAATATCAGGGTATATCGAAATATAACACAGCGAAAGATTTATTTACAGTAAATGTAATACAATGGACAACAGAAGACTATAAATGTCTGGACACAGCTTAAAGCTTCAATCCAGAATCCTGCTCTATAAATCTACAAAATAAAACTACTCGACTGCCCGTGTGGAAAATAGGGGCACCCGAGTTTGCAAGGGAAAAGAAAACTACAGGTCAGTCATGGGACTGGTGTGAGAAACTCTACAGTTAAAATTAACTTATCAAAATGATAAGGCAAATCACAGGACCACGTCGCTAACGCGGAATGGGTTTACCCCCATGAATGTCAGTGTATAAACAACAATCAATATAGATATATGGATCTACTATGCATCAATGACCATGCAATATCCCAATCTACCCATTTAGATTAATCACCACAATTAGATTTTCCAAATCCAATTCAATTTACAGAAATTATTCCTTTGGGCTTTATTTCCCGATTTCTATTTCAAGTCATTTGAAATACATATCTAGCTTTATATTAAAGTAGATTTCACTTTGGGATCTCAAATCAAATCATTTGGAAATATGAATTCCAAATCATAACAACGCATACAAACAAGTATGCAACCAAATATCGAGCTCCCCCCAGACAAGGCAAAGGGCACGCACCTAAGCAACTCGATATATATATATGTGCACGTCCCACTATGGAGCAAGCTACACTGATGATGCACCTCCCACACTTGGAACCATACACCGCCCATCTCACCCATACTTTTAGTCGTCCAAGTTACCCGAATCTCTAGCCACATACCAAATCATTTCATATCCCAAAGTAGGGTAAATCATTTCACAACATAATAATCATAAGTACTTTCAAAATATAGTACTTCACATCAGCAATTCACACATATGATTAGTCACTATTAATCACATAACCTTTGAGCTCGTACGTCTCAAAGAAGGGTGTTAAGCAAGAGAATAAATTCTCCGCCACCAAACAGGTACATCATTAATAGCAACTATTCGAATATGTGATGAACTACAACGTAAAACCATAATACATTTCCAAATCATTTCGAAATCATCAGGTTTTAGCCCTAATCGTAAAACCATAATACATTTCCAAATCATTTCGAAATCATCGGGTTTTAGCCCTCGAAATCCTTTCTGTTTTATAAAACATTTTTATAAAACATTCCGTGTCCAAAATCAGGAATACATTCTTTTCACTTAAGAAAAATATTATTTCACAATCATTCATTAATTTTGAAATGAACATAACAACATCGCTACATATCTCATAGTCAAATCGTGAAGTGTTTCACAAGATGTTAGCTTACCAGTATTTCTACCTAACCCAATGCTAAATGTAAAAGCATATCTTGCTCATAAACTGGTCGAGCACAATCCAAACAATCAATCAATCCAATTTGACATTAAATATAAGGTTTTGAATAAAGATAGTATCGACTTATATTCAACATCAAATCCTGAAACCAACAGATGTCATATCGGGAATAACGATATCGATATCTCCCAAATTCCCATCACAATATCCGTATAATCACGGAATCTAATATCAAAATATTCCGAATATTATTTCCATTCCAAACCATTACAATTTATTCATTGGAAATTTTTGGTTATTTAAAACCATTTCTCGATCCAATTTATTTATTTAAAAATAATCGGATTATGATTCGAGTTAATAACTAGTTCATTTCGATAAAAATATATTTTTATCTTTTCAAATATGGAATTTTTCATCCCAATTCTTTTCAAATCATTTCTTTTGATTTTACACAAATTATTAATATTTTTAATAAATTTATCAAGGCCCGTACAGTTGATTTCCATAAACGGTCATCAAACTGCACTTACACTGACCTTTTCCAAATTTGATTTGGATATAATTCCAAATCCAACAGTTAGATTTTTAATTTCTTGTATTCGTTAGAAAGCTCTTTTTGATACGAACGCAACGGTTCCGGGTTTAGGAGAATCCGACGGGCGGATCTCCCGTAATGTCCGTTCGAAGTCGATGGTCGAAATTCGCAAACTGCCGCAGCGCGGCGCGTTCTATTCAGGCCATATATTATATATATTATATATTTCATCGATTTCAATTTAAAGTTTATTTATAAATCGTTTGAAAATGATTTCAATTTATATTCTGGCTCAAGTTCTTCAACTTTTTAGTTTCTAAGAACTTTCTAATTTTTCAAAAATTTGGCTAACTCCCTAAATTTTCGAAATTTTTTGCCATAACCTCCCCTGCACGGAGCACCGGGAAAATTCCGAAATCGCCATACAAGCCTCTCCAATCCAAAAAGAAAAAGAAGCACCCCAGCGGCTAGCCAATCGGCTCATAAAACCATCATACCCAAACAAAACAGTAAATATGTACCTATTTGTTAGGCGTACAATTTTATTCCTCTTCTCTAGCCTCCTTGCTCTGACCTATTCAATATATCGTATATGTATGTTTTCATACAACGCCTATATGTACATTTTCATATGACGCTTTTATATATTCATTCAACGCTATATAATTTCACACAACTCATATATAAGCCAAAAATAATATTATTAGTGAACTAATAATATTTCCATCGTCAATTTTATATATTACATATATACGCTAAAAATGATAATTTTAGCGAACTAATATTTATTTCAAGGTATGACTATTGTTAATAGCTCGTATACATGTTAAAAATATTATTTTTAACAAACTAGAATTTATCTCAACGTATGACTATTTTTAATACTTCACATACATGATAAAAATGTCGTTTTTATCGTTTAAAGAATTTATTTCAAACATGAATATTTCATATACTTCATACGTACAATAAAAAAGTTATTTTTATTTCTCAAACAATTTATTCAACATATGAATATTTCATTTACTTCATATCTACGATAAAATGTTAATTTTATCGTTCAAACAATTTATTTCAAACATGAATATTTTTATATACTTCATTTCACATCACCAACCAAATTCACACAAACGAATCTATCCAAACACACAACCAAACAAACAAGTCATCCATGGTCTGTGGACGACAGGGAGCAGTTTATATATGCAGTTATAAAATAAATAATTGTATAAAGAAAATTAAAGTGAGGAGTTCTCACCTTTGGGTTCCATTCTGCCGTTCTTTATTTTTGAACGGTTTGGATTTGCTCGAAATCCCAACGTAATCCTTTTCACGCTGTACATATAAATAAATATCACATTTTTATGTGCTGTTCATATAAATAAAAATTCCATTTTTAAACCGATGTTATTTATATTTTAAAAACACCGCTAATTATATTTTAAAAACCAATTCTAATTTTATTTTCAAAAACAGTACGACATATATATCCAAAACTTTAGGATATATATATTTTCAAAACTTTATGATATATATCTTCAAAGCATTAATATGATATGTATATATTTAAAACTTTAACATTACATATATATATATATATATTCAAAACTTTAACATTATATATATTCAAAACTATTTCTATTTTATGTTTTCAAAATCAAATTCTATGTCATATTTTAAAAATGAAATTATTTTATATTTCCAATCAAAGATGTTAATATTTTAAAAAACAATTCTCTTTGCATTTTTAAAACAATGAATATTCTTATCAAAACTGATTTTAAACAATGTCATTTTATTAAAAAAACAATGCTAATTACAGTAATACACTAACATTATGTTAATTAAATAATTAATTAACAAAATTAACCCTTAATTACTGTGTTAAGGGGATTACCCTTTTTTCTTTATTGTTTCCACGCAGGAAACTGTTCGAATTGCTGCTCCGCCTTAGGGTTTTAGTTTGCCGCTGCCATGGACGGCCAGCCATCGATCTGACACCGCCACGGGCGCGCCTTCAGCTCCTCCATCGGTGCCATAGGTGGCTCGAAACTTGAGCCCTTATCCATCGCCAGAATCACTTGCGAACGAGGGCACTTTGAGGCCCAAATTCCGACAGCACACCACACGAAAGTTAATCATCCCATTATGAAATGGAAGCCCTCGAGAATCTCAACAAAATCCGCCTTGGATCCATTATCAAATTCGAAATCAAATTCGAGAATTTAAGACGTGATTCATCGAGCAATTTCCTCCGTTATAACTAAATAGGCGGCGGCTATATTAAAGGAACTAGGGTTTAGTTTATTTTCAAAGGTTATATATATTTTATATTATTATTTTATTATATTTTGACTTTACCTTGAAGATTTCGCAACCGAACTCCAAACAAGACCCAATGACTGTTGCCCCTAGCCAAATACCCCCATACTGAACACAATGGGATATGTATCGTAAGCTAATTCGATCGTTTCGACCAGTTTCCGTCAAAATCATAATAAAATTCTACATATTGAATTTGAACGCGCATTTCAATTTACCAGGGCCACATACTGACTCTAAAAATTTCCGAAAAATATTTTCTAGCTTCGTATTGATGATACGATTCTAACAAAACTAATTTCATCAAATTTGAAGACCGTTTGACGACCAGTTTCTGGTCGATCCAAATTGATTGTAACTTTCAAAACACGTTTTCTTTTGCCATGCTCACATATTAATCCCGAAAATCCTGAATTTTGGAATCTAGCAATAATTTGACATCCCGGATCCAACAAAAGTGGTTTCGTCGAAAATAGAGGTCGTTTGCATAATTTCCATTTTTAAGGGCCAAAATTCCATAGCCACTATTCTGAATTTTAAACTGGACGTATCTTTTTATCCCCATTATGAAATTTTAGTTTTTGGGATTCGTTGGAAAGATATTTTCAGTTAGATTCTAATATTTTTGGTTTCGCTAAAATCCAGTGTATTTTGAATCCTGTACATTCATTTGAAATCGAATTTTCGAACTACCGCACCATTTCCAATTCCTTTTATAATTAAAATAAAATATTTAAATTCTAGCATCGATTCAAATAAATATATTCGTTCTAATTCTATTCAAAATATTTTCTCGTCACTATTATTTAAAATAATTCATTTTAAATATTCAAAATTCATCAAAATTGCCAAAATAAAATTTTTAAATTGGCACAGATTTCCAGTTTATTACAATCTCCCCCACTTAAAACTTTTCATCCCCGAAAAGGAACGAAGCTGAAAGTTGTTTTACAAACCAACTCAACTTTCATTATTTTCATTACGGCTTACATTCTAGGGAATTTCTAACCCCATCTCTAATGAATCACTCATTCTGGAATGCTATCGATTCTATCTCTAATGAGGATTCTTCTATAGGATATTACTAATCCTACCTATGATGAGTCTTTTATTCTATTCTAAATTGTTGCACCAAAAAGATTTGAGTTAACCAAAGCTCTGACACCAGCTGTAACGATACAGATTTCGCCCGGGTCTAATCGATCGCTAAACCGACCAAGACCGTTCAAATCCCGTATACGCTAACTCTGGGCATACAACACATCAGTCAAACAAACAACAGAAGACTTCTATAAACATCATAATAATGTTACATCTACAAAATATCAGGGTATATCGAAATATAATACAGTGGAAGATTTATTTACAATAAATGTAATACAATGCACAACGAAAGACTATAAATGTCTGGACACAGCTTAAAGCTTCAATCCAGAATCCTGCTTTATAAATCTGCAAAATAAAACCACTCGACTGCCCATGTGGAAAATAGGGACACCTGAGTTTGCAAGGGAAAAGCAAACTATAGGTCAGTCATGGGACTAGTGTAAGAAACTCTACAGTTAAAATTAACTTATCAAAATGATAAGGCAAATCACAGGACCACGTCGCTAACACGGAACGGGTTTACCCCCGTGAATGTCAGTGTATAAACAACAATCAATATAGATATATGGATCTACTATGCATGAATCAACATGCAATATCGCAATCTACCCATTTAGATTAATCACCACAATTAGGTTTTCCAAATCCAATTCAATTTACAGAAATTATTCCTTTGGACTTTATTTCCCGATTTCTATTTCAAGGCATTTGAAATACATTTCTAGCTTTATATCAAAGTAGATTTCACTTCGGGATCTCAAATCAAATCATTTGGAAATATGAATTCCAAATCATAACAACGTATACAAACAAGTATGCAACCAAATATTGGGCTCCCCCTAGACAAGGCAAAGGGCACGCACCTAAGAAACTCGATATATATATATATATATATATATATATATATATATGTGTGTGTGTGTGTGTGTATGCACCTCCCACTATAGAGCAGGCTACACCGACGATGCACCTCCCGCACATGGAAGCATAAACCGCCCATCTCACCCATACTTTTAGTCGTTCGGGTTGCCCGAATCTCTAGCCACATACCAAATCATTTCATATCCCGAAGTAGGGAAAATCATTTCACAACATAATAATCACAAGTACTTTCAAAATATAGTACTTCACATCAGCAATTCACACATATGATTAGTCACTATTAATCACATAACCTTTGAGCTCGTACATCTCAAAGAAGGGTGTTAAGCAAGAGAATAAATTCTCCGCCACCAAACAGATACATCATTAATAGCAACTAATCGAATATGTTATGAACTATAATGTAAAACCATAACACATTTCTAAATCATTTTGAAATCATCGAGTTTTATCCCTCGAAATCCTTTCAGCTTTATAAAACATTCCCTGTCCAAAATCGGGAATACATTCTTTTCAATTAAGAAAAATATCATTTCACAATCATTCATTAAATTTGAAATGAACATAACAACATTGCTACACATCTCATAGTCAAATCATGAAGTGTTTCACAAGATGTTAGCCTATCAGTATTTCTACCCGACCCAATGCTAAATGTAAAAGCATATCTTGCTCATAAACTGGTCGAGCACAATCCAAACAATCAATCAATCCAATTTGACATTAAATATAACGTTTTGAATAGAGATAGTGTCGACTTATATTTAACATCAAATCCTGAAACCAACAGATATCATATCGGGAATAACGATATCAATATCTCCCAAATTCCCATCACAATATCCATATAATCACAGAATCTAATATCGAAATATTCCGAAGATTATTTCCATTCCAAACCATTCCAATTTATTCGTTGGAAAATTCTGGTTATTTAAAACCCTTTCTCAATCCAATTTATTTATTTAAAAATAATCGGATTATAATTCGAGCTAATAACTTGTTCATTTCGATAAAAATATATTTTTATCTTTTCAAATATGGAATTTTTCATCCCAATTCTTTTCAAATCATTTCTTTTGATTTTATACAAATTATTAATATTTTTAATAATTTTATCAAGGCCCATACAGTTGATTTCCATAAACGGTCATCAAACTACACTTACAGCGACCTTTTCCAAATTTGATTTGGACATAATTCCAAATCCACCATTAGATTTCTAATTTCTTGTATTCGTTAGAAAACTCTTTTCGATACGAACCCAATGGTTCTTGTAACGTCCCGCATTTTTATCGATTTATATTTGAATATTTAAATCAGTTAAATATTGAATTCGTAATATAAGTGAATTTATATAAACAAAGTTGAACGTATAAAAATAAATATTAAATATAATCGAGCTCATAACGACGTTGCAGTTCGTAATTTAACGTTCTGAACTTCAACTGAGTGTACAGAAACCAGTTTAAATCGGATTTCTGCAAAACAAGAAATATTGGAATCTGTTGAACTGTATCTTTCTGACAAAAGTGAAATATTGAGATTTCGTCGTATAATTTGCAAGATATGTCAAAATCAAATATTCAGGAAATCGCTGTAAAATCGGTTATCGACCGTAACGGTGTATTCGATATAACTACACACCGGATTCGAATTTGGACAAGATTCTTTTGAGACGTAGTGATAATTTAATTTTTAGAATTTTACTGTAATTTTTAATTAATTAAATACGCAACTTTTTATTTGGAGTATTTTGCACCCTATATCAATATTTTGATGTTTCAAAATATAAGTTGAACTACCGATATTATTATATTTTTGGGATCGTGGCACATCGCGTAACACAATGGTATTTTTATTTTCGTTCATGACAGTTGTATGTAAACGGAATTATTCATAGCAGGTACGCTAAAATTCATAATATCTAAAACTACCCTTGTTACCATCTATCAACCCATTTTCAAACCAGTCGCGCATGAATAGAACATGATTTCACATGCTAAAAGCCTACCCTATACAAGACATCACATTTGCTTACCTATTATCAAAACTGTTCCCATCACATTGCCGACAAGGAAATCAGACTATCGCCATAGGTCTAAGAAAAATAGAGCCAAAGTGCCAGATTATCTTCCCAAGTGACTGCACCCAAGAGACCAACGCACGCACCTCATACCCCATACAACACTAGAGCTGTACGTAGTCTGCCATACGGTTTCTTTGTCAACCAAAGTTGCTTCAGTATCCCAGACAATTACTTCCACCATTTAAAACACCTGTACGTTTTGAATTTTTCCGTAGCAACAAAGTAAGATAATACAGTGCTATTTGTTAGAAAAGAAAATACACAACAGGCTATTCATCGGAAATATAAGCTACTAAAAATTAGGAGCCAACCTATATTGTACCTTTTCCCTTGGCACCCACGGCTCTAGCAGTATAAATATACGCTGCTCCCATTCTTCTTCACAGAAAAAAAAAAAGCTCCACCTTATATCTTCTTTCTCCTTTTCTTTTTATTTACACCCTCAGCAAAAATACATGTATAATAAACTAAAAGACGCAAGTCTTTTACATGAGCATTAGAAAGTGCCGTCCTTACGTGGGGTGGCCTCGAACTGGATCTCACCGAAGGAGTATAATGCGAAGAGCTGGAGTATTCGCGGCCATGACCATTTCTTTGTTTGAGTGGATAATACTGAAGCATATATTATTTGTGTAAAGTGTTGATGAAGTGATGAAGGAAGCAGACAAGAAAGAGGAGAACACAGGGTAGAAACGTGAAGGGTAGGTGCGGTATTCATGTGAAGTGAGAGAAGTAAATGGAGCAAACAGTGTGTGCAGGGGAGAGTTGAACGTGCTCACGAATGCATGTAGGAAAGCAAAGTTTTGGTGGGAATAAAGTATTGGCGTTTTATATTGAAGCAGGGGACGTGTTTTACAAATGGCTTCTTCATGGTGCATGGAAGGAAATAGTGGATGAACGTGGAGTTCATATGAAGAAGATTTGTGAGAGGTACTGATAAGTGATGATGGTCACGTAATTCACTGGAGCTTGCGCGGGTTTGTAAACTGAAAACGAGGATGTTGTGTATATGCGGACGTAAAAAGAAATAGAAGAAAGAGGGTGAAAACGAAAGGTACTGGTGCACTGCACTTAGCAGAATACATGTTGAAAATGGTTTACCATTTGCGTCACTGTTTGAAATTCAGTACTCAGGGTCACCATTCACGTATCAACATAAATTGAAAGTCTTACTTACGGCTAATACTATCAGGCGAAAACTTTCCTTTGTCGTAGGTTAAGGAAATGGGCGGAAGCTCGGTGTTCGACGCAGTCATGAGAGGTGGGATTAAATTCACTGGAGTTGGGAAGAAACAGTATAAGTTCGAAAGTATTGAAATTCCGAAAGCTTGCAGTACTTTGCTGAAGTGAAGTAGCAGCGTGAAGCATTCGTGTGTTGAGCGAGCCGACAGACGATGTTTCAGCGTGAACGATGGCAGAATTGAACATCTGATTTAATCAACTGATGCAAATCGTTATTTAACGATTAACGCGCCAAGGTGAGTAAATTCACTAACTTTGTTTTATTTAAAATATTTTATTCATAGGATGGTTGAATGCTGTGTGATGGTTGTTTAGGCAGATTATGGTTAAATTGGTTGAAATATTATATCGTTGCATATGTACCCATCACCGGTTGGATATTGATTCCATCAGTATGGAATCAGTGAAAATTGTTTGACTAACATTTGTGGGTGCGGAAACCGGTTGGAGGGATTCAACCGGATTCTTAAATATTTAGATGTACTGTTTATGCACTGTTTGAACTGTGTTGAATGGAAGTTCAACGTTATGTTGATTTAGTAAATAAACGATATTGATTTAGAAAGTGGCAACAGTCGACCATAAACACATCGTTTTGTTAAGAAATTAGTTGACCGTCAAGCAAATCAATGAAGTTCAATTATAAAAATTATATCTTTATAATTGAAGCGAAGTTATAAATTATAATAGAAGTTCTATTATAAACTGGTATTTTTAATACCGTGAGTTAGATATAAATTGATTCGAGTTTAAATAGGAAGAATCGATTATTTATTATTTCTAAATAACAGAAATTGAATCTTGATTAAACAAGGAGGCGATGACTTGTTTTAAGTATATCAAAGACAAGTAGTCGATTTTAAAGATGCTTATGAAATAAAGTATAATTCTATGTTTGGAGTATGATCGTATTTGAAATAAGGATAGTAAAACGAGTCTAGATTCCTATTGCGAAATGATATTTTAATAAAAGTGAATAGTGGTCAGAAAGTAAACATTTTGTAAGTAGATATTTCTATTTGTGTTAAACTAAATTGATCTGATTAACGAGAAGTTTAGAAATGGAGTTTTGAAATGTTTTTCCAACATTAATAATGTGTATTTTCTAAAAGTACAGAAAATAAGAAAGGTAAGGAAGATGGAAATGTTCTAGACATTAAATAAATGTATATCTTCTAGAATGTGGGTGAACAAGTGCTATAATATTTGGGAATGGGTTTTTCAAAGAAGTATGAGGTTAAACAGTTTTGGGAATATCTAGAAAAATATGAATAATGAAATATTAGGAAGTGCCGAGATTGTGAAATGGTTTGATGGATGTTTATTTTCAAAACACCGACTATCAAGATTTTTGTAACGAAAAGCGATATCAAGATTTTTGTAATGAAAAGAGATGTCAAGAATTTGTAACGGAAGAGGTGTTGAGATTAATTATAAAGTGGAATATAGTAGCATATTGCAAGTCTCAGAACTATAGCAGTAAAGTAACGCTGTTGACTAGGCTTAAGCGTGACTGTTATGTCAAGATTAGTTATAAAAGGGATATAGCAGCGTATAGCAAATTTGAACTATAACGATAAATGAAACGCTGTTAACCAAACTTAAGCGTGATGTTTATATACAGTAGCACTTCCTAGGCAGGGAAAACAGCTTGGTTTGAAATTCACTTATTCAAAAGTAATAAGTAATGACGCTTGTCCAAAGAAATATAAGAACGAATGTTAAATAAAAAGTGCCGGTGATTTGTGTGATATTGGTTGTACATTGAATGGATGTTGTTTTTACTTCGATAGTTAAACAACCAACTATCGAAGTGTTTTGACCATCGTTGTCTATACGGGGAGACCGGTTGGATATATTATCTGAAACCACTCCGTATAGGCATAAGCGCTGCAAATTATGCTGAAGAAAATTGAAGACGGAGTGAAGTGCAAGGGTCGTCCTGTTCAGAATGGTGTTTTCTGTTTGTCCAGACCCAGGACAACTTGTATGGATGAATGCCTGACAGCGTATTCTTATAAGATCACCTAAGGCGTTCTTTTTAAGGTATTACATCTGGTGGCGGAGAAATTCGTTTCTCTTAGCTTTTATACCCGTAATATTGTTGGAAAGATCAACTAGTGATTTGACGGGTTTGACGATGTGGCATTCAAAGTGAATGGTGGCCAGATGTTCTAAAAGGTAAACGTAGCCTCAAGCTTCACAGCCGGGAAATGACAAAAATCGGGCAGGCAGCATGGCTATGTGGGTCGCTCCCATTAGGGTGGATAATCACCTATCTAGAGAAATTCCTTTTGTTTCTAAATCTATCGATTCTGCCCATTCGGGAACGGTGGTTTGAGTCCAACCGTTGGTGATATACATTCGATACACTCAAGCGAAATGAGTGGTCGGTCATGTGTGGGCCGGGTTGCAAGACGTTCTTGTTGAACCCAGTGTATTCGCCTCTAGAGATACACTATCGGAAGGTGGTCCCATACCTTGTCATAGTTGGAATCCAATCTCCAATAAGCGCCATGCGGTTTTTGATTTTATATTATATATGTAGAGCGTGAGATGCAAGCGTTCTACTATTTGGTTATTTATTTGATTAGACATTATTATAATATCACTGGATTTTGATATCAAAAATGATTTGGGTTATAGTAAGGTAAAAGCCGTCCGTGTTTATGTGTGGACCGGTCTTACTATTATCTTTTCTTTCAAAGGATTTTTGAAGTTAAACCATATGGTTGGAGTTTACTCACACCAGTCCCATGACTGACCCAGAGTTTTTTTTGTTTTTTTTTGTTTTCCCTAAACTCTTGGGTGCCCAAATTTGTACGGGCAGTCAAGTGTTTCAGGCTTTTACAGATACGCTTGAAGGAGCTAAAAGCAGAAGGCTTCACCGTTAGTATTTAGAGACTATTTCCGCTGTGATATGATGTATTGTACTCTGATAATGGTATGTATATACAATACAGTTTTGTATTTCAAAGTTATGTTATATAATATATTTTATTCGTTCCGCTGTGAGATTCGTGTTTACTCTGATTATGTTCAGCTGTGTTCTTCTTCTTCTCCTATTCTATTAGTTCTATCTTTTCTATCCCACCCTCTAATTTCTTTCTATTAATGATCAGGTATTTTCGATGTCTGAACAGTCGACGCTGGGTTTTTGTGTCGGTTTTCGGAGTCGAAAATCTCGGGTCGTTACAGTTGGTATCAGAGCTGAAGGTTAAGTGATTACCTTGGCTCTGTGGCGTGACTCAATAGAGATGGGGTTAGTAATACCCTAGATTGAGTTTGAGTGTATATATATGAGCGCGTATTTGTAGATTTGATATAAAACTGTTTTATATTGTGTTGATTGATCTGTTGAGTGGTATATGAATTCCAGATCGACGCGTTTAGCTGACGAGGTCGATAGGGATGTATAAACGCTTGGATAGAGAATTTCGACATAATATTGTTTTGAAAGAGGGTAAATGAAATAATTTTACTCGAAATATATTTTGGTATAAAGAGAAGTATATATCTTGAGATTATAGTATATTAGATGTATTGGTCATTATTATGATCAGATAAAGATATATAAGTGAGTTGGTTATATAAATAACCAATCGAAATATTATATGAATATAATATATAAATCAGATAAATTGAATCTGATGATAAACCAGAAATGGAGTTAAAACTCTAGAAATTTGAGAAGTCGTCGTAAATGGATTTGAATTAAACATATGAGGATTTAAAATCCTGGGAGATTTGAAACTATTTTCCAAGTGCTGAGAAAGGTATTTTGAAGTAAAATTCAAAATGGAAGTGTTTAAGAATGGATTTTGAAAAGTAATATAGTATTGAACTCACTTTGATCACTGGGAAATAAATTCTGATGATGACGGCCGCATTATCAGTGTTCGTTTTCGAGTCTCTAAGTGACGGATTAATACCTAAGATTTTGTTTTGAAATAAATTGTTGGGAAATTCAAATGTTTTGAATTGCTATGTTATGAATATATATATGATTTCAAACTGATTTGAAATGAAAACCCCAGGAATTTGAATTCTGAAATTTAAAATTTACTTATGAAGTAAATAAACAGAGAATTTAGATAAGCCAAATAAAAGTGGAGTTGGCTTGAATATAAGAAAAATATTGGTTAAGGATAAAAGATTCAACGCAACGATTGAGTTATGGGGATGTGAAGTATGAAATTTCAACCAAGCAGGTTGTGAGGAGTTAGAATTAGAGCATCTTCACTTCTTAGCAATTTCGAGGACGAAATTATTTTAAGGGGGAAGGAATGTAACGTCCCGCATTTTTATCGATTTATATTTGAATATTTAAATCAGTTAAATATTGAATTCTTAATATAAGTGAATTTATATAAACAAAGTTGAACGTATAAAAATAAATATTAAATATAATCGAGCTCATAACGACGTTGCAGTTCGTAATTTAACGTTCTGAACTTCAACTGAGTGTACAGAAACCAGTTTAAATCGGATTTCTGCAAAACAAGAAATATTGGAATCTGTTGAACTGTATCTTTCTGACAGAAGTGAAATATTGAGATTTCGTCGTATAATTTGCAAGATATGTCAAAATCAAATATTCAGGAAATCGCTGTAAAATCGGTTATCGACCGTAACGGTGTATTCGATATAACTACACACCGGATTCGAATTTGGACAAGATTCTTTTGAGACGTAGTGATAATTTAATTTTTAGAATTTTACTGTAATTTTTAATTAATTAAATACGCAACTTTTTATTTGGAGTATTTTGCACCCTATATCAATATTTTGATGTTTCAAAATATAAGTTGAACTACCGATATTATTATATTTTTGGGATCGTGGCACATCGCGTAACACAATGGTATTTTTATTTTCGTTCATGACAGTTGTATGTAAACGGAATTATTCATAGCAGGTACGCTAAAATTCATAATATCTAAAACTACCCTTGTTACCATCTATCAACCCATTTTCAAACCAGTCGCGCATGAATAGAACATGATTTCACATGCTAAAAGCCTACCCTATACAAGACATCACATTTGCTTACCTATTATCAAAACTGTTCCCATCACATTGCCGACAAGGAAATCAGACTATCGCCATAGGTCTAAGAAAAATAGAGCCAAAGTGCCAGATTATCTTCCCAAGTGACTGCACCCAAGAGACCAACGCACGCACCTCATACCCCATACAACACTAGAGCTGTACGTAGTCTGCCATACGGTTTCTTTGTCAACCAAAGTTGCTTCAGTATCCCAGACAATTACTTCCACCATTTAAAACACCTGTACGTTTTGAATTTTTCCGTAGCAACAAAGTAAGATAATACAGTGCTATTTGTTAGAAAAGAAAATACACAATAGGCTATTCATCGGAAATATAAGCTACTAAAAATTAGGAGCCAACCTATATTGTACCTTTTCCCTTGGCACCCACGGCTCTAGCAGTATAAATATACGCTGCTCCCATTCTTCTTCACAGAAAAAAAAAAGCTCCACCTTATATCTTCTTTCTCCTTTTCTTTTCATTTACACCCTCAGCAAAAATACATGTATAATAAACTAAAAGACGCAAGTCTTTTACATGAGCATTAGAAAGTGCCGTCCTTACGTGGGGTGGCCTCGAACTGGATCTCACCGAAGGAGTATAATGCGAAGAGCTGGAGTATTCGCGGCCATGACCATTTCTTTGTTTGAGTGGATAATACTGAAGCATATATTATTTGCGTAAAGTGTTGATGAAGTGATGAAGGAAGCAGACAAGAAAGAGGAGAACACAGGGTAGAAACGTGAAGGGTAGGTGCGGTATTCATGTGAAGTGAGAGAAGTAAATGGAGCAAACAGTGTGTGCAGGGGAGAGTTGAACGTGCTCACGAATGCATGTAGGAAAGCAAAGTTTTGGTGGGAATAAAGTATTGGCGTTTTATATTGAAGCAGGGGACGTGTTTTACAAATGGCTTCTTCATGGTGCATGGAAGGAAATAGTGGATGAACGTGGAGTTCATATGAAGAAGATTTGTGAGAGGTACTGATAAGTGATGATGGTCACGTAATTCACTGGAGCTTGCGCGGGTTTGTAAACTGAAAACGAGGATGTTGTGTATATGCGGACGTAAAAAGAAATAGAAGAAAGAGGGTGAAAACGAAAGGTACTGGTGCACTGCACTTAGCAGAATACATGTTGAAAATGGTTTACCATTTGCGTCACTATTTGAAATTCAGTACTCAGGGTCACCATTCACGTATCAACATAAATTGAAAGTCTTACTTACGGCTAAAACTATCAGGCGAAAACTTTCCTTTGTCGTAGGTTAAGGAAATGGGCGGAAGCTCGGTGTTCGACGCAGTCATGAGAGGTGGGATTAAATTCACTGGAGTTGGGAAGAAACAGTATAAGTTCGAAAGTATTGAAATTCCGAAAGCTTGCAGTACTTTGCTGAAGTGAAGTAGCAGCGTGAAGCATTCGTGTGTTGAGCGAGCCGACAGACGATGTTTCAGCGTGAACGATGGCAGAATTGAACATCTGATTTAATCAACTGATGCAAATCGTTATTTAACGATTAACGCGCCAAGGTGAGTAAATTCACTAACTTTGTTTTATTTAAAATATTTTATTCATAGGATGGTTGAATGCTGTGTGATGGTTGTTTAGGCAGATTATGGTTAAATTGGTTGAAATATTATATCGTTGCATATGTACCCATCACCGGTTGGATATTGATTCCATCAGTATGGAATCAGTGAAAATTGTTTGACTAACATTTGTGGGTGCGGAAACCGGTTGGAGGGATTCAACCGGATTCTTAAATATTTAGATGTACTGTTTATGCACTGTTTGAACTGTGTTGAATGGAAGTTCAACGTTATGTTGATTTAGTAAATAAACGATATTGATTTAGAAAGTGGCAACAGTCGACCATAAACACATCGTTTTGTTAAGAAATTAGTTGACCGTCAAGCAAATCAATGAAGTTCAATTATGAAAATTATATCTTTATAATTGAAGCGAAGTTATAAATTATAATAGAAGTTCTATTATAAACTGGTATTTTTAATACCGTGAGTTAGATATAAATTGATTTGAGTTTAAATAGGAAGAATCGATTATTTATTATTTCTAAATAACAGAAATTGAATCTTGATTAAACAAGGAGGCGATGACTTGTTTTAAGTATATCAAAGACAAGTAGTCGATTTTAAAGATGCTTATGAAATAAAGTATAATTCTATGTTTGGAGTATGATCGTATTTGAAATAAGGATAGTAAAACGAGTCTAGATTCCTATTGCGAAATGATATTTTAATAAAAGTGAATAGTGGTCAGAAAGTAAACATTTTGTAAGTAGATATTTCTATTTGTGTTAAACTAAATTGATCTGATTAACGAGAAGTTTAGAAATGGAGTTTTGAAATGTTTTTCCAACATTAATAATGTGTATTTTCTAAAAGTACAGAAAATAAGAAAGGTAAGGAAGATGGAAATGTTCTAGACATTAAATAAATGTATATCTTCTAGAATGTGGGTGAACAAGTGCTATAATATTTGGGAATGGGTTTTTCAAAGAAGTATGAGGTTAAACAGTTTTGGGAATATCTAGAAAAATATGAATAATGAAATATTAGGAAGTGCCGAGATTGTGAAATGGTTTGATGGATGTTTATTTTCAAAACACCGACTATCAAGATTTTTGTAACGAAAAGCGATATCAAGATTTTTGTAATGAAAAGAGATGTCAAGAATTTGTAACGGAAGAGGTGTTGAGATTAATTATAAAGTGGAATATAGTAGCATATTGCAAGTCTCAGAACTATAGCAGTAAAGTAACGCTGTTGACTAGGCTTAAGCGTGACTGTTATGTCAAGATTAGTTATAAAAGGGATATAGAAGCGTATAGCAAATTTGAACTGTAACGATAAATGAAACGCTGTTAACCAAACTTAAGCGTGATGTTTATATACAGTAGCACTTCCTAGGCAGGGAAAACAGCTTGGTTTGAAATTCACTTATTCAAAAGTAATAAGTAATGACGCTTGTCCAAAGAAATATAAGAACGAATGTTAAATAAAAAGTGCCGGTGATTTGTGTGATATTGGTTGTACATTGAATGGATGTTGTTTTTACTTCGATAGTTAAACAACCAACTATCGAAGTGTTTTGACCATCGTTGTCTATACGGGGAGACCGGTTGGATATATTATCTGAAACCACTCCGTATAGGCATAAGCGCTGCAAATTATGCTGAAGAAAATTGAAGACGGAGTGAAGTGCAAGGGTCGTCCTGTTCAGAATGGTGTTTTCTGTTTGTCCAGACTCAGGACAACTTGTATGGATGAATGCCTGACAGCGTATTCTTATAAGATCACCTAAGGCGTTCTTTTTAAGGTATTACGTCTGGTGGCGGAGAAATTTGTTTCTCTTAGCTTTTATACCCGTAATATTGTTGGAAAGATCAACTAGTGATTTGACGAGTTTGACGATGTGGCATTCAAAGTGAATGGTGGCCAGATGTTCTAAAAGGTAAACGTAGCCTCAAGCTTCACAGCCGGGAAATGACAAAAATCGGGCAGGCAACATGGCTATGTGGGTCGCTCCCATTAGGGTGGATAATCACCTATCTAGAGAAATTCCTTTTGTTTCTAAATCTATCGATTCTGCCCATTCGGGAACGGTGGTTTGAGTCCAACCGTTGGTGATATACATTCGATACACTCAAGCGAAATGAGTGGTCGGTCATGTGTGGGCCGGGTTGCAAGACGTTCTTGTTGAACCCAGTGTATTCTCCTCTAGAGATACACTGTCGGAAGGTGGTCCCATACCTTGTCATAGTTGGAATCCAATCTCCAATAAGCGCCATGCGGTTTTTGATTTTATATTATATATGTAGAGCGTGAGATGCAAGCGTTCTACTATTTGGTTATTTATTTGATTAGACATTATTATAATATCACTGGATTTTGATATCAAAAATGATTTGGGTTATAGTAAGGTAAAAGCCGTCCGTGTTTATGTGTGGACCGGTCTTACTATTATCTTTTCTTTCAAAGGATTTTTGAAGTTAAACCATATGGTTGGAGTTTACTCACACCAGTCCCATGACTGACCCAGAGTTTTTTTTGTTTTTTTTTTGTTTTCCCTAAACTCTTGGGTGCCCAAATTTGTACGGGCAGTCAAGTGTTTCAGGCTTTTACAGATACGCTTGAAGGAGCTAAAAGCAGAAGGCTTCACCGTTAGTATTTAGAGACTATTTCCGCTGTGATATGATGTATTGTACTCTGATAATGGTATGTATATACAATACAGTTTTGTATTTCAAAGTTATGTTATATAATATATTTTATTCGTTCCGCTGTGAGATTCGTGTTTACTCTGATTATGTTCAGCTGTGTTCTTCTTCTTCTCCTATTCTATTAGTTCTATCTTTTCTATCCCACCCTCTAATTTCTTTCTATTAATGATCAGGTATTTTCGATGTCTGAACAGTCGACGCTGGGTTTTTGTGTCGGTTTTCGGAGTCGAAAATCTCGGGTCGTTACAGTTCTGGTTCTAGGAGAATCTGATGGGCGGATCTCCCGTAATGTCCGTTCGAAGTCGATGGTCGAAATTCGCGAACTGCCGCAGCGCGTCGCGTTCTATTCAGGCCATATATTATATATTTCGTCAATTTCCATTTAAAACGTATTTTATAAATTGTTTGAAAACGATTTCAATTTGTATTCTGGCTCAAGTTCTTCAACGTTTCAGTTTCTAAGAACTTTCTAATTTTTCAAAAATTTGGCTAACACCCTGAATTTTCGAATAATTTCACCATAACCTCCCCTGCACGGGAGCACCGGGAAAATCCCGGAATCGCCATACATGCCTCTCCAATCCAAAAAGAAAAAGAAACACCCAAGCGGCTAGCCAATCGGCTCATAAAACCATCATACCAAAACAAAACAGTAAATATGTACCTATTTGTCGGGCATACAATTTTATTCCTCTTCTCTAGCCTCCTTGCTCTGACCTATTCAATATATCGTATATGTATGTTTTCATACAACGCCTATGTGTACATTTTCATATGACGCTTTTATATATTCATTCAATGCACATATAATTTCACACAACTCGTATATAAGCCAAAAATAATATTATTAGCGAACTAATAATATTTCCATCGTACGACAATTTTATATATTCCATATATACGCTAAAAATGATAATTTCAGCGAACTAATATTTATTTCAAGGTATGACTATTGTTAATATCTCATATATATGTTAAAAATATTATTTTTAACAAACTAGGATTTATCTCAACGTATGACTATTTTTAATGCTCGTATACATGTTAAAAATATTATTTTTCACAAACTAGAATTTATCTCAACGTATGACTATTTTTAATACTTCACATACATGATAAAAATGTCGTTTTTATCGTTCAAAGAATTTATTTCAAACATGAATATTTCGTATACTTCATACATACTATAAAAATGTTATTTTTATTGTTCAAACAATTTATTTAACATATGAATATTTTATTTACTTCATATCTATGATAAAAAGGGAATTTTATCGTTCAAACAATTTATTTCAAACATGTATATTTTTATATACTTCATTTCACATCACCAACCAAATTCACACAAACGAATCTATCCAAACACACAACCAAACAAACAAGTCGCCTATGGTCTGTGGACGACGGGGAGCAGTTAATATATGCAGTTATAAATTAAATAACTATATAAAGAAAATTAAAGTGAGGAGTTCTCAACTTTGGATTCCACTCCGCAGTTCTTTATTTCTGAACGGTTTGGATTTGCTCGAAATCCCAACGTAATCCTTTTCACGCTGTACATATAAATAAAAATCACATTTTTATGTGCTGTTCATATAAATAAAAATTCCATTTTTAATCCGATGTTATTTATATTTTAAAAACACTGCTAATTATATTTTAAAAACCAATTCTAATTTTTTTTAAAAACAGTACGACATATATATTCAAAACTTTACGATATATATATTTTCAAAACTTTACGATATATATCTTCAAAGCATTAACATGATATGTATATATTTAAAACTTTAACATTATATATATATATATTCAAAACTTTAACATTATATATATTCAAAACTATTTCTTTTTTATGTTTTCAAAATCAAATTCTATGTCATATTTTAAAAAAGAAATTATTTTATATTTTCAAATCAAAGATGTTAATATTTAAAAAAAACAATTCTTTTTTCATTTTTAAAACAATGAATATTCTTATCAAAACTGATTTTAAACAATGTCATTTTATAAAAAAAAACAATGTTAATTACAGTAATTCACTAACATTTAATTAATTAACAAAATTAACCCTTAATTACTGTGTTAAGGGGATTACCCCTTTTTCTTCATCGTTTCCACGCAGGAAACTGTTTGAAATGCTGCTCCGCCTTAGGGTTTTAGTTCGCCGCTGCCATGGACGACCTGCCATCGATATGACACCGCCACGGGGCGCGCCTTCAGCTCCTCCATCGGTGCCATAGGTGGCTTGAAACTCGAGCCCTTATCCATCGCCAGAATTTCGAGCGAACGAGGGCTTAGTTTATTTTCAAAGGTTATATATATTTTATATTATTATTTTATTATATTTTGACTTTATCTTGAAGATTTCGCAACCGAACTCCAAACCAGACCCAACAACTGTCGCCTCTAGCCAAATACCCCCATACTGAACATAATTAGATATGTATCATAAGATGATTCGATCAGTTTCCGTCAAAATCATAATATAATTCTATATATTGAATTTGAATGCACATTTCAATTTATCGGGGCTACATACTGACTCTAAAAATTCCCAAAAAATATTTTCTAGCTTCGTATTGATGATACGGTTCTAAAAAAACAAACTTCGTCAAATTTGAAGACCGTTTGAAAAATGGCCATTTTCTGGTCGATCCAAATTTACTGTGACTTTCAAAACACGTTTTCTTTTGCCACGCTCACATAATAATCCCAAAAATTCTGAATTTTGGAATCTAGCAATAATTTGACATCCTCGGTCCAACAAAAGTGGTTTCGTCGAAAACAGAGGTCGTTTGCAAAATTTCCATTTTTAAGGGCCAAAATTCTATAGCGACTATTCTGAATTTTAAACTGGACGTATCTTTTTATCCCCGTTATGAAATTTCAATTTTTCGGATTCAATGGAAAGATATTTTCAATTAGATTGTAATATTTTTGGTTTCGCTAAAATCCGGTTTATTTTGAATCCTGTACATTCATTTGAAATCGAATTTTCGAACTACCGCGCCATTTTCAATTCCTTTTATAATTAAAATAAAATATTTATATTCTAACGTCGATTTAAATAAATATATTCGTTCTAATTCTATTCAAAATATTTTCTCGTCGCTATTATTTAAAATAATTCATTTTAAATATTCAAATTCATCAAAATTGCCAAAATAAATTTTTTAAATTGGCTCAAATTTCCGGGTTATTACAGGTGTTAAGCAAGAGAATAAATTGTCCGCCACCACAGATATATATTAAATAGAAATCAATTTAATTTACATGGAATGAAATCCAATGTCAGGTCTGAACGAAACCGTAGACACCTTATTCCTCGTCCCGTGTGTCTAATACGGAAGAGAGGTGCTCGCATATCCGGACAATCAACAAGTACGTCCGGACAAACTACTACTTTAACCCTTTACTGGGAGCTATCCAATGCCAGGCATCAGTAGTTGTCCATTCGATGTGAAGATCGTCGGTCTTCAACCACCGTCTTCAATGTATTTGACTTTAATCGTCGTAGTAATTACTCAAAATGGGTTAAACCCGGTCTTTCCGAATAACCCGCGTATTTTATAATTAAAACTCAAACGCTATAAAGACACATCATACGCCTCATTCCAATTCAAAATATTCTTTTAATAAAATATTTATATTATTAGGGAAAAGTTCCCATTACTTTGTCAAAGATAAATTCTTTAAATTTATTCTTTAATCCTCTTTTAAACATTCATTAAAACTCCAATTCGGTTTTAATATCAAAAATCATTACTTTATGATTATTCAGTTTTAAGAAATTAATCTTGTCTTTAACTGGGTTAAAGAATCATTGTCATTTAAAAAAATTGTTCATGATAAACCCAAAATCATCTTCCATTAAATATGGAATTTTCACAGAAATCAAATCAATACATAATCGATATAAATTTCCGTATCAGACCGATAATATAAATGGAATAACGGCAAAGCCTTTTAAATTCCATATATAGTTGCAGTCTTCTTTTACAGAAGCCTATCTCAATTATTATCAAATCGAATTTCCACTTAATCCCAATTTAATATATATTAAATTGGGAAACTTGACTTTAGAAAATTTCTTTTTAAATCTTAATAAAAAGATTTATAAATTCTGAATCATATTCTCACTGTTATTTGGGTTAAAGAACAAATGTCGTTTTAAAACACAGTTCATAATAAACCCAATTCACATATCATTTTATTTCCATTACTAAATATAATTGGAAAACTCTAAAAATCTTAATTAAAAGATCTACTCCTTTCATACGAGGTTTTAAGAATAGTGTTATTTAAGATACCATCCACGACAACCGAAAATCTAATTCTTTAATTTAATTCCAATTAAATATTAATTAATTGGGATGCTTAATTAAATCTTAATTTAAAAGATTTATTCAAGTTAACAACTAGTTCATTTCTATAGAAATATATTTTTATCTGTTGTCCATCCAAAAACGGACATAGAAATCATCATTTTATTCTTCGTTGAATATTATTTTAATATATTCGTTATTTAAAAATATTCTTTATATAAAAAGATTCTTTATGTAGAAACATTCTTTATATTACAATGTTCTTTATTTTAAATTAATCTTTATATTACAATATCCTTTATTTTAAAATATTCTTTATTCAAAATATTCTTTATTTAAAATATTCTTTATTTAAAAGAAATCCTGAATCGGAATGCGACTCAATCAGTTACCATATAATTTTAGTTATATGGATTTCATGCATCTTATGTATATGACAACAAATGATAAATAATTAGCAAACCATCCATTCAACATCCAGAGTGAAGTTCACAACTGTGTGAGCATTAAAATGAAATAATAACGCTCATGGCAGCCTATCAATCTATCGATGGATATACAACCAAATATTTGGACTAGTGTATGTTAAATATCATCTCAATACCCGTGTGGGGTTTTCAACTAACAACATTTCATATAAATAAATAATTGGTTAATGAATTTAACCAATTTTAATTTTGCTAACATGTCGATATTAATGAACAAAACATGTTATTTTATTCCTAGTGCCGAATAAAAATATATTTTACTCGTATAATTTCCCTATACATTTCTAATGTCTAATAATCGATAATTTATTTACATGACCTTATTGCTGATGATAATTAAAAAGTTAACTCCTATTTTATTTTATTTGTATGCAAAAATTCTTAACTTTAACACATAAAAGAAATAATCTTATTTGTATATGTTTTCAATGTATAACCTAACATATTAAAATATTTATTTTAAATTGCGTACAAATTTTAATGTATACATAAACACATTAAAATGTCACTTTTACTTACATAAAAATTCCAAGGTGTGTTGTGACAATGCAAATGATTCTTTATTTCACATACAAATTCTAATGTAAGTTTGCAAATAAAGATGATTCTTATATTTGCAATATAAATTCTATTTCAATAAAATGTATAAAAAGTGATACATCCATTTTGCTGACAATTCTATTTTATCAAAATGAATATTTTTTTTGTAACACAACCTATTTAACAAAAATGCTATTTGTGTTTAACTCTTTTATTAAACAAAAATGTGATTTTTATTTCATTTCAAATCTAATTAACTAAAAAGCAATTTTTGTTTTCAACCATCATATTTAATAAAATGTAATTTTTTGTTTCAACTATTATATTTTGACAAAAATAACTATTTTGGTTCAACTAATCTATCTTGACCAAATGTATATTTTGACAAAAATATATGGTTTGATTCAACTGACCTATTTTGACAAATATGAATATTTTGACAAGATGTATATTTTTATTTAACTGACCTATTTCAACAAAACTGTAATAACCCGGAAATCCGAGCCAATTTAAAATTTTTATTTTGGCAATTTTAGTGAATTTTGATTATTTAAAATGAATTATTTTAAATAATATTGACGAGAAATTAATTTTGAATAGAAACAGAACGAATATATTTATATAGATCGTCGTTAGAATATAAAATTTTATTTATAATTATAAAAGGAATTGAAAATGGCGCGGTAGTTCGATAATTCGATTTCAAACTTCAATTGAACGTACGGGGTGCAAAATAAACCGGATTTTAGCGAAACCAAAAATAATAATCTATTTGAGAATATCTTTCCAACGAATCCTAAAAATTGAAATTTCATAGCGGGAATCAAAAGATATGTCCAGTTGAAAATTCTGAACAGTCGCTATGGAATTCAGGCCCTTAAAAATGGAAATTTTGCAAACGACCTCGGATTTCGATGAAACCACTTTTGTTGGGTCCGTGATGTCAAGTTATTGCTAAGTTTCAGAATTCGTAATTTTTCGATTCAATATGTGAGCTTGGCGTAGGAAAACGCATTTGACCAGTTTCAGTTGATTTTAATCGACTGGAAAATGGCCATTTTTCAAATGGTCTCAGAATTTGACGAAATTAGTTTTATTAGAACCGTATCGTCAATACGAAGCTAGATATAATTTTTCTGGAATTTTTCGAGTTAGTGTGTGGCCCCGGTAATTTGAAATGTGCGTTTAAATTGAATATATAAAGATTTATATTTTAATTTAAATCAAAACTGGTCGAAACGATAGAATTGGCCTACGATACATATCCCATTGTGTTCGGAATGGGGGTAATTAGCTATGGATGACAGTCGGTGGGCTCGATTTTGAGTTCGAATGTAAAGGTTGCTTTTTGGGAAAATTTAAAATTAAATAAAAAACAGAGTCAACCCTCTTTCTCCTTATATCCCCCTTCACTTTCAGTTCCACGAAAAAAAAACCGCCGCCTCCCTCGTAAACGCTCCACCACCAGGCGATCGCTGCCTCCAGCGAGGCGATGCCGCACCCCCCTCTCTCGCGTCTCCTCCCGATCCTCTCTCTCCTCTCCCCTTCGAAAATTGAGCCACCCTAAAACCCTAACGCCCAAATCGAGGAATGCAGCAGCCCCCTCCCTTCCTTGCGCCGCCACCTCGCCTGCGCCGACCTCCAACGACCCCTGCCTAGCCGACGCCCCCCTCAGCACCGTCCTCCTCCTTCCTGCGACGTGGGGCCCCACCCTACAAGCAAAAATCGCACCCCCTCTGCCACTGTGAGCCGCCACCGCCTAATATACCACGATCCCTTCAACAGAAAAACCCTCCTCCTTGAAATGCCGTGAGTTTTTACATAATTTATTTATATTTATTTGTTTTTTTCTTTTCTTCTTCTTCTTCAGTTTTTGTTATGTAATAACGAGATAAAAATCTGAAATTTATATGTATTAATAGGATAAAAAAATTCATTTTTTTTAACTAGCTATAAGTATAATTTTATTTAGATGAAGCTGGGAATTTTATCGACCTAAAGTTATGATTTTTAAACGTGAAAGGTTTGATCTTTATTATTATAGAAAAGAAAAGATTTTTATACATACAAAGAAAAGATATTTATACATGCAAAGAAAATATTTTTATACATGCAAAGGAAAGATTTTTATATAGGTATGATAGTAAAAATATGATTTTTATATATTGAATAGCGAAGTAAAAATTCGATTTTATATATTGAATAGCGAAGTAAAAATTCGATTTTTATATATATAGTGAATACGGATGACGAAAGTGATAAGAGGAGAACGATGAAGATTTCCTACAAAAGAAGAGTCGTGGCGTTTGGATTAGCATATTCGTGAGAACTTCTCACTTTTAATTTAATTTTCTAGTTAAAATATATACTAGGATGCAGACGGTGTTTAGTAGCACCCGACACCCGTCGTCCACAGACCATGGACGGCTTGTTTGTTTGTTTGTTTGATTTTGATGTGTAGTTGATTGTGTGATGTGATGTGAAATGAAAATAAAATATTTTATAGTTGAAAATAGAATTTTTAACGTGTATATGAAATGAAATAAAAATAAAAAATAAACAAATCAGACGATTTGTTTATATACACACATTTGACTGATATTGATTGGGACGATAAATTTTACACATCGCCCAACTGCACAAATAAAATATGTGTTTGATTGTTTGAAACCCCACACGGGTATTGGGGTGATATATGACATACACTAATTCCAATAATTAGTTGTATGTCGATCGATTGATTGACAGACTGTTATAAGCGTTGAATATTTATATTTGATGCTTATACAGTGTAGAATGCACTTTGGATGATGGTTGATTATTCATCGTTGTTATTGTATACATGTGTTGTAGAAAATCCATATAATTAACATTATATGGTAATTGATTGGGCCTCATTCCAGTTTTGAAAAAGAAATATTTGAAAAAGAAATATTTGACAAAGAAATATTTGAAATAGAATATTTGAAAATAGAAACATATGAAGCTGTAACACCCCGCCTCCGCCAGGGTGACTCTTGCAAGCACTCTGACTTTGGAGGGGCGTTTGAATCAGGTAAACATGCATAATGATATATCAAGGCAGAACAAGAACATATGTATATATGTAAACAGAGTAAATAACATGGATAAAACAGCAGAAGATTTCAAACCATTTCAAAATAAGTCTGGTACAACATAATCATAATGTCAACTTTCCAAAATAACAAGTCTAGATAAAACAACATCAACTGAAAAACTGAAATACATAAGTACTAATCCCCAAAAGAAGTGATAGCCACAGCTAGCTTCATGTCCAAACCGTACATGAGCTAAATCCCACAAGCAAGCAATCAGAAATCCAGCTAAGCTCCAGTATTCCCTCCCTGAGAACCTGGGGGGGGGGGAAACGGAAGAAAAGAGGCGAAAGAAAACAGGTCAGTCAAAAAGACTGAGTAAGCCCTACTACAATCAATGTAAACTGATAAAGTTAACTGGCATGAGCAGCAGGGATGAACATAAGGATAGCAACATAGTAGCATGATGATTAACTAACAAGGTAGATAAAGGTGTCATCGCATAATCAGGATTAAGGTTTTGCACCACAGGTGTACTAGCAAACTAACATGACTTGAATAAACAAGTATTGATCCCTTGGCCCAAGCTTTGGCCCAATAACATGAAGTGACCCTAATGCAAGGTCCAATAACATGAAGTGACCCTACCACGAGGTCCAACCAAACGGTCTAGTCGATCGGCTCCCTAAGCCTAACTCGTCACGTGTTGGTGTCAATACGGCCCAAACATAATTGTAGCCAGACTGTGACGGGTCTCCCGTCGGGTGTATCAAGCCCTAGGGTGGCAACCCCTGGACACCATAAACATGAGTGCACAGTCTCGATCTACTGGTACCCGTGCATGATTTCCCCGGCTTCGGACTATGTGCACGACCATGGCCTGCCCGGAACTACACCGGCGTACCACCCTGCCGTCGTTTATTGGTCGCTTACCTCCAGCCCAGTAATCGTGCCCCCACCCTAGCCTAGTCCCTAGGGTCATGATGATACTAACTTGGGATTATTGCTGGAGTGGGCCCCCATTGCTAGGATTTTCTAGTGGGTTAAGTACGGTTTAACCCTCTTGCTAATCATGGATTAACTTGGTTAAGTGTAACGATGAGTTCACGACTTAACCCCGATTAATCTACCGAGCCCAAATTGGTTAAGTAATTAAGTGGACCATGACTTAACCCTAATCACGAGGCATTAATTAATTTAATGCGCCTTAACCTCTCACATTAGACCTTGTTGTGGTTACTAGTTAAGCCGGGCGGGTCCGGGTAGCTTTACACCACAACTTGGTCTAACCTCGGGTTCAAGGTACAACATGACCAACTTCTCACATTGGGTCCTATTGTTTGTAGCAACTAGTTAAGCCGGTCGGTTCCGGGTAGGTTTACGCTACAAACTCAACCCAACCTCGAGTTGGCCACACTTATCTTTTCTAAGTGTCATGTCCATCATGTTTCCAAAACATGTTACAAATTTTCAAGCAATTGGGTAGACCTAACTTAATAGGTAAATTCCCAATGGGTAGACCTAACTTAATAGGTAAATTCCCAAGCTTATGTTTTTATGTCTTTTAAGTTTACCCAAACCCAAACGCAATCCCATCGCTTACATATCGCAATAGCGCATAAAGGATAGAAAGAGGGAACTTGGCATAATCATGGCATAAAGGTGTTGAAGCCACAAGTTTAACATGGTGGCATATGAAATGTTCATGTGTTCATATACTTGCATATTACATATTTTGGCCTCAAAATCATGCATAAAACCAAACTTGGCATATTGATGATACATGGTGCTAAATGACATGTAAACATGGCCATAAGTTCGCATTTAGCCTCACATGCAAGTTATCATAAGAAATATGATAACTTACATGTTGCCAAAATGCAACCTTTGGCATAAAGCTTGAAGCTTTATGTTCATAAACCCAAAATAAGCTTACATAACATGATAGCATGAACAAAATGTTCAACCCAAACTTGCATACACAACTTGCATATCATATGACAACTTGCATATCAAACTTGCATAACATAACATGATGAACTTGCATATCATATCATAGCATACTTGCATAACATGATAAACTTGCATATTACATCATAGAAAACTTGCATAACATGATAAACTTGCATATAAACTTGCATTTCATAGCATAGTAAACTTGCATATAAACTTGCTTATCATACATTTAACTTTAGAGTTTAAGTATGAAAGTAGAATAGGGCTTACAATGCTTAGGAAATATGACAAAGCCCTTATGCAACCAAATTAAACCCAAAATGCAAGCTAAAATGATCAAAACCCTTCCTTTATGATGCAAATATAGAAACTTGACTTGAATGCAAGCTAATGATGCTCATACAAGTTTAAAAACACTTGTATGCATGGAAAATCACTTAGAAATTGATTTAGGAATTTTATGAAGAGAGTGGAGGCCATGAGAGGATTGATTTTGCCATAGTTTAGTTGTAGGATAGATTAATGATGATTTAGGGTAGGTTAGGGTCTTATTTATAGATTAGGCAAGTGTTTTAGGCCATAGGATTAAACCCTAGTTGCAATCTCAGCCCTTAAAACCGAATCTGGCCCCCAAGCTCAACACAATCTCAAAATGGTGCACCAGGCTAAACAGCCCGGCTGGACCAAGTCGACAGCCAAGTCGACAGGGCTGTCGACTTGGGTCCAACCAAGTCGACTCCCAAGTCGACAGGGCTGTCGACTTGGGTGTTCTGGCGGGAATTCTCCCGCCTGGCCCAAACTGGCCCAATTTTCCAAATTCAAGTTTGAATTTGAAATCTGTTTTTACTTAGAAATTTTCTGAAAACTTCGTTGGGCCTTAATCGGGTCATACGGACTCCGATTTTCGAAAACTCGGACTCTATTTCGCGTATTTTTCCGAGACGAACGCAATGGCATAGCCCGTTTCCCTTGATTCAGATTTAGAATTAAATTCTGCCTCAATTTATGTTATAACAGGTTATTGAAAATACGGGTTGTTACATTCTCCCCTCCTTAAAGGATTTCGTCCCCGAAATCTTCAAGTTTGGAAGAACGTATCCTACCATCCAATCATCCATCTACTCAAAACATCATCCACGAGCAATCATTGTCCTTACAAGATTCTAAATGTTGTATGAACATATGCAAAGGTGTGTGTATATGTACCTATCTAATGCAAATATCATCAATGCAGATTATGCTAGTGAAATGAATCCATATGTATGCAATTCCTAACATAATGTATAACATCTATATGTGTGCACATAACATACATCCATATGCAACATCCATGTGATAACACAAAAATTTTCATCCATGAATAAGCATAAACACTCATGCATATGCAATATGAGGAGTGTGTGAGCCGATCTAGTGCTTAACGTGTATAATGCATCCACGAGTAACCACTTGCAAACACTTGCAGCCACTTGCAACCATCAAGCATAACATGTTTCAAACACATGTTTCATCCAAAGGGTTTCTACCTAAGGTCCTCATGACAAGATTAACACGATAAACTAGATAAACATGGATAGCAAAGAAGAAGATATGCTAACAAAGAAAAGAGATTGAGAGTGTACCCTCAAAAAGGAATGGATAAAGCCCACGCATCTTCTCCTCGATTTCCCAAGTTGCGTCTTCTTCGGCTTCACCCCATTGAACCTTCACCAACTTGACCTCTCGATTCCTTAGCTTCTTGGTCTCTGTCCCCAAGATACGAATCGGAGCTCTCCTCAAGGTAGCCTCTTTCTCCACTTCCACATCTTCCAGAACACTCGGCTCAACAACCTCAGCTGATTCATGTAAACACTTCCGGAGGTGCGAGACATGAAAAACATCGTGTACTCCGGCAAGCTTCTCGGGCAACTTCACTCTATAAGCCATCTGCCCGATCCTCTCTATAATAGGGAATGGTCCAACAAACCTCGGTGCCAACTTCCCAACGGCTCCAAATCGGACCACATTCCGCAAAGGAGAAACCTTCACGAAAACCATATCCCCAACATCAAACTCCAAATCAGTCCTTCGCTTATCAGCATAGGATTTCTGTCGGTCTTGGGCCGCTTTCATCCATCTCCGAATCAACTCGATCTTCTCGGATGTATCTCTGATCAGATCAGGCCCAAGTATAAGCTTATCTGTAGTCTCCCACCAACATGTAGGCGACTTGCACGGCCTCCCATATAAAGCTTCAAATGGTGCCATCCCTATGCTTGCCTGATAACTGTTATTATATGCAAACTCAACAAGAGGAAGATGGTCTTCCCAAGTACCACCAAAATCCAGAATACAAAGCCTCAACAGATCCTCGAGCACCCTATTCACCCTTTCGGTCTGACCGTCCGTCTGTGGGTGATAAGCAGTACTTAGATTCAACCTCGTGCCCATGGCTTCTTGCAAGCTATTCCAGAACTGACTTGTAAAGATTGGGTCACGGTCACTGACAATACTAGAAGGGACTCCATGTAGTCTCACAATCTCACAAAGATATACAGACACTAGCCAAGATGCGGTCCTCTTGCTCTTCACCGGAATGAAATGAGCACTCTTCGTAAGTCTATCCACAATAACCCAAATGCTCGTATTCCCTTTCCTTGACCTTGGTAGCCCATCGATAAAATCCATGGAAATACTCTCCCACTTCCAAAGTGGAACGTCTAGAGGATGCAATAGCCCACCGGGCTTCTTCGACTCGGCCTTGACTTGCTGGCAAATGATACATCTAGAGACAAACTCTGCTACATCCTTCTTCATCCCAGGCCAAAAGAAGATGCGCTTCATATCTTTATACATCTTATCTCCGCCCGGATGTATAGTCAACTTAGAGCGATGCGCTTCCTCAAGAACTCTTCTTACTAGATCTTCTACCATTGGAACACATAACCTTCCGTCTCTCCTCAGCCAACCCTTGTCATCAATAGAATATCGAGCGAGATGACTAGACGTCTCTCCTCGAATCAGCTTATCCATAATCTCAACTATCTGAGGGTCTTCTCTCTGCGAAGCCCCAACTTGATCAAGAAGGGTAGGTCTGAGTTCCAGAGATGCTAAAGAACCGGTCATCGACTCAACCGCCAAAGAGAAATCAAAGGTTGCCACATACTCTAAATTCTTCATCTCAACGAATAGAGGACTTAGGGTCAACCTTCTTCTACTCAATGCATCAGCTACCACATTTCCCTTGCCAGGGGTATAAGCTATCTCAAAATCATAGGACGCCAAGAATTCCATCCATCTTTGTTGCCTCAGATTCAGATCTTTCTGAGAAAAGAGATACTTCAATGACTTGTGATCGGTATAAAGCTCAAATCTTTCGCCCAGAAGATAATGGCGCCAAGCCTTGAGTGCATATACTATTGCTGCCAACTCTAAGTCATGAGTGGGATAATTCTTCTCATGCACTTTGAGTTGTCTACCGCCAAAGCATATCACTCTTCCTTCTTGCATCAAAACAGCTCCTAACCCCGTGCCACATGCATCGGTGTATACTGTAAATAACTTCCCTCCATCGGGCAAAGCTAGAACAGGTGCTGATGTGAGGGCTCTCTTGAGCTTTTGAAAAGCAAGCTCGCATTCTATGCTCCAAACAAAAACTAAATTCTTCTTCGTCAATTTAGTGAGAGGAGCAGAAATCTTCGCGAAGTCCTTGATGAACTTCCGGCAAAAACCCGCAAGACCTAGAAAACTTCTCACTTCGGTTGCATTCCTTGGAGTCTTCCAATCCTGAACTGCAACTACCTTAGCGGGATCCACCGCTAAGCCTTGCTTAGATACTATATGCCCAAGGAATCTAACTTCCCTTCTCCAAAAGTGACACTTGGAGAACTTGGCCTTCAACTGATGCGCTCTAAGCGTATCCATCACCTCCATGAGATGCCTTGCATGCTCTTCCTCATCCTTAGAGAAGATCAGAATATCATCTACGAAGACCACGACAAACTTGTTCAAGAACTCCCTGAACACCCTACTCATCAAGTCCACGAAATATGCGGGTGCATTAGTCAAGCCGAACGGCATGACAAGCCATTCGAAGAATCCATCTGGAGTCCTGAACGCAGTCTTGTCTATACTATCCTCAGCTACCCTGAGCTGATGGAATCCAGTAGCAAGATCAAGCTGAGAGAAAAAAGAAGCACCGACAAGTTGGTCAAAGAGATCATCGATCCTCGGTAACGGGTGTCTGTTCTTCTTAGTCAGTTTATTCAACTCTCGATAGTCAACACAAAGTCGGAGAGAACCATCCGCCTTGGTAGCAAATACCACAGGCGCTCCCCATTCAGATATACTTCGTCTAATGAAGTTCTTCTCAAGCAACTCTTTCACTTGCTTACTTAACTCCCGCCTTTCACGCGGAGCCATGTGCCGAACAGGCAAAGAAACCGGCTTTGCATTATCCACCAGATAAATGCGGAAATCAATCTTTCGCTTATGGGGCAACCCCCTAACTTCATCAAAAACATCAGGATACTCTCGAACCACTCTCACAGACTGAAGAGTTTCCATTGACGAGTCGAGTGATTCAAGATAGCACAACATGACGGGACCTCTCGGATCACAAGAAATCTCTAGGGTATTTCCGAGGCGAGTCACGAGCCTCACAACCCTATGCTCACAATCAAGGATGGCTCCATATCTGGACAGCCAATCCATGCCCAATATCAATCCTTATCCCCTGAAACCAAGAACATAAGCAGTACACAAGAACTCTACACTCAGTATAGAGATCCTCAAATCCCCACATATCATAGACAAATGGGCGGAACCCCCAATAGGATTTGAGACACAGACGGGATCATCTACCAAGCTAGTACTAAGGTGCAAACTATCAACAAGATCAGATGAGATAAAGCTATGCGATGCACCAAAATCAAACAAGGTACGAACTGGAAAATCAGAAATATATACAAGGCTCTCAACAGAAATACTACCTCGATCGGGAACTGGAGCGGTACTGAGAGCATGAACTTGCCCTCCTGAAGGTCCAGCACGCTGAGTCTGACCCTGACCTTGCCCTCGCTTCTTCAGGCAATCCTTACTAAAATGTCCAGTCTCACCGCAGAAAAAACATTCACCATTCTTCCCTTTTTCTATTCTTACAATCCTTAATAAGATGCCCAACTAAACCACAATAATGGCACTTCCCCTTGTTGTTCTTGCCCTTGTTGTTGTTCCCCTTATTGCCTTGACTCTTGTTCTTGTTCTGATTGCCTTGACTGCTTTGACCACTTGGATTACCCTGATTTCCTTTTCCCTGGGAATCAGTCTTCTTGGCTTGCGTATCATTCATCTTGGTCTCTTTCTTGACATCTCCCTGAAGTAACGCCATATCAACCAAACTCTCAAACGTGGCCCCATGGGGAATATGTGACATAGCCAATCCCTGCAACGGCTCATTCAATCCTCTAGCAAAACGAAGAGCCTTCTTCTGGGGAGTATTCACCATATCCAAGCCAAAACGAGCTAATTGATTGAACTTATTCACATACTCTTTGACAGACATATCTCCTTGCTTCAAAGTTATGAACCTCTCCATTTGCAGATTCTCCTCAGCGGAAGATAGAAACTTAAGCACGAACCTTGCCCTGAAATCGGCCCAAGTCTCAACAGGCCTAGTACCACTGGTGACTTCCCACCAATAAGCGGCTTCATCCTTCATAAGCCAAACCGCCAACAAGATTTTCCTCTGATCATCTAACCCAAAGATAGCAAATAAATCCTCGGTCTCTTTCAACCAATTTCTGGCCTCTACAAAAGTCTCAGTGCCTTGAAAATTCTTGCCACCCATTGCCTTGAAATCTTTGCAAGTCTTTGCGAAGTCAGCTTGAGGATGCTGAGGGGGAGGAGGAAGAGGAACCTCAGCGACAGGAGGAGGAGGAACATTAACTACCGGAGGAGGAGGAGCATTAACTACTGGAGGAGGAGGAGGAACGTCCGCGGGGCCGGCTTCGGTCGCCCTAGCCTCCAAAAGTCTCCTATACCAAACAGGTACGTGTACTCCCTCCGGAATAGCAAAATTATCGGCCATGCTGAAAACGAAGAAAAAGACAGATTCAGAATGGCGAAAAAACAAAGGAATTTTGCTAATGGCTTTTCGGGGAATAGCCTTTAAAATAAACTAGACTTTTCTTTGGAAAATACTTTACACTTGGTTTTGAAAATAGTTTTCCAAAAGTTTTAAAAACCTTTTTGTTCCTTCTCGTAAACCATATGCTCTGATACCAAATTGTAACACCCCGCCTCCGCCAGGGTGACTCTTGCAAGCACTCTGACTTTGGAGGGGCGTTTGAATCAGGTAAACATGCATAATGATATATCAAGGCAGAACAAGAACATATGTATATATGTAAACAGAGTAAATAACATGGATAAAACAGCGGAAGATTTCAAACCATTTCAAAATAAGTCTGGTACAACATAATCATAATGTCAACTTTCCAAAATAACAAGTCTAGATAAAACAACATCAACTGAAAAACTGAAATACATAAGTACTAATCCCCAAAAGAAGTGATAGCCACAGCTAGCTTCATGTCCAAACCGTACATGAACTAAATCCCACAAGCAAGCAGTCAGAAATCCAGCTAAGCTCCAGTATTCCCTCCCTGAGAACCTGGGGGGGGGGGGAACGGAAGAAAAGAGGCGAAAGAAAACAGGTCAGTCAAAAAGACTGAGTAAGCCCTACTACAATCAATGTAAACTGATAAAGTTAACTGGCATGAGCAGCAGGGATGAACATAAGGATAGCAACATAGTAGCATGATGATTAACTAACAAGGTAGATAAAGGTGTCATCGCATAATCAGGATTAAGGTTTTGCACCACAGGTGTACTAGCAAACTAACATGACTTGAATAAACAAGTATTGATCCCTTGGCCCAAGCTTTGGCCCAATAACATGAAGTGACCCTAATGCAAGGTCCAATAACATGAAGTGACCCTACCACGAGGTCCAACCAAACGGTCTAGTCGATCGGCTCCCTAAGCCTAACTCGTCACGTGTTGGTGTCAATACGGCCCAAACATAATTGTAGCCAGACTGTGCCGGGTCTCCCGTCGGGTGTATCAAGCCCTAGGGTGGCAACCCCTGGACACCATAAACATGAGTGCACAGTCTCGATCTAGTGGTACCCGTGCATGATTTCCTCGCCTTCGGACTATGTGCACGACAATGGTCCGCCCGGAACTACACCGGCGTACCACCCTGCCGTCGTTTATTGGTCGCTTACCTCCAGCCCAGTAATCGTGCCCCCACCCTAGCCTAGTCCCTAGGGTCATGATGATACTAACTTGGGATTACTGCTGGAGTGGGCCCCCATTGCTAGGATTTTCTAGTGGGTTAAGTACGGTTTAACCCTCTTGCTAATCATGGATTAACTTGGTTAAGTGTAACGATGAGTTCACTACTTAACCCCGATTAATCTACCGAGCCCAAATTGGTTAAGTAATTAAGTGGACCATGACTTAACCCTAATCACGAGGCATTAATTAATTTAATGCGCCTTAACCTCTCACATTAGACCTTGTTGTGGTTACTAGTTAAGCCGGGCGGGTCCGGGTAGCTTTACACCACAACTTGGTCTAACCTCGGGTTCAAGGTACAACATGACCAACTTCTCACATTGGGTCCTATTGTTTGTAGCAACTAGTTAAGCCGGTCGGTTCCGGGTAGGTTTACGCTACAAACTCAACCCAACCTCGAGTTGGCCACACTTATCTTTTCTAAGTGTCATGTCCATCATGTTTCCAAAACATGTTACAAATTTTCAAGCAATTGGGTAGATCTAACTTAATAGGTAAATTCCCAATGGGTAGACCTAACTTAATAGGTAAATTCCCAAGCTTATGTTTTTATGTCTTTTAAGTTTACCCAAACCCAAACGCAATCCCATCGCTTACATATCGCAATAGCGCATAAAGGATAGAAAGAGGGAACTTGGCATAATCATGGCATAAAGGTGTTGAAGCCACAAGTTTAACATGGTGGCATATGAAATGTTCATGTGTTCATATACTTGCATATTACATATTTTGGCCTCAAAAGCATGCATAAAACCAAACTTGGCATATTGATGATACATGGTGCTAAATGACATGTAAACATTGCCATAAGTTCGCATTTAGCCTCACATGCAAGTTATCATAAGAAATATGATAACTTACATGTTGCAAAAATGCAACCTTTGGCATAAAGCTTGAAGCTTTATGTTCATGAACCCAAAATAAGCTTGCATAACATGATAGCATGAACAAAATGTTCAACCCAAACTTGCATACACAACTTGCATATCATATGACAACTTGCATATCAAACTTGCATAACATAACATGATGAACTTGCATATCATATCATAGCATACTTGCATAACATGATAAACTTGCATATTACATCATAGAAAACTTGCATAACATGATAAACTTGCATATAAACTTGCATTTCATAGCATAGTAAACTTGCATATAAACTTGCATATCATACATTTAACTTTAGAGTTTAAGTATGAAAGTAGAATAGGGCTTACAATGCTTAGGAAATATGAAAAAGCCCTTATGCAACCAAATTAAACCCAAAATGCAAGCTAAAATGATCAAAACCCTTCCTTTATGATGCAAATATAGAAACTTGACTTGAATGCAAGCTAATGATGCTCATACAAGTTTAAAAACACTTGTATGCATGGAAAATCACTTAGAAATTGATTTAGGAATTTTATGAAGAGAGTGGAGGCCATGAGAGGATTGATTTTGCCATAGTTTAGTTGTAGGATAGATTAATGATGATTTAGGGTAGGTTGGGGTCTTATTTATAGATTAGGCAAGTGTTTTAGGCCATAGGATTAAACCCTAGTTGCAATCTCAGCCCTTAAAACCGAATCTGGCCCCCAAGCTCAACACAATCTCAAAATGGTGCACCAGGCTAAACAGCCCGGCTGGACCAAGTCGACAGCCAAGTCGACAGGGCTGTCGACTTGGGTCCAACCAAGTCGACTCCTAAGTCGACAGGGCTGTCGACTTGGGTGTTCTGGCGGGAATTCTCCCGCCTGGCCCAAACTGGCCCAATTTTCCAAATTCAAGTTTGAATTTGAAATCTGTTTTTACTTAGAAATTTTCTGAAAACTTCGTTGGGCCTTAATCGGGTCATACGGACTCCGATTTTCGAAAACTCGGACTCTATTTCGCGTATTTTTCCGAGACGAACGCAATGGCATAGCCCGTTTCCCTTGATTCAGATTTTAGAATTAAATTCTGCCTCAATTTATGTTATAACAGGTTATTGAAAATACGGGTTGTTACAGAAGCCGTGTCGATTAGATTGATGCCATTTTGATGTGAACGATATTTATATCGATTATATTCGTTTTTATAACGAATATTGAAAAGTGCTTTCAAAATCGAATATTTTGAAATGAAATTCGGATTATATTGAAAAGAATAGAAATTCGACTTAAATTGAAATTGAATTGAATAGAAAATGAATTCGAATTAAACTGAATAGAATTGAAATTCAAATTAGATTGAAATAGAATTGAAATCGTTTTGAATTGAATTTAAACCGTATTGAAATTGAACTGAAAATCGATTTGAATTGAAGTCAATTTGAAATGAATTTAAAACGAATTTGTAAGGGAAAATTCAATTTTGATTTGAATTTGAAAAGGAAGTAGAAATCGTTTTGAAAACGAATTTAAAATAATTTATATAATACGTTTTAAGAAGGAAATCGACAAAATATATATAATATAAATATATTATATATATAATGGCCTGAATAGAATGCGCCGCGCCGCGGCAGTTCGTAAATTTCGACCATTGACTTCAAACGGACATTACGGGAGATCCAACCGTCGGATTCTCCTAAAATCGGAACCGGTGGGTTCGTAACGAAAAGAGCTTTCTAAGGATATTACAAATTAGAAATCTAATGGTTGGATTTGGAATTATGTCCAAATCAAATTTGGAAAAGGTCGCTGTAAGTGCAGTTCGATGGCCGTTGATGGAAATCGACCGTACGGGCCTTGATAAAATTATTAAAAATAGTAATAATTTGTGTAAAATCGTAAGAAATGATTTGGGAAGAATCGGGATGAAAAACTCCATATTTGAAAAGATAAAAATAGATTTTTATCGAAATGAACTAGTTTTGAACTAGAATAATAATTTATTTATTTTTTTAAAATAAATAAATTGGATTTGAAATGGTTTTGAAAATAACCAGAATTTCCAAAAATTGAATTCGAAAGGATTTGAATCGAAATTGTCTTTGGAATATTTCGATGTTGGATTTCGTGATTATACAGATGTTGTTATGGAAATTTGAAAGATATATATATATATATATCGTTATTTCCAATACGATATTTGTGGGTCGTAGAATTTGATATTGAATATAAGCCGATATATTTTCTATTCAGAGCCTTGTATTTAATATCAAATGTGATTTTGGGTTGTCGTTAAAGGTATCTTCAATAATACTGTTCTTAGACCCAAAGGAGTTAAGAAAATCAGAAACTAACTAGAGATTAGTTAAGTTGAATGATTTCTGGGGGTATTGATCTGATGTTGGTTTCGGCCTTAGGGGTTAATACTTAGGGAATTGCTCACTTGCTAATTTACGTTTAGGGACTGATTGAAATGGAATGTCATTTTGGGTTTATCGTGAACCGTGTTTTAAATGACATTGATTCTTTAACCCAGTCAAAGATTAAAACTAAGTGGAGTTTTAATGAATCTTTAATTAGATTGAAAAGATCGAGAATGGAGTATCACCAGTTTTACTCCAGACGGTAGTTAAATCTTTAATTAGATTTGAACGTGAAATGGTAATTGAATTTACCGATAACACTGTGGTGTTAAATATGAAGTATGACCAGTTTTACTTCATGGGATAAATAGGTTGGGATTGGGAAATAAAATAAATAATTACTTCGGTGTGGTTCGTTAATCCCGACTAGTTTGAAGTGATATTCAAAAGGAAGATTAAAGAAAAAATTTAAAAGAATTTATCTTTGATAAAATTAATGGGAACCTTTCCCTAAGAATGTGAAATTTAGAAACTAACTGTAGGTTGGCTAAGCAGAGTGATTTCCTGGGTATTGATCTGATGTTGGTTTCGGCCTTCGGGGTTAATATTTGGAGAATTATTCTCTTGATTAATTTACGGTTAGTGACTGATGAATTGGAATGAGGCGTATGTTGTGTTTGTGTAACACTTATTTAAAATATACGCGAGTTATTCGGAAAGACCGGGTTTATCCCATTCTGAATGACTGATTAGACGATTAGTCGAAGATGAAGACGATGGTTGAAGACCGGAGGTCTTCACGTCGTTTGGGTGATTACTGATGATCTTGATTGGGCTCTACACCCAAGAAGATGGAAATAGTCGGTGATCGTCCAGACGTGCTTGGAGATCGATGGATATGCGGGGTACTAGGTGCCTCCGGTTTCGTTCAGACCCAGAACGAACTTGTAAATGGACTGTGTGTCTGACATTGGATTTCAGTCTGTGTGATTGATTTCTATTAAATATATATCTGTTTGGCGGCAGAGAATTTATTCTCTTGCTTAACGCCCTTCTCTGAGACGTACGAGCTCAGGGGTTATATATTGATGGATATCCATCGCATGGAATGAAATGCCTGTGTGGCATGCCTAAGTGGCAATGGATCAAGGCTTATGTTGAAAAGCAAAGTCTTGTGGTTGATGATCAAAGCACGGCCTGTGTAGCGTAGCTTTGTGTAACGTTGATTCGCGAGCCTCACACCCCGGTGGTGAACCAAAAACGGGAGAGGACCTCAGGAAGGACATGCGTTTCTTTCTAGTTAGAAGTGGCGTAAGTGGTTTTACATGCCCTGATGAGTTTGACTTATGTGGTTGTTGCTGTTGCGAGGCGCCTCGGTTAGATCGGACGATCCGGGTCGGATGGAGCCATTCGTTGGCTCATTTACGCCCTAAAGGGCGGGAAAATGCAGTGTTCAGGCATTTTAATCCACATCGATGGACCGGCCCTGACGATCCAAGGGTCTGTGCGCTCTGACCCTGAGGCTCAGGCTAGAGAGTCTCGAAGTCGGTGAGGACTATCTTTTGCCTCGGTTCACAGATGAATCCAACTTCCAATATGTGACTTTGCGATTTTATTTGTAAAGCCTAGTATGGCGACATAGTGGGATGGGGCACTTATGCCGTCTATGATTGATACTTATGATGTGAAGTTGTTTTATACACTATGCACTTATAATAGTATCAAATGATTTGTTTTAAATGTATCAAGCATTCTTGGCTATTATAAGGTAAAAACCCTATCCTCCGGCTTGCGTTGCATTGTGATGGGAACTGGGTCTTATAATAGCTTCATTTTTCTTTATTTAGCATTGCACTGTTTGTTTTATGCACTGGTATTCTTGGGAGGAAACCCGTTCCGTGTTATACGGCGTGGTCCCTTGATTTGCCTAACTTTAAAAATAAAGATTAATAACTGTTTTAGTTCTTACACCAGCCACATGACTGACCTCGAGTTTATTGTTTTAACCTAAACTCTGGGTGCCCTTATTTCGACACGGGCAGCTAGTAGTTTTGGTTTTGCAGATTTATATTCACAGGATCCTGATTTACAGCTGGAATGATATCCGGAAAGCTTTGTATCCGTATATCTCCTTCAGTTGTGTATTGTATTATTTTTCGCTGCTATGTAATTTATTGTAATCTCTGATATTTGGTAAATGTGTAATATTGATTTATACTCTGTATATTCTTGTATTCTGATGGAATTGTTGTAATATACAATTAAATGTTCTTCCGTCTACGTTCTGATGTGGCTTGTTCTCGACTCAATCCGCGCTTTCCTTACCGGGGAAGTTCGGGTCGTTTCATCGTGGTATCAGAGCTTTGGTTTACAAAGCTCAGAGAACAAGGCACATTAGAACCATACGAAAGAACTCTTCAGAAATTGGATTAGTAATATCCAATGGGAATGACTCGTTAGAGATGGGATCAGTAGTATCCTTGAACGAGTGTGAAGAGTATATCTTTGAAAATGAAAACAAATTTTGTTTTGAAAATTTAAATCAATTATTCGTATTTGATTATTTATATTGATGTGGACAATCCAGTATATATAGATTTTGCGTATACGTCTGATCCGCGTGTATTCGAAGTTTTAATATATTGGGTAGATATAGAATCACACTCTAGTCGCTCGAAGATGATTCTGATGATCGCTCGAGCATCATCAGAATTTATTTTCGTGTTTCGAAGGTGGGATTTCTATATATTTCCAATTGACTGCTGTGAGAACCAAAATTAGATAGGGCCTATTGTTGTGATTTGGCATCAAAAATCTGATTTTGGACTATGTATTTAAGTAATGAATTTGAAAAGATAACCAACTAATTGATTGATGGTTAGGTTGTTTGTCTATTTGTTTGAAATTTTGAACCATTACGCCTAATAGAACCAAATATTGAATTGTTGGAAAATTAGTCGTATTTGCTTGCATATACATGTACTTACATTGAACATGTCATAGCAAAGAGGCTAGAACAGAAGAATAAAATTGTTTGCCCGACAAATAGGTACATGTTTACCATGATTTACTGTTTTTTTTGGGTGATGATGATTTTACGAGCCGATTGGCTAGCCGCTTGGCTTTTTCTTTTTCTTTTTGAGATCAGAGGGCCTGTATGGCAATTTCGGGATTTTCCCGGTGCTCCCGGTGCAGGGGAGGTTATGGCGAAATTTTTCGGAAATTTAGGGTGTTAGCCAAATTTTTGAAAAAATTGAAAAGTTTTTAGAAACTGAAAAGCTGAAGAACTTAAGCCGTAATGAAAATAATGGAAGTTGAGTTGAATTGTTAAACAACTTTCGGCTTCGTTCCTTTTCGGGGACAAAAAGTTTTAAGTGGGGGAGATTGTAATAACCCGGAAATCTGAGCCAATTTAAAAATTTTATTTCGGCAATTTTTGTGAATTTTGATTATTTAAAATGAATTATTTTAAATAATATCGATGAGAAATTAATTTTGAATAGAAACAGAACAAATATATTTATATAGATCGTCGTTAGAATATAAAATTTTATTTATAATTATAAAAGGAATTGAAAATGGCGCGGTAGTTCGATAATTCGATTTCAAACTTCAATTGAACGTACGGGGTGCAAAATAAACCGGATTTTAGCGAAACCAAAAATAATAATCTATTTGAGAATATCTTTCCAACGAATCCGAAAAATTGAAATTTCATAGCGGGAATCAAAAGATATGTCCAGTTGAAAATTCTGAACAGTCGCTATGGAATTCAGGCCCTTAAAAATGGAAATTTTGCAAACGACCTCGAAATTTGACGAAACCACTTTTGTTGGGTCCGTGATGTCAAGTTATTGCTAAGTTTCAAAATTCGTAATTTTTCGATTCAATATGTGAGCGTGGCGTAGGAAAACGCGTTTGACCAGTTTCAGTTGATTTTAATCGACTGGAAAGTGGCCATTTTTCAAACCGTCTCAGAATTTGACGAAATTAGTTTTGTTAGGACCGTATCGTCAATACGAAGCTAGATATATTTTTTTTGGAATTTTTCGAGTTAGTGTGCGACTCCGTTAAATTGAAATGTGCATTTAAATTGAATATATAAAGATTTATATTTTAATTTAAATCAAAACTGGTCGAAACGATAGAATTGGCCTACGATACATATCCCATTGTGTTCGGTATGGGGGTAATTAGCTATGGATGACAGTCGGTGGGCTCGATTTTGAGTTCGAATGTAAAGGTTGCTTTTTGGGAAAATTTAAAATTAAATAATAAAAAAGAGTCAACCCTCTTTCTCCTTATACCCCCCTTCACTTTCAGTTCCACGAAAAAAAAACCGTTGCCTCCCTCGTAAACGCACCACCACCAGCCGATCGCCGCCTCCGGCGAGGCAACGCCGCACCCCCCTCTCTCGCGTCTCCTCCCGATCCTCTCTTTCCTCTCCCCTTCGAAAATGGAGCCACCCTAAAACCCTAACGCCCAAATCGAGGAATGCAGCAGCCCCTCCCTTCCTGGCGTCGCCACCTCGCCTGCGCCGGCCTCCAACGACCCCTGGCTAGCCGACGCCCCCCTCAGCACCGTCCTCCTCCTTCCTGCGACGTGGGGCCCCACCCTACAAGCAAAAACCGCACCCCCTCTGCCACTGTGAGCCGCCACCGCCTCGTATACCACGATCCCTTCGACAGAAAAACACTCCTCCTTGAAATGTCGTGAGTTTTTACATAAATTATTTATATTTATTTGTTTTTTTTCTTTTCTTCTTCTTCTTCTTCAGTTTTTGTTTTGTAATAATGAGATAAAAATCTGAAATTTATATGTATTAATAGGATGAAAAAATTCATTTTTTTAACTAGCTATAAGTATAATTTTATTTAGATGAAGCTGGGAATTTTATCGACCTAAAGTTATGATTTTTAAACGTGAAAGGTTTGATCTTTATTATTATAGAAAAGAAAAGATTTTTATACATACAAAGAAAAGATTTTTATACATGCAAAGAAAAGATTTTTATACATGCAAAGGAAAGATTTTTATATAGGTATGATAGTAAAAATATGATTTTTATATATTGAATAGCGAAGTAAAAATTCGATTTTATATATTGAATAGCGAAGTAAAAATTCGATTTTTATATATGTAGTGAATACGGATGACGAAAGTGATAAGAGGAGAACGATGAAGATTTCCTACAAAAGAAGAGTCGTGGCGTTTGGATTAGCATATCGGTGAGAACTTCTCACTTTTAATTTAATTTTCTAGTTAAAATATATACTAGGATGCAGACGGTGTTTAGTAGCACCCGACACCCGTCGTCCACAGACCATGGACGGCTTGTTTGTTTGATTTTGATGTGTAGTTGATTGTGTGATGTGATGTGAAATGAAAATAAAATATTTATATAGTTAAAATATTTTATAGTTGAAAATAGAATTTTTAACGTGTATATGAAATGAAATAAGAGTAAAAAATAAACAAATCGGACGATTTGTTTATATACACACATTTGACTGATATTGATTGGGACGATAAATTTTACACATCGCCCAACTGCACAAATAAAATATGTGTTTGATTATTTGAAACCCCACACGGGTATTGGGGTGATATATGACATACACTAATCCCAATAATTAGTTGTATGTCAATCGATTGATTGACAGACTGTTATAAGCGTTGAATATTTATATTTGATGCTTATACGGTGTAGAATGCACTTTGGATGATGGTTGATTATTCATCGTTGTTATTGTATACATGTGTTGTAGAAAATCCATATAATTAACATTATATGGTAATTGATTGGGCTTCATTCCAGTTTTGAAAAAGAAATATTTGAAAAAGAAATACTTGAAATAGAATATTTGAAAATAGAAACATATAAAGCCGTGTTGATTAGATTGACGCCATTTTGGCGTGAACGATATTTATATCGATTATATTCGTTTTTATAACGAATATTGAAAAGTGCTTTCAAAATCGAATATTTTGAAATGAAATTCGAATTATATTGAAAAGAATAGAAATTCGACTTAAATTGAAATTGAATTGAATAGAAAATGAATTCGAATTAAACTGAATAGATTTGAAATTCGAATTAGATTGAAATAGAATTGAAATCATTTTGAATTAAATTCAAAATGTATTGAAATTGAACTGAAAATCGATTTGAATTGAAATCAATTTGAAATGAATTTAAAACGAATTTGTAAGGGAAAATTCAATTTTGATTTGAATTTGAAAAGGAAGTTGAAATCGTTTTGAAAACGAATTTAAAATGATTTATATAATACGTTTTAAAAAGGAAATCAACGAAATATATATAATATAAATATATTATATGTATAATGGCCTGAATAGAACGCGCCGCACCGCGGCAGTTCGTAAATTTCGACCATTGACTTCGAACGGACATTACGGGAGATCCGACCGTCGGATTCTCTTAAAACCGGAACCGTTGGGTTCGTATCGAAAAGAGATTTCTAACGGATATTAGAAATTAGAAATCTAACGGTTGGATTTGGAATTATGTCCAAATCAAATTTGGAAATGGTCGCTGTAAGTGCAGTTCGATGGCGGTTGATGGAAATCGACTGTTCGGGCCTTGATAAAATTATTAAAAATAGTAATAATTTGTGTAAAATCATAAGAAATGATTTGGGAAGAATCGGGATGAAAAACTCCATATTTGAAAAGATAAAAATAGATTTTTATCGAAATGAACTAGTTTTGAACTAGAATAATAATTTATTTATTTTTTTAAAATAAATAAATTGGATTTGAAATGGTTTTGAAAATAACCAGAATTTCCAAAAATTGAATTCGAAAGGATTTGAATCGAAATTGTCTTTGGAATATTTCGATGTTGGATTTCGTGATTATACAGATGTTGTTATGGAAATTTGAAAGATATATATATATATATATCGTTACTTCCAATACGATATTTGTGGGTCGTAGAATTTGATATTGAATATAAGCCGGTATATTTTCTATTCAGAGCCTTGTATTTAATATCAAATGTGATTTTGGGTTGTCGTGAAAGGTATCTTCAATAATACTGTTCTTAGACCCAAAGGAGTTAAGAAAATCAGAAACTAACTGGAGATTAGTTAAGTTGAATGATTTCTGGGGTATTGATCTGATGTTGGTTTCGGCCTTAGGGGTTAAATTTAATACTTAGGGAATTGCTCACTGGCTAATTTACGATTAGGGACTGATTGAAATGGAATGTCATTTTGGGTTTATCATGAACTGTGTTTTAAATGACATTGATTCTTTAACCCAGTCAAAGATTAAAACTAAGTGGAGTTTTAATGAATCTTTAATTAGATTGAAAAGATCGAGAATGGAGTATCACCAGTTTTACTCCAGACAGTAGTTGAATCTTTAATTAGATTTGAACGTGAAATGGTAATTGAATTTACCGATAACACTGTGGTGTTAGATATGAAGTATGACCAGTTTTACTTCATGGGATAAATAGGTTGGGATTGGGAAATAAAATAAATAATTACTTCGGTGTGGTTCGTTAATCCCGACTAGTTTGAAGTGATATTCAAAAGGAAGATTAAAGAAAAAATTTAAAAGAATTTATCTTTGATAAAATTAATGGGAACCTTTCCCTAAGAATGTGAAATTTAGAAACTAACTGTAGGTTGGCTAAGCAGAGTGATTTCCTGGGTATTGATCTGATGTTGGTTTCGGCCTTCGGGGTTAATATTTGGGGAATTATTCTCTTGATTAATTTACGGTTAGTGACTGATGAATTGGAATGAGGCGTATGTTGTGTTTGTGTAACACTTATTTAAAATATACGCGAGTTATTCGGAAAGACCGGGTTTATCCCATTCTGAATGACTGATTAGACGATTAGTCGAAGATGAAGACGACGGTTGAAGACCGGAGGTCTTCACGTCGTTTGGGTGATTACTGATGATCTTGATTGGGCTGTACACCCAAGAAGATGGAAATAGTTGGTGATCGTCCAGACGTACTTGGAGATCGATGGATATGCGGGGTACTAGGTGCCTCCGGTTTCGTTCAGACCCAGAACGAACTTGTAAATGGACTGTGTGTCTGACATTGGATTTCAGTCTGTGTGATTGATTTCTATTAAATATATATCTGTTTGGCGGCGGAGAATTTATTCTCTTGCTTAACGCCCTTCTCTGAGACGTACGAGCTCAGGGGTTATATATTGATGGATATCCATCGCATGGAATGAATTGCCTGTGTGGCATGCCTAAGTGGCAATGGATCAAGGCTTATGTTGAAAAGCAAAGTCTTGTGGTTGATGATCAAAGCACGGCCTGTGTGGCGTAGCTTTGTGTAACGTTGATTCGCGAGCCTCACACCCCGGTGGTGAACCAAAAACGGGAGAGGACCTCAGGGAGGACATGCGTTTCTTTCTAGTTAGAAGTGGCGTCAGTGGTTTTACACGCCCTGACGAGTTTGACTTATGTGGTTGTTGCTGTTGCGAGGCGCCTCGGTTAGATTGGACGATCCGGGTCCGATGGAGCCATTCGTTAGCTCATTTACGCCCCAAAGGGCAGGGAAACGCAGTGTTCGGGCATTTTAATCCACATCGGTGGACCGACCCTGACGACCCAAGGGTCGATGCACTCTGACCCTGAGGCTCGGGCTAGAGAGTCTCGAAGTCGGTGAGGACTATCTTTTGCCTCGGTTCACAGATGGAAATCCAACTTCTAATACGTGACTTTGCGGTTTTATTTGTAAAGCCTAGTATGGCGGCATAGTGGGATGGGGCGCTTATGTCGTCTATGATTGATACTTATGATGTGAAATTGTTTTATACACTATGCACTTATAATAGTATCAAATGATTTGTTTTAAACGTATCAAGCATTCTTGGCTATTATAAGGTAAAAACCCTATCCTCCGGCTTGCGTTGCATTGTGTGATGGGAACTGGGTCTTATAATAGCTTCATTTTTCTTTATTTAGCATTGCGCTGTTTGTTTTATGCACTGGTATTCTTGGGAGGAAACCCATTCCGGGTTATACGGCGTGGTCCCTTGATTTGCCTAACTTTAAAAATAAAGATTAATAACTGTTTTAGTTCTCACACCAGTCACATGACTGACCTGGAGTTTATTGTTTTAACCTAAACTCTGGGTGCACTTTTTTTGACTTGGGCAGCTACTAGTTTTGGTTTTGCAGATTTATATTCATAGGATCCTGGTTTACAGCTGGAATGATATCCGGAAAGCTTTGTATCCGTATATCTCCTTCAGTTGTGTATTGTATTATTTTCCACTGCTATGTAATTTATTGTAATCTCTGATATTTGGTAAATGTGTAATATTGATTTATACTCTGTATATTCTTGTATTCTGATGGAATTGTGGTAATATACAATGAAATGTTCTTCCGTCTGCGTTCTGATGTGGCTTGTTCTCGACTCAATCCGCGCTTTCCTTACCGGGGAAGTTCGGGTCGTTTCAAAAACAATAATGATTGTGACTTTTTTTGTTGACAAATCAATTTCAACAAAACAATAAAATTGATAACTTTGTTTTGTCGGCAATTCTAATTCAACAAAACAAATAAAAGTGACATATTTGTTTTGTCGACAATTCTAATTCAAACAAACAAATGAAAGTGATGTGTTTGTTTGCATTTTTCTATTCAACATAACAAATTAAAACGATAATTTTATTTGTTTACAATTTCTATTTTACAAAAACGATATTATTGTTTTAACACAAATCTATTTGACAAAAAATGACATTTTGGTTTCAACTTTTATAATTTGACAAAAGTGACAAATTTGGTTTTAACTTTTATAATTCAAATTTATTTGACAAAAATGTAGTTTTGTTTAACTCTAACCTTACTTAACAAAAATGAAATTTAAGTTCAATCTTTTTATTGAAACTATGAGAAAAAAAATATAATCTTTCATATTAATTCTTTTATTACAATCTAAAATGACAATAAAAACATATTATCAATTCTACTCTTTCTATTGTATTTAACAAAGTGACAACAAAGATGAAATCTTTTTATCATAATCTTTTATTTTAATCTTCTTACTTTAATGACAAACAAATTTTTGACAAAAACCATGTTTCCTATAAAAAAATAAAAATGAATATTTCTATTTCAACTAACATGTTTGACAAAAATGACTATTTTTATTTCATATAAAATGAAAACAAAAATGATACTTTCAATTCTTCTATTTTTATTGCATATAAAATGTAAATAAAAATGCAACTTTAAAATTTATTCTTTTCATTACAATTAAAGTGACAATAAAAATGTTTCTTTTGAATCAATTCTTTTTATTGTAACTAACTTGACAATAAAAATGTTATTTTTAAATCTATCCCGTTTTATTGTAACTAAGTTGATAATAAAAATATTACTTTGAATCCATTCTTTTTGTTGCATATAAAATGACAATAAAAATGTTACTTCTTAATCTACACTTTTTATTGTACATAAAATGACAATAAAAATGTTACTTTTAAATCTCAACTCTATTTCATTGTAACTAATTGAAAGTAAAAATGAAATCCTTTTATTCCAATACTAATCTTCGTAACTAATTGAAAATATAATCTTTTAATTGAAACAAAATGACATTAAAAATTTGTTCCTTTTAGTTGAAACAACATGATGCCAAAAATATGTTTCTTTTAAATCTACTTCTAAAAAAACAAATAAAATGATAACTTTATTTTGTTGGTTATCCAATCTCAACAAAAGTGATCCTTTTGTTTTCACACAACTCTATATTTCATGTTTTGATAAAATTGAATACTTTTGTTATTGAAACAAAACCTAAGCAAATTTATGTTCAGGTTTCTAAGCAAAAATGATATTTTTTTTATTGAAAAATCAATACCCATGAATCTGAATGAAAGATGAAGTCTTTATTATAAAAAAAATCTATATTCTTGGATCTAAAATGAAAGTAAATTTTTATTTCTAATCCAAATCCATATTCGTAGATCTAAAATAAAAATATGATTTTTATTTCAAATCCAATCAATATCTATAATTCTAAAATAAAAATATGATTTTTATTTCAGATCCAAGACTAACAGTAATCTATAGATTCAAAAGGAAGAATCTTCATTGAAAATCTAAATCTAACCAAACTTGAACATCACAATCGTCATAATCAACAAACAACAATTCCAATATTATACATCGTAGATCTGAATTAATTAACATACATACATGGAATTTAAATAGCGAGAAATAATTGATATTTTTATAATTTAAAAAAAATCTCACAGTCATTTAAATCTGAATGGTTCAAATCTGCAATTTTGGCCAAAATTTGATCAGCTCGGAATTGGTCCTAGTCAGTCTAGAAACACAGATCTCGTTTTTCTAATTCCAACGCACCTGAAACCGTCCGATTCCGACGAGTGTTGATTTAGTTATGACACTTCAAACAGTAAACAAAATAGGATAATTAGTTTTTAGAAATTAATTAGTTTTAAACCTTAATCTCTCTTCCTCTTCTATTTGTAACCGCCGCATCCCTTCAACCCATTTCATCGTCCTTGATTCCATATCACGCACGCCAAACGAGACCTCCATGAGCCGATCAACATGTGACACGATGAAGCCGCTACCTTCTTTCTCTTGCGCCATGATTCCAGTCGCGTTCACACCCCCCAAGCACTCCGAAATCATCTCCAAACCGTTGGTCTTCATGCATAGAAATCGAAAGATCTGCAGTGCCATATTCGATCTTGACCGTTGAATGTTTAGATCTTATGTAGATATTTAATTCTCCCTTTTGAATCATTTGTTAATTCGAAGTAGATTAGGAGATTGGGTCGATTAAGGTTTGGGACTTTCTGGCCATACACTGAAGAATGGCGGCCGCTACTAATTTGATCAGAGTTAGGGTTGCTTAGGTTAGTGTATATTTATATTATTAAATTCTTTAATTCACAAATAAACCCATTAATTTCTAGTAACTCCAAATTCAGCCTAACAAGAGTTGCCCCTAGCCAAATACCCCCCTTCCGGACACAATGGGCTAGGTATCATCAGCCCAAACGATAGTTTTTAGCCTGTTTTCTTTAATTTAAAACTTAAATCATTTATTTAATTAATTCGATCGTATACATACTGACTCTAAAAATTACAGAAAAAATATTTCTAGCTTTGTTTTGATGATGCGGTCCTAACAAAATTAATTTCGTCGAATTCCGAGACTGTTTGAAAAATGGCCTTTTTCTAGTTGATTTAATTTGACTGAAGATTGGAACCTAGCAATAATTTGACATTCCGGATCCAACAAAAGTGGTTTCGTCGAAAACGAAGGTCGTTTGAAAAATGGCTATTTTTAAGGGCCATATATTATATTAAATTCTACAGCGATATTCTAAATTTTAAACTGGACATAACTTTCAATTTATAAAGTGAAATCTCATTTTCTTACATTAATTAGAAAGATATAATTAAACAGATTTAAATATTTCTTGTTTCGTTCAATTCTGATTTATTTTGAATTCTGTATATTCAATTGAAATTAGTAATCGAATTTTCGAACTGCCGCGCCATTTCAAACTCCTTTTATAATTAAATTATTTCGTTTTTAACTTTAATTAAAATAAATTTTTAGTCGTTATTATTTAAAATAAACCATTTTAAATATTCAAAATCCGTTAAAATTTCTAAAATAAAAATTTTAAATTGGTTCAAAATTTCCGAGTTGTTAGAATCTCCCCCACTTAAAATCTTTTCGTCCTCGAAAAGGAACAGAGCTGAAAGTGGTTTAACTAACTGTGATGGCCCACCCTGGGCCAGCCGACATTTCCAACGAAAGTGCACTGTACCAATGTCCAACCAACACGGGACGGTCGTCAAAGAAAGGAAAGAAGGGAATTTGAACTAGCAAGGAACCTGTAGAATGTCTCACAGCGCATGGCAAAAAATATAATAATGATATATTCAACATAAAACAGGCGAGACAATGCATAAGCTGAAAACTAAACCATCATAGCAGTGGAAAATCCAGATACAACTTATGTTCCACATCATCGTTATTACAACTTTTAAAAACTGTCTCTAAAGCAAAATAAGGAACGTACACTACTAATGCCCAAAGTAGTGAGTGACCAGCAACGACACAAGGAGAATATCTATATATATCATACGTGGAACCCCCTTGCTCGTCTCCAGCACAACTACTCGTGCATAGTCACCTGATCTGTCTCTAGTCTGCCCGTTTAAGAGCACCCAGAGTAATAAGAAGAGACATAAAACTTTGGGTTAGACAAAAGTCTGGTATGAGCGATAAGCAGCAAAACAGAACAATAACAGGTATACTAAACCATACCTGAACTTGGACCTGCAACCAAAGAGTTAGCACAACAAGATGCACAATACTCTAAGGTGACACTAACATATGGTGTAAAGATACGGGGTGGGGGGGGTATGCATGTCATAGTGATGTCAAACAATCAAGCATAGCAACCACCCTCACATCTCTCACTCAGTGCGTAAAGCATACAATATCCACCGCTTTGATCACCCGTATCCTTGCTATGATCACTCTGCCCCATGGAGTCATGGCGACTCCACTGCATGATCCATAGCCACTAGTCCTTGCTATGTCCACTCTTCCCCATGAAGACATAACGACTCCATTGCACTGGCTCATAGCCATGCTACGATCACTTTTCCCCATGGAGTAATAACTACCCCACTGCACTGATCCGTAGCCTAACATCCGTCTCGGTGGTGAATCAAAGTTATGGACGTCGATAACCCCTTAGCACACGTCCCACAGCAAAGTCCAACTCATGAAGTTAACTCGTCGGTTCCCATCTGGATCTTGAGTAACGACTTCCCATTTGGAGTACCTTTGCATCTCAGGTTTGGTCATTATCCCGTTCGCACCTCAGTTTCCATTCGTGTCCATACTTCAGCTTAGATATGCTCGATTCGTGACTCCTTCATTCATGGCGCTACGGTTCGTGACTCGTGGGCGGCTCGTGATGAGCATCTGGGTCGTGATCCTCCTCCAAGTATGGACCGTGGTCCTCCTCCAAGCACGGATCGTGGTCCTTCTCCAAGTATGAATCGTGGTCCTCCTCCAAGCACGAATCGTGGTCCTTCTCCAAGCATGGATCGTCATCTTCGTTCGTCGCCATTGGCTCGTGAAGGGGTGGTACGACTCGTGATGGTCCTTCACTATCAGAGATCGGTTCGCCATATGTGTTGACGAACGGGGTCGGGTCGCTATGGTGATTCACGAATGGGGTCGGGTCGCTATGGTGATTCACGAATGGGTCCACGACCAATTTCTGCAACTTTTCCAGCAAGCTATTTACGCTATACGACGGCGTTTTCGACCAATCTAACTTTTCTATGCAATCAAAAATCATTCCAAATAGTCATAGCAACATGTATAGTCATCCACAAACACCAAAACAACAAATAATCATGATAACATAGATCAGACATACCCAAAAACCCATGTTTTCCCTTCAATCATGTTTAACAATAACTAATGTTAGGATTAGCAGAACTTAACCAAATTAACCCAAATTTCTAACAGAGGCCTAAAACAATATTTCGAAATTTATAAACATTTTTCCAAAATTTAATCATGTATAAATTCACTAATTATCACTAATTACCCGTAATTAACCTTAATTAGTGTAAAAACAAGGCTAATCACTCACCTTTGCCACAATTAAAACTTTCAGAACTGAAACTCCTCTGATTTGGACGAATACCGATGTCTAACAGCAGCTCCAACCTTGCTTTGGTGCTATTCCGCTTTGATTTGATGTAGTTTGGCTTAATAAGCGATTAGAAGGTGATTTAGGGTGTTTTAGCAAGTGGAGGTCATTGCTAGGGTTCAAAGGTTGTAAGTGGCGGCTAAGAAATGAAATAAAAACTGATTTACTAACTAATCTCAGTCCTCCCATAACCCTAATCTCGAAATGGCTTATGGGCCTTTTTCTAATCACCCTAATTAGGCCCAGTTAACCTGTTTTCACCTTCTAAACCTTGTTTCAGCCATATCTCCTAAACGGTTAGTCCGTTTGGCTAATGTGACCACTCTACGGAAAGGTAAACCATCATCAGAATTTGATGGAAATGTTTTCAGGTCAAAACTCCTAACCAATCAAAAGTTATGGCCAAAACAAGATCAGCTAGGGGCAAAACAGTCATTTAAAATCGGCAAAAACCATGAACATGGGAAATGACCCTAATAGTCGTTTCCCAAAGTTACATGACCATACGACTTTGTATGTGAAAGAAATAAATATTCTACGATCCTTCGATGCGTAGAATGCAGGTCGTTACACTAACCAATTTAATTTTCATTCTTTTATTGTTTTCAGTAATTTTATTAGTTGATTAACTAATAATCACACAACACAATCATTAACCAATTTGTTGATTAGTATTTTCAAATATATATAACTATTATATATTCAAAAATTATATTTTCTAAGATCGGATTATTTATATAATCACAAATACGTTAATTATAAACTTGTCACTCTCAACTCATTCTAGGGCATTTCTAACCCCATCTCTAACGAGATTTCTCATTCTAGGATATTGTTGATCCTATCTCTAATAAGTATTCTTTTATAGGATATTACTAATCCTACCTCTAATGAGTCTTTTGTTCAGTTCTAACGAGTTGTACCCCAAAGATTTGAGCTAACCATCGCTCTGATACCAACTATAACGACTCGGATTTCGCCCGGACCTTATCGATCGCTAAGTCGATCAAGACCGTTCAAAGCACGAATACGTTAACATTGGGAATACAACACATCAGAACAGATAACAGAAGACTTTTATAAACATTATAATAATGTTACATCAGAGTACATAATATATCAGAGTACATCGAATACAATAATACAGCGGAAGATTAAATTACAATAAATGTAATACACTGCAGCGGAACAATTAAATTAACATAGCGGAAGACTACCAATGCTCTGGACACAGCTCTAAGCTTTGATCCAGAATCCTTCTCAATATATCTGCAAAATAAGCTACTCGACTGCCCGTATGGAAAAGAGGGCACCCGAGTTTGCAAAGTGAAACAAACTACGGGTCAGTTATGGGATTGGTATGAGAAATCTTTCCTAACTTATCTAATAACAAGGCTAACCACAGGACCACGCCACTAACGTAGAACGGGTTTACTCCATTGGATTTCCACTGCATAATTTGAATAAAGTAAATCGTTAAAAAACGCAATGCTTTTTAGAAAAATTAAACCATTATAAGACTCAAGTCCCATCACACAATGCAATGCAAACCGGAGGATAGAGTTTTACCTTATAATGGTCAAAAATGATTGATACGATAAAAACGGATTAGATATTATTATTAGTGTATATATGTTTCAAAAACATTTCAATCATAATGTATCAATCTTATACAGCATAGTTACCATATATATGTCGCCATACTAGTTCTACAATCAAAATCGCATGGTGTCGTATCGGAAGTTGGGTTTCCATCATGAGTCAAGGCTAGGAACGATCTCCTTACCGATTCTAGACACTCTAGCAATGTCTCAGGATCACACCTACGGGCAACCCTTGGATACTGCAGGGTCGGTCCACAAATACATTAGTTGATTAGTTATGCCTGAACACACGCTTCCCGGTCCTATTGAACCTATAATACAGCCATTGGCGACCGATAAATCCGAGGCCTCAAAAATTCCATCATCCACATAAGTAAAATGCCAGGGCTGGTAAGTCGCTGACACCACTTCTAGCTAGAAAGAAACGTGTGCACTCCCTGCGTTCCCTTGCTCCGTTTCTGACTCATGCCGGGGTATGAGCCTCGCGAAGTCACGCTATACACAAAGCTATGCAGAAATAGGCGATGCTTTGATCATCATCCACAAGGCTCTTCTTTTCAACAAAAGCCTTGATCATTTGCATCTTGGCATGCCACATTTATAATTCATGCCATGCGATCGATAACTACCAATATATAACCTCTGAGCTCGTGCATCTCAGAGAAGGGTGTTAAGCAAGAGAATAAATTCTCCGCCGCCACAGGTATATATTAAACAGAAATCAATTTAATTTACATGGAATGAAATCCAATGTCAGACATACATCCATTTACAAGTTCACTTTGGGTCTGAACGAAACCGGAGACACCTTATTCCTCGTCCCGTATGTCCAATACGGAAGAGAGGTGCTCGCATATTCGGACAGTCAACAAGTACGTCTAGACAAACTACCACTTTAACCCTTTACTGGGAGCTACCCAATGCCAGGCATCAGTAGTTTTCCGTTCGATGCGAAGATCGCCGGTCTTCAACCACCGTCTTCAATGTCTTTGACTTAAATCGTCGTAGTAATTATTCACAATGGGTTAAACACGGTTTTTCCGAATAACCTGTATATTTTATAATTAAAAATCAAATGCTATAAAGACACATCACACGTCTCATTCCAATTCAGAATATTCTTTTAACTATTTAAATTGTTAGGGAAAAGTTCCCATTAATTTTATCAAAGATAAATTCTTTAAATTTATTCTTTAATCTTCTTTTAAAATTAAAACTCCAATTCCGTTTTAATATCAAAAATCATTACTTTATGATTATTCAATTTTAAGAAATTAATCTTGCCTTTAACTGGGTTAAAGAATCAATGTCATTTAAAAACATTGTTCACGATAGACCCAAAATCATCTTCCATTAAATATGGAATTTTCAAACAAATTAAATCAATACATAATCGATATAAATTTTCGTATCAGACCGATAATATAAATGGAATAACGACAAAGCTTTTTAAATTCCATATATAGTAACGGTCTTCTTTTAAAGAAGCCTATCTCGGTTATTGTCAAATCGAATTTCCACTCAATCCCAATTTAATATATATTAAATTGGGAAACTTGACTTTAGAAAATTTCTTTTTAAATCTTAATAAAAAGATTTATAAATTCTAAATCATATTCTCACTGTTATTTAGGTTAAAGAACAAATGTCGTTTTAAAACACAATTCACAATAAACCCAATTCACATATCATTTTATTTCCATTACTAAATATAATTGGAAAACTCTAAAAATCTTAATTAAAAGATCTACTCCTTTCATACGGGGTTTTAAGGATAGTGTTATTAAAGATACCATCCACGACAACCGAAAATCTAATTCTTTAATTTAATTCCAATTAAATATTAATTAATTGGGATGCTTAATTAAATCTTAATTTAAAAGATTTATTCTAGTTAACAACTTGTTCATTTCTACAGAAATATATTTTTATCTGTTGTCCATCCAAAAACGGACATAGAAATCATCATTTTATTCTTCGTTGAATATTATTTTAATATATTCGTTATTTAAAAATATTATTTATATAAAAGATTCTTTATGTAGAAACATTCTTTATATTACAATGTTCTTTATTTTAAATTAATCTTTATATTACAATATCCTTTATTTTAAAATATTCTTTATTCAAAATATTCTTTATTCAAAATATTCTTTATTTAAAAGAAATCCTGAATCGGAATGCTACTCAATCAATTACCATATAATTTCGGTTATATGAATTTCATGCATCGTATGTATATGACAACAAATGATAAATAATCAACAAACCATCCATTCAACATCTAGAGTGAAGTTCACAACTGTGTGAGCATTAATAACGCTCATCGCAGCCTGTCAATCTATTGATGGATATACAAATAAATATCGGGACTAGTGTATGTTAAATATCATCCCAATACCCGTGTGGAGTTTGCAGCCAACAACAATTCTGTTAGACCAAAAAGTGGTTCTAACACCCAAATTGACTAAATCTACAATAAAATGAGATCAAAAACAGAAAAGAGACACAGGATTTATAGTGGTTCGGCGTTAAAGAGCCTACGTCCACTTTATATCACTTTGTTTGATGATGTAGATGAAAATACAATGAGATGTTCACTCAATTTCACTCACTTTTCATATACATTCACTCAATTATCTCAAAATATGCTTTGAATAATGATTTGGATTGTTTGGGAATGCTGGAATTCGGTTCTCAAAGATGTTTGAACTCTCAGAGTGCCAAAAGATCCTTTCAAATGACCCTTGGAGGTCTATTTATAGGAGGAAACTTCTCCAGAATTTGGTTCGAATCGGGTGCACGTGTCTTCCATTCCATGACTTTCGGGATCGGATGAGTTCTGGTGTTGCTAGTACATCAGGTAAGTGGCCATCGTGGGTAGGAAGTGGGTGTAACTGCCCCGAATGTCCAGGAGATCATGGAGTAAAGCGGCTGGAAACTTCTGGGATCGGATCGGGTCCTTCTAATGACATGGGGTTCGGATCGGAGCATCCCATCCGATCCGATCCGGTTTGAATTTTGTCTCTCCTCACTTTGTCTCACTTTGCTTTACTTTGACTACGCACGATCCGATCCGGCTTGATCTTTTAGCTTTGTGTTGCTTCTGTTCTTACCTCTGTAATTTCGATCCGAACCGGATGTGTAACAGACTGTCTTTTGTTTACTTGATTTTCTGACTTCTTGACTTTGTATAGCCTAGTTTGCAAAGTAGGCTAACATTTTGCCCCCTCAAAGGACACTTCTGTTGAAGACGAAGCGTGCTTTGATATCATTTTTCTCATTAATCTTTGAGTTTGTTTCATTGAAAGTCGTTTCCATTGACCTATAGGGATATACTGCTTAATAAAGTCACATCTCTTGATGTCTATATATACATCACAAAGCATGCGGGCTGCTTTCTTCATTTTTAAACAAGTTTTAGAATTCTTCCTGATTTTCAGCGAATCCTCCAGGTAATCTTTTTCTTCATTTTTCTTTGAATTTAATTTGCACACCGAGTCCTTATGCTCAATTCATTCGGTTTGGGCCCGATCCAAAGGGACTCCCTTCTTATTGCTTAATGCTGGTCCAACAGGCCAGAATGTGTTCATGGGCCTGTATTCCGGTCCGAACGGGGAGAAAGAAACTGGGAACACGATGAGTCACTATGAACACATATATAAACCTATTACCTATTTCCTTCTTCCTCCCTTTCTTTCATTAATCTCGCTCAACGGTTCTTACGCCGAAACCCTAGCTTTATGAAAGCTCAAAAACACTGAAATTCTCTCCTTAGTCTTCAATTTAAACACCTCGGTAGGTTTAAAACTCCGATTATCTTTGTAATAACTGGTTCCAATTGAAATTTGCGGTTGATTTGAATGATTTGAGTGTGGTTATTGCTTGGCTTCGACGCTGCGACTCCCTCCTCCCTCACCGTCATTGTTGGTGGCTTCGCCATCACCTCGAAGCGCTGGGAGGTGGAAGGTGGTACCTGTTCGGTTCTAACTTGGGTTTTGGAGATGGGATTGAGTTCAGTTGTGACCGAGGAGGAAGAGGAAGACAAATGGCATAGGGAGTCGGTTCGGGCGAGGAAGCATAGGAGATGGAGGAGAAGAAAGGAGTGAGGGGTTCTCAAGATCGGATCGGGTCGGAAAAGAGGGAAGGTGAGGCTTACTCTATCAGGTCGGGTCGGAGCAAAAAGCAAAAAAGAGAAACGAGGCTTATTTGACCGGACCGGGTCGGAGGGCAGAACAAAGGAGAAAGGGGCGTTGACATTCAAGCCTACCCGGTCCGCTCCAAAAGCATGCTCCCGAACCGATCCAGTTGGATGTTAACTTTTGACCGAAGCACGACTTTGCCTCATATCCGATCCCATCATGTGTGCTCGAACAGAACCGAGGCCACCCAACTTAAAGCACAATATTTTATCTGTTTGGCTAAAATCAATATTTGACATAACTTCCACCTTCATGAACAGTTAGGATAGTGCCCTACGAACATACATGAACATCAAGAACTGCTCTAAACATCATTACTTTGCCCAGATTTTGCATTACACTTTTGAGTGTTAACTTTATATTTTCTGCACGCACCGTACACACTTTAGTTCACACACGTGCATAGGGGGACACGGGCTAATTTACTCTAACTTCTGTTATTACTTCTTCGATAGTTTATTGACCATGGCCGAAAGACATTCTTCTAGACTGGCAGAAAATAAATTGATGCCAGAGACATCCAAAAAATTTACTCTTGACGACATATTTTCTTCCTCAGACCCTGAATGGGGTGACGAGGGCTCAGATTATGAAGTGGGGGCACATAACAGCGGAACGTCTTCTAACAGTGAAGTTTCTCTGGGTTACGAAGAGGAAAGAGGGGTTGGAGATACCCGAGCTCCTAACGAATTTGAATTTGCCGTCATATTGGAATCACCTCAAGATTCTGTTGAATCGACAATTGACAACGACAGACTCACTCGAATACACCTAAAGCACGGGATACTAAAAAAGGACACCCTAGTGCCGTCGAAGAATTATCGTCCTCATAATCCTCCGGAGGGGTTTATGGCAATTACCCGATTAATGTGCATGGTTGGGGCTATTCCTCCATTTTCTCCTTTTGTCGTCGATTTTCTAAGACAAATGCGGATTGCCCCCATGCAGCTGCATCCCAATTCCTATGCTTACCTGTATACCTTATACATAGCATACCGCGAGATCTTAGGCACAGATCTCACTTTTGATGACGTTCATTTCTTTTATAACTTCAAGCATCGGACTCGAGAGACTCCTTCTTTCTCTTACTTCGAGTCTGTCCCAAAAAGAAAGATAATTCCGGCGCCATTCAGCAGCAAGGCCGGCGACTCCAGGCTGGAATGGTTTTATATAAGGCAACAGCAGGGGTGTGCTAGGAGATGGACAAAATCGAGTAAGGCACCGGTTTTCTAAATCTTAACTCTAAATGTCTGCGCCACCACATTAATCCGTTCTCTTTTTATTTGCAGTTGATAATCCAAAGAAAATATTGGGTCAAGTGTTCTTTGATCGGATGCATCTTAATGGTGATCAAAAGTTTTTAACTATCGATGAAGTCCGCAAGGACGAATATCTTCATCACCACGGACTACTATCCATTACACGTAGTATAGGTCACGGGTCAGGTCCATATGTGTATATCCCTCCGGTGGATGTAATTCCAGAAATGGGCGAGAGCTTGAAAGGTCCCACCATGCCACTTCGAACTTCACCTTCTCCAAGTTCGACTCAAGACGACGAGTTGGCTAATTTACCTGAGAAGCACCGAAAGGGGTACATCACTCCTGGGGATGTGGTTTCTCCTGAGAAATCACCATCTCCTAAAGAACAGCCAACAGACGCTTCCCAAAGAGATGCCCCTACTGTTGATGATCCTACATTTCAGGGCTTGGGAGATCTTCCTCTTCCTGACACTATTTACACTTCCGAGGATTTTGGCACAAATCCTTTAGTTTTTACTTCTTCGGAGGAGGCCACTCCGGTTAAGGCCAAAGAGCCCTCTCGCACTGGCTCGGCTTCAGACTCTGGTTTGTTGGAGGGGGGCACCACTTAGGATGCACTTAACACAATTGCACCCCACTTCATAGCACTTACGTCTTATGAGAATACTGATTCTGAATTCCACTTGCATTATTGTGCAGGTAAAATGTCTCGTGCTTACTATGACATCAAGAAGCTACGCCGCAGCATGACCAGACCCCCTCACGATGTTGAGTATGATCGTCGCGAAGGTCGCAGTAGGGAGGACAGAAGGCCCTATGATTCTTATCATTTGCGGTCCTCGCGCTCTCGCTCTTCCGTTCGGTCAGATCCAGAGCGATATAAGGGCTACCAAGGTCGTCGAGAAGATGACAGGCCGCAATTAAAAGACTCAACTTCTTCTCAAGAAAAGCGCAGTAGGGAAAGGAGCCCACCGAGAGATACCGAATCGCGAAGCAAGCGCAAGGTTCCTGCTAAACGGCCTAGAAGGGATGAGGAGGCCATTGAGCCCTCCACACATAAGGATACCGAGCTGACATTCCCAGCACCTCCACCTTTGGATGCTGAAACTGCAGTTAAGCGGGCGTATCTGGAAGAACAATTTCCCGATCACTACTTTGAAAACTTGACTTTTTTACCTGCTCTTGAGCCTATTTCCTCGAGGTGGGCAGATGAGGCCAAAGCAAAAATAGACGCAGTCGAGAAACAATATTCAGAGATGTTCAAGTATTCGCGCAACCTTTCCAGAATCATCCGAACTCTAATTACGAATACTAACTCGATGCAGAAGACCGCAGAAGATGATGCAAGGGCCTTAAAAAATTTAGGAAAAGACCTCGAGGATACACAGGCTCAACTTGCTATCGCTCAACAGGACGCTGCTAGCTTCAACCAACAATTTGAAGATCTACAAAAACGCTATCATGACTTGCTCGAGTCCCATACTCAAGAGCGTTCGGAGCAAAAAAAGCAAGCAGAAGATGCCAAGTCAGATTATTTCAGATCAGGACAAACATTGTAATTACACAGATAAGCAGTTTTAAAGGGGTTTTACAAAACCTGATTTATAATTGATTTAACACCTTTGATTAATCAAAATTAACTTTTGATTAATCTACGGGGTTCCAAAGTTAATCAAACAACAATATCAAATAAAATAGAATTTTATAATCATTTATGTATTAGTTTCGAGATTTTATATCATACATAAAACTCAAATACAGTAAACCAATTTTACAGTAAGCATCTGATACAGATTCTAAATAACAGTGAAACGGTTTCACTTTTAAAATGATTATAAGTTTAGATCTTGAATCCATGATTTTAAAATAATCAAATACAGAGTGATCATAGAATGCTAGAGTGATCCAACAGTTCACAGATCCTAAATCATATATATGTATTCAGACTAATTCTGAATAGTTAATCTATCTCATAAGTTCTGGCATGTAAAACAGAGATATTAAATACATACATACGAATTAAAATCAAATTTTAATTTGGATGTTAAAACAGATAACAAAACAAATTTTGTTCACCTGAATCAATTTAATACCAGAGTCGAGTGCCAAACAAGTCCATTTCAATGTCCATATCACATACAAAATTCATATGTTGAAAAACAAATTCATTTCTAGTATCAAATACAGATCTTACAAGACAGTGAAACAATTTCAATTCTGAAATGATTAAGTGTTGAATTTTGAATCTATACAGTCAATGAAATCGATTACAAACACAATGAACCCAAAATCATAGTTCAATTCATAATTTCTCGTAAAACCTGGCTCTGATACCATTGAAGGTTTTAATTAGGGTTTCTAAAAGGATTTCACAGCGGAATAATCAAACCCTAAACAGGATCTATTACGAAAAACAATGAACTGATATTAGAATTCATATATACCTAGGGTTCCTTGCTTCAAAATTGGAGCACAAATTTGGGTTGAATCGAATCGGAGAGCTCGACATGTCGCCTTGCCTCCATAGATATCCACTAGAACGTCCTTTCACTTTTGATCGAATCTGAGAAAGAAGAGAGAAGCTAGTGCTAGCCGGCCGCCATTATTTTGATTTGGGAAAATAAAAGTATATGGTTTTTCATATCACTCTATACTAGGGTTAGCTGACTTATAAAAGAAATCATGTATTTCTAAAATGAAAGTCAACCCTAGATAATAGGATCAAACCAAGTACCCATTCTAACCCAAAGTAAAAATATCAACACATTGATATTTTATTTGTTCAAAATAATTTCTCTTTTATAACGCTCTATTGTGTGTGACCCTATAGGTTATTATAACGTTGGCAATAATTTAAATCATAGTTAAATTATAAACAGTGATTGGCATCTAGCAATACATCGCTGCTACCCAAGTCATAATAATATTATCGATTCGATACAACCTTTTCTGTGACCAGTGTATCAATGTAATATAATCCTTTTAACCAGTATATCCAGGATTAAACTAGAGACATGGATCATATCATCCTCTTTATAATTTAACCCTTTATCTTGATCGATGAGTAGACTGTTCAAAACAAATCAATATTTGAGCACGGCCATGCATTTCACAGTCTCACTCAATCAAGAGGCCCATGGATATCACCACAAATATATTGCAGGGTTAAATTCCATCTAGATCATTCATAATTTCTATTCGATTCGAGATGTATCTAATAATCACCGTTATCATTACTCTGTTACGAAATAACTTTAGATGATATCAAAACACAAATATACTCGAATAAAATTATAATGATTTCAGGTCTAAGGACCATTACATCACTTTCACTATGAGAATAACTTATGATACTGTTAATTATATTCCATGGAGTTATCTCAAGGCGGGTCATCCCAATACGATATTCTCCAATACGTATTTATATCTTGACTTTAATATCACGTATATTAATGATCAATGAGATGTGATCATCAGTCAATCAATATACTAGTCTCATCGTTTTATTGTTGTCCTGTATAAACAATAAAACTCGACTAGGGACTTTTAAGAGTTATAATACTTATCACATTATATAATCTCAAGTTCAGTCTTACTCGAACTATATAATTCTGTATTATTACTCTAAGGACTTCTATTATATTAATATTTATATTACGCAGTAAATATAATATAAAAGAATAATATTTTATTCAAAATAAAATAATAACATCAACAGTGTTATCAATCTCATCAAATGAATTGCCTCTAGGGCACAAACTCTAACAATCTCCCACTTGCACTAGAGTCAATCATTTATGTATCATGCACTCATGAAACTAATGTGACTACTAAACTTCTGTTGCGGCAGAGTTTGATTCAGTAGGTCTGCAACATTACAACGTTTGTAACTTTGCTGATATGTCCATTTCCTTTGTGAACAACTTCACATAGGAATATATGTTTGGATCAATAATGAGTTTAATGTTTTAGGCCTGAGCAACAGCCATATTGTTATCGTAATATATATCATTGGATCAACAATGAATTAAGTTCAATCATGAACTTCTTAATCCAAACAATTTTCTTTCTTAGAATCAGTATTTATTTCTTGTTTTAAAACTAACATTATTCACAATAATTAATGTGTTATCAATCTATAACATTGTAATTATTGTGTCACTCCCACTCAATTTCTTGTCTATACAAGATTCATTAGTAATTTGTGGTCTCCGGGACAATTCAGATTCTATTTTAACCTCATCGATATGTTAGAGACTGACTCTCCTTTAGAATGAAACCAATTCGAGTAATAAACATTTTATTCTCAGAGGATTTATAGAATTAATATCCATTTTTCTTCTTTTGGATATTCCACAAAGTATTTATTTGATTTGGGTCTGATCTTATCAGAGGAATGACGTTTAACAAGCGTCATATATCCCAAATCTGCGCATTTATACATACTAGGACATTTCCTAATTCATATCTTATATGGTGTCTTAGGACTTGTCTTAGTAGGATTAATTTAATTGTTCTCAATTTAATTTATTGGAAGATCTATATGACTTATTATTAATCGTACTATATCTTATAAGGTGCGATGTTTCCGTTCAGACACACCATTCTAATATGATGTTCTAGGTGGAGTGAGTTGTGAAACAATTCCAAACTCATTTTGATAGTCATTATTTAGTTGGCTTGAATATTCTCTTTCGATTTTTTCGAAAGTTTTTCTATTTAAAGTTGGTTTCTAACTCCATTTCCAATTCTTTGAACTTCTCAAAGGATTCTTATACGTGTTTCATAAGACACACATATCTATATCTACTGATACCATCAGTGAATATAATGAAGTAATAAACCTACCTCTAGCTTATGTATCTATTGCTCCATGTACATCATTATGCATGAGACTCAATACATATCATTCATTAACTGTGTCAAGTGAAGGTGACTCAGTTATTTTGCCTAATAAACAAGATTTGTATTCTTTATATGATTCATAATCAAATGATTTCAAAGTTCCATCATTATGAAGTTTTGATATACTTTCTTATTTAGTGGGCTAACTGGTAATACTGAAGGTATATAAGATTTAAATCACTAAATTTAATCCCCTCATTATTAATGTCAAGTACATTATAGTTAAGGATTTACAAAGATCATCAACTATTTGTGAAATTCCATACGATATTCCGTGAAATAAAATGAATAACAATTATTCTTTTATTACAAATGAAATTCAAACTTGTCTGAACAAGATCTATTATAACATTTATTTTAAGTGGAATTTCATTATAACAATTATTTTATTTATTCAATTAAGCCAGTATAATCAACAAGAATCAACTTCCTATGGAAAATCCAGCAACATTTGCTTTATTTCCATTTATAAGTCCACTTGTTCTTTTATAAGATTTCTACTTACTTTGCAATTTCTGTAAATTCACATACACTTATGTTATTCATATCTAGTATCTAATACTAGAGATGTATAAGTAGGTTGTAATAACATTTATATCTTATTCAGTTGAAGTCATACTTCAACTTTGTTTTAGATCTTCGATATTTGTAAAACAATTAAATATGTTTGTTTGAGGACAATCCTCAAATTTCAACGTTAGTCAAGAAATTTAATTCAATTTATATCCTTCTTAAGGGTTAATTTAAATTATCGAGTTATTTATTATTTAATATCTACATTAGATAATAAAATAATAACTGATTCTTTAATACTTATTTAATACGAAATTTTGACAATCAAAATTTATATAAATATGTAATTGAAACTAAAATACGCTCCCACTCAAATTAACATCCCTCTGTTTATATATGTAAATCATTATATACATATAATGGTGTTCCAAGATCCATATCTAGTCATGTCTTGACCCAGCGTTGGCTAAACTCAAAACATAACCTTTTAGGTAGACATCTTATGTCAATTATATTTTCCATATAACTCTTGGATCGCATGTTGAACATTTTGTTCAGTATTATTCATTTGCTCAAAATGTAGAATAATTCATGCTTTTGTCTCTAAGGCCATAATCGTATTATGCAGCCTAGTTAAGTCAGACCCAATAATAGGTTGGAGCACCACATTTTACTCCATCGCATATAACCAAAATAAAAGGTGCACAACACTTTGGCGTTAGTTACATCCAGTGATTTTGGACAGTGATGAGTATATTATTGGAAGACTTCACCATGACTTAATATAACAAAAAAATTGCTTTAGAGGGAATTTTTAATTCGTAATGGCGACAATATTAGAGTTATTTACATATATTAAATATATCAAAATATATGTATACTACATTAGTTATTGATTACATATAAATGCTATAAAATCAGTAACAAGCTTACATTTTATTGCAATTATTCCAGATTACATTATAGCACTTTGTTAATCAGCCATAAGGTTGTAAACAAGTTATGAATAAAAGCAATACAGACGTGCTCTTGTTTTAATACCTTTTGTAAACAAATATACATGCAAGGCATCCTGACAAGTCACAAAACACAAGCGTGATAATAAAACATTATGCATGATGATATCAAAATCATACAATCAGATCACAAACTAAATTTATACATACAACCTATTTAACACTTTAGATCATATCCCAGAACATATTCTCAGAGTTTATTTAATGGGTCAGACCCTTTCATACACAACAATATAACAAGTTAATAGATACTTGCTTGTAACAATTTATGTACATTATACACTTCAGTAAACATTATATATATGCATAACCATTTATACATATATATATTATTTATTACAATTATTGGACAGTATCTAAAATGTATATGCATATGAATCAAATATTCACATATATATTTTATACATATATTACATCGTCGATGCTAAAAACAAGTCAAACTTGCCAATTATGCCATGAGTTCATCGCTGCTGGTCGCAACTGTACGCCATTCGACAATCTGCAGACATCAAATGTCTAGTATTGGAATAATCATAGTTAATTAGTTTAAATAAAGAAACAGTATCAAATAATGTTTCATTCAAACTGATTCACTAAGTTTATCCACAAGAATGAAGTATGGATCTATTTCTTAATATGTATATCAACATTATTGTGTATCAAAACTTGAGAGGTAAGTGAAAATCATATTTTCATTCACCAGTGATCTAAATTAATATGAGATAAATTATTTACTATTTTCAGAGCTAGTTGAGGGTTCATATTCCTTAGATTTGAAAACAAAATGTACAGGCTTGAACCATGCAGTGGTTTACTATCAGATCTGATCTTTCAATATAATATAAGTGTTAATACTCATGTAAAGTATCAATACTCATGTATAGTCATAATAACACCAGAGTTGATATGAAACATATATATAGGTCAATTAGTTTACACACACACAATCAGAACAGATTCCGTCATTAATAGAATTTTGCGATCAGTAAGTTCTAGTATATGTAAATATCAGGTACCAAATCATGTCCAATTAAAAGAAACAACAAATATGATATAGATGTTGTAGGGTATACAACTATACATATATGAACATATATATATTAACAGCACCTATATATATATCTGAATATACGCACATACATTAATATCTCTTAATATAATATGTGTATTTCCTAGCTGTATACTAAAACAATTTTAGATTTATATTCAGTTTTAGGATCAAATCCTATATGTTTAATTGCCCAGTATTAAAACATACATATTTATATGTATACATATAGGCTAAAAAACATACAGTGTAATATAAAATATTAATACCATATAGAGAATCTTCACCTAATACTTAATTGGCTTTACAATCAAGTGCTCAGGTAACAGACTAAAGCTCATCTAAATAATTCAGTAAGCTATGTTCATTAATATAGCTTATATTCAGATCACAATGGAATGTTACCAGGGTGTTTAAACATACACGAATATCAGTATGCAGGGAAATTCTGTAAACAGAGTCCAACACATGTAACATGGATATTTTATATCTAAATATAAACAACACACATACTGCTGTTCCATGACCAATGGCACATTTGTCAATATATATGTATACATGCACAATGTTACACCAGAATCATTTTATTATACTATACAGTGATTACTATAGAGACCTTAGGGTATGACATATAGCATTTCAGAATGTATGGACATACATGAGGATTTCCAAAACCTCAAAATGAACATTTATATGCCTATATCACTAGATAGATTAATACATATCCATATATATATATATATATATATATATATATATATATATATATATATATATGAATGTATCATTTAATCTCATATTTATATTAATAAACATAATTTATTACCCAGGTTCACATCAGTATAACAGCATATTATGATATCAATATATCATGTTCTACTAATTATTCTATGTGAAATATGGTAACATAGAATGACAAAAGTGACCAGTTTATAGATTGTTATACATCATGTTACTTATGCATCAATACTTTAATTGATCTTAAGATCAAAGTATGATGTCGATCCTGTTATACATGTAAACAACATTAAAACCAGAACAGAGAATCAGATTCTCTGTATTGTTTAAAATCAGATTTCAAAATGTTGTTTTATATGATCAAAATCCATATGCATCTTTACATATGTCATGTACATATATATATATATATATATATATATATATGCAATATTATCATGAGATTTATAACATATAAGTTTTACAGAAACAAATCACAATATACTCATTGTGACTTAAAATTATTCTAGCGATTTTTTTTAATGTAATCTGAATTCATAATAACCTACGAGATATCCAGTAGTATATACTTAAAATTGTATATCTACATATACAATTTAACTGATCTACTCTGGCAAAATTAGGATTGGATTTGGCATTCTTAAATACCCAGTCTGGTTTGTGATGACTTAATGTACTTATGATCAGGTTTAGTTTTAGTACTGATAAAACACTAATTCAAAATAATTGACTTTCAATTCTCCGAATTACTATTCAACAGTTTCATATCAGTCTAAAACCATATTGATATTAGTACATTAAAATATACACAGGCTATAATATAACAATATATATCCATATTTTAACAAGTAAAATAGTCAATATATATATCATTATTAATATCATATATTAATTCATAATCCTTTCAGATTATTTCAGATCAGGACAAACATTGTAATTACACAGATAAGCAATTTTAAAGGGGTTTTACAAAACCTGATCTATAATTGATTTAACACCTTTGATTAATCAAAATTAACTTGTGATTAATCTACGGGGTTCCAAAGTTAATCAAACAACAATATCAAATAAAATAGAATTTTATAATCATTTATGTATTAGTTTCGAGATTTTATATCATACATAAAACTCAAATACAGTAAACCAATTTTACAGTAAGCATCTGATACATATTCTAAATAACAGTGAAACGGTTTCACTTTTAAAATGATTATAAGTTTAGATCTTGAATCCATGATTTTAAAATAATCAAATACAGAGTGATCATAGAATGCTAAAGTGATCCAACAGTTCACAGATCCTAAATCATATATATGTATTCAGACTAATTCTGAATAGTTAATCTATCTCATAAGTTCTGGCATGTAAAACAGAGATATTAAATACATACATACGAAATAAAATCAATTTTTAATTTGGATGTTAAAACAGATAACAAAACAAATTTTGTTCACCTGAATCAATTTAATACCAGAGTCGAGTGCCAAACAAGTCCATTTCAATGTCCATATCACATACAAAATTCATATGTTGAAAAACAAATTCATTTCTAGTATCAAATACAGATCTTACAAGATAGTGAAACAATTTCAATTCTGAAATGATTAAGTGTTGAATTTTGAATCTATACAGTCAATGAAATCGATTACAAACACAATGAACCCAAAATCATAGTTCAATTCATAATTTCTCGTAAAACCTGGCTCTGATACCATTGAAGGTTTTAATTAGGGTTTCTAAAAGGATTTCACAACGGAATAATCAAACCCTAAACAGGATCTATTACGAAAAACAATGAACTGATATTAGAATTCATACCTAGGGTTCCTTGCTTCAAAATTGGAGCACAAATTTGGGTTGAATCGAATCGGAGAGCTCGACATGTCGCCTTGCCTCCATAGATATCCACTAGAACGTCCTTTCACTTTTGATCGAATCTGAGAAAGAAGAGAGAAGCTAGTGCTAGCCGGCCGCCATTATTTTGATTTGGGAAAATAAAAGTATATGGTTTTTCATATCACTCTATACTAGGGTTAGCTGACTTATAAAAGAAATCATGTATTTCTAAAATGAAAGTCAACCCTAGATAATAGGATCAAACCAAGTACCCATTCTAACCCAAAGTAAAAATATCAACACATTGATATTTTATTTGTTCAAAATAATTTCTCTTTTATAACGCTCTATTGTGTGTGACCCTATAGGTTATTATAACGTAGGCAATAATTTAAATCGTATTTAAATTATAAACAGTGATTGGCATCTAGCAATACATCGCTGCTACCCAAGTCATAATAATATTATCGATTCGATACAACCTTTTCTGTGACCAGTGTATCAATGTAATATAATCCTTTTAACCAGTATATCCTGGATTAAACTAGAGACATGGATCGTATCATCCTCTTTATAATTTATTCCTTTATCTTGATCGATGAGTAGACTGTTCAAAACAAATCAATATTTGAGCACGGCCATGCATTTCACAGTCTCACTCAATCAAGAGGCCCATGGATATCACCACAAATATATTGCAGGGTTAAATTCCATCTAGATCATTCATAATTTCTATTCGATTCGAGATGTATCCAACAATCACCGTTATCATTACTCTGTTACGAAATAACTTTAGATGATATCAAAACACAAATATACTCGAATAAAATTATAATGATTTCAGGTCTAAAGACCATTACATCACTTTCACTATGAGAATAACTTATGATACTGTTAATTATATTCCATGGAGTTATCTCAAGGCGGGTCAGCCCAATACGATATTCTCCAATACGTATTTATATCTTGACTTTAATATCACGTATATTAATGATCAATGAGAAGTGATCATCAGTCAATCAATATACTAGTCTCATCGTTTTATTGTTGTCCTGTATAAACAATAAAACTCGACTAGGGACTTTTAAGAGTTATAATACTTATCACATTATATAATCTCAAGTTCAGTCTTACTCGAACTATATAATTCTATATTATTACTCTAAGGACTTCTATTATATTAATATTTATATTACGCAGTAAATATAATATAAAAGAATAATATTTTATTCAAAATAAAATAATAACATCAACAGTGTTATCAATCTCATCAAATGAATTGCCTCTAGGGCACAAACTCTAACAGGAACCACTACCGAAGCAAAGTCAGCGGAGAGGGATGAAGGAGACAAGGGTAAGGCTGACGCTCCTCACGACAGCGAGATGATAGACGCCTTAAAGGATGATGCTGGTGACGAGGGACATGAGGAGGACCCTGAGGTGGCTATAGTTGGGGAATCAAAAAGCGCTGATGACATTACTTTAGCTGCACTGAAAGCCGAGCAAGATAAACGCATGCAGCTTAAAGTTGAGGACCTAGACCCCGAAAGCCTTAAGCATCTCGCAATAGTGGATGTTGGATCAAGGTTAGTTGTTAAGCTTTCGACTAGATCTATTACAGAAGAACTTGCTAAAAAGTCTTCTCTTGATTCCAGCGTTCCGCCTCTCGGGAAAAAGTCAACCAATTCCAGCACTTCAGTCTCAGGGAAGAAAAAACCAAGGCGCATCTTAACTGATGCTGAAAAAGAGGCGAAGGATGCTCAGAAGGCTGCTAAGAAATCCAAGTCCACTTCAAAGTCTAAGTGATGAAGTGCTTTGCTTTATTTTAGCATTTAATTGGCCCACAATTGTTGCAGCGAGTGTGGCCCTCGCATCTTCTTTTTGCCTGTTTTCCTGTACAAATTCATACATTTGTAAATAAGAATAATTCATTTCCTGCAATGCCTGTTAGTCGTCAATTTATTACTTATGTAAAATTGCAAATGCATGTCCTACTAAAGTTGTGTAATGGAGTCATAGCGGGGGGGGGGGGGGGGGGGGGGGGAACATGCGTGTACATATATGCCCCCAGTCATTCTTGAAAAACTATTCAAGATTAAATTAAAAAGTCTGAATGTCCCCGATTCTCTGACGGGGGTCACATTCCTTTTGTCATTGATGCCTGTTCTCTTCTGGCATCTTTTATACTCTCCTGTCTTATATTCAGGTTAGAGTTCTTGCTGAGGCGGTCTCTCATCTGGGTGCACCTTCATGCCTTAGAGGACATCGTCTTCCCGTCCTTTATACTCTCTCTCAATTCTTAAGAGTTAGAGTTAAGAATGTCGTCTTCCCATTCTTTTATGTCTTATTGCACAAACAGTTGTTGTGTTTGTTCCTGCATATAGGCCATCTTCAACTTTTCAGATTTTAATTTAACATCTCGTATTCCACAATCACAATAGAATAATAGTTGAAGATATAAATAATGTAGGAAAGTAAATGGCACACGATATTTTTATAGTGGTTCGCCTAAGTCGTAACCTACATCCACTTTATAGTTCTTTGTTCGTATCAACAGACTTTTCTAAGGCAAGTCGTGCCTTTTCACAGGGTTCATAAGAAAAACAAAAGAAAATACAACATCCCTAATTCAAATATTGCATCAAGTGTTGGGCATTCCAAGCCCTAGGCACTTCTTCGCCATCTACGGTCGTTAACTTGAAGGCTCCTGTCTTAAGTTTCCGTTGGATGATGAATGGTCCTTCCCACTTTGGACCGAGGTGAGGAAGGGATAGAAAAACTCGCTTTAGCACCAAATCTCCTGGTTCAAAGATTCTAAAACGAACTTTTTTGTCATAATAGCACGCCATCTGACGTCGATGTCTTGACGCACGCAAGTCTGCCTCGTCCCTTTTCTCTTTGATTTCATCAAGGGACTCGAGGAGGAGTGCCCGATTCGTCATCGGGTCATAATATGTCACCCTGTGAGAGGGAACTTCAAGCTCTACCGGGATTACTGCTTCTGAGCCAAATGAGAGAGAGAAAGGAGTATGACCGGTAGCTGTCTTAAACGTTGTCCGATATGTCCACAAGGCCAAGGGCAATTCATCCACCCATTTTGCTTTTGCACGATCCAATCGTTTCTTGAGGATGGACTTTATGACTTTATTTATTGCTTCTACTTGCCCATTCGACTGTGGATGGGCGACTGCAGTATACCACTTGTCGATCTTGTATTTCTGGCAGAAATTTCTGAATTCGGCACCATCGAACTGGGTTCCATTATCAGTTATAACGGTCCTTGGAATCCCAAATCGGCATATGATATTTCTAACCACGAAACTTATCACCTTTCTCGCTGTGATTTTGGTTAAGGGCTCAGTTTCCACCCACTTCGTAAAATAGTCCACGGCGACTATTGCATACTTCGCTCCCCCTTTGGCAATCGGTAGAACTCCGATGATGTCAATTCCCCACATGGCAAACGGCCACGGACTCACCATCGACTTGAGCTGGGTCGGTGGTGCTCTGGGGATCTTGGCGAATCTCTGGCATTTGTCGCAGTGTCGTGAGTAATCAGCTGCATCTTTATTAATTGTGGGCCAGAAATACCCATACCACAATACCTTTTTTGCTAAGGTCTGACCTCCCGTATGATCTCCACGTTCACCTTCGTGTACTTCTCTTAGTACACGCTTGATGTCGTCGTGCGCTATACATCGTAACAGGGGCATAGAAAATCCTTGCTGATAAAGGGTATCATCTTGAAGGATGTATCTGGTAGCTTTGCAAACTATGGCTCGCCTCTCACTCTTCTTTGGCGGGAGTATTCCATTTCTAAGGAAATTCTTGATTGGGGTCATCCTCGACTCCCCCTCCGGTTCTGCTTCGAAAGCTAATTCAATTTCCATTGACTCAAAGCTAGGTGATCCCAACGTCTCAATTGGAACCATTTCAGTTTCCTTCGGATTGTTAGAACTAGCCAGCTTTGCTAGCCGGTCTGCCTTCTGGTTTTCAGCACTTGGGATATGCGTTATGTTATACCGTTCCAAGTTGCTTAACATCTCCTCCACTTTCCCGAGATAGGTAATAAGTCGAGGTCCCCGGGCCACAAACTCCTTTCGCACTTGGCAGACGACTATTTTGGAGTCGTAGAATATATCCAATGCCCTTATTCCGAATTCCTTAGCAAGTTTCAGCTCGACAATCAGGGCTTCATATTCAGAGTCATTATTAGTCGCTGAAAATTATAGTCGCAGAGCATAATATAATGATCGTCCTTCAGGAGTAACTAAGACGACTTCAGCTCCGGACCTTCGGTCGTTCTTGGCTCCGTCTGTGTACAACTTCCATGGATCTAATTTTAATTCTTCCTCTGACTTGACCACCTTGTCGTTGATCATCTCTTCCTCCGGAATTGTGAACTCTGCTATAAAGTCAGTCAGAGCTTGCCCCCTGATCGATCTCCGTGGCTGAAAATGTAAATCAAACTGACTTAATTCAATATTCCACTTGATCAACCGTCCTGATGCTTCGGGTCTTTGCAACACCTGTCTCAGAGGCTGATCAGTGTATATGGTTATTGGGTGAGCTTGAAAATAGTGGCGAAGTTTTTGGGAGGCGATTAGAAGGCTGTAAGCGAGCTTCTCAATCCTTGGGTAGTTACGTTCTGCAGCTGCTAATTTCTTACTTACATAATATACCGGCCTTTGCACTTTGTCTTCTTCCCGGACCAAGGCGGTGCTAACGGCGTGAGCCGATACTGCTAGATAAACAAACAGCTCTTCATGATCCACTGGCTTCGACAAAATCGGTGGTCTCTCTAGTAAGTCCAATAGATTTTGAAAGGCCTCAACACAGTCCGGAGTCCATTCGAAATTTTTCTTTCCCCTTTTTATCAAGTCAAATAATGGGACGCATTTGTCCGTTGCTTTGGAGATAAATCCGCTCAACACAGCCACTTTCCTCGCAAGACTTTGGGCGTCTTTGATTCTCCTTGGTTCCTCAATGTTCCTCATCGCTGCTATTTGACTGGGATTGATTTCAATCCCTCGAGAGCTCACGATGAAACCTAGAAACTTTCCAGATGCCACCCCAAACGAGCACTTCAAAGGATTTAACTTCATCCGATACTTTCGCAGGATACTGAACATCTCTGCCAAGTCTTGCGTATGGCTGGAGGACTGTTTTAATTTGACAAGCATATCGTCCACATAAACCTCCATAGTCTTCCCTATTTGTTTATAAAACATCCTGTTCACCAAGCGTTGTTAGGTAGCTCCACCATTTTTTAATCCGAACGGCATGACCACATAGCAATACAACCCCAAATTTGTAATGAAGCTCGTGTGCTCTTGATCGGGCACATGCAAGGGAATCTGGTTGTATCCGGAATATGCATCCATGAAAGAAAGAAGTTCGTGTCCCGCCGTCGAATCCACAAGCCGGTCTATTCTGGGGAGTGGGAAGCTATCTTTTGGGCAGGCTTTGTTTAAGTCTGAAAAAGCAATGCATGTCCGCCACTTTCCGTTTGACTTCTTTACCAAAACAGGATTCGATATCCAATCGGGATATGTTGAATCTCTAATAAATCCGTTCTCTTTCAGCTTCTCCACTTCTTCTTTCAGAGCTGCCGACCTCTCTGGGCCCAGCGCACGTCTCTTTTGCTTTATAGGCGGGTGTTTTGGGTTTATACTCAGCGAATGACTCATGATGGATGGTGATATCCCACACATGTCGGCGTGGGTCCAGGCAAACACATCCAGGTTTGCCTTCAGGAAATCAGCCAGTTCTTTGGCTGGATGCGGATCCAACTGGGATCCAATCTTCAAAACTTTTGCTGGATCATCTTCATCAATGGGTATATCCACTGTCGTTTCGTTAGGAGTTGCCTTTCTATCCTCAGCTTCCTCATCTTCTCTGGGATCCAAGTCTTCAGGCATTCCTTTAGGCAACTCCTTCGAGGCTGATCCCTCTAATTGCTACGCCGAACCCTCCTTTGGAGGTGGAGAGGTACCTTTAGTCTCGATGTTGAGTCCCTTCATCAGCATCTTTAATTTAGCAATATAACAAGCTCGTCCGGAGACTTGATCTCCTCTCATTACTCCTGTTCCGGCTTTAGTTGGGAACTTTAGCAATAAGCACCACGGTGCAATACAAGCCCTGAACTCTGCAAGGGCAGGCCTTCCTAAAAATGCGTTGTAGGGCAAATCGATATCTAGCACTACGAACTGAAGCATTCGTACCCTTCGACGATCCCCTTGCCCCAATGTTATGGGCAACTCTATATACCCCATTGGAGTTGTCGATGCCCCATTGGAGCCTAGGATCCAACCTTCACAGGGCTTCAAATCTCCAGACTCAAGTTTCATCTGATCAAACGACTTCTTAAACAAAATGTTGACAGAGCTTCTATTGTCCACTAGTACCTTATGAACCAGTACCGGTCCAATGGTAGTGGTAATGACCAACGGATCTTCGGTAGGTGACTGGATTCCGATATCGTCTCTGCTACGGAACACTACATCATCGAACATGGTCTTCTGCTATTTCACAGGGTGATGTCCTCCAAATCATCGCACTCGTCCACATCTATGTGCTTAACTGCATTAACGTATTGGTCCATTGCTCTGAAACTGTGGATAGCTAGATGGAGTCCACCTACTATGGTGTTAATGACAATCTCTTTGCCTTTCTGTTGCGCTGTAGGCTTGGGAGCAGACTGATTTTGGTTTGGGGTCTGTCCTCCTTGCCCCCTGTCCCTTGGGGTAACCTTATACTCATCCAACTTGCCTTCATGCAACAACTTCTCAACCACATCTCTCAAATGTCGACATTCGTTTGTTGAATGTCCGTGAGTTCCGTGAAATAAACAAAACTTTCCGGTAGCAATTTCTTTTTCTATCGAATCTCATGGCGGCGGTCTTTTATATTGCAAAACATTATACGTGTCCAAATAAATGTTCTCTAGCGTATCATTCAACAGTGAATAGTTTTCAAATGTCTGGAACTGGGGTCTTTTGTCAGAATTACTTCCTCGGTTCATGTTTCTCCTATTACCATTCGCATTACGGTTGCAGTTGCCCCCGTTTCCATTATTATTGTTTCCATTCTTGTTTCCCACATTCACTTCGACTTTCCCAGTGCTTTCACCAGACTGCTTTACGACAACATTACTCTGAACAGCTTCTTTTGAGGCCGCTCCGGACTTCCTCTTTTTGTTTGCCCTTGCTTCCTCCCGTCTTAACTGAATATTGGCCTTCTCATAAAACAACTCTCTTATGGGAGGCGGTTTCCCAGAAAGATAATCTCCAAACTCTGAATCAGGATCAACTCCTTCCATTAAGGCCATCAAGATGGTAGGCTCATGCGGGTCGCTGACTTCTGTTACAGCTAAATTGAAACGGTCAAGATACGACTTAAAAGACTCACCCGACGCTTGCGTAATTCTCGATAATTCAATAACATTCTTAGACTTTCGGGCGTGAAGCTGGAATTGACTCATAAAACGTTCGCTTAGTTCTCTGAAATTCGATATCGATCGAGGAGGAAGTCGGGTAAACCATAGTAATGCTACGTCTTCTAAGTAAATCGGGAAAGCCTTACACTTCACAGCGTCAGGGGCAGCAGCAGCGTTCATAAGCCATGCATATCACATCAAATGTTGTCCCGGGTCAGTTCTCTCATTATATCTGTCCATCTGTGGCAAATTAAAGCGTCAGGAGAACTGAAAGTCAAGAATGTCATCAGTAAAGGGAGTATGGCTTTGCTCAATACCGTAATCTTCATTGGTGTAGTTTCGACTCTCAGACATGATCTGGCGTACCATAACCCATACATCAGCATTGGTCAAGGGCCGTTCAGGCTCCCTGGCGCTGATGTTCAGGTTTCCTCTGGGCTCCTTATCAGGGGATGCCCTCCTTCTTCTAGCGGCTTCTGCTCTGCTTTGCTCCCTACGTTCCTGGTCGATCTCGGGAGGAAGGGGCTGAATCATTTGTCCCTGAGTGGTATTGGTGAGGTTAGGGTCTCTAGGCAAAACATGGGATCCTCGCATTGGTAATAGCATAGGCTCTCTCAAGCTTGGATCATTGGGTCCTAGTACGCGAGCAGCGTCCTCGCTTGATCCCAAAGATCCGAAAGTCATTTGCTCCAAATTCTGAGGTCGTTCGAGCGGCCTTCTTTCACAGGGCCGTTCTTCCTCAGAAGAAGAAGACTGGTCCATTGCAGTATGATGAACTAGGGAAGGGGTTCTCTGCCTGCGGAGCTCGCCAATTTCCCTACTCATGATTCTTATATTCTTTTGCATCATAAGATTGGTGCGCTCATGGATTCTCATAGCCTCCTTAGTGCTCTCAAGCATGTCGAGAAGGCGCGAAAAATCTCCTTGGGTGACAGGCGCAGATGGATTGATCTGGTCATTGATCCTGGTGGCTGGAGTCGGAGCATTTGGAGGGGCTCGAGTAGAGGTTCCAGCATCACCTAGTGCCGGATCGGATCGGAGCAAATTACCCTGGCCGGATTGGTTCGGGTTGGGGGAGTGCACCTCTTCAACGTCTTCTACTCGGTTCGGATCGGAGCTCTCCCTATGTAATCGGTTCGGATTTCCTGAACCTGTCCGATCCGCTCCCGAACTTTGCCCATGAGACCTCGTCACGATCGGATTTTGCTGATCTTCACCAACTTCGTTCCCTCGACTGGTTTGAACTTCTTTGCCTTTTCCTTTGGCCATAATTCTTCAACAATCAACCAACAAGTATTTAAAAGCAACGAAAATTGGGGATTAACTTCTTTGAACTCAACGGTCCAAAAAGTAGAACAATAATCCAGAAAAACAGAGAATTCAAATTCTTCTCAGTGAAAGCACCAAAAATGTTAGACCAAAAAGTGGTTCTAACACCCAAATTGACTAAAACTACAATAAAATGAGATCAAAAACAGAAAAGAGACACAGGATTATAGTGGTTCGGCGTTAAAGAGCCTACGTTCACTTTATATCACTTTGATTGATGATGTAGATGAAAATACAATGAGATGTTCACTCAATTTCACTCACTTTTCATATACATTCACTCAATTATCTCAAAATATACTTTGAATAATGATTTGGATTGTTTGGGAATGCTGGAATTCGGTTCTCAAAGATGTTTGAACTCTCAGAGTGCCAAAAGATCCTTTCAAACGACCCTTGGAGGTCTATTTATAGGTGGAAACTTCTCCAGAATTCAGTTCGGATTGGGTGCACGTGTCTTCCATTCCATGACTTTCGGGATCGGATGAGTTCTGGTGTTGCCAGCACATCAGGTAAGTGGCCATCGTGGGTTGGAAGTGGGTGTAACTGCCCCGAATGTCCAGGAGATCATGGAGTAAAGCGGCTGGAAACTTCTGGGATCGGATTGGGTCCTTCTAATGACATGGGGTTCGGATCGGAGCATCCCATCCGATCCGATCCGGTTTGAATTTTGTCTCTCCTCACTTTGTCTCACTTTGCTTTACTTTGACTACGCCCGATCCGATCCAGCTTGATCTTTTAGCTTTGTGTTGCTTCTGTTCTTACCTCTGTAATTCCGATCTGAACCGGATGTGTAACAGAGTGTCTTTTGTTTACTTGATCTTCTGACTTCTTGACTTTGTATGGCCTAGTTTGCAAAGTAGGCTAACAAATTCATATAAATAAATAATTGGTTAATGAATTTAACCAATTTTAATTTTGCTAACTTGTCAATGATAATGAACAAAACATGTTATTTTATTCCTGGCGCCGAATAAAAATATATTTTACTCGTATAGTTTTCCTTTACATTTCTAATGTCTAATAAATGGTAATTTATTTACATGACCTTATTGCTGATGACAATTAAAAAGATAATTCCTATTTTCTTTTATTTGTATGCAAATATTCTTAACTTTAACACATAAAAGAAATATTCTTATTTGTAACAATGTATAACCTAACACATAAAAATGTTTTTTTTAAATTGCATACAAATTTTAATGTATACATTAACACATTAAAATATCACTTTTACTTACATTCAAATTCCAAGGTGTGTTGTGACAATGCAAATGATTCTTTATTTCACATATAAATTCTAATGTATGTTTGCAAATAAAGATGATTCTTATATTAGCAATATAAATTCTATTTCAATAAAATGTATAAAAAGTGATACATCCATTTTGCCGACAATTCTATTTTATCAAAATGAATATTTTTGTTGTAACACAAACTTATTTAACAAAAATGCTATTTGTGTTTAACTCTTTTATTTAACAAAAATGTGATTTTTATTTCATTTCAAATCTAATTAAGAAAAATGTAATTTTTGTTTTCAACCATCATATTTAACAAAATGTAATTTTTTGTTTTAACTATTATATTTTGAAAAAAATAACTATTTTGGTTCAACTAATCTATCTTGACAAAAGTGTATATTTTGACAAAAATATATGGTTTGATTCAACTGATCTATTTTGACAAAAATGAATATTTTGACAAAATGTATATTTTTATTTAACTGACCTATTTCAACAAAACAATAAAGATAGTGACTTTGTTTTTTGGCAAATCTATTTCAACAAAACAATAAAAATGATAACTTTGTTTTGTCAGCAATTCTAATTCAACAAAACAAATAAAAGTGACGTATATGTTTTGTCGACAATTCTAATTCAAACAAACAAATGAAAGTGATGTGTTTGTTTGCATTTTCTATTCAACATAACAAATTAAAATGATAATTTTATTTGTTTACAATTTCTATTTTACAAAAACGATATAATTGTTTTAAAACAAATCTATTTGACAAAATATGACAATTTGATTTCAACTTTTGTAATTGGACAAAAGTGACAAATTTGATTTTAACTTTTATAACTCAAATTTATTTGACAAAAATGTAGTTTTGTTTAACTCTAACCTTACTTAACAAAAATGAATTTTTTGTTAAGTTCAATCTTTTTATTGAAACTATGAGCAATAATAATATAATCTTTCATATTAATTCTTTTATTACAATCTAAAATGACAATAAAAACATTTTCAATTCTACTCTTTCTATTGTATTTAACAAAGTGACAACAAAGATGAAATCCTTTTATCATAATCTTTTATTTTAATCTTCTTATTTTAATGACAAACAAATTTTTGACAAAAACCATGTTTCGTATATAAAAAAATAAAAATGAATATTTCTATTTCAACTAACATGTTTGACAAAAATGACTATTTTTATTTCAACTAACATGCTTGACCAAAATGACTATTTTTATTTCAACTAACATGTTTGACAAAAATGACTATTTTTATTTCAACTAACATGTTTGACAAAAATGACTATTTTTACTTCTTGTAAAATGACAACAAAAACGATACTTTCAATTCTTCTATTATTATTGCATATAAAATGTAAATAAAAATGCAACTTTAAAATCTATTCTTTTCATTACAACTAAAGTGATAATAAAAATGTTTCGTTTGAATCAATTCTTTTTATTGTAACTAACTTGACAATAAAAATATTATTTTTAAATCTACCCCGTTTTATTGTAACTAAATAGACAATAAAAATGTTACTTTAAATCCATTCTTTTTATTGCATATAAAATGACAATAAAAATGTTACTTTTTAATTTACACTTTTTATTTTATATAAAATGACAATAAAAATGTTACTTTTAGATCTCAACTCTATTTCGTTGTAACTAATTGAAAATAAAAATGAAATCCTTTTATTCCAATTCTAATCTTTGTAACTAATTGAAAATATAATCTTTTAATTGAAACAACATGATGCTAAAAATATGTTTCTTTTAAATCTACTTCTAACAAAACCAATAAAATGAAAACTTTATTTTATTGTTTATCCAATCTCAACAAAAGTGATCCTTTTGTTTTGACACAACTCTTTATTTTATGTTAATAAAATTGAATACTTTTGTTATTGAAACAAAACCTAAGCAAATCCGTGTTCAGGTTTCTAAATAAAAATGATATTTTTATTATTGAACAAATCAATACCCATTAATCTGAATGAAAGATGAAGTATTTATTATAAAACACAGGTTTCTAAATAAAAATGATATTTTTGTTATTGAACAAATCAATACCCATGAATCTGAATGAAAGATGAAGTCTTTATTATAAAACAAATATATATTCTTGGAACTAAAATGAAAGTAAAGTTTTTATTTCAAATCCAAATCTATATTCATAGATCTAAAATAAAAATATGATTTTTATTTCAACTCCAATCAATATCTACAGATCTAAAATAAAAATATGATTTTTATTTCAGATCTAAGACTAACAGTAATCTACAGATTCAAAAGGAAGAATCTTCATTGAAAATCTAAATCTAACCAAACTTGAACATCACAATCGTCATAATCAACAAACAACAATTCCAATATTATACATCGTAGATCTGAATTAATTAACATACATACATGGAATTTAAATAGCGAGAAATAATTAATATTTTAATTATTAAATAAAAAAATCTCACAGTCGTTTAAATCTGAATGGTTCAGATCTGCAATTTTGGCCAAAATTTGATTAGCTCAGAATTGGTCCTAGTCAGTCTAGAAATGTAGATCCCCTTTTTATGATTCTAACGCACTTGAAATCGTCCGATTCTGACGGGTATTGATTTATTTATGACACTTCAAACATTAAACAAAATAGGATAATTAGTTTTAAAAATTAATTAGTTTTAAACCTTTATCTCCCTTCCTCTTCTGTCTGTAACTTCCGCTTCCCTTCAACCCATTTCATCGTCCTTGATTCCATATCACGCACGCCAAACGAGACCTCCATGAGCCGATCAGCATGTGACACGACGAAGCCGCTACCTTCTTCCTCCTACGCCCTGATTCCTGTCACGTTCGCACCCCCCAAGAACTCCGAAATCATCTCCAAACCGTCGGTCTTCATGCCCAGAAATCGAGAGATCTGCAGCGCCATATTCGATCTTGACCGTTGAATGTTTAGATATTACGTAGATCTTTAATTTTCCCTTTTGAATCATTTGTTAATTCAAAGTAGATTAGGAGACTGGATCGATTAAGGCTTGGGACTTTCTGGCCATACACTGAAGAATGGCGGCCACTACTAATTTGATTAGGGTTAGGGTTGCTTAGGTTAGTGTATATTTATATTATTAAATTCTTTAATTCACAAATAAACCCATAAATTTCTAGTAACTCCAAATTCAGCCCAACAAGAGTTTCCCCTAACCAAATACCACCTTCCGGACACAATGGGCTAGGTATCACCAGCCCAAAAGATTGTTTTTGGCCTGTTTTCTTTAATTTTAAACTTAAATCATTTATTTGATTAATTCGATCGCATATTTAAATTCACCGGGGACACATACTGACTGTAAAAATTACAAAAAAATTATTTTTAGCTCTGTTTTGACAATACAGTCCTAAAAAAATTAATTTCGTCGAATTCCGAGACCGTTTGAATAATGGCCTTTTTCTAGTCGATTAAATTTGATTGAAATTGACAAAACACATTTTCTTTTGCCACACTCACATATTAATTCTAAAAATTATGAAGATTGGAATCTAGCAATAATTTGACATTCCGGATCCAACAAAAGTGGTTTCGTCGGAAAAGGAGGTCATTTGAAAAATGTCTATTTTTAAGGGCCATATATTATATTAAATTCTACAGCGACTATTCTAAATTTTAAACTGAACATAACTTTCAATTTATATAGAGAAATCTCAGTTTCTTACATTCGTTAGAAAGATATAATTAAACTGATTTAAATATTTCTTGTTTCATTCAATTCTGATTTATTTTGAATTCTGTATATTCAATTGAAATTAGAAATCGAATTTTCTAACTGCCGCGCCATTTCAAACTCCTTTTATAATTAAATTATTTCGTTTTTAACTTCGATTAAAATAAATTTTTAGTCGTTGTTATTTAAAATAAACCATTTTAAATATTCAAAATCCATTAAAATTTCTATAATAAAAAATTTAAATTGGTTCAGAATTTCCGGGTTGTTACATAACCAGCAAATTTCCAACCATAAACACGTGTGTATATATATAATTTGTAACCTACATTTCATATGATATATTACTAGATAAAAACTCAAACAAATTTCATAAACAGCAGAATTCAACCACTGTTCTTTGTATATTACAATCTAAAAAAAGTACACTGTTTCCACATATCCCTCAGCTAATATTCTGCAAGCCTACCTTCCCCGTGTAGTTCCTATTCCACTTCTATCAAACTAATCTACGCAACACACCTACGCTAACACATCCTGCCCATTTCAACAAACATTTCGTAGCCAACCTACCATATGAGTTGTCACCTTTCAGTAGACCTTACGCTAATGCTTCATTATAAAGGAAGATAGACCTACGTCTTTCCTCCATAAAGCTTCTTCATGTCGAAGTAATCAAGCCGACACATCCTTTCAAACAGACCCGAGAAAAAGATCCATATGTCTAAGAAGAAAAATGCAGTGCTACCCTATTCTACTGTGTACCTGAATATGTGAGGCCCAAGGATTTTAATTCTACAAATACTAGTGTATTCTTGAGTTGCTAACACCACCGCAAACTTCCAATAGTGATCCATACACTTCTAAAATCCCAAAGAAAAGCAATAACAATCCATAAATCCAAATAGAGATATATTTACATTCCTGTGTACCTGCTCTTCAAACTTGTATAACATTTACTGGGTTCGACAACTGTTCAGTTGCGTTGGTTTTTTGAAATGCCATCCAGTGTTTGGTTGGTAGGGTTATTAAGGCGTTGATGTGTAAATCAAGTACTGGATCTGAGTTGTGGGGTTATTTCGCATATCGTATGAGTTTGTTTTGGTGAACTCGGTGATCAAAGCTTTCGGAGGTCCGGTAGAAGGCATCGAAGTCGCTTGTGGCAAGTGAGTTTCAAACCTTGTGCTTGGGTGATGGGAAGGGATAGATTTTTATGTGAAGTTGAGTGGCGATTTTTGTACTGAATTTCATAAAGGAAGAGAGGAGTTGATGAAAGAATAAATCGGCCACGACGTTTGGGTTTGCATTACTGGAGAGTAGAAGTTTTATTCGTGGAAGACATATCATTGTTCATCTAGGTTGGTTTAAGTTGGCGGGCCATGGATTGTAAGTGGAGAGGTGGGCCGGTTGAAGAAAGTCAGAATTTTGAACAATCTGATCCGTTATGATCGTATCGTCATAGGCTACGTACTGGAACTGTTCTGGAGCAATTTGGGGCACGTTACAATTTTAGATGAAATAAAACACGGGATTAAATCAATCGACTGTTTATCGTTATTTAATGATTTACAACCAAGGTGAAGTGTGACACCCCACGTCCGTTAATGTCACTCATTAAGATAATGCATTAAGTTTCGTGAAGTGTTAAAGTTAAATAGAAACTGAAACATTATAAGACAGATATAAAAATAGCAACAGAATAAAAACTAACTTTATTAATCATAAAGCATCGTAGTTCAAAACATCTTATGTCTGAATTACATAAAAACAACACATCATAAAAATTTCTGTCTTGCTCTTAAACATCAGAGTACAAAATAAAAGAAGCAAAATCCCTAAATAAAACATAGCCATAGTAACAAGGATAGGACCTAGAGAAATACATCTAAGCATCTCCAGCAAATGATAGCAGAATCCTAGTCAAGCTTGAGTATTCCCTCCCTGAGAACCCGGGGGGAACAGAAGAAAGAAGAGGAAACAAAAAGGATCAGACATAAAGTCTGGCGAGTCCAGTTACTTTTAGCAAGTAAATAAGTAAAAATATCATGACAGACATATAAAGTGGATAAGATAGATAATATCACAAAAGGCAGGTATGACAAGGTAAACATGATAGAGTGTATACGCTTCCCTAATGATTACTCTGACTCTCTGCACCGATAATAGTATAATCAAAATGAGATGATCCCAACAACTATAAGATGGTAGACTTAGGCATACTTCTTGTGAGAGATTTTAACCCCATACAATCCATAGGCAGCCCAACATAACAGGCTTCTAAACTTTTTACCAGAGTCTAGATGTACCCTAACTACTACCCTAATTGATCGGCTCCCTACTCCATAGATACCATGTGCCGGCCCCACAGTAAGAGGTATCACTTCCTAAAGTGGCAACCCTTCGTTGATGTGCACAACCATATCTACTGGTGTCATGGTCGTCTTATCCTCTTCTTCCAAGACATTCACGCACATGCTCCAGTCGATTTGCGCCGCCCACACTGTCCTCCACGTTTGGATCTCTTACAATCAGCCCAGTTAGCGTGCCCCGACTCCGACCTAGGGCGGAGTCCTTGTCCGATACCATTATATGGGTTACTGAATGAAATGAGTCCCACACACAAGATGATACAACCTCCCCCTTGTCTTGTATCCCCACTAGGATTTCCTCAGGTTATGTATACCTATTGGTGTCTTTAATTACATAACCCCACAGGTTAAGTTTGTTGGTCTATATATAAATATTACCCACCCCCTCAGTTTTAGTTAACCCTTCCACTAATTCAAGCATGTTTATTTAACTGTTAAGTTTGTGGGCCTATATATAAATATTACCCACCCCCTCAAATTTACTTAACCCATCCACTAATTCAAGCATGTTTATTTAACGGTTAAGTTTGTGACGTTATATATATATATATTACCCTAACCCCAACATTTCCACAGGTTATGCTTACCTAACCGTGTCTTTAGTTACATAACCCTAACCGGTTAAGTTTTGTGGGCCTATATGTAAATATTACCCACCTAACCCAGATATACTTAACCCTCCCACTGTTTTCAACCAAGTTTACTTAACCCTTACTCAAGTTAACATGTTCATACAATCCCTATGGATTCAACTAGGTTAAGTATTACAGACTAACAGGTTATCCCCATTCACATTGACTTCTTTTCATTTGCCAAAATTCCACTTGCTTATTAATTTCATATAAATATTACTTAATCCATTTAAGTTTATTAATAAGGCCCATCACATGTTATTCTTTAGATTGTAATTAATGGAAGTAATTTTACAATCCCTTTGTATTACTCATTATCTGATTCCATAGTTACAATAACATGTTTTACTTAATATGTAATTAAGTATACTTCATCTCGGTTCGCCTGTTTTCTGTTCAACGTATCACTACAACTTGACGTCGTTTACTTATCAACTTAGTTTTCTTAACTAAGGTTGACTAATAAGCTTTCTTTCCTTTTAACCTATGTTATAATTTCCACTTGTCCCTAGGAAAAGACTACCCATTATATAACATTCTTATTAGAGTAATTAATTATAATAGGTTAATATCATTCCCTGTTTACCCCAATTTATTACCATATATCCATTTATGGTCGTAATGCACTAGACCTCCTACACTAATCCTACAACCTGTGGATGCTGGATATGCTGGGCGGCTCCGGGCAGACTTCTTCTACAAGTCGGGTTTAACCTCGTTGTCTTAGCACGTCTCGTGTTTATGCACTTAGACCACCCATATTAGATTTACCACTTGTGGTTGCTGGTTATGCCGGGCGGCTCCGGGCACACTTCCACTACAAGTGTAATCTAATCTCGTGTCTAAGCATGATTATAATTTCAGTTATTGTAATTCTAGGCATTTTCATTATTAATCAATTATACCTATGTCATTATAGGTTTTCATGCCCCTTACCCAAGTTATGTTCATAATGAACCATATGCCCCAAATTTTAGGTTTTTAATCAATTTCAAGTTATGTCCAAATTCCATATTCACCTATTTGATTCACATTATGCCCAAATTTCCCAATCAAGTTACGGCCCAATTCTAACATTTTCCCCTCGTTCCTAATTTAACGCGATCACATATTTCAGTGGCATGCGTAGGCTCGAAGGTAGCCTGGCTATAAAAATAAAAAGGGAAAAGAAGGAGGGAAGAGGACAGAAATGAACATAATGACAAGATTGATATAAACACATAATGGCATATTGATAAGATGGGAATATAAGAACATATATGGAGAACATGAGATAATAGAACTGTGTCTAACATAGTAGGGATATCATAATAGGCATGATAAGACCTAAATAATAATTTAGATTCCAACTAGTAACAGATCCAATTTAACCCTAAACATGATAGGTACAAGCTGATCTAAATAGTGAATTTAGATCTATAATCAAGGTAGATCTGACATGATAAAGGTTAAGATCCAAGTCATAGTTATGTCAGAATATCATAGATTCACAAATTATTACAGATCTGATATGATCCAAGCAGTTATAGGCATAGACCCAAATTACAATCATATCATGTTTTAATTTTTAATTTTTAATCTAAAAATAAGTTAAACTAAGCGTTTGGGTCTAGAAAAATAGAAGGAAAAAAGTGGAGGTTGAATCACAGATCTACACTTGAATCTCTAAACTTGATTGCAGAAGAAAGAAGAAGATTTGATTCAGTCTAGGCTCCGACAGCATTTAGCCCTCCATTGATTTAGTGTGAGAAATCTAGATAAATGAGGCCGTATATATAGCTTCCAGCCCCCAGAACCGACCTACCACGTCAGCCCTGGGGTCCCCCCCTCAATTGACACCCCCTTGAGGGGCCGACCCAGGGGTTGACTCCCCTGGGCAGGATTTTTCCCGCTCACCCGAATTTCTGCGATTTTGAATTTTGAACTGAAATATAGAATTTCTGGACCCTATATATGTATATACACGCACACTTTTGCGCGTGTACAAACTTCAAACCTTCATAACTTCTTCATACAGTGTCCGTTTTTCTCAAACCAAATGTCTATCTTGACCAGAATTTCGAGACAGACGCAATGGCGTAGTCTGTTTCCATTGATTCTGGATATTAGATTAATTATTATTTAATTTATCCACTTTAGTGTTGTTAAAATTATGTGATGTTACATTTTCCCCTACTCAAAGGATTTCATCCCCGAAATCTCCAAGTTAAGAAGAATGTATATCCTACCATCCATCACCCATCTACTCATCCACTAATCACATGCATCCATTGTCCTTGAAGACTTCTAATACTTATATGAACAAATGCAAAGGTGTGTGTATATTTCCCAATACTAATGCGAAGATCAGGTGGTTTACTGATTCAGTCGGCCTCCTTAGTACAATGTATGTTAGTGCATTGAATCCAACATGTTTGCAACAATCCTATTATAATATGTAAGTTCTATATGGGTGCATAAACATCCGTCCAAATACAACATCCATATGATGATACATTCAATTTCATCCATAAAAAGAAGAAAAATGCATACACATCCATATGCAGTAAGAGAGTGATTGAGCTGATCTAGTGCCTAATGTGTGTGTATATGCATCCACGAGCAACCACTAGCAAACACTTGCATCCATCAAACATAACATGTCTCAAACACATGTTTACATCCATAGGATTCCTACCTAAAGGTCGAAGATTCGATCGATTGGATATAACTAAATGATAGAAGCAACTACGAATAAAAGCTTTTGGAAGAGAGGTTAAGGACATTCCTTTGAAAAGAAAAGGATAGAAGCGCAAAATCTTGTCTTCTGTCTCCCAAGTTGCATCCTTTGGGTTATCTCCCCACTGAACCTACATCAACTTGATCTCTCTATTGCGTAGCTTCTTAACTTCTTAACTTCGGCTTAACTACTTCTTCTGTATCATGCAAATATTTTCGCAAACGAACATCCGCTAATCTCTCTGGTAGCTTTACCTTATAAGCCATTTGAATCGTTTCCATTATGGGAAATGGTCCTACAAATTTTGGCGCCAGTTTCCCTCTAGTTCCAAAATGAACCACATCTTTCCGAGGTGATATCTTGATGAAACCATTTCTTCCACCTCTACTCAATATCGGTTCTTTCTTTATCTGTGTATGAATTCTGCTAGTCCTGAGCTATCATTATGCGCCTGTGGATAAAATCAATCTTTTCTGGACTTTCTCTAATCGTCTCAAGTCTAAGTAGAAGCCTAACTCTAGTGTCTCAATTTGAGATCCTTCTATGAGAATAGATACTTGTGCGACTTATGGTCCAAGTATAACTCGAACCTCTCTCCAAGAAGATACTACCGCCAAGTCTTAAGCGTGAATACTATAGCAGCTAATTCCAAAACATGGGTAGGGTAGTTCTTCTTATGGACTCTCCAATGTCTACCCCCATAACATACTACCCTTCCCTCTTACATCAGAACCGTACCTAGCCCTATACCACATGCGTCAGTGTATACTATAAAAATTTTGTTTCCATCGGTGAAGTCGAAATTGGGGTTGTTGTTAGAGCCATCTTTAGTTGATGAAAAGCACCATTCCAATCAATATTCCAAAGTTCAAATTCTTCTTTGTTAGTCTGGTGAGTGGAGCTGATATCATAGCGAAGTCCTTAATGAACATCCTACAATGGCCTACCAATCCAAGAAAACTTCTCACCTCCGTTACATTGTTTAGGATATGCCAATCTTGAACTGCAACTACCTTCGCGGGATCTACTGCTATCCCATATTTAGAAACTACATGCCCTATAAATCTCTCTTCTTTTCTCCAAAAATAATATTTGGAGAACTTCGCCTTAAACTAACGGGCACGGAGGGTTTTCAAAACCTCCCTTAAATGTAAGGCATGTTCTTCTTTGCTCTTTGAGAAAATCAAGATGTCATCAACAAGCTAGTCAAACAGATCATTTATCCTCGAAAGTGGATGCCTATTCTTCTTATTGAGTTTATTTAACTCCCTATAGTCCACACATAGGCAAAGCGAACCATCCGCCCTAGTTGCGAATACTATCGGAGCACCACATTCAGATATGCTTCGCCTAATAAACCCTTTCTCAAGTAGTTCCCCTACTTGCTTGCTGAGCTCCCTTCTTTCCTTTGGAGCCATATGTTGCACATGCAATGCAACTGGCTTTGCATTGTCTACCAAATATATGCGGAAGTCGATTTCTCGCCTTGGGGGTAAACCCCGAACCTCATCAAAGACAATGGGATATGCATAAAATATTGGTACCGACTGTAGATCATCGATAGATGCATCAAGAGACTCTAGGAAACTAAGCATGACAGACCCTTGTGGGTCACAAGAAACCTCAAGGGTCCTCCCATGATAAGTCAGAAGCCTAACGACCCTCCTTTCACAATCCAGAATGGCACCATACATGGTTAGCCAATCCAACCCTAGAATCAAACCATAGCCCATAGTTACGAGCACATATGCGCCGCACTCAAACTCGACGCCTAGCAAAGATATTCTCAGACCCTGACAAATCATAGACAAATGAGCTGTACCACCAATGGGGTTTGAGACAACAACGGGATCCACTACCATACTAGTACTATGGTGCAGAGACTCAACCACAGAATCAGATATAAACGAATGCAAAGCGCCAGAATAAAAAAGAGTTCTAATAGGATGATTAGAAAGAAAAACTAAACCTTTCACGGAAACTTTCCTACCTTTATCTGGAGCACTGGTCACGAGAGCATGCATCTGCCCTCCAGAAGCTCCTTCCCTTTGACCTTATCCCTGTTTCTTTGGGAACTCCTTAGCATAGTGTCCGATCTCTCCACAACTGAAGCAAGCATTCTTCCTTCTTCTGCAATCCAATACCAAATGACCCTCTTTTCCATAAATATGAGACTTCCTTTTATCTTTACCCTTGTCATTCTTTCCGCCCCTCTTCTATTGTTATTGTTGTCCTTTCTTGGGCCATACCTTCTTGTTTTGTGTTTCCTCAACCTTAGCCCCTTTCTTTTCACCTTTTTACCATCCTTGCATAACAAGCTAACAAGTCTCTCGAAAGCTGCCTCCATCGCACGGAAATCCTTACAAAGCTCGAGAAAATTAGCCGTAGGTGAAACTACTACGGCTACAAATGGAGATTAGGCACTTCATTGCCCTTCGACATGTGCCATAGTTTTAACATGCCTACGGAACCATGCCGCAATGGGGACACCTTTCGGGAAGATTCGGTTCCCTAGACAAAAAGGAAAAAAGGAATAAGAAGAGAATCGGGAGATATTTTATATGGCTTTAGGGAATATGTTTTTCAAAATAGACTTTTCTTTTGAAAATGCTTCCTTTTAAAACATTTTTCAAAATAGTTTTCAAAAACTTTTTAACTAATCTGGTAACCTTCAGCTCCGATACCAAGTGTGACACCCCACGTCCATTAATGTCACTCACTAAGAGAATGCATTAAGTTTCGTGAAGCATTAAAGGTAAACATAAACATAAACATTACAAGACAAATATAAAAATAGCAGCGGAATAAAAACTAACTTTATTGATTATAAAGCATCGTGGTTCAAAACATCATATGTCTGAATTACATAAAAACCAGTACATCATAAAAACTTCTATCTTGATCTTAAACATCAGAGTACAAAATAAAAGTTGCAAAATCCCCAAATAAAACATATCCATAGTAACAAGGATAGCAGCTTGAGCAATACAACTAAGCAGTTCCAGCAAACGATAGCAGAATCCTGGTCAGGCTTGAGTGTTCCCTACCTAAGAACCTGGGGGGGGGGAATGGAAGAAAGAAGAGGAAACAAAAAGGGTCAGACATAAAGTCTAGTGAGTCCAGTTACTTTTAGAAAGTAAATAAGTAAAAGTATCATGATAGGCATATAAAGTGGATAGGAGAGATAATATCACAAAAGGCAGGTATGACAAGGTAAACATGATAGAGTGTATACGCTTCCCTAATGATTACTCTGATTCTCTGCACCGATACTAGTATAACCAGAATGAGATGATCCCAACAACTATAAGATGGTAGACTTGGGCGTACTTTTGGTGAAAGGTTTTAACCCCATACAATCCACAGGAAGCCCAACCTAACAGGCTCCTAAATTTTTTACTAGAGTCTAGGTGTACCCTAACTACTACCTTAATCGATCGTCTCCCTACTCCGTAGATACCATGTGCCGGCCCCATAGTAGGAGGTATCACTTCCTAAAGTGGCATCCTTCATTGATGTGCATAACCATATCTACTAGTGTCATGTTCGTCTTATCCCCTTCTGCCCGGACATTCACACACATGCTCCGATCGATTTGCACCGCCCACACAGTCCTCCACATTTAGATCTCTTACAATCAACCCAGTTAGCGTGCCCCGGCTCCGACCTAGGGAGGAGTCCTTGTTCAATACCGTTATATGGGTTACTGACTGAAATGGGTCCCACATAAGATGATACAACCTCCCCCTTGTCTTGTATCCCCACTAGGATTTTCTCAGGTAATGTATACCTATTGGTGTCTTTAATTACATAACCCCCACAAGTTAAGTTTGTGGGCCTATATATAAATATTACCCACCCCCTCAGTTTTAGTTAACCCATCCACTAATTCAAGCATGTTTATTTAACTGTTAAGTTTGTGGGCATATATATATTTATTACCCATACCTTCAAATTTACTTAACCCATCTACTAATTCAAGCATGTTTATTTAACGGTTAAGTTTGTGGGGCTATATATATGTGTATATATATATAACCCTAACCCCAACATTTCCACAAGTTATGCTTACCTAACCGTGTCTTTAATTACATACCCCAGCCGGTTAAGTTTTGTGGGCCTATATGTAAATATTACCCACCCAAACCAGATATACATAACCCTCCCACTGTTTTCAACCAAGTTGCCAGCCCCCAGAATCAACCTGCCACGTCAGGCCTAGGGGACCGACCCCCTCGATCGACACCCCCCTTGAGGGGTCGACCTAGGTGTTGGCTCCCTTGGGCGGGATTTTTCCTGCTCACCCGAATTTCTGTGATTTTGAATTTTGAACTAAAATTTTGAAGTCCTGGACCATATATATATATATACATATACATATATATATATATATACATATACATATATATACATATATATATATATTCTTTTGCGTGTATACAAATTTCAAACCTTCATAACTTCTTCATACGGTGTCTGTTTTATGCAAACCAAACGTCTATCTTGACCAGAATTTCAAGAGGACACAATAGCGCAGTCCCTTTCCCTTAATTATGGATATTGATAAAGGATAATTGATTGTGTGTGATAGTTGTTTGAATGAATTGCTTGTTAATTGGTTGAAATTTTAGTTATCGTTATATATATAAACCGTTAGTTAAATACTGATTCCATTTATCTTAATATTTCGTATTGACCTGAAATTATTATTATATATATCAATTAACGTCTGTGGATGTAGGGAAACAGGTTGGAGGGATCCAACTGGATTTCTTAACAATTATATTGTTGTTTTTCATATATATTGCATTATATGATGTGATAAATAACCGGTGATTGATTATTGTATGTTTTGGGATGTTTGAACAACATTGACCTAAAATAATTGGTATTTAAATACCATAAAATACGTTTGAATATATTAGAAAAGAAATTGGGGTCTTTAAAAAGGAACTTCTATTTTTAAAATAGAAATGGGATTTTGATGGGCTAGAATATAATAACTTGTTAAGCAGTTTGGTTTATAAATGATAATTAGATATGGGATGAAATAATTATTATAAAATAATTTGGAAATGTAAATTCAAGAATAAATATTAGAAAAGGAAATGGAAATCGTTGTCAAAAGAAAATGATGAATTTTATTTTGATATTCGAAATGTAAATAGTATTGAATAAACCCATAAGGATTTATAATTAGAGTTCGACTATGTCGAGTGATATAAAACTATTTAGTTTTAGGAGTTATATATTATATAATTCAGAATTGGATGAGATAGTTTATATTTGATTTGACACAAATAAATCAAATGTGTATTCGAGATCAAGTTATAACTTATTAAACGAGTTGATGAAATTAAATATGAAGTATGAAATTATAAAATAAGTAGGTAGATGGATTTTTAAAACTAAAATGGTATTTTCTATTTAAATCAAGTTTTTATTTAATAAAACGTGTTCAGATTTCGATAAAAGAATTGTATTGATGTTTTGAAGTGAATAAAGGTTTAAAAGCAAATGTTTTTCAAATTGGAATGATGATAAGAAGAAATTGATAAATGTTGGAGGGGATAAATTTAAAAGTGAATTTAGAAATGGGGTTGACCTGAAAAGTGAGTGTATTCCAAGGTTCGGAACGTTAATCGAATATAGATTATTCGAAAGAGAGTTATAAGTTGAAATTTGATTATATCAAATCTTAGAAAATAATATTTACTTTTTGTATTTAGATAAAGATTATTTATTAAATTCATTATTGAATATTATTTATTCTATTCAAAGTAACGAGTCAGAGTTATATTTTAAAATTTAAAATTTAGGGAAACAGGGATTATAATGCTATCGTCATAATCAATATTTTATGTAAAAGAAGTGGATTCGTAAACCGAATCCGAGAGTTGCGTAAGAAATGATTTGATAAAAAATTAATAAATGTGATTAAGGGAATTAGAAACTAATTGGGAATTAGTTAAGTTAAATGGCTTTATGATTATCGTTCTTATGTTGGTTTCGGCCTTTGGGGTTGATACTTAGAGAGTTATCCTCTTACTAGTTTACGGTTAGGGATTGATGGATGCGGAAAAGTTGTGATGCATGGATAAAATATGGAAATGTTTTCCAATGTTAATAACGTATATTTTCGAAATACGGGAAATAAAGAGTTGTGAATATATGGAAACGTTTTCCAAGAAATCGTGAAAGGTTAAGCGAGTTGGGAAAATACATGGGTAAAGATATTTAAGGGGGATTGGAAATGAAATGATTTTTGATAAATCTATTACAGGGCTCAGTGTTGATTGATGGTTGATCAATATAATTTCTATTTAGAAATAAGATCATTGTGTGTATGGATGTTTTCCTTTGATACTTAAGTAACCGACTATTAAAATCGTTTGACCATTTTTCTGTTGTCAATACAGAGAGATAGGGATCAGATTTATTTTCTAAAAACCACTCCGTATTGGCATTAGCGTTGCGAATCAAATATGATGAAGATAATTGAAGACGGAGTTCATGCAAGGGCTATTCTTCCGACACTAGGTAGAAATTGCCTAAGATGGATTTACAAAATAGTGTCTTCGGTTTGTCCAGTCCCAGGAGAACTTGTATGGACGAATGTCGTCCAATAGAGTATATTTAAAAGATCGCGTAAGTTGATCTCTTCAAACGAACTTACGTTAGTGGCAGAGAAATTCATTTCTCTTAGCTTTATACCCATGGTATTTTTGGGGAAACCAATTTGTGATTTGGCAGGTATGACAATGTGGCATTCAATGTGAATGAAGACGTAATCTGCCTTAGGATAGTTATGACCTCAAACCTCACAACCGGATAATGGAAAAACTCAGGTAGGTCGCATGGTTAAGTGAGTCGCTCCCATTAGGATGTAATGTCACTATCTAGAAAATATTCATATTTGTTTCTTCTTTTCATTTCTGTATCTTCCGAGAATTACGGTGGTCACGACAAAAAGCCATAAGGTAACAATATATTCAGAACATTCAAGGTTAAATGAATGGTCGGTCATGTTTAGCCGGGGCTGCAAGATGTTCTTATTGAACCCTGGTGTATTCCTCTCTAGAGATACACAGTCGGAAGGTGGTCCCATACCTTGCAATAGTTGGAATCCATTATCCAGTAAGAGTCCGTGGTTTTGATTGTATACTATACATGTAGAGCGCGAGATGAAAGCGTTCTGCTAGATTATTATTTATTTTTATTTGGACATTATTATAATATCATAAAATATATGGTTTCAAAAACATGTTGTGTTACCGTAAGGTAAAAACCATCTGTGTTTATGTGCGGATCGATCTTACGATTATCATTTCTTTTGAAAAGGATTTCGAAAAGTTAAATCGAATGGTTGGAGTTTACTCACGCTAGTCCCATGACTAACCCAAAGTTTATTTTGTTTTATTTTACCCTAAACTCTTGGGTGCCCAAATTTGTACGGGAAATCAAGTAGTCGGGATTTTTCAGATATACTTGGAGAAGCTTGGAGCAGGAGGCTCAAATGTTAGATCTATATAGAGTTTATTTCCGCTGTGATATACATGTGATGTACTCTGATGATATATGTAAGTACAAACATAGTTTTTGTATTCCAAATTTTTTTATATATTATATTTTATTCGTTCCGCTGTGAGATCATGTTTACTCTGATTCTTGTATTATGATCTTCTTCTTTTGTTCTAAATTTCTTTCTATTCCTCACCCTCTAACTTCTTTCTACTAATGATCTGGTATTTCCGATGCTCGAATAGTCAACATGGTGTTTTGTGTTGATTTTCGAGGTCGAAAATCCATGTTCGTTACATGAGTAGTTCTCCGGAAGTTTTACACTACCTCTAGGATCTGGTTGGGGGCTAGCCTAGGGACGGATATTGGTATCCTACGTTGCATGCAATTATAATTTACCGCTTATCTATGGGAACTCTTAAGTGGCATAAAAGTTCATCCATAATATTAGTTAAGAAGTAACTTGGGAGTCTACCGGAGGGTTCTTAAATGGCCAACTGGGTCTACCCTAAACCGATCTTAAGTAGCGAGTTACTATTTCCGTTATTGCAAATGAGAGAGAGAGAGAGAGTGTGTGTGTGTGTATATATAGGGTTGACGGATATAGCATGAGGTCTTAAGTGGCTAGGGTCCGCCTTAGCGTCTTAAGTGATCATAGAAATCCACCCTTAATTGAATATAGTAGAACAACCTTTAGTGACCAAGGATGCCCACCTTGTAGGGTCTTAAGTAATCAAGGATCCCCCCAAAAGTGTTAATGAAGGTCTTAAGTAACTATACGAATGTCCACCTCAATAATTAGTATGTTTTCCTTTTTGTGTGTATGATTGCATAGACATATCGTAAAGCCTTTACAACAACCAAATATAGAAAATAGTTATCCCTTAAACTTATGCGATTTTCATTCACCACGGCTTTATGTTCTAACCCCCTCCTCTTAATATATTTACAGGATAGTCCCTGGAATTTCACGATGAGAGATGAAGTCTTTGAAGCCTGACCCTGAAGGATCCATCTGCTATTATTATTTATGGAATTGTTGTGTTGTTGTTGTTTTATCATTGGGATATTTATTATGACGTACCATTATGACAATTGAAATAATGTTGAAAGCTACATTCATGTTATTTTTATAGTAAAGGTACAATATTTTTGATATTATATTTTGTCCCTTCCACCGTGTGAGATTTCCATTTCGTTTAGTGTGCTCTATTTTTTTTGTAAATGTAATTCCTTATAGGAACCAGTGATCTGTTTAGAGTGGCTCTAAGTTCTGATGGGCCTTTTGTGGATCGTAATATAGGCCCACTCTGAGTGGGTTGTTACAGTATACATGGTTTGTCAAAACTTAAATACAGCGAGTCATGGTTGCACGTTTTCTAAATTGTTGCTTGTTGAACTTAAATGGACTTAATCTTTGAGTTAAATAGTTCAAGGATAGGGAACATCAATGGTAGTGAGAGGTTGGTAGTGATGACAGTGGGCTTGGACATGCTCTTCAGTAATGAGTTATTTTTGATTTATTGCGATGAGACTTAGATGTTTAGTAGGCGAGTCACGTACAATTAGACGATAACGGGCTGAGATAGTTTTCTAGTAGCGAGTCGTCACCTGAGCTTTATGCTTGAGAGTATCTAGACTCATTCAATGCGGTGACCAGATTGCCACTATGTTTGAGTTGAGCGTTGGGAATGCGGATTAAGGATCTTAAGGCAAATTAAACACTAGAGGGGGATGAATAGTGTTTTATGCATTATATCAAATTTCTTTAAAAATATTGAATTAAATAGAATGCTACGCAAAACACAGATATCACAAATTATATAATCAATCACAGATGCAGAACATATAATAAAATGAAGCAAAAGGAAAGTATACACTGGGATTTTATACTGGTTCGGGACTCCCCTACATGCAGTCACACACAACGCTGGGTTGATATGGATTTTTATTCATCAAATCCAATTACGATCCTTGATTCCAGGGCTATAAGGGCATACCTCAACTGATTGCAGGTACAGTGAGACTTTAATTTTTCGGCCACAACTTTACACCCAGTCAATTTCCGGGACATAATCGCACCTAATAGATTTATATGGGACATTACCCCACCCTTCTCTTATCATTTTTTGTGCTATTGACTCGATATACTTTGATCTTGCAATCTTTGATTACAAATAGCCTATAACACTTAAGTAGCACTTGAATTTCGGAGAAAGTTTGACGTATAATTGAAAGAGAAGAAGTTTGTATTAGGGATTGCGGAATGGATCGTTAAGGCAAAACAAACACTAAAGGGCGGAGGGAGGGGGCTGAATAGTGTTTTTGAGAATTTAAACAAAACCTAAAACTTATGTGAATTACTATATCAATCAAACACCACAAACACAATCACAGACACAAAATCTAACACAAACACAAATATAAACAGAAATAAAATGCAGAAAAGGAAAGAACACACTGGATTTTATACCGGCTCGGAATTGTTCTACTTCCAGTCCCACGCAACGCTAGATTGCAAAGAGTTTTATAACTATATGAATAGTCAATTACAACCCTTCTTGATTTCAAGGCTATAAGGGATACCACCGATTACCCATCCTTGATTTCACGACTACAAGGGATACTACCGATTACCCATCCTTGATTTCACGGCTACTTGGGATACCACTGATTCCTTTACTCAACCCAAACAATTACAAACAGCCCTATAACTCTTCACTAACGCTTGATTCAGAGAGTAATGAGTAGAGAGTGTAGAGAGAAGAAGATTAGTGAAAACAGAATTGAATTTGGTAGAGTATAGGTGTAGAAATCACAAAAATGATAAGAAATAATGATGTAATGAAAGAGAGTGGAAAGGGAGAAGAAGAAGTGATTAAAAATTCGAAATCAGCCCCTTTTTATAATGTGTGAAAGGTTGCAACGTCTCAGTATCATCACAAATAGTGAAAAAACACTTCCTTTCAAAATTGAAAAAATGACAGTTATATGTCGACATGAATATATGTATGTCTATATATATATATATATATATAGTTCTACAAATTCTTGAATTAAAATATAGTGTTATAAATAAATATTATAACATAGAAAATCATATGAAAACATAAATATAAACATATTTATAAAATTATAAAGTTTAAAACTATATAAATATAAAGTATAAAAATATAAATATATAAAACTTATAAAACTTGAGTTTGAAAACAAAAGTAAAGTAAGAAAGGAAAAAATAGAAAAGATAGAAAATAAATAGAGAGGATAGAAATTGAAGATAGAATATGAAAACAAAATTTTGAAAAATAGAATTTGAATTTGATTTTGAACCTGGATTGCTATTCAGAGTCTTACATAATTTAGATTCTATAACTATATTAGTCTTGAACTCTTGAAACCTTGAATACCCATGAGTCTTGAAATATCTCTGAATTCTGGATCTTTAGTATCTTTAAAACTGTACAGTCTTCAGTAATGATTCCTGTATATAAATCCTGCATGTGTATGTGTGTGTGTACATATACATATACATATATATATATTCTAGAAATAAGTGTTAGTATATATATTTTATAATCAATTAATATTGAAATAAGGTTGTTTTCATCAAAACTCTATTCTCTAATAATCTCCCCCTTTTTGATGATGACAACCTTAGTTTATAAAATATCATACATGTACATACCTGTTGATGATGATTCTTCAAATACTCCCCTGTCTATATGAATTCTATAAACTATGTCTATATTTTATAATTTCTCCCCCTTTGGCATTATCAAAAAGTAATTCTAAAACTACTCCCCCTAAATCCTATAACTATATGATCCGTCTACCATTTAATTTCAGATTTTACCCTGTGATTTAGAGAAAATCGGGCATTAATGGTGACCTCCACTTCCCCCTTTTCTTCTTCACGCTCTAAAATCGCCTTCAATCTTGATTCAGATTTTCGCTCTGCATATCCGCCTGATCTGAATCATCTTCAACAACATGCAAAGCAAGATCAAACTTCAAATCCAAACAAATCTTACGCTCTAAATCTAAGTTCAAAAACCCATTTTTCAGACTTTATTCTTAATTCTCAGGCTACTGCAAGTAAGGCGAATCAAATTCAAATGAAAGCCTGGGTGGATGTGGTTACTGAAGAAAAGACGTACCTCGAATCAATTCAGCTTAATTACTATGAGCCTGTCACTGAAGGTAAAATCAAATTAGTTATTATTGATGAGAACTTGACTAATAGGGCTAGAGAAAATTGGATTAACTCTATAGTTTTCTATGTTCATGGAAATCGTCCTTATTACAAATTTTTGAAAGAGTATATTGATAGAAACTGGGGTCTGAAAGGTAACTGCAGATTATATACACAGGAAAATGGGTTTTTCATAATTAAATGTGAAAACGCTGATGATTGTGATAGAATCCTTTCTTCAGGGCCTTACTATTACAATAAGAAACTTATTTTCATGAAAAAAATGGAAATCTGGATTGAAATTATCTCGTGAATTTCTACATTCGATTCCTATTTGGGTTAAACTACCGAATCTAGATTTTGATTTTTGGTCAGTAGAAGCTTTAAGCAGAATTGCATCTTTATTGGGTCACCCACTTAAATTGGATAGTTTAACAGAAGAGTTAGTTCGAATTTCTTATGCCAAAATTTTGGTAGAAGTTAGCAGTGATTCCTACTTTCCTGGAAGTTTTCCTATTAAATGTTTTAATCTAGAAATAGTGTGGAAAAGGGTTGAATATGAATGGAAGCCTAATGCATGTTCTTTTTGTAATATTTTTGGCCATTCTTCTGTTGTTTGTAATGCTATTAAAATGTGGGTTCCTAAAGATAGTTCAGTCTCATCTAGTAAAATGGATATAGTGGTAAATTTGAACAATCAGGAAAATACAAATGAAGTTATGGCAGTTGATAAGAGAATAGTTCAAAGTGACAGAATGGTTTCAAACAAAGAAACTAAAAGAAATGAAGAGGTTTTAAAATTGGCCAGTAATTCCAATATTGAGATGGATTTAGTTCAGAACAGTGGTGAGGAAGCCTCTACCCCGTTGGAAAGATCAACCAGTGATAAAGTTTTCTTACAAGATATTAGTGAGCACACTAATGAGTTGGTCAAAAATTCTAGAAATAATGATGTGACTAAAAATGATAAAATGGAAAATTTTGGACAGTGCAATAAATGTCAAGACAACGAAGAAGCACCTAGTAAGGATTATTTGATGGATGAATTAGATAGCTCTACTAGCAACTTCAAGAGGAAGAGAATTAAATTCAAAAATATTAAGTTTAAAAGGGGAGGAAGTATAACATGTGATTAGCCTTTAGTTGAGACAAATCCTAAATGGGTAAAATTGGTTTCTCAATATTAGACTGAGTCTAAAACGAAGAAAGGTAGGGAAGAGTGTGGCATGCATGGTGGTGTAATCAATGGACGAATTACTAAAAAATAAGTCTCTCTTCATGTTCTAGTTCTATTTGCTTTCATGGTTAGTTAGCAGCTTGTTTGTGATCTTGATATATGGATAAGGCTGATTGGTTCCTTTCAGTTTCTTGGTTTTTGAAGGGTGTTGGGATTGCTTTTTGTTGGGTTTTGGTGTGGTTTTTGAAGGTTGTCCATATCTTTGGAGTTTTGGTTGCTTTGTGCTTCATTTGAGTTATCCTCTTTGATGATGGTCAGGTGGGACGTGTATGTTTCCTTGGTGTTCTCTAGTGTTTCATTGGAAGTGTGTCTTTATGGTTGATTTTGCTTGTGTCTGATGCTTGTTTTTCTTGACTAAGCTGGAGAAGTGATTGGGTGCTTACGTCCGGATTAGTTGTGGGCTTTGTCTATGGGCATTCTGGATTTAGATGGAGCAGTTCTCTTTGCTAGATATTCTGTTGTGGGTCTTGTTGTGTCTTTGTCATGTTATTGCGTTGTATTTTGTTATATTTTGGGTTTCGTGACTAGGTAAAGTTTGTATTGTGTCTTCTTCTCAGTTTGAGTTGGCTGTTTATGTTTGTATAGTATTTGTTGGGTTGGCTGTTGTAATTTTTGCCAACTCAAACTCTTGTACTTTGTTTTTTATTGTAATTAAGTACCCTCTTTGTTTCAAAAAAATAAATCCTATAACTATCTAAATAATTCTTATACTAAAGTAAAGTATTCCACCTGGGTCCTGAATCTATAATCATAAAATACTCCCTCTAAATCCATGCTATAAGTGATCCTAAAGATTAAATATAACTATCCTAGATTTTGATTCAAATCCTAAAAGATTATAACTCCCCCTAAAATTATGACTAGACTATTCTAATAAACTAAATAGAATGATAATAAACTAAGCAAACCAATCAATATTTATAATAAATATAAAAAAGCAAGTCAATCCAAATAAGCAATTCAAACAAACAATTCAAGCAATCAGCTCAGTCAATTCAAGAAATCAATTCAACGAAGCCAAATAAATCAATCAAGTTAATCAAGACAAAGTAAATATGCTATGTATTTGATTAATAATCTTATATTTCTAATTAGATAAAAACTTTTCATACAATATACTTGTTATGTGTGGAGTTAAAGTTAACATGTAATGTAATGTGTTGGTTATAATGCAGTATGTCATATGCAAATCTATATGAAGTGATATATTGAATGAAGTGCAATTTGTGATATAAATGATTTTAATTTGAGATGCACTGTAATGATGTATGATATGAAATAAGATGTGTAATGATATTATGGTAATAATCTATAGAATGATTTGATGATGATATGTATTTCTATAAAAGATACTTATAGTAATATCTAACTATTATGCATATAATAAATTATTTGAATCAAATATGGATAATATATATTAATTTATAGACTAAGGTCAATGATGCTTATGAAAGAGATCGAAAGGATAGTAAATATAAAAGTTTTATGGAATTCATAGTATATAATTTTAAATAATTCTATGAGAAATGTGGAATTAAATAATCTTAGTAGGATGCTTCTTTAATATAGTAAAAATTGAAGGTCTTTTTAAAGAGAATATAGAATTGTATCATATAAAGTAAACATATAATCATAATTGTTTATATAAAAACTATTTTTAAAAAGGATTTAAAATTTAATTTATTATGAAATATAAATCAATCTTTTGATACAAACCAATTTTAAATTTAAACTTTTAGAAATTAAAATATATTAATTTGTTAAGAAACCATTTATATGTTAAAACTTTAAAAAGAATTCTATAGTCATAACAACATTATGAAATCTGGATATAAATTAAACTATAAAACTATAATTTTTCATATTTTAGACATAAAATCATATATGTATATATATTATTTTTACAAAAATATTAGGTTAAATATTTAAGCTTTTATAAATCTCAATAAGAATTAAAAATAAGTATTTAAGTTACAAATATATTTGTTATAATGTAACCCAAAATTTGTATGAAATCATATGAATAATAAATAAGTTAAATTATGCATGTTTAAACTATATAAAAGATGAATAAATTTATATTTTATAACAATATCAAAAAGTTATATTAATTTTGTATATCATATTAACATGTTTATATAATGTTATTAATTTATATATTTTTAATAATATAAGAAAATAAGTAAACAAACAAAGTTAATAACTAGAGTTTGAACTAGCATTTTCTAACTTAAAAAAATGGTTGGAAGTTTGAAAGTTCAAACTTTTGAAATTCAAATTTTGAATTTCAGTATGTCGACATGACCATTTATGTATGTCGACATACATGTAGAAAATCAAAAAACATATATTGTTTTGACTTCTTGGTTTTATTATATTATCGATTTATATTTCAGGTTTATCTATTTCCTGAAATAATATTAATCCTATCAAACATCAAAAATTTATTTTAATAATATTTTGAATTTCAAAATTAAAATTTCAAATTTGAACTTTAAATTTCAAATTTGAGTTTTAAAATTTTAAAGTTTTAAATTTCAAATTCAAAGCAAAGCAAACAAGCAAGACAATCAAAGCATTCATTCAACCAAAAAAATAAAAAAATAATTAAAGCGTACCTATGTTTGTGTGACGGCCCGCCCCGCACCAGCCGACATTTCCAATGAAAGTACGTTGTGCCAATGTCCAACCAGCATGGGACGGTCATTAAAGAAAGGAAAGAAGGAAATTTGAGCTAACAAGGAACCTGTAATATATCTCACAACACATGGAATAAAATATAATAATTACATAACTTGACATAGAACATGCGAGACAGTGCATAAGCTGGAAACTTAAACCAACGTAGCAGCGGAAAATCCAAAATTACAGCTTATGTTCCATATCATCTTTATTACAACTTCTAAAACAGTCTCTAAAGCAAAATAAGAAAGGTACACTACTAATGCCCAAAGTTGTGACCAGCAGCGACACTGGGAGAATATATAGAGAGAATAGTACGTGTAAGCCTCCTGCTCGTCTCCGGACAACTACTCGTGCACAATCAGCTAACCTGTCTCTAGTCTTCCCATTTAAGAGCACCCAGAGTAATAAGAAGAGACATAAAACTCTAGGTCAGACGAAACTCTAGTATGAGCGATAAGCAGCAAAACAAAACAATAACAGGTATACTAAACCATACCTGAACCTGGATCTGCAACCAAAGAGTTAGCACAACAAGATGTACAATACTCTAAGGTGACACTAACATATGGTGTAAAGATACGGGGGTGGGGGTGTGCATGTCATAGTGATGTCAAATAATCAAGCATAGCAACCATCCTCAAATCTCTCACACAGTGCGTAAAGCATACGATATCCACAGCTTTGATCACCCAATACTTTGTTACGATCACTCTGCCCCATGAAGTCGTGACGGCTCCACTGCACTGATCCGTAACCACTAATACTTTGCTATGTCCACTCTGCCCCATGGAGTCATGATAACTCCACTGCACTGGCTCATAGCCATGCTACGATCACTCTGCCCCATGAAGTAATAACTACCCCATTGCACTGATCCGTAGCCTAATAATCATCTCTCGGTGGTGAATCAAAGCTATGGACGTCGACAACTCCTTAGCACACGTCCCGCAGCAAAGCCCAACTCATGAAGTCAACTCGTTGGTTCCCAACTGGATCCTGAGTTCTACTTCCCATTTGGACTACCTTTGCATCTCGGATTTTGGTCTCCTCCGGATCGGTTAAGCCCTTCACTTTGCTTCGGATCATAGTCACCCATCGGTTTGATTTCCATCTGGTTCGTGATGCATGAGGCGGATCGTGGCGCTCCACACGGGTCGGGTCATGGTGGCATGCTCCAGATCGGTGCATCCATGTCAACTCATCCGGTTCGGATCGTGAGCACCTATTGGTTCAGGTCGGGGGTCCATCAGTGGTTCGTGGCAACCTCTCCAGGTCGGGTCGTGGTACTCACCCTTCAGCTGATCCGTTCGTGGTACTTGAGAAGGAGAAGGTCGGGTAGTTGCCATCAAGCTTCTTGGTTCCACCAGCGATTCATGGGAAGGAGGTTCTTCACCGGCAGGTCGGGTCGCCCTCCACCGATCCGATTCGGGTCAAATTCCTGCAACTCTTCCTACGACTGTTTAACACCATACGACGGCGTTTTCGACTATTCTAACTATTCTACAATCACAAAGCATACCATAGAGTCATAGCAACATATAGAATTGACCACAAACACCAAAGAAACAATTTGATATGTCAAAATGGATCAAACCTACCCAAAACTCATATTTTTCCCTTAATCATGTTTAACGATAATTAATGATAGGACTACCAAAACTTAACAAATTTAACTCAAACTTCTAATAGAGGCTTAAAATAATATTTCAAAATTTATAAATATTTTTCCAGAATTTAATCATGTATAAATTCATTAACTATCACTAATTACCCTTAATTAACCTTAATTAGTGTAAAAACAAGGCTAATCACTCACCATTGCTACAATTAAAACTTTCAGAACTGAAACTCCTCTGATTTGGACGAATACCAATGTCTAATAGCAGCTCTAACTCTCAAATGGTGCTATTTCTCCTTGATTTGATGTTGCTAAGCTTAATCCTTGATTAGCGAGCGATTTGGGATGAAATTAGAAGGTGGAGGCCATTGTTAGGGTTTCTAAGAGGTAAATGGCGGCTAGAAAACTGAAATAGAATGAAAACCTAACTCATTTCAGCCTCACCATAACCCTAATCCAGAAATGGGTTATGGACCCATTCACTAATTACCTCATTTGGCTCGGTTAAGCAGTTTTTCACCTTCTAAACCTTATTTCGACCATATCTCCCAAACGGTAAGTCCGTTTTTCACATATGACCACTCTACGGAAAGCTAAACCATCATCCGGATCTAATGGAAGTGGTCTCAGGTCAAAATTCCTTATCAGTCAAAAGTTATGGCCAAAACAAGATCAGCTAGGGGCAAAATGGTCATTCAAAAATCGGCAAAAATCGTGAACATGGGAAATGACCCCAATAGTCGTCCCCCAATGTCAAACGACCATACGACTTTTTACAAGAAAGAAATAAATATTCTACGGTCCTCTGATGCGTAGAATGCGGATCGTTACATTCTCCCCCCTTAAGAAATTTTGTCCCCGAAATTCCTTAACCCAAAACATACAAAGGATCCCGCATGCCTACCAATCATTAACAAAACAATAAAGCATACAAAACAACACAACAAGCCTATCCTAGCATGCGGTTTACTAACAAGGGAGTACCATACCGATATGAAAACCTTACCAGGCAAAGAGTTCTGGGTACTTCCTCCTTATATTCTCCTCTGTTTCCCAAGTACAGTCTTCCTCATCATCACCCCACTGAACTTTGACTAGTTTCACCGCCTTCCTTTGAAGCTGCTTCGTATCGTTCCCAACAATATGCATAGGCCTGCAGTTCCCAACTGCCTCGGGTTCAACCTCGATATCGTCCAACTGATCCGGTGAAATAGTCATACTAGGGTCGTGCACGAATTTCCTTAACTGGGAAACATGAAATACGTTATGAACTCCTGCCATCTTCTCTAGTAATTTAACTTTATATGCCAAATTCCCAACTTGCTCGAGAACTGGGAATGGACCAACAAATCTTGGTGTTAACTTGCCTCTCCTACCAAATCGTATCACGCTCTTTAATGGAGAAATCTTGACAAAAACCAAGTCACCAATGGAGAATTTTAAATCTCTTCTCCTCTTATCAGCATAACTCTTCTGCCTATCTTAGGCAGCCTTCATTCGTTGTCGGATGATCTTAATATTGTCTGAGGTTTCTCTTATCACATCTGGTCCAAGCACAAACTTCTCACCGGTTTCTAACCAACATGACGGTGAGTTGCACGGTCTTCCGTACAAAGCTTCAAATGGATCCATACCGATACTGGATTGATAACTATTATTATATGCGAACTCCACTAGATGTAAATGGTCATCCCATGATCCACCAAAATCCAATATACAAGCTCTTAAGAGGTCTTCTAATATACGATTCACCCTCTCTGTCTGACCGTTGGTTTGAGGATGATACGCGGTACTGAGATGTAATTCTGATCCTAACGCCTCTTGTATGCTCCTTCAAATTCAACTAGTAAACAATGGATCACGGTCGCTCACAATGCCTTTGGGTATTCCATGAAATCTCACTACCCGCTTTATATACAGTTCCTATAACTTAGCTGCCGTTCTATTCGACTTGACAGGTATAAACCTTGCACTCTTAGTCAATCGGTCCACAATCACCCAAATGCTATCATGGCCCGATCTAGTTCTTGGTAACCCATCAATGAAATCCATTGAGACCTGTTCCCATTTCCATTCGATAATTTCCAATGGCTTTAACAAACCACTAGGATTATTTTGCTCAGCTTTAAGTAGCTGGCAGTTCATGCATTTGTATATAAACTTCCCAACGTCTCTTTTCATCCCTTCCCAGTAGTAGGTTTGCTTCATGTCTCGATACATTTTGTAACCACCGGGATGTATAGTCAGTTTTTAGTGATGACATTCTCCAAGCACTTCATCTCTCAATCCTTTGACATTTGGCACAACTAGTCTTCCATTCTTTCTAAGCCATCCATCTAGATCAAGCCCATACTTGTTCATCTCTTCGTCGATTACCATCTCTAACTTTGAGATGATTTCCAATAGGTTAGGATCGTCCCTCTGACTGGAACCAATCCACTCATTCAAAGTGGGTCTGATCGTCAAACTGGCTAACATTTCAGGATCCAATTCGCACTTTGGTCTGAAATCATACCCAGCGATGTACTCCAGTTGCTTCCATTCTAGAAACATAGCCCCTAAACTGGCATGTCTTATACTCAATGCATCAGCTACCGCATTGCCATTTCCTGGTGTATATGCGATATCGAAATCATAAGAAGCCAAGAATTCTAACCATCTTTACTGTCGGAGATTTAGATCCTTCTGAGAGAAAAGATACTTCAACAATTTATGATTGGTGAGAAACTCGAATCTTTCTCCCAAGAGATAATGTCTTCACATCTTCAATGCAAACACGATCGCTTCCAATTCCAAATCATGGGTTGGATATTTTTTCTCATGCGGTTTTAGTTGCCGACTAGCATAAGCTACAGCCCTACCTCCTTGCATCAATACAACACCAAGCCCAGTACCACATGCATCTGTTATACCGTCGTCTCTTCATTCCCCTTAGGAATGACTAACACTGGTGCACATGTCAACTTTTCCTTTAGACTCTTGAAAGCATTCTCGCACTTTTCATCCCAAACAAAAGCTTGATTCTTCTTGGTCAACTGAGTCAACGATGCTACTATCTTGGAAAAGTCTTGGATAAACTTACGATAATATCCAGCCAATCCCAAGAAACTTCTTATGTCTATTGCATTCTTGGGCGTAGACCAATCTTGTACCGTAGCCACCTTTGTAGGGTCCACGACAATACCATTTTCTGAAACAACATGGCCCGAGAATCTCACTTCTCTCCTCCAAAAGTGACACTTAGAAAACTTTGCTTTCAATTGGTGTTTTCTCAACACCTCCATCACTATCCTCAAGTGTTCCTTGTGTTCTTCCTCTGTCCTTGAATAAACCAAGATACCGTATGTGAACACAAGAACAAACATATTCAATTGATCCCTGAATACCCCATTCATAAGATCCAAAAAATGCGCTAGTGCATTGGTCAACCCGAATGGCATGACCAACAACTCATCTAATCCAGATGGCGTCCGAAAGGCCGTTTTAGCTATGCTCTCAGCTTCCACTCTAAGCTGATGGAAACCTATCGCGAGATCCAACTAGGAGAACACCCTCGCGCCACAAAACTAATCAAACAAATCGTCTATCCGCGGTAGTGGATATTTATTCTTCCTCGTCACCTTATTCAATTTGCGGTAGTCCACACACAATCAAAGGGAACCATCTGCCTTGGTATCAAACACAGCTAGTTCTCCCCACTCAGAAACACTTCTTCTGATAAATCCCTTCTTTAAAATATCGGTTACTTGCACCCCGAGCTCTCGCTGCTCCCTTGGTGGCATACGACGAAGTGGCATCACTATAGGTCTGGCATCTTCACTAAATCAATACGAAACTCAATCTCTCGGTGTGGTGGAAGTCCGGTCACTTCCTCAAAGACGTCCGAATACTGGCCAGCCACGGGCACATCTGACAACTCATCATGCGGGATGTCGAGGGAATTTAGAAAACTAGCCATTACCACCATCACTAGAAACCACCAAACACTACCCTCCGCCCATCATCCGCTCTAACTATCACCAAAAAGCCATCACAGTCTACCACCACCCTGTATCTTTGGTGCCAATCGACTCCCAAAATAATGCCAAACCCAGTAAAGCCCAAAACTAAGCAATCACAAACAAACATGCATCCATTACTCGATAAGACCACATTACGACAAATCATGCTAAGGCTAGTTGAACCACCAATCTGGTTCATCACCGCTAAAGGTCTATCGACTATCTTCGGTTCCAATCCCAACCTATCTACCAGGTCACTAGATATGAAGGAACGGGAAGCCACGGTATCAAACAATACTCGAATAGGAACATCATAAACAGAAAGCATACCTTGAATGACGACATTCTTTCCCTTCTTCGCTGCAGTTGGGGCATAGAAGGAACAACATTGATAGCATATGCTTTCACAATTTGCTTTTCTTTAGGGGTTGCGGACATTTATCCTTGTGATGTCCCACTTGGTCATAATTGAAGCACTTCCTGTCCGCTGGCTTTGCTCAACATTCTTTAGCATAATGGCCCTTCCTGCCATAGCTAAAGCACTCCACATCTTTCTTATTCTTTTTCTTCTGGCCATCCTTGGTTTGATTCTGCTTTCTCTTATTCTGAGAACTGATTCTGCTTTCTCTTATTCTGAGAACTATTCTTGCCTCCATCGCTTGCTTGCGGCTTTGGCTCTTCTGCAGATGCAACCTCAGTCTTCGACTTAGGGTATAGACTCTCTAATCTCAAAGCTTTCCCCATAATCGATTCAAACGTCTCATCGATGTGGTTAATAAGCCTTTCCCCCAAGTATCCATCCAAACCAGTTATAAATTTCTCGTACTTCTTCTCAGCAGTATCGATAAGGGATAATCCATACTTCGATAAAGTATCGAACTCTGCAATGTACTCTGAGACTGCCCTACCATTCTTCTTAAGCTCCAGAAATTTCCTAAACAACTCTGATTTCTGAGCAACTGGGATAAACTTATCACTGAATCGGGCCTTAAACTGATCCCATGTAACTTGATCCTCTGGAGTAGCCGCCTTAATAGGATTCCACCAATTCATTGCCCGTCCTTGCAGCTGACAGGATGCTAGCTTTCTATTCATCGCATCCTCAATACCCAAGTCTTCGAAGATACACTCACAGCTATCCAACCGATCCTGAACATCTGTATCCGATTCTGTTCCGTGGAACGGCTTCCCCCAAGGCTAGTGTAATCCTTGCATAGCTTGGCAAAATCGGCCCTAGGCGCCTGCACAATTGCACCACCACCATTTGCAGCATTAGGAGCTGCCCTTTGAACATCCCTAAGCATCTCTCTCATGTGGTCAGTGAACATCGTCCTCATATCAGGAGCATTCCCATTATTAGCTCCTCTACCAGTACCCCTCATATATCAGCTCATCGTTCAATCTGTAAGGAGAAAACGATTAACCATCTCTTCAGTGGTGCCAGTGCAGTGCAACTTCATCCTTAGATATACTAATAGTGTATAAGTATAGCTTTTGAAAACCTAAATATCACAAATACGCGCTCTTATATACGTACTATCTCTCTCTGGTGTCTTCCCTAGGTTAACTACGCAACCTTGAGCTCTGATACCAATTGTGACGGTCCGCCCCGCACCAGCCGACATTTCCAATGAAAGTACGATGTGTCAATGTCCAACCAGCACGGGACAGTCGTCAAAGAAAGGAAAGAAGGAAATTTGAGCTAACAAGGAAACTGTAGTATATCTCACAGCGCATGGAATAAAATATAATAATAACATAACTTGACATAAAACAGGCGAGATAGTGCATAAAATGAAAACTTAAACCATTGTAGCAGCGGAAAATCCAAAATTACAGCTTATTTTCCACATCACCTTTATTACAACTTCTAAAACTGTCCCTAAAGAAAAATAAGAAAGGTACACTACTAATGCCCAAAGTAGTGACCAACAGCGACACAGGGAGAATATATATAGAGAGAATAGTACGTGTAAGCCTCCTACTCGTCTCCGGATTGCTACTCATGCACAATCAGCTAACCTGTCTCTAGTCTGCCCGTTTAAGAGCACCTAGAGTAATAAGAAGAGACATAAAACTCTGGGTCAGACAAAAGTCTGGTATGAGCGATAAGCAGCAAAACAGAACAATAACAGGTATACTAAACCATACCTGAACCTGGACCTGCAACCAAAGAGTTAGCACAACAAGATGTACAATACTCTAAGGTGACACTAACATATGGTGTAAGGATACAGGGGTGGAGGCGTGCATGTCAAACAATCAAGCATAGCAACCATCCTCACATCTCTAACTCAGTGTGTAAAGCATACGATATCCACCGCTTTGATCACCCTATACTTTGTTACGATCACTCTGCCCCATGGAGTCGTGACGGCTCCACTGCACTGATCCGTAACAACTAATACTTCTCTATGTCCAATCTACCCCATGGAGTCATGACAACTCCACTGCATTGGCTCATAGCCATGCTACGATCACTCTGCCCCATGAAGTAATAACTACCCCACTGCACTTATCCGTAGCCTAACAATCGTCTCTCGGTGGTGAATCAAAGCTATGGCGTCGACAACTCCTTAGCACACGTCCCGCAGCAAAGCCCAACTCATGAAGTTAACTCATCGGTTCCCAACTGGATCCTGAGTTCTACTTCCCATTTGGACTACCTTTGCATCTCGGGTTTTGGTCTCCTCCGGATCGGTTTGGCCCCTCACTTCACTTTGTTTCTGATCATAGTTACCCATCTGTTTGATTTCCATCTGGTTCGTAATGCATGGGGAGGATCGTGGCGCTTTATAAGGGTCAGGTCGTGGTGGCATGCTCCAGATCGGTGCGTCCATGTCAACTCATCCGGTTCAAATTGTGAGCACCTATTGTTTCGGGTCGGGGGTCCATCAGTGGTTCGTGGTAACCTCTCCGGGTCGGGCCGTGGTACTCACCCTTCAACTGATCCGTTCATGGTACTTGAGCAGGAGCGGGTCGGGTCGTCACCATCAAGCTTCTTGGTTCCACCAGCGATTCGTGGGAAGGAGGTTCTTCACGGGCAGGTTTTGTCGCCCTCCACCGATCCGATCCGATTCGGGTCAAATTCCTGCAACTCTTCCTACGACTGTTTTACGTCATACGACGACGTTTTCGACTATTCTAACTGTTCTAATCAATCACAAAGCATACCATATAGTCATAGCAACATATAGAATTGACAACAAACACCAAAACAACAATTTGATATGTCAAAATGGATCAAACCTACCCAAAACCCATGTTTTTCCCTTAATCATGTTTAACGATAACTAATGATAGGATTAACAAAACTTAACCAATTTAACTCAAACTTCTAACAGAGGCTTAAAATAATATTTCAAAATTTATAAATATTTTTCCACAATTTAATCATGTATAAATTCACTAACTATCACTAATTACCCTTAATTAACCTTAATTAGTGTAAAAACAAGGCTAATCACTCACCTTTGCCACAATTAAAACTTTTAGAACTGAAAATCCTCTGATTTAGGCGAATACCAATGTCTAGCAGCAGCTCTAACTCTGAAATGGTGTTATTTCTCCTTGATTTGATGTTGCTATGCTTAATCCTTGATTAGAGAGCGATTTGGGATGAAATTAGAAGGTGGAGGCCATTGTTAGGGTTTCTAAGAGGCAAATGGCGGCTAAAAAACTGAAATAAAATGAAAACCTAACTCATTTCAGCCTCCCCATAACCTTAATCCCGAAATGGGTTATGGGCTCATTCACTAATCACCTCATTTGGCCCAATTAAGCAGTTTTTAACCTTCTAAACCTTATTTCGTCCATATCTCCCAAGTGTTAAGTCCGTTTTTCACATATGACCACTATACGGAAAGGTAAACCATCATCCGGATCTAATGGAAGTGGTATCAGGTCAAAATTCCTTATCAATCAAAAGTTATGGCCAAAACAAGATCAATTAGGGGCAAAATGGTCATCCAAAAATCGGCAAAAATCGTGAACATGGGAAATGACCCCAATAGTCGTCCCCCAATGTCACACGACCATACGACTTCTTACGAGAAGGAAATAAATATTCTACGATCCTCCGATGCATAGAATGTGGGCCGTTATAGTTTGCAATCCTTCCTTTTGTTGTTCTTCCATTGTAATGAATCACACATTCGCATCTTCTAGAATTTAATGATGAAATCTGCTCTATTGCGACGTGCTCGTTTTTCTGGTCAGGATAGTATATTCATTTGCTAAATTTGAGCACTATATGAGAAAGATATCGAAGATTTATAGTTCAACCAACTTGACGCCAAAATTTGAATTTGAATTTTGAATGAATGGACACTTCAAATACTATATAAAGGCCCAAAAGTCATGTCTCCTTACAATCTCTTCTCTTCTTCTTCTCAATTTTCACTTTCAATCAAAACATTCAGGAGGCATAACTTCATCATTTCTTAACGGAATTGGATGAAATCAACGGCAAATCGAAGAGAAATTCGAGGACTAAGATCTAGTTACGGTTTGGGGATGAATCTAGATGGTATTGGGGTGCAGCAACTCGAAACAATAAGGGACATGTATGAAATCCCGTAACAGTTTTTTAGCTTTGCATAACCAACTTCAAATAGTCATATCTCACTTAATTTTGATCGGAATTTGACGATCTACCCATCAAATCGACCGCGAGAATAAGAACTACAATCTTGAAAAGGAATTGAGAAAAAATAATCTAACCTGTGGATGCAGTTTGAAGATAACTGTCGATGGTTTTGGTTTCCTTCTCTCTTTATTCACCAAAACTTCATTTGATCATTAATTGATCAATTCTTGATGGATTTTCATGAAACCATCGACATTCCAAAGAAAATGAAGGGAAGTACAGTATTGAATCTATTTGTACATGAGGATCAAAAGTTTCTACTTATTTGGTACCCATTTCTTTGTTGGTTTACATTGTATATTTCCATTTCTTCCTCTTGATGTCTTTTTACCAACCATCATTACTCCTCTTAAATAGTCCTTTAGAATTTGAATTCTCAATACCCACGTACACCATTTTGGAATTTGAATTTCCAACAGCCACCTTTTCAGAATTTTAATTTTCAATAGCCACCATTTCGGAATTTGAATTGTCAATTGCCACCATTTCGGAATTTGAATCACCAACGATAATTTACCCATCTTTTCAACTTTTGAATTTTCAAAAGCCATATAACACATCTTTTTCTGCAAAACAACACAAATTTTCAAAGAATCAAGTGATTTTTCAAAATAACGAACTGTAGTTTGAAGTAATAACATCCTGACAGTTCTGTGATATATCCATTTAATCTTTTCAAGAAATCATATAATGATAACTTGATTTTTCAATAAAATTGAATGCAGACTCATCTAATACTGATGCAATATATGAATTAAAACTAGTGTTAACAAAATTTGCCATTTTTTCCAAAAGTCAGATTATGAACTTTTTGAAAGACCTTGCTCTGATTCCAATTGTTAGGGATTGCAGAATGGATCGTTAAGGAAAAACAAACACTAGAGGGGTGAATAGTGTTTTTGAGAATTTAAACAAAATATAAAACTTATGTGAATTACTATATGGGTCAAACACCACAAACACAATCACAGACACATAATCAAACACAAACAAAAATATAAATAGAAATAAAATGCAGAAAAGGAAAGAATACACCAAATTTATACTGGTTCGGATTTGCTCCTACGTCCAGTCCCACGCAACGCTGGATTGCGCAGAGTTTTGTTACTATATCAATAGTCAATTACAACCCTCCTTGATTTCACGTCTACAAGGGATACCACCAATTACCCATCACTGATTTCATAGCTACAAGGGATACCACCGATTACCCTTCCTTGATTTCACGACTATAAGGGATACCACTGATTCCTTTACTCAACCCAAACAGTTACAAACAGCCATATAACTCTTCAGTAGCACTTGATTCAGAGAGTAATGAGTAGAGAGTGCAGACAGAAGATGATTAGTGAAAACAAAATTGAATTTGGCAGAGTATAGGTGTACAAATCAAAAAAATGATAAGAAATAATAGTGTGATCGACAAGAGTGGAAAGGGAGAAGAAGAATTGATTAACAATTCGAAATCAGCCCCTTTTTATAATGTGTGAAAGGCTGCAACATCTCAGAACCGTCACAAATAGTGAAAAGGCACTCTTTTCAAAATTGAAAAAATGATAGTTATATGTCGACATGTATACATATATATGTATGTCGACATATATATGTGTAAATTTGAATTTTGAGCATTTTTTATGTGTTTTCATAAATATATAATTCTGGAAATTCTTGAATTAAAATATAATGTTATAGATAAATATTATAAAGTAGAAAATCATATGAAAACATAAATATAAACTATATAAGCATATTTATAAAATTATAAAGTTAAAACTATATAAATATAAAGTATAAAAATATAAATATATAAAACTTGAGTTTGAAAACAAAAGTTAAGTAAGAAAGGAAAAAATAGAAGATAGAAATAAAATAGAGAGGATAGAAATTGAAGATAAAATATGAAAACAAAATTTTGAAAATAGAATTTGAATTTTATTTTGAACATGGAGTGCTATTAAGAGTCTTACATAATCTAGATTCTATAACTATATTAGTCTAGAACTCTTGAACTCTTGAAATCTTGAATACTCATGAGTCTTGAAATATCTCTGAATTCTGAATCTCTAATATCTTTAAAACTATACAGTCTTCAGTAATAATACCTGTATATAAATCCTGCATATGTGTGTGTGTGTGTGTGTATATATATATTCTAGACAGAAGTGTTAGTATATATTTTATAATCAATCAATATTGAACTAAGGTTGTTTTCATCAAAACTCCATTCTCCAACAGTTTGATTTGATTTCTTTGAAAATCGACACAATATAAGTATAAAAAGTTAAAAAATTAAGAAGAATAATGGTGGAATGATTAAAGAAGAAGGAGATGAAAACTAATTAAAAATTTCGAATTCTGAAGCCTTTATATAGTTTTCCAACAGCCACATCTTTTCAAAAAAGATTTGAATTTAAAAGACACAAATTTTCAATTTTTTAAAAACAATTTAATGGCTCCTATGTTGACATCACAAAGTTGCATGTTGACATCCCTTCACTAAAATTCAAAAACAAAATTTTAAACTAAATCAAATAATGTTTAAATAAACTATGGAGATTCCTAAGTTGAAGCAAACTATTTTTCTTTATATTAGAATAGAGTATATTAAGAAAAAATATATTTAAAACATATATTAAATTGACTCAAAGAAATGATTAAAGACTAAATATAAAATATATTAAAGTATATATAAAAAACTACAAATATATCTAAACTTTAATATAAGGAAATTGAAAAATATAAGAACTATAATAAAACTAATATTAAATTTATAAGTAAAACTTATTTAAATCAAGAGTTAAGTATAATTAAAATCAGGAGTTAAATTATATTTAAGGAGATAAAATATTTCTAAAAATAATTAAATAAACACTTAAAATAAGGAAGTGATTTTGAAATCTTTTGAAAAATAGATTATAAAAACAAGGAAGTAATTTTGAAATCATTTGAAAAGAAATTTGAAATCAGAATTTAATGATAACTAGAGTTTTAAGAATATATCTAGACACAATTACTCTATATTTCTTGAATTCTTGAACTCTTGGATTCTTGATACTCATGAGTCTTGGATCTTGACCTCTTCTTATTTGAAATCTTGATTCCCTGAGCTATATAGTCTTCAGTAATCATTACCTACATAGATTTCTTGTATATATATAGTGTTAGTATATATTTTGTAATAATAATAATTGAAACAAAGTTGATACAAGGTTGTTGTCATCAAAACCATCACCATCAACATCTTAGTCTCTCTAACACTGAGTTCTGTATCGATCTAGTTATGGATGTTCTTTCGGTTGGGGACCCCGAGAGGATTTTACCGCCTGTGGTTAGTTAGTTGGGGTATGCCGATTACAATGTCTCACATGCTACGTCGATTTTGATTGGCTAATCGTCCCATTCAGGCTAACCAACAAGTCACCATATTTTGATTGTTTCTTCTGAGCGTGTTTTGAGATATCACTTAGAAGAGTTGCACTTGTGTTATTCAATTTTATTTTTTGTTTTCCTATGAAGTTAATGAAAGCACTAGTCAGGAGTTGATGATGATTTAGCTACTGAGAAGATGCCATCTGTTTGAGTTTCATTTTCATTGACAGAAATGGAGTGTTTAGGTCATGTCTTCTCGAGTAGAATGTCGTTATAAGTCCTATGGGAGTTTGGATTGTTTGGAAGTCAGAGTTAACCCATAAGTACGTCAATTTCTGGTTTTGAGCAGGAGCGAGAGGTCGATAGTACTCACTTGGCTATATGGTTTGTTTAAGTGTGGTTATCCCAACGAAATGTTATCATGTTTAAGTTTATAGAAGGGGTAGTATGGAGAGGTAGCATGGACCCCATAACTCGAGGAGAGGTAGTATGGACTCGACCATGATGGTTGGTTCCATATGGAATGAGTATTATTTGTTTCAAGCATCATGAGAAGGGGTTGGTTGTGCATTTGTTTTGTTACGAATGCGATGTCAGCTAGTAATAGCTGAATAGGACAAATTGAACAGTTTTCTACGACTATTTAAGATTTCCAAATATATGATAGTTCTCGATGGTTTCCATTAATATTTTTCCATACATGTAAGAATAGTATGATAGCGCTCGAGTTATGTTGACGATATTTTTTTGTCAATACCCAAACTATATTTGACAATGCATGTATATGAAAACTTAATGGTTAATTGATCTAAAGGACGTTAAAGAGCAACTTGATCTCAGTGTACTAAATGGGCTCCACCGTTTCCTAGGTATTGAGATATTAAGTACAAAAATTAGTTACTCTTCCCTCAAGGGGTGAGTATCATGCTTACGAGACAATAGGGCCAATAATAGCCTTGGCAGAAGGGTGTTTTGAGTTATAGGAAGCTGAAATCTTTATGCAACAAATACCCTTAGATCCAATGTATCGACCCGAACTTCCCCGGTCTCCGAAGAGATGAGAAAGGACGAATTAATGTGAGGACAAGACAAAACAGAACGCAGACGAAAGAACATTTCATTGTATATTACAACAATGCATCAGATTACAAGAATATACAGAGTATAAATGAATATTACACGGAAATATCAGAGATTTAAATTACATTTAAATACATAGCAGCGGAAAAATAATACAAAGCACAACTGAAGGTGATATACGGATACAGAGCTTTCCGGATGTCATTCCAGCTGTAAACCAGGATCCTGTGGATATAAATCTGCAAAACCAAAACTACTAGCTGCCCGTGTAGAAAATAGGGGCACCCAGAGTTTAGGTTAAAACAATAAACTCCAGGTCAGTCATGTGACTGGTGTGAGAACTAAAACAGTTATTTAAAGCTTTACTTTAAAAGGGAGTAATTCAAGGGACCACGCCGTATAACACGGAACGGGTTTCCTCCCAAGAATACCAGTGCATAAAATAAACAACGCAATGCTTTTTCGAAAAATGAAGCTATTATAAGACCCAGGTCCCATCACACAATGCAACGCAAGACGGAGGATAGGGTTTTACCTTATAACAGCCAAACATGCTTGATACGTTTAAAACAAATCATTTGATACTATAATAAGTGTATAGTGTCAAAACAATTTCAATCATAAATATAAATCATAGACGGCATAAGTGCCCCCATCCCACTATGTCGCCATACTAGGCTCTACAAATAAAGCCGAAATACACGTATTGGAAATTGGATTTCCGTCATGAGTCGAGGCAAGGGGCAAGCTCCTCTCCGCGTTCGAGACACTCTAGCAAATGTCCCAGGGCTACGCACTCTGGGCAACCCCTGGATGCTTCAGGGCCGGTCCTCACTTACGTTAGAGGATTATTTATTCCTGAACACACGTTTCCCGGTCCTTACAGACCTATAATCGAGGCGCCTCGCATTCCAATAACCACAAAGGTGAAAAGTATATAAATGTCAGGGCTGGTAAGTCACTGACACCACCAAAGCTAGAAAGAAACGTCGTGCTCTCCCTGCAGTCCGTATCCCGTTTTTGACTCATACCGAGGTGTGAGGCTCGCGAATTCATGTTATACACAAAGCTGCCACGTAGGCGTGCTTTGATCATCAACCACAAGACTTTGCTTTTCAACAGAAGCCTTGATCATTGCATCTTAGCGTGCCACACTGGCAGTTCATGCCATGCGATTGATGTCTATCGATATATAACCTCTAAGCTCGTACGTCTCAGAGAAGGGCGTTAAGCAAGAGAATAAATTCTCCGCCGCCAAACAGATATATATTTAACAGAAATCAATCAACACAGAATAAAATCCAATGTCAGACACACAATCCATTTACAAGTCCGTTCTGGGTCTGAACGAAACCGGAGGCACTTTCCTCGCATATCCATCCATCTCCAAGTATGTCGGGACGACCACCAACTATTTCCATCCTCTTGGGTGTACAGCCCATTCAGGATCGTCAGTAATTATCCAAACGATGTGGAGACTTCCGGTCTTCAACCACCGTCTTCATCTTCGACATATCGTCGAATCGGTTATTCAGAATGGGTATAAACCCGGCCTTTCCGAACAACCCGCGTATATTAAAACAAATGTTACACAAACACAACATACGCCTCATTCCAATTCAGAATATTCTTTTATTCACAAAATTACATTTTTAGGGAAAGGTTCCCATTAATTTTATCCAAGATAAATTCTTTAAAATTTATCCTTTAATCTTCCTTTGGATGTCATTTCAAACCAGATTATGGTTTTCTAAACTAGTCGAGATTAGCGAACCGTAACGAAGTAATTATTTATTTTATTTCCCAATCCCAACATATTCATCCCATGAAGCAAAACTGGTAATACTCCATATCTAATACTATGGTGTTATCGGTAAGATTAATTACAATTTCACATTCAAATCTAATTAAAGATTTAACTATCGCTTTGGAGCAAAACTGGCGATACTACATTCTCGCTCATTTCTAGATTTGATAATTTAGATTATAGATTCACATTTCAATCTAATTACAGATTCATTAAGACTCCTTTTACTGGGTTAAAGAACTAGGTGTTATTTAAAACACAGTTCACGACAAACCCAAATCACATTCTATTTATTATCGGGTTAAAGAACTAGTGTTATTTAAAACACCGTTCACGATAAACCCATTTCAAATCCAATCAAATATATTAGAAATTCCGATTATTTAAAACCCCTTTTTAAATCTAATTTATTTATTTAAAAATAATCGGGTTTTAAATTTAGTTCAAAACTAGTTCATTTCGATAAAAATCTATTTTTAACTTTTCAAATATGGAGTTTTCACCCCAATTTTTCTCAAATCACTTCTTATGATTTTACACAAATTATTGATATTTTTAATAATTTTATCAAGGCCCGTACAGTCGATTTCCAACAACGGCCATCGAACTGCACTTACAACGACCTTTTCCAAATTTGATTTAGACGTATCTCCAAATCCAACCGTTAGATTTTGAATTTCTAATATTCGCTAGAAAGCTCTTTTCGATACGAACCCAACGGTTCCGGTTTTAGGAGAATCCGACGGTCGGATCTCCCGTAATGTCCGTTTGAAATAAATGGTCGAAATTCACGAACTGCCGCGGCGCGGCGCGTTATATTCAGGCCATTATATTATATATATAATATATATTTCATCGATTTCTATTTAAAATGAATTATATAAATAGTTTAAATTCGTTTCAAAAGCAATTTCAACTTCCATTTCAATTCAAAGCAAAATTGAATTCTTCTTTATAAATTTGTTTTAAAATTCATTTCTATTCAATTCAAATTGGTTTTCTATTCGATTCAATTTCGAATTGGTTTTCTATTCGATTCAAATTCGAATTGGTTTTCTATTCGATTCAAATTCGTTATATATTCCATTGAAATCAAATTCGTTTTCTATTCAAATCAAATTCGTTTTATATTCCATTGAAATCAAATTCGTTTTCTATTCAAATCAAATTCGTTTTATATTCAATTGAAATCAAATTCGTTTTCTATTCAATTCGAATTCAATTCGTTATATATTCAATTCGAATTCGATTCATTATATATTCAGTTCAAATTCGATTCGTTATATATTCAATTTGATTCAAATTTCATTTCAAAATATGCGATTTCGAAATCACTTTTCAATATTCATTTTTAAAATGAATAAAATCGATATAAATATCGTTCACATCAAAATGGCGTCAATCTAACCAACACGGCTTCATATATTTCTATTTTCAAATATTCTATTCAACAAATGAATATTTATTTTTGTCAACACACGACTAATCTCAACGAATGAGTACTGTCCACGTGTGACTATTTTTGTTAAATTATTTCGTTCAACACATGACTAATCTCAACGGATGAGTACAGTCAACACATGAACCTTTATATTATATTGATAAAGATGTAAATTTTATTATTAAAACATTTCGTTCAACACATGACTAATCTCAACGAATGAGTACAGTCAACACATGAACATTTATATTATAATATTCTTAATTTTCTAAATTGGAATGAGGCCCAATCAATCACCATATAATATTAATTATATGGATTTCATACATCACACGTATATAATAGCATTGAAAAATAATCAACCATCAACCAAAGTGCACTACACTGTATAAGCATCAAATATAAATATCTAATGCTTATAACAGCCTGTCAATCAATCGATCGACATATTTAATCAATCAGAATGAGTGTACTTCAAATTTCATCCCAACACCCGTGTGGGGTTTCAAATCAACAAACACAGATTTTTATTTGTGCAGTTGGGCGATGTGTAAAATTTATCGTCCCAATCAATGTCCTTCAAATAGGTGTACATAAACAAACCGTCCGGTTTGTAAATGAATATTTATTTATTCACATTCACGTTAAAAAATATATTTTTAACGATAAAACATTTTATCTTCACACATGAATTTTTATTCCGTTCATTTACAAAAAAATGATATTTTTATTTTTCTAACTTATTTTAGAAAATTTCGGCGGCATAACGGCACGATACTAGAAACGGGAAAAGGCCTAGCCTTATCCCCGGTCTAGTGAAGGCCCACGCCATTCACACATCAATCCAATCCATTCATTTCACCAAACAATTCAAATCAAATCATCTAACTAATTTATGCAACCAAACAAACAAGTCCATGGTCTGTGGACGATTGTGTCGGGTGCTACTAAGCACCGTCTGCATCCTAGTATATATATATATATAACTAGAAAAAGAAATTTGAAAGGTGAGAAATTCTCACCAATAGCTATCCTAACTCTACGGCACTTCAAATGTAGAAGTCTTCGTCGTTCTCGCCTTTCGTCATCTTCGTTGCCCGGATTCTCTACATATGTAAAAACCGAATTTCTACTTCGTTATTCAATATATAAAAATCGAATTTTTACTTTGCTATTCAATATATAAAAATCGAATTTTTACTTTGCTATTCAATATATAAAAATCAAATTTTTACTTTGCTATTCAATATATAAAAATCATATTTTTAATTCTTAAAAACCACTTCTTTCTATATTTGACCCTCCTATAAAGATTATATTTTTATACTTCTATTTGATTAAAAAATCATATTTTTAATCTTCACATCTAATAAAAATTATATTTTTATTTCAAAGCAAAGTATACTTTTATTTCAAAGCAATAAAAATCACATCTTTATCTTCGCTACTTTATATAAATAAAAACCATATTTTTATATGCTATTCGAAAAAATAAAAATCCTACTTTTATGATGCTCATTCATATATCAAAATCACATGTTTTATCATATAAAAATCCTCTCTTACGTTTATTAAAAATCATTTCTTCTTAATGCCATAATATATATAAAAACTGATTTTATTTTATGCTAAAAACAATTTTTAAATTCATAATAACACCTACATAATAAACAAATAAAAACAAATACATAAAACTTACATTTTTTTTGAAAGGAGGGGGTGGTTTTGCTGTTGAACTTCGAGGGGGGGGGTTTGCTTGCGTCGGTTGACATCAGGAGGGGAGAGGGTACGGCGGTCGTCGAACGGAGGAGGGGAGGGACAGGCGATGGGGCGTGGCGCGGCAGGGCTTGGCATCAGGCGTTGGGCTCCTTCGATGTGGGGGTTCGGGCGTCGGAGCTGGTGCCAGAGGAAAGGGAGGGGAGGGAGAACGGAGCGGTGCGCCGCTTGAGGGAGGAGGGGCCCGCCGCCTCCGGCGATGGTGGTTAGGCAGAGGGCGGCGCCCTTCAAGGGTTTAGCAAGTTTTTTTTTTCGATTCTGAGAAAATAAACGGGGGGGCCAGAGAGGTAATAGGGGGAGGAAAGAGAATTTTTTCTTTTATTATTTTTATTATTCTAATTTTAAAATATTGGCTTTTACATACGACCTCTAAACGAGGCCCACCGCCTGTCGTCTATAGTGTATTACCCCCATTCCGAATACAATGGAATATGTATCGTAAGCTGATTCGAACGTTTTGATAAGTTTCCGTTGAATTTACATTTAAATCACTATATTGAATTTTAAACGTACATTTCAAATTACCGGGGTCACATACTAACTCGAAAAATTCCATAAAAATATTTTCTAGCTTCGTATTGACGATACAGTCCTAATAAAACTAGTTTCATCGAATTCCGAGACCGTTGGAAAAATGATCATTTTCCAGTCGATTAAAATCAACTGAAACTGGTCAAACGCGTTTTCCTTTGTCATGCTCACATATTGATTCGAAAAATTATGAAATTTGGAATCTAGCAATAATTTGACATCACGGACCCAACAAAAGTGGTTTCGTCGAAATCCGAGGTTGTTTGCAAAATTCCCATTTTTAAGGGCCTGAATTCCATAGCGACTATTCAGAATTTTCAACTGGACATATCTTTTGATTCTTGTTATGAAATTTCGATTTTTCGGATTCGTCGGAAAGATATTATCAAATAGATCCTATGATTTTTGGTTTCACTAAAATCCGGATTGTTTTGCACCCGGTACATTCATTTGAAGTTTGAAATCGAATTATCGAACTACCGCGCCATTTTCAATTCTATTTATAATTATATATAATTATTTATATTCTAACGACGACGCGTATAATATATACGTTCAAATTATATTCAAAATAAATTTCTCGTCGATATTATTTAAAATAATCTATTTTAAATATTCAAAATTCTCTAAAATTGCCAAAATAAAAATTTTAAACTGGCCCAGATTTTCGGGTTATTACATCCAAGACAAAATAAAATACACTGTATTGAGAAGAAAACAGGCTAATGCTTCACAACAACCGGGTTGTTAGCACATCATAACACTTAATGACTTAGGTGACACTTCCACATCGAACTGGTCAAGAAAAGACTTTTGGTTGTGTTAGCTATCAAGTCGCAAGCTTACAACAAGCTTCCTTCCGAGTTATGTTTCATTAGGCTCAATAGGAAAGAGTTAAATCACATATTGAAGGATCAAAAGGGGAGATTCATTGATTTTACTCAAAGCTTGTCCCCTTGTGAAATAGATATGATTAACCTTTCCATGAGAAGGGTTAATGTTAACTCCCTCTTTAATCATGACAAAAACAATATGATTATCGAATCGAGAAATATCGAAGTCTTGGACTTCTCCTTTTTATTTATTTCATATATATTACAAAGATTGTAGAAATCCCCAATTCGATTGAGAAATTAGGATTTACCCTTGTAGAAGAGAGTACAAGATTGAAGAATGAGAATCCGGTCCCCAAAATATGACCACTGGGGTCTTATTTATAGATAAATCGAGAACCCTTTTGTCGTTGGGTTAGAAGAAGTTTCTTTTGGGTGCAGTAGTTATGTGTCGGCCGCCCTTTATCTTTTGATTTGTATGCGTCAGCACTCGGCCGTTCTTTGGAAATTTTCTTTGATGTTGCTTCCACCTTTTGTATCGATACTAAGCCCGTTGGTTTGGATAGAATTGGGGAAGGCTTTTGGATTTCGGTCATAAGCTCCCGGTTTTGTCTTCAAGTCTTCATGGTATTAGTTCTTGTGCTCCCACTTCCCATGTTCCGGGAAACGTCACCCCTTTCGGTATCGACACTAAGCAAGGTAGCATGGATAGCTCTTTTTCCTAGATGCTTTGGTTTTCTCTCGATAGATCTTTGGAGTGGGTTTCAGTCTTCTGGAAGGATGCTTTCGGTGCATTACTTGTTGATTTCTAAAGTTGCCTTACGGTAATCATCAAATTTGGTCTCGATAACTGGCTTTTGAAGGGTTTCCTTTATGCTTTCATCTTCTTTTGTATCGGCATTAGGCAACTAAATACCGATAGCCCTTCGTCTCCTTCTGCTTGGATTGATGCATTTTGTTATATTATTGGTTTCTGGGTTTAGGTGGTTTGCCTTTCAGGATCGAGTTTACGTTAGCTTCCTTTCGTGTCGGAACCAACCTGCTGGTTTCCTTCCTTCATATTGAGTCCAAGCTTTCTCCTTTTATGAGGGTGTCGATTGCTTGTTGTCCTAAATGCTTCTTTTATGCTTTCGGTCTTAGCCTGGTGTCGGGTCCATGCTTTTGGATCATTCTTCTATGTTAGTGGCGGCTCAATACCCCTCACCGACACCCTGTTTCGATGCTGAGTTTTTTGGTAGTAACATTTTCCCATCCCCCCAAGTGAAGGGTGTCTTTGGCTTTTCAAGTCAGTCGTTCCTTCTTCATCTTGCATCATCATTGCCTAAATTCCTACCTGCACTTTCCCTACATAAATTTCATTGGCTAATACTTCGCGTTAGTCTTCTAGTCTTTACATAGTTTCTACAGTTATTTCATCTGTATCATGTTAGGCATTGTTCGGGCCTAAGTCCAATGGCATGTTAAGCCTGCAGCTAAAGTTCCTCAATTATTGATACTTTCTATTTTGTTGGAAAAATAAAGAATAAGGTCCAAAAGAACTTCCTAGCTGCAAAAAAGCAGATAGACTTCATCCTTATTGCTGGATTCCAGATGTTTTCAGTAGAAGCCTTTCTAGAAATAAAAAGAAGTCCAGAGTCGACCCAGATTCAGGTATTAAATCTGAAGGCCAGAATTCCACTTCTAGTATAATCAGAAGTCCTAAACCAACCCAAATTCAGGTATTAAGATTGAAGATCAGAAATCCTTTTCTGGTAACGATAATAGTTCTGAACGAACCCATATTTAGGTATTAAGATTGAAGATCAAAAATCCTTTTCTGGTAACGATAAAAGTCCTGAACCAACCAAAATTCAGGTATTAGGATTGAAGATCAGAAACCCTTTTCTAGTAATAATGGTAGAAGTCCTGAGCCAACCCAGAATCAGGTATTAAGACTAGAGACCAACAACCCTCTTATTGCAATAATAGATGTCCTGAACCAACCCAGATTCAGGTATTAAGATCGAAGACCAGAAACTCTTTTCTAGTAATAATAAAAGTCCTGAACCAACCTAGATTCAGGTATTAAGATAGAAAACTAGAAATCCTCTTATGGTACTACTAAAATTCCCGAACCAACCCAGATTCAGGTATTGAGATGGAAGACCAGAAATCCACTTCTAGTATTAATTTGTAAAGCAGGGGTTATTTTTGCTTTGTAGGCCACTCTCTGGGCTGTTGATGGTTAAGGCAGGGGATGCACGTGCCTTGTAAGCCACTTTATGGACTTTTGATTGTCTAAGCAGAGGATGGACGTGCTTCGTGAGCCACTCTTTGGGCTTTTGCTTGTTGAAGCAGAGGATGTACGTGCTTGATGAGCCACTCTCGGGGCTTTTGCTTGTTGAAGCAGAGGATGGACGTGCTTCATGAGCCACTTTCCGGGTTTTTACTTGTTGAAATAGACGATGGACGCGCTTCATAAGCCACTCTCTAGACTTTTGCTCCCTTTTGCGGGAGGGGACATAAGTAGACGTAGAGCGTGCTCTTCTGCAAGCAGAGGCAGTACTTACTTAGTTGAGGGTGCTCTTCTGTGAGTGTTTATCACGGTTATAACCATGATAATATGCGTGACAAAAATCATCAACACTGGCTGGCTCAATGGTTATAAGCGTGATGATTTTGGTTTCTCACGGTTTTAAGCGTGACAAATGGGCATTTCTAGTGTTGTGATTAGTAGAGGTAGGACGTGCTCTTCTACAAGCAGAGGTAGGGCATGTTTAGTTCATAGCAGAGACAGGCCATACTTTTCCGCTAATAGAAGTAGGACGTGCTAATTATATGCTCCGTCTCGACCATTTCTGTTCTTTTCTTATTTGGACGATGTTAAAGTCTTACACTCAATCTTCCTTCGAAAGGTGCCTTACCCTAGCCATCTTGGCAGTGATAAGAGTTTTTGACCTTTGTAGGTTGCTTTACCCCCTTCTTGGTAGCTCAAAATTTTAAGAGGGTTCCCATACCCTTGTTTGTGAGAGTGTTCTTAGAGAAGACGCTTAATTATTTACTTATCGTCAAAAAGTATGGCCTTAGTTATTCTGAGTTCCATGTTCTAAGTACAAGATTACCATTAGTTTGCATAGTCGATACGTTCCAGATATGGCCCCTTAGTGAATGATCATGAGTCCTTCCCAGTTTTGGCTAAGTGGACCATCCGATGGATTCTTTGTGTTGGCCATTACCCTTCGTAAGACCCAGTCTCCTTTATTGAAGGTTCTTCCTTTAACTCTCGAATTGTAGTATTTAGTAATTCTCCTTTGATGTTCAGTCGTTCTGATAGTGGCTTCATCTCTCAACCCTTGGGTTAGGCCTAAGGATTCCTTCCTTAATTCTTGATTAGGATCAAAAGCGTAAGCTATCCTTCTATGTGAGGGAATCTCAACCTCGACCGGGAGCATAACTTCACCTCCATATGTTAGGGAACAAGGGGTATGATCCGTTTTCGTCTTGGCGGAAGTTCTATATACCCAAAGCACTAAGGGTAATTCATCTGTCCAATTTCCTTTTGCTTGATTCAATTGTTTCTTTAGAGTCCTTATGGTTTTGTTTGCAGCATCCATGACACCATTTTCCCTTGGATGTGCCACGGAGAAAAAACTTTTTATGATTCCATTCTTATCACAAGATCATGTGAACTCCTCTCTTTCAGATTGTGTTCCATTGTCTGATATGATTTTATAGGGAACTCTGAAGCACGTGATGGTATTCTTTATCACAAACTTTAACATCTTTTTAGTTGTGATTGTCAGAAGGGGTTCTTCTTCCACCACTTGGTGAAGTAATCAGTGGCTACCACAACATACTCGATTTGCCTTTTGAGATCGATAGTGGTCCAATTAAGTCTATTCCCCATATATCGAAAGGCCATAGGCTCTAAATGGTGGTTAAGTCATTTGGTGGTCGGGGTATCTTGGAATACCTTCTTGCACTTCTTAACATACTCAATTGCTTGGCTAGTCATTTGTGGTCAGTGAAAGCCTTATCGCATGACTTTCTTAGCTAGCTTAATCCAGTTGGAATGGTCTCCGTATACACCTTCGTGTGCTTCTCTCAATAAGTTGAGTCTGTCTTCAAGGCTTACACACCTTAAGTGGGGTAGTGAATGCCCTTTCTTATAAAGTACTTTATCTAAGATCACAAATGTAGGAGCTTTGTGTTTCATCTTTCTTGCATCTTGCTTATTGATAGGTAAGATTTCATTTAGAAGATAGTTCGTGATTAGAGCCATCCAAGGTCCTTGTAATGGTATCTTGTTTCAACTGAAATGGGTTCCTCATTGGAGGCAAAATACTTTTCTATAACCTTTTCCTTTTCCAAGGCTTGGGATCTAGTTAATACTAACATTTCCTTTCCCAATTCATATGCTTCTTACTCAATGCTTGGTTTCTCTTGGTATCCTACAGGGATTATTCGAGTTTCGGTTCCTCTCGAGAGCTGGCCAATTTTGCTAATGAGTCGGTTTGGGAGTTCTCCCCTCTTGAGATTTAATGTATGGAAAAATCCTCGAGTTGAGAGAGCATCTTTAGTATTCTTTTTGCATATAAGACTAACTGAGGATCTTTGGTTTGGTAGGTTTGCTTGATTTGATTTACCATCAGCCGTGAGTCACTAAAGATCTCAATCCAGGGTATTTTAATTGTAATGCTAGATTTAGCCTTGTCGTGATTGACCCGTACTCTGCTACATTGTTTGTTGCTGCAAAGCCCAGCTTCATTTCATAATATAGGCGATGTCCGTCAGGGGTTATTATTATATATCCTGTCCCTTGCTCGTTTGAAGCTCCATCTACGAACAACTGCCACTTAGCCTTTAGATTGTTTTCCTTTATCGACTATTCTGTGATGAAACTCATACACTCGTTTATAAAGTCTGCGAGATCCTGCCCTTTGATTGCTGCCCGAGGGTGGAACTCAATTTCATATTGGCTAAGCTCAATTCCCCATTTTACTAACCTTCCAGAGGTTTCTGGCTTATTGAAAACTTGCTTAAAGTGGAAAGTTGGTTAAAACCATGATGGCGTGTGCCTGGAAGTAACCCCTGAGCTTCTGCGCTGTAAGTATGAGACAATAAGCTAGTTTTTCCACTATAGGATATCGAATTTTTGCATCCTTTAACTTTATGCTACATAGTAGACTTGGTATTGGGTTCCATCACCTCCCCTTATGAGGACCGAACTTACCGCGTATTCCGATACAACCATGTAGAGGTACAGATTTACCCCTAACTCAGGGCTAGATAAGATCGGGGGCTTCACCATATTATCCTTTAGTTCTTGGAATGCTTTTCTACATTCCTCATTCCATGCAAAGTTTTTCTTCTTCTTTATGACGTCAAGGAAATGGACGCACTTGTCAGTTGCTTTGGAAATTAACCGACCAAGGGCTGCTACCTTTCCGTTCAAGCTCATGACCTCTTTTCTTGTTCTGGGCTCCTCCATATCTTTTATGGCTTGGATTTGATCAGGACTACCCTTAATTCCATGTTCTCTAACCACATACCCTAGGAACTTCCTAGATTGAACCACAAAGGAGCACTTCTGAGGGTTTAGCTTCATTTGGTATTCCCTTAGGATGTTGAGCATTTCCTCTAAATCTTTTGGATGGCTTTCTGCTTTTGTGGATTTTACTAGCATGTCATCCACATACACCTCCATGTTTCTCCATGTTTGATCTTGAATTATTTTGTTAGCCAACCTTTGATATGTTGCACCAGCGTTCTTTAATCCAAAGGGCATGACTTTGTAACAAAATTTTCCCTAATCCGTAATGAAATTTGTATGCTTCTCGTCGGGTTTATGCATGGAAATTTTGTTGTACCTCGAATATGCATCCATAAGGGATAACAACCTATGTCCACCTGTTGCATCAACCAACTGGTCTATTCGTGGAAGGGGGTAACAATCCTTTGGGCAAGCTTTGTTTAGATCTGTGTAGTCAACACATGTCCTCCACTTCCCGTTCGACTTCTTTACTAGTACGGGGTTGGCAAGCCACTTGGGATAAAAGACTTCTCGGATAAACTTATTTGCTAACAATTTCTTGACTTCCTCTTTCAAAGCCTCTGACATATCTCTATTGTACTGCCTTTTCTTTTACCAAATAAGGATTATGAAGGGGTTGATATTCAAGGCATGACTCATGACAGAGGGGTTCATTCCTATCATGTCCAAATGAGTCTAGGAGAACACATCTTTGTTGATCTATAAGAACCGAATCAAGTCATTTCTCAATGGTTCCTCCAACCTTCTCTGTAATGACCAGCATTCTACGTATCACAGGGTCGTAGAATATTTATTTCAATCACATACGAAGTCGTATAGTCGTGTAACTCTGGGGAACGACTATTGGGGTCATTTCCCATGTTCACAATTTTTGCCAAATTTTAAATGACCATTTTTCCCCAAGCAAATTTTGTTTTGCTATAACTTTTGATTGGTAAGGAGTTTTGACCTAAAACCACTTCCATTGGATTCAGATGGTGGTTTACCTTTCCGTAGAGTGGTCACATTGATCAAACGGACTTACCATTTGGGAGATATGGCTGAAACAAGGTTTGGAAGGTGAAAAACAGTCTATCTGGGCCAAATTAGGATGATTAGCAGCTAGGCCCGTAAACCATTTCGGGATTAGGGTTATGGGAGGGCTGATAGGGTTAGGGAAAACATTTCATTTCAGATTTCCAGCCACTATTTACACCCTTGAAACCCTAGCAATGGCCTCCACCTTCTAAATCACTTCTGAATCACTTTCTAATCGCGTATTAGCTTAATCTACACCAAATCAAGGATGATTAGTGTCAAATCAAAGTTGGAGCTGCTGTATTGCATTGAAAACCACGCCAAAATAGTAGAGTTTCAGATCTAAGTTTTTATTTGTGGCTAATGTGAGTGATTTGCACATTTTTACACTAATTATGGCTAATTAGAGGTGATTAGTGATAATTAGCGAAATTATGCATGATAAAATTCTAAAAAAAATATGTAAAAATTCTTAAATATCATTTTAGGACTCTGTTATAAATTTGGGTTAATTTGGACATGTTTTGCTAATCCTATGATTAAACATGATTAAGGGGGATTAAAGGAAAAAATATGGGTTTTGGGTATGTTTGATTCATATTAACATGTTAGATTGATGTTTTGGTGTTAATGGTCGATTCACTTTATTGCTATTACTGTTTGGAATGTTTTGTGGTTGCTTACTAAAGTTAGATTGGTCGAAAACGCTGTCGTATGGCGTAAATAGTTTGCTGGAGATGGCGCAGGAATCCAGATCGGATCAGTGGGAGAGGACCGGGTCGGGTCGTGTAGCCCACCCACGAGCCGCCTCATGTATCTGAACTGAAACTTGCACCACGAAGTATCCTCTCCAAACCCACGAGTCGATGTACCAGCGAGCCGCCTGGATGAGGCTGCCACGAACCGCCCCTCCGATCCGATGCTTGGAGGAGCCACTAACTGGTGGAAGAATGCAACCCGATCCGAACCGGATCAGTGATCACGAACCGAACCCAATGAGGCACCACGACCCGAATATCTTAGTGGTCACGAACCGGAGTTATTCACGAATCGATGAAGGACCCGAGCCTATATGATGATCACGAACCGAATGGAGATCGAACTGGGATAATGATGACCAAAACCCGAGATGCAAAGGTAGTCCAAATTGGAAGTAGAACTCAGGATCCAGACGGGAACCGATGAGTTAACTTCATGAGTTGGACTCTGCTATGGGACGTGTGCAAAGGGGTTATCGATGTCCATAGCTTTGACTCACCATTGAGAGACGGACCATTGGCTATGGATCAGTGCAGTGGAGTCGTCATGACTCCTTGGGGTAAAGTGATCGTAGCAGGGCTATGAGCCAGTGCAGTGGAGTTGTCATAACTCCATGGGGTAGAGTGGACATAGCAAATGATTAGTGGCTATGGATCAGTGTAGTGGAGTCATCATGACTCCATGGGGCAGAGTGATCGTAGCAAAGAATTGTGCGATCAAAGTGGTAGATATCGTATACTTACGCACTGAGTGAGAGATATGAGGATGATTTCTATGTTTGATGTTTGCTATCACCATGATGTGCACACCCTCCCCCCCCCCCATCATTTTCATACCATGTGTTAGTGTCACCTTAGAGTATTGTACATCCTATTGTGCTAACTCTTTGGTTGTAGGTCAAGGTTCAGGTATGGTTATGTATACATGTTATTGTTCTATTTTGCTGCTTATCGCTCATACCATACTTTTTTCTGACCCAGAGTTTTATGTCTCTTCTTATTACTCTGGGTGCTCCTAAACAAGCAGACTAGAGACAGGTTAGCTGGTTATGCACGAGTAGCTGTCCGGAGACGAGCATGAAGCTTACATGTATCATTCCCATATATTCTCCCTGTGTTGTTGCTGGTCACTACTTTAAGCATTAGTAGTGTACCTTCCTATTTTGCTTTAGAGACAGTTTTAAAAATTGTAATGATGATGGGTTGGATCATAAGCTGTATTTTGAATTTTCCCCTGCTATGATGGTTTAGTTTTCTGCTTATGCACTGTCTCGCCTGTTTTATATCAAGTTATGTTATTATTATATTTTGTTCCATGTGTTGTGAAATATACTGCAGGTTCTTTGATGATACATAGTAAATCCTTTCCTTTCTGACGACCGTCCCGTGCTACTCGGGCATTGGCACAACGCATTTCGAGGAAATGTCGGCTGGTTCGGGGCGGGCCACCACATTTGATATTAGAGCTCTAGGTTGCATAGTTAACCTAGGGGAAGACATCAGGTAGAGATAGTATACATATATGAGAACACGTATTTGTGATATTTTGGTTTTCAAAACCTATATATATATATACTATTAGTATATATGAGGATGAAGTCGCACTGCACTGGCACCACTATGGAGATGGTTAATCGTTTTCTTTTTATAGATTGAACAATGAGCCGATATACGAGGGGTACCGGTTCAGATGCCAATAATAGGAATGCTCCTGATATGAGGACAATGTATACTACCTTCATGCGAGAGATGCTTAGGGATGTTTAGAGAGCTTCTCCTAATACTGCTACTGGTGGTGGTGCAGCGGTGTAGGCGCATAGGGCCAATTTCGCCAAGCTTTGTAAGGATTACACTAGTATTGGTGGAAAGCCATTCCGTGGAACGGAATCGGCTACGGATGTTCAAGATTGGTTGGATAGTTGCGAGCGCATCTTCGAGGATATGGGGATTGATGATGCAATGAAGAGAAAGCTACCATCGAGTCAACTGCAAGGATGGGCTACGAATTGGTGGAATTCTATTAAAGCAGCTACTCCTGAGGATCAAGTTACATGGAATCAGTCTAAGACTCGCCTCAATGATAAGTTTATCCCAGCTGCTTAGAAATCAGAATTGTTTAGGAAATTCTTAGAGCTTAAGCAGAATGATAGGGAAATCTCAGAGTATATTGCTGAGTTCGATAATTTATCGAAGTATGGATTATCTCTTATCGATACTGCCGAGAAGAAGAATGAGAAGTTCATAACTAGCTTAGATAAGTACTTGGGTGAAAGGCTTATAAACCACATCGATGAGACATTTGAATCTATTATGGGAAAGGCATTGAGATCTGAGAGCCTTTACCTAAGTCAAAGACCGAGTTTGCTGTTACATATGTAGAGGAGCTGAAGACGCATGCAAGCGGTGGAGGCAAGAATAATTCGCAGAATAAGAGGAAACAGAACCAAACTAAGTATGGTCAGAAGAAGAGTAAGAAAGATGTAGAGTGCTTTAGCTGTGGCAAGAAGGGCCATTATACTAAAGAATGTCGGCAAAGCCAGTGGACAGGAAGTGCTTTAATTGCGGCCAAGTGGGACATCACAAGGATAAATGTCAACAACCTCCTAAAGAGAAGCAAATTGTGAAAGCATATGCTATCAATGATGTTCCTTATTCGTCGAATGCCCCAACTGCGGCGGAGGAAGGAAATAATGTCGTCATTCAAGGTATGCTTTCTATTTATGATGTTCCTGTTCGAGTATTGTTTGATACCAGGGATTCCCGTTCCTTCATATCTAGTGACCTTGTAGATAGGTTGGGATTGGAACTCGAGATTGTCGATAGACCTTTAGTTGTGACGAACCCGATCGGTGGTTCGACTAGCCTTAATATGATTTGTCATAATTTGTCCCTATCGAGTCATGGATGTATGTTTGCTTGTGATTGCTTTGTCTTAGGCTTTACTGGGTTTGGCATTATTTTGGGAGTCGATTGGCTCCAAAGGTATGGGGTGGTGGTAGACTGTGAGGGATTTTCGGTGACTATTAGGGCGGATGATGGGCAGAGGGTAGTGTTTGGTAGCCTACCTAGTGATGAGGTGATGGCTAGTTTTCTAAATTCCCTCAACATCCCGCTCGATGAGTTATCAGGGGTTCCCATTGCTGGCCTATATCTGGATATCTTCGAGGAAGTGACCGGACTTCCACCACACCGAGGGATTGAGTTCCGTATTGATTTAGTGAAAGATGCCAGACCTATAGTGATGCTACTTCGTCGTATAGCACCAAGGGAGCAGCGAGAGCTGGGGGTGAAAGTAAGCAATCTTTTGAAGAAGGGATTTATCCGAAGGAGTGTTTCCAAGTGGGGAGCACCAGTTGTATTTTCCACCAAAACAGATTGTTCCCTTCGTTTATGTGTGGGCTATCGCGAGTGAATAAGGTGACTAGGAAGAATAAGTATCCTCTTCTGCGGATAGATGATTTGTTTGATCAATTGGAAGGAGCAAGAGTGTTCTCCCAGTTGGACCTCGCAACAGGATTTCATCAGCTCCGAGTAGCAGTTGAGAGTATTCCTTAAACGGCATTTCGGGCGTCGTCTAGATTCTATGAGTGGTTGGTCATGCCATTCGGGTTGACCAATGCACCAGCATATTTTGTGGATCTTATGAATAGGGTATTCAGGGACCAATTAAATAAGTTTGTTCTTGTGTTCGTAGACGATATCTTGGTTTACTCGAGGACAGAGGAAGAACACAAGAAACATTTAAGGATAGTAATGGAGGTGTTGAGGAAACACCAACTGAAAGCGAAGTTTTCTAAGTGTCAATTCTGGAGGAGGGAAGTGAGGTTCTTGGGCCATGTTGTTTCAGAGAATGGTATTGCCCTGGATCCTGCGAAGGTGGCTACGGTGCAAGATTGGTCTACACCCAAGAATGCAACGGACATAAGAAGTTTCTTGGGGTTAGCTAGATATTATCATAAGTTTATCCTAGACTTCTCCAAGATAGCAGCACTGTTAACTTAGTTGACCAAAAAGAATCAAGCTTTTGTTTAGGACGAAAGGTGTGAGAATGCATTAAAGAGTCTAAAGGAGAAGTTAACGTGCGCACCAGTATTGGTTATTCCTAAAGGGAAACGAAGAGATGGCGGTATACACGGATGCCTGTGGTACCGGACTAGGTGTTGTATTGATGCAAGGAGGTAAGGTTGTAGCTTATGCTAGTCGACAACAGAAACCGCATGAGAAAAGATATCCTATCCATGATTTGGAATTGGCAGCGATCGTGTTGAAGATGTGGAGACATTATCTCTTGGGAGAAAGATTCGACTTGTTTACTGATCATAAGTCGTTAAAGTACCTTCTCCCAGAAAGATTTAAATCTCCATCAATTGAGATGGGTAGAGTTTTTGGCTTATATGACTTCGATATCGCATACACACCGGGAAGGGCAATGCGGTAGCTGATGCATTGAGTAGGAGACATGCTAGTTTAGGGGCTATGTTTCTAGATAGGAAGCAACTGGAATATATCACAAGGTATGATTTCAGACCACAGTGCAAATTAGATCCAGAAATGTTAGCAAGTTTGATGATCAGACCCACCTTGATTGAGCGGATTGGTTCTAGTTAGAGGGACGATCCTAATCTATTGGAAATCATCTCCAAGTTAGAGATAGGTATCGCTGAGGAGATGAACAAGTATGGGCTTGATCAAGAAGGATGGCTTCGAAAGAATAGGAGACAGGATGTACCCAATGTCAATGGATTAAGAGATGAAGTGCTTAAAGAATGTCATCACTCAAAACTGATTATACATCCCGGTGGTAACAAAATGTATCGAGACATGAAGCAGACCTTGTAACACCCCGTATTTTCTATGAATATTAAAATTAACATATTTAAGAACACTTAATTTTTAGAAGAAAAATTAGGTGAAACGGGTTGCGTCATTGCGTTCGTCTCGAAATTCTACTTTAGATAGAGTCCGAGTTTGCGTGAATCGGATTCCATATGAAGAAGTTATGGAGGTCAGAAAATTTCAAGTGTAAGCAGAAATTAAATTAAAATAATAATTAAATAATCAAAACAGATTCGAAATTCAAAATTCAGGAAATCGGCTGAGCGGGAAATCTCCCGCTCAGGTGTGTCGACATGAGAGTCGACCCCCCTATAGGGGTGTTGACATGGGTGTCGACCCCTCCTGTAGGGGTCGACCTCTGCTAACTATTCTAGACAATGACGATTTTCTGAGTCATAGGGCTACGTGGCGACTTCTGATTGGCCTACTGACGCATTTTCTTGGGCTGGATGGCTCTGATGACTCCTGGGTGGATCTAAAGGCTCATATTAATCCTATACTCCTATATAAACACATCAAACCTTAACCCTAAACCTCATAATCCTATTCTATCATGCCACCATGCTGTCCCTCTCTAAACTAGCCTAGCCTCCATATTCTCCAAACTAGAAATCAAACTAGAAAGAGAACTTCAAATCAAAGTAGAGGCTTTCTTCTTCAATCAACAAACAAAGATTAGAATCGCTACAAAGTCAACTAATTCACTTTTCTAATTCGTTCACTGTAAGTTCAGTTATTATTCAGATTTGAACAACTAATAGAAATCATGACTGTAATAATCGGATCTAGAACTATGCCTAATTGTGAGATAATCAATTGTGATTCATGCTTACCTATGCTTATGAGACCGTTGTGATTGAAATAATGGAACCTATCATGTTGTACAGAGCTATGCCTAATTCTGAGATAATCAATTCTGATTCATGTTTATCCTTTTGTCAAATCTGAATTACCTATGCTTATGAGACCATTGTGATTGAAACAATGAAACCTATCATGTTGTGCACCAAATTGGTGATTCTCTTATATTCAATTCTATCGAATCTTTATGCCTATGATGTAACTTGCTCAGTTTGGCCATACTTATTGTTAATGTACAACATGCCTATTGGAAAAATGATTCTTGGATTTGGGTACAACTTTACATGCCTATTATGTTTCTTATGCCAATTCTTGTGTCCCTTCTCTATTCCTCTTTTTGTTTTATTTTATGAATACTAGGTTCATCCGGAACCTAGATTGAATCTTGTTATATGTACGATTGAAATCCGGGGAATTGGGTGTAACTTAATTGAGTAATTTTGGGCAAAACAAGTAAATATGGCATTGCTGGAATTGACTACAATTGTGGGTAATTGGCATATAAAAATCTAGATTTGGGCATGTATGGTAAATATGTAATTTGGCTAAAAGATCAACATGCCTAACACGAGGTTAGATTGAGTTGCGGTGTAAGACTGCCCGGAACCGCCCAGCACATCCAGCGACCGCAACTACAGATCTAATATGAGAGGTTAGCGCATTAAGCCTAAAACCCCAGCTTAGAATGAGTTTGCGGTAGAAGTCTGCCTGGGACCGCCCGGCACATCCAGCAACCGCAAACAACAGTTCTAATTTGAGAAGTTGAGGCATTAATGAATGAACTAATTCTAATGATCGGACATGCTAAGAATGGCAAAGTTAAGTTAACTCAGTCAACACTTAACCAATACAACATGTTAATTAAACAGATGGGTGGGGTTAGGTTACATGGAGAACACTTAACCATTATAACATGTTGATTAGGAAACCCTATTAACGGGGACCCATTTCAGCAGTAACCCACATAGATGTATCATGGTACCCTGAACTAGGCAGGGTGGGGTATGATTACTGGGCTGATTATAAGCGGTCAAAATAGCAGTGGGTGGTGCGTTAGTGTAGGTTCCGACGGAGTGCAGGCGTGCATGTACTTCGGAGTGGAAAAATCAGGCACTGGGCATCAGTAGTTATACACTGTGCATCTTGAATTGTGTCGAGTTGCCACCATAGGGATTGATACACCCCGTGGTGGGACTAGCACAGTTATCTACAAACAAGCGGGGCCGAATGACACAAGAAATAAATGCATGCGAGTTGGAGCCGATCAATAAAGGGATCATTTTATTATGAACAAATGATGATAATTGAAACATTAATTAGTAGGTGCAGAGAAATGGAAATGAGTGCGATAGCATATTCAGTTTATCTTGCCTTATCTTACCTTGTGATTCTTGTCACTATGGTATTGTCCTATAATCAGTTTATTCATGTCATGATCCTTTTTCTTGTTTACATGCTGAAAAATCACTGGACTTACCAGACTTATGTCTGACCCGTTTTCTTTCGTCTTCTTTTCTTCCTTTCCCCCGCCCCAGACCGCAGGGAGGGAATACTTCAGCTTAGTTCAGACCTTTTCCAGCTTGAAGAGAGTAGATGTATTGCTTGGATTCTCTTTTCTTGGGCTATGGATGTGGTTACACTTTTATTGGGGATTTATGCTGCTTTAATACTTCTTTATGCTTCTTTATGTACTTTGGGTTTTTAATCAACAAAGAAGTTTTATTGTAATAACTTGGAAGTTGGGTTTTGTGACAATGGTTGTAATGTTTTGACTAGACCACGTTGCTTATGAAATAATTCCAGTTTTTCCACTGTTTATATGTATGTCTTGTAAATTATCTGTATCTTTTACCTATAATGCTTCACCGAAGTTAATGCATTCCCTTTGTGAGTGACCTTAACGGAGGTGGGGTGTTTCACTTGGTATCAGATCTGATGGTTATCAGATCAGGTTAAAATTCTTAAAAACTATATTTCAAAAAGAAGTTTTAAAGAAGCATTTTCAAGAAAAGTGTTGTTTTATTTTAAAGGCATATTCCCCAAAGCCATACGCACTATCTTTCTATCCTTTGTTTTGAACCTTTCCTTTTCGTTTCAGCATGTCTAGGGATCTTAATCTTCCCGAGGTCGTACAGATACCCGGCTGGTTCAGAAGGTATCTGGAGGCAAGGGCTGATGCCGCGGGCCCAACAAACGTTCCTCCTCCCCCAGTTGCAGCCGTTCCTCCTCCTCCTCCGTGTGTGAATGCTTTCTCGAAGATATGTAGAGATTTTCGAGCTATGGGCGGAAAGAACTTTAATGGGACTGAATCATTCGTGGAAGCAAGAATCTGGCTTAAGGAAATAGAAGATTTGTTTGATATCTTCGAAGTGGACAATAGGCAGAAGATACAGTTGGTTGTATGGTTACTTAAGGATGAAGCCTCTTTCTAGTGGGAAGTTATGAAAGACCAGTTGAGACTTGGGAGGATTTCAGAATGAGGTTTGAAATGAAGTTCCTCTCGCAAGGTGAATGAAGCCTACAGATGGAGAAGTTCTTAGCACTCAAACAGGGAAGCCTATCAGTTAAGGAATACGTCAACCAATTCAACCAGTTGGCTAGATTCGGCTGGAGTTGGTAAACACTCCACATAAACAGGCTCTCTGTTTCATTAAAGGGTTGAATGAGCCACTGCACTGCCTGGTTATGTCCTATATACCTATGGGTGCGACTTATGAGAGACTGGTGGATATGGCACTGTTACAGGAGGAAGATAAGGATGGGAAGAAGGAGACAAAGGTGGAAGGACCTCTAGAAAAGAAAGTGGAGGGATAGCAGAATAAGAAGATGGATTTCAAGAAGGGCGGAAAGAATAATAAACCCCGTGACAAGAGGAAGTGTAATTTTTGTGGCATACCTGGACATCTGATTAAAGACTGCAGAAAGAAGAAGAGGAAGATGGGTGGTATTTTTCAATGCGGCGAGACAAGATATATGGCTAAGGACTGCCCAAGAAGGCAAGGGCAAGGACAGAGGACTGGATCCATTCGTGGAGGGCAGGTTCACGCTCTCATTGCACCTCCATAAGAACGAGGTAGAAATATTTCTGTTGAGAGTTTAGTTTATCTTTCTGATAATCCAATTCATACTCTTTTTGATTCTGGCGCATCGTACTCTTTTATGTCTACTGCTTTAGTTGAATTTCTGCACCTAGATACCAATATAGTAGAGGATCCCATGGTTGTTTCAAATCCAATTGGGGGTTCGGCTTATTTGTCAATGATTTGTTTGGATTTGGAAATTTCTATACTAAGCATTGGGTTTAGATGTAATGCTTATGTTTTGGGTTTCACGGGCTATGGGTTGATTCTAGGTATGGATTGGTTATCCAGTAATGGTGTCATCCTCGATTGTGTAAAGAGAGTGGTTAGACTTATGACTCGCGTCGGTAATACTCTCGAAATCTCTAGTAATCCCATGAATTTTGTTATGCTTAGCTACCTAGAATCTCTTGATGCATCTGTTGAAAACTTGCAATCTGTTAGAGTAGTCCGTGAATACTCGGATGTCTTTGAAGAGATACCGCAAATACCTGGTTGATAATGCAAAACCCGTTGCTTTACCCGTTCGACACATGACTCCAAGGGAAAGGAAGGAGCTCAACAAGCAAGTTAAAGAGCTGCTCGAAAAGGGGTTCATAGGGCGGAGTATTTCTAAATGGTGTGCTCTAGTAGTATCGCAACCAAAGCGGATGGTTCACTTCGCCTATGCGTGGATTATAGAGAGCTAAACAAGCTGACCAAGAAGAATAGGCACCCATTTCCAAGAATAGACGACTTGTTCGACCAGCTTGTAGGTGCATCAGTTTTCTCCCAACTAGATCTGGCCATCGGATTCCATCAGCTAAGAGTTGTTGAAGACAGCATAGATAAGACTGCGTTTAGGACCCCGGATGGTTTCTTCGAATGGCTTGTCATGCCTTTCAGCTTGACAAACGCACCCGCCTATTTCGTGGACTTGATGAGTAGGGTGTTCAGGGAGTTCCTTAATAAATTTGTAGTGGTCTTCGTGGACGACATTTTGATTTTCTCAAAGTGAGGAAGAACATGCTTTGCATTTAATGGAAGTTATGGATACTCTCGAGCACATCGACTGAAAGCAAAATTCTCCAAATGCCATTTTTGGAGAGAAGAAGTAAGGTTTCTTGGACATGTGGTGTCCAAAGAGTGGATAGCTAAGGAACCCGCAAAAGTGGTCGCGGTGCAAGATTGGAAGATTCCACGGAATGCAACCGAAGTACGATGTTTTCTCGGACTAGCGGGCTATTACAGAAAGTTCATTAAAAACTTTGCGAAGATCTCAGCCCCACTTACAAGATTGACGAAGAAGAACCTAACTTTTGCCTGGGATTTGGATTGTGATGTTGCTTTCCAACGATTGAAAAGAGATCTGACAACAGCCCCAGTCCTGACATTTGCCTGATGGGAGTAAGATGTTTACAGTATACACAGACGCATGCGGTACATGATTAGGCGATGTCTTGATGCAAGAAGGCAAGGTAGTTTGTTATGGGGGAAGGCAGTTGAAGGTACATGAGAAGAACTACCCAACTCATGATTTAGAGTTAGCTGCCATTGTTTTCGCTCTTAAGTCATGGCGTCATAACCTACTAGGAGAAAGGTTTGAATTGTTTACTGACCATAAATCATTAAAGTACCTCTTCTCACAAAAAGATCATAACTTGAGACAACAAAGGTGGATGGAGTTTCTTGCCTCATGCGATTTTGAGATTGCTTATACCCCTGGCATGGGCAATGTGGTAGCAGACGCCTTGAGTAGGAAAAAGTGACCTTAAGTCCTCTCTTTGTGGAAAGGAAAAACTTGGAGTACATAGCAACCTTTGACTTTAGACCCTCTTTCGAGGTTGTGCCTGGCTTGTTAGCAACACTAGAGGTGCGGCCTACACTTTTGGACTCAATAGGAACCGTGCAATGTGAAGACCCTTAGATTGTTGATATGATGGATAAGTTAATTAGAGTTGAGACTTCTAGTCACCTCAATAGATACTCCATAGATGCCAAGGGTTGGTTGAGACGGGATGGAAGACTAAGTGTCCCACAAACAAGGGATTTGGTGAAGACAGTTCTCGAAGAAGCACACCATTCTAAGTTGACCATACACCCAGGTGGAGACAAGATGTATAAAGACATAAAAAGGGTTTTCTTTTGGAATGGCATGAAGAAGGATGTAGTTGAATTTGTCTCTAAATGCTTGATATGCCAGCAAGTCAAGGCAGAGCAGAAGAAGCCTGGTGGTCAGCTTCATCCTCTAGAGGTCCCACAGTGAAAATGGGATAGCATTTCGATGGACTTTATAGATGGATTGCCTGGGTCAAGAAGAGGAAATACTATTGTTTGGGTAATAGTTGATAGGCTCACTAAAAGGCTCACTTTATACCTGTTAAGAGTAGGAGGACTGCCTCATCATTAGCATCCACTTATCTTAAAGAGGTATTTGGATTGAATGGGATTCCCTCTAGCATAGTAAGTGATCGAGATCCTATCTTTACGAGTGAGTTTTGGAAGAGTTTGCAAGAGGCTATAGGCACACAGCTATGCTTAAGCACTGCCTATCACCCTCAAACCAATGGTCAGACGGAAAGGGTGAACAGAGTGTTTGAAGATCTCTTGAGATTGTGCATTCTTGATTTTGGAGGAACATGTGAGGATCATCTTCCTTTGGTGGAATTCGCCTACAACAATAGCTACCAAGCCACCATGGGCATGGCACCCTTTGAGGCTTTATATGGAAGATCATGTCGATCACCAACTTGTTGGTGGGAGTCTACAGACAAGCTTATACTTGGGCCCAACATGATTATAGAAACTTCAGAGAAGGTGGACTTGATACGAAGATGAATGAAGACTGCACAAGATAGACAGAAGTCCTATGCGGATAAAAGAAGGACTGACCTTGAGTTTGAGGTTGGAGACAGGGTTTTCCTTAAAATATCTCCTTTGAGGAATGTCATTCTCTTTGGATCCGTAGGGAAATTGGCACCAAGGTTTGTAGGGCCATTTCCTATCATTGAGAGGATTAGGACGATGGCTTATAGCGTAGAGCTGCCCGAAAGATTGGCTGGAGTTCATAATGTTTTTCATGTTTCTCATCTACGAAAGTGCTAACATGAGTCTGTAGAAGTTGAGGAGCCAAGCATACTAGAGGAAGCAGAAGTGGAACGAGAAGCGACAGTGAGAAGAGTTCCAACTCGCATCTTGAGAACAGAATTTAAAAAGATATGCAATCGCCAGGTCAAGCCAGTAAAAGTACAATGGAGTGACGCTGAAGAAGACGCGACTTGTGAGACTAAAGACAAGATACGCGCAGCCTACCCTTATCTTTTTGAGGGTACATCCTTGATCTCTTTTTCCTTGTATCTATCTTTTAAGTACATCTCCTCGGTCCTATTCTTAATCCTTAGGTAGAAACCAATGGATGTAAACATGTATTTGAAACATGTTATGATTGATGGTTGCAAGTGGTTGCTAGTGGTTGCTCGTGGATGCATATACACACATTAGGTACTAGATCGGCTCAGTCACTTTCATATTGCATATTCATATATGTATTTGTATATGGATTGAATCTTGATGTGCTATCATATAGATGTTGCATTTGTATGAATGATTGTGCACTCATGTAGAAGTTACAATGTAACACCCTGCAATTTTTCTAAGTAGCAAATAGGTAATAGTGCATATGTATATTTTAATGTAAAAGTTAATAATATGTAAACAAAAAGAGTAAGAGGAGAATTAGGGCATGTAATTAATTATGTGCATATGCAAGAATAAATCAATAAATAAAAAGAAGAAATAGTAAATTGATTGTAAAATAAGGATGTGCAATCAAAATAGAAAGAAAACAAATGTCAAAAGAGTTAAATGCATGAAGGAAAGAGATTAATATGCTATGCATTAAAAATAGTACAATATAATGTACTAATTAGAAGTAAGAAGAAAAGAAATTGAATGAGTTAATGAGCGTACAATTCAAATTTTGTATACATAATGTAATGAGCAATTAATAAATAAATTTATCTGCGTGAAAATAAGAAAGATGTATATATACATACACATAACGGTTAAGAATTTAATGCATGCAATTAAAAAAGTGTAGATGCATGAACCAAAATAAACATAAACTTAATGCATTGAAAATATAAGAACATTAGAAATATGCAAAAAAGAATTAATACAATTCATATTGTATATAAAATAATGGAAGAATGCATTAATGGAAAAGAAACCGCACATGGGAAAAAGGAAAGGGTTAAAGTATGATGCATTAAATAAATTTAGTTGTATGAAAAAATGTATGTGACAATTAAGTTGCTGCAATAAATAAATTAAAGGGAAAATTTATTGGATATGAAATATAGGTGTGCAATTAGAATAGAGGGAAAGCAATAATTGTAGAGATAAATTAATTAAAGAAAGGAAGATATGCAATATATCTAATTGCACAAAAGAAAAGTCATAAGTGTATGAAAGGAAAAAAATGAGCAATCAATTAGCCTACTCTAAAACATTCTTTTCTTTAGTGAGGTGTAAGGTTTAGATGAATTATGTTTTAATCCTAAGGCCCTAGTTGTTCTAGCCTACCTATAAATAAAACTCAAAACCTAACCCTAAAATTCACAATCCCAAAGCTACGCTAAAGTTGTGCTTCTTCTTCCCCAAATCTTAAATCTACTTTCTTCCCTTTCTCTTCAAAATCTATTCTTAAATTAAAAGAATTAGATTTAAAATTTCTTCTATTTCAAGATAAAGAGAAAAAGGGATTTTGGATCTACAAATCTACGCCGCAAGAAAGGGAAGAGCTTTGGATGGTAATCTAAATCAGACCTAGGAAAGGAAAAATCACTGTGAGTAGAATTAAACTATGACTTTTTGTTAATGTTATAGCTGTAGTTTAGCATTCCCATATATATGTAAATTGTGAAATTGCAAGTTTAACTATAAATTGCGATTATAACAAGATGAAACGTAAAAAAATGAATAGATCTGCGTATTCATGTCTTGAATATAGTAAACTATGGGAATGGTTAGCATGTCATGGCATCGATAATTTGTTTATTTAACCAGCTGAACATTTACATGATTTATAGAATAACATTGAACATGTAATCGGATTAGTCGGAGAATTATACAGTCCACATGAAAAACTGTCATATTTATGTACAAGGAATGGCTTGAGTAAGTGTATGACTATATTGACCAAATTATGTTTAAAGATCTGAAATTTGATTATAAGTATAAAAATAATTTGGGTATGAAATGGGACATGTCTAAATAGTGATTTGGTACATAGATTAGAACGTATGTGAGTATGAATTTTAGACATAAACTGGAAAATATATGTGGGTTTGGGTTGGTGCAATATATATTTATACATACATATACATATGCCTTAATTTATGATATGGGGCATAATTAAAAGTGAATAAAAAAAGGCATAAAAGTCTATAATTTGAATAGTGAATTAGGCATAATTCAAATGGGGAAAGATTTAATTGATTAATTAATTAATTAATAATGGAATGTTTAGTAATTATAATTAGGAATTGTAATTGTACTTATGACACGAGGTTAGGTTACATTAGTGGTGGAAGTCTGCCCAGACCCGACCAGCATATCCAACGGCCACTATTGTTGAACCTAATGTGGAAGGTCTGAGTACGTAAATACGAACCGGGCTAAGACACGAGGTTAGACCGAGCAGTGGAATAAGACTGCCCAGACCCGACCGACATATCCAGCATCCACACGTTGTAGGCCTAATGTGGGAGGTCTAGCCCATTATAACCATAATTGGACATGGTAATGAATTAGAATACTTAACCCAATTAAATCTGTAGTGGTGTTACGAACCAATTGAATTGGGTTGGGTTTAAGTAAACATGTTAAAGAAATGGGAAAGGTGAAGTTAATCTTAATTAATGCCATAATGGGGAATGATAGCAACCTATTATGAACATATAGGGGAAATATAAAAGTCATATAATAGGTAGATTTGTCCTAGGGATAAGGGAAGATGATAATAAGACTAGAGAATGGAACAACTTATATTATAAAATAAGTTGAATACAAACTACAAAGCGATAATGAGTAATCTGTGGATAAACGTAACATGAGTTATGATTAGAAAACCTTAGTTAAGAGAACTAAGTAAATAACGATAAAGATAACTAAGTAGTAAATCTTAGTTAAGAGAACTAAGTAATAAACCTTAGTTAAGAGAAATAAGTAATAAGCCTTAGTTAAGAAAAATAAGTAATAAGCCTTAGTTAAGAAAATTAAGCAATAAGCCTTAGTTAAGAAAACTAAGCAAACAACGATGGATTGTGAAACATCAATAGATGGAAGTATAACTGAATAAGAAGATAGATATGAGGAAAAATTTATATAACAAATAAGTTAGGATTATTTAAGAAATAAGTTAGGATGAATAATGGGGTACAAAGCTTATTGATGAAACTTACAAGTAATGAGTCATATATAAAACATTAATAAGCGAGGGTAACTTAGTAAACTTGGAAAGGAAATCAATGTGAAGGAGAATAAACAAGTTAAATGTGAAAACTAACGAGGTGGTACAAGCCTGTAAATTAATGGTTAGACATAGGGTCTAATGACATATAAAACTGAGGCGCTTGGACCAGTCCATACGTTAGAGGATGAATAACCATAAGGGGTAGATCATCGGGATGTCAAAAGACACAAAAAGGAGCGCATGACCATCTAAATATTCTTATAGGCTCCAACGGATTGGGTTAAGAAGCACGCGGCTTCCAGGGACGTAGGGTACTCTTTGTATTCCTCTGTGAGTGGCAGATGATCCGCCTGTGCTCACAGAGATTAAGTATGCGTGGGTGAACCAATGAGTGTGCCTTGATTGCAATAATTAAGGGGCAATCAAAAGACTAAGATGGACCAGCGTGATTCGACGAGACTAGTTAGTGCCCTGTGATAGCAACTCGTCGTCTACCTACCATCTTCAGTCAGTACGTGAAGCGGAAAGGCGGAGAACTCCAAAAGGCCATACACTTTGCTATCTAGTTATGGGTGAGGTTGTCCAATAGGATCGAAGGGCACAGGGGGCCGGGATTACAGTTCTCATTCATGATTTTCTTCGGTGCCTTTCATTTGTTAGATGAGGGAGGGGTCTAGTGGGACCATAACCATTGTAAAAGAAGACTTTAGCATCTGCAATCGGCAGATATCCGAAAGCTCCCGATCGAGTTCCGTGTTTCTTGGTTAGCCCTGCCACAGGACTCGGGCACACATATAGAGAACATGTGCAAATAGACATCGAGTATGATTGACGATACGTACGTGGGGCAAGTCTAGGTACACTCATGTCGCTCTGGGTGGTGTACCATATACTAGAGGGCATTATTCGATGACAGAATCTAGTAGAATCTAGAATGGTAGTCCAAACGTTTACGTAACATAGTGATGATAGTTTTAGGCAAACGTAGTGTTGATATACATATGACATGAGACATTGGATAAGGGACTGTGTACATACTGTGGAGACCATGCGAGTAGAGTGTACCTTAATTGGGGGTAGCTACATATACACTATATTAGGTTAATCTACTAGAGAGTAGATGGGTGCGACGTGTGTGTAACGACCCAGGATTTTGGGGCCAAGTTAAAATTTATTTTAAGTGATTTTAAATGAGTTTTGATATTTAAAATAATCTATTTTAAATAATAAGGATCACAAATTTGGTTCAAATCGAAGTTAGAATGAATAAATTAATTTTAAATATAAAAAGAGCTAGAAATGGCGCGGTAGTTTGAAAAGTCAAACTTGAACTTTGACTAACCATACAGGATGCAAAATTTAACGGATTTTAGTAAAACCAAAAATATTAGAATCTATTTAAAAATATCTTTCCAACGAATCCGAAAAATCGAAATTTCATAGCGAAAATCAAAAGTTATGGCTAATTCAATTTTTAGAAAGGTCGGTGGGTAATTTGCATAAGACAAAAATGCTACTTTTCACATATGTAGGAATTTGAACTCGAAACCACTTCCATTGGTTTCAGAATGACGTTTCTGCATTGAAAAACAGTAAACACTTATATGTTTCGAGTTTCAGAAATTATTTGTTTAAAAATGTATTTTTAATATTAAAAATATTCGCCTAGAAAATAGCCATTTTTCAAAAAGTCTCAGAATTGAACGAAACGAATTTTGTTGTGATCGTATCGGCATAAGAAAGCCAAAAATAATTTTTCCGGATTTTTCCGACTTCGTATGTGGCCCCGGCAAAATTATATATACGTTTGTATTAAAAATAAAAGATTTATTTTAAAATAAAAGAAAACCATACTGTAACTTCAGAATTGGACCATGGGAATAGCGCCATCGCGTTCAGAAGACGTCAAAACATTAAGTTCGACAGTCGTTGAGCGTGAATCGGAGGTCGTATGTGAAAACGGTATTTTCTTGAATTAAATAATTAATTAAATAATTAAATAAAACCCTAAAATACACGTATAAATACCCGTATACGTGAACAGTACCTTCTTCCTCCTCGTCAAATTCAAGCCGCCGAAACCCATTATTGATCAAAATTTCAAACTCACTTTTCTCCCTCATCTCTCGACGGAATTCAGCGTACCATATACCGTTTCGAAGCTCTTCGCGAGCTCTTCGATTTGGTACCAATCTCCGCCTCCCTCGTGCCCTGTAGCTCCGCCACCGAGCCCGCAAACATCCGCCGCACGCAGCCCCGTGGGCCCCACCACGCTCGACCGAACTCCACCCCCTTCTGGCCGTGCAAAGATCTCTCCAAGGCGGTCATTCTCCAAAAAACGGCGTCCAAAACCGTTCAGTAAATCAAAAGTTATCGCGATTTGAAGTTTTGAACAAATTCTGAAATTGAGGTATGCTTCAGATTTTGTAACGCTTTTAAGCGTGGCAGAAACAGTTGTTAAAAGTCTGTTTGATTTAAAACATCAATAACTTATGCATATAAACACCGATTCTGAAAATTTCAGATCCGGTGGAACCGTGACTTCGAATACCACTTTAATACAGAGCAATTGGGAACAAACTCTAATCTAATTGAGGTGAGAATCCTATTTATTTTATTTAAGTAATTATATTTTGATTATGGATGTTCGCATTCATAATCATATATGTTTGTGAATCTGCTAAGATATAAACTGTATGTGAATCTGCTATGACTTAATCTGTATGCGTATGCTAGGACAAAACTCACTGTATGTTGAGATGTTACAATATAAAATTAAATATATTAAAATCGTTCATGTATGTTGTGTGACATGTTGATATGTCAAAATTAAATATATTAAAATCGTTCATGTATGTTGTGTGACATGTTTATATGTTAAAATTTAATATATCAAAATTGTTCATTGTATGTTATATTAACATTTTTATATATTAAAAATAGAAAATGTTGGAAATGTTCATCGTAGGATAAAATTGACATTTTTGTCAATATTAAAATAAGAAATGGTTCATGTATGTTGTAAAGTGACATTTTTTGTCAATATTAAAATAAGAAATTGTTCATGTATGATGTAAAGTGACATTTTTGTCAATATTAAAATCAGAAATTGTTCATGTATGATGTAAAGTGACATTTTTGTCAATATTAAAATAAGAAATTGTTCATGTATGTTGAAGTGACATTTTTGTCAATATTAAAATAAGAAATTGTTCATGTATGTTGAAGTGACATTTTTGTCAATATCAAAATAAGAAAATGAACACCGTATGTAAATTGACACTTTTGTCAATATCAAAATAAGAAAATGAACACCGTATGTAAATTGACACTTTTGTCAATATCAAAATAAGAAAATTAGCACCGTATGTTGAATGAACAAATTTGTGTATTTATAAAAAAAGAATTGGTCGTTATATGTGAATGATTATATTTTGTTCATTTATAAAATAAGAAAGCACTATATGTTAAAGAATTATATTTTGTGTCATTAACAAAATAGAATTTGTCGCTATGTTAAAGAATTATATTTTGTGTCATTATTCAAAATAAAATTTGTCGCTATGTGAAACGAACCATTTTTTGTTCGTTAATAAAAATAGAATTAGGCGCTATATGTAATGAACTAATATTTTGTTCATTAGTAACAACAAGCAAGCACCGTATGTTGAGTGAATATATTTTGTTCATTATCAAAAGAAGAAAGCATCGTATGTTAATGAACCATATTTTGTTCATTATTAAAACTAAAAATAGCATATTTGTCATGTTATCAAATAGAAAAAATGCATTGTATGCATAGCATATTATTTTTGTCAAAATAGAAAAAATGCATTGTATGCATAGCATATTATTTTTGTCAAAATAGAAAAGTAGAAACTTGCATTGCACAAAATGATACTTTGTCAAAATAGAAAAGTAGAAACTTGCATTGCATAAAATGATATTTTGTCAAAATAGAAAAGTAGAAACTTGCATTGCATAAAATGATATTTTGTCAAAATAGAAAAGTAGAAACTTGCATTGCATAAAATGATATTTTGTCAAAATAGAAAAGTAGAAACTTGCATTGCATAAAATGATATTTTGTAAAAATAGAAAAGTAGAAACTTGCATTGCATAAAATGATATTTTGTAAAAATAGAAAAGTAAGAACTTGCATTTAAAAATGATATTTTGTCAAAATAGAAAAGTAAGAACTTGCATTTAAAAATGATATTTTGTCAAAATAGAAAAGTAGAAACTTGCATTGCATAAAATGATATTTTGTCAAAATAGAAAAGTAGAAACTTGCATTTAAAAATGATACTTTGTCAAAATAGAAAAGTAGAAACTTGCATTGCATAAAATGATATTTTGTCAAAATAGAAAAGTAGAAACTTGCATTGCATAAAATGATATTTTGTCAAAATAGAAAAGTAGAAACTTGCATTGCATAAAATGATATTTTGTCAAAATAGAAAAGTAGAAACTTGCATTGCACAAAATGATATTTTGTCAAAATAGAAAGTAGAAACTTGCATTGCATAAAATGATATTTTGTCAAAATAGAAAAGTAGAAACTTGCATTGCATAAAATGATATTTTGTAAAAATAGAAAAATAGAAACTTGCATTGTACAAAACGTTATTTTGTAAAAATAGAAAAGTAAGAACTTGCATTTAAAAATAATATTTTGTCAAGTTAGAACGTTATATAGAAATACATTGTATGCATAATATTTTGTCAAGTTAGAAAAATAGAAATGCATTGTATGAATATATTATTTTGTCATGTTAGAAAAATAGAGAAATGCATTGTATGAAACTATCATTTTTGATATATTAAAAATAGAGAATTGCATTGTATGTAAACTATCATTTCTGATATGTTGAAAATATAGAATTTCCTTGTATGTAAAATATGAAAATATACACCGTATGATTCATTAGCATTTTTGTTAATATCAGAAATAAGGAATGTACTGTAGGATAAATTAACATTATTTTCAATGTTAAATATAAAGAAAATTCCACCGTATGATAGTTACACTATTTTATAATGATAAGATTTAGAGAACTTGACCGTAGGAAGAATATATATTATTTATAATGTATATAAAGAGAGAATTCACCCCGTAGGAAGAATTAACATTATTTATAATGTAAATAAAAGAAATGAAATGTATGTAAGAATAACATTATTTATAATGTTAAACGAAAGGTAAGGAACTGTATTGAAACATTAAAATTAATTATATTAAAATAATTAAGGCAAGAATTAATCGTTATAAAATAAAATAACGATATGAAATATGTTTTTCTCAAAATATATGAATGCGAGATTATTTGGAAAGTCCGGGTTAATCCCATTCCAAATGATCGTACGATTCCAAGAATTCAAGTATGAAGACGGCGCATGAAGACCGTAAATCTCCCCTCGAATGGACAACGATCAAGACTCTGAATTGGTTTGCTCCCAATTCAAGGGTCGGGGTAATTGCCCAAACGTACGTGTTGATTTCACGGGTTTGACCCTAGTTCAGACCTAGAGCATGGGTATAAATGGATAGTGTGTCTGACATCGTACCCCACAAAATATTATGTTGTTGATATTCAGTTAATATATAAACGATTGGTGGTAGAGAATTTATTCTCTACTTAACACCCGTTTATATAGTGACGGAAGATCAATAGTACGATATGGAGTGACGGTGTGGCATACTAAGATGCAATGATCAGGGTTTCTTGTTGAAAAGCAGAACCTTGTGGTATGAAGAACATGACTTCACGAGCCTCACAAACCGGTAGAGTCTAAAAAGGGGGAAGGGAACGCAGGGAAAGTAGCACGTTTCTTTCTAGTTAGTAGTCATTTTACTTTTGAAGGATGATGAAATGAGGCGCCTCGGATAGGTCCTATAGGACCGGGGAACGTGTGCTTAGGAATTGCCAATCCTCTAAGCTGTATGTGAGGACCGGCCCTGCAGTTTTCCAAGGGTTCTTTGCGGGGAATCCTGGGGCATTAACTAGAGTGTCCCGAATCGGTGAGGAGTCCTCCCTAGCCTGGACTCATGATGGAAACCCAAATTTCCAATACGACCCCGACGAATTTGTTTGTATTACTAGTACGGAGGCATAATATATGGGTACCTATGCTTCCTAGGATTAATACATTGCTTTGAATTGTTTTAAAACATATACACCCTAATAATAGTATTAGTTTCGTATTTGGCGTATTTAGCATGTTTAACCACCATAAGGTAAAACTCTATCCTCTTGGTGTGCGTTGCATTGTGTGATGGGACCTGAGTCTTATGGTGGTTCCATTTTTCAAAAGACATTGCGTTTTGTTACGTTTTACTTATCTGTATTGACACTATAGTTATGCACGGCAATCCATTGGTACAACCCGTTCCGCGTTAGCGGCGTGGTCTTTGGATTTGCCTTATTAGTATAAGTTATTTAAGAATTCTCACACCAGTCCCACGACTGACCCATAGTTTGTTTCACCTTTTTGCAAACTTGGGTGCCCTCTCTTCTACACGGGCAGCCAAGTAGACAGGTTCATTCTTTGCTTGGAGCTTTTCTTTGAAGCTGCTTATTTTCTCTCTCTTGGATTCTGCTTGGGAGAAGAGGTGATGACTTGGAGCTTGAAGACTTTTACCTTTGTTTCTATTGGCATCTTTTCTTTTCTTTTTAGATATCATACTTATTTCTTTTCTGCAAACTTGTTGTAATCTTAGTTTTCTGTGACTGTGGAATTTCTGTGATTGATGACATTATATTTTTCCGCTGCTATAATGTTATTACTCTATGAATCTCCTTTGCTATATTGTATCTGTGTTCTGTTTTATTGTATTTATGTTGTATTCCATATGATGTCTCCCTGCTTTCACCCGTGGAAGTTTGGGGGCCGTCACAGTGTGTGTAAGCCTTGAGTGCTAATAACACAAATAACCTAATAAATAAGGAAATATAATTGAACGGTATATGTAGGATTATCCAAGAAGTGTAGTTTAAATTCATTCACACAGAACTTATGTTCTGATCCCTCCTCATAACATTCGCAGGTTAGGTTCATGACAGAGTCTGTATAGCTTTGGATACTGGTTTAGCAGTATTATTATTAAGGTAAAACTATGTTTCAACTACGTTATATTTTATTTCTTCCGCTGTGAGATGTTTTCCAAACTCTGACAGGTTTTATGTCTCTGTCTTTTCTGCAGGATACCAGAGCAAACCGACTCAGGTTTCGATGGATTGGGTTTTTGAAAAAAAAATCGGTCCGTCGGAACACGGGTTGTTACATATAAGGTACGATTAGGAATAATTGCATGCATAATGGACTCATGGCACTGACATAATTTGCATTAAGGAGGTCAACTGAATCAGTAGACCGCCTGATTTTGCATTAGATAAGGACATAAACACACACTATGTGTATGATCATGAAAGCATTATAAACCTTTTTAAGGACAATGGATGCTTGTGATTGAATGGTTGAGTAGATGGATTTTGGATGGTAGGATATACATTCTTCTTGACTTGGAGATTTTGGGGACGAAATCCTTTAAGGAGGGGAGTATGTAACACCCCGTATTTCCTATGAACATTAAAATTAACATATTTAAGAACACTTAATTTTTAGAAGAAAAATTAGGTGAAACGGGTTACGCCATTGCGTTCATCTCGGAATTCTGCTTGAGATAGAGTCCGAGTTTGCATGAATCAGATCCGCATGAAGAAGTTATGGAGGTCAGAAGATTTCAAGTGTAAGCAGAATTTAAATTAAAATAATAATTAAATAATCAAAACAGATTCGAAATTCAAAATTCTGGAAATCGTCTGAGCGGGAAATCTCCCGCTCAGAGGTGTCGATCCCCCAGGGGTGTCGACATGGGAGTCGGCCCCCTATAGGGGTGTCGACATGGGTGTCGACCCCCCTGTAGGGGCTGACCCCTGCTGACTGTTCTAGACAGTGACGATTTTCTGAGTCATAGGGCTGCATGGCGACTTCTAATTGGCCTGATGACGCATTTTCTTGGACTGGAAGGCTCTGATGACTCCTGGGTGGATCTAAAGTCTCATATTAATCCTATACTCCTATATAAACACATTAAACCTTAACCTAAACCTCATAATCCTATTTTATCATGCCACCATGCTGTCCCTCTCTAAACTAGCCTAGTCTCCATCTTCTTCAAACTAGAAATCAAATTAGGAAGTGAACTTCAAATCAAAGTAGAGGCTTTCTTCTTCAATCAACAAATGAAGATTAAAATCGCTGCAACGTCAACTAATTCACTTTTCTAATCCTTACACTCTAAGTTTGGTTATTATTCAGATTTGAACAACTAATAGAAATCATGGTTGTAATAATCGGATCTAGAACTATGCCTAATTGTGAGATAATCAATTCTGATTCATGCTTACCTATGCTTATGAAACCGTTGTGATTGAAATAATGGAACCTATCATGTTGTATACTACTATGCCTAATTGTGAGACAATCAACTCTTCATGTTTATCCTTTTGTCAAATCTGAATTACCTATGCTTATGAGACAGTTGTGATTGAAACAATGGAACCTATCATGTTGTACACCGAATTGGTGATTCTCTTATATTCAATTCTATCGAATCTTTATGCCTATGATGTAACTTGCTCAGTTTGGCCATACTTATTGTTAATGTTCAATATGCCTATTGGAAACATGATTCTTGGATTTGGGTGCACCTTTTCATGTCTATTCTGTTTCTTATGCCAATTCTTGTGTCCTTTCTCTATTCCCCTTTTTGTTTTGTTTTATGAATACTAGGTTCATCCGGTACCTAGATTGAATCTTGTTATACGTACGATTGAAACGCGGGGAATTGGGTATAACTTAATTGAGTAATTTTGGGTATAACAAGTAAATGTGGCATAACTGGAATTTACTATAATTGTGGGTAATTGGCATATAAAAATCTAGATTTAGGCATGTATGGTAAATAAGTAATTTGGCTAAAAGATGAACATTCCTAACACGATGTTAGATTGAGTTGCGGTGTAAGACTGCCTGGAATGGCCCGGCACATCCAGCGACCGCAACAACAGATCTTATATGAGAGGTTAGCGCAATAAGCCCAAAACCCGAGGTTAGAATGAGTTTACAGTAGAGGTCTACCCGAAACCGCTCGGCACATCCAGCAACCACAAACAATAGTTCTAATGTGAGAGGTTAAGGCATTAATGATTGAATTAATGCTAATGAACGGACATGCTAAGAATGGTAGGGTTAAGTTAACTCAGTCAACAATTAACCAATAGAACATGTTAATTAAACAGATGCGTGGGGTTAGGTTACATGGAGAACACTTAACCATTATAACATGTTGATTATGAAACCCTAGTAGCGGGGACCCATTTCAGCAGTAACCCACATAGGTGTATCATGGTAACCTGAACTAGGCAGGGTAGGGCACGATTACTGGGCTGATTATAAGCGGTCAAAATAGCGACGGGTGGTGCATCATTGTAGGTTCCGATGGAGTGTGGGCGTGCACATACTCCAGAGTGGAAAAATCATGCACTGGGCATCAGTAGCTATACACTGTGCATCTTGAATTGTGTCGGGTTGCCACCATAGGGATTAATACACCCTGTGGTGGGACCAGCACAGGTATCTACAAACAAGCGGGGCCGAATGACACAAGAAATAAATGCATGCGAGTAGGAGCCGATTGACAAAGGGATCATTTTATTATGAACACATGATGCTAGTTGAAACATTAGTTAGTAGGTGCAAAGAAATGGAAATGAGTGCGATAGCATATTTAGTTTATCTTGCCTTATCTTACCTTATGATTCTTGTCACTATGGTATTGTCCTATATTCAGTTTATTCATGTCATGATCCTTTTTTCTTGTTTACATGCTGAAAAATCACTGGACTTACCAGACTTATGTCTGACCCGTTTTCTTTCGTCTTCTTTTCTTCCGTTTCCCCGCCAGGACCGCAGGGAGGGACTACTTCAGCTTAGTTCAGACCTTTTCCAGCTTGAAGAGAGTAGATGTATTGCTTGGATTCTCTTTTCTTGGGCTATGGCTGTGGTTACACTTTTATTGGGGATTTATGTCGCTTTACTACTGCTTTATGCTTCTTTATGTATTTTGAATTTTTAATCAAGATAGAAGTTTTATTGTAATAACTTGGAAGTTGGGTTTTGAGACAATGGTAATGTTTTGACTAGACCACGTTGCTTATGAAATAATTCCAGTTTTTCCGTTGTTTATATGTTTGTCTTGTAAATTGTCTATATCTTTTACCTATAATGCTTCACCGAAGTTAATGCATTCCCTTTGTGAGTGACCTTAACAGAGGTGGGGTGTTTCACTACTACTGGGAAGGGATGAAAAGATACGTTGGGAAGTTTATATCCAAATGCATGAATTGCCAACTAGTTAAAGCCGAGCAAAAGATGCGTAGTGGCTTGTTACAACCACCGGAAATTCCCGAGTGGAAATGGGAACAAGTCTCAATGGATTTCATTGATGGTTTACCAAGGACTAGATAGGGCTATGATAGTATTTGGGTGATTATGGATCGATTGACTAAAAGTGCAAGGTTTATAACAGTCAAGTCAAATAGAACGACAGCTAAGTTAGCAGAAAACTGTATGAAGTGGGTACTGAGATTTCATGGAGTACCAAAAATCATTGTGAGTGATTGAGATCCGTTGTTTACTGGTGGGTTTTGGAAGAGCTTACAACAGGCTTTAGGGTCAGAATTGCATCTCAGTACCGCGTACCATCCGCAAACCGATGGTCAGACCGAGATGGTGAATCGTATGTTGGAGGATCTCTTGAGAGCTTGTATACTGGATATTGGAGGGTCATGGGATGACCATTTGCATCTAGTGGAGTTCGCATAAAATAATAGTTATCATTCCAGTATTGGTATGGCTCCATTTGAAGTTTTGTATGGCAGACCGTGCAACTCACCATCATGTTGGTTAGAAACCGATGAAAAATTTGGGCTTGGGCCAGATGTGATAAGAGAAACTTCAAGCAATATCTAGGTTATCCAATAACGAATGAAGGCTACCCAAGATAGGCATAAGAGTTATGCTGATAAGAGACGAAGAGACTTGAAATTCTTCGTTGGTGACTTAGTATTTGTTAAGATTTCTCTGTTAAAGAGCGTGATTCGATTTGGTAGGAGAGGCAAGTTAACACTAAGATATGTTGGTCCATTCCCAGTCCTCGAGCAAGTTGCGAAACTAGCATATAAAGTTGGATTACCTGACAAGATGGCGAGAATTCACAACATATTTCATGTTTCCCAGCTAAGAAAGTTCATGCACGACCCTGATATGGCTATTTCGCATGATCAGTTAGATGGTGTCGACGTAGAACCCAAGGCGGTTGGAAACCGCAGGTCGATTCGTATTTTCGACTACGATACGAAGCAACTTCGAAGGTAGACAGTGAAACTGGTCAAGGTTCAGTGGGACAATAATGAGAATGACTGTACCTGGGAAACAGAGGAGAACATAAGGAAGACGCATCCAGAACTCTTTATCTGGTAAGATTTTAATAGTGACAGTTATTCCCTTGTTAGTAAACCGCATGCTAGGATAGGATTGTTGTGATATTATGTATGTTTGATTGTTTGTAAATGGCTGATAGGCATGCGGGACACCTTTGTATGTTTTAGTTAAGGAATTTGTAACACCCCGAATTTTAGTTAATACTAATATTCACTAATTACAGAATAAATAATCTCAGATGTGAGAATTGGGCGAAACGGGCTGCGTCATTGCGTTCATCTCGGAAAAATACGCGAAATAGAGTCCGAGTTTTCGAGAATCGGAGTCTGTATGGCCCAGTTATGGCCCAATGAAGTTTACAGAAAATTCAAAGTTTAAAACAGATTTAAAATTCAGGTTCAAATTTCGAAATTGGGGCCATTGGGCGCAGGCGGAAAAATTCCCGCCTAGCTACCCAAGTCGACAGCCCTGTCGACTGGGCAGTCGACTTGGCTAGGACCAAGTCGACAGCACTGTCGACTTGGGTGTCGACAGGGGGTGCTCGGCCAGTTTAACCTGGTGCAACATTTTAGGGTTTGGCTGTGTTTTGGGGCTGTTTTCTGGAAGCTTCCGAGATCTGATGGTCCTAATCTAATTTAGGGTTAATCTAATGGCCTAAAACACTTGCCTAATCTATAAATACACCCTAAGCCTACCCTAATTCATACTAAAAATAGATTCAAGGGCCTCATGCCGTCAAATTAAAACTAGAAGGAGCCTCCACCAAAGTTGAGAGGAAGTTAGCATTTCAAATCAACTCTAATCAAGTTCTAATCCACTCTAGCAACTTAATCTTCCTCATTGGAGTGCTAATTAGTTATTTGTGAGTTACTATGCCTTTAGCAAGCAATTGCTAAACTAATTAGGATAGGATATTATGAGGCTATGGTTGCAAATGTGGATCTTTGCAAGTTGTGGTTGTCATATGCCATAGGTTCATGATGTTAGTTTGCAAGTTTATGCTATTTGTTAGTTATGCAAGTTTGCCTCTATGTATGCAAGTTATGATGCAAGTTCATATGCAAGTTTATATGCAAGTTCATATGCAAGTTTGTCTCTTTTTATGATATGCATAACATATGCAAGTTTTCCTCTATGTATGACATGTTATGCAAGTTCATATGCAAGTTATGATGCAAGTTCATATGCAAGTTTGTCTCTTTTTATGATATGCATAATATATGCAAGTTTGCCTCTAAGTATGGCATGTTATGCAAGTTCATATGCAAGTTTACATGCAAGTTCATATGCAAGTTTGTCTCTTTTTATGATATGCATAACATATGCAAGTTTGCCTCTATGTATGACATGTTATGCAAGTTCATATGCAAGTTTAGGTTAATGATTTATGCTAGTTGGGTTTAATGTTATGATGCAAGTTGACACCTTTTAAACCCATGTTAATGCTAATGTTATGATAAGTGGAACCCATTATAATTATGATGAATCTTCCCATTTATATGTCATGTTGTGTGAACGAATTACGGGGGGAACGATGGGGTTAATATGCATGTTAACAAAATTGTGTGAAGTTGGTATGATTAAGCATAACATAAAATGAATGGACATAATTGGGAATTTACCTATTAAGTTAGGTCTACCCATATTATGGAGTTGGGAATTTACCTATTAAGTTAGGTCTACCCATACTATGGAATTGGGAATTTACCTATTGAGTTAGGTCTACCCATATTCTTAAAAATGTGTAATTAATTAGGGATAATTAATACAAATTATGGGGGGATTAATTAGGTGTAATTAATCGACTAAGACACGAGGTTGGACCCTTTTGTAGCGGAAGTCTGCCCGGAACCAACCGGCAAATCCAGCAGCTACAAATGATTGGCCCAATGTGAGAGGTCTTAGGCATAAATTAAATACGTGATAGTTGTACAGACACGAGGTTAGACTCTTTTATGGTGTAAAACTGCCCGGAACCAACCGGCATATCCAGTTGCCATAAAATGTCAGTCTAATGTGAGGGGTCTTTATAAGATCACGGTCTTAATTAATTAAGAAGCACTTAACCAAATTAGCATGTAGTGGGGCATGAGGGGTTAAGTGGGTGCCTTGGGTGGCATGAGGAAAACTAGTGGGTTGCCTTGGGTGGCAATAGCAAATACGATTAGTATACTTAACCAAAATCATAACATGTAAGTGAACATGGTGAAAGGGTTAAGTGGGATTCACTAGTGGGGGCCAAGCTTAGGTGGATAGCTTGTGCCAAGTGATGGCGGCCCATCTCAGCCAATATCCCAAACGTATCTTTGTGGGCTCGACCCAAGTCGAGGACGGGACACGCATATTGGGCTTGACTATAAGAGGCCAAAACGGGTTAGTGGTGGCAACGCAAGTCCAACGGGTTTCATATGCGTGTGTGGACCCGGGCTGGTAGGTAAGACGTTGTTGCATCATGTAGGTATAAGCCGTGCACCGTTGACATTATCGGGTTGCCACTTTAGGGGATGATACACCCCACTGTGGGACCAGCACAGGTATCTACGTTAGGGAGCCGATCGAATGGGGGGAGGGGGGTAGTGGGTACACCTAGTGGAGATAGGGGCAGACGGCACCTATGTAGTCAGCTAGGGGTACACGAAACTACCATTAAGTTTTACTAAGTACTCTTAGTGGGATCAACCTTTAAGTTAGTAATGACTGGTGTGGTGCAGTGTAGTAATTATCCTTGGGTGGGTAGATGCGTCTTTATCGTTATCTTAGTTCATTCTAAGTCTGATTGGCTACTTAGTGTAGTCATTTATCCCCAGTCGCACCGTACCAAGTTTATATCATACCCTAATTACTTTAATGATTGTATTGTTAAAGTTATAGGACTCGCTCAGACTTATGTCTGACCCCGTTGTTTTTATCTTTTTCCCAACCCTCAGGTTCTCAGAGTGGGCCCAGCACGAGTGGGCTTTGATCAGGCTGCTTTATTACTCTTTTGGAGCTTGGACCATAGATGTAAAGCTCAGCTTACCCTTTCTTTTATGGCTATCAGTTCATGTATTGGGATTATGTACTTTTATTTATCAGGATGGATATTATGTACTTGACTCTTATTATGGTTTTGTGATGTAACCAAACATGTTTACTTTCCGCTGCAATGAAATGATGTTTTAAAATTTTCAAGTATTACTTATATCTGTCTTGTTGTAATTTTTCTGTTCTATATTCACTTAAAATACTCCACCAATGTTATGGCATTCCCTTAGCGAGTGACCATAGCGGGTGTGGGGTGTTACACGTGGTATCAGAGCCGAAGGTTACCGGAACAGATAAATTTTTTAGAAAAACTATTTTTCTAAAACATTTTGGAAGAAGTATTTTCAAAAACATGTTTTTGAGAGAAAAAGTTTTTGAAAAAAAGCATAATCCCCAATAGCCATATCTTTATCTTTCGAATTCTCTGTTTTGAATCTTTCCTTTTCCGTTTCAGCATGGCTGAAGATCTTAACATTCCGGGTGTGACGATACCAGTATGGTATAGGAGATTGATGGAGGCTAGGGCCGCCGCTACGGGGTCAGCAAATGTTACTCCACCACCCGTTGCACCCAATCTTCCTCCCCCTCCTCCTCCTCGCACAGATACATTTGCTAAGACTTGCAAGGAATTTAAGGCTATGGGAGGGAAATCTTTTCAAGGATCAGAAACTTTCGTGGAAGCTAGGGATTGGCTTAAGGAGACGGAAGAGTTGATAGACATCTTTGAGATGGAAGAAGGAAAGAAAGTTAAGTTAGCTGCTTGGTTAATGAAGGGAGAGGCCTCGTTCTGGTGGGAGGTCACTAATGGAGAACGCCTTGTTGACTCTTGGGCATATTTCAGGCAAAGGTTTGGGGCTAAGTTTCTCTCAAGAGCGGAAGAAAATCTGTACATGGAAAGGTTCTTGACTCTAAAGCAAGGAAACTTATCGGTGAAGGAATATGTCAACAAATTTAATCAATTGGCAAGGTTTGGCATGGACATGGTGAATACTCCGGAGAAGAAAGCTTTGAGGTTCGTTAAAGGCTTAAACGAACCGATGCATGGAGTGGCTATGTATCACATCCCTATGGGGGCCACTTTTGAGAAGCTAGTAGACATGGCACTTATGCATGAGGAAGAGAAGGGTCCCAATGCTAATAAGGCACCCGAAAAGAAAGGAGATCAGAAGAAACCTCAACAACAGCAAAGCAAGGGAGGGAAAGGCAACGGTGGCAAGGGAAAGAAGAAGTGCTTCAATTGCGGGACACCAGGCCACCTAAGCAAAGATTGTCGGAAGAAGAAGAAGACTGGCTACTTCCACTGTGGCGAAGCAGGGCATCTAGTGAAGGACTGCCCTAAGAAGGGGCAGAGGACGGGATCTACCTCTGGAGGACAGGTGCAAGCTCTTATGGCACCAAGTCAGGCAAGGGGGCAAGTTCAGGCTCTCGTAGTTCCACCGATTCAGGAGAGAGGTAGAATTATTTCTGTTGAAAGTCTAGTCTTTCTGTTCGATCATCCTGTCCGTACTTTATTCGACTCTGGCGCATCGCATTCGTTTATCTCATCATCATTAGTTGAGTCACTGCACTTAGACACCAGTTTAGTAGATGATCCCTTGGTTGTTTCAAAACCAATTGTGGGCTCCACTTATTTGTCCATGATGTGTTTGGGTTTGAAGATTTCCATACATAGCGTTGAGTTTAGATGTGATGCTTTTGTTTTGGGCTTCACGGGCTATGGGTTGATTTTGGGCATGGACTGGTTATCCAGTAATGGTGCCGTTCTTGACTGTGAAAGGAGAGTTGTTAGGCTTATGACCCGCCTGGGTAACACTCTCGAGATCTCTTGTAATCCCATGGAATCTGTTATGCTAAGTTATCTTGAGTCACTTGATGCGTCGGTCGAAAGTTTGTGATCTGTTAGAGTGGTCCGGGAGTACTCGGATGTGTTTGAGGAAGTGAAGGGCTTACCTCCGAAGCGGGAGGTAGACTTCGGAATATATCTGGTAGACAATGCTAAACCAGTATCTTTGCCAGTGCGCCACATGGCTCCTCGTGAGAGGAGGGAACTCCATAAGCAAGTGGGTGAGTTGCTTGAGAAGGGGTTCATAAGACGAAGTATATCGGAGTGGGGTGCTCCAGTAGTTTTTGCCACGAAGGCGGATGGGTCCCTCAGACTTTGTGTAGACTATAGAGAACTCAATAAGCTTACAAAGAAGAATAGACACCCATTGCCGAGGATTGATGATCTCTTTGATCAGTTAGTTGGCGCCTCAGTGTTTTCGCAGTTGGACTTAGCCACGGGGTTTCATCAGTTGAGAGTGGCTGAGGATAGTATAGAGAAGACTGCCTTTAGGACTCCGGATGGTTTTTATGAGTGGCTTGTGATGCCATTTGGTTTGACGAACGCCCCCGCATACTTTGTTGATCTGATGAGTAAGGTGTTCAGGGAGTACCTTAATAAGTTCGTGGTGGTCTTTGTAGATGACATCTTGGTCTTTTCCAAGAGTGAAGAAGAGCATGCCCTACATCTTAGGGAAGTGTTGGAGACTCTTCGAGTGCATAGCCTTAAGGCTAAATTCTCTAAATGTCACTTTTGGAGGAAGGAAGTGCGATTCTTAGGGCACGTGGTCTCTAAGGAAGGGATAGCTGTGGATCCCGCGAAGGTAGTGTCCATCCAAGATTGGAAGGTTCCGAAGAATGCTACCGAAGTAAGAAGTTTCTTAGGGTTGGCAGGCTACTATAGGAAGTTTATCAAAGACTTCGCGAAGATATCAGCTCCATTAACCCGCTTGACAAAGAAGAATCTTGTTTTCACATGGGACGTGGATTGTGAGGATGCGTTCCGACGGTTAAAGAGAGCTTTAACCACCGCTCCAGTTTTAGTGCTGCCAGATGGGAGTAAGCCATTTGTTGTTTACACCGATGCATGTGGAACAGGACTAGGCGCAGTCTTAATGCAAGAGGGAAGGGTAATAGCCTATGGCGGAAGGCAGTTGAGAGTGCATGAGAAAAATTACCCTACCCTTGATCTAGAGTTGGCTGCTATTGTTTTTGCGCTTAAGTCTTGGCGCCACTATCTTCTTGGCGAGAGGTTTGAATTGTTCACAGACCACAAATCTTTGAAGTACTTATTCTCTCAGAAGGATTTGAATTTGAGGCAGCAAAGGTGGATGGAATTCTTAGCGTCCTATGATTTTGATATAGCGTATACCCTTGGCAAGGGTAACGTGGTGGCAGATGCCTTAAGCAGAAAAAGGCTGTCCTTGAGTCCATTGTTCGTGGAATGGTGAAGCTTGGAGTTTATATCGATGTTTGACTTCAGACCTTCAGTTGACTTTGTACCTAGTTTGCTAGCTTCCTTGGAAGTTAGACCTACTCTTTTGGGATGGATTGGTGAGGCACAGCGAGACGACCCACAGTTGGTTGAGTTAGTAGAGAAGCTCATAAGGGGGGAGTCGTCCAGCCATTTGAGTAGGTACATCCTAGATGATAAGGGGTGGTTGCGTAGAGACGGTAGACTTTGTGTACCGCAAGACGAGGGTTTGAAGAATGCTATTTTAGATGATGCACATCGTTCAAAGATGACCATTCATCCCGGTGGGGACAAGATGTACCAAGACATGAAGCGAGTTTTCTTTTGGGCCGGTATGAAGAAAGACGTGGCCAAGTATGTCGCTAGATGCTTGGTGTGCCAACAAGTGAAAGCGGAGCAGAAGAAACCCGGTGGGTTCCTTCACCCATTGGAAGTTCCGCTATGGAAGTGGGATAGTGTCTCGATGGATTTTGTCGATGGATTACCGAGATCGAGGAAGGGTAATACGGGAATTTGGGTTGTGGTAGACAGACTTACTAAGAGCGCCCATTTCATACCCGTGAAGAGTAAGAGGACTGCTCCATGGCTAGCTTCAGTTTACATTCGAGAGATTGTTAGATTGCATGGTGTACCTTCCAGTATAGTGAGCGATCGAGATCCTTTCTTCACTAGCGAGTTTTGGAAGAGTTTGCAAGAGGCGGTAGGGACTCAGTTGTGTTTGAGTACCGCATATCATCCTCAGACGGACGGCCAGACCGAGAGGGTGAATCGTATTTTAGAAGACCTTTTGAGGCTATGTATCTTGGATTTTGGAGGTACATGGGAAGAGCATCTTCCATTGGTGGAGTTCGCATATAATAACAGCTTTCAGTCTAGTATTGGCATGGCTCCTTTCGAAGCTCTTTATGGAAGGCCTTGTCGATCACCTACATGTTGGTGGGAATCTACGGATGAGATTTTACTTGGGCCCGATATGGTTAGAGAGACTTCGGAAAAGATTGATTTGATTAGAAGAAGGATGAAAGCGGCGCAAGACAGACAGAAATCTTATGCGGATAAGAGGAGGACAGATCTTGAGTTTGAAGTTGGGGACATGGTCTTTGTCAAAGTGTCTCCGTTACGAAATGTGGTTCGCTTTGGATCTGTTGGGAAGTTAGCACCAAGGTTCGTAGGGTCGTTTCCTATTAAGGAAAGGATTGGACGGATGGCATATAGAGTGGAGTTGCCCGACAGACTTAGTGGTGTACATGATGTATTCCATGTGTCACATTTGAGGAAGTGCCTACATGAGACCGCTGAGGTGGTAGAGCCGAGCTTGCTTAGAGAAGTGGAGGTAGAGCGTGATGCAACTATTCGACGAGCTCCTACTCGCATCCTTGGGTCTGAGACTAGGAAGTTGAGGAATCGAGAGGTTCAACTAGTCAAAGTGCAATGGGGAGAAGATGAGAGCAACACTACTTGGGAGACGGAAGCGAAGATGCGTTCACTATACCCATTCTTTTTTGAGGGTATGCCTTTTAACTTCTCCTTTATCGTTTGTCTAGTACTTATCTATCTGTAGTATGTCCTCTCGTTAGTACTTTTGACCTTTAGATAGGGTAAACCTATGGTTGAAACATGTGTTTGAGACATGTTATGATTGATGGATGCATGTGGATGCAAGTGTTTGCTAGTGGTTGCTCGTAGATGCATATACACACACTCTAGACACTAGATCGGCTCAATCACTTCATGTTGCATATTGCATATAATTGGGTGTGTAGGTAGCTATATTTATGGATGTATAATGGTTGTGTTATCATATGGATGATGCATTTTGGTGAATGATTGTGCACTCATGTAGATATAGTATGTGTCGATAGGGTTCTCTCGCATACATATTGGATGCATGGCACTATCATGGTTTGCATATGTTCATACATTAGATAGGGAACATATACACACACTTTTTGCATATGCTCATACATCATTAGAAATTGTTTTAAGGACAATGGATGCCCGTGTTTGATGGATTGAGTAGATGGTTGTTTGGATGGTAGGATATGCATTCTCCTTAGCTTAGAGATTTCGGGGACGAAATCCTTTAAGGAGGGGAGAATGTAACACCCCGAATTTTAGTTAATACTAATATTCACTAATTACAGAATAAATAATCTCAGATGTGAGAATTGGGGGAAATGGGCTGCGTCATTGCGTTCGTCTCGGAAAAATACGCGAAATAGAGTCCGAGTTTTCGAGAATCGGAGTCCGTATGGCCCAGTTATGGCCCAATGAAGTTTACAGAAAATTCAAAGTTTAAAACAGATTTAAAATTCAGGTTCAAATTTCGAAATTGGGGCCATTGGGCGCAGGCGGAAAAATTCCCGCCTAGCTACCCAAGTCGACAGCCCTGTCGACTGGGCAGTCGACTTGGCTAGGACCAAGTCGACAGCACTGTCGACTTGGGTGTCGACAGGGGGTGCTCGGCCAGTTTAACCTGGTGCACCATTTTAGGGTTTGGCTGTGTTTTGGGGTTGTTTTCTGGAAGCTTCCGAGATCTGATGGTCCTATTCTAATTTAGAGTTAATCTAATGGCCTAAAACACTTGCCTAATCTATAAATACACCCTAAGCCTACCCTAATTCATACTAAAAATAGATTCAAGGGCCTCATGCCGTCAAATTAAAACTAGAAGGAGCCTCCACCAAAGTTGAGAGGAAGTTAGCATCTCAAATCAACTCTAATCAAGTTCTAATCCACTCTAGCAACTTAATCTTCCTCATTGGAGTGCTAATTAGTTATTTGTGAGTTCCTATGCCTTTAGCAAGCAATTGCTAAACTAATTAGGATAGGATATTATGAGGCTATGGTTGCAAATGTGGATCTATGCAAGTTGTGGTTGTCATATGCCATAGGTTCATGATGTTAGTTTGCAAGTTTATGCTATTTGTTAGTTATGCAAGTTTGCCTCTATGTATGCAAGTTATGATGCAAGTTCATATGCAAGTTTGTCTCTTTTTATGATATGCATAACATATGCAAGTTTGCCTCTATGTATGACATGTTATGCAAGTTCATATGCAAGTTATGATGCAAGTTCATATGCAAGTTTGTCTCTTTTTATGATATGCATAATATATGCAAGTTTGCCTCTAAGTATGGCATGTTATGCAAGTTCATATGCAAGTTTACATGCAAGTTCATATGCAAGTTTGTCTCTTTTTATGATATGCATAACATATGCAAGTTTGCCTCTATGTATGACATGTTATGCAAGTTCATATGCAAGTTTAGGTTAATGATTTATGATAGTTGGGTTTAATGTTATGATGCAAGTTGACACCTTTTAAACCCATGTTAATGCTAATGTTATGATAAGTGGAACCCATTATAATTATGATGAATCTTCCCATTTATATGTCATGTTGTGTGAACGAATTACGGGGGGAACGATGGGGTTAATATGCATGTTAACAAAATTGTGTGAAGTTGGTATGATTAAGCATAACATAAAATGAATGGACATAATTGGGAATTTACCTATTAAGTTAGGTCTACCCATATTATGGAGTTGGGAATTTACCTATTAAGTTAGGTCTACCCATACTATGGAATTGGGAATTTACCTACTGAGTTAGGTCTACCCATATTCTTAAAAATGTGTAATTAATTAGGGATAATTAATACAAATTATGGGGGGATTAATTAGGTGTAATTAATCGACTAAGACACGAGGTTGGACCCTTTTGTAGCGGAAGTCTGCCCGGAACCAACCGGCAAATCCAGCAGCTACAAATGATTGGCCCAATGTGAGAGGTCTTAGGCATAAATTAAATACGTGATAGTTGTACAGACACGAGGTTAGACTCTTTTATGGTGTAAAACTGCCCGGAACCAACCGGCATATCCAGTTGCCATAAAATGTCAGTCTAATGTGAGGGGTCTTTATAAGATCACGATCTTAATTAATTAAGAAGCACTTAACCAAATTAGCATGTAGTGGGGCATGAGGGGTTAAGTGGGTGCCTTGGGTGGCATGAGGAAAACTAGTGGGTTGCCTTGGGTGGCAATAGAAAATACGATTAGTATACTTAACCAAAATCATAACATGTAAGTGAACATGGTTAAAGGGTTAAGTGGGATTCACTAGTGGGGGCCAAGCTTAGGTGGATAGCTTGTGCCAAGTGATGGGGGCCCATCTCAGCCAATATCCCAAACGTATCTTTGTGGGCTCGACCCAAGTCGAGGACGGGACACGCATATTGGGCTTGACTATAAGAGGCCAAAACAGGTTAGCGGTGGCAACGCAAGTCCAACGGGTTTCATATGCATGTGTGGACCCGGGCTGGTAGGTAAGACGTTGTTGCATCGTGTAGGTATAAGCCGTGCACCGTTGACATTATCGGGTTGCCACTTTAGGGGATGATACACCCCACTGTGGGACCAGCACGGGTATCTACGTTAGGGAGCCGATCGAATGGGGGGGTAGTGGGTACACCTAGTGGAGATAGGGGCAGACGGCACCTATGTAGTCAGCTAGGGGTACACGAAACTACCATTAAGTTTTACTAAGTACTCTTAGTGGGATCAACCTTTAAGTTAGTAATGACTGGTGTGGTGCAGTGTAGTAATTATCCTTGGGTGGGTAGATGCGTCTTTATCGTTATCTTAGTTCATTCTAAGTCTGATTGGCTACTTAGTGTAGTCATTTATCCCCAGTCGCACCGTACCAAGTTTATATCATACCCTAATTACTTTAATGATTGTATTGTTAAAGTTATAGGACTCGCTCAGACTTATGTCTGACCCCGTTGTTTTTATCTTTTTCCCAACCCTCAGGTTCTCAGAGTGGGCCCAGCACGAGTGGGCTTTGATCAGGCTGCTTTATTACTCTTTTGGAGCTTGGACCATAGATGTAAAGCTCAGCTTACCCTTTCTTTTATGGCTATCAGTTCATGTATTGGGATTATGTACTTTTATTTATCAGGATGGATATTATGTACTTGACTCTTATTATGGTTTTGTGATGTAACCAAACATGTTTACTTTCCGCTGCAATGAAATGATGTTTTAAAATTTTCAAGTATTACTTATATCTGTCTTGTTGTAATTTTTCTGTTCTATATTCACTTAAAATACTCCACCAATGTTATGGCATTCCCTTAGCGAGTGACCATAGCGGGTGTGGGGTGTTACAGAATTTCAGGGGCGAAATTTCTTAAGGGGGGCCGGGGAGGGGGGAGGGGAGAATGTAACGATCCGCATTCTACATATCGGAGGGTCATAGAATATTTATTTCATTTACATACAAAGTTGTATGGTTGTGTAACTTTGGGGAACGACTTCTGGGGTCATTTCCTATGTTCACGATTTTTGCCAAATTTTAAATGACCGTTTTACCGCTGGCAAATCTTTTTTCGCCTATAACTTTTGATTATTAAGGATTTTTGACCTAAAACCACTTCCATTGGATTCAGATGGTGGTTTACCTATCCGTAGAGTAGTCACATTGATCAAACGGACTTACCGTTTGGGAGATATGGCTGAAACAAGGTTTGGAAGGTGAAAAACAGCTTAACCGGGCCAAATTAGGATGATTAGCAGCTAGGCCCATAACCCATTTCACGATTAGGGTTATGGGAGAGCTGATAGGGTTAGGGAAAACATTTCATTATAGATTTCCAACTGCCATTAACACCCTTGAAACCCTAGCAATGGCCTCCACCTTCTAAATCACTTCCAAATCACTTTCTAATCGCATGCTAGCTTAATCTACACCAAATCAAGGAAGATTAGTGTCAAATTAGAGTGGAAGCTGCTGTGTTGCATTGGAAACAACGCCAAAACAATTGAATTTCAGATCTAAGATTTTATTTGTGGCTAAAGTGAGTGATTTGCACATTTTTACACTAATTATGGCTAATTAGAGGTGATTAGTGATAATTAGCGAAATTATGCATGATTAAATTTTGGAATAATATGTAAAAATTCTTAAATATCATTTTAGGGCTCTGTTAGATATTTGGATTAATTTGGACATGTTTTGCTAATCCTATGATTAAACATGATTAAGGGGGATTAAAAGGAAAAACATGGGTTTTGGGTATGTTTGATCCATATTAACATGTTAGATTGATGTTTTGGTGTTTATGGTCGATTCTCTTTATTGCTATTACTATTTGGAATTTTTTGTGGTTGCTTAGTGAAGTTAGGTTGGTCGAAAACGCTGTTGTATGGCGTAAATAGCTTGTTGGAGATGGCGCAGGAAACCGGATCGGGTCAGTGGGAGAGGACCGAAATCAGGTCGTGTAACCCACCCATGAGCTGCCTCATGTATCCGAACCGAAGCTTGCACCACGAAGAATCCTCTCCAAATCCACGAGCCGATGTACCACCGATCCGATGTTTGGAGGAGCCACGAACTTGTGGAAGAATGCAACCCGATCCGAACCGGATCTGTGACCACGAACCAAACCGGTGCCATGAGCCGACCCGAACACAACGAGGCACCACGACCCGAATTGCTTGGTGGCCACGAACCAGAGCTACTCAAGAATCGATGGAGGACCCGAGCCTATATGATGATCATGAATCGAACGGAGATCGAACCGGGATGATGATGACCAAAACCCAAGATGCAAAGGTAGTCCAAATAGGAAGTAGAACTCAGGATCCTGACGGGAACCAACGAGTTAACTTCATGAGTTGGACTTTGCTGCGGGACGTGTGCAAAGGTGTTATCGATATCCATAGCTTTGACTCACCACTGAGAGACAGACCATTGGCTATGGATCAATGTAGTGGAGTCATCATGACTCCATGGAGCAAAGTGATCGTAGCAGGGCTATGAGCCAGGGAGTTGTCATAACTCCATGGGGGCAGAGTGGACATAGCAAATGATTAGTGGCTATGGATTAGTGCAGTGGAGTCGTCATGACTCCATAGGGGCAGACTGATCATAACAAAGAATTGGGTGATCAAAGTGGTAGATATCGTATACTTTACGCACTGAGCGAGAGATGCGAGGATGATTGCTATGTTTGCTGTAACACCTCGAATTTTTAATGATGTTAAAGATAATAGAATTAAATAATAATTAATCGAATATTCAGAATTAGAGGAAATGGACTGCCCCATTGCGTCCGTCTCGAAATTCTGGTCAAGATAGACATTTGGTTTGCGTAAAACGGACACCGTATGAAGAAGTTATGAGGGTTCTAAGTTTGTATACGCGCAGAAGAATTATATACATACTCATGAGTCAGAGGTAAGTCAGAATTTTATCTAGAAGATTCAAATTCAAAAAATTCGTCAGAGCGGCAAAATTCCTGCTCTTGGGGGTTAACCCCCATAGAGGGGTGTCGACCTAGGGGTCGACCTACCAACAGGGGTGTCGACACCCCTAGGGCTGACGTGACACTCGGTTTCAAAGGGTCTGGCAGCTATATATACGTGTCCTATTTCTCATATTTTCTTCATTGGAAGTCATGGAGGCCATAATCTGCTGGAGTGCGAACTGAACCGTTTTCTATAACAACTTACTTTGCAAATCGAATTCAGAAATTCTAGATCCGTTCTTTCTCAATTCTCTAAACTGAACGCTGTGAGTCAACTAGGTTTAGATAAATAAAAGTAAACTATGAAAGACTATGACTTGGATATGTTGTAAAGTATGATTCTGTGCTTGTGTAAATCCTATATTGTGTCATGATAGATCTGTTCACCTAATCTAATACAATTGTAGTTGTTCTATTATATTGCCTATGTGGATCTTGACTTGTAACTATATTATGGTGAATGTACGTCTATTAAATTGGACAGTTGTAACATTGGCTAGATCTAGTTCCTTATGTAAATCACCTTTCACCTGTCATATTGTGATCAATCTGATACGTTGTAAACTTGATATGTGAAGTAGATCTCATTATGTTGCTTTTACATCGTAGTTGCCATAAGTTCATCAGTTTTATGCCCACCTTGTTATGATGAAAATTTCATGTCTACTCACCTTGTTATCATGTTAAGTTTATGTGTATGCCAAGATATATTGAAAACTATCACCTTTTTCATGTTCCCTTTTTCATTGTTGGGGCTAGGCTACTTTATAGCCTAGATGTTGCCAAAATACGTGTGAATACGTTAGTTAGGAAACGGGAAAAAAGGAGTTTATAATTGGCATAATTTATGTAAAATTAGACATTTAATTCCAATGGGGAAACATAAAATAATTCCCTATAATGACATAGGTAGATTTGGATAATAATGGAATATTTAGTAATTACAATTAATTGTACTTATGACACGAGGTTAGGTTGCATTAGGTTAGGTTAGGTCGGGCTAAGACATGAGGTTAGGCTCAACTGTGGAATAAGACTGCCCGGACCCGACCGACATATCCAGCATCCACACGTTGTAGGCCTAATGTGGGAGGTCTAGACCATTATAACCATAATTGGACATGGTAATGAATTGGGCAACTTAACCTAATTTAATCTATAAGGATTGTATGATTATGTACTTAAGTTAGGGTTAAGTAAAATTGGATGGGTAGTGGGTGGGTTAAGTAAATTAGAGGGGGTGGGTAATATTTATATATAGGCCCATGAACTTAACCCAATAAGGTTATGTAATTAAAGACACCTATACCATATAACCGGTGGAAAAATATAATAAAGTTATGTAATTAAAGACACCCTTTAGGGTAAGCATAACTGACATAAGGCTATGTAATTAAAGACACCTAAGGGTATACATAGTCAATGGAAAACCTAGTGGGGATACAAGACAAAGGGGAGAGCTTGTATCATATTGTGTGGGACCCGTTTCAAGTCAGTAACCCAGAGTAGGTATCAAATAAAGAACTCCGTACTAGGTGGAGAAGGGGCACGCTTACTGATTGAATATAAGAGATCCAAACGAAACGGACGGTGTGGGCGGTGCAAACCGACCGGGCCATGTGCATGCATGAGTCGGGCAGAAGGGGATAAGACGACCGTGACACCGGTAGACATGGTTGCGCACATCTTGGAAATAAAGGGTTGCCACTTTAGGGATTGATACCTCCTACTGTGGGGCCAGCAAAGGATATCTACAGGGTTGGGAGCTGATCAATTAGGGTAGTGGTTAGGGTATACTCGGACGTATGCCCTATGTCTACCAACTTATAGTGGAAGGGATCATCTCATTTTACTTATACTAGTAATAGTGCAGAGTAATCATTAGTGAGGTACATACACCTTATCTTGCTTACCTTGTCACACCTGCCATTTATGTGGTGATCTCTCTCTTATCCACTTTATATGCCTATCATGTTGCTTTTATTTATCTACTGGCTAAAAGTAACTAGACTCGCTAGACTTTATGTCTAACCCTTTTGTTTCTCCTTCTTTCTTCCGTCCCCCCAGGATCTCAGGGTGGAAACACTCAAGCTTAGTCAGGACCTAGATATCATCTTGCTAGGAGCTACTTCTGAGGTATGGCTCAATTTCTTTTCTCTATTATGGCTCAACTCATTTAGTTGGGGAATTATGATTTTTATTTACTTATGTACTATGATGGTGCAAGACAGAAGTTATTTTATTGCAATGTTTTTTGTGACTTATGAAATTGTAGACCACGGTATTATGTTTTATGGTTGAAATAAAAATTTAAATTTTCCGTTGTTGCCTTATTTATAATTGTCTTGTAAATATAATGTATCTGTTTACCTATAGCGCTTCATGAAACTTAATGCATTCCCTTAGTGAGTGACATTAACGGACGTGGGCTGTCATACTTGGTATCAGAGCTGAAGGTTACCAGATTAGATAAAAGTTTTTGGAAGTTATTTTCAAAAAGGTTTTGAAAGAAAGCATTTTCAAAAGAAAAGTCTGTTTTGAAAAACATTCCCCAAAGATCCATATGTAGTATCCTTCAGTCCTTTATCTAAATCTCTTCCTTTTCCCTTTTTCAGCATGTCGGGGGAACAAAACATCCTTAATATCCTGGAGGGCGTCACAATACCCGGATGGTTCCGTAGGTATTTGGAGGCCACGACGCCTGCCGAAGGCCAAGAAAATGTTCCTCCCCTAGCTGCACCAGTCATTCCTCCTCCCCCTCTCCAAGAGCTGATAACTTTTCCAAGATCTCAAAGAATTCTAGGCTATGAGAGGAAGGCCATGCCATGGGAACGAGACATTCGTAGAAGCTCGGAATTGGCTTAAGGAGAACGAGGACTTATTCGTAATCTTTGAAGTGGAGGACCGAAGAAAAATTCAATTAGTTGCTTGGCTGTTAAAGGACGAAGCCTTGTTTTGGTGAGAAGTCACCCAAGCTGGACGTTCGGTAGAAACTTGGGAAGACTTTAGATAGAGGTTCGAAATGATATTTCTTTCCCAAGTTGAGAGAAGCAAACATATGGAGAGGTTCTTAATGCTCAAACAAGGAAATTTAACGGTGAAGGAGTATGTGAACAAGTTCAACCAACTGGCAAGGTTCGGATTAGAGTTGGTGGATACACCGCACAAAAGGGCTTTGTGGTTTGCTAAAGGGTTGAATGAGCCTCTACATAGTTTAGCCATGTCCCATATTTCAATAGGGGCCACTTTTGAAAAGCTTGTTGATATGTCCCTAATGCATGAGGAGGACAAGGGGGAGAAGAAGGAAGCAAAGACTAAGGGGACATCGCAGAATAAGAAGGTGTGGCCAAGAAGGGGTAGCAACAACAGCAACAGCAACAACAACAAAAGAAAGGAGGGAAAGATGACAAAGGCAGGGATAAGAGAAAATGTCACAATTGTGGAAAGGAGGGTCACTTGATCAAAGATTGTACGAGTAGGAAGGCCAATTGCTTTAATTGCGGAGAGGTCGAACACTTCTCCAAAGAGTGCCCGAAGAAACAGGGATCACAAGGACAAGGTCAAAGAGCAGGGACTTCTGGAGGGCAGGTGCATGCTCTCACGATCAGTGCTCCTGAAAGAGGTAGAAAAATTTCCGTAGAAAGTTTAGTTTCTTTTTCAAACCATCCAATTAGAACACTTTTTGATTTTGGTGCTTCACACTCGTTTATATCTAGTTCTGTGGTTGAATCTCTCCACTTAATTACTATTATGGTAGTAGATCCCGTAGTTGTTTCAAACCCCATTGATGGTTCGTCTCATTTATCGATGATTTATCGGGGTTTGAAAATATCTATGTTAGGCATCGAGTTTTAATGCGACGTGTACGTGCTTAGGTTTATGGGCTACGAGTTGATTCTAGGAATGGATTGGCTTACCACGTATGGGGCCATTCTGGATTGTGAAAGGAGGGTTGTTAGACTCCTGATTTTCCATGGGAAGACCCTCGAAGTTTCATGTGACCCCCAAGGGTATGTTATGCTTAGTTTCCTAGAGTCCCTAGATGCATCCATATATGATTTGCAATTTGTTCCAGTGGTTCGAGATTATTCTGATGTTGTTGATGAGGTATGGGGTTTACCTCCAAGGCGCGAGATCGACATCCGCATATATCTGGTGGACAATGCAAAGCCAGTTGCATTACCAGTGCGCCACATGGCTACAAGGGAAAGGAGGGGCTGAATAAGCAAGTAGGGGAGCTACTTGAGAAAGGGTTTATCAGATGAAGCATATCTGACTGGGGTGCTCCAGTAGTATTCGCAACTAAGGCGGATGGTTCACTTCGTTTATGTGTTGACTATAGAGAATTGAATAAGCTCACCAAAAAGAATAGGCACCCACTTCCGAGGATTGATGATTTATTTGATCAGCTTGTTGGTGCCTCTGTATTTTCTCAGTTGGACTTGGTTACGGGGTTCCATCAGTTGAGGGTGGCTGAGGACAACATAGATAAGAATGCTTTCAGAACTCCAGACGGTTTCTTTGAATGGCTAGTTATGCCTTTTGGGTTGACAAATGCACCCGCCTATTTTGTTGATTTGATGAGTAGGGAGTTTTGGGAGTTCCTAAACAAATTTTTCATAGTCTTCGTTGATGATATTATGATCTTCTCCAAGAGTGAAGAAGAGCATGCCCAGCATTTAGGATAAGTTTTGAAAACTCTCTGTGGCCATCAGCTAAAAGCAAAGTTATTCAAATGCCATTTCTGGAGAAAGGAGTGAGATTCTTGGGGCATGTAGTCTCCAAAGAAGGGATAGCTATAGATCCCGCGAAGGTGGTTGCAGTACAAGATTGGCATATTCCTAAAAATGCAATAGTGGTGAGAAGCTTTCTTGGGTTGGCAGGTTATTATAGGAAGTTCATTAAGGACTTCGCGAAGATATCAACACCTCTCGCCAGGCTGACAAAGAAGAATTTGGCATTTTCATGGGACATAGACTGTGACGTTGCTTTCCAATGACTGAAAAGGGCTATGACAACAGCCCCAGTCTTGACCTTGCCCGATGGGAGTAAAGTGTTTACTGTTTACACTAATGCATGCGGTACAGGGCTTGGTGCGGTTCTGATGCAAGAAGGGAAAGCAATATGTTTTGGGGGTAGACAGTTGAGAGTTCATAAGAAGAACTACCCCACCCATGATCTAGAGCTGGCTGCCATAGTATTCGCGTTAAAGACATGGCGTCATTATTTACTTGGATAAAAGTTTGAGTTATACATCGATCATAAATCTCTCAGGTATTTATTCTCACAATAGGATCTCAACTTAAGGCAACAACGGTGGATGGAGTTCTTCGATTCATATGATTTTGAGATTGCTTATACCCCTAGCAAGGGTAATGTGGTGGCAGACGCACTAAGTAGGCAGAGGATGGTCTTGAGTCCTCTATTTGTGGATTGGAAGAGCTTGGACTTCATATCAGCTTTTGATTTTAGACCCTCCATTGAGGTTTTGCCAGATTTATTTGCATCCTTGGAGATACGACCGACTCTTATGGACCAGATAGGAGCTTCGCAACAAGGTGACCCGCAGATTATAGACATCATGGATAATCTCAGAAGAGGGGAGACTTCTAGTCACCTCAGTAGGTATGCCATATACGAAAAAGGGTGATTGCGACAAGATGGAAGGCTTTGTGTTCCTCAAACTAGAAGTTTGATGAAGGCAGTCCTAGAAGAAGCCCACCATTTTAAGATGATCATTCATCCAGGCGGTGATAAGATGTACAGGGACAGGAAGAGGGTATTCTTTTGGGATGGGATGAATAAAGATGTGGCCGAATTTGTTTCTCAATGTTTAGTTTGCCAGAAAGTAAAAGCTGAGCAAAAGAAACCTAGTGGATTACTTCATCTGTTGGAGGTTCCGCAGTGGAAATAGGAGAGCGTCTCTATGGGTTTCATTGATGGTTTTCCTAGATCGAAGAAAGGTAACACCAGTATTTGGGTGATAGTGATAGACTCACTAAGAGCGCTCAATTTATTCTATTTAAGAGTAAGAGGATGGCATCATGGTTGGAAGCAATTTATGTCCGAGAGATAGTTCATCTTCATGGAGTTCTTTCCAGCATCGTGAGCGATCGTGACCCCAACTTTACCAGAAAACTTTGGATGAGCTTGCAAGAAGCATTAGGTAGACAGTTGTGTTTGAGCACCACTTATCATCCTCAGACCGATGGGGAAACGGAGAGGGTGAACAGAATTCAAGAAGATCTTTTAAGGATGTATATCCTAGACTTCGGAGGGACTTGGGAAGAGAATCTTCCTTTAGTAGAGTTTGCCTATAATAACAGCTATCAGGCTAGCATCGGCATAGCACCCTTCGAAGAATTGTATGGACGACCCTGTAGATCGCCAACTTGTTGGTGGGAATCTACAAAAAGATTATTGCTTGGACCAGATATGGTTAGGGAAACGTCCAAAAAGATTGACCTTATTCGATGGTGGATGAAGATAGCTCAAGATAGGCAGAAGTCCTATGCAGACAAGAGAAGGACTGACATCGAATTTGAAGTGGGAGACTTAGTTTTTATCAAAGTATCACCTTTAAGGAATGTAGTTCACTTATGATCAGTAGGTAAGTTGGCACCTAGGCTTGTGGGACCATTTCCCATAACCGAGAGGATTGGCCAAATGGTCTACCAAGTAAGGCTCCCAGAAAATCTATCTGGTGTTCATGATGTTTTCCACATCTCTCATCTGCGGAAGTGCCTTCATGACACTGCAGAAGTTGTTAAGCCGAGTATGTTGGAAGAAGTCGAAGTGGAACGGGAGGCGACAGTCAGATGAGCCCCTACCCGTATTCTTGGGTCAGAAGTTAAGAAGCTGCGCAATAAGGAAATCAAGCTACTAAAGGTTCAATGGGGAGATAACCCATAAGATGCGACTTGGGAGACTGAAGACAAGATTCGTGCTTCGTACCCTTTTCTTTTCGAGGGTATGTTCTTAACTCCTTTCCTAAGTTTTATCAGTACTTGTTTCTGTCAATAGAGTATATCTTATCCATAGTACTTTCGACCTTTAAATAGGAATCCTATGGGTGTAAACATGTGTTTGAAACATGTTATGTTTGATGGATGCAAGTGGATGCAAGTGTTTGCTAGTGGTTGCCTGTGGACGCATCTACACACACATTAGGCGCTAAGATCGGCTCAATCAGTTTCATACTGCATATGGATGTGTGTACATTTTATTTCTTTTATGGATGGAAATGGATGAACTAGCATATCGATGTTGCATTTGGACGGATGGGTGTGCACACATATAGAACTGATATGATACAATAGGTTTATTTGCATACATATTGGATTTATGGCACTAACATACATTGCATTAAGGAGGTCAACTGAATCAGTAGACAGTCTGATCTTCGCATTAGTGTTGGGACATATACACACACCTTCGCATATATTCATATAAGCATTAGAATTTTTTAAGGACAATGGATGTCAGTGATTGGTGGATGAGTAGATGGATGATGGATGGTAGGATATGCATTCTTCTCAACTTAGAGATTTCAGAACGAAATCCTTTGAGTAGGGGAGAATGTAACACCCCGAATTTTTAATGACATTAAAGAGAATAAAACTAAATAATAATTAATTTAATATTCAGAACGAGAGGAAATGGACTGCAACATTGCGTTCGTCTCGAGACATTTGGTTTGCGTAAAACAAACACCGTATGAAGAAGTTACGAGGAATTTAAGTTTGTATACGTGCAGAAGAATTATGTACATACGCATGAGTCAGAGGTGAGTCAGTGACGAGTCAGAATTTTATCCAGAAGATTCAAATTCGAAAAATTCGGCAGAGCGGCAAAATTCCCGCTTTAGGGGGTCGATCCCCCGAGAGGGGCGTCGATCTAGGGGTCGACCTACCAACAGGGGTGTCGGCAACCCTTAGGGCTGACGTGGCACTCAGTTTCAGGGGGTCTGGCAGCTATATATACGTGTCCTATTTTTCATATTTTCTTCATTGGAAGTCATGGAGGTCATATGCTGCTGGAGTGCGAACTGAACCGTTTTTTACAACAACATACTTTGCAAATCGAATTCATAAATTCTAGATCCGTTCTTTCTCAATTCTCTAAACCGAACGCTGTGAGTTTCTAGTTGTTCTTAGGTTTAGATAAATAAAAGTAAATTGTGAAAGACTATGACTTGGATATGTTGTAAATTATGATTGTGTGCTTGTGTAAATCCTATACTGTGTCATGATAGATCTGTTCACCTAGATCTAATACAATTGTAGTTGTTCTATTATATTGCCTATGTGGATCTTGACTTGTAACCATATTATGGTGAATGTACATCTATTAAATTGGACAGTTGTAACATTGGCTAGATCTAGTTCTTTATGTAAATCACCCTTCACCTGTCATATTGTGATCAATCTAATATGTTGTAAACTTGACATGTGAAGCCATTTGTAGATCTAAACATGTTGCTATGTCACCCTAATTATGCTAGATCTAAATAGTTGGACTAAATCTCATTATGTTGCTTTTACATCGTAGTTGCCACAAGTTCATCAGTTTTATGCCTACCTTGTTATGATGAAAATTTCTTGTCCACTCACCTTGCTATCATGTTAAGTTTATGTGTATGCTAAGATATGTTGAAAACTATCACCTTTGTCATATTCCCTTTTTCATTGTTGGGGCTATGCTACATTATAGCCTAGATGCCGCCAAAATACGTGCGAATAAATTAGTTAGGAAATGGGGAAAAAGGGGGTTTATAATTGGCATAATTTATGTAATATTGGACATTTAATTCCAATGGGGAAACATAGAAATAATTACCTATAATGACATAGGTAGATTTGGATAATAAGGAAATATTTAGTAATTACAATTGGGAATTGTAATTGTACTTATGACACGAGGTTAGATTGCATTAGTGGCGGAAGTCTGCCCGGACCCGACCGGCATATCCAGCAGCCACTAATATTGAACCTAATGTGGGAGTTCTAAGTACGTAAATACGAATCAGACTAAGACACGAGGTTAGGCCCAACTGCAGAATAAGATTGCCCGGACCTGACCGGCATATCTAGCATGCACACGTTGTAGGCCTAATATGGGAGGTCTAGCCCATTATAACCATAATTGGAAATGGTAATGAATTGGACTACTTAACCTAATTTAATCCATAAGGATTGAATGATTATGAACTTAAGTTAGGGTTAAGTAAAATTGGATGGGTAGTGGGTGGGTTAAGTAAATTAGAGGGGGTGGGTAATATTTATATATAGGCCCACGAACTTAACCCAATAAGGTTATGTAATTAAAGACACCTAGTGGTATACATAACAGGTGGAAAAATATAATAAAGTTATGTAATTAAAGACACCTTTTAGTGTAAGCATAACTGACATAGGGCTATGTAATTAAAGACACCTAAGGGTATACACAGTCAGTGGAAAACCTAGTGGGGATACAAGACAAAGGGGCGAGCTTGTATCATATTGTGTAGGACCCATTTCAAGTCAGTAACCCGGAGTAGGTATCAAATAAAGAACTCCATATTAGGCGGAGAAGGGGCACACTTACTGATTGAATATAAGAGATCCAAACGAAACGGACGGTGTGGCGGCGCAAACTGACCGGGCCATGTGCGTGCACGAGCCGGGTAGAAGGGGATAAGACGACCGTGACACTGGTAGATATGGTTATGCACATCTTGGAAATAAAGGGTTGCTACTTTAGGGATTGATATCTCCTACCGTGGGGCCAGCACAGGATATCTACAGGGTAGGGAGCCGATCAATTAGGTGAGTGGTTAGGGTACACTCGGACATATGCCCTAAGTCTACCAACGTATAGTGGAAGGGATCATCTAATTTTAGCTACAATAGTAATAGTGCAGGGTAATCATTAGTGAGGCACATACACCTTATCTTGCTTGCCTTGTCACACCTCACTACAACAAAACACCATATTACAACTTTAATTTTACAACTGTGCAAAAAGCACAGTTGTAATAAATGCTTTTTTGCAACTGTGCGAAAAGCACAGTTGTAATAAATATTTTTTACAATTGTCAGCTCTCTAAAGTTGTAATAAACATATATATCACAACTTTCCATTTTATTAGTTGTAACAGATGCTATTAATTACAAACTTCATGTTTATAATATATATATATATATATTACTAATTATATTAATATTTAATAATAATTAATAATAAACTTGGGAATCAATAATATTTATCAATTATTATTAAATAATTAATAGTTAATAAGTAGTAATTTATTTTTAATAGTTAATGTATGTTAACTACTTGTTAATTAATAGTAACATAAGCTTTGGATAAGTATTAATCTTGATTATAACTAAGTAGAAATAAGTAAAAGTTAATTAATAACTATTATTAATAAGTAGTATTTGATTTGGTAGTAACTATTTCAGCAGTTTTAATAAATATAATTTTGGCAAACTTGTTTGTTCAGAAGTTAACAGCCGCGTTTGTTTGTGATTTTATTAGATTTTTTTATTTGTGTGTAAACTTAATGTTGTAAGTAGTCCCTGGCACTGCTTTTGATCTGCCAGCTTTTGACAATTTTGATTACGAAGTAATATTTAATATCTGGCAATTAAATTATATAATAATTCTAAAAAATATTAATAATAAATAACATTTATAATAATTTATAAATAATATTTTAGTAAACAATAAAAATTAAATATAAATATATAATATTCAATAACTAAGACTAAATAATAATTATTAATTTGAAATATCGCACAATTCAAAGCATAACGTTGAAAACGTTTTTTGAGAATACTGGAACATAACTCAGCTCCAAACTGATTTCTGACCTCTAGCACTTAAAAATTTCCATCAGTTCAATTTATCTTCCCAATGTTAATATTGAGTATTGATTTAGTAATTAATAATTGCTATTAGTAAGTAAGAAGTAATAATAAATTATAATTAATCTTTCTTTATTATCTATACTATATTATATACTAAATTATAATTAATGGGTATGGTTTGAGGGCTCAGAAGCATTCTCGAGATTGCGTAAAACTGAATGTCTTTTTCAGAATTCCTTTTTTTTCTTACGCAACTCCCCCTTTCTTTTTTTCCCTCATCAAAACCCTACCTATTCCCGTCTTCCCCAATTCATGCTTCCCTTCTGTCGCTGCTGACATATCCGCCTATCAACGTCGTTAACCTCTTCCCCTCCGCGTCTCCGGCCACTATACTTACCCAAATAAACTAGACGAATTCTCTTCCTCAAATGCATCTCTTTCTCAACCTCCGATTCTCCGAACCCTAACACCCCAGGGCCCCAGTTTCCTCTTTACCACGTAATTGCCTCTACAAGCTATTTTTTTTACTACCTTATGTTATTGCTGTCTTTTCCTTTGAGATTGAAGAGCCCCTGAGCCTACACTTTCCCATCCATGGCGAGCAATCGAACCTTTCTTCTGCCGCCAAATCTATCAAGGTACTACTCTATCGTTGATTAACCAATTTCATAAATTGACTTTTCCAATGTTTCAGTACTTTTCGACCCATTCTTCTACTGCTGAATCCAGGTATTAATCTACCATTGATTTTTTTCCGTTTCAATGACTAACTTGCTTCTTTGATGTTTAATTTTACATTAAGTTATGATTTTTTCTGTGATATTACTGCCGATGTATTCTAAATAGCTTAGACCATGAGTTAAAACAAATACTTTTAAATTGTTATTGCAAAGCAGTGGTTTCATAGATTAGTTCTGATCAATTAAATTGTTTTAACATAATATGTTTAATATTATTGTTCCATCCATGTTTTAGCATCTTTATATGTCACAGATTACTTATTTTTATGTAAATGATTAAATGGTTCCCCTATGCAACTACTTCTAAAGGATGAAGTATAATTTAATATTCGTTCGAAATCAATATATCAAAGCATCGGATTTGGACATATTCTTTATATAGCGGGTAATTAGATATTTAATTTTCTTCGATAACTCAAGAGCCCATAAGATTTTGTTTATAACTAAATTGTAGTTTCGAATTGTCAAATGTGAGTCTGTTATATACAAATATTGTAATGATTAATTTTACTATATGAAGGTTTCTACATCTAAATTTAGATTTATTAAATTAATGCATTTTTTTTTAATTTTCACAATTATTGCTAGCTTTTCTTGTGTGCACTAAATTATTGTGGTAAAAAAGTTTCATGTAGGATTTCATACATTCTGTATATGCCTGTAATTTTAGCTCTAAGTTAGGGGTAACGACTTCAGTTATAATTTGTGATAAATTACTAAATTATTATTTTAATTCCTTTTCCAAAGACATAATATTACCTGTGCTAATTTACTTGTGGCATTAATTTTGGTTCAAGGATTACATGGTAATACTTCAAAATATCACTGTTATTTTTCCAAATGGATTTTTTTTAAAGATTTTTGTACTCAAATTCCTTTTTATGACAGTATTTTTTAAATTTGGTTAATTTATTGTTGTTCTTTTAGTCTATGATGCGTTAAATTTCAATTTTTTACCTCTCTTCTTTTTGTCCATAACTTTGGGTATAATTTTTTCACTATAAAAAAAATTATTTTTTTTAGCAAATTTTGGTTCTTAATCAGTTTTATCAATTTATAGAACAACTAATAAGGTTGAATTTATAGCACTCTATGCGATTTAGTTTCTCTTTATTTTATGTAGTTTGGTTCCCTTTTCCACTAGGCATTGTTAATTTTTTTGGTGAATTCAAATTGGTTTTAAAATTCATTTTAAAAGGGACTCTAATTTAAGTTTCATGATTACCTGTCATGAAATGTTATGTAGAACAAATGGTGGGTTGGTGTCTATATGGGAGTAAAAAATTCTTGAATATGTACAACATGTTTTTCCAAAAATGTTTTTCTTTCTCAAAGTAGAATGAACCTTCTTGAACAAATATTAAACAAAATGAACATGTCAAAACTTTACGAAGAAATTAGTTTGATCTCCTGAATATTTTACCTTCTCACAAAAAAAACCCTAAATTGCGACTAATTTAATGGTTATTATCGCAGTGCATTTGACTTATGATGATGTTGCATATGTATGGTGTTCATTTACACGTAATGCTCCTTTTGTTATACAAGTTGCAGTACTTCTTCCTTCATATGGAATTATCCACAGAATCTATTACATGTTAATAAGAGTTGGATCATTTTATCCCTTTTTTCCTATAATTTTGATCATTAATTTCTAGATTCCTATGTTTTAGGGTACTGCTTTTATTTTAAAAATAAAATTAACAAACCTATGTACATTCACATTTCTTCCTTTTTTTCACATTTTCTCAATGTTCATGTTCTCTTCTTCAAATCAAAACAGATAAAAACACAGCTCTCTTTGGGCCGAAGGTGGTAATGAAGTCCACCTATTGTTATCACCTGCTGTGTCAAATGCATCAAGCTTCAACAGGTAATTTTGTTCTAATTTTCTTTACCTTATTGTGTTTCGGTGCCCTCAAGGTTATGGTTTCAATTGCAATTGCTCTCAAATTTTCATTCATCTATTGCTCATTCCTCTTCACCACTCTTCTTTCCCGGTTTCATCTTTATGGGATTTACATCCGTTTCATTTTATCTTCCGTGTCAGCAATTATTTCAAATTCAAAGGTAATATGTTTTATCCCTATGCTTAAAAATATGGCCTTTTCTTTACAGTGTTAAAATTTAGTCGTCGACCTTTAAGATTTAGTCATTTTTATTCTCAATGTAAGTGATCTCATATTTATATGCCCTCTTTAATATCCAGTTTTCTGCTCCTGCAATTTGGATGTAAAGTCTTCGTATTATTAGCATATTTGATACAAAATGTTTGTGGACAGTTATAGCTTATTACAGTATGTTTTCAACGACCGCAAACTGATTTTAATGCATTGCTCCAAAAATATATCTACTTCACAGGGGACAAAAGTACATAGGTACGGAGTGAGTATTCCTGTCTTTTCTGTTAAGTTCAAAAAATAAAAATTCAATAATCTTAGCTTCTTTCCTCAGGGATACCTGCAATTGTGCGATTGTGTGTTGCAAAATAAATTGCATTGTAAGCGTTCATCATTTAGCAGAGTTGAAGTATCTATGTTTTTGTCCCCATGTATGCAACAATTGGCTATTAATTTTCCGTTCAATGTATGAAACAAATCTTTTTCTTGGGATTTTTGCTACCTACATCCTTATATGCATGTTTACCTTATTTTACAGCTTCAGCTTTTGCGTAACTATATTCTCTTACCAATGTTTAGTTAACCAACCTCATTAATAGTTATTGTGCAGATTGACATCCATTCAATTATTTATCAGCTGCACCCTTTCATCTTTAATCAACCATTAGAGCTTTTTAATATTAAAAATAGGAAGAAAAAAATCATAGTCTTAACTCTTTACTCAGCTTAGGTCTAATTTTCTGCAAGTACATTAAAAATTTATCTGTGTAGACTTTGTTTTTTATGATTTTTAATTTTGTCTCTATGTAGATTTGGTTTCAAAATCATAGTCTTTTAGTGCTTTGTCATCTATGGTTAGCATTAAACACATGTGTTGTTCTTATTTTAATTTCATCAATGCTTTGTCATGCTACAACCTACTAAATTCATAAATGTATACCATGCGAGCATGAATAATATATGATATTACCCGAACAACAATGATATCATTTTTGCATCACTTTATTTTTTGGTCCTTTTATAGCCCAATTTTCTACTGCTATCGTACGCCGGCTGTCCCGTTCTCTGTCTTCCTTAATAGATTAGTTTTGGCCTTTCATTCTGCCCTCCTGAACATGTGAGTATTCTTCGTCCCCTCTTGATTTGGACTAATTGTTATTCATTTTGCTTTTTTTATGTTATATTCATGCATGTGACTTATCATGAGGGGAATATGTGTAATCTGCTTCTTGCGTTCATAGGTTTTGTCCCATTCTATTATTTGCTGCATTTGTTCAATTTCACTAAGGTGTCCCTTTCTCACTTCATTGTAACAGCTGTGGTTTTTATAATCTTCTGCTGTGCCATTTATTGAATTTACTCATTTCCAAACTTTTGTTGGAAATTTCATGAATGGAAGTTGGAGGTGTAAGACAGTTGATAATCATACACGCGTTGATTTTAAATCAGAACAAAGTAAATTTCTTTTATCTGTATCTTTTTCTGGAAAGAAGTATTTTCATGCATTTTATTGTTAGATGCATTTGTTCTATTCCATTAAGGACTGCTGCATTTTCGAATAAAGCCTACTGAAATACTGGAATTTTACATCTGTCTTTAAATTAGCATATAATATATTATTCAAATTTAACAAAGTATACTAATATTCTCAACGTAAACATAATATTTAACCATTTCATAATTCTGTTCTCCTTTGAAATTTTATTTGGTGGAAGTTTTCACAAAGCCCATAATTGAGCCTATAAAAAAAGCTGTGTATCTTTATAAGCCTGAGACAGATATTGTAGTGGGATTTTGGAGCTGCATCATGTCCTGGTATGTCTTATATATTGTTGCATGTTGTTGCTTCTTTGAATTCTTTCCTTCTTTTATTGCCAATAATTTTTGTAACATGAAAAATTAATTTTATAATGTATTTGGAATCTTGATTATAAGTTAGACATGGACGTGGTTGAGTACTTTTATTTTTAGTAACATCAGTTTCTTGTTCTACTGAACTTATTAAAATCACGTTTTTTTTGTTGCAGTCTCACCGTGGACCGCAAGGTTGGAAAGTTTAGATTGATGTGGCGGTGGATCCAAAAGCTTTCTTGTGGAAGCCGAATTCTGAAATGACTACCATTGGAGAAGCTGTTGGAATAAAAATTACGTTGCCTTCAACTGGAGTGCTTTCGTAGGGTATGCATATATATCTTTTATGGGCAGAACTTCTATCAGTCTTATGTATCTTTTGTGTTAGATCGATGTATGTATTTTGAAGCAGTTATGTTTTCTATGGCAGGTTCAGTTGGTGATGTACTATGTGTATGTTGATCAAATATTATATTAATTAATATATATGAATGGTTTCTTATAGTTATATTTGTTGAATTGAAATATGAATCATATTATTATTAATATATATGAATTCTTTATAATAGTAAGGTGTATATAAGTTACAACAACAAAGAAAAATTGTAATAAATCATTTTGCAACTGTGTGGAAGAGTTGTAATATTCTGGAAGTCACAACAGTAATCACCAGTTGTCATACCTATGATCTTACGATATTTAAATGTCCACAAAAACGGGGAATAAAAGTTGTAATAAAATTTATTACAACGGTGAGTAAAAGTTGTTAAATATCCTATTTCACAACGGTGCTGCAACGGTGCAGAAATGTTGTAAAAGATATAAGTATATTACAACTTCTTAATACACGACGGTGGCTCCACCGTTGTAAAAACTTTATACAACTTTTTTGCACAGTTGTAATCTGGTATGTTTGTTGTAGTGCCTGCCATTTATGTAGTGATGTCTCTCTTATCCACTTTATATGCCTATCGTGTTGCTTTTATTTATCTACTGGCTAAAAGTAACTAGACTCGCCAGACTTTATGTCTGACCCTTTTGTTTCTCCTTCTTTCTTCCGTCCCCCCCCCCCAAGGTTCTTAGGGAGGAAACACTCAGGCTTAGTCAGGACCCAGATATCATCTTGTTAGGAGCTACTTCTGAAGTATGGCTTAAGTTCTTGTCTCTATTATGGCTCAACTCTTTTAATTGGGGAATTATGCTTTTTATTTACTTATGTACTCTGATGGTGCAAGATAAAAGTTATTTTACTGTAATGATTTTTGTGACATATGAAATTGTGACCGCGGTATTATGTTTTATGGTTGAAAACAAAATTTAAATTTTCTATTGCTGCCTTATTTATATCTGTCTTGTAATTATTCTGTGTTTGTTTACCTATAGCGCCTCACGAAACTTAATGCATTCCCTTAGTGAGTGACATTAACGGATGTGGGTTGTCACATTTGCTATCACCATGACGTGCACATCCCCCCCATTATTTTTACACCATGTGTTAGTATCACCTTAGAGTATTGTACATCCTGTAGTGCTAGCTCTTTGGTTGCAGGTCCAGGTTTAGGTATGGTTATGTATACCTGTTATTGTTCTGTTTTGGTGCTTATCGCTCATACCATACTTTTGCCTGACCCATAATTTTATGTCTCTTCTTATTACTCTGGGTGCTCCTAAATGAGCAGACTAGAGTCAGGTTAGTTGGTTATGCACGAGTAGCTGTCTGGAGATGAGCAGGAGGCTTACACGTATCATTCCCATATATTCTCCCTGTGTTGTTGTTGGTCACTACTTTGGGCATTAGTAGTGTACCTTCCTATTTTGCTTTAGTGACAGTTTTAAAAGTTGTAATGATGATGGGTTGGATCATAAGCTATATTTTGAATTTTCCGCTGCTACCATGGTTTTGTTTCTAGCTTATGCGCTGTCTCGCCTGTTTCATATCAAGTTATGTTATTATTATATTTTGTTCCATGCGTTGTGAGATATAATACAGGTTCTTTAATGGTACATAGTTTCAAATCCTTTCCTTTTTTTATGATCGTCCCGTGCTAGTCGGGCATTGGCACAACACATTTCGAGTAAATGTCGGCTAGTTCGGGGCGGGCCATCACATTCTCCCTATCCTGATGGTTTTGGCTTTGCTAGTCTGATAAACGCTTATTTCTTCCAAGTCTTCTACCAGTTTGATTCTTTCGGTATCTCCTCAGGAATCTACCTCTATCATAATTTTCTCATTTTTTGTCAAATTTATTTCATCGTCCCTTTTTCTCTTTCTTCTCAATAAAGTGTGCTTACCATCCACATGTTTGTCAGTTTTATTGATAGCTTCGAATGTTGGATGTAAAAATCCATCATCTAAAGGTTGAAAAGTAGTAGAGGAATCAAAGTAAGCAGAATACTCCCCTATGTATTTTATAACTGTTGCGAAATACAATTTGCGAGAACTGAACTGTTCTCCTCTGATGGTACCTCATCCTTGCTTTGTTAAGAACTTCATCATAAATTATTTGGATGAAACAAAAGCATCCATCTCCTCTAGAATGAGACGACCAAAGAAAGCATTATAGTAGAAAGGCTGGTCTATGACAACAAATAGTGTCTCAAAGGTCCTGTGGATAGGAGAAAATCCCACTTGAACCAGAAGCTTGATCTGCCCTACTAGAGTCGATCCTTTGTTGTTGAATCCAAAGAGAGGCTTGTTGCTTGGCTCTATCTTATCTTTGGAGATTCCCATTTGGTTAAAGGTGCATTCAAATATTATGTTCACCATACTCCCGATATCAACAAGAATCTTGGCAACCAGAGAAAGCCCAATTTGAGCCGTTATCATGGGAGGGTCATTAAGCGGATGATGGAACCCTTTTTTCATCTTGTCCAGAGATACCACTAGATTGTGCATTTTGATGCGTAGCGGGCATTTTTCAGTGATGAGCTCAAATATCTATTTCGATCCGTTGGGCAGTTTCCAACTGGATGTGCCCCCCATGGATCACATTTATTCGGTTTATTGGAAGACCCAAATCCAAGTGACCCTCCTAAGTTGGAGCTTCCACTGCATTGGCTGAAACCTTATGATGCCCATTAGCATACTGAAGAGATGGTTGCTTATTTAGAACAAACTATTTTAGATGACCCTTGCGAATGATCTTTTGAATGTTCCCTTCCAACACCTTACATTCGTAAGTTTGGTAGCCATTTGTCTTGTGATATTCGTAGTATTTTCCTCTACTATGTGGTTCAGGACAATTTTTGGCTTTAAATGAAATGGGGAAGTTATTAACCCTTTCCTTGGGCATAGCGTACACAAAGGAAATGGGTTTGCTTAGGGCCACCGAGTTGGAATTGTATTCCTCCTATCTTGGCCTTTTTTGATTTCCATATGGACCAAACCTTCCACCTTGAGGCTTTCGATCGAAGTCGGTCTTGGTATAGTATAACTCATCCATGTGGATGAATTTGTCGGCTTGAAAATGAAATTCTTGTAGGTCCTTACATCCATGAATGTATAGTTCTTTCCAGAAAAGGGTATTTTCAATCAACCCCGAATGGACTGCGATGAGCTTGTCATGATCATCCATATCCTTTGCCTTTATAGCTTCTATGTTGAATCTTTTTAAATAATCTGCCAACGACTCCCCTTGTCTTTGCTTGATGTTAGCGATGATCATGCAACCCACTGTCGGATCATTACAGATGCAAACTTGTGCAGAAAACTCATAAGAAATCTGTTTCCATGAATATATGGTATTCTCCCTATATTGACGGTACCACTTGGTTGTGCCGCCTTGGAGGATTACTGGGAAAACAACATCAGACGGCCCATGAAGCATTATAGAGATCCATCTGGCTGTCAAAAGTCGTTGGGTGGTCATTGTGGTCAGTAGTTCTGAGATATTTTATGGTTGGAACCATTACTCGGGAAGGAATCAAAGTGTTTATGTTCTCGTAAGTGAAAGGGGCTACCCTTTCATTATCGTTAACCTCTTCATCATGGGTTCTCTTTCCTTTACTTCCTAACAAATCTTTGACAGTTTTCCTTGTTATGCCCTTGAGGTAGGCCTCTGTGTTATCATAATCGACACTCTTGGGATCATAACCTTTAGAAGTAGAGCTCCGAGACTGTTCCTGACTACATTGGTTCCATGAATGGTCCACTCCCGTTTGATGAGACCTTTTCTTCTTAGAGGAAGCTGCTTTAAGTCTCTCTTTTTCTTCGGAACGGTGGACGGGAACCTTCCTTCTTGGAGGTTCATCTTCTTCCCTTTGACTTTACCTGGCGAGCTTTGAGTCCCTTTATGTTTGGACAACATCCATTTGAGCTTGCATTTCCTGTATTTTCTTCTCTAGAGCCATAAACTTGGCGGCGGTTTCGTCCAGGGCATTTACATTTGGTGGTTGCACCAGATTGGAAGTTGCTAATGCTTCGTTGTTGTTCAACTTGAATGTTAGATTCACGTTCTCCTCAATAGTTGCATCAGGAGATGGTTCTTTATTTCGCTCTTCCAATCTCTTTGACTTCATCTTTTCCTGCGATGAAGCAATAATTTCACCAAATTAGTCGCTAACAAGGTAAGCACAAGGTCAAAGGTTCAAGCCCTTCTTCTAGCGCCAAAATGTTGATGATATTTTTCGTCAACACCTGAACTAGGTTTGACAATGCATGTATATGAAAACTTAATGGTTGATGGATTTAAAGGACGTTAAAGAGCAACTTGATCTCAGTGTACTAAACGGGCTCCACCATTTCCTAGGTACTGAGACCTTAAATCCAAAGATTAGTTACTCTTCCCTCAAGGGGTGAGTATCACACTTACGAGACTATAGGGCCAATAATCGCCTTGGGAGAAGGGTGTTTGGAGTTATAGGAAGCTGAAACCATTATGCAACAAATACCCTTAGATCCAGGATAAAAAAATATACCTTGTGTTGAGAATATACTAAGCTAATGCTTCACAACAACCAGGTTGTTAACATGTCATAACACTTAACGACTTAGGTGACACTTCCACATCGAACCGGTCTAGAGAAGATTTTGGTTGTGTTAGTTATCAAGTCGCAAGCTTAAAACAAGCTTCCTTCCGGGGTTATGTTTCATTAGGCTCAATATTAAAGGGTTAAATCACATATTGAAGGATCGAAAGGGGAGATTCGTTGGTTTTACTCAAAGTCTTTCCCCTTCCGAAACGGATGTGATTAACCTTTCTATGAGAAGAGTTAACATTAACTCCCTATTTAATCATGACAAAAACAATATGATCATTGAATCGAGAAATATCGAAGTCCTGGACTTCTCCTTTATACTTATTTTAGATATATTACAAAGATTGTAGAAATCCCTAACTCAATTGAGAAATTAGGGTTTTCCCTTGAAGAAGAGAGAACAAGATTAAAGAATGAAAATTCGGTCCCTAAAATGTGACCCTTGGGATCTTATTTATAGACAAATTGGGACCCCTTTTGTCGTTAGGTCAGCAGAAGTCTCTTTCGATTGCAGCAGCTATGTGTCGACTGCCCTTTATCTTTCGGTTCTGGATGCTTTGGCTCTTGGTCATTCTTTGGAAATTCTCTTTGATGTTGCTTCCACCTTTCATATCGATACTAGTCCCATTGGTACGAATATCTTTGGGGAAGGCTTTCGGCTTTTGGTCATAAGCTCTCGGTTTTGTCTTCAAGTCTTCATGGTATTGGTTCTCGTGATCCCACTTCCTATGTTCCATGAACCATCACCCCTTTCGGTATCGACACTAAGCAAGTTAGTGTGGATAACTCTTTTTCCTTGAAGATTTGGTTTGCTCTGGGTAGATCTTTAGTGTGAGTTTCGGTCTTCTGGAAGGAGGCTTTCGGTGCATTTTTTGTTGATTTCTAAAGTTGCCACTCGGTAGTCATTAAGCTTTGGTCTCGATAGATGGCATTTGAAGGGTTTCCTTTATGCTTTCATCTTCTTTTGTATCAGCATTAAATAAGTTAATACCGATAGCCCTTTCGTGTCCTTCAGCTTGGCTTAATGCTTTTTGTTATTCTGTTGGTTCCCGGTTTTAGGTGGTTTTCCTTTCAGGATTGAGTTTACATTAGCTTCCTTTCATACCGGAACCACCCTACCAGTTTCCTTCCTTCATATGGAGTCCAAGCTTTCTCCCTTTATGGGGGTGTTGATTCCTTGTTGTCCTAAATGCTTCTCTTATGCATTCGGACATAATCTGGTGTCGGTCCATGCTTTCAGATCATTCTTTTATGCTAGTGACGGCTAAATACCCATCGACATCTTGTTTCGATGTAGAGTTTTTTTTTGTAGTAACAGGTCATAATCGATTTGTTGACAATAGATGCTAGATTAATGTTCCTAGTTTTAAAATGGCAACAAAGTTGTCGAGTCATATATGGATTGAATTTAATATTTGATGTACTTTATTAGTTAGGCTAGTATCATGAATGCTAGGATAGGTATTGACGTTATTTTTATACAATTGTTGTTTTTTGTTTATGCATATTTGATTAATGTTGTTTCCATGCCTAGTTCGAATTATATAATTATTAGGCATGCGGGGTAATTATCTTGTTTTATGTGTATTTATTCGTATTAAATTTCATACATGACTTGACATGCCTATGTTAGATAAATTCAGTTTATTTAACATTTTTATTCCTTTGTTGTTATTTCTTCTGTTGTATCTAATCCTCTTTGTTGCATGTGTGACCAAGTATAAAGAAGCAAGATTTGATTTGTTTGGATGCTAATTCGTTTATATTTGCATCTAAATGCTAAGATTACTTGAAAAGAGGTATGTATTTGATGTCGAATTATGGTCTTTGCCATTTGGTGCATTTTGGTGAATTTCGCCCTATGTATAGGTCACCACTTTTGGGTATTTATTTTCTTTTGTTGGGATGAGCCTTACATGACGACTTGTGGTTTTTCCAGTTTAAGTCATACAAAGAAGGTGCTTCCAAAATTTTCTATGAATTTTGCCATATTTGGAAAGAAATTCAATTTGTGATGCTAATTCGAATTGTCTTCCAAATAGTAAGTTGTCACTTTTATTTTCCATCACCTATTTGTTTGGAAAATAAGTATACAACTTAGGTGTTTGGCATGGCTGCATCGATCCCATATTTGATGGGAGTTGTTCGAAGGAATGAGAATGTTGGCTCCATGCCAAATTCCTAGTCGATATACTTTCTTATGGTCGATTCAATGGTTGTCGTTGAGAGCGACAATGGCAATTTATTTTGTATTGTCACTTGTTTGAGAGAGTTAGGTTATGTTGTTTTGCCCTTGAGGATTTTAGGAATGAAATCTTTTACGGTGGAAAAAAATATAACAACTCATATTTCAATGATTAGATATTTAATGGTTCCTAAATGAGATTTTCTACAAATGATCCATTCAGGACTTGGGACAATTTCCATCGAGCCTGGATTAATCATTACATGGAAAATGAGTACTTGGATCGCAAAATTTCGAGCTTGGATCAGTCAGTGATCATATCGACCTTAAAATAATCATAAACAAATGTTTTGGAAGAACTATGTAAGATTAAATGAAATTTATATATCTGAAATCATCATAATGAGTAGTTGCACGCTGTCAAGTTTCATAGCGAATGAATGTATCGTTCGACGTAGCGTAAATTAAACATGTGTCGATTTCTATAAGAAATTGACATTTTAGTTTAATTTAAAAGGTTAAATTCCGCATACGATTGATTTGGGTGTCGAGACTAGTCTCATTGTTTTCAAAAGGCATTTTTACATGGATAACGGTAGGCGGCACGCCTTGATTGGAGATTGTGATTTTTGGGTCTTATTTTTGAATAAATAAACGAAATTATCCAATATAAAGCAATTTGATTAGGCTTGGCACCATTCACTTCCTCCCCCGACCCATTTGCAGTAGCTTCCCAAATAAATGGACGCATCTTTCGAAACTCATTATCCCTTTTTTTTAAATTAATTCCCATCAATTTAATCCCCCTAAAATCATGAAACTAGCCTCTAAATTCATGAATCAAAGAGAACTTCGATCCCATATTAAATTCATGGCATTTAGTGGTGGTCATGGACGCAAGTTGAGATCTAGAGATTGGTTTTTCTTGCTCCACGGTTGATGATAAGAGGAGACAAGACCGGAATTGGTTCTAAGATGGAGAGGTGCTTCGACAGAGGTGTTTTGAAATGATCTGGTAGTGGAATGGGTCCCGCATCGCCTATAACAGCGTATGGGGAGGATGAAAGTGGGATTTGTATGTGGATATGTCGGGGGTTGAGTTCGAGTCCGTTGCGATGCTCTTGCATAGTGTGATCCATTTGCGAAAGCATTTTGTGATTACGTTGAGAAACATGAGAGAAAGGATGAGGGAGAAGGTAATAGCAAGTGGATTTTTGTGTGTGTTCATGTACAGGAAAGTGACGACGAGGAAGATAATTATGAGGATGAGGTTAATGTAATTAAGTAATTAGCTTATCTGTTAATGACATTTGGTTATTTAAATAATGGTCAAACTTATATATGTCATAATTTTTGCGTATGAGGTCAAAATTGGACGTCGTTTCTTCCTATGGTTTCGTATTGACAAGCGTTACTTATTAAAGATTATTTGGACCAGTTTGGTTGAGGTAGGTAACATTACCTCTCACCGAGCTGTGTTTGTTCGTATAGTGTAGATTTGACCTTTTTAACTTTTTTCTCGTTATAAAACATAATTATTAGGACAACTAAACCTAGTTAATAATTAATAAAAAGATTTAAAGTAATTTAAGTAGTTTTAACCATTATTGTCATATTTTATGTAGCTGCGCGCTATTTTGACTACATTGTTAGACATACGTTATTTGAACACTTATTTCACTTTGATTGCTATAGATAGATTATATTAGGTTTATTATTATCATTTTGGATATATGCCTACTAGTTTTGGAATTTTTTTACTATTAGTTGTATGGTTGAATTGTTTGCTTAGTTTAGTTTAAAACATTGTTCGTAGGCTATCTAGCATTAGGAAATCCCATTTATTACAATTTGGGGTGCTTATCGATCAAATACACACGTGGTGTATACCGATTGAGTGTACAAGGATGATAGGCGTGAACAGATAAGATAAATTTAAAATAGAGCCTTAGAGCGCATGGATGCACTCGATGATAGATTTGACGATGGAGCAACATTATAGCTAGAAGACGATGGAGTGACACTAGAGCTTGGTGGCCAACCTGAAGACGAAGGAAGGACTTGAAAACGAGATAAACTTCGTTATGATTGCTGGACGTTTGTGTGGATGCGTATTTAACCAATTTTGGCTAAGCAGGTGATCCAAGTAGTTGTTATCGATTACTATTAAGTTGTCAACATCGATTAACATTGTTATTGGCCACTTCGACTAATTTGACCTGAAAGATGGTGACATTTTGAGGAGCAAGACATGATAGTTAGTTCAATAGTGGTTTCGACGTGATGACTCTTTGATTCAGTGATTCATTATTCGATGATGGTGATTCCAGAATGAAAAGCAAAGCGGCGACTTCACAAACGATAGTGATACTCTGGGATGTTGAGTAAGGATGATGGATCAAAAGGCATTTACGGAAGAGGAATCATGGTAGTAGTTCCAGGAATGACGCTTGCTACAGATTCTATATGCAAAAGGATTATCGATACATAGGTTCGATGGGTATTCGAGAAGAAGGGATGGCAAGTGTGTTCCATTTAGACTATTGCGGGTCCTTTTCTCCAAACGCGAGGAGATTGTTTCTAGGTATGAGGAAACCCATGACACATACTTGTACCTAGTGCGAGGTCCAGTGGGTGCAACTTATTTCCTGGCCAACTGAGTGTGATGGATTCGAGTACCAAGGAAAGGAGGTGTTATCGTATATCCAATGCACTAACCGAGTGAATGTGAGGATAGATGCTATGTTTGCATAATCATTTATCACCTCAGGGGTGTCATGTGATGTGGATATCATTGATTCGAATATATTGACATCGCTAGTATCCTGATGTAGGATACACCCATATTTATTCTGATAGAGTAGTATATGTATTCATATATGTGCTCACTTTGTAAATGCAGGGGTAGGGTAGATATGATTCTCCATACCCTTCGTACTGTATATACTATTACAACTTTTGCAGTACTTTGAGATTTGTTATCGCTCACACCAGTTAGTTTTCTGACCCAAGGTTTTATTTCCCTCCTATTACCTTTGGTGATCATCGACGATATTGATGAGAAAACGAGGTGACATGTACATGTGTTATCCAGAGTTGTGTAGGTGGATTACCAGAAGGCTACGTTTTACATATATATACTTGTATCCTTATTGTTTATTCCACCATGTGACATTATGGAGAAATGACAGTATTAGGTACTCTTATTAGAGACAGATTATCAATTTGCGTTTGTTTATTACTTGTATGAACTCTATTACTGATATGTATAACTTTACGAGCCTATAAACTCTGATTATATGGTTTATATGGTCATTACTATCTCGATTGTTTTAATCTGTGATCGATTATTATATGTTATCACATGCGCAATGAGATATATGACAGATTACGTGATTGTGTTTGTGTTCTATTTTTTTCTCTTCTATTTTCTTCTTTTCTTTCTTTACTCTTCATCACTTCTATTTCTTTCTCTCGACGATCCCTTTACATCGATCGGGTGCTTTTACAACGCAATTTTTTTGTTCAGAGCACCATGGGTGTATGGCGGGTCGTCATGAGATGTCTTGGTAGCAATGGAAAGATATACATATCCAGACATATAGTATTTAATGAGCAAATATTCCCCTTTAGCAATCCTAACTACAAAACAATCAAGAAAATTCATAACCCAAGATATTTTATGTTACCCATTCATATTGATGATGTTATATGTGTGCCACATCCAAGTGTTAATGTAACACATAAACAAGCGTATCAACTTGACTCTACACCTCAACACACTGTGTCCAACTTTTGACCAGGTCAAGAATGCAGAATGTCTACTGAAAACACTAACAATACCAACAATGATAACACTAACAATAATGCTGCATCAAATGTATAGGAAGAAAAGAGAACTAACAGCAATGCTCAAACTTAAAGCAAGCTTCATATGGCGACTAGAGAGAAAAGTGGTATACTCAAGCCAAAAGTTTACTATATTGAATCAATCATAGATGAACCATCCACTTACACCCAGTAATGCTTGATGATATTTGGAGGACTATTATGTAGGAAAATCTTGATGCACTTACTAGAAATCAAACTTGGTATCTAGTCCCACTTGCTAAAGATAAAATAATCACGGGATGTAAGGAGGCTTACATAATCAAGAGAAATGTAGATGGTATAATATTCGGGTACAAGGCAAGATTAGTTGCGAAAGGGTGTTCACAACAGTGTGGAATTGATTTCAATGAAACTTTCTCACTTGTTATGAAACCACCATCTATTATAATCATATTACTAATTGTCGTGCACCATAATTGGACCATCAAGCAACTAGAAGTAAATGATTCTTTTGTAAATGGTGAATTACAAAATGAGGTATAAATTGAGCAGTCTCAAGGGTTCAAGCAAAAAGAAAAAGAAGATCTTGTTTGCAAATTGAATGAAGCAATATAGAGACTCAAACAAGCATCCAAAGTGTGGTTTGAAAACTCAAATCAACATTATTGAGACTTGGCCACAAATCCACAAAATATGACAACTCACTATTTTTTAAATTCACTACTAACACTATTACCTATGTACTAATTTATGTTTATGATTCCATAGGAAGAAACACTGAGAGTGATATTACACGTATTACTAAATGCCTAAATAGTGAGTTCTCTATCAAATATCTGGGAAAATTAGTTAACTTTCTAGGGATAGAAGTGAAAACAGCCACTGGCAATGAATTGCACTTAAATCAAAGAAAGTTTATTTTAGAAATTCTTATCTAGTCAAATATGGACAAAGCAAACCTAATCCTAAACTACATCAGAAAAGACCTTTAGTAGCATTTAAAATTACCAAATCTTTTTATAGCATTTTAAATGCTATAGGTGTTCAATTAAAAGTTTGTTTTTTTAAGTTGCATTTTAATTGTTGACGTGGGGAATTTTTGTGGATTCAGCACACACCAACTCTCATTTGTGTGTGTCATAGAAACAAGGTAATCCAAGTCCAAAATAAAGTGATGCAGGAGAACACAACTTTTTATAGTGATTCGGCACTAACACTTACGTCCACTTCAAAGTGATCATTCGTCATATAATATTTGATTACAATTGTGGTATGAGTACAGACGATATTTGAGTACAAAGTGTTGCAATAAAACAACAAAATTATTGTTAATTCCAAACCTTAACTGAAATGCCCTTATTCTTCTTTATTGAGTGAAAAATGCGTTGACTTGGTCAACTATGTCCGAAAAGTAGCTCCAATATTCAAGAAATCCAAAAATGTCGAAGATAGTCCAAAACAGGTGTAATTATTTTTTGTAGATGTCCAAAGTTGATGAAAAACGTTTGTGCTTAATGGTCCATGCTGTGTCCAATAATCATGGAGAAGAAGATGGAATCCATTAGTGGTGCTTGAAAGCTTCAAGAATCCAAAAATCCAAGATAAAAAACATCCATATGAATGCCAAGTTTAGGGGTATTTATAGGTAGTGGGTTAAGTAGGAGTAGGTGAGATTTAGGGACCACACAGTAGAATTTCAAATCCCTGGAGAGTAGCACCCAAAATTTCGAATCCCTGGAAAGCAATACCCAAAATTTTGAATCCCTCTTAAGTGTACAAGAAGATTTTGTATCCCACCTCGGGGATAAGAAAAATGCACTCCTAGGATATGAAATTTCATATCTCAGGGGATACAAAAAATGCACCCCTGGGATACGAATTTTCGTATCCCGAGGATCGAAATTCTTATCCCAGGGGGTACAAAAATAAAGTGGAATGAAGAGGGAGTCGAAATTAGATGGATGCGAACGAGGGAGTCGAAATTCCAGCAATGGAGGGATTTGAAGTGTTGGTGAAGCGTGTTTTAAGGGGTGTGAATTATATGGCTTTGGAGGGATTCGAAATCCCTGAGAAAGTGGGATTCGAATGGTAAGGGATTCAAAATTCCCGAAGCAAGGGATTCATAATATACATAATTGATTGTTTTAAGGAGTTGTTAGGCATATGCACGCACGACTTGTCTAGTGCCTGAAAGGACCGTGAACACATTTTTGCACATGCTTACGAAAACGGGCATAACATTCAAATTGTAAGGCCATTTGGGCCAAACGAAATTTGGAATTGAAGCAAACTCAGAGGGCTACAAGAGTTACGGTGCCAAGCACCATAATTCATGCTTTAAGGCCCAAAAGATGTCATCTAAAGGGGGTTTAGGACGTTTTTATGTTTATGTCGCGAATTTGACCAAATCGCTTCGTGTTTTCTAACGATGTCACTAACTCTCGAGCGCGTTGCTAACAAAGAACTTGACGTGTGACACTTCGACCAATAAGCGTGTCAACATTCTGACCTCCAAAACATGTCTTGCTTGTCGTAGCAAGATGTGTTTTGTGAGAAGAAGAGAAATCCAGAAGCCCACGATCACTTTGGATCGTATTATCCATGAGTCGGAAAACCAGAAAGCTTGAATTTTGACGAAAGACGACAAATGATTTGGATCGTATTATTTAGAAGTCCATGATCACTTGGGATCGTATTATTTAGAAATCCACTGAAAGCCAACGATTAATTTGGATCGTTTAGAGATAACTAGAAAGCTTGAATTTTAACGAAAGACGACGAACGATTTGGAATGTATTATTTAGAAGTCCATGATCACTTGGGATCATATTATTTAGAAATCCATTGAAAGTCAATGATTAATTTGGATCGTTTAGAGATAACCAGAATACCTATAATATCCGAGGGACTGGAGGAGTTTAATAACCTACATGATAGGAAATACGAATAACCCAAAGTGAGCGATCTTGCAGTGTCACCGACGAGGCCGCCACAGGTTATCTTATTTTTCCAAAGCGATCTTGTCGAGGCAAGACAACCAAGGGATGTAATTTTGGTCCAAGGAGATCTTACATTTGCAAGACGACCAAGGCATATATATTTTGTCCAAGGCGATCTTACATTGGCAAGACGACCAAGGCACGTAAGTAAAGAAGAAAATTAAAGTTTGTAATCTGATTTTAGATTTTATAATCCATAAGCATTTTCCTTGCGAAGTAATATTATTAAAGTTGTAAAACTTTAGAGTTTCTAGTAAAACCAAAAGGAAAATTTATTGGTTCATCATCCGTAAAGAGCATGCTTAAGGACGTTTGGTCCCGTACATGGGTATGCAGACTTAGCCGTTTTTTATTTCAAATTCATTTGTGAAGGGGACTGGATGGTTTATCATTCGCGAAGAGCATGCTTAGGGGAAGTTGGTCCCTAAATGGGTAAGCAAGCTTAACCATCCCAATTCCGAAATCAGAACTTTTACGATGTAATCTTGACGAGGCAAGACGAACAAGATGAGTTGTACCGTTCAAGGCAATCTTATCAAAGTAAGACGACCAAGGCAAGTAATAGCGTTCAAAGCGATCTTACCAAAGTAAGACAACCAAGGCAAGTCAGATCATTCATTTCATTGATAATCATGGTCTGTTGTCGAGCAAAGAGCATGCTTAGGGATTATAACTACTCCCGTGTATGTGTAGGTCGACTCTACCATTTACATTCCATAGAGCAAAAATAGATATGACCACGGGGCCAGAGCCCGAATATCCATAATCAGAGAAAACCAAGAGAGCCAATGCCATGGGGCTCAAGAAATTCGAAATCGAGAAAATAAGAAGTAAGAAATCCATAAGTGTGAAGCCCATTATTTGAGAGCCATAAGTCCATAAGCTGCAGAAGACCAAAGAAGACCAAAAGACCAAAATCCATAAGTTGTAAGATAATGATGCCCGAGAGACTTGCATTCGGGACATCAGAGTCAGTGAGAAGTTCAGTTGATAATGAGGTTGTTGGTACGATCGCTGGTCCTAAGCTTGTTTTCATTTCTTTGAGGCGACGGTGCCTGTCCTGACACCACAACCCGAGTCCGAACAAAACATTCCAGCTCTCCGCTTCAGACACGCTCTTCAATCACATTCCTAAGATGTTGGCATTTATTTATATTGTGACCATCGAGGTTGTGAAATATGCAATGCAAGCCAGAATCTCTTTCTCTCTGAGTGGGCTTCCGAACGATGGGCTTTTTGAAGGGAGCAGTAGGGCGAGCCTCCTAGTAAATTTCCTTGAGGGTGGGAGTAAGTCTGTAACGTAGGTTGTATCGTAGCCTTGTTGCGATCATTCCCCAGGAAGGGTTTACTAACAGTAAAAGCTTTAGCCTTTTCAGAGTCGGATGGTTTTTCGCTCTTAACAACATTAGCTTCGAGAACCTTTTTGTCAGTCCTCACATCCTATTCCCAAAAGAATCTTTCAGCTTCAAAATTAAATTCCCTGAGATCCCTTTGCGGGTCTACGGTGTTAAATAATTTTAAGAATTTCCACAGAGTCTCGCCGGACTTTTGCTTAATGTCATTGAGAGTCATGACGCTTTTTGGATAGGCGATGTTGACTCTGAACCGTTCCACAAATTTCACAACTAAAGCATTCCGAGAAGTGATGGAGTCCGTCACCGGCTGCCTGAACCACACTACAACAATATATGTCAAGTAAAATAGAAAACATATCACCATGACACTTTCTGAAGCATAGAGAACTTCCATACAATGAATATATCTCATCAGGTGAGCTGTCAGATCCTTCCGACCATCATAAGGTCCCAATACCGGTAGCTTGAAATTCGATGGGTTGCGAGAGTTCTTAATATCCAAATAGAACGGACTACGAATCACACAATCCTGATCTGAAGAAGAGGCACCACCTCGAGTGAATCGACGAATAGTATCCACAATTTGAAACCATTTCCACAAGTAAGCAATTGGTTAAGATTATCCAAATTGACACTGGTGCCCCTAGTGTATAAGTCCATATGAGGAATCAGTTTATTGACGTGAAGAATATCTACAAGGAGCCACATCGCGGTCAATCCTGACTCCCAGAACCACGGGAGCACTTCAATCTAAAGCTGCGCGCACTGGCGCTTGAACAACATTTCCAAAAACGGAGCTGCAAATTGACCAACCAAAGTGTCACGGGCTGGAGCGAGATCGGGATAAGGGGTGCCCCCGAGTGTAGCGAGACCAACACCATTATGAGGAGCGGTGTCGGCCTGCTAATTAGTTTACGGGTTTGCCCCCAAGTCCCGAGTCGTAGGTTGAGGAATCAGTACTGATTCCAACATTGTCTCCCTGGCCAGCCGACCTTGAAGCACTTCTTATCCTGTCCTCGATCCGGGAAAGAAAGGTTTCAAAGCATCTTCCTATCGCTCAAGTCGAGTGTTCAAATCTATAGCTAAGTTCTTAATCATTCCATCGACTTCTTTTCGAGTGACGTAGTTTGATGGAACTACAATCGAGGAAAGTTCTTGACTTCCTCCTCCTTCTATACCTTGAGCTTGAGCAATATCATCGAGCTTCTTGCTCTTAACCATGACGAAAAGCAACCAACAAAGTTGAAGTCGAAAACTGAAATTAAATCCAAGGTCCAAAGATAAATCTGAGAATCTAATTCAATGCAGAAGTTAAAGTTGTGCGCCCCCACCTGGCACGCCAAAGTGTTGACGTGGGGGAATTGTCTTGGATTCAACACATGCCAACTCTCGTTTGCGTGTCCCGTAGAAACACAATAATTAAATTCTAAAATAAAGTGATGCAGGATAACATAACTTTTTATAGTGGTTCGGCACTAACGCTTATGTCCACTTCATAGTGATCATTTATCATATAATATTCGATTACAACTGTTGTATAAGCGCGGACGATATTTGAGTACAAAGTGTTGCAATAGAACAACAAAATAATTGTTAATTCTAAACCTTGATTGAAATGACCTTCTTTTTCCTTATTGAGTGAAAAATGAATTGATTGGTCAACTATGTCCGAAAAGTAGCTCCAATATTCAAGAAATCCAAAAACGTCCAATATAGTCCAAAAGCGGTGAAATTATCCTTGTAGATGTCCAAAAGTTGATGGAAACATTTGGGAAATGTTTTAGTAGTCCATACTATGTCCAATAGTCATAGAGAAGAAGATGGAAGAAATTAATGGTGCTTGATAGCTTCAAGAAGTCCAAAAATCCAAGCCAAAAAACATCCATATGAATGCCAAGCTTGGGGGTATCTATAGGTTACAGGTTAGGTAGGAGTAGATGAGATTTGGGGACTGCGCAGCAGAATTTCGAATCCTGGAGAGCAACACCCAAAACTTCGAATCCCTCTTAGTTGTACAAGAAGATTTCGTATACTTTGGGGATACAAAAATGAACCCCTGGGATACAAATTTCATATCCCATGGGATACAAAATTCGTATCCTAGGGTATACGAAAAATACACCCATGGGATACAAAAATAAAGTTGAGTGAAGAGGGAGTCAAAATTGGAGGGATGCGAAGGAGGGAGTTGAAATTCCAGTGATGGAGGGATCGAACTGGTGAAGCCTGTTTTAAGGTGTGTGAATTATATGGCTTTGGAGGGATTCGAAATCCCTGAGGCAGTGGGATTCAGAATGTTAGATGGTGAGGGATTCGAAATTCTCGAAGAAAGGGATTTGAAATACAGAGAGTTGATTGTTTCGAGGTGTTGTGAAGCCTATGCGCATATGACTTCTCTCGGGCCTAAAAAGACCGTGATGACATTTCTGCACACGCTCAAGAAAAAGGGTATTACTTTCAAACTGTAAGGCCGTTCGGGCCAAACAAATTTTGTACCTGAAGCTAACTCAAAGGGCTACATGAGTCATGGTGCATTGCACCATAATCCATGTTTTCGGGCCCAAAAGAGGTCATTTAAAGGGAGTTTAGGCCATTTTTATGTTTACGTCGTGACTTCGATGAAATCGCTTCGTGTTTTCTGACGATGTCACTGACGCTTGAGCTCGTCGCTAACCAAAAACTTAATGTATGACAGCTTCAACCCAAATGCTTGTCAACATTAATAAACATTACAAAATATTTCATATACCTGCGATTTTCAAATGATATCAAAAGTTTTCTGCATCATTTAAAAATACCTACCAAAACTAACATATTTAGTTACGTTACTGCTTGGACCTTCGATTTTTTGTAGCATTTATTTTGTGCAACTAAATTTTTTTTCATTGCATTTATTATAGGCCGTTGTAAATTGAGGTGGTATTTTAACATTTTTATTGTTGCACTTCTAAAACACTACTAAAGTTATTGGTTATTTTGTAGCATATTTTGAATGTTAGTACATGCCATTAATGACTTATATGATTTCCAACAACCAATTATGTAATAGTCATATTAAAATCAACAATAATCGTATAATTACCATATTCAAACCAACGATCAACCAATCATATAATCATCATATTCAAATAAATGAAAACACCTTAGTCACATAAGTATTATCCATAACCATATAGACAATAGTTATTTGAAAAATTGAGAAAATTCATATGCCACAAACATTCACAAAAAGGTTTACACAACAAGTACTAACTAATATTATAATACATATAACAATTAAACGCATGTCCATTATCGCTGATGGTCTTCACTCCGGAAAATTTAATTACCTATAAACAAGTTGGATAATCAACAATAAGAATCTTCCATGAATTATCAAGTAACACACATATATATTAATTGATTGTTTTTTAAACAAGCACATAAACAACCTAGCCATCCAAGTATACTAAGAAAATATGTAGGATTACAAAACTATAGCATTAGTATTGCAATTGGCATATATACAAAACTAAAATGTAAATATATTACTAGATAGGATTCCAAGATTGGATCATATAATTTTGAGTTGGTTTTATTTAACTGCTCTATGTAGTTCGATATAGTGTTCTAGCTGTTTTCTTTAACTATTTTCTCTGATTCACAACTAAAAACCTGAAGAGACAAACAAATATGCTACTTTTAGTTTTGTTTTCATTTGTGAATTTGGTGTATTGTTTTCACTACTTATTTATTTCCATTGTGCATTTACTAACTGTACTATTTGCGGTGTTATTAAATGCACAAGCGTAAAACTGCAGAACTATTAGTTACATGGGTGCAATTTTGGACTGCGAAGTTATCAAATTTCTTCTTATTTAAGCTCCCTTCTTTATTTTTAAATATTGATTTTCTTATGACCTACTATTTATTTTCATATTACCTTGAGAAACATATATTGGCATTAATATAATTTTTCTTAAATTTGCAGAACTCCAACACATCAACAAATTTGATTAGCCGAAATCTAACACCACTGTTCTACTACATCCAGCACCACGTTACATACTAATTCACGAATTCAGAAATTGTTAGTACATTACATTTTAACTGGTGAAATTCGAAAACATTGTTGTTTCATTTGAGTTCCCTTGCATTACAATTTTATTTTGCTATAATTTTCTATTCCACATTTTTGCATTTCTGCTTATGTTTTACTGTTTGCGATTCTTTGCACCTGTACACATCTTTAACTCTTTAAGTCATACTCCCCATTATCAACGAAACCCATACCATCCTCAAAAACACTCACATGAAACTTCCCACTACAGTACCATCATTTCCATGCCTTAACAAATATCCATTACCCTTCTAGTTCAACATCCAAACATTCATAATTGCTCCTCTCCCTACTTCATTAACGACTCGAACTGTCCACCAATACACTGCCATCACCCCAAACCTAACCTCACACATATCAATACAAACCTCTACCTTCATCAAGAATCTTCTCAATCAGAAACCCCAATGCACACTACTCACTACAAAAAAATAGATCATTGAATTTTTCTTAGGATCTCCAATACAACAACTTCCCTACACACCACAAATGTAAACACATTCAGGCTCAAGCAAAAAATCATCCACTTCACCATTGTTAACTAAATCGCATGTCTCCACTTCAATATCCCTTCCTTTACAAGCACTTCAACCTATAACAAACCGTAAGTTCACCTCATTTCCGTACTTCAGCACCCTACGTAAAATAGCGAACCAGTCTTCCATGATATCCTCATAACCATCTAGTTGCATCATAAAACTAAAACTCCATCATCATCATAAATCACAATCGCCTTCCTCCAGAACCAGAATAAACACAGTGACCCGCAATACAAATATTCCACAAATTTCAAAGTCTCTTTACTTCCCACCAAACCAAACCACCTCCTACGCTACCTCAATTTGCCTTCCAAGCATAATTTCACCACAATTCAACAATAACCCAATTTACACGCACCACAAATAGCTCAAACAACTCAATCATCTCTATTCAACAACCCCAAATGTCAAAGTCCTTCTTCTCCTACAACCAACGTTCAATTCATGTAATCTGTCACTGCCCCTACCTCTACAACAACATACTTCCATCCACAAACCATGAATATTCCCTCATTATTCCTCAATAAATACCCCCTCAAAAATGCATCCTCCTCTAAATTTAATAATATCTAGAACCCGCATCACCACAACTTACATCACGATCATTTATGGCACTAACCTACCATCGAATCATAATTTTTTTTAAATCATGGTTGAAACCTCAATTGCAGTTTTCAAATTATAAAATATTTGAGTCGCAAACCTAAATTTATTTAAGAATAGATGAAATTTCTTTTTTTTTGAAGTGTTCATTGTGTTACTTCATCAGTTAGCTGACTTGTATAGAAATATTTGTATCGACCGGGCCTTGGGTAAATTTTTCTGGGTGTTATTGTGAGTATTTATGTTTTTGTGGAAATTTTAAAAAACATTTGGACTTTTGTCTATTTTTTTAACCTTCGATTTATTTCATCTTTAGCTTACATTAAAAAGAGGATTTTTTGTATTAAGTTTCATCATTTTTATTTTACTTTTGAAAAAAAATTGGAAAATAATATTGGATAGTCTCATCATCAAACCGCAAAAAATAATTATAAGGCAACATCACCATCAATCACTGGTTATTACTATGCAATTTACAGTACATAACTACAACAATATTCATCTCAAATAAGTCCACAATCACCAATTCTTCCTTTTACTTGCTACCTAATATCTCCTCAAATCATCTCTATAACCTATAGATGCACAACTCTTTTCCCACTGACCAGCACTTGAAAGATCGCCTTCACACAAATTTAAACACCCATTTTCCCTTGCAAACAAAAACGCCAACCCCTTCAACCCAAATAGCCCGATTGCAGAAATTATGAGCACATTACATTTTAGAAATTATCACTACAATACATTTCAAAAATAATCAAGTAAAATGTAATGTACTAATAATTTATGAAATGTAATGTTGTTTAATTGGTATTAATATTTTGGACTCCAACACGCTATTCCTTATTATGTTAATATGATTTTTAATATGCAGAACTCCAATGCAACCCGTAGAATATACACTAAATAGACATAAATAATTAAATTAAATATAAACAATAATAAATTAATAAAATATTAATGTACTAAAAATAAGAATTTAAGGTAATTGAGAATTTGGCCATGAGAATATTATCACTGTATTCATGGAGAGATTCTGATCCATTTTCATATTTTATTTATCGAAAACGGAGTCCATATGAAGAAGTTATAAATAAAATAGTTTACACGCAATTATGCATACAAGATTTGAAGTTCAAACTGAACAAATATAAACTAGGAATAAAATTATATATTAATTGGCATAATGAAATATTCCTTAGAGATTTGAATTTGTGTGTAAATATTTATATACAAGAGCGGACAAGAATATATAATAAACGGAAAGAATTAATTTAATTAATATAAAAGTAATGTTAAGGGAAAACAAATCTCCCTACGCTCGACCTAGAAGGGGGTTGACCGTCCATAAGAAGGGGGTCGACCGCCCTCCTTTTGAGGTGGTCGACTGCCTTCCTGGACGTGGGTGGGGAGAGAGACACTTTTTTTAAAGGAAGACGGGTGTGTAGCGTGATGCTACATAGCCGGTTACACATAGATATATATAGCTTGTAATATAGTTTGGTTGAGAGGCCCAACCAGTGGCAGAAACGGTCTAGACCATATAAGTCAATGTAGAGAGACCAAACGTAACATATAATATGTACATAAAACAACAACGATCATAGCATATAGATACACAACCAAAATGCAACACAGTGGTGAGATATAACCCAATCCTGTTGTCAGTAAGGGAAGAGAGAGCTATTGCCTTGCGTTCTAGGGGACTATGGCATGAGAAGGGAGAGCCTGAAGCGTGCATGCCTGGCTGTGCATGTCCATAGTTCGAAATATGCAGGATGTGATAACATGTTCCCATCAAGAGTCTCTTAGGTCTACCGAAGACATGGGCATTTCATTCTAACCAAATGCCCCAGGAGAAGAGAGCTACTAAGGAATCCAGTTTAGCGTCAGGGGGGTTGCGCTCCAGTATTCAAAGAAGGATCGAATAGAAGGGATGAAACCAAGCAGAAATGAACTTACTGCCCCATATCGCGAAAGAGAAGTCGCATTCAAAGAAAAACTGGGGCAGAGATTCATTTTGATGATTACAGAGCACACATATGGGATCGACATTGACATTGAAACGATAGAGTCTATCTTTGTTGTTAATGCGATTGTGAATGAGAAGCCATAGGAAGAGGATAACACGAGGAGGAAGGTTACATTTCCAGATGCGAGATAAGATAAAACAGCAACCTAGGTGGATTAAGAATTTGTAGCAGGCCGCTATTGAGAATTTATTCGATGAGCCCAAAGCCCAACTGAAAGAATCAGGCCCATTTGATAGATGGATAGAATTAATAATCTACCAATCGAAATTATTTCATTAAGTGTATTAAGACCAAAAAGTGATGAAGGGAAAAAGCCCATCGGGCCGAGCTCATAGGCCTTTACAATGGTTAAAGAGCTGGATTGATTCAGTGAGGCAAGATTAGGAAATAAATTGGATATGGGGATCTGCTCTTTCCAAATATCCATCCAAAATAAACAAGATTCTCCTTTGCTCACCTTCACATGAAAAAGGGTTTTGATTCTGGTGAGGGGTGATAATACCCCCTTCCAAAACGGCGACGGTCTAGCCGATGGTCGGGAATGAAGAATAAGAAAAGGGTATGAGTTATATAGATGCAACAATATCCAGTCTTTCCAAATGAAGTGCCCTGGTGAGAGAATGCGCCATAGCCATTTTGCAAGCAGCGCAAGGTTGCAAGAGGCAAGTTGAAGTACTCCAAGACCACCATGGTCCAGAGGAAGGCATACAGTTTGCCAATGTAACGACCCGTATTTTTACAGTATAATAATTAACTAATTTAATTATTTAAAATGATGGTTTGGTAATTTAATGGTTGTTTAATTAAATAATATTGGATATTTAATTAAACTAAATAATAGAATAATATATTTAATTTCTGAAATAGTCAGAAATAGTAGAATTAGATATATTGTGCGAATTGGATAGTGTAAGAGATTTGGTTGAGTTTGGATTCGAATTATAATAACGAATTCATTTATTTAATGACATTAGAACGTATAAATTATATTGTAATTATCATCGAGCCCGTAATGGCGGAGCAATTCGTAATTTGGTGATTTGAACTTTAAACAAATATACATAATCCATTCAAGCCGATTTTCTGTGAAACAAGAAACGTTCGAAGCTAGTGAAGTATATTTTTCGAATGGAAGAGAAAAATCGGGATTTCATTGTGTAGATTTTGAGTTATGTCCAAATCAAATTTTAAAATAGTCGCTATGGAATTTATTTAAAATTTATAATGTTTTATAGAAGGATTTAAATATAAATCGAATATCGATATAACTGGGAATTTTGAAAATATCAAGATATAAATCCTGATGTATTTATTTTGGAGCTGTATGGTATTCCACTATGAATATATACGATAATATTTATTTATAAATATTTAATTTAATTATATTTAAATATATTTAATATTTAAATGGGTTTATTTAGAGCTTTAAAAATAACCACTTTTGCAAATGACCTCCGTTTTCGATGAAACTAATTTTGTTGGATCCGGAATATTAAATTATCACTAGATTTAAATTTCCGTGATTTTTCGAGTCAGTATGTGGCCGTGCCGAATTTTAATGTGAAAAATAGTCGATATTTTGACAGTTAAAAATACGTTGTGTGAGCAAACGAAGTCGGAATTCAACGAAACCAGTTTCATTGGGTCCTTAATGTCGAACTGTAGTTGCATGCCCATTCATGATTTTTGGGTATCGTATGTAATCATATAGATTTTTAGAAGACAAATACAAACAATGATTGATTATAATTGAATTAAATAATCAATTAAAAACAAATAAATATTTAAATCTTCCTGTATATACCACTACACTTCTCTAAACCCTAAATTACTACGTTCTCTGGTCATTGTTTTATACCGCTGTTGTTCTTCATTTCAAAGAAAAGAAAAAGAGGGTCGGAAAATCAAAACAATCCAAACAAAAATCATAAAATCCTGATATATATGTTTTCGAACTCCTACTTCCATTCTCTTTATACCAGCATGATTTTTACATGGCTCGGCATCATTTATTCGTCACTGGAAAAGTCACGCAGAACTAGGGCTCGATAATTTGTGATATAGAAGCATCGATTTGAGAATCTGGGATGATATTTGGATTTCTTATGAAGATAGGAGGCTCGTGTGTGTTTTTTTGTGGAACTCGACACAAAAAGTGTCGATCTGTTTGCTGAGAATTTGTGAGGAGACTATGCGACGGATTCTGATAATGGAGTGCGAGTTGACCATTTTAGTAATGGTGTCAGAGAGCTCGAGAAGACAAAGCCAACGTTGTTATTAGTTTTGAATTTCGTTGAAGAAGTGAGATGTATTGGAGGTTTAAATGTCAGCAATGGCCATAGAGTTTTTACAGGAAGAGGCGTGATATATTAGGAGGAAGAAGGTAATGCTAGTGGCTCGGTCTGAAGCTTTTGGGCTGGTATGCATAAGTGAGGCCCATATTATAAATAAGATTTAGTTTAATTTAATTTAATAGTATAGAAACTGGTAAAATGCATATCTAATTCATATATTGTCAGAATTGTGCGTCGTTGGATCCATCGGGATCATATGGATGGTGGCTACAAAATGGAACTGACTAGGAGTGAATTGGAGTTTGTCTCAATTCAAGGCAAAATAAATTGTCCAATCTGAATCGACAATCGATTATCGTCATTTAGCAATGATCGTCCAATGTGAGTAAATCTCACTAACTCTGTACAGTTTATATTTTTAGAAATATAATCTAGTATTGATAAATGATGATTGATTGTTGTGGGTTGATTGTTTGGTTGAATTGTTGATGTATTAGTTGAAATTATAGATAACGATATATATATATATATATATATATATATATATCATTAATCAAATATTGATTCTGTTTATCAGAATATTTCATATTGAAATGAAATCGATGTTATTTATATTGTTTAACATCTATGATGCAGGGAAATAGGTTGGAGGGATCCAACTAGATTCCTCAATATTTATAATACTGTTTGTTTTCATATATTGTGGTATATGATGTGATATATAATCTGTGATCGATTATGATGACACTGGTCATGTTATTTGGTATTTTAAATACCATATGAATTATTGGAATGTATAAAAGGAAATTTTCAAAGTGAATATTGAAAATGAAATATTTTTATATAGAATAAATAGAATTATATAAAAGGATTTATATAAAATAAATAAAATTATATAAAAGGGATTTATATAAAATAAATAGAATTATATAAAGGGAATTATAATCGAGATTTAAGTGTTAGAAATAAAAAAAGAAGATTTGTATAAATAATTCTATAATTAGAAGAATAAATAGAAATTGGATTTGGGATATTTTTTTAAATACGAAATCAAACTGTTTTGATTGCAAAGAAGAAATATTATTTACATTTATTGTGAATAAAGGATTTAAGTGAATATTTTGCAAATAAAATATTTAAAAGGAAATAGGGTTTGAAATAGGAATTTAAAATGGAGTTAAAGGAATTAGAAACTGACTGGAGATTTGTTAAGTTGAACAGCTGTCTGGGTATTGATCTGATGTTGGTTTCGGCCTTCGGGGTTAATACGTAGGGGGTTGTTCTCTTACTAGGTTACAGTTAGAGACTGATATATGTGAGAAGATAGTGATGCGTGAATCAGAAATGGAAACGTTTTCCAAAGTTAATAACCTATATTTTCTAAAATTAGAAAATAAAGATTTGATGAATATATGGAAACGATAAATGGGGAAATTAATAAATGTTGATTGATTGACAGAATTTCCATCTGGAAATAATATCGTTGTTTGCACACAAGTTTTTCTTTGATAATTAAATCACCGACCATCAAAATTTTGGACCATTTTTTCGTCGTCAATACGGAGAGACCGAGATCAGGTTCATTATCTGAAAACCACTCTTTATGGGCGTTAGCGTTGCGATCAAATATGATGAAGATAATTGAAGACGGAGTTATGCAAGGGCTGTCCTGTTTATAGAATAGTGTCGTCGGTTTGTCCAGTCCCAGGACAACATGTATGGAAGAATGTCTGACAGAGTATATTTAATAGATCGCATAAGTTGATCTCTTCAAACGTATTTACGTTTGGTGGTGGAGGAATTTGTTTCTCTTAGATGTTTACCCATGATATGTTTGGAGAAATAAATTTGTGATTTAGCGGGTTTGACGATGTGACATTCAAAGCAAATGAAGATGTGGTTTGTAAAGGATACGTTATGGCCTCTAGCCTCACAACCGGAAATGGTAAAAAATTGGGTAGGCCGCATGGCTAAGTGGTTAGCTGCCAATTAGGGTGTATTGTCACCTAATCTAGAGAAATTCCTTTTACTTCTATAATCTATTTTGATGCTGTCCCTTTTGGGAAACGGTTGCTGATCCCAACCGTTGGTAATAATACATTCGGTACACTCAAGCGAAATGAGTGACCGGTCATGTTTAGCCTGGGTTACAAGATGTTCTTGTTGAACCTGGTGTATTCCTCTCTAGAGATACACTATTGGAAGGTGGTCCCATACCTTGCGAGTTGGAATTCATTACCCAATAAGCGCTCGCGGTTTTTGGTTATATATTATGTATGTAGAACGTGAGATGAAAGCGTTCTACTAGTTGATTATTTAGTTGTGATTGATAGGCACTATTATAATATCAAATGAGTTAGACATAAAGATTATCATTTCGTTCAAAAAGATTTTGAAATGTTGAATCAAATGTTTTGGATTCTCATAAGGGAAAAACCTGTTCCGTGTTATACGGCGCGGTCTTATGAGATATCGTTTATTTTCTCAAACTGTTTTAAATTGTTTTACTCACACCAGTCCAGTGACTGACCCGAAGTTTATTTTGTTTTGTTTTCCCTAAACTCTTGGTTGCCCAATTTTGTACGGGCAGTCAAGTAGTCAGGATTTTACAGATATAATTAGAAAGCTGGAGCAGAAGGCTTCAGGATTATATAGCTACTTTTATTTCCGCTGTGTTGTAAGTGTTGTACTTTGATAATGATATGTATATTCAAGTGTAGATTTGTATTTCAAAGTTATGTTATATAGTATATTTTATTCGTTCCACTGTGAGGTTCGTGTTTCTCTGATGTTGTAGTTGTCTTCTTCTTCTTCTATTCTAATTTTCTATCTTATCTATTCTCACCCTCCAACTTCTTTCATTCATTATTCGGTATTTCTGATGCTTAGATAGTCGACATTGAGTTTGTGTCGATAACCAGGATCGCGAAAACCCGGGTCATTGTAGTGGTATCAGAGCTGAAGTTTAAGTAATTACCTTGGCTCTGTGGCGTGACTCAGTAGAGACGGGGTTAATAATACCCTAGATTGAGTTGAGTGTATATATACGAGTGAACGTATTTGTTATTTGATATAAATGGTTTTATATTGTGGATATTTATTGGTTCTATTGTTTATGCGTTCTGATCGATCTGTTTGATCCACTGTATCGGTAGGAGTTTATAAACACTTGAATACGATGGACCGACACAGTATGGTTTGAAAAGAGAGTAAATGAAATAATTTTACCCAAATATATTTTGATATAAAGAAATATATATATTGGAAATATTATAATATTTGATGTGTTGGTTGTGATTATAATAAAAAAATATTGTAATTGAAATGGTTATGTAAAGAACCGATCAAAATTCGTATAAGTGTTACGAAATGAATTAAATCTGAATTTAAATCAGAATTGAAATTAAAACCTTGGAAGTTTGGAAAGGTGTTTGTAAATGGATTTGGAAACCCTACTCCCCAATAAAACCGTCCAACCTCGCTGGAGTCGCCCCACAGCCCACCGCTGTTGACTGGACCACTCCCAACGACCACCCGGAGTCCGCCGCCACTAAACCCCGCTGCCTCAGCCCCTGTGGGCCCCCTTCCTCGGGGAGGACTAAATTAAAGTGAGTTTTCTTAAGTAATTTATTTATTTATATGAAATCAGTTTATTTAAATTGGTAAATAAAAAGTAATCGGATTTTTATATAGTTAATCACATAGAAAAGTTAGGATTTTTATGGTATTAAAGTTATGATTTTTAGGGAAATAAAAATATAATTTTTACTTATATAGAAAAGTCAGAATATAATTATATATATATATAAATTAGAAAGAAAAATATGATTTTTATAAGGTAGAGGAGATAAAAATTCGATTTTTGTATATGGACAAGTAGCGATAATAAAAGTATGGTTTTTATCGTAGGAAGAAAATATTGTTGGCAAGTTAAAAATATGATCTTTAATTAGCATGTGGCATGAAAATATTTTTAGAAGTATAAAAAAAGGAGATTTTTATATAAATAGCATCATATTAAAAATGTGATTTTTATATAATGTAAAGATTAAAAATGTGATTTTTATATATGTAAGGAAATAAAAATACGATTTTTATGTATGAAGTAACAGTATAAAAATGTGATTTTTAATAATCAACTGTGTGATACAGATTGCGATGGTACTATCGGAAAACAAATCTAAATTCAAATCGTTCAAAGATAAGGACTGGCGGAGTGGAACCCCAAAGTGAGAACTCCTCACTTTTATTTTATTTTCTAGTTGAAATATATACTAGGATGCAGACGGTGCTTAGCAGCACCCGACACCCATTGTCCACAGACCATGGACGACTTGTGTGATTGGTTGTGTTGTGAAATTTGACTGTTGATTGTGATGTGAAAAATATATATTCATGTGTTGAAATAAAATATATATTCATGTGTTGAAAAAAAACATATATTCATGTGTTGGAATAAAATATATATTCATGTGTTGAAATAAAATATATATTCATGTGTTGAAATAAAATATATATTCATGTGTTGAAATAAAATATATATTCATGTGTTGAAGTAAAATATATATTCATGTGTTGAAATAAAATATATATTCATGTGTTGAAATCAAATATATATATATATATATATATATATATTCATGTGTTGAAATAAAAAAAATATTCATTTACAAATCGACCGATTTGACTGATATTGATTGGGACGATAAATTTTACACATCGCCTAACTGCACAAATAAAAATCTGTGTTTGTTGATGTGAAACCCCACACGGGTGTTGGGATGAAATTGGCTGTACACTAGTCCCAATAATTAGCTGTATGTCGATCGATAGATTGACAGGCTGTTATAAGCGTTAAATAGTTATATTTGATGCTTATGCAGTGTAGAATGCACTTTGGGTGATGGTTGCCTGTGTTTGATTGTTGTAGTGTACGTATGTGTATGAAATCCATATAATTAACCCTATATGGTAGTTGATTGGGCCTCAATCCAATTTGGAAAATATATATTCATGTGTTGAATAGAAGAAAATTCATGTGTTGAATAAAATATATATTCATGTGTTGAATAGAAGAAAATTCATGTGTTGAATAAAATATATATTCGTATGTTGAATAGAAGAAAATTTATGTGTTGAATAAAATATATATTCGTGTGTTGAATAGAAGAAAATTCATGTGTTGAACAAAATATATATTAATGTGTTGAATAAAAGCAAATATACATGTGTTGAAGAAAATATTCATTTGTTGAATAGAATAATGAAGTTATTGAAATATATAAAGCCGTGTTGGTTAGATTGACGCCATTTTGACGTGAACGATATTTATATTGATTTTATTCATTTTTATAATGAATATTGAAAAGGAATTGATTTCAAAATATAACGTTTTGAAAATATTATCATTTGTATATCGATGAAGTGGAATATTCAATTTTGATTCGAAATTGAATATGAAGTTAAAATCATTTTGAAAACGAATTTTAAATGATTTATAAAATACGTTTTGAAAGGAAATCAACGAAATATATATAATATATATATATATATATATATATATATATAATGGCCTGAATAGAACGCGCCGCGCCGCGGCATTTTGCGAATTTCAACCATTGACTTCGAACGGATATTACGGGAGATCCGACCGTCGGATTCTCCTAAAACTGGAACCGTTGGGTTCGTATCGAAAAGATATTTCTAACGAATATTAGATATTTGAAATCTAACGGTTGGATTTGGAATTATGTCCAACTCAAATTTGGAAAAGGTCGCTGTAAGTGCAGTTCGATGGCCATTGATGGAAATCGACTGTACGGGCCTGGATAAATTTATTAAAAATAATAATAATTTGTGTAAAATCATAAGAAATGATTTGGAAAGAATTGGGATGAAAAACTCCATATTTGAAAAGATAAAAATAGATTTTTATCGAAATTAACTAGTTTTGAACTAGAATAATAATATATTTATTTTTAAATAAATAAATTGGATTTGAAAGGGTTTTAAAAGTAACCAGAAGTTTCAATAATTGAATTGGAATGGAATGTGATTATGGGTTTATAGTGAACCGTGTTTTAAATGACATTGTTTCTTTAACCCAGTTAAAGACAGGATATGATTTCCCAAGTTAAAATCATTGATAGTGATTTTTGGGAAGATTAAAACCAAGTGGAGTTTTAATGAATCTTTAATTAGATTGAAATAATCGAGAATGGAGTATCACCAGTTCTTGTTGCAGTCATGATGGGGGGGTTCTCGCTTCGCGGTTTGGTGGCGAGCGGGTGACTCTTACCCCCACATGTCTCTTGCGGGGGTTGGTTAGGCAGTGGCCGGGAGGCTCGAGAGAGTCGCCGTAAAAAAAGCGTACTGGGGGACCACTTGGAAGCCACGGTGGGTTTTACCTGCTGCTTTGGGGGATGTATATATGCGAGTTATTCAGAAAGACCGGGTTTATCCCATTCTAAATAACTGATTCGACGTGGTGTCGAGGACGAAGACGGTGGTCGAAGACCGGAGGTCTTCACATCGTTTGGGTGATTACTGATGATCTTGATTGGGCTGTACACCTAAGAGGAGGGAATCAGTTGGTGATCGTCTAGACATACTTGGAGATCGATGGATATGCGAGGTACAAGGTGCCTCCAGTTTCGTTCAGACCTAGAACGAACTTGTAAATGGACTGTGTGTCTGACATTGGATTTTATTCTGTGTGATTGATTTCTATTAAATATATATCTGTTTGGCAACGAAGAATTTATTCTCTTGCTTAACGCCCTTCTCTGATACATACGAGCTCAGGGGTTATATATTGATGGATATCAATCGCATGGAGTGAATTGCCTAAGTGGCAAATGATCAAGGCTTTTGTTGAAAAGTAGAGTCTTGTGGTTGATGATCAAAGCATGGCCTGTGTGGCATAGATTTGTGTAACATTGATTCGCGTGCCTCACATCCCGGTGTGAACCAGAAACGGGAGAAGGATCCAGGGAGGGCATGCATTTCTTTCTAGCTAGGGTGGTGTCAGTGACCTACCAGCCCTGACATTTATATTATTTTCACCTGTGTGGTTGTTGCTGTTGCGAGGCGCCTCGGATATATCGGTGACTGTGTGGAGCCGATGGAGTCATTTGGCTCATTTACACCCCAAAGGGCAGGGAAACTCAGTGTTCAGGCATTTTAATCCACATCGGTGGACCGGCCCTGTGGCTCCTAAGGGACGATGCGTTCTGTTCCTGAGGCTCGGGCTAGAGAGTCTCGAATCGGTAGAGGACTATCTTTTGCCTCGGTTCGTAGATGGAAATCCAACTTCCGATACGTGACTTTGCGGTTTTGATTGTATACCTATATATGGCGACATAGTGGTATGGGGCACTTATGCCGTCTATGGTTGATAGTTATGATTGAAATTGTTTTGACACTTTACACTTATAGTAATAATAAAAGATGAAATTTAGCGTATCAAGCATTCTTTGTCTATTATAAGGTAAAAACCCTGTCCTCCGGCTTGTGTTGCATTGTGTGATGGGATCTGGGTCTTATAATAGCTTCGTTGTTCTTTATTTAACATTGCGCTGTTTTTCCATGCACTGGTATTCTTGGGAGGAAACCCGTTCCGTGTTATACGGCGTGGTCCCTTGATTTACCTAACTTTAAAATAAAGATTAATAACTGTTTTAGTTCTCACACCAGTCACATGATTGACCTGGAGTTTATTGTTTTAACCTAAACTCTGGGTGCCCTTATTTTGACACGGGCAGCTAGTAGTTTTGGTTTTGCAGATTTATATTCACAGGATCCTGATTTCCAGCTGGAACGATATCCGGAAAGCTCTATATCCGTGTATTACTTTTAGTTGTATTTTGTATTGTTTTTCCACTGCTTTGTAATTTATTAAAATCTCTGATATTTTTCTGTTGTATTATAATTATTCATACTCTGTATATTCTTGTATTATGATGGAATTGTTGTAATAAGCAGTGAAATGTTCTTCTGTTTGCGTTCCGATGTGGCTTGTCCTCGGTACAATCCGGGCTTTCCTTACCGGGGAAGTTCGGGTCGTTTCATCCTGGGAGTTTTTAAATTGTTTTACAAGCATTGTGAGCAGTATTTTGAAATGTATTTCAAAATGAAAGTGTATAGAAATGGTTTGGAAGTGATATAATATTGAACTCACTACGGTCGCTGGAAAATAATCCCGATGATGATCCGGACATCATTGGTGTTCATTTTCGAGTTTATAAGTGATGGATTACTACAAAAGATTTTGTTTTTGAATTATTTTGAGGAAAACAAGTGTTTAATACTCCGAAATGAATATTTTGATTTCTAAAAAAAGGTATGTTTTCTAAAACTCCCAGAAACAGATTTTTTAAATTGAAAACAAATTGAATTGAAACCAGTTAAGTGAAAATTGTATTGAAATAGAAGGGTACCAAATAAAGTTAGAATATGGAACTAAATTGGAATGATATCGAGTAAGTTGGAATGATGATATAAGAAATTGGAATCAAGAATAATACTTGGGTTTGAAATGAAATTTGGCTTGGAAAGCAAATGATTGGCTGTAGGATAAAATTGGTTGGAGATTGATTGGAATGTTGAATTGGTAACAAATGCAAATGATATAATGATATGCCCGACAAAAGGTACAAGTTTATACTCTTATTTGGTATGAGATTTATGAGCCGAATTGGCAAACCGCTTGGCTGTTTGATTTACTTTTGGGTTGAAAAAGGCCTAGAGAGGCGAGTTGTACCGATTGACCAGTACAAAGGAGGTGCTGATGATTTTTTTTGGAAATTTAAGGTGTTAGAAAATTTTCAAGATTTTTGAAAATTTTCGTTGGTAAGAATAAATTAATAATTTAATTAAAATAAATAGTTCAGTTGAAACTGAAGTTGGTAAATAAACAAATAAATTTTTAAGCAGTTGATAGGGTTTGTTTTCTACCTTAGCAATATCGAGGACGAAATTATTTTAAGGGGGGAAGAATGTAATGACCCGTATTTTTACGGTATAATAATTAATTAACTTAATTATTTAAAATGATGGTTTGGTAATTTAATGGTTGTTTAATTAAATAATATTAAATATTTAATTAAATTAAATAATAGAATAATATATTTAATTTCTGAAATAGTCGAAAATAACAGAATTAGCAATATTGTGTGAATTGGATAGTGTAAGAGATTTGGTTGAGTTTGGATTCGAATTATAATAACGAATTTGTTTATTTAACGACATTAGAACGTATAAATTATATTATAATTATAATCGAGCCCGTAATGGCGCGGTAGTTAGTAATTTGGTGATTCGAACTTTAAATGAATATACAGAATCCGTTTTAAGCTAGATTTCTATGAAACAAGAAACGTTCGGAGCTGGTGAAGTATATTTTTCTAATGGAAGAGAAAAATCAGGATTTCATTGTGTAGATTTTGAGTTATGTCCAAATCAAATTTTAATATAGTCACTATGGAATTTATTTAAAATTTATAAAGATATATAAAAGGATTTAAATATAAATCGAATATCGATATAACTGGGAATTTTGAAAATATCGAGTTATAAATCCTGATGTATTTATTTTGGAGCTGTATGGTATTCCACTGTGAATATATACGATAATATTTATTTATAAATGTTTAATTTAATTATATTTAACATTTAAATGGGTTTATTTAGAGCTTTAAAAATAACTGCTTTTGCAAACGACCTCCGTTTCCAACGAAACTAATTTTGTTGGATCCGGAATATTAAATTATTGCTAGATTTCAATTTCCGTGATTTTTCTAGTCATTATGTGGCCGTGCCGAATTTTAATGTGAAAACAGTCGATATTTTGACGGTTAAAAATATACTGTGTGAGAAATCGAAGTCGGAATTCGACGAAACCAGTTTCGTTGGGTCCGTAATGTCGAACTGTAGCTGCATGCCCATTTTCATGATTTTTGGGTATCGTATGTAATCATACAAATTTTTAGAAGATAAATACAAACATCGATTGATTATAATTGAATTAAATAATCAATTAAAAATAAATAAATATTTAAATCTTCCTGTATATACCACTACACTTCTCTAAACCCTGAACTGCTTCGTTCTCTGGTCAATGTTTTATACCGCCTTGTTCTTCATTTCACAGAAAAGAAAAAGAGGGTTGGAAAATCGAAACAATCCATACAAAAATCATAAAATCCTGATATATATATTTTCGAACTCCTGCTTTCGTTCTCTTCATACCAGCTTGATTTTTACATGGCTCGACATCATTTATTCGTCACTGGAAAAGTCACGCAGAATGATAATTTATGATACAGAAGCATAGGTTTGAGAATCTGGGATGATATTTGTATTTATTATGAAGATAGGAGGCTCGTGTGTGTTTTTTTGTGGAACTCGACGCAAAAAGTGTCAATTTGTTTGCTGAGAATTTGTGAGGAGACTGTGCGACGAATTCTGATAATGGAGTGCGAGTTGACCATTTTAGTAATGGTGTCGGAGAGCTCGAGAAGACAAAGCCAACGGTGTTATTAGTTTTGAATTTCGTTGAAGAAGTGAGGAGTACTGGAGGCTTAAATGTCGGAAATGGCCTTTTTACAGGAAGAGGCATGATATATTAGGAGGAAGAAGGTAACGCCAATGGCTCGGTCTGAAGCTTTTGGGCTGGTATGCATAGGTGAGGCCCATATTATAAATAAGATTTAGTTTAATTTAATTTAATTTAATAGTATAGAAACTAGTAAAATGCATATCTAATTCTTATGTTGTCATAATTGAGTGTCGTTGGATCCTTTGGGATCGTATGGATGGTGGCTACAAAATGGAACTGACTATGAGTGAATTGGAGTTCATCTCAATTTAAGGCAAAATAAATTGTCCAATCTGAATCGATAATCGATTATCGCTATTTAACGATGATCGTCCAATGTATGTAAATCTCACTAACTCTGTATAGTTTATATTTTTATAAATATAATCTAGTATTGATAAATGATGATTGATTAATGTGGGTTGATTATTTGGTTGAATTGCTGATGTATTGGTTGAAATTATAGATAACGATATATATATATATATATCGTTAATCAAATATTGATTCTGTTTATCAGAATATTTCATATTTAAATGAAATCGACGTTATTTATATTGTTTAACATCTGTGAAGCAGGGAAATATGTTAGAGGGATCCAATTTGATTCCTCAATATTTATAATACTATTTGTTTTCATATACTGTGGTATATGATGTGATATATAATCTATGATTGATTATGATGACACTGGTCATGTTATTTGGTATTTTAAATACCATATGAATTATTGGAATATATAAAAGGAAATTTTCAAAGTGAGTATTGAAAATGAAATATTTTTATATAGAATAAATAGAATTACATAAAATGATTTATATAAAATAAATAGAATTATATAAAAGGGATTTATATAAAATAAATAGAATTATATAAAGGGATTTATAATCAAGATTTTAAGTGTTAGAAATAAAAAAAAGATTTGTATGAATAATTCTATGATTAGAAGTATAAATAGAAATTGGATTTGGGATATTGTTTTAAATACGAAATCAAACTGTTTTGATTACAAAGAAGAAATATTATTTACATTTATTGTAAATAAAGGATTTAAGTAAATATTTTGCAAATAAAGTATTTAAAAGGAAATAGGGTTTGAAATAGGAATTTAAATGGACTTAAAGGAATTAGAAACTGATTGGAGATTTGTTAAGTTGAACAACTGTCTAGGTATTAATCTGATGTTGGTTTCGGCCTTCGGGGTTAATACGTAAGGGGTTGTTCTCTTACTAGTTTACAGTTAGAGACTGATATATGTGAGAAGATAGTGATGCGTAAATCAGAAATGGAAACGTTTTCCAAAGTTAATAACGTATATTTTCTAAAATTAGAAAATAAGAATTTGATGAATATATGGAAACGAGAAATGGGGAAATAAATAAATGTTGATTGATGATTGACCGATAGAATTTCCATCTGGAAATAATATCGTTGTTTGCACACATGTTTTTCTTTGATAGTTAAATTGCCGACTATCAAAGTTTTTGACCGTTTTTCTGTCGTCAATACGGAGAGACCGGGATCAGGTTCATTTTCTGAAAACCACTCTGTATGGACGTTAGCATTGCGATCAAATATGATGAAGATAATTGAAGACGGAGTTATGCAAGGGCTATTTTGTTTACAGAATAGTGTCGTCGGTTTGTCCAGTCCCAGGACAACCTGTATGGAAGAATGTCTGACAGAGTATATTTAATAGATCACATAAGTTGATCTCTTCAAATGTATTTACGTTTGGTGGTGGAGGAATTCGTTTCTCTTAGCTGTTTACCCATGATATGTTTGGAGAAATCAATTTGTGATTTAGCGGGTTTGACGATGTGACATTCAAAGTGAACGAAGATGTGGTTTGTAAAGGATATGATATGGCCTCTAGCCTCACAACCGTAAATGGTATAAAATCGGGTAGGTCGCATGGCTAAGTGGTTAGCTGCCAATTAGGGTGTACTGTCACCTGATCTAGAGAAATTCCATTTACTTCTATAATCTATTTCGATGCTGTCCCTTTCGGGAAATGGTTGCTGATCCCAATCGTTGTAATAATACATTCGGTACACTCAAGCGAAATGAGTGACCAGTCATGTTTAGCCTGGGTTACAAGATGTTCTTGTTGAACCCGGTGTATTCCTCTCTAGAGACACACTGTCGGAAGGCGGTCCCATATCTTGCTATTTGGAATTCATTACCCAATAAGCGCACGTGGTTTTTGATTATATATTATGTATGTAGAACGTGAGATGAAAGCATTCTGCTAGTTGATTATCTAGTTGTGATTGATAGGCACTATTATAATATCAAATGAGTTTGATATAAAGTTTATCATTTCGTTCAAAAAGATTTTAAAATGATGAATCAAATGTTTTGGATTCTCATAAGGGAAAAACCTGTACCGTGTCATTCAGCGTGGTCTTATGAGATATCGTTTATTTTCTCAAACTGTTTTAAATTGTTTTACTCACACCAGTCCCATGACTAACCCGGAGTTTTTTTTTTGTTTTCCCTAAACTCTTGGGTGCCCAATTTTGTACGGGCAGTCAAGTAGTCAGGATTTTACAGATATAATTGGAAAGCTGAAGCAGGAGGCTTCAGGATTATATAGCTATTGTTATTTCCGCTATGTTGTAAGTGTTGTACTTTGATAATGATATGTATATTCAAGTACAGATTTGTATTTCAAAGTTATGTTATATAGTATATTTTATTCGTTCCGCTGTGAAGTCCGTGTTACTCTGATGTTGTAGTTGTCTTCTTCTTCTTCTATTATAATTTTCTATCTTTTCTATTCTCACCCTCTAACTTCTTTCATTAACTATCTGGTATTTCCGATGCTTGGATAGTCGACATTGAGTTTATGTCGATAACCAGGATCGCGAAAACCCGGGTCGTTACAGCCAATTGATAGTTTTTTCAGTTTTCCCCCATTCCATAGAAAAGGGTTGCGAATTGAATCAATTTTATAGATCACCCAAGTAGGGAATTTGTGGAAGGACATCCAATAGGTTGGCATAGGAGAGAAGACGTGTTTGACGAGGATGAGACGACCGATAGAGGATAAGGAGTTTGATTTCCATCTTGCAAGCATGGTTGCAATTTTAGAAATGAGGGGGAGCCAATCAAATTTGTGGAGTTTGGTAGGACGAAGGGGGATGCCAAGGTAAGTTACTGGGAATGAATCTATCTTACAATTTAGACATGCAGCAATCATAGGAAGAAGAGAGGCACTTTTGGTTGAGTGTTTTTATATTGTTTTGCTTAAATAGACTGTCCAAACTTAATATAACTAATCCTACGGTCCATATACACACAAGAAAGTATAAAAAGATCCTTAGCCTCTCCCCAAAACCATACATTCATCCTCTTCCACGCCTCCATTTTGTCTCACTGCCATTTTTCTTAATTCCTGAAATAGGTTAGGTTTCTTATTTCTTCTAACCTATATTCCATCTCTTCTAAATTTGATGGATTGTAGAATTAAGTATTATATATATATATATATATGAGATTCTAAATCCGATTCTTATATATATATATATATATTAGGATAATTTGGAGTATATTAATTTAATGGTGCAAACTATATTATTTGATTCTACACTGAATTCACTATTCTTCTCTTCCTATCTTTGTGAGTGGAAATTACATGAGATCACTATTTTCTATATAATATTTTTGTAGATTTAGATTGTTATACTTAAAGGGGTTTGGATTTACATGAAAACGAATCATTAATAAATCCTCCAAATCCTTTATAATTTTGTGGAAATGGTCAATCCTTTATAACAAGTTTTTATGTATATTTTGTTATTTCCCTGTTATTAATTCAATGTGAATGTCCATGTCTATGCCATGTTTATGAAGTCGGGGAAATAAACTTGTACACCTTATTTTGATGTTAGGAATGACATTTTAACGTTAAGGACTTTTCTTATGTGCGCTTGATTTACATTTTATTTATTACTATTTATAACATAATTAATGTACTACAAATGCATATTAAATTTTCACTAAGAGCGTACTAAATACATTAAAATTAGGAAAGTAGAAATTAAATGTCCCTATAGGAATTTTGTATGTGTTTGAGTATTAATGGTTTTTATTAGCATTTATGACACATAAACACAAGGTTAATCCTTAATTGTAGTAAAATCCTTCCTAGAACCGATTGGCATATCCAACATCTACAAGTTAGTCGGGTTAATATGGGAGGTCTAAGTGCCATGGACCAGTAAAATTATTACACAAAGACACGCGCTTAATCTCAACTTATTGTAGAATCCTTCCCGTAACCGCTTGGCAAATCCAACATCTACAAATTGTCGGTTTATTGTGAGATGTCTTGTGTATATATTTATATATTTGTGTGAAGTCGGCCTGCCTTAAGAAGGTATTAAGTGGTTGATCTACCTTGTTTAGGTATTAAGTGATTAGGACTAGGTTCATTCCTAAGGTTTACTCCTTGGTTTATGACCCAAGTCATGGGACCTGCCCTTTTAAAATTCTTAAGTGGTCATTGGGTCCTCCTTTCTCTTAAAAAGGTATTAAATGGTCATAAATTAAAATGATATACATTTAGTGGGGTAATTCTTCGGAAGTTGTCCGCTTCTTATATAAAGGCTGTGTGAGGGCGTACCTAGGGATGAGTATAATGAATATTTCTAAAGGACTACCTGTCTAAGGGAAGTATTAATTAGTTAGGAGTTCACCTATAATACCAATTAAATAGTAACACATGGGTCCGTCGGAAAGTCTTCAATGGCAATACTTGTCTACTTAAACCGGTATTAAGTGATAGATTACTATTTCTAGTATTAGAAGAGAGAAAATATTAAATAGCATTGATGATCATAAGATGACGTATTAAGTGACTAGAGTTCGCCATATGGTCCTAAGTGATTACAGGAATCCACCCATAAAGAATATTTATCTAATGGCCCTGAGTGACCAAATGGTAGTCCACCTCGTAGGGTATTAAGTAATGATAGAATCCACCTATATAAATAAGCGTGTTGGTCATAAGAGACTTTAAAATAGTTCGCTTAATTAATACATGAATTTGTGTGTTGAATTAACATAGAAATAATTTGATGAATTTGTACTAATATATATAGGAAACAGACATTCCTTAAACTTATGTGATTTTCATTCACCATAATTTATTATTCTGACCTTCCTCCTCATAACAATTAAACAATTTAGTATGTGGGAACGATTAAGTGATGAAGTCAAGGAGACCGGATTCTAAATAAGGAGGAGCTCTATCTATTACAATCATGTTTGATAGTATTATTGTACCCATAGAATATTATTATTATTATTGATGTACCTTTTACGGCTGTTAGAATTGATGTAATTGATATTATTGTTGTTCTATTTAATGGTACATCTATTTTCTGTTATTATATTTTATCCCTTCCACTATGAGATTATGATTTCGTTTTTAGTTGGCACCGTTTATGTAATCTTTATAGGAACCAACAATCCATTTAGAATGACTCTAGGTTCGGATGAGCTTTTCAAGATCGAAATTTGGGCCCATTCTGGGTTGTTTGTTACAGTAGCTATTAGAGATGACATAAGATATTTTAACAACATCATTTTTACCTTGAAAACATTGCTTACCCTCTATAATCAACAGAGATGGCCGATAGTAGAAACAACTTTATTCATTCTCCTTTTTTAACTATTACTAAGCTCACATAAACACTATGACCTCTACTCGGTTTTAAGTCCCAAAACGAGAATGATGATACAAGCTTCACATTTAATACTAGAGAAATAGAAATATTAAATTGAGTATGGTTTTGTTTTCATCTAGAAGTGAATTGTATACGAGTGAAACTACCTTCTGGAAGTTAGAGGTTAGTTTATCCAAGAACTACATTTATATTGTATGAATAGAGAAACTATATTAAATAATGGTCTTCAATTCTGCACATGGTTCATGAATCATGAAATAATCAAGCCATACCAAGGGATAAAACATGTGCATAACTTCACATCGCATTTCTCTTACTTCATTTAAAAGAAAATTCCATTGTATTTATGTACTTATTATTGTTATTGTAAGATATATAATGGCAATCTAGAATTTACATTTGTCTATGAAATATCCATCTTTTGGAAAGAACAGAAAGCACTATACAATAGGTGAAAACAAAAGTATTGTGAAGAGCAATGGGTAGAATAGTAAATAATGAACCAACTTACTAACTCATTGGAATCAAAAGGAAAAACATGTTGCATAAGTGAGATCGAATATCAATGTACAAAAAAGAATAACTTAGGATGACAAGTGAAAAAGGAAAATATCAACGGAATTACTGGGTAAAAAAGGAAAAATGTCACTGCACTTAAATGGTTGCATGAAGTAAGTTAGCACAAATTCAAAAGACATGGACTTTGATTCCCTTCCAAAATTACGAAAATGTTGAAGGACACTAAAGAAATTAATTAATAATAACATAGTACAACATCTGAGACAACCATGAATGATCGATTGAGTAAATACCGGAACATCAATATCACCAGACTAATTTAAGAAAATAAATAAATACGACTAATCAATGAATCATCCATTGATCCAGCGAAATCAAAGAATCAAGAAATAAGAGGCTCTATATTATTTAATAAGGATGAACATCAATATCGTAAAATTCCTTAAATAATATGAAATATGAGTAAAGCATAATGTTACCTTAAATTGAATCTTTCATGTGAAAATCCTAGTTTGGATGTGAAGATATAGATCTGTGGATCAAAAATCATAAATAGTAGAAAACAACTGTGACTAAAATAAACGTACGTGGATCTTAGAAGGTGCTTGAATTCATATGTGGATCTATTGATTGAATGTGATGTAGTGAACGTTGATATGTGGATCAAAGGACAAGGAGGAAACTCAAATGCATAAGCAAGAAAGAGATAAACATTGGTTGGAAGGGAGGAAGACGAGAAATGTTGGTTAGTAGGAAGAAAGACGATAAATGAGGAAAGTAATTAATTTAGGTTTAGACGGAAAAATAAATAAGGGGAGGGAAGTGCAACATAACAAATATTTTAGAAAATTGCAAATAAATGCAAGCAAACCCTTAAATAATAAAACTAAACAACATCGGTTACATTTACACCTAAATCCCTACCAATAACTACACCCATATATAGATTTTTCTTATAGTGCACAATTGGAAAGCAATTTACACCTCAGCAAAGAATAAAGAGAGCCTATAGTCAATGAAAACCATAGAGGAGTATTATAGGAGCACTCCTATATGTCACCATTGCAAAGCCAAATGTCTTATATAGTGTAAACAAAGTAAGTCAGTTCATGCAAAATCCCTTAAGTTGAACTAGAAAGAATTTAAGTGAATACTAAGATATCTTAAGGGAACAATCAATCAAGGACTGGATAAGGTTACTAAAGGCATGATATTGATGTCAAAAAGTGTGAATCTGGACAATCAACCCCCCAAAATGTGTGATTTACGCACAAATCACAGAATGTTCTTACAATCTCAATAACAAGATGTAAGAAAATAAACAAACACTGGGAGAACGTAACAATTTATAGTGGTTCGGCCAAATTCAAGACAACATCCACTTATAATATCTGTTTATACTATTGATTATAGTTACAGTTATTTGATTTGTAAGATAGTAGAGAGAGAAGATGAAATATACACAAAAATCCTTGTGTTTTTGTAGATGTACATGGCCTCCCTTGCTGCAATATCCTTGCATTGGAAGTAGGGAACCCAAAGTCCTTTTTCAGCCTTTGAACTAAGTATTTATAGGTGAGTTCCAGGTTGGCTTGACTGGCCACATGGCGACCATCTCTGGTCCTGTCAGTCATGTGGTAGGCGATGCCGATAATCAGGGCTAGGCAGCCATGCCTAGTCTTCACATGTGATACAGTGCTCCTCATATAGCATAGTATAGGAGTTGTTCGATCTAGAAATTAAGGAGGTAAAGTAGGCCATAACTGACCAGAAAAAGTGCCACAGAGATCGGGTTTGTAGCCTTTTAACGTCTCCAAGCTTCGATCCGGCATGGGTCGGCTTGGTATAACCGACCCGAGAAGCTTTGAATTGAAACAATGGTGGAGGAATGGAAGAACCATACTGGCCTGGGTTAAGCTAACCTAGGGTATTTCGACCCCGAAGTAGACTTTAGTCTTAAGACCTGGAAATGCAAATTTAGGCCAAACCGTGCTGAGTCGACCCACAACATTGGTCGAATCGAGGATAATAAGATATTGTATCCAAGTAAATTGATCTAACAAAGAATTAAACCCACATACTAAATGCCTGTTTGATGGAAATCCGAGTTGTGATGGCCTTAGTCAAAAAGGCATGTCAACACTTTATCCCTCAGAACATATCTTTCTTGATGTAGGAAGGTATGTTCAGGATAATCCGCTATCCATAGAAATCCAAGATAACCGATTACATGAAATCCAAAGTGTCACGATTATGCCAGATCATATTAATAGAAAATCAGAAATTCATGGTCACACCAGACCATATTATAATAAAACCAGAAGACCAGAATACCGATAAGCACAACGACTAGTTTAGACCACAATATAAAAGAAATCCAATAAAGCCATGGTTTTGCCGGCCTATCTATGGGTCGGTATGATCCATACCTACAATGGAAATAAGCAAACAGTTGTATAAAATCCTAACAGTTACTGGTCATCTTTTTCAAACATAAACCATGATTTGACATCCTAGCGAGTATAATCCATACTCGATCTATGACAGAATCACCTTGTTAAAACCTAACAAGATAACTCAACCCCTTCGGGCATAAGCCATACCCGGAAATCCAAACTTAAGCATAAGTCTTACTCAAGTTATGATTGATCTCTCTTCTCATATCCTGACAAGTTAATTCATTCTCCCTGGTATAAACCATATAGGAAGTTTTAGATCGAGTATAAACCATACTTTGGAATCCAAATTGAGTACAAATTGTACTCATGTCATGATAGAATTATGCTTGCTCGTAACACCCCATATTTTAATGCACAGTAATTATATAAAGAAAATAATAAAATGAATATTAATTAATAAAATATTCAAAACAAATTAAAACAGACTTTATTGTTGCATGAGTTGCGGGTCGACCCATGTGTCGACCAAGATCTAAGGTGGGTCGTCCCACCTGCATGCAGGCCAGGTTCCTAAAGTCGAATTTGGACTGTTTTATTTGCAATATTCACACGTCGACTCAGCTTGAGGTGTACGTGCTGACTTATAAACCTAATATCTAATGGTTTGTAATTATCCTAGCATCTATAAATAAGCTAGTAGCCTCACCATTTTCCTACACAAAAACATTCTTCATTCTTCTTCCTCCAAGATATTTTCTAAATAAAAATAAGAAGATGTCGAGGTGCTGCCAAAACATAGTTTAAATGGGATAATTCTAGTTTTTTTACAATAATAATTTAAAGGGACATTTTCTAGACCTTAATCAAATCACTGTGAGTTCTAGTTATTTTTAGATATGCTATTTAAACAAGTATTTTTATAGTAAATGATTGGATCTGGAAAGTAACAATGTTAATATGTGTGTATGATATTGTTTACTGTCAATTATCCATTCAGTATACAATTGTTATACATTTATATATACACCTTTCTTCCTTGTCCCTTTTTCTGTCTTTTATTTATTTACAGTCTTTTCTATGCCTATTTATTCAGTTTGGATCTATTTTCTCCTTTTTCCTTTTATTTTACGCTGAGCCTAGGCTACCGAGTGCCTAGGCCATATCTATTAGAAATGCGTATAAATTGGGAAAAATTGGAATAACTTTATTGACAATAAGGAGAATTGGGCATAATATAACTTGAGAACCTTTGACAGTAAATTTGAGGTAATTACAAAAAGGGAATAATATGCAAACATGTTAATCTAAATAGATTGGACTTAATTTAATATTAGGTAAAACATGTTAGGGAATAATATGTAGATCAAATGTAATTAAGTAAATCTAGTTACTGTAACATATATATATATATCTGAGCGGGCATTTGTCTGTTTTGGGGGGAGGGGTTGTACATAGAATAACATTTATAGGAAATGTCATTTACAACCATGCTTATTAATAAAATTAAACCTACTAAGTTAAACCTGTTAATTAATAAGCTAAGAGGTCCCACGTCTTGTTGTTTATATCTAGTTTTAGAACTCTCAAAATCCTAGTTACTTGAGGGCACAAGCCTAGGGGTGGCTTGTGTCAATCCTACTATGGGGAAACTTCATCAGTTGTATCCATGTTGATATCATTGATGGTTCCTCGCACTAGGTATGGGCCAGGGAATGCTTTACTGATCTGGATTGTAAGAGGTTCAAAGGTTGGAAGGTAGGTACGGGCGCGTTCTAGCAGAGTCATGAGCATGCATGGGTCCAGTGGGGTAAACTAAGATGTTACAACACCAGTGAATAGGTATGTGTCTTATAATTTGACGGGTAAGAAACTGATATCCCCTAATGCCATAGCTGGCACATACATTTGCAGAGTAGGGAGACGATCACATGGGCAATAATTACGGTAACACCTAATCCTGATATTCTAGTTGTTGGTTCAGAAACTTGTTCTTGGGATACGAATGAGAAGCTTGCTTGATCTTTACCTTGTTTTGTAATCTCATTTACTTCGTACTTATATATTTTACTGTAATTTTCTATCCAGTACCATTTATTTGTCTTGATATTTCTTACCTTGTGCTTATGCTGAAAATCACTGGAACTCGCCATACTTTATGTTTGACCTATTTTGCTTTTCCTTCTCCCTCTTCATTTTTGCCTTCTCAGGTTCTCGGAGTGGTGGCAGACAGTAGCTATGATTGTGATTCTATTCATCTCGGATTTAGATTACTTCTCTTTCTATGTATTACTTCAGTTTCTTTTATGATTATTATTGTGGCATGTGAGGGAATATTATTTTATGGTTTTTGTACTTTGATGATTTATGAGACAGATGTTTATCACTTTATGGCATTGATGGTTCATTTGAAAATGTAATGTTGAATTTAGTTTGAAACAAAAGTTTAAAGATTTTCCGCTGCATTTTCACATTTTGTCTTGTTACAATTAGTCTTTGTATTTTTATTGTGCTTCACAGAACTTAATGCATCCTCATATGGGTGACAATAAGGGACATGATGTGTCATATTTGGTATCAGAGCCTAAGGTTACAAGATCAGAGAAAGAGTTTATCAAAAAGTATTTTTTAAAGTAAATATTTTCAAATAAAACCATTTTTTGAAAAAATATCCCCTCAAATCATTTACAATATTCCTTTGATCTCTTTCTGAATCGTTGTTTCTGGGGCTCTTAAATTCCCTGAGGGAATTCCCATTCTGACATGGTTTTGTAGATATGTAGAGACTACGACACCTGCCGAAGTGCAAGGAAATGACCCACCCCAAGCTGTAGCTGCAGTAGCTCCACATATTCTTGTAGTCAACTTTTGTAAGCTTTGTAACCGAAAGAGGAAGCTTCATACTGGTGGGGGTTGAATCGGGCAAGCAGGCTATAGCCACTTGGGATGAGTTTAGATAAATATTTGAGACGAAATTCTTGTCACAAGTAGAGGAAGGGATGCAAATGGAGAAGTTTTTGAATTTGAAACAAGGAAGCATGCCGATGAAGGAATATGTCAACAACTTTAACAACTAACAAGATTAGGTTTGGATTTGGTGAACACTCCACATAAGAAGGCTTTAAGGTTCGCGAAAGGATTGAACCAACCTCTACAAGGACTAGCATTGACCTACATCCCTATGGGAACGACTTTCGAAAGGCTAATAGATATGGCTTTAATGCAGGAGGATCGTAAAGAGGAGAAAAAAGAAGTTAGGATTGAGGAGGAAAAACCCAAGGCTAAGAAAAATAAATGGTAGCCTAAGAAGGGAGCGAAAAAGAAGGGAGGGAAACTTGACAAGGCCCAGATCAAGACAAAGGTTAAATGCCATGGCTGTGGAAATTTAAGGCACTTTGTGAGAGACTGTAAGAAGACGAAGAATGCTTGTTTTAGTTGTGCTCAACTTGGACATTTCACAAGGCAATGCCCTAACAAGCAAGGTCAAAAGGCATGAACGTCTAGAGGACAAGTTTATGCTCTAGAGGCTAGTGGACTGGATTGTGGTAGGAAAGTCACTGTTGAAGGTCTGATTTCTCTTTTTGACTCTCATATTAGGACTCTCTTTGATTCTTGTGCTTCTCATTCATTCATATCCAATTCTGTGGTAGATAATCTGCACCTAGATACTAGTATTGTTTCTGATCTTGTATAGTCTCAAACCCTGTAGAAGGAACGACTCATTTGTCTATGATATGTAAGGGTTTTAGAATTTTTGTTATTTGCATTGAATTTGAATGTGACGCATATATTCATGGCTTTATGGGTTATAGACTTATTCTAGGGATGAATTGGCTTGCCATGTAAAGTGCCATTCTAGATTATAAGAGGAGAGTTGTTAGACTTCTAACGCGCCATGGTAGAACTTTCAAAATTCCTTGTGACCCACAGAGGTCAGTTGTGCTCAGTTTCCTAGATTCTGTTAATGCTTCTGTTGTCGATCTTCGATTAGTACCCACAGTTAGCGGTTATCAGGACCTGTTTGATGAGGTTAGGGGATTGCCTCCTAGACGAGAGATAGATTTACGAATTTACTTGGTGGAGAATGTGAAACCATTCGCTTTACCATTGCGCCACATGGCTCCTAAGGAGAGGAGGGAGCTCAACAAACAAGTAGGCGAGTTATTGGAGAAAAGATTCATTAGACGGAGCATATCTGAGTGGGGAGCTCCAGTCGTCTTTGCAACCAAGTAAGATGCCTCTCCCCGTCTATGGTGGATCATAAGGAGTTGAATAAACTCACCATGAAGAATAGGCACCCAAATCCAAGGATCGATGACTTGTTTGACCAACTACTAGTCGCTTTGGTTTTCTTACGGTTGGATCTAGCCACGGGATTTCATCAGCTTAGGGTAGCAGATGATAGTATTGTCAAGACGACTTTCAGGACTATGGACGGTTTCTTTGAGTGGTTGGTCATGCCTTTGTGGCTGACCAATTCACCCTCATACTTCGTGGATTTAACGAGTCAGGTGTTTAGGGAGTATCTGAATAAATTCGTGGTGGTTTTCATGGACGATATTCTGGTTTTCTCAAGGAGTGAAGAAGAGCATGCCAGAAACCTATAAGAGGTTCTTGACACTCTCAGATCGCATCAGCTTAAGGCTAAGTTTTCTTACTGTCATTTCCGGAGAAAGGATGTAAGGTTCGTAGGGCATGTAATCTCCATGGATGGAATAGGGGGTGGACCCCACTAAAGTTGTCGGAGTCCAAGATTGGAAAGCCCCTAATAATGTGACAGTGGTTAGGAGTTTGTTAAGATTGGTGGGTTAGTACAGAAAGTTCATCAAAGACTTTGCTTGAATATTAGCTCCACTCACATGTCTGACGAAGAAGAACTTGGCTTTCGCTTGGAACATTGATTGCGAAGATGCATTCCAGAGGTTAAAAAGTGTGTTCTGTCTCTTCCGATGGTGGCAAGGTGTTTGCAGTCTACACAGATGCTTGTGGCAAAGGTTTAGGTGTTGTGTTGAAGTTGATGCAAGAAGGTAGGATAGTCTATAATGGATGTAGGCAATTGAGGGTTCATGAGAAGAACTATCCCACTCACAACTTGGAGTTGGCTGCAATAGTGTTCGTACTTAAGACTTGTCGACACCTACTTGGAGAGAGATTTGAGCTGTATACAAATCATAAGCCACTCAAATATATGTTCTCACTTAAGGATCTTAATTTAAGGCAGCAACGATGGATGGAGTTCCTTGCGTCCTACGATTTTGTGATAGCTTATACACCAAGCAAGAGTAATGTGGTTGCAGACGCGTTGAGTAGGCAAAGGATGACCTTGAGTCCTTCATTTGTAGAGAGGAGAGCTTGGAGTTTATCTTGAGATTTGATTTTAGGCCATCTACGGAGTTTGTGCTTAGTGTGTTGGCATCATTAGAAGTGCGACCTACTCTTATGGAGCGTGCTGGATCCACGTAGCAAGAGGATCATAGTTATTGGACATCTTGGATAGACTCAATAGAAGAGAGACCTTTAGTCACCTAGCTAGATATTCAGTGGACGAGAAATGGTGGCTAAGACGAGATGGGAGATTGTGTGTTCCTAGAGTTGGAGATTTGCGGAGATCGGTTCTTGAAGAGGTTCATCACTCTCGGATGACTATCCATCCGGGAGGTAACAACATGTACTGATATATGAAGCGAGTTTTTCATTGGACTGGCATGAAAAATGATGTTACAAAATTCATGGTCCAATGTTTGACTTGCCAGCAAGTGAACGCTAAACAAAGGAAATCTAGCGTAGTGCTCCAGCCTTTGGATATCCCATAATGGAAATGGAATAGCGTATCTATGGACTTTATTGATGGACTGCCCATATCGAGGAATGGCAACATGAGTATATAGGTGGCATTAGAAAGACTTACTAAGAGCGCTCATTTTATCCCTATCAAGAGCAAGAGGACAACAGCTTGGCTAACATCGGTATACCTTAAAGAGATCGTCCGACTTCATAGGGTTTCTTCCAGTATAGTAAGTGACAGTGACCCCATCTTCAAGAGTGAGTTTTGGGAGAGCTTGCAAGAGGAACTAGGTACACAGTTATGATTGAGCACAACCTAACACCCTTAAACCGATGGACAAACCGAGAGGGTTAGTGGGGTTCTTGAGGATTTACTGAGACTGTGTATCCTAGATTTCAGAGGAACTTGGGAGGAGCATCTCCCATTGGTTGATTTTGCCTACAATAATAGTTATCAGTCAAGCATAGGGATAGCGCCTTTCGATGCACTTTATGGACGACCATGCAGATGGCTGATGTGATGATGGGAGTCTACGGACAGACTTCTACTTGGGCCTGATATGGTTAGAGAGCCTTCTGAGACAATAGACCTTATTCGTAGTCGGATGAAAGCAACTCAAGATAGGCAGAAGTCATATGCCGATAAGAGGAGGACTGACTTGGAATTTGAGGTAGAAGATATGGTCTATATCAAGGTATCACCTCTAAGACACGTAGTTCGCTTTGGCTCAGTAGAGAAGTTCGCACCAAGGTTTATAGGACCATTCCCTATAGTTGAGAGGATAGACCAAATGGCCTATAAGGTTAGACTACCAGAAGGGGTGGCGGGAGTTCACGACATGTTCCATGTTTCCAAATTAAGGAAAAGTCTACATGATTCAGCAGAGTTAATTGAGCCAAGTACATTTAAGGATGTTGAAGTTAAGAAGGAGGCATCACTTAGGAATGTTCCAACCCATATTCTTGGATCGGAAGTTAAGAGAATACACAAAAAGGAGATCAAGTTAGTGAAGGTGCAATAGGGAGAATATCGAGACAATGCGACGTAGGAACCCGAAGATAAGATTCACGCTTCTTACCATTTTCTCTTTGAGAGTATGTTCTTAATTTCCTTTTTAAGCTCATGAATTTGTATCCGTTATTTCTATCCTTCAAGTATGTTTGTCCTATCTTTCGAATCTCGATCCATAGGTAGAAGCCTATGTTTGTTAACATGTGTTTAAGACATGTTGTTTTTGTTGGTTTCAAGTGGATGCAAGTATTTGCTAGTGGATGCAAGTGGATGCATATACACACACATTAGTCACTAAATCGACTCAAGCACTTACATACCGCATATGGATGTGTGTGCATTTTTAATTTGCAATGGATGAAAATGGTTGAGTCATCACATGGATGTTGCATTTCGGTAAATGATTGTGAACACATGTAGAACTTATATGTGCTATTAGGATTCTTTTTCATTTCATATTGGATACATATCACAGACATATATTGCATTAAGGAGGTTAACTCAATTAGTCGACCGCCTGATTTTCGCATTAGCGTTGGGACATATACACACAACACCCTTGCATATGTTCATACAAAGGATTAGAAATTTTAAGGACAATGGATGTCAGTGGTTGATGGATGGGTAAATGAGTGTAGATGGTTGTTAAATAATAACATTCTTCCTAGCTTAAAGATTTCAGTGACGAAATCCTTTAAGGAGAGGAGAATGTAACACCCCATATTTTAATACATAGTAATTATATAAAGAAAATAATAAAATGAATATTGGTTAATAAAATATTCAAGACTGAGTAAAACGGACTTTATCGTTGCGTTCGTAATGAAATTTTGGTTTAGATAGACTCTTAGTTTTCATAATAGGATTAAATATGAAGAAGTTATGAATAAAAGAAGATTGAACCAAATAGTAAATTATATATAATAAGTTAAAGCAAAACAACGCAAAAAAGCAAAGGTAAGTGAGCGACCCAGCCCACCCGAATCGACACAGGGGTCGACCTAGGTCTAAGGCGGGTCGACCCATGTTTTGACCTAGGTGTAAGGTGGGTCGACCCACCTGCATGCATGCCAGGTTCCTACAGCCGAATCTGGTCTGTTTTATTTTCAACATTCACATGCTGACTCAGCTTGAGGTGTATAGTTGGATTTATAAACCTAATATCTAATGGTTTAGAATATCCTGGCTAATCTATAAATTGGCTAGCAGCCTCACCATTTTCCTACATTCAAACATTCTTTATTATTCTTCCTCAAAGATATTTTCTAAATAAAAATAAGAAGATGCCAAAGTGCTACCAAAACATAGATTAAAGGGGATTATTCTAGTTTTTCTACAATAACAATTTAAAGAGACATTTTTTGGACCATAATCAAATCACTGTAAGTACTAATTATTTTTAGATCTGCTATTTAAACAAGTATTTTGACTGTAAATGATTGGATCTGAGAAGTAACAATGTTAATATGTGTATAGGTTATTGTTTTATCATCAATTATCTCTTCAGTTTGGATATGTTTTCTCCTTTTCCTTTTTACATTATGCTGAGCCTAGGCCATCGAGAGCCTAGGCCATATCCGTTAGAATTGCATACAAATTGGGATAAATTAGAATAACTTGTATTGACAATAAGGAGAACTGGGCATACTATAACTTGAGAACCTTTGACTGTAAATTTGGGGTAATTACAAAAAGAGAATAGTATACAAACATGATAATCTGAACAGATTGGACTTAATTTAATATTAAGTAAAACATGTTAGGGGAAAATATGTAGATCAGATGAAATTAATTAAAACTGGTTACTGTATATATATATATATATATATATATATATATATCTGAGCAGTTGTTTGTATGTTTTGGCGGGAGGGGTTGTACATAGAACAACATTTATAGGAAATGTCATTTACAACCATGATTATTAACGAACTTCAAACTTCTAAGTTAAACCTGTTAATTAATAAGCTAAGAGGTCCCACGTCTTGTTGTTTATATTCGGTTTTGGGACTCTTAAAATTCTAGTTACTTGGGGGCACAAACTTGGGGGTGGCTTGTGTCAATCTTACTGTGTGGAACCCATATTCATCAGTATCCCTGTTGGTGCCATAGAGGGTCCTCACACTAGGTAGGGGCCAGGGCATGCTTTACTGATCTGGATTGTAAGAGGTTCAAAGGTTTGAAGGAGGGGACATACACGTTCCGATGGAGTCATGAGCGTGCATGGTTCCAATGGGGGAAGCTAAGATGTTGTAACACAAGCGAATAGGTCTGTGTCTTATAAGTTGATGAGTTAGGGACTGATATCCCCTATTGTTGTAGCTGGCACATGATATTTGCGTAGTAGGGAGCCGATCGCATGGGTAGTATAATTAGAGTAACACATAATCCTGATATTCTAGTCATCTGTGCAGAAACTTGTTGTTGTGACATGACTGAGATGCTTACTTGATCTTTACATTGCCTTGTTATTCATTTACTTCGTACTTGTATATTTTAATGTATTTTCATATGCAGTACCATTTACCTATCTTGATACTTCTTACCTTATGCTTATGCTGAAAATCAATGGAACTCGCCAGACTTTAGGTTAGACCTATTTTGCTTTTCCTTCTCCATCTTCCTCCCCCCCCCCTTCGGTTTTCAGAGTGGTGGCGGACAGTAGCTGTGATCGTGATTCTATTCAGCTTGGATTTGGATTATTTCTCTTTCCACGTACTACTTCAGTTTCTTTTATGTTTATTGTTATGGAGTATGAGAGAATAATATTTTATGGGTTTTGTACTCTAGTGATTTATGAGACAGATGTTTATGACTTTATGGCATTGATGGTTCGTTTGAAAATGTAATGTTGAATTTAGTTTGAAATAAAATTTTAAAGTTTTCAACTACATTTTTACATTTTGTCTTGTTTCAATCAGTTTTTGTATTATTATTTCGCTTCATAGAACTTAATGCATCCTCATATGAGTGACATTAAGGGATGTGGGGTGTCACATTGCCATAACCAGGCAAGATAACCCGTCTCTAGGTGGGTATAGTCCACACTTAGATTTGTGATTGAGTAACCTTGCCATATCCTGATAGGATACTTATACACAGTCAAACATAATCCATGCTTGAAAATTTATTTTATTTAATCTACAATTATTACATAACCAAAGAAAGTCCTGAATTCTTCATCGTTGAATTCATAGCATGATCGGAGGATAAATCCTAATCCTACACGTATGTGCCTCAACTTAGTCACTTATTCATCGGATGGTTTTATAGTCGAGAACAAAGTATGTCCGAGGATTAAATCCTAATCCCTATGCATGTTTGAGTCAACGTAGCAATCCGTAAATAAAATTCAAGAAAATACAAATCTTATTCTTAAGAAAGTGAAAATATGTAGCGATCTAATCCAGATCAGCTAGTAATGGTCCCGTGACTGCTCGATTCTCGATCACTCCCATTCTAAGGAGCATAGGGAGGTGGCAACGTCAGTGTAGTCGCAGATGATTACTTGACAAATTGGGGGAGCTCTCTATGTCTGATGCGCTCTTCAATAAGGTCATGCAAGTGCCTGTAGTCGTTGGTGGCATGGTCTTCCATATAATAGAAACTGCAATGCAACCCAGAATCCCGCTTCTTCTGAGTTAGCTCCCTCTTGGGTGGCTTAGGGAAAAGAAATGTTCCTCAGATGTTCAGGTATATATCCAGTAATGAAGAATTGAGCTCGGTATACTTGTCTTACTTGGGTTCTCTCCTGAACCGCACATTCCTCTCATTCTTCTGTGAGGTTTTTCCCTTGCCTTTATTCTTTCCAAATTTGAATGATCCCTCATCCTGTGCCAAGTAAACATCAGGATCATCCACCTCGGTATTAGCATCCTCTTATCGTAAGAACCGGTCGGTCTCTTTAAGAAGAATTCACCAAGGTCTCCGAGCGAATCTCAATATAAGGAGATTTTGTAATCTGTCTTATCCAAGATACCGGAGACGGCTGCTATGAATACTATGGAAGGGTCTGATCAGTCCATGACTCCAACGCCGCATTACACTTTTCCAAATATTAGCGCAATGTTTTGCTGTACCCTTGTTTGATGGAGGTGAAGGTCGTGACATTCTTAGGCTGAGATATATGGACCCTGAATTACTCAATGAAGCGAGCAACCAATGCGTTCCAGCTGTTGATTGACTTGGACCCCAGTTGCCAGAACCACATTGCAGCGATGTCGATCAGAAACAAGAGGAAGCGCTTGGCCATGACATTATTCAATGCTGATAGCACTTCCATATGGCACATGTAGCACATCAGATGCATGATAGGGTTGGTCCTTCCATTGTATGGCAACAAAGATGGAAGGGTGAAGTCAGGTAGGTCGCGAGAGTTCTTGATGTCCTGCGTGAAGGGGCCTTTTAGCACAAAGCTTAGAAGATGCTGAAAGTATGTCTTTCATGTTCGGGTGCGCTTCGTATCTCCATACATTTCTTTGGTCGGCATGGCCGAAACGACATGGGTCGATCTATTCAACCCGACCTAAGATTTCCAGTTCCCATCTTTGAGTTAGCCCCAATCGGGGCCATATTAGCTTGCTTCACAATAGCGTTTTCCTCCGTAGCACCAGGATCTGAGGTGGTATTGCATTGCTAGAGGAGTGAAGGATGATTGCCCCTAGTTGTACTTGGGTCGTCATGACCAGTTGGTCGAGCCGGGGTTGCGTGGATTCAGTTTGTGGTAAGATATATACCGGGTCGAGCCGGAGCATGTTGTTGCTGCCCTTGCGGTGCTATTTCTTGGGAGTGATGTAGGGTTGGCTGGTCTTCCATCTATTTGGGTGAAAAACTTCTCCATCATCTTTTGTTGCTTACGAAGAAGTTCATCCTGATGTTTTGTATCATCGTTCCCAATTTCTTGAGAACGTTGTCAATTTTTTCCCTCGTTAAGTATAGAGAGAGATCTCCATGGGAGGAAGCCTCTTGGCTTATCTCATTTCCCACAGCATGTGCTTGGAAAGAAGCTGCATCTTTCTTTGCTTCACCATTTATAATCCAAAAATGAGATATCCGAAGCCTTTCACGCTAGAAATTGCTGGAGGTATGTATCTTCCCCTTCCTGATGCGCCAAAGTGTTGATGTCAACAAGTGGGACTTGTAACACGACGAAATTTTAACAACACTAAAAGAAGATAAATTAAATAATAATTAATTTAATATTTAGAATTAGAGGAAACGGACTGCACCATTGCGTCTATCTCGAAACTCTGGTAAAGGTAGACATTTGGTTGCATAAAACTCACAACGTATGAAGAAGTTATTAAGGTTTGAAGTTTGTATGCATAAAAGGAAGATATACATATATATAATTCAAAAATATTCAAAAATCAGCAAAACTAGAAATACGACGCGTAGATTGACGAAAGGCCAGCCGTTTGAGGTCGACCCGAGACCCAGTTGGGTCGATCCATTGGTCTACTCAAGCTCATGGGGGTCGACATCGGGGTCGACACCCCTGAAGGGGGGTCGACCGACCCAGGGCTCTGGAAACTTAATATCTGACGTGTACGATTCCGATGCCTTCTGGTCCAATCTGATGGTCTTGGTTGCTCCACTACTCCTATACAAGGGACCCTAAACCTTGATTTTATTCACATAAAAAAATGGTGACGGCGAAGCTCTGCTGCAATAAAAATTAAGATGGCTTTTCTTCTTCTTCTTCTAAGTCAAATTCTGAGATTCAAGCATAGATTCAACACCAACTTCTTTTTTATCTCCTTAACAATCCAAATCACGGTGAGTTGGTTATTTTTAGGATAAAATAAATAAAAGTAAATTATGAAAGACTGTGATTTTGATGAATCTATGCTATTATCATATCTATGTTGTGTCATGATAGATCTATTCTATGCTGTTATCATATCTTATGATGTCATATTTGGATCTTAACTTGTGTTATGCTAGATCAATTCCTATAGATCTAATTTCTTATGATGTAATATTTTGATCTTAACTTGTGCTATGCTAGATCTATTCCTATAAATCTAATTCTTTTATGATGTCAGATATGCAGATCTTACCTTCTCCCTAAAGTTGGTGATTAATTTGGTATTAACAATTTCTGGACAATTAAACCATTGTTTAGATCTAGAACACCATATTATAATTAATTGAGATCTGTTATTATCGGATATAAGAATTCTTATTTGGATCTGTTCATCCTAAGTATATTGGATTAAGTTTTATCATTACACTATTTACAAGATATGTCTTTATGTCCACCTTATTATACCTATTACTTGTCTATGCCAGTATATATGCTTATGTCACTTTTAGAATGATCACTATTGTAATTTTTTCCATCACTTTCCCCTTTTTACTACTCATGACTAGGCTATTTTCTAGCCTAGATGCCACCAAATATATGCGAATGCGGTACTTAGGGGACAGGGGAAAATGTTAGAATTAGCAAAACTGTGATATAAATTTGGGCATAAGTCCATTATGGGTATAATCGGATATTTAAGCATAAGTGGAATATGTGAATATAAATTTGGTATAAATTAGAGAAATGAATGTGAATAAATTTAGGCATAAATTTATTTATGGATATAATTGGGAAAAAGAGGCATAAAACCTATAATTGACATAGGCATTATTAAAAATGGAATGTTTAATAATTACAATTATAAATTGTAATTGCACTTATGACACGAGGTTAGGTTGCACTAGTGGTAGAAGTCTGCCCGAACCCGACCGACATATCCAGCAGCCACTAATGTTGAACCTAATGTGAGAGGTCTACGTGTGCAAATATGAATCGGGCTAAGACACTAGGTTAGGCCCAACTTGTGGAAGAAGTCTGCCCGGACCCGACCGGCATATCCAGTATCCACAAGTTGTAGGCCTAATGTGGGAGGTCTAGCCCATTATAACCATTAATGGACATGGTGATGAATTGGAGTAAACAAGGAATGATAGTAACCTATTGCGATTAATTACTTAATGAAAATGTTGTATATAACAGGTAGGCTTGTCCTAGGGACAAGTAGAAGTTATAACATAAGTTATAATAAAAGGAAAGAAAGCTTATTATTAAACCTTAGTTAAGAAAACTAAGTTATAAGTGAACAACGTTAAGTTGTAGTGATAAGTTAAACAGGAAACAGGTGAACTGAGAAGAGTATACTTAATTAAATATTAAGTAAAACATGTTATTGTAATTATGGAATCAAACAATAAATAATACAAAAAGATTGTAAGATTATTTTCGTTAATTACAATCCAGGGGTGGAAGATTGTAAGATTACTTCTGTAAATTACAATCTAAAGATTAACATGTAATGGGGGCTTATTAATGAACTTAAATGGATTAAATTATATTTATATTAAATTAATAAGCAAGAGAAATTTTGGCAAGTAAAAGGCAGCCAATGTGAATGGGGATAACCTATTAGTCTGTAATACTTAACCTAATTGAATCCATAGGGATTGTGTGAACATAAACATGAATAGGGGTTAAGTAAACATGCTTGAATCAGTGGGAGGGTTAAGTAAATCTTGGGTAGGTGGGTAATATTAGTATATATATAGGCCCACAAACTTAACCGTTAAATAAACATGCTTGAATCAGTGGGAGGTTAAGTAAATCTTGGGTAGGTCGGTTATATTAGTATATATAGGCCAACAAACTTAACCTGGTAAGGTTATGTAATTAAAGACGCCTAGTGGTATATACATAACCGAGGGATATAATAAAGTTATGTAATTAAAGACACCTTTTAGGGTAAGCATAACTTGTAGAAATTATAGGGTTATGTAATAAAGACACCTATATGTAAGCATAACCGTAGAAAGATTGGGGCTTATGTATTACAAACACCTATAGATAAGCATAAACGCTAGAATAATCGGGGTTATATAATTAAAGACACCCTTTAAGGTAAGCATAACTAACATAGGGCTATTTGATTAAAGACACCTAAGGGTATACATAGTCAGTGAAAAACCTAGTGGGGATACAAGATAAAGGGGTGAGGTTGTATAATATTCTGTGGGACCCATTTCAGTCAGTAACCCGGAGTAGGTATCAAATAAAGAACTCTGTACTAGGCGGAGAAAGAGGCACGCTTACTGATTGATTGTAAGAGATCCAAACGAGGAGGACGGTGTGGGCGGCGCAAACCGACTGGGGACATGTGCGTGCATGGGTCGGGCAGGGGGGCTAAGGCGACCGTGACACCTGTAGATATGGTTGTGCACATTATTACAACGAATGGTTGCCACTTTAGGAAGTGATACCTCCTACTGTGGGGCCAACACAAGGTATCTACGAGGGTTAGGGAGCCGATCGACAGGGTAGTAGTTAGGATACATTAGGACGTATACCTAAGTCTACCACCTTTTAGTTGAAGAGATCATCTCTTTCTGGATATACTAGTAACAGTGCATAGTTATCACTAGAAGCATATACACCTTATCCTGTCTACCTTGTCACACCTGCCATTTATGTTGTGACCTCTCTTATCCACTTTATATGCCTATCATGTTACTTTTATTTATTTACTAGCTAAAAGTAACTAGACTTGCCAGACTTTATGTTTGACCTTTTTTGTTTCTTCTTCTTTCTTCCATCCCCCCCCCCCCCCCAGGTTCTCAAGGGAGGGAATTCTCAGGTTTAGTCAGGATTCTGCTATCGTCTTGCTTAAAGCTACTTAGAAATACTACTAGTTTCACATCTTTCTCTACTATGGCCTATGATTTGGGGATTATGCTTTCTTTATTATTGTACTCTGATATTTAAAGTACAAGACAGAAGTTTTAATGATGTACTGAGTTTATGTATTTTCAGACATATGGTGTAACCATGCTTTATGATTAGTAAAAGTTTTTAATTCCGCTGCTATTTTGTATCTGTCTTGTAATGTTTTTGGTCTGTTTATCTATGACGCTTCACGAAACTTAATGCATTCCTTAGTGAGTGACATTGACGGACTTAGGGTGTCACACTTGGTATCAGAGCTGAAGGTTACCAAATTGGACAAAGTTTTTGAAAATTATTTTCAAAACGGTTTTAAAAGAAAGCATTTTCAAAAAGAAAAGTCTGTTTTGAAAAACATATTCCCCAAAGCCATATGTAATATCTCTCGATTATCCGCTTGATTCCTTTTTCCTTTTTGTCTAGGGAACCGATTCTTCCCGAAAGGTGTCCCTATTGCGGAACGGTTCCATAGGCATGTTAAGACTACGACACATGTCTAAGGGCAATGAAGTGCCTAACCTCCATCTGTAGCTACAATAGTATTACCTACTGCTAATTTTCTCGAGCTTTGTAGGGATTTCCATGCGATGGAGACAACTTTCGAGAGACTTGTTATCTTTTTAAACAAATAAAGGTGAAAAGGAAGAAGTTAGGTTGAGGAAACACAAAATAAAAAGGTACGACCCAAGGAAGGATGGCAACAACAACATAAGAAGTGCGAAAAGAATGACAAGGTTAAGGGTAAGAGGGAGTGCAATAGTTGCGGGCAAGAGGGTCACTTGGCCCAGGACTGCAGGAAAAGGAAGAATGCTTACTTCATTTGTGAAGAGGTTGGACACTATTATATGTAGTGCCCAAGGACGCAAGGGCAATGTCAAAAGACAGGAACCTCTGGAGGGCAAGAGAATGCTCTCGTGGCTGGTGCACCAGATAGAGATAGGAAAGTTCCATGGAAAGTTTGATTTCTCTTTCAATCACCCTGTGTAGAACCCTTTTTTTGATTCTGTCGTTTCACACTAATTTATATCTAGTTCTGTGGTCGAACCTCTGCGCTTAGATACTAGTATGATAGTGGATCCCTTAGTTGTCTCAAACCCCATTGGTGGTTTGGCTCATTTATATATGATTTGTCGGGGTTTGAGAATATCTGTGTTAGGCATCGAGTTTGAGTGCGACTCATATCTTGTTCCATCGGCTATGGTTTGATTCTAGGAATAGATTGGCTTACCACATATGGTGCAATTCTAGATTGTGAGAGGGGGGTCGTTAAGCTTTTGACTTTTCATGGAAGGACCCTCGAGATTTCTTGTGACCCCAAGGGGTCTGTTAGGTTGAGTTTCCTAGAGTCACTTGACGCATCTATCGATGATCTACAATCTATTCCAGTAGTCTGTGAGTATCCTGATGTCTTTGATGAGGTTCGGGGTTTACCCCAAGGCACGAGATCGATTTCCGCATATATTTGGTGGACAATGCAAAGCCAGTTGCATTATCAGTGCGCTACATGGCTCCAAAAGAAAGAATGGATCTCAACAAATAAGTAGGGAAGCTACTTAAGAAAGCGTTTTCTTTTTGGATGGGATGAAGAAAAAAATGTAGCAGAGTTTGTTTCTCAATGTCTGATTTGCCTCCAAGTCAAAGTTGAGCGAAGGAAGCACGGTGGTTTACTTCATCCTTTAGAGATCCTGCAATGGAAGTGGGAAAACATCTTCATGGATTTCATAGATGGTTTGCCTGGATCAAGGAAGGGCAACACCAGCATTTGTGTGGTAGTAGATTGACTTACTAAGAGCGCCCATTTCATTCCCGTTAAGAGCAAGAGGATGGCAGCATCGTTGGTAACAAATTATGAGATAGTCCGTCTTTATGGAGTACCTTCCAGTATCGTAAGTGATCGTGATCCCATTTTCACTGGTAAATTTTGGATGAGCTTGCAAGAAGCATTAGGTACACAGTTATGTTTTGAGCACCGCTTATCATCCTCAGACTGATGGACAGACGGAGAGGATGAACAGAATTCCTGAGGATCTTTTAAGGCTGTTATCCTAGACTTCGAAGGGACTTGGGAAGAGCACCTTCCTTTAGTAGAGTTTGCCTACAACAACATTCATCAGGCATGCATTGTCATGGAACCCTTCGAAGCATTATATGGACAACCCTGTAGAGCACCAATTGGTTGGTGGCGATTTATAGATTGACTTTTACATGGATCGAAAGTTAGGAAGCTACATAATGAGAAGTCAAGTTGCAAAAGGTTCAATGGGGAGATAGCCCAGAAGATACGACTTGGGAGACCGAAGACAAGATTCGTTCTTCGTACCCTTTCCATTTCGAGGTTATGTTCTTAACTCCTTTTCCTAAGTTTTATCAGTGCTTGTCTCTATCAATTGAGTATATCTTATCCATAGTATCTTTCAACCTTTAGATTGGAATCCTATGGATGTAAATGTGTATTCGAAACATGTTATGTTTGATGGATGTAAGTGGATGCAAGTGTTTGCTAGTGGATGCATATACACACACATTAGGCACTAAGATCGGCTCAATCGCTTTCATACTGCATATGGGTGTGTGTGCATTTTCTTTTCTTTTATGGATGGAAATGGATGTGTTAGCATATGGATGTTGCATTTGGACGAATGAGTGTGCACACATGTAGAGCTAACATGTTATAATAGGATTATTTGCATACATGATGGATTCATGGCACTAACATACATTGCATTAAGGAGGTCAACTGAATTAGTAGACCACCTAATCTTTTGCATTAGCGTTGGGATATATACACACATAGTTGCATATATTCATATAAGAATTAGAAAACTTTAAGGACAATGGATGTCAGTGGTTGTTGGATGAGTAGATGGATGATGGATGGTAGGATATGCACTCTTTTCAACTTAGAGATTTTGGGGACGAAATCCTTTGAGTAAGGGAGAATGTAACACCCTGAATTTTTAACAACACTAAAAGAGAATAAATTAAATAATAATTAATTAAATATTTAGAATTAGAGGAAACAGACTGCACCATTGCGTCCGTCTCGAAATTCTGGTCAAGATAGACATTTGGTTTCCGTAAAACGAATATATGAAGAAGTTATTTAGGTTTGTAGTTTGTATGCATATAAGGAAGATATACACATATATAATTCAAAATTATTCAAAAATCAGCAAAACCAGAAATCCGGAGCACAAATCGACGAAAGGCCGACCATTTGAGGTGGACCCGAGACCTGGCTGGGTCGACCCATGGGTCGACTCAGGCTCATGGGGGTCGACCCCGGGGTCGACCCACCTGAAGGGGGGTCGACCCACCCACGGATCTGGAAACTTCTTTTCTGATGTGTACGATTCCGATGGTTTCTTATCCAATCTGAAGGTCTTGGTTGCTCCGCTACTCCTATATAAGGGACCCAAAACCTAGGTTTTATTCAAATAAAAAATGGTGATGGCGCAACTTTGCTGCAACGAAAATTAAGATGGCTTTTCTTCTTCTTCTTCTTCTAAGTCAAATTCTGAGATTCAAGCGTAGATTCAACACCAACTTCTTTTCTATCTCCTTAACAATCCAAATCATGGTGAGTTGGTTATTTTTAGGATTAAATAAATAAAAGTAAATTATGAAAGACTGTGATTTGGATGAATCTATGCTATTATCATATCTATGCAATGTCATGGTAGATCTACTCTATGTTATTATCATATCTTATGATGTCATATTTGGATCTTAACTTGTGCTATGCTAGATCTAGTCCTATAGATCTAATTCTTTTGTGATATCACATATGCAGATCTTACCTTCTCCCTAATGTTGGTTGTTAATTTGGGATTATCAATTTCTGGACAATTAAACCATTGTTTAGATCTAGAACTCCATATTATGATTAATTGAGATCCGTTATTATCAGATATAAGAATTCTTATTTGGATCTGTTCATCCTAAGTATATCGGATCTAGTTTTATCATTACCCTTTTTACTAGATCTGTCTTTATGTCCACCTTATTATGCCTATTACTTGTCTATGCCAGTATATATGCTTATGTCACTTTTAGAATGATCACTATTGTCATTTTTCCCATCACTTTTCCCCTTTTTATTACTCATGACTAGGCTATTTTCTAGCCTAGATGCCACCAAATATATGCGAATGTGGGGGAAAATATTATAATTAACATAACTGGGACATAAATTTGGGCATAAGTCCATTATGGATATAATTGGATATTTAAGCATAAATGGAATATGTGAATATAAATTTGTTATAAATTGGAGAAATGAATGTGAATAAATTTAGGCATATATTTATTTATGGACATAATTGGGAAAAAGAGGCATAAAACCTATAACTGACATAGGTATGATTAAAAAGGGAATGTTTAATAATTACAATTAAAAATTGTAATTACATTTATGACATGAGGTTAGGTTGCATTAGTGGAGAAAGTCTGCCCGGACCCGACTGGCATATCCAACGGCCACTAATGTTGAACCTGATGTGAGAGGTCTAAGTGCGCAAATACGAATCGGGCCAAGAAACGAGGTTAGGCCCAACTTGTGGAAGAAGTCTGCCCGGAGCCGACTGGCATATCCAACATCCACAAGTTGTAGGCCTAATGTGGTAGGTCTAGTCCATCATAACCATAAATGGACATGGTGACGAATTGGAGTAAACAAGGAATGATAGTAACCTATTATGATTAATTACTTAATGAAAATGTTGTATATAATAGGTAGGCTTGTCCTAGGGACAAGTGGAAGTTATAACATAAGTTATAATAAAAGGAAAGAAAGCTTATTAGTAAACCTTAGTTAAGAAAATTAAGTTATAAGTGAACAACGTCAAGTTGTATTGATATGCTAAACAGGAAACAGGTGAACTGAGAAGAGTATACTTAATTAAATATTAAGTAAACATGTTATTGTACTTATGGAATCAGACAATGAATAATACAAAGGGATTGTAAGATTACTTCCGTTAATTACAATCCAGGGGTGGAAGATTGTAAGATTACTTCAGTTAATTACAATCTAAAGAATAACATGTAATAGGGGCTTATTAATGAAATTAAATGGATTAAGTTATATTTAAATGAAATTAATAAGCAAGATAAACTTTGGCAGGTAAAAGGCAGCCAATGTGAATGGGGATAACCTGTTAGTCTGTAATACTTAACCTAATTGAATCAATAGGGATTGTGTGGACATAAACATGAATAAGGGTTAAGTAAACATGCTTGAATCAGTGGGAGGGTTAAGTAAATCTTGGGTAGGTGGGTAATATTAGTATATATAGGCCCACAAACTTAACCATTAAATAAACATGCTTGAATCAGTGGGAGGGTTAAGTAAATCTTGGGTAGGTGGGTAATATTAGTATATATAGGCCCACAAACTTAACCTGGTAAGGTTATGTAATTAAAGACACCTGGTCGTATACATAACCGAGGGAAATAATAAAGTTATGTAATTAAATACACCTTTTAGGGTAAGCATAACTTGTAGAAATGATAGGGTTATGTACTAAAGATACCTATAGGTAAGCATAACCGGTAGAAAGATTGGGGGTTATGTATTAAAGACACTTGTAGGTAAGCATAACCGGTAGAATGATCGAGGTTATGTAATTAAAGACACCCTTTAGGGTAAGCATAACTGACATAGGGCTATGTAATTAAAGACACCTAAGAGTATACATAGTCAGTGAAAAACCTAGTGGGGATACAAGAAAAAGGGGAGAGCTTGTATCATATTGTGTGGGATCCATTTCAGTCAGTAACCCAGAGTAGGTTTTAAATAAAGAACTCCGTACTAGGCGGAGAAAGTGGCACGCTTATTGATTGATTTTAAGAGATCCAAACGAGGAGGACGGTGTGGGCACCGCAATCCGACTGGGGACATGTGCGTGCATGGGTCGGGCAGAGGGGGCTAAGACGACCGTGACACATGTAGATATGGTTGTGCACAGTATTACGACGAAGGGTTGCCACATTAGGAAGTGATACCTCCTATTGTGGGGCCACCACAAGGTATCTAATTGGGTTAGGGAGCCGATCGATTAGGGTAGTTGTTAGGATACATTAGGACGTATACCTAAGTCTACCACCTTATAGTTGAAGGGATCATCTCTCTCTGGATATACTAGTAACAGTGCATAGTTATCACTAGAAGCATATACACCTTATCCTGTCTACCTTGTCACACCTGCCATTTATGTTGTGACCTCTCTTATCCACTTTACATGCCTATCATGTTACTTTTATTTATTTACTAGCTAAAAGTAACTAGACTCGCCAGACTTTATGTTTGACCTTTTTGTTTCTTCTTCTTTCTTCCGTCCTCCCCCCTACCCCCCCCCCCGATTCTCAAGGGAGGGAATTCTCAGGTTTAGTCAGGATTCTGCTATCGTCTTGCTTAAAGCTACTTAGAAATACTACTAGTTTCACATCTTTCTGTACTATGGCCTATGATTTGGGGATTATGCTTTCTTTATTATTGTACTCTGATATTTAAAGTACAAGACAGAAGTTTTAATGATGTACTGAGTTTATGTATTTTCAGACATATGGTGTAACCATGCTTTATGATTAATAAAAGTTTTTAATTCCGCAGCTATTTTATATATATCTTGTAATGTTTCTATTTTGTTTACCTATAACGCTTCGCGAAACTTAATGCATTCCCTTAGTGAGTGACATTAACGGACTTGGGGTGTCACACTTGGTATCAGAGCTGAAGGTTACCAGATTGGATAAAGTTTTCGAAAATTATTTTCAAAAAGGATTTAAAATAAAGCATTTTCTAAAAGAAAAGTCTGTTTTGGAAAACATATTCCCCAAAGCCATATGTAATATCTCTCAATTCTCCGCTTGATTCCTTTTTCCTTTTTTTCTAGGGAACCAATTCTTTCCGAAAGGTGTCCCTATTGCGGAACGGTTCCATAGGCATGTTAAGACTACGGCACATGTCGAAGGGCAATGAAGTGCCTAACCTCCATCTGTAGCTGCAATAGTATTACCTACTGCTAATTTTCTCGAGCTTTGTAGGGATTTCCATGCGATGGAGGCAACTTTTGAGAGACTTGTTAGCTTGTTACACAAATAATGGCGAAAAGGAAGAAGTTATGGTTGAGGAAACACAAAATAAAAAGGTATGACAGGACGGCAACAACAACAGAAGAAGGGCAGAAAGAATGACATGGTTAAGGGTAAAAAGAAGTGCCATAGTTGCGGGCGGGAGGGTCACTTGGCCCAGGACTGCAGGAAAAGGAAGAACGCTTGCTTCGTTTGTGAAGAGGTTGGACACTATTCTAGGTAGTTCCCAAGGACGCAAGGGCAAGGTCAAAAGACAGGAACCTCTGGAGGGCAAGCGAATGCTCTCGTGCCTTGTGCACTAGATAGTGATAGGAAAGTTCCATGGAAAGTTTGATTTCTCTTTCCAGTCACCCTATTTAGAACCTTTTTTTTATTCTGGCGTTTCACACTTGTTTATATCTAGTTCTATGGTCGAACCTTTGCACTTAGATACTAGTATGGTAGTGGAAACCTTAGTTGTCTCAAACCCCATTGGTGGTTTGGCTTATTTATATATGATTTGTCGGGGTATGAGAATATCTGTGTTAAACGTCGACTTTGAGTGCGATGCATATCTTGTTCCATCGGCTATGGTTTGATTCTAGGAATGGATTGGCTTACCACATATGGTGCCATTCTGGATTGTGAGAGGGGGGTCGTTAGGCTTCTAACTTATCATGGAAGGACCCTCGAAATTTCTTGTGACTCCAAGGGGTCTGTTAGGTTGAGTTTCCTAGAGTCACTTGACGCATCTATCGATGATCTAAAATCTATTCCAGTAGTCCGTGAGCATCCTGATGTCTTTGATGAGGTTCGGGGTTTACCCCAAGGCACGAGATCGATTTCCTCGTATATTTGGTGGACAATGCAAAGCTGGTTGCATTACCAGTGTACCACACGGTTCCAAGAGAAAGAAGGGAGCTCGGAAAATAAGTATGGGAGCTACTTGAGAAAGCGTTTTCTTTTGGGATGGGATGAAGAAAAAAATGTAGTATAGTTTGTTTCTCAATGTCTGATTTGCCAGCAAGTCAAAGCTGAGCGGAAGAAGCCTGGTGGTTTACTTCATCCTTTAGAGGTCCTGCAGTGGAAGTAGGAAAGCGTCTCCACGGATTTCATAGACGGTTTTCCTAGATCAACGAAGGGCAACACCAGCATTTGGGTGGTAGTAGATTGACTTACTAAGAGCGCCCATTTCATTCCCATTAAAAGAAAGAGGACGGCAGCTTGGTTGGCAACAGTTTACGAGATATTCCGTCTTCATGGAGCACCTTCCAGTATCGTAAGTGATCGTGATCCCATTTTCACCGGTAAATTTTGGAGGATCTTGCAAGAAGCATTAGGTACACAGTTATGTTTTGAGCACCGCTTATCATCCTCAGACCAATGGACAGACGGAGAGGATAAACAGAATTCATGATCCTAGACTTCGGAGGAACTTGGGAAGAGCACCTTCCTTTAGTAGAGTTTGCCCACAACAACAGTCATCAAGCAGGCATTGTCATGGAACCCTTTGAAGCATTATATGGATGACCCTATAGCTCACCAATTGGTTGGTGGCGATCTATGGAATGGCTTTTACATGGATCGGAGGTTAAGAAGCTAAGCAAATGAGAAGTCAAGTTCCTAAAGGTTCAATGGGGAGATAGCCCAGGGGATGCGACTTGGGAGAACGAAGATAAGATTTGTTCTTCGTACCCTTTCCTTTTCGAGGGTATGTTCTTAACTCCTTTTTCCTAAGTTTTATCAGTACTTGCCTTTATCAATTGAGTATATCTTATCCATAGTATCTTTCGACCTTTATATAGGTTTCCTATGGACGTAAATGTGTGTTTGAAACATGTTATGTTTTATGGATGCAAGTGTTTGCCAGTGGTTGCTTGTGGGTGCATATACACACACATTAAGCGCTAAGATCGGCTCAATCTCTTTCATACTGCATATGGATGTGTGTGCATTTTCTTTTCTTTTATGGATGGAAATGGATGTTGCATTTGGACGAATGAGTGTGCACACATGTAGAGCTAACATGTTATAATAGGATTATTTGCATACATGATGGATTCATGGCACTAACATACATTGCATTAAGGAGGTCAACTGAATCAGTAGACCACCTGATCTTTTGCATTAGCGTTGGGACATATACATACACGGTTACATATATTCATATAAGCATTAGAAAACTTTAAGGACAATGGATGGCAGTGGTTGTTGGATGAGTAGATGGATAATGGATGGTAGGATATGCACTCTTTTCAACTTAGACATTTCGAGGACGAAATCCTTTGAGTAGAGGAGAATGTAACACCCCGAATTTTTAACAACACCAAAAGAGGATAAATTAAATAATAATTAATTTAATATTTAGAATTAGAGGAAATAGACCTGCACCATTGCGACTGTCTCGAAATTCTGGTCAAGGTAGACATTTGGTTTCCGTAAAACAGATAACGTAGAAGAAGTTATTTAGGTTTGAAGTTTGTATGCATATAAGGAAGATATACACATATATAATTCAAAAATATTCAAAAATCAGCAAAACCAGAAATCCGGCGTGCAGATTGATGAAAGGCCGGTCGTTTGAGTTCGACCCGAGACCTGGCTGGGTCGACCCATGGGTCGACTCAGGCTCATGGGGGTCGACCCCGGAATCGATCTAGGGGTCGACACCCGTAAAGGGGGGTCGACCCACCTGAAGGGTGGTCGACCCACCCGCGGATCTGGAAACTTCTTTTCTGACGTCTATGATTCCAATGGCTTCTGGCCCAATCTGATGGTCTTGGTTTCTCCGCTACTCCTATATAAAGGACCCTAAACCTAGGTTTTATTCACATAAAAAAATGGTGACGGTGAAGCTCTGCTGCAATGAAAATTAAGATGGCTTTTCTTCTTCTTCTTCTAAGTCAAATTCTGAGATTCAAGCATAGATTCAACACCAACTTCTTTCCTATCTCCTTAACAATCCAAATCACGGTGAGTTAGTTATTTTTAGGATTAAATAAATAAAAATAAATTATGAAAGACTGTGATTTGGATGAAACTATGCTATTATCATATCTATGCTATCTCATGATAGATCTATTCTATGTTATTATCATATCTTATGATGTCATATTTGGATCTTAACTTGTGCTATGCTAGATCTATTCCTATAGATCTAATTCTCTTATGATTTCATATTTTGATCTTAACTTGTGCTATACTAGATCTATTCCTATAGATCTAATTCTTTTGTGATGTCACATATGCAGATCTTAGCTTCTCCCTAAATTTGGTGGTAAATTCGGGATTATCAATTTTTGGACAATTAAACCATTGTTTAGATTTATAACACCATATTGTGATTAATTGAGATCCGTTATTATCGGATATAAGAATTCTTATTTGGATCTGTTCATCCTAAGTATATTGGATCCAGTTTTATCATTACTCTTTTTACTAGATATGTCTTTATGTCCACCTTATTATGCCTATTACTTGTCTATGCCAGATATATGCTTATGTCGCTTTAGAATAATCACTATTGTCATTTTCCCCATCACTTTTCCCCTTTTTATTACTCATGACTAGGCTATTTTCTAGCCTAGATGCTACCAAATATTTGCAAATGCGGTAGTTAGGGAATGGGGGAAAAAGTAAAATTACCATAACTGGGACATAAATTTGGGCATAAGTCCATTATGGATATAATTGGATATTTAAGCATAATTGGAATATGTGAATATAAATTTGGTATAAATTGGAGAAATGAATGTGAATAAATTTAGGCATAAATTTATTTATGGACATAATTGGGAAAAAGAGGCATAAAACCTATAATTGACATAGGTATGATTAAAAATGGAATGTTTAATAGTTATAATTATAAATTGTAATTGCATTTATGACACGAGGTTAGGTTGCATTAGTGGTGGAAGTCTGCCTGGGCCCGACCGGCATATCCAACAGCCACTAATGTTGAACCTAATGTAAGAGGTCTAAGTACGCAAATACGAATCGGGCCAAGACACGAGGTTAGGCCCAACTTGTGGAAGAAGTCTTCCCGGACCCGACCGTCATATCCAGCATCCACAATTTGTAGGCCTAATGTGGGAGGTCTAGCCCATTGTAACCATAAATGGACATGGTGATGAATTGGAGTAAACAAGTTATGATAGTAACCTATTATGATTAATAACTTAATGAAAATGTTTTATATAACAGGTAGGCTTGTCCTAGGAACAAGTGAAAGTTATAACATAAGTTATAATAAAAGGAAACAAAGCTTATTTGTAAACCTTAGTTAAAAAAAACTAAGTTATAATTGAACAATGTCAAGTTGTAGTGATATGTTAAACAGGAAACAGGTGAACTGAGAAGAGTATACTTAATTAAATATTAAGTAAAACATGTCATTGTTATTATGGAATCAGGCAATGAATATTACAAAGGGATTGTAAGATTACTTCCGTTAATTACAATCCAGGAGTGGATGATTGTAAGATTACTTCAGTTAATTACAATCTAAAGAATAACACGTAATGGGGTCTTATTAATGAACTTAAATAGATTAAGTTATATTTATATGAAATTAATAGGCAAGAGCAATTTTGGCAAGTAAAAGGCAGCCAGTGTGAATGGGGATATCCTGTTAGTCTGTAATACTTAACCTAATTGAATCCATAGGGATTGTGTGAACATAAACATGAATAGGGGTTAAGTAAACATGCTTGAATCAGTGGGAGGGTTAAGTAAATCTTGGGTAGGTGGGTAATATTAGTATATATAGGCCCACAAACTTAACCATTAAATAAACATACTTGAATCAGTGGGAGGGTTAAGTAAATCCTGGGTAGGTGGGTAATACTAGTATATATATAGGCCCACAAACTTAACCTGGTATGCTTATGTAATTAAAGACACCTAATGGTATACATAACCGAGGGAAATAATAAAGTTATGTAATTAAAGACACCTTTTAGGGTAAGCATAACTTGTAGAAATGATAGGGTTATGTATTAAAGACACCTATAGGTGAGCATAACCGGTAGAAAGATTAGGGGTTATGTATTAAAGACACCTATAGGTAAGCATAACCGATAGAAAGATCGGGGTTATATAATTAAAGACACCCTTTAGGGTAAGCATAACTGACATAGGGCTATGTAATTAAAGACACCTAAGGGTATACATGGTCAGTGAAAAACTTAGTGGGGATACAAGACAAAGGGGAGAGGTTGTATTATATTGTGTGGGACCCGTTTCAGTTAGTAACTCGGAGTAGGTACCAAATAAAGAACTCCGTACTGGGTGTAGAAAGGGGCACGCTTACTGATTGATTATAAGAGATCCAAACGAGGAGGACGGTATGGGCGGCGAAAACCGGCCTGGGACATGTGCGTGCATGGGCCGAGCAGAGGGGGCTAAGACGACCGTGACACATGTAGATATGGTTGTGTACATTATTACGACGAAGGGTTGCCACTTAAAGAAGTGATACCTCCTACTATGGGGCCAGCACAAGGTATCTACGAGGGTTAGGTAGCTAATCGATCGGGGTAGTAGTTATGATACATTAGGACGTATACCTAAGTGTAGCACCTTATAGTTGAAGGGACCATCTTTTTCTGGATATACTAGTAATAGTGCAGAGTAATCATTAGAAGCATATACACCTTATCCTGTCTACCTTGTCACACCTACCATTTATGTAGTTCCTATCTTATCCACTTTATATGCCTATCATGTTACTTTTATTTACTAGCTAAAAGTAACTAAACTCGCCAGACTTTATGTCTGACCCTTTTTGTTTCTCCTTCTTTCTTCCGTTCCTCCCCCCCCCCCCGGTTCTCAAAAGAGGGAATTCTCAGGTTTAGTCAGGATTCTGCTATCGTCTTGCTTGGAGCTACTTAGAAATACTGCTGGTTTCACATCTTTCTCAACCATGGCTTATGATTTGGGGATTTTGCTTACTTTATTATTGTACTCTGATATTTAAAGTACAAGAAAGAAGTTTTAATGACGTACTGGGTTTATGTATTTTCAGACATATGGTGTAACCATGCTTTGTGATTAATAAAAGTTTTTAATTCCGCTGTTATTTTATATTTGTCTTGTAATGTTTCTGTTCTATTTACCTATAACGCTTCATGAAACTTAATGCGTTCACTTAGTGAGTGACATTAATGGATGTGGGGTGTCGCAGGACTCTTGACGATCAACCCTCAAAATGTGTACTTCACGCACAAACTACAGAATATTTTCATAATCTTGATCAAAAAATGATAGAAAGTAAACAAACACGGGGAGCATGCAACAATTTATAGTGGTTCGGCCAAATCCAACCCTACATCCACTTATAATCTCTATTTATACTATCGATTATAAGTTACAATTGTTCGATTTGTAAGATAGTAGAAAAACAAGATGAACTATACACAAAATCCTTGTGTTTTCTGGGGTATGCTTGGCTTCCCTTGCTACAATATCCTTGTGTGGGAAGTAGGGAACCCAAAGTCCTTTTTTAGCCTTTGAACTGAGTATTTATATGTGAGTTTCAGGTCAGCCCGACCTGCCACGTAGCGACCATCTCGAGTCGGGTTGGCCATGTGGCAGGCGATGCCGATAATCAGGGATAGGAAGCCAGGTCTAGTCTTCACATGATCCATAATGCTCCTCGTATTGCCTAGCACACGTGTTGTTCGATCCAAAAATTAAGGAGGTAGAGTAGGCCATAGCTGACCAGGAAAAGTGCCTCGAAGACTGGGTTTGCAGCCTTTAAACATCTTCAAGTCGGCATGGGTCGGCTCGTATGACCGATCTAAGAAGATTCGAATTGAAAGATTGGTGGATGAGTGGAAGTACCATGCTGACCCAGGTTATGCTGACCCGGGTTATTTCGACCTGGAAGTAAACTTTAGTCTTAAGGCCTGAAATGCAAATTTAGGCTGAATCGACCTGAAAAGTTGGTCGAACCGAGGACAATAAGATATTATATCTAGGTGAATTGATCCAACAAAGGATTAAGCCCACATCTTGAACACCTCTTCTAATGGGAATCCGAGTTATGACGGCCTTTGTAAAAAAAAAGTACGTCAACACTTAATTTGATTATCTTTTGCTAGTGTTCTGGTGGAGGTTGATGTTAATTTCACTTTCCATACCTATTCGTCATTTGGGTAATAATATTGCATGGCAGGACGTATTATATGAATGATTCCCAATGAGATGTGATAACCGTTATTATTTCGGAAATAGAGACAGGGGATGTAATTTAGTCAAAACCCTGTTGCCTATGCTAATTCCATGCAAGTACGTTCAACAGACTATAGAATATTACATGTAGGTAATGATATGGGAGACGATAACTCGAAGAATGGTGAAAATGTCAATTCAACAGAGTAGTGGAGACAAGTTATAATAATATGCAATCCAAAAAATTATGTGAGGATACAAAATCATCAACTAGATGTCCTACAACCAAGTTGATAGCTTGAATAATCAACAAATAAATACAGCAAATGATACGAATAATTCAACTAAACCAATCTTGACTGAATGTATGGATGTTTCGGATGGTTCTGATCCGAATCACTTGCTATCACATGATCAGGATGTTAACTTGGAGAACCAATCATGCTGACTTGAAAAAAACTCACACATCTAAAATATTACTTTTCGTGTGTAACCTTTACTTCTTGTGTGATTTTTATTTATTATAACCAAAATATTAAGTTTTTTGGTTTACAATTAAATTTTACTGTCAGTTGAACTTCAGGGTTTTGATTCATAACAGAATTATATATAATCTTTTCCAAATTGTAACTTGAATGTTGCTCTACTTGCATGTTGAATTTCATGACCAAAATTCTGTTTGGAACCTATCTGAAACTTCCACTAAAAACCAATATGAAGCAGAGACTCATCCCTGTAGAAATCAAGTATAACAGGTTGACCAATGACCTGTAAGAGTCGACACTTAGGTTGATCCAAACCATATGAAGGTCGACCTATCGGTTGATATCCACGTAAAAATGCACATTTATATTCACATATTTATTCTTATTTAGTGCAAATAAATGTCATATGTGGTTATTTTATCATGTTTAAACTGTAATTCAATTGATTTTAAAACATCATGCATTCATCATCATATAGGGGGAAATTGGTCATTTTTGTGCTTAAGTTATTTTGTGAATTTTTACTTGGACATTTTTCATTGTTTTTGTATAGATTTGATGCATGTAGAACAGGACTTCATAAAGATATATGTGCATGCAAAGGAAAAATTAGAAAATTAATGCCTTGCCAATAAAAAGGAAATCAATGCCTTGCCACAAAAAAGGAAACCAATCAATGGAAAAGGAATGTAAAGACCCGTTACTTCCCCGGTGAGGAAAGCGCGGATAGTTCGAGAACAAGCCACAAAAGAACGCTGACGGAAGAACATTTCATTGTATATTACAACAATTCCATCAGAATACTAGAATATACAGAGTATAAACAAATATTACACAACAGAAAATATCAGAGATTTAAATTACATTTAAATACATAGCAGCGGAAAATAATACAATACACAACTGAAGGAGATATACGGATACAAAGCTTTCCGGTTATCATTCCAGCTATAAACCAGGATCCTGTGAATATAAATATGCAAAACCAAAACTACTAGCTGCCCGTGTCAAAATAAGGGCACCTAGAGTTTAGGTTAAAACAATAAACTACAGGTCAGTCATGGGACTGGTGTGAGAAATAAAACAGTTATCAATCTTTATTTTAAAGTTAGGTAAATCAAGGGACCACGCCGTATAACACAGAACAGGTTTCCTCCCAAGAATACCAGTGCATATAACAAAACAGCGCAATGCTTTTTGGAAAAATGAAGCTATTATAAGACCCAGGTCCTATCACACAATGCAACGCAAGCCGGGGGATAGGGTTTTCCCTTATAATAGCCAAACATGCTTAGTACGTTTAAAACAAATCATGGCATATTACTATAAGTGTACAGTGCATAAAACAACTTCAAATCATAAATATCAATCATAGACGGCATGGGTACCATATATCATGTCGCCATACTAGGCTCTACAATCAAAACCGCAAATGTCACGTATTTGGAAGTTGGGTTATCATTTATGGTATGAACCGAGGAAAAAGATAGTACTCACTGATTCGAGACTCTCTAGCCCGAGCCTCAGGCAAGTACTCAGTCAAGCCTTTGAATCGTCAGGGCCGGTCCACACGGAGTGGATTAAAATGCCTGAACATGCGTTTCCCCGCCCTTTGGGGAGTAGGTGAGCCAACTAAATGACTCCATCAGTTCGAGAACGACCGATATATCCGAGGCGCCTCGCAACAGCAACAACCACATAAGTCAAACTCGTCAGGGCGTGTAAAACCACTGACGCCACTTCTAACTAGAAAGAAACGCATGCCCTCCCTGAGGTCCTTCTCCCGTTTTTGGTTCATACCGGGTGTGAAACTCGCGAAGTAAACGTTACACAAAGATACGGCACAAAGGTCGTGCTTCGATCATCAACCACAAGACTTTGCTTTTCAACAGAAGCCTTGATCATTTGCCACTTAGGCATGCCACACAGGCAATTCACTCTATGCGTTTAATATCGATCAGTATATAACCCCTGAGCTCGTACGTCTCAGAGAAGGGCGTTAAGCAAGAGAATAAATTCTCCGCCGCCAAACAGATATATATTTAATTAAAAATCAATCACACAGACTAAAATCCAATGTCAGACACACAGTCCATTTACAAGTTCGTTCTGGGTCTGAACGAAACCGGAGGCACCTAGTACCCCGCATATCCATCGATCTCCAAGTACGTCTGGACGATCACCAACTGTTTCCATCTTCTTGGGTGTACAGTCCAATCAAGATCATCAGTAATTATCCAAACGACGTGAAGACCTCCGGTCTTCAACCACCGTCTTCATCTTCGACTTATCGTCGAATCAGTTATTCAGAATGGGATAAACCCGGTCTTTCCGAATAACTCGCGTATATAATAAGCAAGTGTTACACAAACACAACATATGCCTCATTCCAATTCATCAGTCACTAACCGTAAATTAATCAAGAGAATAATTCCACAAATATTAACCCCGAAGGCCGAAACCAACATCAGATCAATACCCAGGAAACCATTCTGCTTAGCTAACCTACAGTTAGTTTCTAAATTTCACATTCTTAGGGAAGAGTTCCCATTAATTTTATCAAAGATAAATTCTTTAAATTTAATCTTTAATATTCTTTGAATATCAATTCAAACTAGTCGGGATTAGCGAACCACACCGAAGTGATCATTTATTTTATTTCCCCATCCCAACCTATTCATCTCATGAAGTAAAACTGGTAATACTTCATATCTAACACCACGGTGTTATCGGTAAATTCAATTACCCTTTCACGTTCAAATCTAATTAAAGATTTAACTATCGCCTGGAGCAAAACTGGTGATACTCCATTCTAGATCTTTCCAATCTAATTAAAGATTCATTAAAACTCCACTTAGTTTTAATCTTTGAATGGGTTAAAGAATCAGTGTCATTTAAAACATGGTTCACGATAAACCCAAAATCACATTCCATTTCAATCAGACCCTAACCATAAATTAGCAAGTGAGCAATTCCCTAAGTATTAACCCCGAAGGCCGAAACCAACATCAGATCAATACCTCAGAAACCATTCAACTTAACTAATCTCCAGTTAGTTTCTGATTTTCTTAACTCCTTTTTGTCTAAGAACAGTATTATTGAAGATACCGCTCACGGCAACCCAAAATCACATTCTATTAATTATCGGGTTAAAGAACGAGTGTTATTTAAAACACTGTTCACGATAAACCCAAAAATCAATACCAATTAAATTCCAATTAAATATTATTTAATTGGTACACTTCATTAAATCTAAATAAAAAGATTTAATCTTTTTCTCAACTGGGTTCAAGAACAGTGTTAATGAAGACACCATTCACGACAAACCCAAATCACATTTGATATTAAATACAAGGCTTTGGATAGAAAATATACCGGCTTATATTCAATATCAAATTCTACGACCAACAAATATCGTATTGGAAATAACGATATATATATATATATCTTTCAAATTACCATAACAATATCTGTATCATCAAGAAATCCAACATCGAAATATTTCGAAGACAATTTCGATTCAAATCCATTCCAATATAATTATTGGAAATTCTGGTTATTTTCAAAACCTTTTCAAATCCAATTTATTTATTTAAAAATAAATAGAATTATAATTCTAGTTCAAAACTAGTTCATTTCGATAAAAATCTATTTTTATCTTTTCAAATATGGAGTTTTTCATCCCGATTCTTCCCAAATCATTTCTTATGATTTTACACAAATTATTACTATTTTTAATAATTTTATCAAGGCCCGTACAGTCGATTTCCATCAACGGCCATCGAACTGCACTTACAACGACCTTTTCCAAATTTGATTTGGACATAATTCCAAATCCAACCGTTAAATTTCAAATTTCTAATATTCGTTAGAAAGCTCTTTTCGATACGAACCCAAAGGTTCTGTTTTCAGGAGAATCCGACGGTCGGATCTCCCGTAATATCCGTTCGAAGTCAATGGTCGAAATTCGCGAACTGCCGCGGCGCGGCGCGTTCTATTCAGGCCATTATATTATATTTATATAATATATATAATATATACTTCATCGATTTCCTTTTAAAACGTATTTTATATATCGTTTTAAATTCGTTTTCAAAACGATTTCAACTTCCTTTTCAAATTCAAATCAAAATCGAATCTTTTCAATATAAATTCATTTTAAATTCATTTCAAATTGATTTCAATTCAAATCGGTTTTCAGTTAAATTTCAATATGTTTTAAACTCAATTCAAAATGATTTCAATCTAATTCGAATTTCAATTCTATCCAGTTTAATTCGAACTTCAATTCTTTTCAATTTAATTCGAATTTCTATTCTTTTCAATATAATTCGAATTTCATTTCAAAATATTCGATTTTGAAATCACGTTTCAATATTCATTATAAAAACGAATATAATTGATATAAATATCGTTCACGTCAAAATGGCGTCAATCTAATCAACACGGCTTCATATATCCTATTTTCAAATATTCTATTTCAAATATTTCTTTTTCAAATATTTCTATTCAAGTATTTCTTTTTCAAAACTGGAATGAGTCCCAATCAATTACCATATAACGTTAATTATATGGATTTTCTACCACACGTATATAAACAACGATAAATCATCAACCATCATCCAAAGTGCGTTCTACACTGTATAAGCATCAAATATAAATATTTAACGCTTATAACAGTCTGTCAATCAATCGATCGACATACAACTAACTATTGGGATTAGTGTATGTCATATATCACCCCAATACCCGTGTGGGGTTTTCAAACAATCAAACACAGATTTTATTTGTGCAGTTGGGCGATGTGTAAAATTTATCGTCCCAATCAATATCAGTCAAATGTGTGTATATAAACAAATCGTCCGATTTGTTTATTTTTATTTCATTTCATATACACGTTAAAAATTCTATTTTCAACTACAAAATATTTTAACTATATAAATATTTTATTTTCATTTCACATCACATCACACAATCAACTACACATCAAGATCAAACAAACAAGCATACAAGCCGTCCATGGTCTGTGGACGACGGGTTTCGGGTGCTACTAAACACCGTCTGCATCCTAGTATATATTTTAACTAGAAATAAATTAAAAGTGAGAAGTTCTTACAGAGGGTTCCACTCCACCAGTCTTTCCTTCTGAACTGTTCGGTTTTCATTTTGATTTCAGTCGATATCATCGCCATCTTTTCCCGCTGTTCATAAAAAAATCACATTTTTATTATGATGTTTGTATTATAAAAATTTCATTTTTATCTCAACTCTTTATATATAAAAATCGCATTTTTATATTGCTACTCAAACAATAGGAATTATATTTTTATCGCTATTTCACATGAATAAAATCAAATTTTTATGTTGCTATCTTCATTATGAAAATCAAATTTTTATTACTTTGTTTTCTTTATAAAGCTTAGATTTTTACTTCTTTGTTTTCTATATAAAGATTAGATTTTCACTTCTTTGTTTTCTATATAAAGATTAGATTTTTACTTCACATCATATATATTCAAAAATATCACTGTGTATATATTTTCAAAAATATCATTATGCATATATTTAAAAATATCACTATGCATATATTTAAAAATATCACTATGTATATATTTTTCAAAAATTTCGCTATGTATATATCTCCAATAATTTTTAATCTAAGTAAAGATTATATTATTTTATACAAACGATGTTATTTATATATATATATATACATATATATATTTCTTAAAACCAGAAAATAAAAACAAAACAATGTTGTGTTAAATTTAAAAATCTTTTTCTACTAAATTACTTAAACTAAGAGGGAAAAAAGAAAAAAAAAATACTTACAACGTCGTTATCTCTGGAACGAGAAAATCCTCATCGTTCCTTGCTCCAGCCCTATGGCTTCTGAACGCACGCACCCCGAGGCATTAGCCGGCGATCCACGACCACCCCTCAATAGCCACGACCGCCCTCTGCCATCGCCAGCATGACTGGCGAACTTGCGCGCCTGATTTGGCCTGGAACCCACTTCGAAGATCGCAACTTCAGGCACGGAAATCGAGAACCTCGCGCCATTACCTCCGATCATACCTGCTTAGATTTGAAGCTTTTCTTTTTCTCTTTGATTCTTGTTTTATAAGAGGGATTTAATTCGAATGGGTTTGAGAGGATTTGAAGAATCAAAATGGAAGCTTTTCCACCGTTTGTCTGGTGAGAGCGGGTTTGACCACGAAAGAAAGAATATGGGGTTTTACTTAGGGCTTGAAATCCTTTTATATATTTTTAAATTAATATTTAATTCCATCTTTAGATGTTAATTGTTCTGAACTCCAAACCAAACCCAACTACTGTCGTCCCTAGCTAATTACCCCCATTCCGAACACAATGGGATATGTTTCGTAAGCCAATTTGACCGTTACGATCAGTTTCCGTTGAATTTAAAATATAATTCTTTATATATTCAATTTAAACGCACCTTTCAATTTACTGGGGCCACATACAGACTCGAAAAATTACAGAAAAATTATTTCTAACTTCGTATCGACGATACGGTCCTAACAAAACTAATTTCGTCAAATTCTGAGACCGTTTGAAAAATGGCCATTTTCCAGTCGATTAAAATCAACTGAAACTGGTCAAACGCGTTTTCCTTTGCCACGCTCACATATTGAATCGAAAAATTACGAAAATTGGAATCTAGCAATAACTTAACATCACGGATCCAACAAAAGGGGTTTCGTCGAAATCCGAGGTTGTTCGCAAAACTTCCATTTTTAAGGGCCAGAATTCCATAGCGACTATTCTGAATTTTCATCTAGGCATAACTTTTTATCCCCGCTATGAAATTTCGATTTTTCGGATTAGTTGGAAAGATATCCTCAAATAGATTCTAATGTTTTTGGTTTCGCTAAAATCCGGTTTATTTTGCACCCGGCACATTCATTTGAATTTTGAAATCGAATTATCGAACTACCACGCGATTTTCAATTCCTTTTATATATATAAATAAATATTTATATTCTAACGACGACGTATATAAATATATACGTTCGAATTCTATTCAAATGAATTTTTCGTCAATATTATTTTGAATAATCCATTTTAAATGTTCAAAATTCGCTAAAATTGCCATAATAAAAATTTTAAATTGGCCCGCATTTTCCGGGTTATTACAATCTCCCCCACTTAAATCTTTTCGTCCCCGAAAAGGAACGAAGCCGAAAGTTATTTAACTAATCAACTCAACCTCCAGTATCTTCTTTACGGCTTAAGTTCTTCAACTTTTCAGTTTCTAAGAACTTTTCAAAATTTTCAAAAAAATTTGGCTAACACCCTAAATTTTTGAAAAATTTCGCCATAACCTCCCCTGCACCGGGAGCACCGGGAAAATCCCGAAATTGCCATACAGGCCCTCTGATCTCAAAAAGAAAAAGAAAAAGCCAAGCGGCTAGCCAATCGGCTCATAAAATCATCATCACCCAAACAAAACAGTAAATTATGGTAAACATGTACCTATTGGTCGGGCAAACAAATTTTATTCTCTGCTCTAGCCTCCTTGCTATGACCGGTTCAATGTAAGTACATGTATATGCAAGCAAATGCGATAAATTTCCAATACAATTCACTATTTGGTTCAATTTGGCCTAAAGGTTCAACATTTAATTAATCAACCAATAATCAAACAACACAATCAGCAATCAATTAGTGAATTATCATTTCAAATTCATAACTTTGATATATAGTAAAAAATCAGATTCTTGATGCCAAATCACAACAATAAACCCTATCTAATTTTGGTTCTCACACCAGTCAATAGGAAATATATAGATATCACACCATTGAAACTCGAATACCAATTCTGATGATGTTTAGACTATCATCAGAATCATCTCCGGGCGACTAGAGCGTGATTCTATATCTATCCAGTATATTAAAACTTCGAATACACGCGGATCATACGTATACACAAAATCTTTATATACTGCATTGTCCAAATTCAATATAAAATGAATAATCAAATACGAATAATTGATTTAAATTTTCAAAACAGAATTTGTTTTTCTTTTTCTTTTTATATTTCAAAAATATATTCTTCACACTCGTCTTAGGATACTACTGATCCCATCTCTAACGAGTCATTCCTATTGGATATTACTAATCCAATCTCTGATGAATTCTTTCGTATGGTTCTAATGTGTCTTGTTCTCTGAGCTCTGTAAACCAAAGCTCTGATACCAAATGTAAAGACCCGTAACTTCCCCGGTGAGGAAAGCGCGGATAGTTCGAGAACAAGCCACAAAAGAACGCAGACGGAAGAACATTTCATTGTATATTACAACAATTCCATCAGAATACCAGAATATATAGAGTATAAACAAATATTACACAACAGAAAATATCAGAGAACATTTAAATACATAGCAGCGGAAAATAATACAATACACAACTGAAGGAGATATACGGATACAAAGCTTTCCGGATATCATTCCAGCTGTAAACCAGGATCCTGTGAATATAAATCTGCAAAACCAAAACTACTAGCTGTCTGTGTCAAAATAAGGGCACCCAGAGTTTAGGTTAAAACAATAAACTCCAGGTCAGTCATGGGACTGGTGTGAGAACTAAAACAGTTATCAATCTTTATTTTAAAGTTAGGTAAATCAAGGGACCACGCCGTATAACACGGAACGGGTTTCCTCCCAAGAATACCAGTGCATATAACAAAACAGCGCAATACTTTTTGGAAAAATGAAGCTATTATAAGACCCAGGTCCTATCACACAATGCAACGCAAGCCGGGGGATAGGGTTTTCCCTTATAATAGCCAAACATGCTTAGTACGTTTAAAACAAATCATGGCATATTACTATAAGTGTATAGTGTATAAAACAACTTCAAATCATAAATATCAATCATAGACGGCATGGGTACCATATATCATGTCGCCATACTAGGCTCTACAATCAAAACCGCAAATGTCACGTATTTGGAAGTTGGGTTATCATTTATGGTATGAACCGAGGCAAAAGATAGTCCTCACCGATTCGAGACTCTCTAGCCCGAGCCGCACGCAAGTACTCAGTCAAGCCTTTGGATCGTCAGGGTCGGTCCACACGGAGTGGATTAAAATGCCTGAACATGCATTTCCCCGCCCTTTGGGGCGTAGGTGAGCCAACTAAATGACTCCATCGGTTCGAGAACGATCGATATATCCGAGGCGCCTCGCAACAACAACAACCACATAAGTCAAACTCGCCAGGGCGTGTAAAACCACTGACGCCACTTCTAACTAGAAAGAAACGCATGCCCTCCCTGAGGTCCTTCTCCCGTTTTTGGTTCATACCGGGTGTGAAACTCGCGAAGTAAACGTTACACAAAGCTACGCCACAAAGGTCGTGCTTCGATCATCAACAACAAGACTTTGCTTTTCAATAGAAGCCTTGATCATTTGCCACTTAGGCATGCCACACAGGTAATTCACTCTATGCGTTTGATATCCATTTGTATATAACCCCTGAGCTCGTACGACTCAGTGAAGGGCGTTAAGCAAGAGAATAAATTCTCCGCCGCCAAACAGATATATATTTAATAGAAATCAATCACACAGACTAAAATCCAATGTCAGACACACAGTCCATTTACAAGTTCCTTCTGAACTGTTCGGTTTTCATTTTGATTTCAGTCGATATCATCGCCATCTTTTCCCGCTGTTCATAAAAAAAATCACATTTTATTATGATGTTTATATTATAAAAATTTCATTTTTATCTCAACTCTTTATATATAAAAATCGCATTTTTATATTGCTACTCAAACAATAGGAATTATATTTTTATCGCTATTTCACATGAATAAAATCAATTTTTTATGTTGCTATCTTCATTATGAAAATCAAATTTTTATTACTTTGTTTTCTTTATAAAGCTTAGATTTTTACTTCTTTGTTTTCTATATAAAGATTAGATTTTTACTTCTTTGTTTTCTATATAAAGATTAGATTTTTACTTCACATCATATATATATTCAAAAATATCACTGTGTATATATTTTCAAAAATATCATTATGCATATATTTAAAAATATCACTATGCATATATTTAAAAATATCACTATGTATATATTTTTCAAAATTTCGCTATGTAAATATCTCCAATAATTTTTAATCTAAGTAAAGATTATATTCTTTTATACAAACGATGTTATATATATATATATTTCTTAAAACTTGAAAATAAAAACAAAACAATGTTGTGTTAAATTTAAAAATCGTTTTCTACTAAATTACTTAAAGTAAGAGGAAAAAAGAAAGAAAAAAAACTTACAGCGTCGTTATCTCTGGAACGAGAAAAGCCTCATCGTTCCTTGCTCCAGCCCGAGGGCTTCTGAACGCACGCACCCCGAGGCATTAGCCGGCGATCCACGACCACCCCTCAACAGCCACAACCGCCCTCTGCCATCGCCAGCAAGACTGGCGAACTCGCGCGCCTGATTGGGCCTAGAACCCACTTCGAAGATCGCAACTTCAGGCACGCAAATCGAGAACCTCGCGCCATTACTTCCCATCATACCTGCTTAGATTTGAAGCCTTTCTTTTTCTCTTTGATTTTTGTTTTATAAAAGGGATTTAATTCGAATGGGTTTGGGAGGATTTGAAGAATCAAAATGGAAGCTTTTCCGCCGTTTGTTTGGTGAGAGCGGGTTTGACCATGAAAGAAAGAATATGGGGTTTGACTTAGGGTTTGAAATCCTTCTATATATTTTTAAATTAATATTTAATTCCATCTTTAGATGTTAATTGCTCTGAACTCCAAACCAAACTCAACTACTGTCGTCCCCAGCTAATTACCCCCATTTCGAACGCAATGGGATATGTTTCGTAAGCCAATTTGACCGTTACGATCAGTTTCCGTTGAATTTAAAATATAATTCTTTATATATTCAATTTAAACGCACCTTTCAATTTACCGGGGCCACATACAGACTCGAAAAATTACAGAAAAATTATTTCTAACTTCGTATCAACGATACGGTCCTAACAAAACTAATTTCGTCAAATTCTGAGACCGTTTGAAAAATGGCCATTTTCCAGTCGATTAAAATCAACTGAAACTGGTCAAACGCGTTTTCCTTTGCCACGCTCACATATTGAATCGAAAAATTACGAAAATTGGAATCTAGCAATAACTTAACATCACGGATCCAACAAAAGTGGTTTCGTCGAAATCCGAGGTTGTTCGCAAAACTTCCATTTTTAAGGGCCAGAATTCCATAACGACTATTCTGAATTTTCATCTGGGCATAACTTTCTATCCCCGCTATGAAATTTTGATTTTTCGGATTAGTTGGAAAGATATCCTCAAAAAGATTCTAATGTTTTTGGTTTCGCTAAAATCTGGTTTATTTTGCACCCGGCACATTCATTTGAATTTTGAAATCGAATTATCGAACTACCGCGCCATTTTCATTTCCTTTTATATATATAAATAAATATTTATATTCTAACGATGACGTATATAAATATATACGTTCGAATTTTATTCAAAAGAAATTTTTCGTCGATATTATTTAGAATAATCCATTTTAAATGTTCAAAATTCGCTAAAATTTCCATAATAAAAATTTTAAATTAGCCCGCATTTTCCGGGTTATTACAAGGAACCAATTCGAATAGAAGATTAGTGGAGGACCCCACCCACTCTCCCTCCTTCTTTAGTAGAGACAAAAAAGGGCTTCGTGAATCATGATTGCTAAAGACAAAAGGAAGCTTAATGAAGGGCATTCTTGGTAGCACGCTAAAAGTGAATTAGGCTTTTTCACATGTATAAATAACACATGTATGTTGATGTAAAAAGGATCTTGGATTTTATTTAGTTTAGAATGGCTGAAATCAAAAACTCTCTTTCTCTTCCATGGCTTCATAGCCATTTCTTTTATGTAATTTTTTTTAGTGTAATTTTAATATAGTGCTCTTTTCTTTTGTAGTCTTTTATAATGAAATCTCTTTATGTTATCATTGAATCCATTATGAGTAGTAAAACCCCTTCAATTTAGGGTAGTGAAGCTCTCATGATTCATGAATAATTAACATAAGAATTTCATGTTTCTAACTCTCTTATTTGAGCTTAATCTAAAATTGGATATATATATATATATAAAGTAAAAAATTTATATGGTGAAAATTGATAGCACATGTTGGTTGATTATTCCAAAATGTGTTATACTCATATCAATAATAGAATCATACTTTATCACAATCTAATTCATTTTAGAAAAAGTAGTGACATTAAAAGTGAAAGCATCCTTGATGTTCTGTGTAGTTAGTGAATATTAACATAGAACATACTCATAATATTTCATTTTTATTAGAACTATTATTTCCTATGTGATAATTAGGGCTTTAAGTTTGTATTGAAAATTGATGATTTATGTAGCTTGAATTTTCTATCATATAAATCATGCTTGTATGATTACAACACTTAATGTGCTAGTTATTAAAGAGAGTTAGAGCCATTTTTTATGTGATGTTGATAGTGAATCTACTCCTAAGTTGTCTCTTAGTCTCATATTTGTTTTCATTTTAACATCGTTAGTTCTTTTAGTTTATGGTTAACAATTTCACTTGCTTTCGGCTTAATTTGATTGAGTAAGATTAGAATAAATTCTTTCCTTGCAGATCGACCCGTATTCGCCATGTACTATGATTGTACGTTGTGCACTTGCAGTTATTATTACGATATTTTGTCAACGGTTTTCTAATTCCATAGAAATGTAGATTGCAAACAAGTTTTTGGCGCCGCTGCTAGGGAAAGAAATTAGTTTTAATTTTATTCTTCGAATTAGTTTTCTTAATTGCGTTCTACTGAAAAGAAAAGAAAAAAAGATTGTGTGTTTGTTTGTTTTATTTCGCTTTTATTTGTTTGTGTGTGTGTGTCATTGTGCCTTATTTTAGTGTTCTTAGTTTTCTTTCCTAATTTTTTTTGTTCCATTTTGTAGTTAGTTGTGTGAATTGCATTTGTTGTTAGTGTTTATTTTGTGTGTGTTTTTATTTATTTAAAAAAAATCTTGTTTGTTTGATCATTTTATGCACGGTGTTGCTTTTATTTGTTTATTTTTTGTTGTGTCAAATTGTGTTGTTTGTTTTCTCTGTGTGTTTGTAATTGCATTTGTGAATATTAGTTTGTGTTATCTGTCTCTTGCATCTCTCTTCAATAAAAAAATCCAGTCATTTATCTTCCAGTTATTAGAAAAAAGAAAGAAAGAAAAAACACCTGCCTTTTGTTCAGTCTCTTTCCCATTTTTTGTGTTTTCAATTTCCTTTATTTCTTTCCCTTTATCTCTCTCTCTCATTTATTTCTCTCCTTTTTAAATTCTTGCCAAAAAAAATTAGTGCTTTCCTTTTACTCCCTTTTTAATTTCCTTTCCCTTCTTTCATTCATTTCTTGACTGCCTTCCTTCTTTTTACTTCCAGTAATTAATTAAAATTATATCTTTCCATTTTTTCCCTCTTTTACTTCTTTCTATTTCTCCTTCTCTCATTTATTTCTTTCCTTTTTCTTGTCCTCCCTCTATAATTTTCTTCCCTTCTCTGCCTTATTCTATTCACAATTCACAATTCACAATCCATTATAAACCAACCTCCACTTAACATTCTATTCTCTCTACCATTTCTTACACCATTCACTACAATCATCACCCCAATATCTATTCCAAATCATCACGAGCAAGCCGTTCCAGATCCAAAAAAAATCTCCCCCAAGTTCTTCTTCCATCATCCCATTTGTCAACAACTCCATAACCCACACTCTTGCCGAAACTTGACAAAACCGTCCCTATCCTTTCACATAATTCCAATCTTTAAGCTTCATCCCAAAATCGAACCCACAAATCCAAACTCCAACGCATACCACCTGAACCTGCCCAATAACCACACGCAACCCTTCATAACATCCATCATGCCCAATAAGCCAACCGCCTTCAGCAATCTGACTTCAAATCGCACCAATTGTTTTATTTTTGATTTTGAGTTGTCCGAATTTGATTTAGGAATTTTGAAAAACTGTGCCTTCTTACTTGAATAGCTTGCATGAAAAATCAAAATAAATAAAAGGGGTAGAGTTGTGTTTATTCTGGAGAAGTCATTCTGTTTGGGTATACTGGGCTGATGGGCGCATCTTTTGTTTCAAAATAAATTTTCAGGTTGAAAAGAAAAAGAGTGTGACTTTCTGTGTCAAGATAAATAACAGTTAGACTTGCTTTGGGCATCTGTTTGTTGGTGTTTATTCCAAAAAAGGGGTGTTGTTTGTTTTGTTTTTTGTTTGGAGTATTTGCTTTTAAAATTGGATCTCGTTTTATTTTCATTGCTCCCTAAAGAAAAAACAATCTTGTATAAAACCTTTTCAGGTTGTAGGAACTTAGAAGAGGATTTGCTTTGCTTGCTTCCTAAAAAAAAATTTACCGCTTGAAAAAAAAATGTTAATAAATTCAGACGCTCTGTTATTGTTCTCTTCTCCCTTGTTTTTGACTAATTGCATTGTTGTTTGCTAGCATTTGCATTAAAAAAAATCATTTGTAGTTGCATTGTAATTCACGTTTAATTTCTGTTTTGCATTCATCTTATTTTTGTTTTTATTTTTGCTAAGGACATCATTATATTTTGACAAACTGATTTATTTTCAACGAATTATTTCTCGGTATCTAGACTACGGTAGAGTAATAACCGTTTATAAATATTACAGTGATTCATAAATATTATATCGGTTGCTCCTCTGAAGCTACTTAAACCTTCGGCTACATTGCTAGAGTGATTCCTAGTGCACCGATAACTCATGTCCGTTAACTGGCTGAGAAATCTTTTGTTGAAATTAATCTAACCGTCATTATATAATTTTAGATAATTGTAAATAAATAATTTGTAGGTGCATTAGGTCCATGCATACATAAAAAAACCAAAAAAAATCTTCTGTGGATATTTCTCTCTTAAATTTTTTTTCTTGAAAATGTCTCAAATTCTTTCTCCCTGCAGATTTTTTGATAGTTGTGAAACTCAATATAATTCATATAATTTGACACCAAATTCATATGGATATTTTAATAACAACTATTGTACAAGCAATTTGGACTGTATGCCATCAACTTTTCAAAAATTTTAAAATAGTCTTGATTTTGCACCATAAAAATTTCAAACTAACGATCAACCCTCATGCTTGAAAACAAAAATTGAATCTTCACTTGAAATGAGCCGACAACAAAATGGATAAATAAATGAATTGTGTAATTTATACATATGCAACAACTCAAGTGAAAGCTTTCAAAATAATCAAAATTCGATTTCACCTCAAAATTCAAATGATTCTGATTATAACCCTTGTTAATTCAATTTTGAAATCCAAAATGAATTTCAAATTCAAAATGGAAATGTAAATCACTTTTCAAATGATTTTGGCAACGGGAATAATTTCAATTGTGGTGCTGCTGAAAACTTTTGTTCTCAACAATTTCTAATTGAAAATTCTCATGTAAATAATTATAAATTTGATTTTGTTGAGCAAATGAATGAACTTGACGATTACTTGAAGTTTCGTGAGAAATAAAATCGAATCCAAACATGTGACGATTCGAATAAAAATCCTCCTTTGCCCACAATCGATGATTTTCAAATAACGACTTTCGAAATTGAAAATAACGATTTTAACGAAGTTGTTAATAATATGGTAATTGAGTTGGATTTCAATTCTTTTGAGAGGGTGGAACCAAATCTCAAATTCGATATTCCTTTTTATGAAAATAACGACTTTCAAACAACAACTTTGGATTTTGAGAATAATACATGCACTGAAGTTGTTGATAATTCACCAAAGGAAGGCGAATTTGATGAATACTATTTTTTTGGACTTTTCGAAAGTGAGTTGAATTTGAAAGAGGTAGATTTGAGTCACCATTTTGATTTTGAAATCAATAATTCAAAAGAATTTTTCAATGATAATTTTGAAATCCAATTTGGTGAAAATAAACACGAAACTCAATCTATTATTCAATCTATCTCGAAAATCATCAAAAACAAAACAACTCATTCGATTTTGAATAAAGCGACATTCGTTTATCAAAATCTACACTCACCTTCAAAATCTTTTACGATTTGGTTTCTCAAGCTTAAGTCATGTCTTTCATATTTGAAGCGACAAATGGATCGGTCTTTAGAAGACTGTTTCATTTATTTCTTGTCAATATATTTTCGGATATACTGTATAAAAAAATCACTTGTAAATATAAGTCATATTTTCAAAATTTACATTTTCTTTCCATTTGGTTTGACTATGGGGACACGGTACAAATCAAGTATGGGAGGTGTCTCATATTTATTTTGGTTTTGCATAGAATTTTCCTTTATTTTTCATTTTTCTTTTCCATTCAAAAAAAATCAAAAAAAAAAAGAAAAGAATTTTGCATTTCTATTTACTTTTAAATAAGACATGATGGAGTTAGCATATAATTTTGGTTGTTCGATTAAAATGTGGAGATTTACTTCTCTTAACGGATAACGAAAAGAAAGTTTGAATTATGAGCAAATTTCGTGTAACTGGTATATAGGGAAATTCATAGGTGATGAGTATGAAATGTTTTCTGAATTGTAATCTGATTAAATGAATGGTTGATTTAGACTACATGCAATAACATTTTAGATCTTTTAAGTGAAGTTATGCTAAGATATCCTCGCTTAACTCTCTCTCTCTCTCTCTTATGTAATAAAAAGAAGAAGAAGAAAAAGAAAAAGAAAAAAAGAATGTATATATATAATAATAATCTAAGGGTATCCAACATTGCTAGTACATCTCACGTTGGTGTGCAAACCCGCCAAGCTCTTTCCAACACCTTGTTGACAAAGTTAGCGTCGGTATGCCTTGGTCTCATTTTATGAGTTGGACACCTAAGGATTACCGACATCTTGTTGACAAAGTCAGCGTCGGTCTACACAATCCGCCAAGCTCTGTCCCAACTCTCAGGGGTGGTATACCTTGGTCTTTTCGGTTAGGTGTTTGTAAATAGTAATAATGTAAATATTTTGTAATAAAGAGAGAGTAAGATATTGAAATCCAAGCACACTCTTCACTTATTTGACTTTACCTGTTAACAAAAAGGAATTTGAAATGCCGTTTTACGATTGTTGATATCGATTATAGAATTCATTTCATATTTGCACTATGGTTCTACCAAAACAACTAGCCAAGCTGGAGGAGTTTGTGATGATAACATGACTTTTTTTTGAATTTTCGATTAGTAATAGACTCAAATTTCATAGTGACAACCCAAATTTTTGTTAACTCATTCGTGTAATATTTAAAAGTAAATTATCCATTTGTAAATATTACTTTAAAAGCTTGCATTCGTTTTGTAAATATTTTTAGTCTTGCATTTTGTAAATATTTTTTACTTTCAATTTGATAGGATGAAAATATTCTTAAAGATAAACTACTGATAATAGGATTCAACATATTGAATAGTACAGATTACACACATTCATAGACATATTCCAAGCTTATTATTCCGATAAAAAAATTCAAAAGTTAAGGACCAATGGCTAGGGATATCAACGAATTAAGACAAAGACAGGGACGAATGTTATCCTTCATTGTTGTAACATATGTATTATTCTGTTTTTGTTCTGTGTGTATCATATTTTGTTCTGAACTTCACTATAATACCATGTTGTAACGCCCCACCCGAAGATTCGCACTAAAAACAACATTACTGGTGATATCGACTATTAGTGCAGAGGATAGGGTAGGTTAGGAGCGACTATCAGTGGGTCTTATATTTATCGAATACGTTGATTGAATGCGCTAAATTTCCTTTTTTTTTTACCTTAAGTGGATTGAAGAACTCAATTCATGTATAATATAAAGCATTATGGCTAAGGGTCTATTTAGAATAAATTATAATAACATCACCGATAGCAGATTATAAAACAACATACATATAGTTACAAACAACAAAAATACAACGTTACTTGTTTTACATACAAGAATACTTCTCAGGAACCATATAAAAATACAACATATCCTAAAAATGAATATACATAAGTCACAAATACTCGACTACTCAACATAGGTACTAGCCTAAAGTAAGATAATCCATGGTGATAGCAAAGAAAAGCACGAATCTACAATGAGTAATTAACCTAAAATAACTCGGTCTCACCCGAGTACATAAAATACACGACTCTTCAAGCTTAAACATACAGTTATAACATGATAAAGTGAAATATAATGTCTTGTGAGAGACAATTTCTTTCATTCGAAAAGGAGTAATATGGACCCAGATTTATATAAAATACATGACATAGTTTCTAACACATCATATCTGGACTCATATATAAAGTAAGGGTTTCTATTAACAATGACTTGCTTAACCATTAAAGCTAAGATATATATAATCCCTAACATTAATAAAAACAACACGGGACCCAACATAATATCAACATGTAGGACACATTTAAGAGTTCGCCATCCACAGATGTAATCACCAAAACATCTGTAACAACCCGTATTTTTGAATAACAAGTTATAACATAGATCAAGGCAGAATTCAATGATAAAATCTGAATCAGGGGAAACGGGCTGTGCCGTTGCGTTCGTCTCGGAAAAATACGCGAAATAGAGTCCGAGTTTTCGAAAATCGGAGTCCGTATGACCCAGTTATGGCCCAATGAAGATTTCAGAAAATTCCAAGTTGAAAATCAGGTTCAAAAATCAAATCTGGAGCCAGAAAGCATGGGCGGGAAAACCTCCCGCCAAAACCCCAAGTCGACATGGGAGTCGACTGGGGTGTCGACACACCCTGGGTGGTGTCGACTGCCCAGTCGACACCCCTGTCGACACGGGTGGCCGAGCCATCCTGGCTTGGTGCACCTGCACTTGTCCCTGGTCCAGTTCTAGAAGTTTCTGACGTGAATTGATGGCCCAGATCTGAATTAGGGTTAATCCTAGGGTCTAAACTAACCTAATCTTCTATAAAAGGACCCTAATACCTAGCCTAAATCATCATAAATCAATCCTACAACTAAACTATGCCAAAATGTTTAATCATGGCCTCCACCCTCTTGTCATAGCTCCCATCTTCATTCATATGAGAGTTCCTAAGCTTGTTTGAGAGTTTCTAAGCTTGATTTAAGGCCAAAGTTCAATCTTTCTTCATCAAAGCAAGGATCTTTTGCTTGTTTCTCAAGGGTTTTCATTGAAGCTTGCTATTTGGGGGTCTTTAGAGTTGCTAGTGGCTTCGTCTTAATCTTATTTATATTTTAATAGTCTTCATAGCATTGTAAGCCCTATACTACTCTTAGATTCTAACTATGAGGTTGAATATGACATGTTGCAAGTTGAGTTTGGGCCTAAGTATGATATGTGCTTTGATCCTATCATGTTATGCATAAATATATTCTATGCATGTTTGTAAAGCTATCACCTTTGCCTTATGCATAGAAAGCTATGAGCTTTGATTAGAAATGTTGCATAAAGCAACATAGAAACTCTCATAAACCTTGTGTTATCTTGCATATGATGTTATATGTGAATCACAAGCCACCATCCTATGTCATTTATGACCATGTTTCACCTATTTGCTTAAGTTTGACACCATGCATATTTTGAGGCTCATGATGTAATATGCAAGTTGCTATCTTGCATATGGTGTTATATGCAAATCACTTGCTATCATCCTATGTCATTTATGACCATGTTTCACCTATTTTGCTTAAGTTGATATTATGCATGTTTTGAGGCCTATGATGTAACATGCAAGCTTATGAACATATTTATGCCTCGTATGCCACCATGTTTAACTTGTGGCCAACCTTATTACCTTATGCCCTTTTTGTCATGTTTTGCCAAGTTCCCTCTTTTGATCTATGTTATGTTATGCGAAACGTACATGCGATGGGAATGCGTTGGGTTTGGGTAATATTAATGACATGAAAACGTGGTTTTAAAATATGACATGAACATTGACTTGTGATTATGTTTGTAAACATAAGGATGGACATGACACTTAGAAAACATGAGAGTGGCCAACTCGAGGTTGGGTTGAGTTTGTAGCATAAATCTACCCGGAACCGACCGGCTTAACTAGTGGCTACAAACAATAGGACCCAATGTGAGTAGTTGGTCATGTTGTGCTTAAACCCGAGGTTAGACTAGGTTGTGGTGTAAAGCTACCCGGACCCGCCCGGCTTAACTAGTAACCACAACAAGGTCTAATGTGAGAGGTTAAGGTGCATTAAATTAATTAGTGCCACATGATAGGGTTAAGTCATGGACCACGTAACACTTAACCAACATGAACGCGATGGGTTGATAGGGTTAAGTCATGAACCTTGGGTACACTTAACCAACTTGATGCTTGATTGGACTGGGTTAACCACATTTAACCCGTTAGGAAACCCTAGTTACGAGGTCCTTTTCACCAGTAACCCTCTTGATTGTATCATGATACCCTAAGGACTAGGCTAGGGTGGGGCACGATTACTGGGCTGACATGTAAGCGACCAAAACGACGGCTGAGTAGGTGCGCCGGTGTAGGTTCAGGCGGACTATGGTCGTGCACATGGTCCGGAGTTGAAAAAGCAGACACGGGCACCCGTAGGTTTTGGTTGTGCATGCTTGATTTGTGTCCGGGGTGGGCACCCTAGGGCTTGATACACCATAGGGTGGACCTAGCACAGTTTGACTACACTTCGTGATTGGGCCGTATGACACCGACACTTGACGAGTTAGGCTTTTAGGGAGCCGATCGATTAGACCGTGTTGTTGGACCTTGATCTAGGTCATCTCGGGATATTGGGCCAAGATTGGGCCAAGGGATCGTTTCTTGTTTATACTTCACATGGATTACTAGTACACATTTGGTGCAACTTAACCTTGTATATGCGATGCCACACTTGATCTATCTTGTTAACTTTTCACCATGCCGGTTATCACCCTATGTCTCATCTCTGTTTTACGTGTTCAGTTAACTTTATTAGTTTTTATACTAATAGTAGATAGGACTTACCAGTCTTTTTGACTGACCCGTTTTCTTTCGCCTCTTTTCTTCCGTTTCCCCCCCCCCCCCAGGTTTTCAGGGAGGGAACACTGGTACCTAGCTTGGATCTTTAGCTGCTTTTCTGGATAGCTCATGTACGGTTTGGACTTGAGCACGCTATGGCTTTATTCTACCTTGGGGGTAGTTACTTTATGATTTTCTTTCCAGTTTTTCAGTTGATGTTTCTAGACTATGTTTTGTGGAAAATAATGACCAAGTACTTTGATGTAACTTGACTATGGTTTTGAAATGTTAGTTTTATCCGCTGCTTTATTTACTCTGTTTTTACTTATATGTTCTGTCTTGTGATATCTGCATGCATGTTTACCTCGTTTAACGCCCCTCCAAAGCTAGTGCCCTTCCAAGAGTGGTATTGGCGGAGGTGGGGTGTTACATTTGGTATCAGAGCATAAGGTTTACGAGATTGGACAAAAGGTTTTTAAAATTTACCTTTTTGGAAAACTATTTTCAAAACCAATTAAGTATTTTCCAAAGAAAAGTCTAGTTATTTTAAAAGGCTATTCCCCAAAAGCCATTAGCTCTGTCCTTCGTTTCCTCGTTCTAAATCTATCTTTTTCTTTTTCAGTATGGCTGATCTTAACCTTCCCGCGGGAGTAACCATTCCCGGATGGTTCCGGAGGTACTTGGAAGCTAGGGCCAACGATGTGGGCCTAGCAAACACCCCCACCGTAACTGAGGTCCCTCCTCCTCCTCCTCCCCAGCATCCACAAGCAGATTTCGCAAAGGTTTGCAAGGACTTTAAGGCGATGGGTGGCAAGAATTTCATTGGGACGGAGACTTTTGTGGAGGCACGAAATTGGTTGAAAGAAACCGAGTATTTCTTCGCTATCTTTGATGTGGAAGACCATAGAAAGGTTTTATTGGCAGCATGGCTATTAAAAGAAGAAGCTGCTTATTGGTGGGAGGTCACCAATGCTACTAGACCTATAGAAACTTGGGCCGACTTTAGGACGAGGTTTGGGCTTAAGTTTCTATCATCAGCTGAGGCGAATCTGCAATTGGAGAAGTTTATATCTTTGAAGCAAGGGGACATGACAGTGAGGGAGTATGTGAATAAGTTTAACCAGCTCGCTCGATTCGGTTTGGACATGGTTAGTACTCCTCAGAAGAAGGCTTTACGCTTTCCACGAGGGTTGAATGAGCCATTACAAGGTTTAGCCCTATCTCATATACCCATGGGGGCCACTTTTGAAGGCCTAGTGGACATGGAATTGCTTCAAGGAGACGATAAGAATGGCAATAAAGAAGTAAAGCCTAATGAGACTCAAGTCAAGAAGACAGACTCCAAGTGGGGAGGAAATCAGAGCAATCAGAACAACAAGAACAACAAGGGCAATAAGGCCAACAACAGCAAGGCAAAGGACCCAAGGAAATGCAACTTCTGTGGGATTGTTGGGCACATAGCCAAAGATTGCAGAAAGAAGAAGAGGAAGTTGGGCGAATGCTTTCACTGTGGAGAGCCTGGACATCTTAGCAAGGATTGCCCCAAGAAGCAAGGACAAGGGCAAGGACAGACTCAGCGTGCAGGACCTTCTGGAGGGCAAGTGCATGCCCTCAACACTGCTCCAGTTCAGGACCGAGGTAGTATTTCTGTAGAAAGCCTTGTTTATATTTCTGATTATCCTGTTCGCACCTTATTTGATTCTGGCGCATCGCATAGTTTTATTTCTTCTGACATTGTTGAAAGTTTGCACCTAAGTACTAGTCTAGTTGAGGATCCCGTTAGTGTTTCAAATCCAATTGGGGGTTCCGCCCATCTGTCTATGATTTGTCTGGATTTGAAGATTTCTATCTTGACCGTGGAATTCACATGTAATGCTTATGTTCTTGGGTTCACGGGATACGGGTTGATTTTGGGCATGGATTGGTTGTCCAGTTATGGAGCCATCCTCGATTGTGAGCATAGGGTGGTGAGGCTCATGACTCGCCTCGGTAATACCCTAGAAATTCCTTGTAACCCTAGAGGTCCCGTCATGTTATGTTATCTTGAATCTCTTGACTCGTCCATCGATGATCTGCAATCTGTAATGGTGGTCCGAGACTATCCTGATGTCTTTGAAGAAGTTAAGGGGTTACCCCCTAAACGATAGATAGATTTTCGCATTTATCTTGTTGATAATGCCAAGCCAGTTTCAATGCCCGTTAGGTACATGGCCCCACGAGAAAGAAGAGAGCTCAGTAAGCAAATCAAGGAGTTGCTTGAGAAGAATTTTATTAGGCGAAGCATTTCTGAATGGGGTGCTCCTGTGGTGTTCGCTACTAAGGCGGATGGTTCGCTTCGTCTATGTGTTGATTATCGAGAGTTGAACAAGCTGACAAAGAAGAATAGGCACCCGTTACCAAGGATAGATGACCTCTTTGACCAGCTTGTTGGTTCTTCCGTTTTCTCTTAGCTCGATCTAGCCACCAGATTCCATCAGCTTAGAGTAGCTGAGGATAGTATTGATAAGACTGCGTTTAGGACTCCAGATGGATTCTTTGAATGGCTTGTCATGCCATTCGGTTTGACAAATGCACCCGCCTACTTCGTAGATTTGATGAGTAGGGTGTTCAGGGAGTTCCTTAACAAGTTCGTGGTTGTCTTCGTGGATGATATTCTGATCTTCTCAAAGGATGAGGAAGAACATGCTAGACATCTCAAGGAAGTGATGGATACGCTTAGAGCCCATCAGTTGAAAGCCAAGTTCTCCAAATGCCATTTTCGGAGAAGGGAAGTTCGGTTTCTTGGACATATAGTCTCTAAGCAAGGCATAGCTGTGGACCCCGCGAAAGTGGTTGCAGTTCAAGACTGGAAGACTCCTAGGAATGCAACCGAAGTAAGAAGCTTTCTCGGTCTGGCGGGCTACTATAGGAAATTCATCAGGGACTTTGCTAAGATTTCATCCCCTCTTACTAAGTTGACGAAGAAGAACTTAGTTTTTGCATGGGACTTAGAGTGTGAGCTTGCTTTTCAAAGGCTCAAGAGGGCTCTTACCACAGCTCCAGTTTTGGCATTACCCGATGGCGGTAAGATGTTTACCGTGTACACCGATGCATGTGGCACGGGGTTAGGTGCTGTTCTGATGCAAGAGGGAAGAGTGATATGTTATGGGGGTAGGCAACTGAAAGTTCATGAGAAGAACTATCCCACTCATGATTTGGAGTTGGCAGCGATCGTCTTTGCACTCAAATCCTGGCGCCACTATCTTCTAAGCGAAAGGTTTGAGTTGTATACTGATCACAAGTCACTCAAGTACCTCTTCTCACAAAAAGATCTGAATCTAAGGCAGCGAAGGTGGATGGAATTCTTGGCATCTTATGACTTCGAGATAGCTTATACCCCTGGCAAGGGTAATGTTGTGGCAGATGCACTAAGCAGAAGTAGGTTGACTTTGAGTCCCTTGTTTATTGAGATGAAGAACTTAGAGTTCTTGGCAACCTTTGATTTCACGACGGCTGTTGAGTCGATGACGGGTTCATTAGCATCCCTTGAGTTTAGACCCACACTTCTTGATCAAGTTGGGGCTTCCCAGAAGGAAGACCCGCGGATAGTGGAGATCATGGGCAAGTAGATTCGTGGTGAGACGTCAAGTCACCTTGCTAGATATACTATTGATGACAAGGGTTGGCTAAGGCGTGATGGAAGACTTTGCGTTCCACAAGTAGGAGACTTGGTGCATAAAGTTCTCGAAGAAGCGCATCACTCGAAGATGACTATACATCCTGGAGGAGATAAGATGTATAGGGATATGAAGCGCGTTTTCTTTTGGGCTGGAATGAAGAAAGATGTGGCAGAGTATGTTTCAAAGTGCATGGTGTGCCAACAAGTGAAAGCCGAGTCGAAGAAACCCGGAGGGCTATTACATCCATTGGAGGTCCCGCAATGGAAGTGGGAAAGTATTTATATGGATTTTGTGGATGGATTGCCTAGGTCTAGGAAAGGGAATACGAGCATATGGGTCATAGTTGACAGGCTTACGAAGAGTGCTCATTTCATTCCAGTAAAGAGCAAGAGGACCGCATCATGGCTAGCATCTGTTTATCTTCGAGAGATAGTGAGATTGCATGGAGTTCCCTCTAGCATAGTTAGCGATTGTGACCCAATTTTCACTAGCCAGTTCTGGAGTAGTTTGCAAGAAGCGATGGGTACGCGATTGAATCTAAGTATAGCCTATCACCCTCAGACGGATGGCCAAACCGAAAGGGTGAATAGAGTACTAGAAGATCTCTTGAGGCTTTGTGTTCTTGACTTTGGTGGTACTTGGGAAGACCACCTCCCTCTTGTGGAGTTTGCTTATAATAATAGCTATCAAGCTAGCATAGGGATGGCACCATTTGAAGCTTTGTATGGGAGGCCGTGTAGGTCACCATCTTGTTGGTGGGAGACAACGGATAGGCTTATACTTGGGCCCGATATGATACGGGACACATCCGAGAAAGTTGAATTGGTGAGAAGACGGATGAAAGCGGCCCAAGACCGACAGAAATCCTATGCTGACAAGCGAAGGACAGATTTGGAATTCGAAGTGGGAGACATGGTTTTCGTGAAGGTTTCTCCTTTGCGTAATGTGGTTCGTTTTGGAGCAATTGGGAAGCTGGCACCAAGGTTCGTAGGACCCTTACCTATCATAGAGAGAATTGGAAAGATGGCTTATAAGGTGGAATTGCCCGAGAAGCTAGCCGGAGTGCATAATGTCTTTCATGTCTCGCATCTCCGAAAGTGCCTACATGAGTCCGCTGAGGTGCTTGAACCAAGCATTCTTGAAGACGTGGAGGTAGAGAAAAAGGCGACCTTGAGGAGAGCTCCGATTCGTATCTTGGGAACAGAGATCAAGAAGCTAAGAAATCGAGAAGTCAAATTGGTGAAAGTTCAGTGGAGTGAAGCCGAAGAGGAAGACGCAACTTGGGAAACCGAGGAGAAGATGCGTGGGCTTTATCCATTTCTTTTTTGAGGGTACATTTTCAATCTCTTTTCCTAGTTGGTATATCTTTCTTTTGCTATCCATGTTTATCTAGTTTATCTTGCTTCGTAAATCTTGTCATGAGAACCTTAGGTAGAAAACCTTGGTTGAAACATGTATTTGAAACATGTTACGCTTGATGTTTGCAAGTGGTTGCAAGTGTTTGCAAGTGGATACTCGTGGATGCATGATACACATTAGGCACTAAGATCGGCTCACACACTTTCATACCGCATATGCATGAGTGTTTATGCTTATTCATGGATGAAACTTGTATGCTATCACATGGATGTTGCATATGGATGGATGTTATGTGCACTCATGTAGAGACTATAAGTTATGTTAGGAATTTGCATGTATATGGACGCATTGCACAAACATATTTTGCATTAAGGAGGTTTACTGAATCAGTAACCGCCTGATTTTCGCATTAGATAAGTGCATATACACACACTTTTGCATATGTTCATACAGCATTAGAAATCTTTTAAGGACAATGATTACTTGTGGATGATGTTTTGAGTAGACGGATGATGGATGGTAGGATACGTTCTTCCTAACTTGAATATTTCGGGGACGAAATCCTTTAAGGTGGGGAGGATGTAACAACCCGTATTTTTGAATAACAAGTTATAACATAAATCAAGGCAGAATTCAATGATAAAATCTGAATCAAGGGAAACGGGCTGTGCCATTGCGTTCGCCTCGGAAAAATATGCGAAATAGAGTCCGAGTTTTCGAAAATCGGAGTCCGTATGACCCAGTTATGGCCCAATGAAGATTTCAGAAAACTCCAAGTTAAAAATCAGGTTCAAAAATCAAATCTGGAGCCAGAAAGCATGGGCGGGAAAACCTCCCGCCAAAACCCCAAGTCGACATGGGAGTCGACTGGGGTGTCGACACACCCTGGGTGGTGTCGACTGCCCAGTCGACACCCCTGTCGACACGGGTGGCCGAGCCATCCTGGCTTGGTGCACCTGCACTTGTCCCTGGTCCAGTTCTAGAAGTTTCTGACGTGAATTGATGGCCCAGATCTGAATTAGGGTTAATCCTAGGGTCTAAACTAACCTAATCTTCTATAAAAGGACCCTAATACCTAGCCTAAATCATCATAAATCAATCCTACAACTAAACTATGCCAAAATGTTTAATCATGGCCTCCACCCTCTTGTCATAGCTCCCATCTTCATTCATATGAGAGTTACTAAGCTTGTTTGAGAGTTTCTAAGCTTGATTTAAGGCCAAAGTTCAATCTTTCTTCATCAAAGCAAGGATCTTTTGCTTGTTTCTCAAGGGTTTTCATTGAAGCTTGCTATTTGGGGGTCTTTAGAGTTGCTAGTGGCTTCGTCTCAATCTTATTTATATTTTAATAGTCTTCATAACATTGTAAGCCCTATAATACTCTTAGATTCTAACTATGAGGTTAAATATGACATGTTGCAAGTTGAGTTTGGGCCTAAGTATGATATGTGCTTTGATCCTATCATGTTATGCATAAATATATTCTATGCATGTTTGTAAAGCTATCACCTTTGCCTTATGCATAGAAAGCTATGAGCTTTGATTAGAAATGTTGCATAAAGCAACATAGAAACTCTCATAAACCTTGTGTTATCTTGCATATGATGTTATATGCGAATCACTAGCCACCATCCTACGTCATTTATGACCATGTTTCACCTATTTGCTTAAGTTTGACACAATGCATATTTTGAGGCTCATGATGTAATATGCAAGTTGCTATCTTGCATATGGTGTTATATGCGAATCACTTGCTATCATCCTATGTCATTTATGACCATGTTTCACCTATTTTGCTTAAGTTGATATTATGCATGTTTTGAGGCCTATGATGTAACATGCAAGCTTATGAACATATTTATGCCTCGTATGCCACCATGTTTAACTTGTGGCCAACCTTATTACCTTATGCCCTTTTTGTCATGTTTTGCCAAGTTCCCTCTTTTGATCTATGTTATGTTATGCGAAACGTACATGCGATGGGAATGCGTTGGGTTTGGGTAATATTAATGACATGAAAACGTGGTTTTAAAATATGACATGAACATTGACTTGTGATTATGTTTGTAAACATAAGGATGGACATGACACTTAGAAAACATGAGAGTGGCCAACTCGAGGTTGGGTTGAGTTTGTAGCATAAATCTACCCGGAACCGACCGGCTTAACTAGTGGCTACAAACAATAGGACCCAATGTGAGTAGTTGGTCATGTTGTGCTTAAACCCGAGGTTAGACTAGGTTGTGGTGTAAAGCTACCCGGACCCGCCCGGCTTAACTAGTAACCACAACAAGGTCTAATGTGAGAGGTTAAGGTGCATTAAATTAATTAATGCCACATGATAGGGTTAAGTCATGGACCACGTAACACTTAACCAACATGAACGCGATGGGTTGATAGGGTTAAGTCATGAACCTTGGGTACACTTAACCAACTTGATGCTTGATTGGACCGGGTTAACCACATTTAACCCGTTAGGAAACCCTAGTTATGAGGTCCTTTTCACCAGTAACCCTCTTGATTGTATCATGATACCCTAGGGACTAGGCTAGGGTGGGGCACGATACTGGGATGACATGTAAGCGACCAAAACGACGGCTGAGTAGGTGCGCCGGTGTAGGTTCAGGCGGACTATGGTCGTGCACATGGTCCGGAGTTGAAAAAGCAGACACGGGCACGCGTAGGTTTAGGCTGTGCATGCATGATTTGTGTCCGGGGTTGGCACCCTAGGGCTTGATACACCATAGGGTGGACCTAGCACAGTTTGACTACACTTCGTGATTGGGCCGTATGACACCGACACTTGACAAGTTAGGCTTTTAGGGAGCCGATCGATTAGACCGTGTTGTTGGACCTTGATCTAGGTCATCTCGGGATATTGGGCCAAGATTGGGCCAAGGGATCATTTCTTGTTTATACTTCACATGGATTACTAGTACACACTTGGTGCAACTTAACCTTGTATATGCGATGCCACACTTGATCTATCTTGTTGTTAACTTTTCACCATGCCGGTTATCACCCTATGTCTCATCTCTGTTTTACATGTTCAGTTAACTTTATTAGTTTTTATACTAATAGTAGATAGGACTTACCAGTCTTTTTGACTGACCCGTTTTCTTTTGCCTCTTTTCTTCCGTTTCCCCCCCCCCCCCAAGGTTTTCAGGGAGGGAACACTGGTACCTAGCTTGGATCTTTAGCTGCTTTTCTGGATAGCTCATGTACGGTTTGGACTTGAGCACGCTATGGCTTTATTCTACCTTGTGGATAGTTACTTTATGATTTTCTTTCCAGTTTTTCAGTTGATGTTTCTACACTATTTTTTGTGGAAAATAATGACCAAGTACTTTGATGTAACTTGACTATGGTTTTGAAATGTTAGTTTTATCCGCTGCTTTATTTACTCTGTTTTTACTTATATGTTCTGTCTTGTGATATCTACATGCATGTTTACCTCGTTTAACGCCCCTCCAAAGCTAGTGCCCTTCCAAGAGTGGTATTGGCGGAGGTGGGGTGTTACAACATCAATCATCAAATAGCTCTAAGGCTAAGTGTATACAAAGAATCGACATCAACTATGTGGTGAAAACATTAAATATCAAAAAATTCTATAAATTAAAAAGAAATCTAGAAATCATATAAAAGCATACTGATCCATATCATGGTGGCAACTAAAGAAACATCTCACACGCATCATTAGCAACCGGCCAAAGCTTGTAAATACAAACAATAACAACAACAATGGTGTCACTCAACAACAGACCTGAAGGTCCAATGAATGACTCGAAAACGCAACAACCATCACCCGGCAAGTCCAATAAGTGGAAAAGACCTACAAATAATACCTAGATAGCCTAATAAATGGATGAGGTCTAGTACTTGACCACATCAATAATGTGACTCGAAGGTCTCACCAAGTGTGTAAAATGTCTCACAAACTTCCCAATACTATTCCAAATAGTGATTAGAGTGTGTCCTATGCCACACATTCTCACTTACCAATTTAATACAAGCAAGTTAATTCCACATTATTTTTAGCTTTAATCAAACAAGTCAAGAATTAACTGATATAATATGCCTACGCACCGATACCACATGGTTTTTCATACCATTCAAGTTACTTCCTCATTATCTCAAAGAGTGTTAAAACATGTAGCTTTATACACACACACACACACACACACACACATATATATATATATATATAATATACTACAAAAAAACAGGTTTTTAAATGATATTTCAAAATCCTTTGGAAACCACTTACAATGAAATTTCTTTATAATAGAGATAATATACATATATAAAATAGCTTTTAGAGATAATTATATATATATTAAGATAAAAATCCTTTAGAAATAAGTTTTATAAGCATAAGCTCAAAAAAATTCATAGAAAACTCAAAAATCATAATACACAAAATTTACCGAAAGTCGTCAATTAGCTATTCAAATCAACATCAATAGCAGTTTCCATATGATTGAATTAGTTATTTGAAAACACTTGAAACAAGGTATAAAAATTCAATAACCAAAATTGCAAGAATCGAAGTCACAAAGTGTAAAAAATTCAGGAAAACAGGGAATGGAACTATAAAATGAAACACGTTGGAAAAGAGGTCATATGTCGACCTATGAACCATTAAGGTCGACCTATGTTTGCAAACGGCGTTTCTATGGAAATAGAAAATCGTTGACAAAATATCGTAATAATAAGCGCAAGTACACGGCGTACAATTGTAGTACGTGGCAAATACGGGTCGATCCGCAAAGAAAGAATTTATTCTAATCTTACTCAATCAAATTAAGCGGAAAGCGAGTAAAATTGTTAACTATAAACTAAAAGAAAACTAACGATGTTAAAATGAATACAAATATGAGACTAAGAGACAATTTAGGAGTAGATTCACTATCAACATCAATCTAGTTAACATAAAAAATGGCTCTAACTCTCTTTAATAACTAGCACATTAAGTGTTGTAATCATACAAGCATGATTTATATGCTAGAAAATTCAAGCTATATAAATCATCAATTTTCAATACAAACTTAAAGCCCTAATTATCACATAGAAAATAAAAGTTCTAATAAAAATGAAATATTATGAGTATGTTCTGTGTTAATATTCACTAACTACACAGTACATCAAGGATGCTTTCACTTTTAGTGTCACTATTTTTTCTAAAATGGATTAGATTGTGATAAAGTATGATTCTATTAATGATATGAGTATAACACATTTGGGAATAATCAAACAACATGTGCTATCAATTTTCACCATATAAAATCTTTATTTTATCTATGTCCAATTTTAGATTAAGCTCAGATAAGAGAGTTAGAAACATGAAATTCTTATGTTAATTATTCATGAATCATGAGAACTTCACTACCCCTAAATTGAAAGGGTTTAACTACTCATAATGGATTCAATGATAACATAAAGAGATTTTATTATAAAAGACAACAAAAGAAAAAGCACTATATTAGAATTACACTAAAAAAATTACATAAAAGAAATGGCTAAGAAGCCATGGAAGAGAAATAGAGTTTTTGATTTTGCCACTCTAAACTAAACAAAATCCAAGAACCTTTTTATATCAACATGCATGGGTTATTTATACATGTGAAAACCCAAATTCACTTTTAGCGTGCTACCAAGAATGCCCTTCATTAAGCTTCCTTTTGTCTTTAGCAATAATGATTCATGAAGCCCTTTTTGTCTCCACTAAAGAAGGAGAGAGAGTGGAGACAAAAAAGGGCTTCATGTATCATTCAAAAGGAAGCTTAATGAAGGGCATTCTTGGTAGCACGCTAAAAGTGAATCAGAATTTTTCACATATATAAATAACCCCTGTATGTTGATGTAAAAAGAATCTTGAATTTTATTTAGTTTAGAATGGAGGCTCAAATCAAAACCTCATTTTCTTCCATGGCTTCTTAGCCATTTTCTTTATTGTAATCAATCTTCAAATGCAATTTTAATAGTTGTTTTTTAATTTACATGTTCTTTTCTTTTATGCAAGTAGCTTAGATTTATTTTACGCAGTTAGAATAGATTTTACTTTATTTTAGTTCTCTATTTTTGTTGATCTTTAATGTTGAAGTCTATTTGTGTTGAATTAATCACATAAATGAGGAGTTAAACCCCTACAATTTAGGGGTGATGAAGCTTTTCCTCTCAATTATTGTAGATTCAACATGAATTTGTATGAATGATCTATTTGGGTTTAATGGGAATGGATGTTTTTGTGTATTTGTGTTTCATATTGAATTTAATAGCGTCTTTTGTTCATTTCACAACATTGAGGCTATGTCTGTGACATATACAACAAATTGCCTCTTCATCTAAAATTGGGATTATGACAATGAAATGAGTTTTAAGTTGAAATTTGATGATCTATATTACAAACCAACAGTAAATAGATCATACTTAAATTAGATTTTAGTTTCATTTCGATGGCTTGTTTCATAATAGTTAAAAAGTTAGATTAATTGTGTATTACAGTTTGATGGCGTACTTTGTGTTAATTTTTAGCGCAAATAAGTTATGCTTATGATAATTGCATAATTAATCTTACTTAAGTTATTTGAGAGATCTTTGTGCTATTTTATGTTGAACAATGTTGAAAGAGAGAAAAGTGAAGTTGCCCTAAATTGGTTATAATCTCATAGTTTTAATCTACACTTTAGTTTACTTTTTTTTCTAGTACTTAATCACAATCCAAATTTTGGTTTAATTTGACTGAATAAGATTGAAATTACTTCTTTCCCTATGGATCGACACGTATTCACCACGTACTAACAATTATACGCTGTGCGGTTGTGGTATTATCATGATATTTCGTGTTAACAGTTTTCTAATTTAATAGAGTATCCATTAGCGAACAAGTTTTTAGCGTCGTTGTAGTATAGCGGTGAGTATTCCTCCCCGGCAACAGCGCCAAAAACTTGTTTGCAAACGGTGTTTCTATGGAATTAGAAAACCATTAACAAAATATCGTAATAATAACCGCAAATGCACGACGTATAATCGTAGTACGTGGCGAATACGGATCGATCCGCAGGGAAAGAATTTATTCTAATCTTACTCAATCAAATTAAGCCGAAAGCGACTGAAATTGTTAAGTATAAACTAAAAGAAAACTAATGATGTTAAAATAAATACAAATATGAGACTAAGAGACAATTTAGGAGTAGATTCACTATCAACATCAATCTAATTAACATAAAAAATGGCTCTAACTCTCTTTAATAACTAGCACATTAAGTGTTGTAATCATACAAGCATGATTTATATGCTAGAAAATTCAAGCTACATAAATCATCAATTTTCAATACAAACTTAAAGCCCTAATTATCACATAGGAAATAATAGTTCTAATAAAAATGAAATATTATGAGTATGTTCTATGTTAATATTCACTAACTACACAGAACATCAAGGATGCTTTCACTTTTAATGTCACTACTTTTTCTAAAATGAATTAGATTGTGATAAAGTATGATTCTATTATTGATATGAGTATAACACATTTTGGAATAATCAACCAACATGTGCTATCAATTTTCACCATATAAAATTTTTACTCTTATATATATATATATATATATATATATATATCCAATTTTAGATTAAGCTCAAATAAGAGAGTTAGAAACATGAAATTCTTATGTTAATTATTCATGAATCATGAGAGCTTCACTACCCTAAATTGAAGGGGTTTTACTACTCATAATGAATTCAATGATAACATAAAGATATTTCATTATAAAAGACAACAAAAGAAAAGAGCACTATATTAAAATCACACTAAAAAAATTACATAAAAGAAATGGCTAAGAAGCCATGGAAGAGAAATAGAGTTTTTGATTTCAGCCACTCTAAACTAAATAAAATCCAAGATCCTTTTTACATCAACATACATGGGTTATTTATAAATGTGAAAAACTCTAATTCGCTTTTAGCGTGCTACCAAGAATGCCTTCATTAAGCTTCCATTTGTCTTTAGCAATAATGATTCATGAAGCCCTTTTTTGTCTCCACTAAATAAGGAATGAGAGTGGTTGGGGTCCTCCACTAATCTTCTATTTGAATCGATTCCTTTTCCATTGATTGATTTCCTTTTTCTGTGGCAAGGCATTGATTTCCTTTTTATTGGCAAGGCATTGATTTCCTTTTTTTCCTTTGTATGCATATATATCTTTATGAAGTCCTCTCCTACATGCATCAAATCTATACAAAAACAATGAAAAATGTCCAAGTAAAAATTCTCAAAATAACTTAAGCACAAAATTGACCATTTCCCTCTATATGATGATGAATGCATGATGTTTTAAACCAATTGAATTACAGCTTAAACATGATAAAATACCCACATATGACATTTATTTGCACTAACTAAGAATAAATATGTGAATATAAATGTGCATTTTTACATGCATATCACAAATTCTTTCGGTATATAATATCTTGGATCTAGTCTTGGTGAGCCTTGGAATCCTATTTCCTTGTGTGAGTAGTAGAGTGTTATATTAACTATTTAAACGAGGATAAGATAATGAATCTATTACTAGAATAAAAAAAATAAAACCTTATATCTAGATAATAAAATGTAAATAATTTAAAATTTTATCAGAGTTACGTGGCGGAAATCAATAAACTGTTTTGGCTGAGCACATAACTTGATGATTTGTATGTGGTATTTATAGGATGGAGTATTCTGATTTGTAAGTTATTAGGAATTAAATTGTTTAGTTGTATATAGTTGAGGGAAAAATAAATGGAGGTTAATGATAATAAAATTAATACAACTAAGAAGAACTTATGATTGTCTATTATGTTGACTTGTCCAAACATTGTTGACGATTCTGATTGATACATTGTATGCCATGTTATCGATAGGGGTTCCAAACCATCATGTAAGACATTTCAAGTTAAGGGAAAACCATTAATTAAAGATAAATATTTGATTTGAAATAATGTTAAACCACTGAATAAATTGTGAAAAGTGAGAGAACATGGACAAGCAATATCGATATTGAATCAACTGTGCTGCTAGGTAATGAAATGGGTTGTTAGAATTTGATGGCTTAATATCATTTTGAGATAAGTTAAAGAAATTGCTATAAGTAAAATTTTGTTTTGTTAAATAAACAGATATAAATGTACATATGCATGTAAATGAAAATGTGATTTAAAAGAGTAAATATCCTAAGCATGGGAAATATATTATAATTGCACACTCAAGTTATAAATTTTTTAGAAGACATATGCAACCATTACATCTTAATAATGATGGGGAAAAAGAAAAGGGTGAGGCCCTTTTGATTTCATGGTCAAAATCATAAGCCTTAGTTCCAGTGATTTGTAACAAGTAGATAGCGAGGCATTATCATGAACCTATTGATAATTGAAAAATTAAGTGAGCATTGATATACACATAAATGTGTATATTTTATCCTCATATTTATCTTATTTTATCTTTTAAATAATTGAAACTTTGCATTTATAGTTGTGTTTACAGATTATTTTTTATGAATGGATTAACGCACTTAATTGTTGAAAAACTTGAAGAATTTGTGCAAGAAGAGTGTTGAATTTTAGAGCTGGATTAAAGCTTGAAGACCTGAAGAAAAAGTGCTATTCAACCGCCTTCTGCTGCATATTTTAAAGACAAGATTCAATGCTTTTCCATAATGATCATTTGGAGTTGTTATTCATTCTCAAGGCAATTGGAGTTGAAGCTCGCAACCTATTTTCCATGACATCGGCATGCATTCACATTGGTCTAATTGCTAATTAAGTTATTTGTCCCATATCATGTAATTTGCAAGGCTTCTCATTCATGCGCTGCACGCGCTCACACTGAGTTATTTGATTTGTGTGCTATTTTGAAAAAGGTTTTTGTCCCATATTGTGGAATTTGCCAAGTAGTCTTTGTCATATCAGCTATAAATACATTGTATCTCATTCATTGAAAAACACACTTAGTTTTATTCTGTAATTCTCTTCTTGGAATAAAAATCTTCTTCTCCCTTTCTCTCAGTTGTTATTTTATTTTATTTATGTTCATGTTATTTAGTTTCTTTTTCTCTTCTTCTTTAGCTATGTCTAGCTAATCCCTTAGGGGGTGATGACGCTAATAGATATGATTCAACATGAGTTACATAGCCAATAGAGGACGACTTTATACATGTAGATCTGGATCTGAATCAAGGGTTAAATCTGAACCTTCATATTCTGTGTCATTTAAGAGATATGCTCCTTCACAGGGTATATTCGTGTTCGATTTAACAATTATCAGGTTTAGATCTAATTTTAGGGTTTTAGAAATTAATTAGTGAATCTGTCCTGATAGCCTATGGTTGTTTAAGAGATCAGCTTCTGCATAGGCTATGCTTGTCGTTATTTACTTATTTGTTTCTAAGAACCTAATTATCGTTGATTCATGTTTGTAACAGAAACATGAATTAGATCTATATTTATTTGTTGACTATTGATGAGTATGAATCCGATCTACGTCATAATCCCCTAATTGCTTTCTCTTATTATATAAATCTCTCTTTTTATTTAATTGCTGTTATTTTCTGTGTTTTCAATCAATTAAAATTCTGGAATAACTTGATTGGATTTATTAATTAAAATATTTTTGGTCCCAGAGTTCGACACCCTCTACAACAATCCTTGTTGTTTTGGAAAGCCGAACGGATCTTATAGTTGTTTACAATTGTTTGATTTGTTCGCAAACAAATTTTGGCGCCGTTGCCGGGGACCAAAATAATTTTTACTTTTATATCCTTCGAGTTATAATTTTTTTTCTTTAGTTTTCCTTCATATAAAAAAAAAGCAACACAAAAAATAATTATTTTTTTTCCTTTTTTTTTTCTTATTTTTCCATTATAAAAAAACACAAAAATATTTTTTTATTAGTTTTATTTTATTTTCCTTCATTTATGAAAAAAAATCTCTTGATTAGCTGTGATTTGGTATTGCTGATCTTCTAATTTAGAGAGGTGAAAAAAAAATTTGGATTGATTTCTTTCCCTTTTCATTGCCTTTCTTATTTCTTTCATGTTTCATTGCTTTCCATTTTTACAAATTAAATAAAAAAAAATTTATTGCTTTCCTTTTCCTACGTTTGTGAATTTCTTTACTTTTCTCGCTGCCATTTTTCACCAAATCTTCCTTTCTCTACATGTCTTGCCTCCATCAACAAAACTCCGTTCTTTCCACCATCAAGCAAAAAACCACATCACCCCAAACCATTCACAGCAAACAATTCCAAAAAAAATAAATCTTTTTCCACTTTTCAACAATTCCAAAAAAAACAATTCTTTTTTTTCCTTCTTGCAAATAAATAATTTCTTTCCCTTCTTTCTTCTATTTTCCACCTTTTCTGCGAATTAAAAAAAAATATTGCTTTTTCTTAGTTCATTTCTTTCCACTTTTGTGTTTCTTCAGCCATAATCAGTTGCCAAATTTTCCCATTTCTTTCTATTTGTTTTTTTCTTTCCTTCTTTCCTTACAATTTCTTTCCCATTTGTTTCATTTATTTCTTTCCTATCTCAGAATTCTTTTCAGAATTCCCTGTATAATTACCTTCCTTCTACGACATAATTTTTTTCCTTTAATTTGTTTACAATTTTTACAAAGTAAAAAAAAAAAGATTTTTTCTTTGACTTCCTTTCTTTACTTAAAACTTGCATTTTTATTTTCCTGATTTCTTTCTCTTTATCAACCTTCCTTTCAATCTCATTACATTTCCTTTTTCTCTTTTCTGAAACAAATAAATAAAATAAAAACAATCTTTCCAAATTTTTTTCCCATTGCTTTATATTTCACGCGATTCATTTCTCAACTTCCTTCAACAATTCTTCTCCAACCATTCACAAAGCCTCCTCCCATCTTCTTCACAAAACTTGCCTCCTTAACTCAGTCACCCTCTTCACAATCCTTACATCCCCTTCCACATTCAAGCGCTCCACTTGAAAAGTCAAGCCACAAACCAACGCCAATCCCAGTTTTAGATCATCACAATTACCAGCAACTTCCTTAGACCCTCCTTCAAACCATCCGTCATGACAATACCTCACAAATCATACCACAGTCCGCAGTTTACCACATACCGAGCCCGAAATCGCCATCTACCTCAAATCGAACGCACCTAATCCGATTTGATCTTTATAAAAAAAAAGGTCGTGAAAGTTTTATAATTTGGGGGAATAATTTGTTGCCATATTTTCGTTTGAATTCTCTGAGAAACAGGGGGCGTGGGTCTATATTTTTGGATTGGCTTGTAGCCATCTGTGTTTACTTATTTGTTCGGAGTTGACTGATCGAGTGCGTGAATATTTATTTCTTTTGTGCGTGATTGGTGTTTTGAGTCTGGTTTCTTGTTTCTTTAGGCATAATCATCTTTTCTTGTTTATTTTTTTTATTTTTTATTTCATTTCTAAAAAGCCAGTTTTTAGGGTTGCCAGTTTTAGTTTGTTTTCCCTTTTGTTTTTGATCTAGTTTTTTTTAGTTTCTTATCTTTGGCTTGGATTTAGTGTAAAAAAAATCGTTTGCTTTTCACTTGTGAATCTTAGTGTGATAGTTTTCAGGTTGCAGAACAAGGAAGGATTTCAAAGGTCACGCTATTTGTAATTAGCAGAATTCGAATTGTTCGAGCGGTTGCACACCAAGTGGGTTGTGAACACGCTAGCGCGACTCAATTGCATTAGACGGACTGCCGATCTAGGTGAGTATTTTTTAACTCTACAGGGACTGCTGCTGCAAATAAAAAAATATAGACATTGCTTGTAAAAATCTTCTGCAGGGGCAGCGACTTGCTTGTAAAATCTTTTAATTTTTGCAATTGCTATTTCTGCATCCTTATTCATTCTGTTAAGGGCAATACCCAATTCACATAAGGTGAGGGATTTCATCACCCTTTCCTTAGCCCACAAATTGCATTTCATCGTAGAATCTGACTAATAATAACGGTTAGACGTTGGACTTAAGGGAGTCGCGGGCTCATATAGGGCTTAATTGTATTTTGATAGTTGATTTATTTGGAACGGATTATTTCTTGGTGTCTAGACTACGGCAGAGAAGTAACTGTTTATAAATATTACGGTGATTCGTAAATATTATATCGGTTGTTATTCTGAAGGTACTTAAACCTTCGGCTGCAATGCTAGGTTGATTCCCGGTGCACCGATAACTCCTGTCCATTAACTGGCTGAGAAATCTTTTGATCTAAGTAATCAAACGTGTCACTATATAATTTTGGGTTAGGAGCCATTAAGGACAGAAAATTTCATTGTAGCTAATTTCTGTGTGTGATTGTTTTGTGAAAAAAAAATTCAAAATTCCTCAAAAACAAATAAAAAAAATTAACATTTTTTTCTTTTTCTTTTAAACCTCGCTAGTCTGTAGGTCGCACTTTTCCAAAAAAAAACTCCCATTTTCGCCTCTTTCCAAACTCCTCCATTGTCTAAATTTCCTTGATGAACTCTCTTCTTCTTCTTTCTAGTGCATGCAAACTTGGACCCGTGACCAAGAATCTCATCATTTAGTTCGAATCAGACCACCTTCCCCTTCTTCAACAACCAATTTTCCCGAACAACCCTTAGAAATGGATAACGAACCCGCACCTCGTACCCTGATGGACAGAATCCTTCCTGATATAGTTCCTGTCCCTTCTTGCATTCAATTACCCAATCCTGTGGATAATCACTTTGAAATCCGATCGGGTCAGATAAACATCCTTCCCAAATTCGGAAATTTTTCTCATGATGAACCATATAGTTTCTTAACGAAATTTGAATATGCTTGTGTAACCTTTAAATTACAACAGTTATGTGAGGATGGTATTAAACTTCGTTTGATTTCATTCGCACTAACTGGCTCCGCAGAAAAATGGTTTCGCAGCTTGCCCCCAAATTCGATTAAAAAATGGGATGAATTTACAGCAATTTTCCTTAAAAAGTTCTACCCTCCAAGAAAAACATCTAGAGTCAGAAATGAAATCACCAATTTCCACCAAAAAGAGGGTGAATCTTTTTGGCAATACTTCGAAAGATTTAAAGAACTGCTGTTAAGTTGTCCCCATCACGGTTATGAAACATGGTCGTTATGTCAAACTGTATACGATGGACTTGATAATAGTTCTAGGCAAATGTTAGAGTCTATGTGTGAGGGCAATTTTCTAAAACAGACTGACGTAGAAGCTTTGGAATTTCTGGACGAGTTAGCAGAAAAATCGAAACAATGGGAATGAACCAATGAAAAATCTCTCTATTCGCGATCCAATAGTAATTTTGTCGAATCCTCTTCTTCTTCTTCTTCTTCTTCTAATACTCTTGTTGATGCCATCCTAAACTTAGAACACACACTCAGTCTAATAACGTTTCCCAAGCTATGTGTCACATATGTCTTGACACTAATCACATGGCTGATGACTGTCCCCAGTCCCTTGAGCAAGTAAACGCTTTCAACAGACCCAACAACCACCCAAATCTTATGGTCCGAATAACCCTCTGATGAGTAGACCTTCGAATCGAGCATTTTCGAACAATGCTGTGAACCCTCCTCTTAGGCAAAATCAGTACACTTCGAACCAGGCGCCTTTTAACAATCAAACGGTTGCACCTCAATACGAAAAATGCCTTTCTACAATTGAGGGGAATTTATCTGAGGTGAGCAACTTATTAGCGCAAATGACTAAGAAAAGTGTTGAAAGTCAAAACAAGTTAGACAACTCCTTGCAATCATATATGCAAAACACGAATCAACAAATGAGTGAGCTTCAAAATCAAATGTCTCAACTTAATGCTAGATTAAGTGAAAGGGAAAAGAGAACGTTTCCAAGTCAACCCATTCAAAACCCTAGAGGACAAAATTCAAACCCCAACCAAATTCACATAATTTAAGATTCAAACGTTAGTCACTTGAATGCGGTCACGACTCTTAGATCCGGCAAAAAGATTGAAAACCATGTGGTCAACCCAAATGATTTACCGGACGATCTTCCAAACCTTATCGATAATTCGACCAACTCAGATCAAATCATTGAGCTAATTTCTGACAAGGACCATCCTCAAACTCAAGTAGCCCAACCTACTGAGTTGTCTGGTCCATTTCCTCATAGACTCCGACTTAGAAAAAAGACGGATCAGCTAGAAAATATCCTTGAAATATTTAAGCAAGTTAAAGTGAACATTCCTCTTTTAGATATTATACAACAAGTTCCACAATACGCTAAATTTCTAAAAGATTTGTGCACTTAGAAACGTCATACACATGTACCTAAAAAAGTATTTCTAGCGGCAACTCTAAGCGAAGTCTTGTCCCAATCAATGCCAGTGAAATACAAAGATCCTGGCTGCCCCACAATATCATGTACTATTGGGGACAAGAAAATCAATAGATGCCTGCTAGACTTAGGTGCTAGTGTTAACATTCTTCCATATTCTATCTACCGCCAATTAGGGCTAGGAGAACTGAAACCCACCAAGGTTACCCTTCAGCTTGCTGACCGTTCAATTAAGAAACCTGTGGGCGAAATCGAGGATGTATTGATCAAAATAGGTGAATTCATCTTTCCAGTTGATTTCATTGTCCTAGAAACTCAACAGGTAAGCAATCCTGCAAACCAGATCCCTTTGATTCTAGGACGACCCTTCTTAGCAACCTCTAATGCGCTTATCAACTGTAGAAATGGGTCTATGAAACTTTCTTTCGTTAACATGATTGTCGAGCTAAACATCTTTAGAACTAAAAACTCTCCAAACTCTTATTTGGACCAGTTTTCTGAAATCCATGCTGTCCACGACAATGAATCTGAGATGGACCATCTGAATAACGAAATTGAATCAAATTACGAAACTTTGTTTCAAGATATTCCCGAAAATGTCTCTGATTCGATTCCTGTTGAGCCACTCACAATTGAGTCTATCCCTCAACCAATTTTTTCGGTTGAGTCATCCCCAAAATATGACCTCAAAGTGCTGCCCAGTCATCTTAAGTACGCTTACTTAGGAGACAATGAAACTTTTCCTGTCATTATCGCTTCTGACCTTACTTTTGAGCAGGAACAATTGCTCCTTCCCATCCTTAAGAAAAATAAGGAGGCAATTGGTTGGTCCATGACTAATATTAAGGGGATTAATCCTTTGATAGTCCAACATCGAATCCACCTTATAGATGATGCCAAACCCACTCGTGATCCCCAACGTCGACTAAACCCCATAATGAAAGAAGCAGTTCGTGATGAAATCCTTTTATGTCTTGATAATGGAATCATCTACCCAATTTCCGATAGTCAATGGGTTAGTCCGATTCATGTCGTACCTAAGAAATCAGGGATTACTGTGATCCAAAATGAAGCTAACGAGCTTATCCCAACCCGCACCCAGACCGGTTGGCGTGTCTACATTGACTATAGGAAACTTAACGCTGCAACACGTAAGGATCATTTCCCTCTGCCATTTATCGATCAAATGTTAGAACGACTAGCCGGTCACGAGTACTATTGTTTTCTTGATGGGTACTCGGGCTACAATCAAATCCCTATCGCTCTTGAGGACCAAGAGAAGACCACTTTCACTTGTCCATTTGGTACATTTGCGTACCGTCGTATGCCTTCTGGTCTTTGTAATGCACCTGCAACCTTTCAGAGGTGCATGATTAGCATTTTTTCTGATATGGTCGAGTGATTTTTGGAAGTGTTCATGGATGATTTTTCCATATTCGAGGATTCTTACACTGAGTGTTTACATCACCTGGATCTTGTTCTTAACCGTTGCAAAGATAAACACTTAACACTAAATTGGGAAAAGTTTCACTTCATGGTCAAACATGGCATTGTTTTAGGACATGTCATCTCTAATAAAGGAATTGAAGTAGACAAATCCAAAATTGAGGTTATCTCGAATCTTCCCATTCCTAAATCCGTTAAGGACATCCGATCCTTTTTAGGTCATGCTGGCTTCTATCGTCGCTTTATAAAGGATTTTAGCAAAATCACTCGACCTTTGACCAGTCTTCTTGGTAAGGATGTTCCTTTCGACTTCAATTCTGATTGCATTTTATCTTTTGGGCATCTTACAAATGAACTTGTCTCTGCCCCGATCATCTGCTCTCCAAATTGGAAGCTGCCTTTTGAAATCATGTGTGACGCCTCGAATTGTACTGTTGGTGCTGTCTTAGGACAAGGTATCGATAAGATTCTTCATGTCATTTACTACACGAGTAAGACTCTGAACGACACTCAAATCAATTATACGACCACTGAAAAGGAACTCTTGGCAGTCGTTTTCGCTTTAGAAAAATTCAGACCTTATCTAGTTGGCTCACACATCACTGTTCATGCTGATCATTCCACACTTAGGTACCTTTTCTCTAAAAAGGATGCTAAGGCTCGTCTCATTCGTTGGATCCTTTTACTTTAAGAATTTGACCTTACCATTAAGGATAAAAAAGGATCTGACAATGTTATTGCGGACCACTTGTCTTGTCTTCCAAATGCCCCGTCTTCTTCTCTTCCAATCGACGATAATTTCCCTGATGAACAGTTATTTTCTCTATCCATTGATCCTTGGTTCGCTGACATTGTCAACTACTTAGTCACAAAGCAAACCCCTTCTTTTTTGTCCAAGCAGGATAAACACAAATTCTTTTCCCAAGTGAAACATTTCTTCTGGGACGACCCCTATCTTTTCAAGTATTGTCCCGATCAAATCATTCGAAGGTGTGTTCCCGACACTGAAACTCACAGTGCCCTCTCATTCTGTCATGACCAATCCTGTGGTGGTCACCTCGGTTCCCAAAAGACAGCCGAGAAGGTTCTCCAATCGGGTTTCTACTGGCCCAACCTTTTCAAAGACACGTACGAATTTTGCAAAACTTGTGATTGATGTCAATTCTTAGGGAAAATTTCTAAATGGAATATGATGACCCTAAACCCCATTCTAGAGGTTGAAATTTTTGATGTTTGGGGTATAGACTTCACGGGACCCTTCCCTAATTCTTTTGGGAACCTTTGCATTCTCTTAGCTGTAGATTATGTTTCTAAATGGGTCGAAGCTGTTCCATGCAAAACAAACGATAACAAGGCTGTTGTGTGCTTCTTGAAAGAAAATATCTCCTCTAGGTTTGGCACACCTCGCAAAATAATCAGTGATAACGGGGCACACTTATGTAATCATTCTTTTGAAGCCCTTATGAGAAGTATTCTATAACCCACAAGTTATCCACTCCTTACCACCCTCAAACTTGTGGGCAGGTTGAAGTATCGAATAGGCAGATTAAGCAAATCCTTGAGAAAACTGTGAATCGAAATCGCAAAGACTGGTCCCAAAAGTTAACCGACGCTCTTTAGGCTTACCGCACCACTTTTAAAACAAACTTAGATATGTCCCCTTATCGGTTAATTTTTGGTAAGCCATGTCACCTGCCGGTTGAACTCGAACATAGGGCGTTATGGGCAATAAAAACTTTAGATCTTGACTTAGAGCAAGCAGGTGAACTTAGAAAACTTCAGCTTAATGAACTTGATGAAATTCGAAATGATGCTTATGAAAATGAACAAATCTATAAGGACAAAACGAAAGTTTTTCATGATAAATCAATTTTACGTAAAACTTTCATGCCAGGTCAAAAAGTTCTGTTATATGACTCAAACTGCATTTATTTTCGGGTAAATTAAAATCTAGATGGACATGACCTTACACTGTACGGACTGTTTTTCCGTATGGTACGGTAGAAATTGAGAATCCAAACGATGGATCATCTTATAAGGTCAATGGTCAACGCCTTAAACCTTACTTGGAACCAATACCAAACCAAGAGGAAGAGCTCATGGTCCTCCATGAGCCACATTACATTCGGTAAGACGCACTAACCCTCTTTTGTACATATGTAAATAGTCTCTTATTTTATTTTTCCTTTCACTAAGATATGTCTGATTAAGACTGTGAGGACACAGTCACACTCAAGTGTGGGGGGAAATTTACATTACATCAGCAACCAAATGTTATGAACTAGGTCATTCATTGAACAAGGATTAACTTAAATTCATAAATAACACCTTGGTTCTTGTTTGATGAGTTGAATTGTAGGGTGATGGAAATAAACATCATTTATTCGTTGAGTCGTAATGTGTCTTTTTAAGATGCTAGCTTGAGACTGTGCAGATGTTAGTCGTGTTCTGGAGTAAGCGTGTCAATCTTTGTTATAAATATTAGATTGTGCAAGTAAAAATAATCAAAAAAAAGATTTTGCACCTACATTTGTTGGATTTTTTGAGTTCATTTTCATGCATAATATCTTCTTTTCCACTCAAAATTTCAAAATCGTAAGTTCTAAAATCCACTTGGCCCAATTAAGGAGAAATGACTCATTTTAGCGTTCTTCTTCGATACCCCACATTATTCAAACCCAAGTTTTAGTCGAATTACATCCTTGTTTCGACAAGTTTTTCTTATATTGGTATACTTAAGAACCTTGTAATGATTTATTTTCAAAGGTTCAGAAATGTCACTTTTTATACCAGTATTACACTACCCACTCCATACTTGTTTTAAGGTAGGATAACCATATACCACATCTTATTTTATATAGGTTATCTATCTTACGAGATTTTGCTTATCATTCCTTTCAGTTTTTGGTATAACATCAATCCAGACTTGTATGTTGAAATAAGGTTATAGAAGTAGAGTAACTAGGGCACAAAACTTTCCTTTCATGAAGTGTTGGTTATGATTCGCTTAGTAGAGGAGGAATCAAATGAAATAATATACGGTATCATTTCATTCCACCTCCATTCATCATTCATCATGCAAAAGAAAAAAAGAAAGAAAAAAAGAAAGAAAAAAGAAGAAGAAAAAAGAAAAAAAATGAAAAAAAGAGAGAGTCTCTCAGAATAAAATAGTCATTCATCATTCTTGACTATAAAGCATTCATTTCCATTCCATCCACATCCATCATACCGTACTTAGAAGCAAGGATTGTAGTAGAGGAGATGAAAGGAAATAAAAATGTTCATATGTGCCTTAGTATTACTTTATCTTTTGTAGCCTGAAGTTTAACTAATACACTTGCCCTCTTATCTAGAATATTTTTAGAACTTACAAAATTCTCCTTTATCTATGCATAACTCACATTCAATACATTACAGATACACTGGTGCAAAATTATTCAAAAAAAAAGTTGAATAAATGATTGGGTGCACATTGTCGATATGTAAAACTTTGGTTGACATCACGCTCTTAACCTTTAAGACAATTACAGTGTTATCAAGGAATTACGATTCAGCTTGAATTTTTTTATTCATTTTTGCACCAACAATGGGAGATGGACAATTTGGGATTGAACCGTTATTATTGGAGTTAGGTAAAGTCCTTGGAATGTGAAAGACCTTAAATATATTGTTTGATTAATCCGCGTACATAAGACGCTTTGGATTTTGTGGGTAGTATCCGCTTAAAACCCTCACGAGACAACACTCGTCCTACTGGGGACACCAAGAGGTTTAACGGCTTGTTGCACACGCTAAATGCAATCGTGTTTCCTACGAAAGGGTGACATATCTTAGTTTAGTTTATTCGAGGACGAAAAAAAAGATAAGTGTGGGGGTATTTGATATACACGTAAATGTGTATATTTTATCCGCATATTTGTCTTATTTAATCTTTTAAATAATTGATACTGTGCATTTATAGTTGTGTTTACAAATTATTTTTTATGAATGGATTAACGCACTTAATTGTTGAAAACCTTGAAGAATTTGTGCAAGAATAGCATTGAATTTTAGAGCTGGATTAAAGCTTGAAGACCTGAAGAAAAAGTGTTATTCAATCGCCTTCTACTGCATATTTTAAAGAAAAGATTCATTGCTTTTCCATAGTGATCATTTGGAGTTGTTATTCATTCTCGAGGCAATTGGAGTTGAAGCTCGCAACCTATTTTCCATGACATCGGCATGCATTCATATTGGTCTAGTTATTGGGCTATGTTATTTGTCCCATGTCATGTAATTTGCAAGGCTTCTCATTCATGCGCTGCACGCGTTCACACTGAGCTATTTTGAAAAAGGGGTTTTGTCCCACATTGTGGAATTTGCCAAGTAGTCTTTGTCATATCAGCTATAAATACATTGTATCTCATTCATTGAAAAACACACTTAGTTTTATTCTATAATTCTATTCTTGGAATAAAACTCTTCTTCCCCCGTTCTCTCAGTTGTTATTTTTTTTTTATGTTCATGTTATTAAGTTCCTTTTTCTCTTCTTCTTTATCTAGCTAATCCCCTTTGAATAGGGGGTGATGACGCTAATAGATATGATTCAACATGAGTCACATAGCCAATAGAGGAGGACTTTATACATGTAGATCTGGATCTGAATCAAGGGTTACATCTAAACCTTCATATTCTATGCCATTTAAGAGATATGCTCCTTCACAAGGTATATTCGTGTTCGATCTAACAATTATCAGGTTTAGATCTAATTTTAGGGTTTTAGAAATTAATTAGTGAATCTGTCCTGATAGCCTATGGTTGTTTAAGAGATCAGCTCCTACATAGGCTATGCTTGTCGTTATTTACTTATTTGTTTCTAAGAACCTAATTATCGTTGATTCATGTTTGTGACAGAAACATGAATTAGATCTATATTTATTAGTTGGCTATTGATGAGTATGAATCTGATCTATGTCATTATCCCCTAATTGCTTTCTCTTATTATATAAATCTCTCTTTTTATTTAATTGCTGTTATTTTCTGTGTTTTCAATCAATTAAAATTCTGGAATAACTTGATTGGATTTATTAATTAAAATATTTTTGGTCCCAGAGTTCGACACCCTCTACAACAATCCTTGTTGTTTAGGAAAGCCGAACGGATCTTACAGTTGTTTACAATTGTTTGATTTGTTCGCAAACAAGCATTTAAAAGTACATGATATAGGAAGGAAAATATAAGATAAATTAATCTTTTGGAGTATATTAATTCTCATATTTGGTATGGATGTTAAAGTTTTAGGTAATTTATATCAAAAATTTGAATATATTCCTTTGAATGAGGATAACCTATAGAAGGATATTGAGAAATTGAAGCTAAAATGTGTTATTGTAAGAAAAATTATGAGGACGCAATTTCTCTAAGGGGGGTCTGCAACAACCCGTGTAGGATCTAGATTAACGCAAAAGAGGGTGAAAAGGGTTTATTGGAAATTAAAAAATAAAAACTAACATAGAATAATAAAGATATTACAAAAAAGATAAATCACACACAAGAATTACCCAGCTTCGGCAAACACTGCATACTGCTGCATTCCCAAGATTTCTACTAGGTATTAAAAAGATTTCCATTTACAAAACGCTGTAAACTCGAAAACCCTGCTAATGCTCTAACTCTATGCTCAAAATCTTCACACAACTTAACTCCTAAGTTGTGAATTTCTTAACTATAAAATCTTGTAGTTACAAGTCAACCAAAAATAAGTTTATAACCTAAGACCCTAAATAAAAGCAATAAAAAGAGAAAAAATGGCCCCTTATTTCTTTTGTCTTTGTGATACACGGCTGCCCCTTTTCCTTTTTTAATGGTGACGAATTTCAAAAGCTAGGGTTTTGGATACTCCTACAAATCGCGACTTGCTTTGATTTGATTCCTTATGATCTTTGACTTATTGTATGCTGGTTGTTGATCTGAAATTGCAGCTCCAATCTCTATCGAACAAATCGTAAGTTCTCTCATTTTTATTTGTTCGAATACGTGAAAAGTTTTCTTTGATTGGATGGATTTTCCAATGATGAATAGGTATTTTTATAGGATTTTCAAACCCTAATCACTCTTATTTCATTTACAACTTGGTGTGTGTGTTGGTTTGAATTCTGGAAACCTACGATTGAGAATCTTTGCCATAAACTGCTCTTATGATTTTTCGGGAAGGTTTTTGAAATTGAAATTCATACTTGCCCAAAACAACACCTTCGATTATGTTGATAAAATCATGCTAGATTTTCTTTGATGTATTTAGCCAAGTTTTAGCTCACTGTACATTTTGGGAATAAATTGCAATCTGTCTCAGCAGTGATGGATAATTCAAAGTGATACATGCACAATTTAAATTCCTTGATCCATTATTCACTTGCCAATTATGCTTATGCCAAGAATGCAAATTACTCCCTTTCCAATTTTTAATCAGTGAATTCTAAAATGGATTTCCTTTCCTTCTAAAACCATACAAACAGTATTTTTTATGTGTTTGTCTTGACATTCTTGCTTGCTTTATGACTGCATGCACACAAATACATACGCATACACGATTATGTGTGTGTACGTCATTGTTGTTCATAGATGTAGTGCACACAATACTTCCTTTTCACCTGAGCTTGTACACTTCCTTGTGTCTTGCATGCTTCATACTCTATTATAACACCATGTCCACTTGCCTTTGTCTCTGTTCCATGTTTGCTCGTACTTTTATGTGCACTGTCTTTGAGGCATTGTTGTTTGCTTAGTGCATGTTATACATGTAAATTAATATTTAAACTTATTTAAATGAACAAATTTAATTGCCTAAAAATCTGGGTGGTTACATTTGGATCCATGATTATCGAGGAGTTTGAAATACTTGATTGTCAATGAATTTGAGTTATATTTTTTGTAGCTTTCTGCAATGGTCATACATGTTTATATAATGGAGATAACAAATTTTTAATCTCATTGCATGGATACAACAACAACTCAATCATTATCTCAACATGGGTGTAATAACCACTCATTCATTATTTCGTCGTGCCTACAGTCTTCGTAAAAATCATGGCTACGGTAAATATCATGTCTCATTTTAATCTTTATCACCTAGTGGCTACAACAATCAATCGTTTGGAAAAACGTGCATCATGGTTGTAGGAACCACTTTGTCTTTATCACCTAGTGCATAACAACCTGGCATTTTGACCGCACTAAGTCGGTAATTAAACCAACTCATAACATCCAAAATGACAGATTGTTATTGGCTTACATGAATTAAACATAATTACACAGTACAAAATTTGCAGCGGAAAAAAAATTATATAAACAATATTAGAGTTGTACAAATTTTTACTATACAGCAGAAGAAATATAAAATGTATACATATATTTTTAAGATGAAGTTTTTACGGTTTAGCCAAGCTTTGCGCGCGCATGCGTCTTCACGTGCCTCTCCAATTTGTGAGCTGAAAGCTTTAAATTTGGAACACAGAGAAGAAATATAAAATGTATACATATATTTTTAAGAGGAAGATATTTTCAAAGCTAATCGTGCCAATTTCGATTCACGTTATCTTTTCGAACATGGAATGGGAATTCGTAGGCCATGAAGCGTATGAACTTCATTACAGCTGGCTAACACGCTTCAGTTATGATTGGTAGAGGTGTTTGTGCTACTATTCATGTTAGTCTGTGTAACAACATTAGCTATATTGTACGCTCTTTCAACAGTGTTCGTGTACTATGTACCAGTGTGTATTATTGTCAAAGATTGTAGTAGGCTTGTCAGTGTCCCAGTGTGTAGTCGTGTCAATGTTTTGTACTATGAATCAATTGTAGTAAGCTTTGGAACCAGTATGGTGAGTTGTATTGTCACCGTATCAATTCTGTATACATGTAGGATTTAAAAAACAGGGGTCATCCCCGGGTGCATTAAACAATTCAATCCAGTACTCTTCCACGTGAGCATTGACCGGTTACATTATTTTGTGATGAGCAGCTATATAACTCTCTCAAAATACTCCCAACTTACAGTTTCTAAACCAACTAAGACCCTAGGCTCAAAGTACAACACAAACATCAAATTCAAAGTACATTAACAATGAAGCTTAGAAGCTTACAACAACGACAATAGTACAAACTACAACAACAATCATACAAACAACAACAACAACAACTTAGAAGCTTACGACCAAACCACAATCATACAAACTACAACAACTGAACACACAAACATCAAATTCAAAGTACAATGAAAATTAAAAATATAGTAAACACGTACATCTTCCACGGCCTTGGGAAAGGTCTAGCTCTAGGTTTATTGGCAACAATCTTGCTCAAGCGTTTGATTTCGGCTTGCGCTTCCAGTGCATACTGACGTCCACGTTCGCACATGGGAGGTTCAACCCACTTCTTAAAGTTACAACAATCAATTTCATCAGGAAAAACCTTGTGGTCCTTGTACGCTTCATAAGCGAAGAAGCGACGACCAGCATTTTTTTCAGTATTGGCAACAATCACGACCGATTCTTATCCACAAAGGCAGATAGGGTTGGATCCAATCGTACGTAGCGGCTCGGAAACATAACCACCACACGAAGAGGTGAGGCTACAGCAGCTTCAAGACGAATTCCAGTTTCTAAACCAAATGAGACCTCGAACTGAACCACCGCACAAACAGGTGAACGTTCAACTTCCACATGAAACGCAAGTACCACCTGTTCAAGTATCATCGGAATAGTCGGACGCTCAATCAACGCAAAAAGTAGAGCTCTATCAAGTACCCCTGCAAGAACATGTTGTTGATTCCTATCCAGTTCGTTGCTACTGCGGGTATGCGGTTGAAGTTATGGTTCGAGCAGAGGGCAACAATATAGGTCAGCGCATGCAGAAATGTCCATCCTATCGAAATGGTTGCAATTACATAGAATGGATAGACCAACCTTTGTGTCCTCGGGGAATAACATATGCTAATGAACTCGAATGAGAGATTAGACATGTTCAAAGTGATAATTACCAGTTGCGATTTAACATCATGAGACTTCCTTAAGACTAAACGTAACATGTAGTTTACTTAAGTTATTATTTCCTACTTCATGCTTTGATGTTTTAGTTCGCATGTACTATTGTAAGTTGTTGTATCTTTATAAACTGTTGTATCTTTACGCTTTTTATTGGATCTATTGGTGCTATTGTTGTACCCTTATGCTTATAAACTATTATATTTTATGCGTTTCGTAAGTTGTTACACACATCCATTAAAAATAATTTGTACTGGTTAGAAATCAACTATACGAGTATTAAAAATATAACGATAAGTTACAAGGTACAAAAGAAAGACACAGATTGCTGAAATGATTAGGAGGAGCGACCGTTGCACTAGAATGGCTGTAAAATATAACGGCAAATAGTTTACCATTTTATGTTTATAGCAGAAAACTCTTTGTCGTTATAAACATATAATGGCAAACTTATTTCCATTATATGTACCAACCGCTTTTCACTGAACCAGCTACCACCCACCTCCAAACCAGCCACAGACTAGCCACGGGTGACTGAACAAGCCATACCTAGTTGCTTCGTGGTTTGTTTAGTAACTGAACAAGCCATTGTTGGTTGTGCTCTTAAGGGTCTTCGGTTGAGGAGGTGGAGGACTGGCAGACGCGAAGCTGAAGGCGGTGACAGGTTTTTTTCTTTTCTTTTTGAAACGAAGAAGATCTGAGATAGGAAAGGCATATGAAAGGTGAAAGGAGATGAGCGTAGAACGAAAGGCTTCAGGTTCCCATTTAAATATTATTTTAAAACCGAAATTGTATCCAGTACACACAAAAATAGGTGACTATTTCAAAGTGCTTTGGAATCCAAAATTTGAATTAAATTTCATTTGAAAATCGAATGAGGAGCCCAATTATCAGCGTACACACCAATAAATAAACAAATAATCAAATTGTTCTGCAATTCATATCCAGCAATCAACTAAAATAATAATAAAATAATTTTCTATACTAGCACGCATGCATTGAATTATATAACGTAAGGGAAACATAAAAATGAGGGGTGGCATTGTAAATGGAAAGAAGTGCTAGCTTCTAAACGCTAGGAGACCAAATGAAAACTTGCGAAAGGAAAACTACATGTATGAGTGGAAATGATTTATACATTTTATTATTTTCTATTTTTTGTTTACGGATATGCAAAATGCATGTTTCAAACGTGTGCATGTTTCAAAATGAACATATCATGAAAAGAAGTGGGAAACAATTAACATTGAACAAACAACTTAGATTTAAATGGAAGGAAGTTGAAAAAGTGAACATGGTGCATGGATTAGAAAGAGAACGTGAAAAATCGTAATGGACATATTATTCATACAACATTATTTACATGCCACTTCACATAGACCATATTCATATGTTGCATGTACGTATCCATGTTGAAGATGTTAAAATGAATAAACGAAGAATGAATGCAACGCATGGAAGAATAACACATGCATGGTCTTGGAAAATGAAGCCATGCATGTTTCTTAAATATACATAGCCCACTTTCAAAGCTTTTGGAAATAAAATAATAAATGGATGATTTAATAAAATAAAGAACGAGTTTTGCAAACTCAAAATGTCTAGAAAAATATATGGGACCTGAATATGGACACGTCGAACTCAAATGGCTATGTTTCAAAAATGAACTGCGCAAGCCTTTCTACAATTTCAGCACGAACCGAACAGCAAAACTGGCAAACGAATATATTGTGCTAATCAGCACAATGAGACGGACGCAACGGTATATAATTTGCAGTGTCAGGATGCTCTGTTCAAAAATGCGTACGGATCCCTTTAAATGGAAAATACGGATGAGAATACGGAGGTCAAAACATCTGATTTTAGAGAAATCAATTTCGCCGTTCGATTACTGACAACAAATAAAATATTTTTCATGTTTGTCCGAAATGGATTCGAAGAGATTTTACGGTTGCGCAAATTTGAACTGTTAGGCGCAGCTTTGCACTGAAAAATGCGCGACTGACAAACATTCAAATTTTCTGGTGAAATTAATTTTTATGTTATGTCTGGTTAGACGCATCTCAAATATATATTTTTTTGGATTTTTATTTTTATTTTACATTTTCATCTTTATTTGAGATATATCGATTGCCGCTACTGCAAATAATCGTCAAAAACTGATTCAAACAAATTGACTAAAATCTGACGTTTTCAATAAAATTATTTATATCACTTCTAAATGGAAATAACAAAATATTAAAGATATACTAAATAAATTCAAATTTAAATAAATAAACTCGATTTAACTCATATACTAAATAGGATCGAAAATGAAAATATTATTAAAATATGTTCATATCAAATCAAATTCATTCGTAATATAAAAACCAAAGTAAATATAGTTTTAAATCTTTAAAATCAAATAATTATCTCAATGGAATACAACAAATTGAGTTTTAAATAAAAAAATAAAACAGAAATCAAAGTTTGAATTAAATAATTAAATAAAAATACACAAAAATTTGGGGTTGTTACAATCTCCTCTACTCAAACCTTTTCATCCCCGAAAAGGAACAAGGCAGAGAAATAGTAATTAAATAATTAGTATATTTAAACCAATAGTTATTATATATTCTCATACCCATATATATATATATATATATAATTTGAAATATATATAAAAATCATAAGTTAAAATATTTCCAAATATATTTCAAAAACAGTTTCAAATATTCACTTGACGTCTCGATTGGCAATAAATATCTATCCCACTTTCAACCCGAAAATAGATATCGATGATGTTGTGCAGTCATCACCTGAATCATTTTCAAGCGACCAGAGTTTACTCTATATCTATCAAATACTTATAGGATTAACATATACGTTGATCAGAGTATACCCAAATCACTAGGTATTCGATAGGCCAATGTTAATGTCAAGTAATTACTCAAAACATATTTCTATATTTAGACAAAATGTAGACCAAAATTTTCAAATCATATATTATAAATAATATATTTCAAATCATCAAAATTTTAAATAAGGAAATATATATTTCTCCCCTACTCGTTTATTTATAAAAATTCAACCTAGATAAAACAAAAAATCTACAAAATTTACATCTTTAAATCTTATTCAAAATATATATAGTTTATAAAATATAAAATCATAAAATATAAACATAAAATCTTTTGAAATATTGGTATTACCAAAACATAATGTTATTCACAAATATACATATCAAATTTCAATATTGCATCAAGAAAACTTATATAATAATATCCTCAAAATAATAATTTCAAGCCAATATTTTATAAGAAAGAACTTGCTATAAGACTTATATTCTCCTTCTAATTCTTACCTGGTTATGGACAAGGATAAATTATAGAATTCGCGTCAAAGCTGAACGAACGAAAGAACCTAATCGAGGTGGATCTACGAAGAAAGATGAATACGAAAGGAAAGGAAATTTCAGAAAAGATTTAAATACTAAGCCAAATTTTATATTCGATTAAAACATTTAAAATCTCTTTCTTAGCTTATTATGTTAATGTTATATCAATTTAATTTCAGGTATTAGTTTGTTATTTCACGTTTGAAAATACTTGATAACTCAAAGTTTAACAAGTCCACTGTTGTTCATACAGACGTTAGGCATATGCTGGCCAGGTGCACGACTAAAATCTTTAAGTACTAAATATCCTTGTTTCAACTCCCAGTGAAAATACTTAAAACATTTAAAATAGATATTGAAAATACTTCAGTAGAAGTAAAACAATGGTAAAACATATAATAAATAATACTAATTTCAAGAATTATTCCAGTCCGATCAAATTTTCGAACCTTTCAAATTTTAGCAAACATCAATTTTGATATCGAAGTCAAACTTAAATTTAACTCAAGATTCAATTGGAAACTCTTTAGTTTGAACCAAAAGTTCAATTTAGACCACAACTCGAATTTCTTATTCAATTCAGTAATTGAAAATCAGAACGCTCATTAGAGATAGGGTATCAGAGCATTTAAGACGTGCATCATGGCTATAGGAACCACTTTGTCTTTACCACCTAGTGGCTACAACAATCAATCATTTGGAAAAACGTGCATCGAGGTGGTAGGAACCACTTTGTCTTTATCACCTTGTGGCTACAACAATCAATGGTTTGGAAAAATGTGCATCGTGGCTGTAGGAACCACTTTATTTTTATCACCTGGTGGCTACAGCAATCAATCATTTGGAATTCGTGCATCGTGGCTACATAAGCCGCTGTCTTTATCACCTAGTGTCTACAACAATTAATTGTTTGGAAAAACGTGCATCATGGCTATAGGAACCGCTTTATCTTCATCACCTAGTGGCTACAGTGATCAACTGTTTGAAAAAACATGCATCGTGGCTACATTAACTGCTTTATCTTTATCACCTACTAGATACAACAATCAATCGTTTGGAAAACATGTAGTGGTTACAGGAATGACTTTATCTTTATCACCTAGTAGTTGCCAAGTGTTAAGAAAAGCGTGCAGTATGGCTAAAGTGACTGACTGCCACCAGACATTATAAATATCACGGCTACAGTCTTTGTAAAAAACATAGCTACATTATATGTCATGTCTCACATTTGAAAGTTTTTAAACTTGGTACTCTTAGTGCTTATAATTGTCCAGTTTTTCTATCAATTTATACATAATTTGTTGAACTAAAATGTCTACCGTTAATTGGTCTTCTTTAAAGTTACTTGTTCTCATGAAAGTTTATCTTGAAGTAGATTGCATCCATGATATTAAGTTGTGTAATGGTGGGGGTTTAAGCCATGAAATGTTATGGAACATGCTGATCAAAACTTACGACAACCATCCTGACTGCACTCGAGGCACTCTTGCTCAAAAATCCATAAATAACATAGGGATTTTGCGGAAGCTTGTAATCCTTACTGCGACATTATCGAGATCATTGAAGAAGAAGATGTATTTTAAGTAAATCGTACTATATTTGATTCGCGTTACTTATTCGAATATGGAAAGGAATTCATTGGACATGAAGCTTATGAACTTCGCTACAGTTGGCTTACCCTATATGGCTCCGAATAAGCATTGTCATTAGAGAAGAATTTTTTTGCATGTTTATTGTGTTTAGCATTTGATATTAATGGTAATTTATGTTTCTTGTTTTTACGTTCTCTCATGTCATCTTTAATCAGTATCGTGTTTAATCCATAACGTTGTTTATTGCGGAAAATTCAAAAACTAAGTTTTATTATATTCTGTTTAGGTAAACATTTAGGTGCGGTTACCAAACCACCTAACCGTGATTTTTTGAGAATTTTCACTTAGACATATCTCACAATGTACACGACCAAATCAAGATTTGTGACTTTCATGTGAAAGATGTATTCCAATAAGTACCGCAGAGTCATGTTCAAAAGATTCTTCCGTTTTATGGATTGTATAAAATAAATTTGAAACTTATCTTGAATAAATATGAACTACCATTCCGCGATTAGATGGTTTTAAATATATTTAGTTTATTATTTCAAACTTGCTAAACAGAGGACGACTCGGCTAGTCTAATTCATTAATAACCTATTATGAAACTTCACCCAACTACGATCGCTTTAATGTTGCTGCAACTGTAGCTTGCTTAATTCGTAGCCTATTTTGTTGATGAAGATTCAAAAACTAAATTCTATTATATTCCATTTAGGTAAAGTTTTAGGTGCGATTACCAAACCACCTAATCGTGGTTTTTCGGGAATTTTACTTAGACATGTCTCATAATGTGCATGATCAAATCAGGATTTGTGACTTTCGTGTGAATGATGTATTCCAATAAGTACTGCAGAGTCTTGTTAAAAAAAATTCCAACATTTTACGGATCGTATAAACAAATTTAAATCTTATTTCGAATAACAATGAAGTACCATTATGCAACCAACTCCTATTAACTATATTTAGTAATCAGTTCAAATTTTTAAACAGAGGATGACTCAACTATTTTAATTCATTCGGAAGTTGTTCTGAAATATCTAACAACTGGATGCTTTTTTCGAAATGGGATTCCTCATCCATTTTCTCTCACATACTTTAGCAGTTCAACATCGTGCAATATGCAATGTGAATCAATTTTGATAGCTTTAGCAGTGTGTAGTCATTTCAATAGAGTGCTCTCATTCCAATAGTGTGTAGTCGGTTCAACATCATGCAATGTGCAATTTGAAATAATTTCGACAACCATAGAAGTGTGCAGTGTGTAGCCATTTTCAACAACTTTCACAAACTATGCATATATGTATGACCTGTAATCTTTGTCTTGCTCATAATTTTTTACTCAAATAAGCTCCTTTTTCCCCACGCCTTTGTATACTCAAAGTTATGCCTTCATGGCCTTCATCTGTTGATTTTGAATTGTGTCCAACGCATGATCCTTCAGATAGTCCACGAACCGATGTGGATTGCATATCGTATATCAAGAGCAACACTAAGAGGACGTCCATCATGAGCTCCCAAATCTGAGCCAGTTTAGACTTCAGGAATCTGTTGAACCTCCATACGGACAGGAGGGTGATCAAGTTTTAGCTGCTCAACCTCCAGTTCAATAAGTGAAAAACAATTTCAGTTGTTCAACCTCTGTTGGAACAAGAAGCACAAAATGCTTCGGTTCTTCAACCCCATATGATCAGGAGGTTGACTCTATCATGTTTGTTGCCACTGTGGGTATGCGGTGGAGGTAGCGGTAAGGGGGAATGGAGAAAATATTGGTCGTGGAATCTAGTTACACCCATTATAGCCGAACGTTTGTAGTTACTCTAAATGGATTGACAACCGTTCATGTCCAAAGGGCATTTCTTACACGAACGAGTTGGAACAAGAGATAAAGCATCTTAGAACCGCTTTAGAAGCACTCTAAATTGAATCTAAGATGTAGTTTGCTTGCTTAAGTATTTTTCTTATTAACATCCATTGTATCCTAAGTTTTAATATCTATTTCCTATGTATGCCTGAATGAAATGTAATTCGACAGGATGGACTATTGGTTTGAGAAGTTTAGTTCGATGAAAAATGTGATCAAGAATAGTAATGAATATAATAAGCAAAATATATTATTCGAAATGACATAATATGACATCTACACTAAAATTACATAACATGATCAATAGTGAAATATTGTACATCAAACGAATAATAATGTCATTTACACAGAAATCACATGACATGAACAATAATGACATGTAGCACAACATATAAATAAAAATAATATCAACACACAAACTAAATGCAATAGGTCTACAACACATCGTAGGAAACTAATAAATACAACACATCAAATGAACTACAGTATAAACAATCATCAATCTCTGCACGAGCGTGTCAGGCGGCGACAACATCACTCTTCCTCATCTTCATCTTGGCTGCCGCTGGGACCAGATAAATGCTCGTACTACATCTACATGTCAGCAATTCTCTTGCGCTCTTCCTCTAACTATGCTTGTAGTCGTGTTACTTCCTCTATCGGGCGACATTTCTCACTATCGTAGTAGTCTAAGCTACACCTATGCTCTATGCATCTTATATGTCTGATTCCCAACTAAATATCATAGAGATCACCGTAAGATATCCGAGCCAGATCTAAATGATGATCGTGTGCTGGAGGGTGAAACACGTCAACATAACGGTCTAGTCCTGTAGTATGAGCTGCCATGGTCCATTCAAAATGAGAAGCATCCGCCACTTGATCTGGTGCACGATAACCCTAGCTAGGCTGACTAATATCCACAATAATAGGGTGATGTATGTCATGTTGTATAGAAGAAGGATCGCCTAAATCTATCGACACTACATGGGTGATGGTATTAGTGGAACCAATGAAAAATATACATCAGAAGTTGACGTACGACTAAGCGGTGCTAATAAAGCACTTAGCCGTCCGCAAAACCCGTGACCCAAGCTAGGTCGAGCTAATATTTCGGGTAAATCATACAATGATAAGTATGAGGGTACGGATCATCAGGAATAACATCATAGTCGTATAACTATCTCCAGCACCTCTCACTAAGATACCAATGAGCAACTGAAGCCGAATGACAAGATATGAGGGGAAATACCCTCTTGGCAAGCATCCAGCAGTCTCTATAAAATCAATCCCAAAAGATACACTATCATGAAATGGATGCCATTTAATCTGGTTCATATATATCCTCAAGTCGATACGGTTATGGGCAACCGAATAAATGTGATGGGATTCATTTTCCCTGGACCCCCTGTTGTTTGTGGTGTAAAATGATTGATGAGAGAAAAAAGTAGATGCATTAGAAGTCCTAGTGAAGAAATGAAATTTTTGAAATACTCAAAGTATTGATACTGTGACAACTTCCTAAAACCAAATAATGAAACCTTTAAGTCTAAAATGATGCATAATATATCAAGACATCTGTACAAGTAGGCAAGAATTGGCTACCACGGACGTATAAAATAGCACCACTAAAATGCAACTCAGATACTACCTCAATAAATCCAACAACCTAATTATTGCTCGTCGTGCTGAATAAAAGGTTACCAATGAGGTATATGACATATAATCATGCAAGCTGTAAATCATCATCAGGAGAGTATATGATATACGATGCATCAGAAGTGTCAACATGAGGTAGTAGATTGTAAACAAGTCCACGATCATGATAACGAGCATCATCCAAAGGGAGTGGTGAATGTATGGCTACATCAATTGTGATGACTACCCATAACTCCTTCACTTTACAAAGGAAATAGCATGCTAAAAGACGTGCCAGGCAGTTATGGATGATTGTCAAGGTAGAATAACACACACAGAACCTGTCGTATAACTCACAGTGCATGTATAAAATATAACAGAACTTATATAACATGTAACACCCCGTATTTTCCCTGTGATAATAAAAGATTATAGTAATTGATTTTAGCCATGAAACATTTATGAATGTGTTCATGGTGCTTTCTGATTCGTTTTGGTATATGGCATGACCAGAACGGAGCACGTATGTAAAAGTTGATGATAAATTAAATAACCAGAAGATTGTGTATATACAAATATGTACATAAGAAAAATTCAAATTTGATTGGGAGGTATAAAAAGGTATATAATCAATCAAACGTCGAAATCAAGCAAGTAATAAAGATTAACAACTAAAAACAAAACAAAAAACAGGTAGCTATATTAGAAAGCCCCAGTGGACCCGATTGGGTTGACCTAAGCCTGGATGGGTTGACCCATAGGTCAACCCAAAGGGGTTCCAGTGCTGCTTTTGTGACGTAGTCTTGATGACATGTAAGTTTCGGATTTTCACAACTTAAAATCTAATGGACCTTGTTCTTCTGGTACGCCTGTAAATAAGTTAGCAGAGCCTAGCTTTATTCGGATAATTTCTAGAATGTTGCCTAGGCTCTGCCACTCTTCTTCCTCAAATCTCTTCAGAAAATAGAATAACTAGTACTAGAAGGTTCCGATTCACGATTTGGAGGAAAAGAATGCATATATACTAATGGATGTTCAGAATTATGATCGAAGTGAGATTCTAGATTCAGTTATGGAAGCCATGGAATGTTATATATAGACTAGATTCATGGATTGAAAAGATATTAGGTGAGTGAATTTAAGTTACACCTTCTGCTAGTGGTATATCTATCGTTTGGCATTCCTCGTTCATATGTATAATAAATCTGCTAAAATGATTAATCTGCTGAAATGTTTAACCTGTTGAGATCTGTTGAAATTAGTACTATTGTAATTAAAACTGAATTGTATCCTTCGTAAAGATGATGAAACTTCTACAATACTGTAATCCTAAAACCTAAACTGATAACATTTCTGTCGTATAAAGCCTATTTCCATTAATCACTTCTCCGAATTGGGAATATATATGAATGTTATAATTATGAAATTTACAATGAACATGAATATTTTCTTAAATGAATTATTATGCCAAAAATGTTGTAAATAGAATTATAGTAATTAAGAAATTATAAAGTAAGTAATCTGGAAACCTCTGTTTGTAATAAGTAGAGAAAAAAGGGAAAAAGTTATGAAATGCAATAAGTTCTACTTATTATAAATTAAGTAATCTATAAACCTGAGAATCTGAAATCTGCTAATAAGAATAACATGTTATAGGCTTATTAATGAACTTAAATGGGGTAAGTTATATAACTGAAATTAATTAGCAAGAAGAACTTAGTAACCTGAATAAGAAGTTAATATGATTTGAAATAACTAAGTTAATTGGAAATATAATGAGTAGAGCAAGCGTGTAATTAAACGTTTGGACATAGGGCCTAATAACACGTTAACCTGAGGTGCTTAGACTAGTTCGTACGTCTGAAAGTGAAGAACCCAACGGGGTAGATAATCCTGGTGTCACAAGGCACGAGGGGAGCGCACATCCATCTGATTTTTTTGCCTGTTCTGATATTCTGCTGGCCCCGAAGGACTGAAAGGGGAAGCACGCGACTTCTTGGGACATGGAGTGTACTCCTGGTAGTCCTCTGTGTGGTGGCAGCATTTAGGCTGTGCTCGTAGAGGTTGGGTCCGCGCGTTACTACCCGGTGAGTATACCTTGATTGGAACGATAGTGGGAAATCATAAGGTTGTAGGGTGGCATAGGTGATTCGACGAATCTGGTGTCTTGTGACTAGGCGGGTTACAACCATCCCATCTGTTTGCCTTAGGCAGGTCTAACCATCTAATTGATAATAATTGTCGGGTACCGGTCATCGACAGTCAGCGTGATGCGGAAAGGCGGAGGCTAAACCAAAAGACCATTGACCTTTAACTATCGAGGCTTTGGTTGCGGGATATGCCAATATGGATGTAGTTTGTTTGTTAGGGGCACGTCATAAGCACTCATATCTGTTGGCCTTTCACTAGTTGAGGGAGGGGTTGGGTGGGACCATAGCATTTGTGTATACAGATACCAGAAAAAGCTCCTGTAACACCCCGAATTTTCTGTTAACTGTAACTTAACAAATTAAAGTATAATTAATTCTAAATGATGAAATCAAGGGAAATGGGTTATTCCATTGCGTTCGTCTCGAAATTCTGCTTGAGATAGAGTCCAAGTTTGCGTAAAACGGATACCGTATGAAGAAGATATGGACGAACGAAGTTGGGCAGAAAAATCAGAAAAGGGTCAGAATGCACTGGCGCACTTGGGAAGTGCGCCAGAACAAAATTGCACTGGCGCACTTGGGAAGTGCGCCAGTACAATTTTAGCACAGTCGCACCTGCCAAGTGCGCCCAGGTCAGAAAGACCTGTTGGTCAGGCCCTGGCTGGCCTGGTCAGGGACTGGTCTAATTCTGAGGCTTGGAAGAGTCACTAGGGCTTGCATGTCACTTTCTGATTGGCTTCTCTTGAGATGGATGGTCTGGATTCACTCTAGCTTCATCGACGACTCTAATTAGATTGAAATTCTATAAATGCAACTCAAGTCTAACCCTAAATTCACACAAATAATATAATACTAAAGCCGTCATGCTGCTGGAAAGAAACTAGGAGTGGCCGTCAGTTAGAAAGCCTAGAGACAAGCCAATACTAAAGTAAATACAAATCAAAACAACGCTAGTCTACCCAAAGGAAAGCATATCAAATTCAGAATTCAGAATTCAGAATCCAGAATCCAATTTCGTCATTCGTTGTAAGTATAGTGATTTTTCCAATGAGAATAAAACTAAGACTTGATTCGATGTAAATTGGAAGTGGAATTGTGCTATTATGTAACAACGATGTTAATTCATATCTATGTATTGAAATGATTGTGTTGCGAATGAAATTGGGATTTTTGTGGTATAATTAATATTAATGTTGATCCTATTGTACTTTTAGAATGACAACAACATCACAAGCAATTTGTATAGTTCATGTTTATGTGATTATATAGGTCGTTAGTGATTAGAACCTCATGTATATACTTTATGCAAGAAACTTTATGCCTAAATGGTTATGTTCATATACATGCCCCTATGTTTATACAAAAGTTGCAAGCTCCTAATTGGATCCATGTCAAGATCCACTTTAGTACATGTTTCATGCTGTAATTAGATATGCGATTGGATCTAGTTCACAATCTTGTCATAAAGTTATACATATTTATGAAAATGTCATATTCTTATCATGTTCTAATGATGTTCGATGTTATGCCTAGATCCAAAAACAAGTTTAGACTTATGTTGTCTAAATCATATGATAATTCATGTGACACCTATTTTGTTAGACCCTATTTCAATGCAAATTCACATATATGTAAATTGATTTAGGCTATGTTGCAAATTCACGTATATGTTTATTGACTATTTTGCAAGTTCACATCTATGACATTCATGTTGGCTATTTTGCAAGTTCACACCTATGATGTTCATATTGATTATGCCAAGTTTACACATATGTTATGTTTATGTTTATGAATTCCCTTATGCGTATTTGCGTGCGCTAAATTAGGCTAAGTTTTTAGCCTAATATTATATGCAAAAACTATGCGAATGAAAATTAGGCCAAGATTGTTAGCCTAATGTTTAAACGGGGTAACGTTGGGAATATTAGAAAAACTTGACATAAAATGTATGAAATTGGCATGTTTGTCACATGCCAAAATTGGTGGCATTTAAATGGTATAAATTCTTATACCAAAAATGTTAAACTTGGAATGTGGGCCATAACATTTAATTGTTGACAAATTTACATATATTCAGAAATAAAGACAAATATGTAAATTTAGAAAATACGAATATGCTTAACACGAGGTTGGATTGAGTTGTGATGTAAATCTGCCCGGACCCGCCCGGCTGTCCAATAGTCACAAACCTATCCAATTTGGGTGGTTAAGCATTGAGCCCAATAAGGACCCGAGATTAGACTGAGTTACGGTGTAAATCTGCCCGGAACCGACCGACACATCCAGTATGTGAGTGGTCGGTGCTTTAAAAGGCTAAGGACAGACAAGTCAGGATGGTAGGGTTAAGTTAACTAAAACACTTAACCAATTCAACATGTTAATGAAATTGATGGGTGGGGTTAGGTAAATACAGACACTTAACCACTTAGCATATTTGACTAGAAAACCCTAGTAACGGGGACCTATTTCAGCAGTAACCCAATTAGGTATCATGGTACCCTGAAACTAGGCAGGGTGGGGCACGATTACTGGGCTGATTGTAAGCGGTCAAAGCGAAGGCGGTGGGTGCAACAGTGTGGGTTCTAACGGAGTGCGGGCGTGCGCACACTTCGGAGCAAACAAACAGGGCACTGAGGGCACTAGTAGTATAACCTATGCATTCTAAGGTTTGTGTCGGGTCGCCACCATGGGACTTGATACACCCTATGGTGGGGCCAGCATAGGTATCTACAATTTCTGGGGGCCGTAAGACATAGATGATTATGCGAGTAAGAGCCAATCTTTAGAAAAGGGGATCACTTTACCTCCAGCATGGGGTGACAGTTAAGATAATACAAGTAGGTGCAGAGATATAGTGTGGGGTGCGATAGTATACTTATTCAAAACTACTTCATCTTAGTTTATGATACTTTCCTGTTCCAATTTATACCTATCATGCCCTTATTCTTATTTTCATACTGAAGAGTCACTAGACTTACCAGGCTTTATGTCTGACCCTATTTTCTTTCGTCTTCTTTTCTTCCGTTCCCCTCCCCCTAGGGCCACAGGGAGGAAATAACTCAGCTTAGTCAGATTCTTTAAAAGCTTCAAGATAGTTGATGTACAGTTTGGAGTCTCTTTCCTTGGCTATGGCTGTTGGTCACACTCTATGGGGATATATGCAGTTTTAATCATGTTTTATGCTTCTTTATTTAAAAACCAAGACAGAAATGATGTTGTAATGTTTTGGAAGTTGTTATGAGACAATTATGAAAATGTGTTGTATGAACAAGTATTTTATGAAATAAAAGTCTGATGTTTTCCGCTGCTTATATACAATGTGTTTATATCTGTCTTGTGTTTTATCTGTGACTTTTACTTACAAACCTCCACCAAAGTTAAGGCAGTCCCTTGTGAGTGACCTTAATGGAGGGTGGGGTGTTTCACTTGGTATCAGAGCCAGGTTTACCAGACTAGATAAAAAAATTTGAAACTATTTCCAAAAAGAAGTTTAAAGAAGCATTTTCAAGAAAAGTTTTGATATTTTAAAAGGCATAATCCTCCAAAAGCCATATGCACTATCTACCTATCCTTTGTTTTGAACCTTTCCTTTTGATTCAGCATGTCTGGAGACCTTAACCTTCCGGAAGGAGTATCTATACCCGGCTGGTTTAGGAGGTACCTGGAAGCTAGGGCCAATGGCGTGGGCCCAGCGGACATTCCTCCTCCAGTGGCAGCAGTTCCTCCTCCTCCTCCTCGTGGGGACACTTTCGCTAAGACATGTGGAGACTTCAAGGCTATGGGAGGAAAGGACTTTTATGGAACTGAATCATTTGTGGTAGCAAGGAACTGGCTGAAAGAGACTGAAAATTTATTCGTTATCTTCGAAGTTGATGACAGGCAAAAGATACAGCTAGCAGTGTGGTTGCTCAAGGATGAAGCTTCTTATTGGTGGGAAGTTATGCATGCGGAGAGGCCAGTGGAAACATGGGAAGACTTCAGGACAAGGTTTGAGATGAAATTCCTCTCCCAAGCTGAAAGAAGCCTGCAAATGGAGAAGTTCCTAACTCTAAAACAGGGAAGTATGACAATCAGGGAGCACGTTAATCAGTTTAATCAGCATGCCAGATTTGGGTTGGACTTAGTGAACACCCAAAACAAGAAGGCGCTCCGCTTCGTCAATGGTCTGAATGAGCCTCTACACAGCCTTGTTATGACTCATGTATCCACGGGAGCGACTTATGAAAGCTTAGTGGACATGGCATTGCTACACAAGGAAGACAAGGGCAAGAAAGAGACTAAGGTGGAAGAAAAGAAGGAAGGTTTACAGGCTAAGAAAACAAACTTCAAGAAAGGCGGGAAGAATAACAAATCCCATGAAAAGAGAAAGTGCAATTTCTGTGGCATTGTGGGACATATAGCAAAAGACTGTAGAAAGAAGAAGGAAAAGATGAATGGTGGTTGCTTTAGTTGTGGCGAGACTGGACACTTGGCTAAGGACTGCCCGAAGAAGCGGGGGCAGGGACAGAGGACTGGATCTACCTCAGGCGGACAAGTCCACGCGCTGGTGGCACCTCCACAGGAACGAGGTAGAAATATTTCTGTAGAAAGGTTAGTTTATCTGTATGATCATCCAGTTCGCACTCTCTTTGATTCTGGTGCATCACACTCCTTTATTTCATCTGCTTTAGTAGAATCTCTGCACCTAGACACTAGTATGGTAGAAGATCCCTTGGTTGTTTCGAATCCAATTGGGGGCTCGGCTTATTTGTCGATGGTTTGCTTGGATTTGAAAATCTCTATTCTAAGTGTTGAATTTAGATGTAGTGCCTTTGTTTTGGGCTTCTCAGGGTATGGACTGATCTTAGGCATGGACTGGTTATCCAGTAATGGTGCCATTCTTGATTGTGAGAAAAGAGTGGTTAGGCTCTTCACTCGGCTCAGTAACACTCTAAAAAATTCTTGTAAACCCTTGAATGTTGTTATGCTTAGTTATCTAGAGTCGCTTGACGCTTCTGTTGAGGATTTGCAGTCAGTTAGAGTAGTCTGGGAATATCCGGATGTCTTTGAAGAGGTGAAAGGCTTACCTCCGAAGCGGGAAATAGACTTCCGCATATGTCTTGTTGATAATGCAAAGCCCGTAGCTCTGCATGTTAGACACATGGCTCCAAAGGAGAGAAAGGAGCTCAGTAAGCAAGTTAAGGAGCTTCTCGAAAAGGGGTTTATAAGAAGGAGTATCTCGGAATGGGGTGCTCCAGTGGTGTTCGCCACCAAAGCAGATGGTTCACTACGTCTTTGTGTGGACTATAGGGAGCTATACAAGCTGACTAAAAAGAATAGACACCCGCTTCCTCGAATAGACGATTTGTTTGATCAGCTTGTAGGTGCGTCGGTCTTCTCCTAACTTGATCTAGCTACTGGGTTCCATCAGCTAAGGGTAGCTGAAGATAGCATTGATAAAACGGCGTTCAGAACCCCAGATGGTTTCTTCGAGTGGCTTGTCATGCCTTTCGGTTTGACAAACGCACCAGCTTATTTCATAGACCTAATGAGCAGGGTGTTCAGAGAATTCCTCAATAAGTTCATGGTGGTCTTCGTAGACGATATTTTGATCTTCTCAAAGAATGAGGAAGAACATGCTCAGCATCTGAAAGAGATCATGGATACTCTCCATGCACATCAGCTAAGAGCCAAATTCTCCAAGTGCCACTTTTGGAGAAAGGAAGTAAGATTTCTGGGGCATGTAGTGTCCAAAGAGGGGTTGGCTGTGGACCCCGCAAAAGTGGTGGCAGTGCAAGATTGGAAGACACCAAGAAATGCAACCGAAGTTCGAAGCTTTCTTGGGCTAGCCAGTTTTTACCGAAAATTCATTAGGGATTTCGCGAAAATCTCAGCTCCACTCACAAGGCTAACAAAGAAGAATATGGCATTCACTTGGGATTTTTATTGCGAGTTTGCTTTCCAACGATTAAAAAGGGCTCTCACAACAGCCCCAGTTCTGACTTTGCCAGATGGAAGCAAAATGTTCACAGTATATACGGATGCTTGTGGTACGGGGCTAGGCGTTGTTCTGATGCAAGAAGGGAGGGTAGTAGCTTATGGTGGAAGACAATTGAAAGTGCATGAAAAGAACTACCCAACCCATGATCTTGAGTTGGCCGCCATCGTCTTTGCACTTAAGTCTTGGTGCCATTATCTCCTAGGTGAGAAGTTCGAATTATACACTGACCATAAATCGTTGAAGTATCTTTTCTCGCAGAAAGATCTTAACTTGAGGCAGCAAAGATGGATGGAGTTTCTTGCCTCGTATGATTTTGAAATTTCCTATAATCCCGGTAAAGGCAATGTAGTAGCAGATGCGTTGAGCCGAAAGAAACTGATCTTAAGCCCTCTCTTTGTAGAAAGGCAAAGCTTGGAGTATATAGCCAGTTTTGACTTTAGGCCCTCCTCAGATTTTATACCTGGTTTATTGGCATCCCTAGAAGTACGGTCCATTCTTTTAGACTCGATAGGGGCCACAAAACGAGAAGACCCACGGCTTGTGGATGTGATTGATCAACTAATTAGGGGTGAAACTTCCAGTCACCTCAATAGGTACTCCATCGATGATAAGGGTTGGCTAAGGTGAGATGGAAGACTATGCGTCCCACAAGCTAGGGATTTTGTGAAGAAGGTTCTCGAGGAGGCACATCAATCCAAGATGACAATACACCCAGGTGGAGACAAAATGTACAAGGACGTAAAGAGAGCTTTCTATTGGAGCGGCATGAAGAAGGACGTGGCAGATTTCGTTTCTAAGTGCGTGACATGCCAACAGGTCAAGGCAGAACAAAAGAAACCTAGAGGACTGCTTCATCCTCTAGAAGTCCCGCAATGGAAGTGGGATAGCATTTCAATGGACTTCATTGACGGGTTGCCTAGGTCAAGAAGAGGCAATACTAGCATTTGGGTAATAGTGGACAGGCTTACTAAAAGCGCCCACTTCATACCTATCAAGAGTAGAAGGACTGCTTCGTCTCTAGCTTCTCTTTATCTCAAGGAAATAGTTCGACTCCATGGAATACCCTCCAGCATAGTGAGAGACAGAGACCCCATCTTCACGAGCGAATTTTGGCGGAGTCTGCAAGAAGCTGTCGGCACACAGTTATGTTTGAGCACGGCCTATCACCCCCAAACTGACGGTCAGACAGAAAGGGTGAATAGAGTACTAGAAGATCTTCTAAGACTGTGCGTTCTTGACTTCGGAGGGACTTGGGAGGATCACCTTCCTTTAGTGTAATTTTCCTATAACAACAGTTACCAAGCCACCATCGGTATGGCGCCCTTCGAAGCTTTGTGTGGAAGACCTTGCCGATCACCAACTTGTTGGTGGGAATCCACTGACAAGATTACACTTGGGCCAGACATGATTAGAGAGACTTCAGAAAAAGTGAACTTGATACGAAGGAGAATGAAGACTGCCCAAGACAGACAGAAATCCTACGCTGACAAAAGAAGGACCGACCTTGAGTTTGAGGTTGGGGACAGGGTTTTTCTTAAGGTATCCCCTTTAAGGAACGTCGTTCGCTTTGGATCTGCAGGAAAGCTAGCACCAAGATTTGTAGAACCGTTCCCTATCATCGAGAAGGTTGGGAAAATGGCTTATAGAGTAGATCTGCTTGAAAGATTGGCTGGAATCCACAACGTCTTTCACGTTTCTCATCTCCGGAAATGTCTACATGAATCAGCGGAAGTGGTGGAGCCAAGCATTCTAGAAGAAGCCGAAGTGAACCGCGAAGCAACCGTGAGGAGAGTTCCAACTCGAATCGTAGGAACTGAAACCAAAAAGCTACGCAACCGCGAAGTGAAGCTCGTTAAGGTTCAGTGGAGCGACACCGAGGAAGACGCGACTTGGGAAACTGAGGATAGAATAGGCGTGGCCCACCCTTCTCTTTTTGAGGGTACATCTTTGACCTCTCTTCTTCCTTAAGTTGTGCTTGTATCTATCTTTTTTAGGTATATCTCCTCGATATTATCCTTTATCCTTAGGTAGAAATCCCTTTGGATGTAAATATGTATTTGAATCATGTTATGGTTGATGGCTGCAAGTGGTTGCAAGTGGTTGCTGGTGGTTGCTCGTGGATGCATATACACACACAACCTAGGTTTTAGATCGGCTCAGTCACTTCATACTGCATATGCATATATGTATTCATATTTGTATGTGGTTGAAACTTGATATGTTGTCATATGGATGTCGCATTTGTACTGATGGTTGCGCACTCATGTAGAATTATGAGTAAGGACAAATTTGCATACATAATGGATTCATGACACTTACATGATTTGCATTAAGGAGGTCAACTGGATCAATAGACCGCCTAATTTTGCATTAGTTAAGGACATATACACACACTGTGCGTATAATCATAAAGCATTAGAAGTCTTTTAAGGACAATGGACGCCTGTGTTTGTTGGTTGAATAGATGGACGATTGGATGTTAGGACTTACGTTCTCCTAGACTTGAAGATTTCGGGGACGAAATCCTTTAAGGAGGGGAGAATGTAACACCCCGAATTTTCTATTAACTGTAACTTAACAAATTAAATTCTAAATGATGAAATCAAGAGAAATGGGTTACGCCATTGCGTTCGTCTTGAAATTCTGCTTGAGATAGAGTCCAAGTTTGCGTAAAAAGGATATCATATGAAGAAGATATGGACGAACGAAGTTGGGCAGAAAAATCAGAAAAGGGTCATAATGCACTGGTGCACTTGGGAAGTGCGCCCGAACAAAATTGCACAGACGCACTTGGGAAGTGCGCCAGTACAATTTTAGCATAGTCGTACCTGCCAAGTGCGCCCAGGTCAGAAAGACCTGTTGGTCAGGCCCTGGCTGGCCTGGTCAGGGTCTGGTCGAATTCTGAGGCTTGGCTGAGTCACTTGGGCTTACATGTCACTTTCTGATTGGCTTCTCTTGAGATGGATGGTCTGGATTCACTCTAGCTTCATCGACGGCTCTAATTAGATTAAAATTCTATAAATACAACTCAAGTCTAACCGTAAATTCACACAAATAATATAATACTAAAGCCGTCATGCTGCTGGAAAGAAACTAGGAGTGGCCGTCAGTTAGAAAGCCTAGAGACAAGCCAATACTAAAGTAAAACACGAATCAAAACAACGCTAGTCTACTCAAAGGAAAGCATATCAAATTCAGAATTCAGAATCTAGAATCCAAGTTTGTCGTTCGTTGCAAGTATAGTGATTTTTTCGATGAGAACAAAACTAAGACTTGATTCGATGTAAATTGGAAGTGGAATTGTGCTATTATGTAACGACGATGTTAATTCATATCTATGTATTGAAATGATTGTGTTGTGAATGAAATTGGGATGTTTGTGGTATAATTAAGATTGATGTTGATCCTATTGTACTTTAAGAATGACAACAACATCACAAGCAAGTTGTATAGTTCATGTTTATGTTATTATATTGGTCGTTTGTGATTAGAACCTCATGTATATACTTTATGCAATAATCTTTATGCCTAAATGGTTATGTTCATATACATGCCCCTATGTTTATACAAAAGTTGCAAGTTCCTAATTGGATCCATGTCAAGATCCACTTTAGTACATGTTTCAAGTTGTAATTAGATATGCGATTGGATCTAGTTCACACCCTTGTCATAAAGTTATACATATTTATGAAAATGTCATATTCTTATCATGTGCTAATGATGTTCGATGTTATGCCTAGATCCAAAAACAATTTTAGACTTATGTTGTCTAAATTATATGATAATTCATGTGACACCTATTTGGTTAGACCCTATTTCAATGCAAATTCACATATATGTAAATTGATTTAGGCTATGTTGCAAATTCACATATATGTTTATTGACTATTTTGCAAGTTCACATCTATGACATTCATGTTGGCTATTTTGCAAGTTCACACCTATGATGTTCATATTGATTATGTCAAGTTTACACATATGTTATGTTTATGTTTATGAATTCCCTTATGCGTATTTGCGTGCGCTAAATTAGGCTAAGTTTTTAGCCTAATATTATATGCAAAAACTATGCGAATGAAAATTAGGCTAAGATTGTTAGCCTAATGTTTAAACGGGGTAACGTTGGGAATATTAGAAAAACTTGACATAAAATGTATGAAATTGGCATGTTTGTCACATGCCAAAATTGGTGGCATTTAAACGGTATAAATTCTTATACCAAAAATGTTAAACTTGGAATGTGGGCCATAACATTTAATTGTTGACAAATTTACATATATTCAGAAATAAAGACAAATATGTAAATTTAGAAAATACGAATATGCTTAACACGAGGTTGGATTGAGTTGTGATGTAAATCTGCCCGGACCCGCCCGGCTGTCCAATAGTCACAAACCTATCCAATTTGGGTGGTTAAGCATTGAGCCCAATAAGGACCCAAGGTTAGACTGATTTACGGTGTAAATCTTCCCGGAACCGATCGGCACATCCAGTAACCGTAACAATATATGTCTAATGTGAGTGGTCGGTGCTTTAAAAGGCTAAGGACAGACAAGTCAGGACGGTAGGGTTAAGTTAACTAAAACACTTAACCAATTCAATATGTTAATGAAATTGATGGGTGGGGTTAGGTAAATACAGACACTTAACCACTTAGCATGTTTGACTAGAAAACCCTAGTAACGGGGACCCATTTCAGCAGTTACCCAATTAAGTATCATGGTACCCTGAAACTAGGCAGGGTGGGGCACGATTACTGGGCTGATTGTAAGCGGTCAAAGCGACGGCGGTGGGTGCAACAGTGTGGGTTCTAATGGAGTGCGGGCGTTCACACACTTCGAAGCAGACAAACAGGGCACTGGGGGCACCAGTAGTATAACCTATGCATTCTAAGGTTTGTGTCGGGTCGCCACCATGGGACTTGATACACCCTATGGTGGGGCCAGCATAGGTATCTACAATTTCTGGGGGCCGTAAGACATAGATGATTATGCGAGTAGGAGCCGACCTTTAGAAAAGGGGATCACTTTACCTCCAGCATGGGGTGACAGTTAAGATAATACAAGTAGGTGCAGAGATATAGTGTGGGGTGCGATAGTATATTCGTTCAAAACTACTTCATCTTAGTTTATGATACTTTTCTGTTCCAGTTTATACCTATCATGCCCTTATTCTTATTTTCATACTGAAGAGTCACTAGACTTGCCAGGCTTTATGGCCGACCCTATTTTCTTTCGTCTTCTTTTCTTCCGTTCCCCCCTCCCCAGGTCCACAGGGAGGAAATAACTCAGCTTAGTCAGATTCTTTAAAAGCTTCAAGATAGTTGATGTACGGTTTGGAGTCTCTTTCCTTGGCTATGGCTACTCTATGGGGATTTATGCAGTTTTAATCACATTTTATGCTTCTTTATTTAAAAACCAAGACAGAAATGATGTTGTAATATTTTGGAAGTTGTTATGAGACAATTATGGAAATGTATTGTATGAACAAGTATTTTATGAAATAAAAGTCTGATGTTTTCCGCTGCTTATATACATATGTGTTTATATCTGTCTTGTGTTTTATCTGTGACTTTTACTTACAAACCTCCACCAAAGTTAAGGCAGTCCCTTGTGAGTGACCTCAATGGAGGGTGGGGTGTTTCAGCTCCCGACCGAGTTCTGTGTGTCTGATATTGCCCTGTTACGGAGCTCGGTGCACAATAGATAATATGTGTGGATACGTGCATACCGTTTTCTGGTAGTGTATCATCGAGGTTGAGGCATTGAATACGATTAACAATACGTATGTGAGAAAGTATGGATACATGCATCGTTGAGGCATTGAATACGATTAACAATACGTATGTGAGAAAGTATGGATACATGCATGTCTGCTTCGGGTGATGTATCGTAGACTCTAGGGTATTACTCTATGATGGAATCTGATTCGATCGAATGCTTTGAAGGTGGCAGTCCGTACATTTATGTAGCATGGAGATTCTATATGGAACGTAGTGTTGTTATATAGAGATTCGTACGTCGTTCCTATTAGGGAATGTAGAATGTATCTTTAGGAAAAACTAACACTAGAGGGGGGTGAATAGTGTTTTCAAGGAATTTAAGAAAATCAAAAACTTATACGATCTATTATATGAATAACACACCACAGAGATAATCACGGACACAGAATCAAACACAAACACTGAAATAAACAAAAATCAAATGCAGAAAAGGAAAGAACACACCGGATTTTATAATCGTTCAGATTGCTCCAACATCCAGTCACATGTAACGCTGGATTGCACAGAGTTTTATTCCTTGGTTAAAATCTCAATACAATCCCTTGATTTCACGGCTACCAGGTTTACACCGTTTCCACCAACCTTGATTTCCCGACTACAAGGTTAACACCATTTCCTTTCCTTGATTTCACAGCTATAAGGAACATACCGTTTCCAAGACTATCGCAAAACAATCCCAAATGATTACAAAAGCCCTATAACTCCTCAATAGCACTTCAATTCAGAGAGTGAGAAGAGAAGAAGTTTTATGTATATAAAATAGAAATCAGCAGAGTATAAGTGTATAAATCATAAAAATATGAAATAATAATGAAGGAATGAAAAGGGATGAAGATAGAGAGGAAGAATGAATAAAAAATTCGAAATCAACCTCTATTTATAAGATTTGAAAGGTTGCAATGCTTCTTGAACGTTACAAATGGTGAAAAGACACTTCCTTTCAAAACTGAAAATATGACAGTTGTATGTCGACATACCCACATATGTATGTCAGCATATGTATTTGAAAATTTGAATATTTTTCACATATTTTAATATATATATAATTCTGGAAATTCTTGAATTAAAACATAGTGATATAAATAAGTATTATAAAGTAGAAAATCATATGAAATCATAAATATAAATTATATAAACATATTTATAAATTTATATAGTTAAAACTATATAAATATAAAAGTATATAAAGTATATAACTATATAAATATATAAAAACTTATAAACTTTAAAACTCAAGTTTAAAATCAAAAGTAAGATAGAAAAACTTAATAAAAATTAGACTTTGAATTTTGAAAATAGAATTTGAAAATCAGAATTTGAAAAACAGAATTTGAATTTGAACCTGGAGTGTTATTCAGAGTCATACATATAAACTAGACTCTATTATTATATTTATCTTGAACTCTTGAACCCTTGATTTCTCGATTACTCATGAGTCTTGAATCTTCTCTGAGTCTTGAATCTTCTCTGAATTCTGAATCTCTTGAATCTCTAAAACTGTACAGTCTTCAGTATTGATTCCTATATACAAATCATGCATATATGTATATGTATATTTTAGATAGAGATGCTAGTATATAAAATATTCATACCTGTTGATGCTGATCCTTCTAACACTCCCCCTGTCAATATGAATCATATATACTCTACTTAAACTAAGTCTATATTTTATAATTTCTCCCCCTTTGGCATTATCAAAAAGATATTCTAAAAATACTCCCCCAAATCCTATATCTATCTATATCGTATTATTATTCTATACTAAAGTAACAAGATATATATGTATAACTTGTGATCAAAATACTTAATGTATACGACTCCCCTTAAATTCATGCCTATATAACAAAATAATGAAATCCTTATAAAGCATATATTATATTAAACATTGTTTTTCAATACAAGCGGTACACATGAAAGCAAATTACACGTAGAACTATACACATAGTACATCGAATAAATGAAAATAAGAAAAGAAACCTAAATTCTACTTGTTATTAACGATAGGGGACTTTTGGGCTGGAAAATTTGGGTAATGGAGGAAAAAATCCCCATTTTGTTTAATTATATTTCGATGTTGATCGAACAAGACTTCACTAACGCATATAACTTGATCATCCTCGTCTGTGACTTCTTGTTGTACCCCTTCTAGTTCCTTTTCTTCCATCATTTCTTCCTCATCCTCTTCTTCCTTTACTTTTTCTTCCATTTCTTGATTATCATCTTCGATGATGATTGGATTCACTTGATTATCCATTACAAATTTACGAAGGTTCTGCATCATCTTTCCTTGTCTAATTTGCTCTTCACTTATCCGAAATTGGAGCACTTGAATCTCAACAATCATTTAAAGAGTATATTCCATTTTCTCTTCTAGTTTGATTACACGTGAGAGGGTAGAACGTTGGAATGGACCTTCGGATGATCCAGCAGATGATTCAGGTTAATTTAGTTGTTATAATTAGTGGAGACCATGATTTGTTTTTGTTTTGAATTTTTATAGAAGTGAAATAAGAGAATGAAGAAGAAAATTCACAGTGGAGAGTTTAAACGGTTATTATACTTTTGGTGGGAATTAATTTTAAAAATTTGGCAGTTATATGTCGACATAGTGACATATGTATGTCAACATACTTGTGTTTTTTATTTTATTTTTCTGATTTTTAATGTTATTCTTATATAAATTAGTATATTTAATTATTTTAATTCACTTAATGAACAAATACCTAATTCTCTTCTCAATTTAGTATATGTTGCTTCATTTAGTGGTTTTGTTAATATATCTACTATTTGTTATCTATTTCTATAAATTTGAGTGAAATTTTCTCTTACTTACGTTATCTCTTAGAAAATAATGTCGTATATCAATATGTTTAGTTCTTGAGTGATGGGTTCGATTTTTAGATATATTTATAACACTCGTATTATCGTAGTATATTGGGGATTTATTTATCGTTAATCCAAAATCATTTAGAGTTTGTTGCATATATATTACTTGTGAACAAGCCAAAGCAGCAGAGATATATTTTGCTTCAGTTGTTGACAAAGATACGGTATTTTTCTTTTTACAAAACCTTGAGACTAGTGAATGTCCTAAGAAATGACATGTTCTACTAGTACTTTTACGATTGGATTTACATCCCGCGTAATCAGCATCACAATAAGAAATTAAATCGAATGAATCATCCTTAGGATAAAATTATCCAAAGTCTAATGTATGTTTTACATATCTTAGAATACATTTTACGGCTTTTAAATGTGTTTCCTTAGGTTTCGATTGATATCTTGCACAGAGACATACACTATGCATTATATGTGGTCTACTAGCGGTTATATACAATAATGATCCTATCATTCTTCTATATAATTTTTGATCAACATCTTTTGACGTATCATCATCACTTAAGGCTATATTAGTTGCCATTGGTGTTGGTCTCCCATTACTTGTTGTTAAATTATATTTATTAATTAAATCTCTTACGTATTTTTCTTGATTAATAAACATTCCATTCTTTAATTGACGAATTGGTAAAACTTAGAAGAATATTAGTTCTCCCATATGACTCATCTCAAATTCTTGGGTCATAATATCTGAAAATTCTTTATTCATCTTATCATTTGTTGATCCGAAATTAAATCGTCAACATATATTTGTACTAATTATATATCATTATTATTTCTTTTAGTAAACAAGGTGTTATCTAGTTTTCCTATTTCAAAGTTGGATTTGTAATAAATAATTTCTTAATCAATCATACCAAGCCCTAGGAGCCTGTTTTAATCCATATAACGCTTTCTTTAACTTATATACATGATTTGGTAATTTTTCGCCCTCAAAAATAGGTGAATGCTCTACATATATGTCTTCTTTATCAAATCCGTCTAGAAGGGACTTTTAGCATCCATTTGATATAATTTGAAATTATTATGGTTTGCAAAGGCTAGTAATATCCTAATTGCTTCTAATCTAGCTACGGGGGAATATGTTTTATCGTAATCTATTCCTTCTTCTTGAGTATAACCTTGCGTTACTAATCGTGCCTTATTTCTAATAACCTCACCGTGTTCATTCATTTTATTCTTATACATTTAGTTCCTATTATAGTTTTATCCTCTGGTCTAGGAACAAGTTCCCATACATCATTCCTAGTAAACTGATTCAGTTCTTCTTGCATGGCAAGGATCATGAGTCATCGAAAGATGCTTTCATTGGATTCTTGGGTTTGAATAGTTGAAATAAATGCAGAATTGCTCATATTATTTAATTGATTACGAGTCCTAACGATGGATTCAATATCTCCTAAGGTATTTTCTACAGGGTGGTCTCTTATTAATCTAATTCTTTTATTTTCTTGACTGTCTTCATTATCTTTTTCATTAAATTCATTTTCACATTCATCTTCATTGTGTTGTGTTGTATTTTTATAATTTTCGTCAAAGGATACGTTTAAGGTTTCTTATATAGTATCGGTTCTTGAATTAAAAACTCTATATGCCTTACTTCTCTCTGAATATCCAATAAATATTCCTTTATCATATTTTGAGTCAGATTTATCTCAATTTTCTTTAGTATCAAGTATAAAAAATTTACTTCCAAATATTTTAAAATATGATACTTTTAGTTTCTTATTATCAAAAGTTCAAATGGTGTTTTATGAGTTGAGAGTCTGATTGAAATCTTATTTAAAATATAACAAGCTGTAGCAACTGCCTCAGCCTAAAAATTTCTTAGAAAATTACTATCAGATAACATAGTTTTTGCACACTCTTATATCGTCCTATTTTTAGGTTCAACTACTCTGTTTTGTTAAGGGGTTCTAAGGATCGAAAAATTATGAGTTATTCCCTTTTTATTACAATTTTTTTCCAAAATTTTCGTTTTCAAATTCTCCACCATGGTCACTACATATTGTTTTGATTTTAATGATAATATGTTTTAAATTATTTTAGCAAAAAAATTAAAATGATCAAGAGTATCACTTTTATTTTTAAGAAATAAAGTCCATGTAAATCTAGAAAACTCGTCGACTATTACGTAAACATATCTATTGTGATTTATTTATTGGATTTGAGATGGACCAAATAAATCCATGTGAATTAACTCTAATGGTTTTGAGGCAGTAATTTCCCTTTTTTTTATTTAAATGAACTTCTTTTTAATTTTCCGAATTGACAAGCGTCGCATAAATTATTAACTTTAAACTTCATTTTGGGTAATCCCCTAACTGAATCTAATTTATAAATCCTAGAGATGTGTTTGAAATTTATATGACCGAATTTCTTATGCCAGATCCAGGGTTCACTTATAATGGCCATAAGACATAAATTATCATTGGATATTTTCATACTCAATATATAGATATTTTCTTTCCATCTCCTTCGAATATTACTTTTGAATTCCTCTCTTCTATAAAACATTTATCTTTTCAAAGTTTATTTTATAACCCTTATCGCAAAGTTGACTTATACTTAGTAAATTATGTTTTAGATTCCTAACTAATAAAACAATTGAAATAGTTGGAGTTTCAGAATTACCGACATTGCCGATTCCAACAATATATCCTTTAGAGTTATCTCTGAAATTCACCATTCCACCATCTTCATAGACTAGATTATTTAGTATTTCTGGATTTCCCGTCATGTGTCTCGAACAACCACTATCCAATATACATTTGTCCTTTTTGATTTCCACCATTTGTTTACCAGAATTTGAATTCTTAACAGCCATGTAACACACCATTTCAAAATTTGAATTTTCAACAGCCGCTTCACTGATTTTTCAACTTTTGAATTTTCAATAGTCATATAACACATCTTTTCCTGTATTGGACAATATTTCAGTAGATCACTTGAATTTTAAACATAATTAAATGCAGACTCTTTCAATATTGATGTAATGCATGAATTGATACTAGTGTTAACAATCATTTCAAAATTTGCCATTTAATATTTTCGAAAATCACATTATGAACTTTTTTAAATACCTAGCTCTAATACCAATTAGTAGGGAATGCGGAATGGATCTTAAGGCAAAACTAACACTAGAGGGGGGTAAATAGTATTTTCAAGGAATTTAAGAAAATCAAAAATTTATATGGTCTACTATATGAATAACACACCATAGAGATAATCACAAACACAGAATCAAAAACAAACACAGAAATAAACAAAAATAAAATGCAAAAAAGTAAAGAACACACCGGATGATTTTTTAATGGTTCGGATTGGTCCTTCGTCCAGTTCCACGCAACGCTGGATTGTGCATGGTTTTATTACTATATCAAAATCTCAGTACAATCCCCTTGATTTCTCGGGTACAAGGTAAACACTGTTTCCACCACCCTTGATTTTGCAGCTATAAGGTTAACACCATTTCCTTTCCTTGATTTCACAGCTACAAGGAACACACCATTTCCAAGGCTATCCTAAAACAATCGCAAATGATTACAACAACCCTATAACTCCTCAATAGCGCTTCAATTCAAAGAGTAATGAGTAGAGAGTGAGAAGAGAAGAATTTTTATGTATTTAGAATAGAAATCGGTAGAGTATAGGTGTAGAAATCATAAAAATATGAAATAATAATGGAGGAATGAAAATGGATGAAGATAGAGAAGAAGAATGAATAATAAATTCGAAATCAACCCCTATTTATAAGATTTGAAAGGTTGCAATGCTTCTGGAACGTTACAAATGGTAGAAAGACACTTCCTTTCAAAACTGAAAATATGACAGTTGTATGTCAACATCCCACATATGTATTTCGATATGTTTATTTGAAAATTTGAAATTCGAATATTTTTCAAGTGTTTTAATATATATACATATATATAATTCTGGAAATTCTTGAATTGAAACATAGTGATATAAATAGGTATTATAAAGTAGAAAATCATATTAAATCATAATTATATATTATATAAACATAATTATAAATTTATAAAGTTTAAAACTATATAAATATAAAAGTATATAACTATATAAATATATAAAAACTTATAAACTTTAAAACTCAAGTTTAAAATCAAAAGTAAGATAGAAAAATTTAATTAAAAATAGAATTTGAATTTTGAAAATAGAATTTGAATTTTGAAAATAGAATTTGAATTTTGAAAATAGAATTTGAATTTTGAAAATAGAATTTGAAATTTGAAAATCAGAATTTGAATAACAGAATATGAATTTCAACCTGGAGTGTTATTCATAATCTTACATATAAACTAGACTTCATTATTATATTTATCTTGAACTCTTGATTTCTTGATTACTCATGAGCCTTGAATCTTCTATGAATTCTGAATCTCTTGAATATCTAAAACTCTAAAATTGTACAGTCGTCAGTATTGATTCCTATATAGAAATCCTGCATACATGTATATATATTCTAGATAGAGATGTTAGTATATATTTTATAATTAGTTAATATTGAAATAAGGTTGTTGTCATCAAAACTCCATTCTCCAATAGTACCGGCATAGGATGAGGGACTGCGTACATTTCTGTGGCGTTACAGCGGAGATCGTGCGAGTGAGGTACCATGGGATATACCTTAATATTTGGGGTAGCTATATGTAAATTGTATTAGGTTAGTCTACTAGGGAGTAGTTGGGTACAACGTGAATGTAAGCCTTGAGTGTTATTAACACAAGTAACCTAATAAATAAGAAAGTGAAATTGAACGGTATATGTAGGATTATCCAGAATGTGTAGTTTAAATCCAGTCACCATAGCTTGTGTTTTGATCCCCTCTTCATAACATACTCGCAGGTTAGATTTGTGGCAGAGATATGATAGCTTTAGATACTTGTAACACCCCACCTCCGCTAGGGTCACTCACAAAGGGAATGCACTAGTTTTAGTGCAGCATTATCTAGGTAAACATACACAGAGATATCACAAGACAGAACATAAATAAAGCAGCGGTAGAAATTAAAAACCAAATCTTATTACTTTCAAGAAAAGAGGCAAAACCTCATGTATCCAAAGTACAAGTTGCCATTATTCCATTACATCAAGTTCTAGATAAAGAAGCATAAACTTAAAATAACAAAAGTAAATTATTACCCAAAATAGCAGACGTGCAGCCATAGCATAGCTCAAGACCAAACCGTACATGAGCTGACAGAAAGCAAGCAGAATCCCAGCTAAGTGCTAGAGTTTCCTCCCTGAGAACCTGGGGGGGAGACGAAAGAAAAAGAGGCGAAAGGAAACAGGTCAGTCATAAAGACTGATAAGTCCAAGTGACGTTCAACATAAAACAGGTAAAGGTAACATGACATGTATAAACTGAAAGTAAATATAAGTACGATGTCAAGAAGGACAAGATAGACTAAGATAACATGATGAATCAAGTATAGGTCAAGTATAGCATCGCATGTTCAAGGTTCATTGCACCATCTGTACTAGTAGCCCAACCCATGTCAAGTATTAATCATGAAATAATCCCTCGGCCCAAAATCGTGAATGACCCATTACTGGGTCCAACGGAACGATCTACTAATCGATCGGCTCCCTACAAGTTCTAGCTCGTTGTGTTTCTATGTCATACGGCCCAATCACGAATGTAGTCACCTGTGCTAGTGAAACGACCCGCAACTTCCCCGTAAAGGAAAGCGGCGGATAGTTCGAGAACAAGCCACAACAGAACGCATACAGAAGAACATTTCATTGTATATTACAGCAATGCATCAGATTACAAGAATATACAGAGTATAAATGAATATTACACAGAAATATCAGAGATTTAGATTACATTTAAATACATAGCAGCGGAAAATAATACAATACACAACTAGAAGGAGATATACGGATACAAAGCTTTCCGGATATCGTTCCAGCTGTAAACCAGGATCCTGTGAATATAAGTCTGCAAAACCAAAACTACTAGCTGCCCGTGTCAAAATAGGGGCACCCAGAGTTTAGGTTAAAACAATAAACTCCAGGTCAGTCATGGGACTGGTGTGAGAACTAAAACAGTTATTATCTTTATTTTTAAAGTTAGGTAAATCAAGGGACCACGCCGTATAACACGGAACGGGTTTCCTCCCAAGAATACCAGTGCATAAACAAACAACGCAATGCTAAATAAAGAAAAATGAAGCTGTTATAAGACCCAGGTCCTATCACACAATGCAACGCAAGCCGGGGGATAGGGTTTTCCCTTATAACAGCCAAAGAATGCTTGATACGTTTAAAACAAATCATTTGATACTATTATAAGTGCATAGTGTATAAAACAACTTCAAATCATAAGTATCAATCGTAGGCGGCATGGGTACCATATATCATGTCGCCATACTAGTTTTACAATTAAAACCGCAAATGTCACGTATTTGGAAATTGGATTTCCGTCTATGAACCGAGGCAAAAGATAGTCCTCAACCGATTCGTGACTCTCTAGCCCGAGCCACCGGAACAGCCGCAACTGCCCCTTGGATCGTCAGGGCCGGTCCACCGATGTGGATTATAGTGCCTGAACAATACGTTTCCCCACCCTATGGGGTGTAAGTCTGGTCCGTCTGCCGACCAGAATGCATCGGCCGAAACCGATATAACCGAGGCGCCTCGCAACAGCAACAACCACATAAGTCAAACTCGTCAGGGCGTGTAAAACCACTGACGCCACTTCTAGCTAGAAAGAAACGCAAGTCCTCCCTGAGGTCCGTCTCCCGTTTTTGGTTCATACCGGGTGTGAAGCTCGCGAATCAACGTTACACAAAGCTACGCCACAAAGGTCGTGCTTTGATCATCACCACAAGACTTTGCTTTTCAACAGAAGCCTCGATCAATTGCCACTTAGGCATGCCACACAGGCAATTCACTCCATGCGTTTGATATCCATCAATATATAACCCCTGAGCTCGTACGTCTCAGAGAAGGGCGTTAAGCAAGAGAATAAATTCTCCGCCGCCAAACAGATATATATTTAATAGAAATCAATCACACAGACTAAAATCCAATGTCAGACTCACAGTCCATTTACAAGTTCGTTCTGGGTCTGAACGAAACCGGAGGCACCTAGTACCCCGCATATCCATCGATCTCCAAGCACGTCTGGACGATCACTAACTGTTTCCATCTTCTTGGGTGTACAGCCCAATCAAGATCATCAGTAATCCCCCAAACGACGTGAAGACTTCCGGTCTTCGACCACCGTCTTCATCTTCGACACCACGTCGAATCAGTTATTCAGAATGGGATAAACCCGGTCTTTCTGAATAACTCGCGTATATATTATAAAAGTGTTACACGAACACAACATACGCCTCATTCCAATTCAGAATATTCTTTTATTCAAATATTCCTATACTTTGGGAAAAGTTCCCATTAATTTTATCCAAGATAAATTCTTTAAATTTATTCTTTAATCTCCTTTGAATATCAATTCAAACTAGTCGGGATTAGCGAACCACACCGAAGAAATCATTTATTTTATTTCCCAATCCCAACCTATTGATCCCATGAAGTAAAACTGGTTATACTTCATATCTAACACCACGGTGTTATCAGTAAATTCAATTACCATTTCACGTTCAAATCTAATTAAAGATTTAACTATCGCCTGGAGCAAAACTGGTGCTACTCCATTTTCGATCATTTCAATCTAATTAAAGATTCATTAAAACTCCACTTAGTTTTAATCTTTAACTGGGTTAAAGAATCCGTGTCATTTAAAACACGGTTCATGATAAACCCAAAGTCACATTCATTAATTATCGGGTTAAAGAACGAGTGTTATTTAAAACACTGTTCACGATAAACCCAAAAATCAATATCAATTCAATTCCAATTAAATATTATTTAATTGGTACACTTCATTAAATCTAAATAAAAAGATTTAATCATTTCTCAACTGGGTTCAAGAACAGTGTTAGTGAAGACACCATTCACGACAAACCCAAATCACATTCGATATTCAATACAAGGCTCTGAATAGAAAATATATCGGCTTATATTCAATATCGAATTCTACGACTAACAAATGCCGTATTGGAAATAACGATATAAATATATATCTTTCAAATTTCCATAACAACACCTGTATAATCACGAATCCCAACATCGAAATATTCCGAAGACAATTTCGATTCAAATCCCCTCCAATGCAATCATTGGATATTCTGGTTATTTTCAAAACCCTTTTTAAATTCAATTCATTTATTTAAAAATAAATAGAATTATAATTCTAGTTCAAAACTAGTTCATTTCGATAAAAACCTATTTTTATCTTTTCAAATATGGAGTTTTTTCATCCCAATCCTTTCTAAATCATTTCCTATGATTTTACACAAATTATTACTATTTTTAATAATTTTATCAAGGCCCGTACAGTCGATTTCCATCAATGGCCATCGAACTGCACTTACAGCGACCTTTTTCGAATTTGATTTGGACATAATTCCAAATCCAACCGTTAGATTTCAAATTTCTAATATTCGTTAGAAAGCTCTTTTCGATACGAACCCAACGGTTCCGGTTTTAGGAGAATCCGACGGTCGGATCTCCCGTAATGTCCGTTTGAAATAAATGGTCGAAATTCGCGAACTACTGCGGCGCGGCGCGTTCTATTCAGGCCATTATATTATATATATAATATATATAATATATATTTCGTCGATTTCTATTTAAAACGAATTATATGAATAGTTTTAAATTCGTTTCAAAAACATTTTCAACTTCCATTTCAATTCAAATCAAAATTGAATTCTTCTTTATAAATTCGTTTTAAAATTCATTTCTATTCAATTCAAATTTCAATTCAATTTGAATTCGTTTTCAATTCAATTCATTTCGAAATCGTTTTCAATTCAATTCATTTCGAAATCGTTTTCAATTCACTTCATTTCGAAATCGTTTTCAATTCACTTCATTTCGAAATCGTTTTCAATTCACTTCATTTCGAAATCGTTTTCAATTCACTTCATTTCGAAATCGTTTTCAATTCACTTTGAATTCGTTTTCAATTCAATTCATTTCGAAATCGTTTTCAATTCACTTCATTTCGAAATCGTTTTCAATTCACTTCATTTCGAAATCGTTTTCAATTCACTTTGAATTCGTTTTCAATTCAATTCATTTCGAAATCGTTTTCAATTCACTTTGAATTCGTTTTCAATTCAATTCATTTCGAAACCGTTTTCAATTCACTTTGAATTCGTTTTCAATTCAATTCATTTCGAAATCGTTTTCAATTCCCTTTGAATTCGTTTTCAATTCAATTCATTTCGAAATCGTTTTCAATTCACTTTGAATTCGTTTTCAATTCAATTCATTTCGAAATCGTTTTCAATTCACTTTATTTCGAAATCGTTTTCAATTCACTTCATTTCGAAATCGTTTCCAATTCACTTTGAATTCGTTTTCAATTCAATTCATTTCGAAATCGTTTTATATTTAATTCATTTCAAAATGAATAAAATCGATATAAATATCGTTCACGTCAAAATGGCGTCAATCTAATCAACACGGCTTCATAAATTTCTATTTTCAAATATTCTATTTCAAATATTTCTTTTTCAAAATAGTTGTTATTACTAAAATATTTCGTTCAACACATGACCAATCTCAATGGATGAGTATTGTCAACACATGAACCTTTATTTTATAATATTCTTTATTTTCTAAATTGGAATGAGGCCCAATCAATCACCATATAATGTTAATTATATGGATTCCATACAACACATGTATATAATAGCATTGAAAATTAATCAACCATCAACCAAAGTGCACTACACTGTATAAGCATCAAATATAGATATCTAACGCTTACAACAGCCTGTCAATCGATCGATCGACATATTTAATCAATCAGGATGAGTGAACTTCAAATTTCATCCTAACACCCGTGTGGGGTTTCAAACAATCACACACATATTTTATTTGTGCAGTTGGGCGATGTGTAAAATTTATCGTCCCAATCAATGTCCTTCAAATAGGTGTACATAAACAAACCGTCTGGTTTGTAAATGAATATTTTATTTTATTCACTTCACGTTAAAAATTATATTTTTAACGATAAAACATTTTATTTTATCATATGAATTTCTATTCAGTTCATTTCTTTAAATAAAATGATATTTTTATTTTTCTAACATATTTTAGAAAACTTCGGCGGCATAACGGCACGATACTAGAAACGGGACAAGGCCTAGCCTTATCCCCGGTCTAGTGAAGGCCCACGCCATTCACACACCAATCAAAATCACCAAACAACCAAATTCAAATCAAATCATATAACTAATCTATGCAACCAAACAAACAAGTCCATGGTCTGTGGACGATTGTGTCGGGTGCTACTAAGCACCGTCTGCATCCTAGTATATATATATAAATAGAAATGAAATTGAAAGGTGAGAAATTCTCACTGAAAGCTATCCAAGCTCCACGGCACTTCATTTGCAGAAGTCTTCGTCGTTTCGCCTTTTTGTCACCTTCGTTGTCCGCTTTCACTACATATGTAAAAATCGAAATTTCACTACGCTATTCAATACATAAAAATCGAATTTTTAGTTTGCTATTCAATATATAAAAATCGAATTTTTAGTTTGCTATTCAATATATAAAAATCGAATTTTTAGTTTGCTATTCAATATATAAAAATCGAATTTTTAGTTTGCTATTCAATATATAAAAATCGAATTTTTAGCTTGCTATTCAATATATAAAAATCGAATTTTTAGTTTGCTATTCAATATATAAAAATCGAATTTTTAGTTTGCTATTCAATATATAAAAATCGAATTTTTAGTTTGCTATTCAATATATAAAAATCGAATTTTTAGTTTGCTATTCAATATATAAAAATCGAATTTTTAGTTTGCTATTCAATATATAAAAATCGAATTTTTATTTCGATGTTCAATATATAAAAATCATATTTTTATTTCGCTACTATATAAAAAGATTTCGCCTTTTCAAAAATATAGATTTCATCATTATAAAAATCATCACTTTATTTCAACGTATATAAAATAAAAATCAGATTTTTATTTTGCTACATATACAAAGATGATTTTTTTTTATATTCCTATCATGTAAAAATTATATTTTTAATACTTTAAAAATATAAAAATCATATTTTTACCATGCTACATTATAAAGATTATATCTTTACACTTTTTACGATACGAAAATAGTATCTTTAATCTTTCTACATTATGAAAATTATATTTTTATTCACTAATTTATAAAATTTAAAACCTGATTTTTAAAACCATGTATTAAATTAAATAAAAACAGTAAAATAAGCTTACTGTGGTTCGACTGAGGGAGGGGGTTTCACTGCGGGGAGGACTGTCGGGGAAGGGGCTCTTTGGCCTGAGGTGGCGCCGCCTTGGTCGGAGCAGCACTTGGGTGGTCGGCGGACGAGCAGGAGGCGGCGACAGGGCTTCAGGTGGCGGCGGCTACTCGCGTTCGCGAGGCAGGGGGTGGGGGTTTGGATCTGGGCGGCGGCAGCGATCATCGGGGGGGGGGGGGGTGCGGTGCGGCACCGATCTGAGGGGCGGCGCGATGAATTAGGGCAACAGTTTTTTTTTTTTCCTTTTTCTTTTCGTTTTGAAATGAACGGGGGGGTGGGGGTCGGCTGTTAAAAGGAGAAGGGATTTATTATTATTATTTAATTATTAAAAAGTTGACTTTTCGTTTGAACTCGAAATCAAGCCCACCGACTGTCGCCCCTAGCGTTTTACCCTCATTCCGAACACAATGGGATATGTATCGTAAGCTGATTTGATCGTCTCGATCAGTTTCCGTTGAATTTACATTTAAATCACTATATTGAATTTTAAACGTACATTTCAAATTACCGGGGTCACATACTAACTAGAAAAATTCCAGAAAAATATTTTCTAGCTTCGTATTGACGATACGGTCCTAACAAAACTAGTTTCGTCGAATTCTGAGACCGTTGGAAAAATGGCCAATTTCCAGTCGATTAAAATCAACTGAAACTGGTCAAACGCGTTTTCCTTTGCCACGCTCACATATCGATTCGAAAAATTATGAAATTTGGAATCTAGCAATAATTTAACATCACGGACCCAACAAAAGTGGTTTCGTCGAAATCCGAGGTGGTTTGCAAAATTCCCATTTTTAAGGGCCTGAATTCCATAGCGACTATTCAGAATTTTCAACTGGACATATCTTTTGATTCCCGCTACGAACTTTTGATTTTTCGGATTCGCTGGAAAGATATTATCAATTAGATCCTAATATTTTTGGTTTCACTAAAATCCGGATTGTTTTGCACCCGGTACATTCAATTGAAGTTTGAAATCGAATTATCGAACTACCGCGCCATTTTCAATTCTATTTATAATTATATATAAATATTTATATTCTAACGACGACGCGTATAATATATACGTTCGAATTATATTCAAAATAAACTTCTCGTCGATATTATTTAAAATAATTCATTTTAAATAATCAAAATTCGCCAAAATTGCCAAAATAAAAATTTTAAACTGGCCCAGATTTTCGGGTTATTACAGCTAGGTCCACCATAGGGTGTATCAAGCCCTATGGTGCCAACCACTGACACGAATCAAGAATGCACAGATACACCTACTGATGCCCAATGCCTGCCTTTTCTGCTCCGGAGTGTGTGCACGCCCGCACTCCGTTAGATCCTACACTGGCGCACCCACACAGCCGTCGTTCTGGTCGCTTACAATCAGCCCAGTAATCGTGCCCCACCCTGCCTAGTTCCAGGGTACCGTGATACATCTAGTGGGTTACTACTGAAAAGGACCGCGTAACTATGGTTTCCGTTCAGTAGGTTAAGTGTTGTCATTTAAATTCGAGACTTAACCCCATCAGTCTAGTATATCAAGTTGGCTAAGTTTTGTCATTTAAGTTCGTGACTTAGCCCTACCATTCACGCGTTAAGTTGGTTAGGTGTTGTCGTTCAAGTTCATGACCTAACCCTACCAATTCATATTTCAAGTTGGTTAAGTGTTGTCTTTCATGTTCATGACTTAACCCTATCATGTGGCATTAATTCATTAATGCACCCCAACCTCTCACATTAGACCTGTTGTTGTGGTCACTGGATATGCCGGGCGGTTCCGGGCAGATTTACGCCACAACTTAGTCTAACCTCGGGTTTTCAAGTGCGATATGACGAACTACTCACATTGGATCCTATTGTTTGCAGTAACTGGATTTGCTGGGCGGTTCTGGGCAGATTTACACTGCAAACTCAACCCAACCTCGAGTTGGCCATTTTCAAGTTCATTCTGGTGTCATGACCATATTCAAGTTTCATGTCAAGTTCATGTCAAGTTTCAAGGATAAGTTTCATGCCCACATCCAGATTCAAGTTATATCAATGTTCATGTTTCAAATTTTGCCTATTATCAAGTTCATAATTCATGTTCATAACCAATTCATGTTTTGCCCAATCTACCCAAATCGTATTCCCATCGCGTGTAAACGTTAATCGACCTAAATTACAAGCAAATCTAATTCTAGAGATAAAGGGAATAACATCAAAACTACAATAGGCAGAAGGGACAAGCATAAAGCAATAAAAGAGATTACAAGGCTGGCATGATATAACTTGAGATAACCGGTTATAACATCACTGGCATATAGAAATTATCAGGGTTTTCAAATCTAGCAAAATAAGGCGATAGTCCTGATAAAAACTTGACATAAAAGAATAGGTATGCGAAAACAAGCCAAATACAAGGATAATGGATCCAACGGTTTGGTGTACATAATAGCGAATAATCTAAGCAAGTCACACCCTAGGTATGAGATCCAACAACTGCAAATTCGGTGTACAACATGGGATTCAACTATGGACATGAACAATCAACTGTAATAGATTCAGGTAATTAACCTCAATAGTCATAGTCATGGTCATAGGTAGAAATCTCATAATTAAGAACCATAAGTGATTAATCACAATAGTCATAGTTAATTATCCAAAATAGTTCTAGGCCATAGTCATAGGCAATTAACAGTAATAGTTTCAAAGTCATGGTCATAGATAACAGCCTTATGTTCATAATCATAGGTAATAATTCTCATAGTCATAAATCATAGGTGATTAGCCACCATTGTCTTTGTCATAGTCATAGGCAATAGTCTTATGTTCACCGTCATAGGCATAGTCTTATGTTCACAGTCATAGGCATAATCTTATATTCTCAGTCATATGCATAGTCTTATGTTCTCAGTCATAGGAACAGGCGTAGTCTTATGTTCACAGTCATAGTCCTTGGCCATTAACAATAGTTTCAACGTCATAGGCACGTTAAGGTTATGGACACGAGAGAGTTTGATTTACAACATGAATAGGTCCAAAGCAATATTCACGAAAGTCAAGATCCAAGATGAACAAGAATGGATACGAATCAATTACCATACATAGATCCAATTCCAATTTACAACATGGATATTAAGTTTACAGCTTTTATCTAAAAGTAACTTGAACTTACAGTGCGTGGATCGAGAATTAGAAAGCAGAATTTGATTGTTGAATCTCTATTTGATTGATCGTGTTCTAATTGAAATCCCCCAATTTGCAAACCTCTAAGCGTAGTCTTGATGGAGAAGGAGCAGTCCTTTTTCTTCTTTTTATCTTATTATTTTGATTATCGTAGAAGCAGCATAAAGGCAGAATGAAATGGTGTGGAGAGAATGAGGCTAGGGGGTTGCTTATATAGGGTTAGGCGGATGAATCTAGACAGAAAACGGGTCTAAATACATCAGAATGCGTCAGGTTCAGAAAGAGGGTTCGAGAGGCAGGTCGACCCCCAGGTCGACACTATGGTCGACCTGGTCCCCCCAGGTCGACACTATGGTCGACATGGCCCCTGGGAGGTCGACACTATGGTCGACCCCCAGGTCGACCTGGTCTATAGGCGGGAGTTTTCCCACCCTGCCTGCTGCAGGGTTTGAATTCGAATTTCGAATTCGAAACTGGAGCTGTCTTTGATTCTAAAATTTTCTGAAACTTCTAGAGGTCATAGCTTGGTCATACGAACTCCGATTTTCGAAAACACGGACTCTATTTCGTGTAAAATTTCAAGACCAACGCAATGGCTCAACCCGTTTCCCCTGATTCTAAATTTAAAATTTAATTCTGCCTTTATTTATGACTTTAACATGTTATAAAAAATTCGGGTTGTTATGTAACACCCCGTATGTTGAATAACTTGCTATAATATAAAACAGGGCAGAATTAAATTTTAAAATCTGAATCAGGGGAAACGAGCTATACCATTGCGTTCGTCTCGGAAAAATACGCGAAATAGAGTCCGAGTTTTCGAAAATCGGAGTCCGTATGACCCAGTTAAGGCCCGAAGAAGTTTTCAGAAATTCAAAACAGATTTAAATATAAAAATTTAAACATTTCAGAAGTGGCGGGAAAATTCCCGCCAGACCCAGGGAGTCGACCTGCCCACCAGGTCGACTAGGGTGTCGACCCTAGTGTCGACCTGGGGGTCGACCTCCCTGGTCGAGCCCAGGTGACCTGGGTGCATCAGTTTGGCTTTTGGGCTGGGTTTTGGTGGCTAGGACGAGATCTGACGGCTCTAATCTAATTTAGGGTTAATCTAATGGCCTAAAACACCTAACTAATCTATAAATACACCCTAAGACTACCCTAATTCATACTAAAAATAGCTACAACACCGTTATGCCGTCAAAATGCAACTTGAAGGAGCCTCCATCAATCTAAAGAGGAAGATAGCTTCTCAAATCAACCTCTAATCAACTCTAGCAACTTAATCTTCATCTTAGGAGTGCTAATCAAAAAGTTGTGAGTTTTCTATAGCCTTAATGACCAATTGTTGAAATGATTATGATAGGATATAATGAGGTTATGGCTATGAATGTGGATCAATGCAAGTTATGCAAGTTATATGCTATGTGTTAATGATGTTATGCATGTTATGCAAGTTATATGCTATGTGTTAATGATGTTATGCATGTTATGCAAGTTATATGCTATGTGTTTGTGATGTTATGCAAGTTATGCAAGTCATACGCTACATGTTCATGATGTTATGCAAGTTATGCAAGCTATATGCTATATGATCATGATGTTATGCAAGTTATGCAAGTGTTCATGATGCTAGTTGCTATGATAAACATTGATCCATTATGACACCATGATTATGCAAGTTTGGTGTATGATTATATGCAAGTTCATATATGATATGTTATGCAAGTTTGGTGTATGATTATATGCAAGTCCATATATGACATGTTATGCAAGTTTGGTGTTTGATGATATGCAAGTAACATGTGCAAGTTTACACCTTAGTATGATATGCATACATATGCAAGTTAACCCCTTTGTATGTCATACATACATATGCAAGTTTACCCCTTTGTATGACATAAATAACTTATGCAAGTTAACCTCTTTATGACATATGTGATTCATGCAAGTTTGGGTTGATTATTTATGCTAGTTGGGTTGATGCTATATGCATGTTGACACCTTTAAAACCCATGTTAATGTTATGCAAGTTGAACCCATTGTATTTGTGATGAATCTTCCCTTTTATGTCATGTTAGCGAATTACGTGGGGAACGATGGGTTTAATATACATGTTAATGAAATGGTGTGAAGCTGGTATGATTATTCATACCATAAAGTGGATGGACATAATTGATTCAATTATGTACATCGTTAAAATTGGAATTAATTAGGGAAAATTAATTCGAAATATGGGGGTGATTAATTAGGTGTAATTAATCGACTAAGACACGAGGTTGGACCCTTTTGTAGCGTAAGACTGCCCGGAACCGACCGGCAAATCCAGCCGCTACAAATGATTGGCCCAATGTGAGAGGTCTTAGGCACAAACTAAATACGTGACAAGTGTAAAGACACGAGGTTAGACTCGGTTATGGCGTAAGGCTGCCCGGACCCAACCGGCAAATCCAGCTGCCATAAAAGATAGTCTAATGTGAGAGGTCTTTACAACGGTTACGTTCTTAATCAATTAAGAAACACTTAACCAGATAAGCATGTAGTGGGCATGAGGGGTTAAGTGGGTGCCTTGGGTGGATGTGGAAATCAAGTAAGTGCCTTGGGTGGCATGTGGGAATCTAGTGGGTTGCCTTGGGTGGCAATAGAAAATACGATTAGAATACTTAACCAAGTGGAAACATGTAATTAAACATGATTAAAGGATTAAGTAGGATGCACTAGATATAATGACAAGCTTAGGTGGTAGCTTGTGGGGGGCCCATTTCACCCAGTAACCCATATGTATCTTATTGGGCTCGACCCATGTCGAGGACGGGACACGCGTACTGGGCTTGACTATAAGAGGCCAAAACGGGTTAGCGGTGGCAACGCAAGTCCAACGGGTTTCATATGCGTGTGTGGACTCGGGCTGGTAGGTAAGACGTTGTTGCATCGTGTAGGTATAAGTCGTGCACCATTTATTGTATCGGGTTGCCACTTTGGGGAGTGATACACCCCACTGTGGGGCCAGCACGGGTATCTACGGTAAGGAGCCGATCGCTTGGGAGTAGTGGGTACACCTAGTGGAGATAGGGGCAGACGGCACCTATGTAGTCAGCTAGGGGTACACGAAACTACTGGGAAAATTTTCTAAGTCCTTGGGTGGGATCAACCTTTAAGTAGGAATGACTGGTGTGGTGCAGTTAGTAATTACCCTTGGTTGGGTAGATGCGTCTTTACCGTTATCTTAGTTCATCCTATGTCTAGTTGGCTACTTAGTGTAGTCATTTATCCCCAGTCATCCCGTACCAAGTTTATATCATACCCTAATTACTTTAATAATTGTGTTGTTAAAGTTATAGGGCTCACTCAGACTTATGTCTGACCCCGTTGTTTTTATCTTTTCCCCCTCAGGTGCTCAGGTTGGGCCTAGCACTAGTGGGCTTTGATCAGACTTCTTTATCTATCTCTTGGAGCTTGGACCGTGATGTAAAGCCCAGCTTATCTTTTCTTTTATGGCTATTGTTTATGTAGTGGGATTATGTACTTATGTTTTTATCAGGATGGATATTTAGTACTTGACCCTTTATGGTGTTGTAACTAAACATGTTTACCTTCTGCTGCAATGAAATGATGTTTTAGATTTTCAAGTATTTATATCTGTCTTGTGTAATTTTTATGTTCTATATTCACTTAAAATGCTCCACCGAAGTTAAGGCATTCCCTTAGTGAGTGACCTTAGCGGGTGTGGGGTGTTACACGTGGTATCAGAGCGAAGGTTACCAGAACAGATAAAATTTTTAGAGAACTATTTTTCTAAAAACATTTTTGGAAGAAGTATTTTCAAAAACATGTCTTTCAAGAGAAAAGTTTTTGAAAGAAAAGCATAATCCCCAATAGCCATATCTTTATCTTTCGAATTCTCCGTTTTGAATCTTTCCTTTTTCGTTTCAGCATGGCTGAGGATCTTAACTTTCCGGAGGGTGTGACGATACCAGTATGGTATAGGAGATTGATGGAGGCTAGGGCCGCCACTGCGGGTCCAGCAAATGTTCCTCCACCAACCGTAGCACCCGATCTTCCTCCTCCCCCTCCTCCTCCTCGCATGGATACTTTTGCTAAGACTTGCAAGGAATTTAAGGCTATGGGAGGGAAACCTTTTCAAGGATCAGAAACTTTTGTGGAAGCTAGAGATTGGCTTAAGGAGGTGGAAGAGTTGATAGATATCTTTGAGATGGAAGAAGGAAAGAAAGTCAAGTTAGCTGCTTGGTTAATGAAGGGAGAGGCCTCGTTCTGGTGGGAGGCCACTAATGGAGAGCGCCCCGTTGACTCTTGGGCGGATTTCAGGCAAAGATTTGTGGCGAAGTTTCTCTCAAGGGCGGAGGAAAACTTGTATATGGAAAGGTTCTTGACTCTAAAGCAAGGAAACCTCTCGGTGAAGGAATATGTCAACAAGTTTAATCAATTGGCAAGGTTTGGCATAGACATGGTGAATACACCGGAGAAGAAGGCTTTGAGGTTCGTTAAGGGCTTAAATGAACCGATGCATGGTTTGGCTATGACTCACATCCCTATGGGGGCCACCATTGAGAATCTAGTAGACATGGCACTCATGCATGAGGAAGAGAAGGGTCCCAATGCAAATAAGGCACCCGAGAAGAAAGGAGATCAAAAGAGACCTCAGCAACAACAAAACAAGGGTGGGAAAGGCAACGGTGGCAAGGGGAAGAAGAAGTGCTTCAATTGCGGGATACCAGGCCACCTAAGCAAAGATTGTCGGAAGAAGAAGAAGACTGGCTGCTATCACTGTGGCGAAGCAGGGCATCTAGTGAAGGATTGCCCTAAGAAGGGGCAAAGGACGGGATCTACCTCAGGAGGACAGGTGCAAGCTCTTATGGCACCGGGTCAGGCAAGGGGGCAAGTTCAGGCTCTCGCGGTTCCACCGATTCAGGAAAGAGGTAGAACTATTTCCGTTGAAAGTCTGGTTTTTCTATTTGATCATCATGTCCGTACATTGTTTGATTCTGGCGCATCGCATTCGTGTATCTCATCATCATTAGTTGAGTCACTGCACTTAGACACCAGTCTAGTAGATGATCCCTTGGTTGTTTCAAACCCAATTGAGGGCTCCACTTATTTGTCCATGATATGTTTGGGTTTGAAGATTTCTATACTTAGCGTTGAGTTTAGATGTGATGCTTTTGTTTTGGGCTTCACGGGATATGGGTTGATTTTGGGCATGGACTGGTTATCCAGTAATGGTGCCGTTCTTGATTGTGAAAGGAGAGTTGTTAGGCTCATGACCCGCTTGGGTAACACTCTCGAGATCTCTTGTAATCCCATGGATTCTATTATGCTAAGTTATCTTGAATCGCTTGACACTTCGGTCGAGGGTTTGCGATCTGTTAGAGTGGTCCGGGAATACTCGGATGTGTTTGAGGAGGTGAAGGGCTTACCTCCGAGGCGGGAGATAGACTTCCGAATATATCTGGTGGATAATTCTAAACCTGTATCTTTACCAGTGCGCCATATGGCTCCTCGTGAGAGGAGGGAACTCCATAAGCAAGTAGGGGAGTTGCTTGAGAAGGGGTTCATAAGACGAACTATATCGGAGTGGGGAGCTCCAGTAGTTTTTGCCACGAAGGCGGATGGGTCCCTCAGACTTTGTGTAGACTATAGAGAACTCAACAAGCTCACAAAGAAGAATAGACACCCATTGCCGAGGATAGATGATCTTTTTGATCAGTTGGTTGGCGCTTGAGTATTTTCTCAGTTGGACTTAGCCACGGGGTTTCATCAGTTGAGGGTGGCTGAGGATAGCATAGACAAGACTGCCTTTAGGACTCCGGATGGTTTCTATGAGTGGCTGGTGATGCCATTTGGGTTGACGAACGCCCCTGCATAATTTGTTGATTTGATGAGTAGGGTGTTCAGGGAGTTCCTTAATAAGTTCGTGGTGGTTTTTGTGGATGACATCTTAGTCTTTTCTAAGAGTGAAGAGGAGCATGCCCTACATCTTAGGGAAGTGTTGGAGACTCTTCGAGCGCATAGCCTTAAGGCTAAATTCTCTAAATGTCACTTCTGGAGGAAGGAAGTGCGGTTCTTGGGGCACATGGTCTCCAAGGAAGGGATAGCTGTGGATCCCGCGAAGGTAGTGTCCATTCAAGATTGGAAGGTTCCGAAGATTGCTACCGAGGTGAGGAGTTTCTTGGGGTTGGCTGGCTACTATAGGAAGTTTATCAAGGACTTCGCGAAGATATCAGCCCTATTAACTCGCTTGACGAAGAAGAATCTAGTCTTCGCATGGGACGTAGATTGTGATGATGTGTTCCGACGGTTAAAGAGGGCTTTAACCACAGCTCCAGTCTTAGTGTTGCCAGATGGGAGTAAGCCATTTGTTGTATATACCGATGCTTGTGGGACTGGACTGGGCGCAGTCTTAATGCAAGAGGGAAGGGTAATAGCCTACGGTGGAAGGCAGTTGAGAAAGCATGAGAAGAATTACCCTACCCATGATCTAGAGTTGGCCGCTATTGTTTTTGCGCTTAAGATTTGGCGCCATTATCTTCTTGGCGAGAGATTCGAATTGTTCACTGACCACAAATCATTGAAGTACTTGTTTTCTCAGAAGGATTTGAACTTGAGACAGCAAAGGTGGATGGATTTCTTAGCATCCTATGATTTCGAGATAGCGTATACCCCTGGCAAGGGTAACGTGGTGGCGGACGCCTTGAGTAGAAAAAGGTTGTCCTTGAGTCCATTGTTCGTGGAACGACGAAGCTTGGAATTTATCTCGATGTTTGATTTCAGACCTTCCGTTGACTATGTACCCGGTTTGCTAGCATCCTTGGAGGTCAGACCTACTCTTTTGGGACGGATTGGCGAGGCACAGCGGGACGACCCACAGTTGGTTGAGTTAGTAGAGAGGCTCATAAGGGGTGAGTCGTCCAGCCATTTGAGTTGGTACACCCTAGACGATAGGGGGTGCTTGCGTAGAGATGGTAGACTTTGTGTACCGCAAGATGAGGGTTTGAGGAAGGCTATTCTTGATGATGCACACCGTTCTAGGATGACCATTCATCCTGGTGGGGACAAGATGTACCAAGACATGAAGCGAGTTTTCTTTTGGGCCGGTATGAAGAAAGATGTGGCCGAGTATGCCGCTAGATGCTTGGTGTGCCAACAAGTGAAAGCGGAGCAAAAGAAACCAGGTGGGTTGCTTCACCCATTGGAAGTTCCGCAATGGAAGTGGGATAGTGTCTCGATGGATTTTATTGATGGGTTACCAAGGTCGAGGAAGGGTAATACGGGAATTTGGGTGGTGGTAGACAGACTTACTAAGAGCGCCCATTTCATACCCGTAAAGAGCAAGAGGACTGCTCCATGCTAGCTTCAGTTTACCTTCGAGAGATAGTTCGATTACATGGGGTACCCTCTAGCATAGTGAGTGATCGAGATCCTATCTTCACTAGCGAGTTTTGGAAGAGTTTGCAAGAAGCAGTGGGGACTCGGTTGTGTTTGAGCACCGCATATCATCCTCAGACGGACGGCCAGACCGAGAGGGTGAATCGTGTTCTGGAAGACCTTTTGAGGCTTTGTATCTTGGATTTTGGAGGTACATGGGAAGAGCATCTTCCATTGGTGGAGTTCGCGTATAATAACAGCTTTCAGTCCAGTATTGGTATGGCTCCTTTCGAAGCTCTTTATGGAAGGCCTTGTCGATCACCTACATGTTGGTGGGAATCTACGGATAAGATCTTGCTTGGGCCCGATATGGTTAGAGAGACTTCGGAGAAGATTGATTTGATTCGAAGAAGGACGAAAGCAGCGCAGGATAGGCAGAAATCTTACGCGGATAAGAGGAGGACGGATCTTGAGTTTGATGTTGGGGACATGGTCTTTGTCAAAGTATCTCCATTACGGAATGTGGTTCGCTTTGGGTCCGTTGGGAAGTTAGCTCCAAGATTTGTTGGGCCGTTTCCTATTAAGGAAAGGATTGGACGGATGGCATATAGAGTGGATTTACCAGAGAGACTTAGTGGGGTACATGACGTATTCCATGTGTCACATTTGAGGAAGTGCCTACATGAGACCGCAGAGGTGGTAGAGCCGAGCTTGCTTAGAGAAGTGGAAGTAGAGCGTGATGCAACTATTCGACGAGCTCCTACCCGCATCCTTGGGTCAGAGATTAGGAAGTTGAGGAACAGAGAGGTGCGACTAGTCAAAGTGCAATGGGGAGAAGATGAGAGCAATGCTACTTGGGAGACAGAAGCGAAGATGCGTTCATTGTACCCATTCCTTTTTGAGGGTATGTCTTTTAACTTCTCCTTTATCGTTTGTCTAGTACTTATCTTATCTTTAGTATATCCTCTCATTTGTACCTTTGACCTTTAGATAGGGTGACCCTATGGTTGAAACATGTGTTTGAGACATGTTATGTTTGATGGATGCGTGTGGATGCAAGTGGTTGCTAGTGGTTGCTCGTGGATGCATATACACACACTTTAGGCACTAGATCGGCTCAATCACTTCATATTGCATATAATGTGTGTAGGTAGCTATATTAATGGATGTATAATGGTTGTGCTATCATATGGATGATGCATTTTGGTGTATGGTTGTGCACTCATGTAGAAATAGTATGTGTCGATAGGGTTCTTTCGCATACATAATTGGATGCATGGCACTATCATGGTTTGCATTAAGGAGGTCAACTGAATCAGTAGACCGCCTGATTTTGCATTAGAAAGGGAACATATACACACACTTTCTGCATATGTTCATACAGCATTAGAAACTTTAAGGACAATGGATGCCAGTGTTTGATGGTTTGAGTAGATGGTTGTTTGGTTGGTAGGATACGTTCTTCTTGACTTAGAGATTTCGGGGACGAAATCCTTTAAGTAGGGGAGAATGTAACACCCCGTATGTTGAATAACTTGCTATAATATAAAACAGGGCAGAATTAAATTTTAAAATCTGAATCAGGGGAAACAGGCTATGCCATTGTGTTCGTCTCGGAAAAATACGCGAAATAGAGTCCGAGTTTTCGAAAATCGGAGTCCGTATGACCCAGTTAAGGCCCGAAGAAGTTTTCAGAAATTCAAAACAGATTTAAATATAAAAATTTAAACATTTCAGAAGTGGCGGGAAAATTCCCGCCAGACCCAGGGAGTCGACCTGGGGGTCGACTGGGGAGTCGACCTGCCCACCAGGTCGACTAGGGTGTCGACCCTAGTGTCGACCTGGGGGTCGACCTCCCTGGTCGAGCCCAGGTGACTTGGGTGCATCAGTTTGGCTTTTGGGCTGGGTTTTGGTGGCTAGGACGAGATCTGACGGCTCTAATCTAATTTAGGGTTAATCTAATGGCCTAAAACACCTAACTAATCTATAAATACACCCTAAGACTACCCTAATTCATACTAAAAATAGCTACAACACCGTTATGCCGTCAAAATGCAACTTGAAGGAGCCTCCATCAATCTAAAGAGGAAGATAACTTCTCAAATCAACCTCTAATCAACTCTAGCAACTTAATCTTCATCTTAGGAGTGCTAATCAAAAAGTTGTGAGTTTTCTATAGCCTTAATGACCAATTGTTGAAATGATTATGATAGGATATAATGAGGTTATGGCTATGAATGTGGATCAATGCAAGTTATGCAAGTTATATGCTATGTGTTAATGATGTTATGCAAGTTATATGCTATGTGTTAATGATGTTATGCATGTTATGCAAGTTATATGCTATGTGTTTGTGATGTTATGCAAGTTATGCAAGTCATATGCTACATGTTCATGATGTTATGCAAGTTATGCAAGCTATATGCTATATGATCATGATGTTATGCAAGTTATGCAAGTGTTCATGATGCTAGTTGCTATGATAAACATTGATCCATTATGACACCATGATTATGCAAGTTTGGTGTAAGATTATATGCAAGTTCATATATGATATGTTATGCAAGTTTGGTGTATGATTATATGCAAGTCCATATATGACATGTTATGCAAGTTTGGTGTTTGATGATATGCAAGTAACATGTGCAAGTTTACACCTTAGTATGATATGCATACATATGCAAGTTAACCCCTTTGTATGTCATACATACATATGCAAGTTTACCCCTTTGTATGACATAAATAACTTATGCAAGTTAACCTCTTTATGACATATGTGATTCATGCAAGTTTGGGTTGATTATTTATGCTAGTTGGGTTGATGCTATATGCATGTTGACACCTTTAAAACCCATGTTAATGTTATGCAAGTTGAACCCATTGTATTTGTGATGAATCTTCCCTTTTATGTCATGTTAGCGAATTACGTGGGGAACGATGGGGTTAATATACATGTTAATGAAATGGTGTGAAGTTGGTATGATTATTCATACCATAAAGTGGATGGACATAATTGAGTCAATTATGTACATCGTTAAAATTGGAATTAATTAGGGAAAATTAATTCGAAATATGGGGGTGATTAATTAGGTGTAATTAATCGACTAAGACACGAGGTTGGACCCTTTTGTAGCGTAAGACTGCCCGGAACCGACCGGCAAATCCAGCGGCTACAAATGATTGGCCTAATGTGAGAGGTCTTAGGCACAAACTAAATATGTGACAAGTGTAAAGACACGAGGTTAGACTCGGTTATGGCGTAAGGCTGCCCGGACCCAACCGGCAAATCCAGCTGCCATAAAAGATAGTCTAATGTGAGAGGTCTTTACAACGGTTACGTTCTTAATCAATTAAGAAACACTTAACCAGATAAGCATGTAGTGGGCATGAGGGGTTAAGTGGGTGCCTTGGGTGGCATGTGGAAATCAAGTAAGTGCCTTAGGTGGCATGTGGGAATATAGTGGGTTGCCTTGGGTGGCAATAGAAAATACGATTAGAATACTTAACCAAGTGGAAACATGTAATTAAACATGATTAAAGGGTTAAGTGGGATGCACTAGATATAATGACAAGCTTAGGTGGTAGCTTGTGGGGGGCCCATTTCACCCAGTAACCCATATGTATCTTATTGGGCTCGACCCATGTCGAGGACGGGACACGCGTACTGGGCTTGACTATAAGAGGCCAAAACGGGTTAGCGGTGGCAACGCAAGTCCAACGGGTTTCATATGCGTGTGTGGACCCGGGCTGGTAGGTAAGACGTTGTTGCATCGTGTAGGTATAAGCCGTGCACCATTTGTTGTATCGGGTTGCCACTTTGGGGAGTGATACACCCCACTGTGGGGCCAGCACGGGTATCTACGGTAGGGAGCCGATCGCTTGGGAGTAGTGGGTACACCTAGTGGAGATAGGGGCAGACGGCACCTATGTAGTCAGCTAGGGGTACACGAAACTACTGGGGAAATTTTCTAAGTCCTTGGGTGGGATCAACCTTTAAGTAGGAATGACTGGTGTGGTGCAGTTAGTAATTACCCTTGGGTGGGTAGATGTGTCTTTACCGTTATCTTAGTTCATCCTATGTCTAGTTGGCTACTTAGTGTAGTCATTTATCCCCAGTCATACCGTACCAAGTTTATATCATACCCTAATTACTTTAATAATTGTGTTGTTAAAGTTATAGGGCTCACTCAGACTTATGTCTGACCCCGTTGTTTTTATCTTTTTCCCCCTCAGGTCCTTAGGTTGGGCCTAGCACTAGTGGGCTTTGATCAGACTTCTTTATCTATCTCTTGGAGCTTGGACCGTGATGTAAAGCCCAACTTATCTTTTCTTTTATGGCTATTGTTTATGTAGTGGGATTATGTACTTATGTTTTTATCAAGATGGATATTTAGTACTTGACTCTTTATGGTGTTGTAACTAAACATGTTTACCTTCTGCTGCAATGAAATGATGTTTTAGATTTTCAAGTATTTATATCTGTCTTGTGTAATTTTTCTGTTCTATATTCACTTAAAATGCTCCACCGAAGTTAAGGCATTCCCTTAGTGAGTGACCTTAGCGGGTGTGGGGTGTTACATGTTACATTCTCCCCTCCTTAAAGGATTTCGTCCTCGAAATCTCTAAGTTAGGAAGAATATATCCTACCATCCAATCATCCATCTACTCAACCATCATTCACGAGCAATCATTGTCCTTAAAAGATTTCTAATGCTGTATGAACATATGCAGAAAGTGTGTGTATATGTTCCTTATCTGATGCAAATGATCAGGCCTGTTTGATCTTCTTAATGCATAATATGTTTAGTGTCATGAATCCAACATGTATGCAAAGAATCCTAGTCACATAAACACTATATGTGTGCACAAACATTCATCCATATGCAACATCCACTTGATAACACATTCAATTTCATCCATAAACAAGTATAAACACTCATGCATATGCAATACGAAAACGTGTCTGAGCCGATCTAGTGCCTAATGTGTGTTATGCAACCACGAGCAACCACTTGCGACCACTTGTAACCATTTGCAAACATCAACCATAACATGTTTCAAATACATGTTTACATCCATAGGGTTCTACCTAAGGTTCTCCAGATAGGATCGAAAAAGATATACAAGATAAAACAAAGCATCAAGGAGGAGAAGTTAAAGATGTACCCCAGAAGGTCCTGCTTGCGGGGCTTGCCCTAGCTTCTTAGGGCAGTTCTTGCTGATATGTCCAATATCACCACACTGAAAGCATGCTCCCATCTTCATCTTCTTCTTTCTACAATCCTGGACTATATGCCCTTCAATACCGCAGAAGTGGCACTTTCTTTTCTCACGTTTCTTGTTGTCATTACTGTTCTTGTTGTTGTTCTTCTTGCTTCCTTTCTTGGAGTCTTTCTTCTTGTTTTGAGAATCATTCGCCTTGACCTCCTTCTTGCCATTCTCGTCTTCTTCATGAAGGAGGGCCATATCCACCAAGCTCTCAAAGGACGCCCCCATGGGTACATGAGTCATAGCAAGGCTGTGTAGTGGCTCATTCAAACCTCTGACGAAGCGAAGAGCCTTCTTGTGTTGGGTGTTCACTAAATCCATTCCAAATATGGCCAGCTGATTAAACTGATTGACGTACTCCCTGACCGTCATGCTTCCTTGCTTAAGAGTTAGGAACTTCTCCATCTGCAGGCTTCTTTCAGCTTGGGAAAGAAATTTCATCTCAAATCTCATCCGGAAGTCTTCCCAAGTTTCCAATGGCCTCTCAGCATGGGTAATCTCCCACCAATACGAAGCTTCATCTTTAAGCAACCACCCTGCCAGCTGTATCTTTTGCCTATCGTCAACTTCGAAGATGACGAACAGATCTTCGGTCTCCTTCAGCCAATTCCTCGCTTCCACAAAGGATTCAGTCCCATATAAGTCCTTTCCACCCATAGCCTTGAATTCTCTACACGTCTTTGCGAAAGCATTTCCACGAGGAGGAGGAGGGGGAGGAGGAATCACTACAGCTGGAGGAGGAATATCTGTTGGGCCTGCATCATTGGCCCTAGCCTCTAAGTACCTCCTGAACCAGCCAGGTATTGGCATGCCCTCTGGAAAGTTGAGATTCCCAGACATGCTGAAAAACGAAAAGATAGAGATTCAAACGAGGAAACAACGGAAAGTGCTAATGGCTTTTGGGGAATAGCCTTTTCAAAATAATTTTTTCTTGAAAAATGCTTCTTTATAAACAGTTTTGAAAATAGTTTCAGAAGGTTTTTAAAAGCTTTTGCCCAGTCTGGTAACCTTCGGCTCTGATACCAAATGTAACACCCTACCTCCGCTAGGGTCACTCACAAAGGGAATGCACTAGTTTTGGTGGAGCATTATCTAGGTAAACATACACAGAAATATCACAAGACAGAACATAAATAAAGCAGCGGTAGAAATTAAAAACCAAATCTTATTACTTTCAAGAAAAGAGGCAAAACCTCATGTATCCAAAGTACAAGTTGCCATTATTCCATTACATCAAGTTCTAGATAAAGAAGCATAAACTTAAAATAACAAAAGTAAATTATTCCCCAAAATAGCAGACGTGCAGCCATAGTATAGCTCAAGACCAAACCGTACATGAGCTGACAGAAAGCAAGCAGAATCCCAGCTAAGTGCTAGAGTTTCCTCCCTGAGAACCTAGGGGGGAGGGGAGATGAAAGAAAAAGAGGCGAAAGGAAACGTGTCAATCATAAAGACTGGTAAGTCCAAGTGACATTCAACATAAAAACAGGTAAAGGTAACATGACATGTATAAACTGAAAGTAAACATAAGTACGATGTCAAGATGGACAAGATAGACTAAGATAACATGATGAATCAAGTATAGGTCAAGTATAACATCGCATGTTCAAGGTTCACTGCACCATCTGTACTAGTAGCCTAACCCATGTCAAGTATTAATCATGAAATAATCCCTCGGCCCAAAATCGTGAATGACCCATTACTGGATCCAACGGAACGATCCACTAATTGATCGGCTCCCTACAAGTTCTAGCTCGTTGTGTTTCTGTGTCATACGGCCCAATCACGAATGTAGTCACCTGTGCTAGGTCCACCATAGGGTGTATCAAGCCTTATGGTGCCAACCACCGACACGAATCAAGAACGCACAGATAAACCTACTGATGCCTAATGCCTGCTTTTTCTGCTCCGGAGTGTGTGCACGCCCGCACTCCGTTAGAACCTACACTGGTGCACCCACACAGCCGTCGTTCTGGTCGCTTACAACCAGCCCAGTAATCGTGCCCCACCCTGCCTAGTTCCAGGGTACGTGATAAATCTAGTGGGTTACTGCTGAAAAGGACCGCGCAACTAGGGTTTCCGTTCAGTAGGTTAAGTGTTGTCATTTAAATTCGAGACTTAACCCCATCAGTCTAGTATATCAAGTTGGCTAAGTGTTGTCATTTAAGTTCGTGACTTAGCCCTATCATTCACGTGTTAAGTTGGTTAGGTGTTGTCGTTCAGGTTCATGACCTAACCCTACCAATTCATATTTCAAGTTGGTTAAGTGTTGTCTTTCATGTTCATGACTTAACCCTATCATATGGCATCACATTAGACCTGTTGTTGTGGTCACTGGATATGTCGGGCGGTTCCGGGCAGATTTACGCCACAACTCTGTCTAACCTCGGGTTTTCAAGTGCGATATGATGAACTACTCACATTGGATCCTATTGTTTGCAGTAACTGAATTTGCCGGGCGGTTCCGGGAAGATTTACACTGCAAACTCAACCCAACCTCGAGTTGGCCATTTTCAAGTTCATTCTAGTGTCATGACCATGTTCAAGTTTCATGTCAAGTTCGTGTCAAGTTTCAAGGATAAGTTTCATGCCCACATCCAGATTCAAGTTATATCAATGTTCATGTTTCAAGTTTTTCCTATTATCAAGTTCATAATTCATGTTCATAACCAATTCATGTTTTGCCCAATCTACCCAAATCATATTCCCATCGCGTGTAAACGTTAATCGACCTAAATTACAAGCAAATCTAATTCTAGAGATAAAGGGAATAACATCAAAACTACGATAGGCAGAAGGGACAAGCATAAAGCAATAAAAGAGATTACAAGGCTGGCATGATATAACTTGAGATAATCGGTTATAACATCACTGGCATATAGAAATTATCAGGGTTTTCAAATCTAGCAAAATAAGGCGATAGTCCTGATAAAAACTTGACATAAAAGAATAGGTATGCGAAAGCAAGCCAAACACAAGGATAATGGATCCAATGGTTTTGGTGTACATAATAGCGAATAAACTAAGCAAGTCACACCCTAGGTATGAGATCCAACAACTGCAAATTCGGTGTACAACATGGGATTCAACTATGGACATGAACAATCAACTGTAATAGTTTCAGGTAATTAACCTCAATAGTCATAGTCATGGTCATAGGTAGAAATCTCATAATTAAGAACCATAAGTGATTAATCACAATAGTCATAGTTAATTATCCAAAATAGTTCTAGGCCATAGTAATAGGCAATTAACAGTAATAGTTTCAAAGTCATGGTCATAGATAACAGCCTTATGTTCATAATCATAGGTAATAATTCTCATAGTCAGAAATCACAGGTGATTAGCCACCATTGTCTTTGTCATAGTCATAGGCAATAGTCTTATGTTCACCGTCATAGGCATAGTCTTATGTTCACAGTCATAGGCATAATCTTATATTCTCAGTCATAGGCATAGTCTTATGTTCTCAGTCATAGGAACAGGCGTAGTCTTATGTTCACAGTCATAGTCCTTGGCCATTAACAATAGTTTCAACGTCATAGGCACGTTAAGGTTATGGACACGAGAGAGTTTGATTTACAACATGAATAGGTCCAAAGCAATATTCACAAAAGTCAAGATCCAAGATGAACAAGAGTAGATACGAATCAATTACCATACATAGATCCAATTCCAATTTACAACATGGATATTAAGTTTACAGCTTTTATCTAAAAGTAACTTGAACTTACAGTGCGTGGATCGAGAATTAGAAAGCAAAATTTGATTGTTGAATCTCTATTTGATTGATCGTGTTCTAATTGAAATCCACCAATTTGCAAACCTCTAAGCGTAGTCTTGATGGAGAAGGAGCAGTCCTTTTTCTTCTTTTTATCTTATTATTTTGATTATCGTAGAAGCAGCATAAATGCAGAATGAAATGGTGTGGAGAGAATGAGGCTAGGGGGTTGCTTATATAGGGTTAGGCGGATGAATCTAGACAGAAAACGGGTCTAAATACATTAGAATGCGTCAGGTTCAGAAAGAGGGTTCAAAAAAATGTCATTTTTGGTTACATTTTGGAATGTCATATTTCACCGTCATTTTAGAATCATTAAAATGATAAATTTGCTATGTCATATTTTACCGTCATTTTAGATGCGGTAAAAAGAAATAATTTAGTGTTATATTTTTATTGTCTTTTTAGAGACAATGAAAAGATAGAATTTTTATGTTATATTTTATTGTCTTTTTAGAGACAATAAAAAGATAGAATTTTAATGTTGCATTATGGTTTGTTTATTCAAAACATTACCATTTGTTACAAAACATGTCATGTAAATTAAATACTATTTATGTTAGATAACATGAAATGTTAGAAAAGATGTAACATAAAAATATTCTTTTTATGTTATTATGACTTGTTAGAATTGCTAGACATTAAAAATATTCTTTTTACTGTTTGCATGTAATGTTAGCAATATCTATATTTTGAAACCATTATTTTGTTTACATTAAAGAGGATATAACAAATTTCATATTTTGTATAACAAAATTCATATTTTGTATAACAAAATTCATATTTTTTTTACATTAAAGAGGATATAACAAAATTCATATTTTGTTTACATTAAAGAGGATATGACAAAATTCATATTTTGTTTACATTAATAAGGATTTAACCAAATTATACATTTTGGTCGTTAGGAAGAAAGATTACATTTTGATCATTAGAAAGGATTAAAGAAAGATATCATATTTTGTTACAATGAAAAGAATTTGACAAAATGATCATATTTGGTACATTAAAAGGAATTAGACGAAATTACAATTTTTGTCACTTTAAAAGAATTATAATAAAAGAGACATTTTGTCATTTTAAAAAGAATGAAGTAAAATATTCATTTTGTCATTTAAAAATGAATGAGACCAAAATATACTTTTGGTCAGTAAATAAGAATTAAGATTTTATTGTCATTTGTCAACAATAAAAAGAATAGGAATAAAAGACTAGACTTTTATTGTCGTTTGTTCACATTTAAAAAGAATTGAGATGTTTGTTTGTGATTATTGAAATGTTTGATGTGCTAAATATATTGTTGTATATTCAAACTGAATATTACACTTCCATTTACAAGTCATCCGACTTGTTTATGTGATTGAGACGATTACTTTTGCACATCGCCCAAGTGCACAAATAATTTATTATTTGTTTGTTGAATGAAACCCCACACGGGTGTTGGGATGATATTTGATCTACACTAGTCCCAATATTTAGCGTAGAATCCACTTTGGTTGATTTATTGGATGTTTGATAATTATTTATCATGCTTGTTCATTTCAGGCAATATATGGATGTTGATTGAATCACATTCCAATAAAGAATATTCTAGAAAATAATATTTTAGAAAATATATTAGGAAAAGAATATATTTTATAGAAAAAGAATATATTTTATAGAAACAGAATATATCTTAGAAAAATATATTTTTATTGAAATGAACTAGTCATTAACTAGAATTAATCATTAAATATAGATTTAACGAAGATTTCCAATTTGTTAATATTTGATTGAAATTAAGTTAAATAAACTGGATTTGGGTTTGTCATGAATAGTGTCTTAAATAACACTGTTCTTGAACCCCATATGAAGAGAATAATATTTTAATTTAGATTATTAAAGTTTTCAATTATATTTAGTGATTGAAATAAGATGAAAGGTGAGTTGGGTTTATTGTGGACTATGTTTTTAAGTGGCATATGTTCTTTAACCCAACTGACAGTGAAAATTTGATTTGGAATTTATAAATCTTTTATTAAGATTTAAATGGGAATTTTCCAAAAGTAAAGTTTTCCAATTTAATATATTAAATTGGAATTGAATAGAATTCGAATTAATTATAACCGAGATAAGCTTTTGTAAAAGAAGACCGATACTACATATGGAATTTAAGAGGCCTTTCCGTTATTCCATTTATATTATTGGTTGGATAGAGAAATTTATAACGACTATATATTGATTTGATTTCTGTGAAGATTCCATATTTTATGGAAGACGATTTTGGGTTTACTGTGAACTATGTTTTAAATGATATTAGTTCTTTAACCCAGTTAAGAATAAGATTTATTTCTTAAATCTAAAGAATCATTAAATAATGATTTTTGATATTTAAAACCAAATGGTGTTTTGAATAAATCTTTAAAAGAAAGATTTAAGAGTAAATGTAAAGAATTTATCTTTGATAGAATAATTTGAATATTTTATTTAAAAGAATATTCTGAATTGGAATGAGACGTTGGGTGTGTTTTATAGTACTTGATTTTTATTATAAAATACGCGAGTTATTCGGAAAGACCAGGTTTAACCCATTCCTAATAATTACTACAACGATGAAGAGTCGAAGATGAAGACAGTGTTTGAAGACCGACGATCTTCACATCGAATGGATGTGTTGCTACAGAGACCCTTGATGGGAGTAACTACCTTGAAGGGGTTTCAGTGGTGGCCGTCCGGACTATTGTTGATTGTTCGGATTTAGTTTTCGCTCAGACCCAGAGCATAAGCTAGTAAATGGATGCGTGTCTGATATTGGACTTCGTTCCATGTGAATTAAATCGATTTCTATTAATGTATGTCTATTTGGTGGTGGAGGATTTATTCTCTGCTTAACACCCTGGTATATATTAGTAGTGATTGATCGCATGGCGTGAATTGTCAACGTGGCACGCCAAGATGAAAATGATCAAGGCTTTTGTTGAAAAGCAGGGCCTTGTTTGGATGATCAAAGTATAGCCTATTACGGCATAGCTTTGTGTATATCGTGACTTCGCGAGCCTCACACCCCGGTATGAGTCAAAAAGGGGATATGGACCGTAGGGAGTGCACACGTTTCTTTCTAGCTAGTGGTAGTGTCGGTGCTTAAACTGGCTGGCATTTTACTTTCGTGGATGATGGATTATGGGGCGCCTCGGATTTTTATAGGCCGTTAGTGGTCATACTATAGGTTCAAAGGAACCGGGAAACGTGTGTTCAGGCATAACCAATCCACTGTCGATAGGCGGGGACCGACCCTACCGCTCCAAGGGTTCACTACGGGGGATCCTGAGTCATTTGCTAGAGTGTCTCAAATCGGAGAGCAGCTTGCCCCTAGCCTCGACTCATGATGGAAATCCAATTTCCAATACGACCTTGCGGTTTTGATTGTAGAACTAGTATGGCGACATAGTAGGATGGGGTACTATGCCGTCTATGATTGATACATTATGATTGAAATTGTTTTTGCAATATATATATATATATATATGCCCATATATATACACACTAATACTAAATTCGTTTTATCGTATCAAGCATTTTTTACCATTATAAGGTAAAACCCTATCCTCCGGTTTGCGTTGCATTGTGTGATGGGACTTGGGTCTTATAATGGTTTCATTTTTCTAAAAAGCATTGCGTTGTTTAACAATTTACTTTAATTTATGCACTGGCAATCCAATGGAGTAAACCCGTTTCGCGTTAGCGGCGTGGTCCCGTGATTAGCCTTATTAGTAGATAAGTTAAGTTAAGATTCCTCATACCAGTCCCATGACTGACCTATAGTTTGTTTCACTGGCAAACTCGGGTGCCCTTATTTTCCACATGGGCAGTCGAGTAGCTTTTTGCAGGTATATTTACAGGATCCTGGTTTACAGCTGAAGCGGTATTCGGAAAGCTCTGTATCCGTGTATTCCTTTCAGTTGTATATTTGTATTATTTTTCCGCTGCTATTTAAATGTAATTTAAAACTCTGATATTATTGTATTTCTTTGTGTAATAAGTATTCATACTCTGTTACATTCTTGTACTCTGATGTAATTGTTGTAATCATCAATAAAATGTTCTTCAGTTTGTGTTCTGATGTGTGTTGTCCTCAAAGCAATCTAGGCTCTCCTTTACAGGGAAGTTTGGGTCGTTTCATTTGGTATCAGAGCTTTGGTTTACAGAGCTCGAGAACAAGACACACTAGAACCGAACGAAAGAATTCATCAAAGATTGGATTAGTAATATCTAATAAGAATAACTCGTTAGAGATGGGATCAGTAGTATCCTAGAACGAGTGTGAAGAGTATTATTTTCTTTAAAAAAATGAAAACAAATTTAGTTTTGAAAATTTTATCTAAATATACTTATTTGAGTATATTATATTTTTAATGTGGACAATCGAGTATATAAAGGTTTCGAATATACGAGTAATTAACGGATATTCGAAGTTTTAATATACTAGATAGATATAGAATCACACTCTAGTCGCCCGGAGATAATTCTGATGATCGGTGCCCCATCACCAGTATTTATGTTCGAGTATCGAAAATGGGATTTCTATATATTTCCATTGACTGGTATGAGAAGCAAAACTTAGTTAGGACACATTGCTGTGATTTGCACTAAAAATCTGATTTTTGACTATATATTAAAGTAATATATTTGAAAAGTTAATCACCTAATTGATTGTTGGTTGTGATGTCTGATAATTAATTTCACCAATTAGAATATTAGAGTGATAATTGATTAAACAAATAAAATTAAAGTTGAGCTTGTTAATTAAATAACTTTTTAGCTTCGTTCCTTTTCGAGGACGAAAAGATTTTAAGTGGGGGCGATTGTAACGACCCGGAATTTTGGGGCCAATTCAAAATTTTATTTTAGAAATTTTAATGGATTTTTAATATTTAAAATAATTTATTTTAACTAAAAACGACTAAAAATTTATTTTAAAACGAATAAATTTAATTTAATTATAAAAGGAGTTAAAAACAGCGCTGTAGTTCGAAAATTTGAATTTGAACTTTGACTGACTGTACAGGATTCATTTTAAATCAGAATTGAGCGAAACCAGAAATATTCAAATCTATTTAATTATATCTTTCCAACGAATCTGAAAAATCTAAATTTCACTTTGAAAATAGAAAGTTATGTTCAGTTTAAAATTTTGAAAAGTCGCTGTAGAATTTATATATATTTTAATATAATATATTGGCCTTAAAAATAGCCATTTTGCAAACGAACTCGGTTTTCGACGAAACCACTTTTGTTGGAACAGAAATGTCGAATTATTGCTAGGTTTCAATTTTCATAATTTTTCGAATTAATATGTGAGCGTGGCAAAAGAAAACGTGTTTTGACTGTTTTAGTTAAATTTAATCGACCTGAAAAAGGCCATTTTTCAAACGGTCTTAGAATTCGACGAAATTAGTCTTGTTAGGACCGTATCATTAAAACAAAGCTAGAAATAATTTTCTTGTAATTTTTAGAGTCCTTATGTAGCCCGGGTAATTTAAAATATACGTTTGAATTTAATAATTAAATGATTTTTAATTAAATTTAAAGAAAACCATATCGTAACAGCCGAATTGGGTTACGAAACATGTTCCATTGTGTCCGGGTCGGGGGTTATTAGCTAGGGGCGACATTCGTTGGATTTAATTTGGAGTTCCGGACGACATACAAATTTAATAGAATTAAATGAATTAAAATAAATGGAAAATACGCGTATAAATACGCTTGCCAATACGAACCCTAGAAACCTAATTAGAGCAGCCGCCAGTTTTATCCTTTTAATGGCCAGAAACGCACGATCTTCAAACCTTTACCATTTCCAATCCACAATGAATTAGATCAAGTGCCATATATCAAACTGAAGAGATTTATGTGCTCTTCGAAACCATACAGGTATGATCGGCTCCTGGATTGATCGGAATTGGAGGTGGAAGGTGGTTGTTTTGGGCACGTTTTCCGAGGTAGTGGGACTCCCGCACTGGCGGCGGTGCTGGGCGTGAGGAGCTCTGGCGTGGGGCTTCGACGCGGCGATCTTCGATCGAGCTCCGGCGGTCCCTGGAGCAAGCGACGGTGGAATTTCTTTTTGGATGTTGGGTTCCAGCTAAGTCAGTACAACCGAGAAGATGAAGAAGAACGATAGAGAAAAAAGACAACACTTGCAATCGTGGTTAAGTTCTAATTGAAATTAGTTAATCCTGTAATTAAAATACTCGATGTTTAAACAACCATAATTTTTTCATACAGCGACGAAAACACGAACCGTCAGTTGCGTTGAACTCGTATCTGAAAATACTACGCTATGGAAAAGACTAGAACTGAAACGGAGCAATTCTGAATTTCAGGGAATTTCAAACGTGAACTGTTCAGAATTTGACTATCGGTGAGAAATCCTATTTCTTTTTCTTTTTCATATAATTAAAATTGCTCAGTCATGACACGTATATAAAACTGATGTTATTAAATTATACGCGGTATTATTCTGTGGATTTGCATACGTGATTTGATGTATGATGAATGTGTTTTGTGATTGTTGAAAAATAATATTTCTGTTAATTAGAATTTGTTTAAAACAAAAATATATAATTTTTGTTTATATAAAAGGATTAAACGGTGTATGATTAAAAACACAATTTGGTTTGTTTGAAATATTACCCTGTTAGAAATGATATCATTTGTGTTATAAATTGCTGTATGATAAAAATTCACATTTTTATCACAAATATTCATATGTCATATTTTCACTATCATTTTAGAGACATTTTTATTTGCGTTCTTTGTTGCAAATAAACACCGTTTAAAAAGTTACATTATTTTTATTTGCATTCCTTGGTGCAAATAAACATCGTATAAGAAGTTGTACTTTTATTTGCATTCCAAAGTGCAAAAAAAAACATACATTAGAAGTTGTACTTTATTTATTTTTTTGAATTCTAAGATGCAAATTAAAACATGGATTTGAGAATGTACATTTTTATTTACATTTACATTTTTATTTACATTTCAGATGTAAATAAAAACATAGATTAAAAGTTGCATTTCTATCCACATTTTTAAGATGTAAATAAAACATAGTTTTTAAAGTTGCATTTTTATTTTCAGATTTGAGACAATAAAAAGAATTGATTTCAAGATTTCATTTTTTTTATGAAATTTTGTTTTCAATAAAAGATTATATTTTTTTATGTAATTTTGTTTGCATAAAAAAAATTCATTTTTTTTAGTATGGTTATGTTTTTATTTAAAGATTGAAAATAGAAATCATAGTTATCATTTTTGTTAAAATAGATAAAAATAACATTTGATATAAAATGTTATCTTTTTAATAAAAGTACATTTTTATTTTAGAAATGTAACATTTGTATAAAAAAAAAAGAGACCGTTTTGTTGGCAAATATGATATTAGAATAAAAACATGTCATTTTTAGTCAGATAATAAAAATGTCATTTTTGGTTACATTTTGGAATGTCATATTTCACCGTCATTTTAGAATCATTAAAATGATAAATTTGCTATGTCATATTTTACCGTCATTTTAAATGAAGTAAAAAGAAATAATTTAGTGTTATATTTTTATTGTCTTTTAAGAGACAATGAAAAGATAGAATTTTTATGTTATATTTTTATTGTCTTTTTAGAGACAATAAAAAGATAGAATTTTAGTGTTGCATTATGGTTTGTTTATTCAAAACATTACCATTTGTTAGAAAACATGTCATGTAAATTAAATACCATTTATGTTAGATAACATGAAATGTTAGAAAAGATGTAACATAAAAATATTCTTTTTATGTTATTATGACTTGTTAGAATTGCTAGACATTAAAAATATTCTTTTTACTGTTTGCTTGTAATGTTAGCAATATCTATATGTTGAAACCATTGTTTTGTTTACATTAAAGAGGAATAACAAATTTCATATTTTGTATAACAAAATTTATATTTTGTTTACATTAAAGAGGATATAACAAAATTCATATTTTGTTTACATTAAAAAGGATATGACAAAATTCATATTTTGTTTACATTAATAAGGATTTAACCAAATTATACATTTTGGTCGTTAGGAAGAAAGATTACATTTTGATCATTAGAAAGTATTAAAGAAAGGTATCATATTTTGTTACATTGAAAAGAATTTGACAAAATGATCATATTTGGTACATTAAAAGGAATTAGACGAAATTACAATTTTTGTCACTTTAAAAGAATTAGAATAAAAGAGACATTTTGTCATTTTAAAAAGAATGAAGTAAAATATTCATTTTATCATTTAAAAATGAATGAGACCAAAATATACTTTTGGTCAGTAAATAAGAGTTAAGATTTTATTGTCATTTGTCAACAATAAAAAGAATGGGAATAAAAGACTAGACTTTTATTGTCGTTTGTTCACATTTAAAAAGAATTGAGATGTTTGTCCGTGATTATTGAAATGTTTGATGTGCTAAATATATTGTTGTATATTCAAACAGAATATTACACTTCCATTTACAAGTCATCCGACTTGTTTATGTGATTGGGACGATTACTTTTACACATCGCCCAAGTGCACAAATAATGTATTATTTGTTTGTTGGATGAAACCCCACACGGGTGTAGGGATGATATTTGATCTACACTAGTCCCAATATTTAGTGTAGAATCTACTTCGGTTGATTTATTGGATGATTGATAATTATTTATCATGCTTGTTGATTTCATGCAACATATGGATGTTGATTGAGTCACATTGCAATAAAGAATATTCTAGAAAATAATATTTTAGAAAATATATTAGGAAAAGAATATATTTTATAGAAAAAGAATATATCTTAGAAAAATATATTTTTATTGAAATGAACTAGTTATTAACTAGAATTAATCATTAAATTTAGATTTAACGAAGATTTCCAATTTGTTAATATTTAATTGAAATTAAATTAAATAAACTGGATTTGGGTTTGTCGTGAATAGTGTCTTTTAAATAACACTGTTCTTGAACCCCGTATGAAGAGAATAATCTTTTAATTTAAATTATTAAAGTTTTCAATTATATTTAGTGATTGAAATAAGATGAAAGGTGAGTTGGGTTTATTGTGAACTATGTTTTTAAGTGACATATGTTCTTTAACCCAACTGACAGTGAAAATTTGATTTGGAATTTATAAATCTTTTATTAAGATTTAAATGGGAATTTTCCAAAAGTAAATTTTTCCAATTTAATATATTAAATTGGAATTGAATAGAATTCGAATTAATTATAACCGAGATAAGCTTCTGTAAAAGAAGACCGATACTACATATGGAATTTAAGAGGCCTTGCCGTTATTCCATTTATATTATTGGTTGGATACAGAAATTTATAATGATTATGTATTGATTTGATTTCTGTGAAGATTCCATATTTTATGGAAGACGATTTTGGGTTTACCGTGAACTATGTTTTAAATGACATTAGTTCTTTAACCAGTTAAGAATAAGATTTATTTCTTAAATCTAAAGAATCATTTAATAATGATTTTTGATATATAAAACCAAATGGTGTTCTGAATAAATCTTTAAAAGAAAGATTTAAGAGTAAATGTAAAGAATTTATCTTTGATAGAATAATTTGAATATTTTATTTAAAAGAATATTCTGAATTGGAATGAGACGTTGGATGTGTTTTATAGTACTTGATTTTTATTATAAAATACGCGAGTTATTCGGAAAGACCGGATTTAATCCATTCCGAATAATTACTACGACGATGAAGAGTCGAAGATGAAGACGGTGTTTGAAGACCGACGATCTTCACATCAAATGGATGTGTTGCTACAGAGACCCTTGATGGGAGTAGCTACCTTGAAGGGGTTTCAGTGGTGGCCGCCCGAACTATTGTTGATTGTTCGGATTTGGTTTTCGCTCAGACCCAGAGCATAAGCTAGTAGATGGATGCGTGTCTAACATTGGACTTCGCTCCATGTGAATTAAATCGATTTCTATTAATGTATGTCTATTTGGTGGTGGAGGATTTATTCTCTGCTTAACACCCTGGTATATATTAGTAGTGATTGATCGCATGGCGTGAATTGTCAACGTGGCACGCCAAGATGCAAATGATCAAGGCTTTTCTTGAAAAGCAGGGCCTTGTGGGATGATCAAAGTATAGCCTATTACGGCATAGCTTTGTGTATATCGTGACTTCGCGAGCCTCACACCCTAGTATGAGTCCAAAACGGGATATGGACCGTAGGTAGTGCACACTTTTCTTTCTAGCTAGTGGTAGTGTCAGTGCTTAAACTGGCTGGCATTTTACTTATGTGGATGATGAATTTTGAGGCGCCTCGGATTTTTATAGGCCGTTAGTGGTCATACTATAGGTTCAAAGGAACTGGGAAACGTGTGTTCAGGCATAACCAATCCACTGCCGATAAGCGGGGACCGGCCCTACCGCTCCAAGGGTTCACTGTGGGGTATCTTGAGGCATTTGCTAGAGTGTCTCAAATCGGAGAGGAGCTTGCCCCTAGCCTCGACTCATGATGGAAACCCAATTTCCAATACGACCTTGCGGTTTTGATTGTAGAACTAGTATGGCGACATAGTAGGATGTGGTACTATGCCGTCTATGATTGATACATTATGATTGAAATTGGTTTTGAAATATATATATGCCCATATATATACACACTAATACTAAATCCGTTTTATCGTATCAGGCATTTTTGACCATTATAATGTAAAACCCTATCCTCCGGTTTGCGTTGCATTGTGTGATGGGACTTGGGTCTTATAATGGTTTCATTTTTCTAAAAAGCATTGCGCTGTTTAACGATTTACTTTAATTTATGCACTGGTAATCCAATGGAGTAAACCCGTTCCGCGTTAGCGGCGTGGTCCGGTGATTAGCCTTATTAGTAGATAAGTTAAGTTAAGATTTCTCATACCAGTCCCATGACTGACCTGTAGTTTGTTTCACTGGCAAACTCAGGTGCCCTTATTTTCCACACGGGCAGTCGAGTAGCTTTTTGCGGATATATTTACAGGATCCTGGTTTACAGCTGAAACGGTATTCGGAAAGCTCTGTATCCGTGTATTCCTTTCAGTTGTATATTTGTATTATTTTTCCACTGCTATTTAAATCTAATTTAAAACTCTGATATTATTGTATTTCTTTGTGTAATAAGTATTCATACTCTGTTACATTCTTGTACTCTGATGTAATTGTTGTAATCAGCAATAAAATGTTCTTCAGTTTGTGTTCTGATGTGTGTTGTCCTCAAAGCAATCCAGGCTCTCCTTTATAGGGAAGTTTGGGTCGTTTCAATCTGTTAAGTTTGCGGACTTTTTGGCTACACCATTAGAGCCATTATTTACTTATGTGGGGTTGGCTAACCTTCAAGATCACAAACTCATATAGAGTAAAGCATGCCCAAGGTTAGTACATCTTTTTTAGGCTAATTTAGATAATAGAGAGGAAAATGGTATGATATTTTATGAGTTGAAAGTGAAAGGGGCGTGTATCTTGTTCAATGAAGTACAGTTTGGTCACATATTAGCCATACGAGGAGAGGGAGTACTTTTAGAGGATATTGAGATGACAAATTTGGCAGTATTGCATAGAATCTTTGTAGAAGAGGATGTTAGGGCATGGGATGTGGCACATTTACGCCTATTAGCTAGGTTTGTTATACGCATTTTGCAGTATAACCAGGCAGCGAAGACGGCCAGTTTTGACATGATTTCTCCCATGATTAAGACAGCCACATATGCGTTTTTTGCCGGGATCGAGATTAATTGGGCACGTCTGATTTTGCAGTATTTTTCTTCCTCTCTTGGAAGAGGACTTCTACCATCCCTTTTGAATACCTATGGAGAATGGTTTTTCTACGGCCTGGGGTTGCATTAGGACATGAGAGCCACATTACACAGCCCCAGTACGTTATAGACACTGCCATGTTAACAAGGATGGGTATAGAGTTGCAGCAGATTTGGGTGATGGACCATCAGCCGATGGAGCACAATCAGGATGAGGATTATGGCAGTGGTGCAATGTCCCGCCATTTTGAGCACTTCAAATTGGTGATAAAACCAACTTAAAATGATCAAATCGACGGTTCGTTATTTAGCATACAGAGTTTAAAAAAGAATCAACACAGACAAAACACAAAATAAATAAATAACATAATATGATAGCGAAATAACCTTTGTATATTAATCAGAATTTTCGAATACAAGAATTTAGATATACATCGGAATTCAATACAGTTTTAAAAACAATAAAATATTTACTGGTTTAAAATCTTCAGAATGCGCCGTCTTTTGGAATCCCCAGCTTCTCCAATCTTCGAATCCTTAACTGTGATCTCTAAATCTGTAACGCTCATGGTCTGACTTGAGAATTCCATGCAAAAACATAAAACACTCAAGATTAAATCATAGTTCAAGTAAATTAATTTCTATGGAAACTGAAATAAAATAGCTGATTAAATTTCGAAATATACAAAATAAAGTGATGTAATATTTGTACATATCTATTTTTATTCCAGGGACAGATGGTCACGGGAGCTTGCTCGTATACACGTGTGTACTTCCCTAGCATCCCGCAACCACAGATAATAAACACACCAAAATTCTTAGGGTGTGCACGAATATTATAGCAGAATTGGGATGGGTAGCACACTCAAGTGCATCTGTTCATACTAGGAGGGTCATATATTCCTGTGCACTGATAAATTAGCAGGGTGTGGCAGCCCAAAAGGGTATCCCTTTCAGTTACATACAAGCAAGTCAGGAGGAAGATTGAATATTAATGGGGTAAACCATATATACATACATATATATATTATATATATATATAAGTCCATAGTCAGATATAGATAGGACCAGATACTCAAGTATGTCGGACACACGAAAATAAAAAGGAAATATTGCCCATGAAAGTTTATCTATGCATGTATAGATGGGACAACATTATTCTATTTCAAGGCATGAAATTTTGCATAATGGAATGCATACAATCTAACCAGTGCTGATATAGGAAACATATTCCATTTTAAAGAACATAGCATACAAATGAGCCAAGTCCTCACATAGGCATCAAGGTTAATACATGGTACCCAGACATGTGTACATGGGAATAACATATTTGAGACAAGTTATGCATGCCATGATTAAGGCTGTATGTGTCACGCAGTGAGATGTTAAAGACTGCACAGACCACCCTAAAATCTGAAATACAACGTGGACTGGGTAATATAATTTTCCCTTAAATCAAAATCTCAGAATATGCATGGTTCTTGATGACCAAACAGATATTAGCGTTAGCATTTTTTAATGAAACAGACATGAGGTATGTGAGCGCAGTTCTTATAATTTTCCCTTAAAACCAAATCTCATGAATATGTATAACCCAAGGGACATCATCATGTATATATGCAGACATTTATGTTAAAACGTGTAACCGGATCTGGAAAAAACTCACAAATCCTAAATATTTAACAATCATTCTTAGAACAAGGTACAAGTTTATATATGTTGAATGTGTATGTTCGTACAGTTAGTTTTAGTATTTCCAAGGGGATAACAAATTGTCCATTCCAGTCTGAGAACAAAATATTCTTACCAGCGATACTATATTCAGTTGATAACTGCTAATATGTTTAAACGAGGCTCATGTATCATATTATATGTCAACAACTAGTTATGAAATATGTTTATACACCAAACATACATACATACATACATACATATATGTATGTATATATATATGGTCTATAATCTTTCCATATAGTATGAGTTTAGATTAGAAACTGCATAAATAAATCAACTTACAAGAACTGCACTCATAAAATTGAATGTTCCATTCTGAAGCTATATATATATATATATATATATATATATATATATATATATATATACACACACACACAGAGAGTTCCGAATTAGCATGGTTAGAAATTTAGTGTGAGTTCACATATCTAAAGCACTATAACCTATTTTCATAAAGCAGAAAATCCACACATTTTGGGTGCACCACTGGTTGTTGAGTCATGGTGAATAGTCACTTAATGATTTAAGAAATTTTAAAATAACAGTGTAACCAGTTATTTAGATGGTTTTACCCTCTTAATATTCATCTTTCTATTATCTAATTCATTTACCCGGCCGATAAATACTTGACATTTACACTCCTAACCACAAGGGTATGGTCTGGCTGATAGATACATGTCAATACACCCTTCTAAGTTTCCAACAGATCCTCAAATGCACATCCGAAAAGTAGTAAATCAAGTGTATGTCTCAAGTTTTCAAAACAGGAATGCCAAATATACAGATGCAAGTATCGAGGTTATTTGTTTTAAATTGTACGACTGAATAGTGATTGAAATCAAGTCAGTTGCTTTAATATAATGGTACGAAGACATGTTTCTCCCCATCATTTAAGAGTACATAGTTGCTTGGATCTTGATCTTAATTTGACAATGTTGTTTTATTAGTCATCCCATTACCGTAAATCACAAACTTAACTATAAACATGTAAATGACCAATGGAAGTAGACAAACAATCATACAAAAAGGTAAATGTTTGAATTTACCCAAATACTGTAAATTGTTTTTTTTCCACACCTAACAGCCTACGCCCATCTTTATACACCCATATACTTCACTATACATGCGCATAATTTCATGCACCACACACAGTCCATCTTAAACACATATCCTACATGCTGTGATGAAAAAAAATGAGAATGCAATGAAATCCATACACAACAGTTATATGAAATACTTAAACAAAACCGAAACATGAATTTCAAGCACAATTGCACATCGGTGCACCAGACCAACAACAAAGAGGATTAAGGTAGTAGCAAGATCCGCAAGCTATATAAGTCCAGCAAACAAAACTATCATAGTTAAATTCTGGACCGGATAAATAGAAACACAAGCACCAGGTCTAATATGAGAAGGGAAAGGTTTTGGGTTTCAAAAACTGTATTACAACTTCTCATAGACCAACATTTACAAACAAACAAGTCTAGCATGCAACAATGAAGCGACAGTAAAACAGGGTCGAAGATATTAACCATTTATTTCAGTTTATTACTGATTTTAAATTACTTGAATTAAATTTAATTGTAAGAGGATTCTTACCTTTTTGTAGTGAAGGCATGACCTTTAATTTTATAAAAGAGGTGACTTTGATCCAAAATGAAGACGGTGGTGCTGCTAGAAGTCGTAGCGCAACAGGACGCCTTGGACTTGGGTCCATTTCATGGTGACGAGGCGGTCGTTGTTGGTTGTGGGAGACGACATGGGAAAAACAGTTCGTAGTGACCCTTTTTTTTATTAGGGATGAGACGATTTGCGGAGGAAGGCAAATAGCCATGCTTGAGCGATTTTTGCACTCAGGGTGGACGGCTGCCCTTTTAATTGATTTGGGAAAAAAATTAGGAGGAAAGGAATTTGATTTGGCAGAAAGCCATTATCGTGATTTAGGGAAAAAATGATCTTGCTGAAGAAAGATAAGGGCGAAGTGATTTTTATAGAAGAAACATATGAGATAAGATCAAAGTAATTTCAATAGGTTATAGGTAGACTGCGAAATATTCAGATGGTAGGTCGGCTAAATATGTCCTGAGGTAGGTTGTAACTACGAAAAATTTTTTATGTTAAATTCTACCGCGAACTACCAAGAAATGCCCTGCACTCGCACCGTCAACAAAACTTCCAAATGCGACAAAAATATACGCACTATCAAATTTAAATGTTCTGAATTTTAGTTCAGTTGTAATATGCTTCTGTTTGTATCTGATGTTATTTTATTTTTACATTATTTTTTTATCGATTCACCGATTTTGTTCTGTTTGTTCACCATTAACAACTCTGTTGCCTTCCAAATTTGAAACGTTAAATTTCAATTCCTTTGTACATTTAAATACACATATTCAAGCCAATTTTCTAATTCAACAAAAAAAATTCTAATTTTATTTTACGTTAATAACGGTTATTAAATTCAATCATCTATGTTTTCCAATCGAATTTCAATTCAATTCAAATATCCAGTTTAAACATAAAACATATATTCAACATTAAATATTTGATTTCCAACTAACCATTTTGAATTAAAAATTTAGTTTAGTTCATACCAAAACCAATATATTCGATTTTAATTTCTAACTCAGGCATCAATGTAAAACTGATTATAAATAGTTAAATCCTTCATTAATTCCACATTCCAGTTGTCAAAATTTCTGGGACATTACAATCACCCCCTTTAAAACTTTTCATCCCCGAAAAGGAGAGATCGTTCGAGTTATATCAACGTATACTTCAAATTTTCACACTCGTGTGAAATTTCTTCACAGCTGGTTTCAATATTGATATTTCAGTCATCGATCTTCTTTGTTTATCCATCGTATTAGCTCCGAAAAATCAGTTTTCCTTCCAGAACCAATTTCTTCTTAAATTTTAAATCCTACATTAGTTCGATTTATGCATAAATTATTCCAAATCTCTTTATAAACCTCATCTTTCAATGTTACTTATCTATCGTTGCAACTGTAATGGGTCTAGGCTTAGTAACCCTCAACCCAATCTCCTTATGTTCAATCCTTTAATCTTTCCCAACACTCATTGAAGAGTATAAATAACATCTCCTCTTCAAGTTGACAATTTGTAAATTGTAAACTTGAGAATTTCTTAAAATTCGAAATCTTTTACAATTTTTATACGTAACCCAAAATTCATGCAAAAATATTTGTATTATTATTTCAAAGCTATAGGCTAGAAAATACTTTCGAAATCCTCTTTCTTAATTTATTTAATTAGGTATATTTCTGTCTCAATTTATTCAATTGAAAATACTTTATAACTTGAAATTTGGGAAGTCTATTGTCGTTCTTACAGATGTTAGACATACACTGGCCAGACGCATGACTAAAATCTCTAAGTACAAAATATCCTTGCTTCAACTCACAAGTGAGAAATATTTCAAAAATTCTTTTTAAAGAAATAGATACGGAAAGTACCAATGTGATATTGATATGTTGATTTTTCATGAATCGCAGATACACAATGGTTTCGTTTGGATCCCCCAGAAAACATCCATAACCGTAGGAAATCACTTCCCTGCGAATTTCGTTGTGAACATATTAACAGAAGGTATTTAAGAGTCAAAAGAAAATCTGAGGTCATTGAGCGTTGATTGCTCTCTCTTAGGATCACAAAATCAAATCATCAAATTAACTCAGGTCATGAGGACCAATCAAGTCATGAAGACAAACCGTTGCATTAACTGGGTGGCTCCATTATACTTTAGTAATTCTAGTGGTTACATACACCTCTTTCACTTGTATATATATCGCGTGGACCGCAGGTACACAATGGTTACGCCTGGGTTCCCCAGGAAACATCCATACCCGTAAGCTTTCACAGCTCTGTGGATTACGCCCTTATAATTCGACTATAGATCGCAGCAGTCACAATGATTATGCTTGGTTCCCCCAAGAAACATCCATCCACCAAAGGTATCTGCAGCCCTGCGAATTACGCTACACGGTCGAACTAAACGACTCTAGATCGCAATGATCACAATGGTTTTGCCTGATTCCCTCAGGAAACATCCGACCGTCGTAGGCTATCTGCAGCCCTGCGAATTACGCTAGCAGTCGTGCTCAATGGCAACTCATGAGTTTTATGTCCGGATAACCTACTACCACCAGCAACATATCTCAACAACGCTCGAAATTCATAGAGAAGGGAGATACTTTCCTTATCTTTGATTTTGAAAACAAATTAAACTATATACATATAGTACTTTATTTCATACTTCTCATAAATCATATTTACGATTTTCTTTCCAAATCACATTTCCAAATATCTCATTCCTGTATAAATTCTATTATATTTTAAATCGATTTCCTTCCAATCAGTAGTTCCCAAATTCGTTATATTCATATATATTTCTCATATATGTTTCTAAACTTCTATATCCAATACTTAAAATCGAATATCCATACTTTTCCATCAACTTTCAAAATTTTAAATATTGATCTCTCAATCAATTCAGATATCTGATATCTTTTCCAACTCAGATTTATAAATCTACTGGTTATAAACCAAAATTTCTTCCAAATTTCCAATTGTCAAGTTCCTCGATTCATTTTTTCCCAGTAATTTCAGAAATTTCATTCATATAATCAATTCTCATCCATGCACTATTTCTCTTCCATATCAACCTCCTATGACCGTAGATTAGCAAGCGAACAACTCCTTAAGTTTCAACCCCGAAGGCCGAAACCAACATCAGATCAACACTCAGGAAATTATTCAACTTAACTAATCTCCAGTTAGTTTCTAAGTTCCCTAACTCAACTTCTTAATTTCTTATCAAATCATTGCTTACGCAATTCTCGAATTCAATTTACAAATTCATGTTCTGTTGTCCTTCATTTTAGATGTGTGGCTCTTTGTTCTTTAGTTCTTGTCATTCTGATTTATCAACACCCGTTAGCCTCTTACAATCTTTTGAAAAACATTTCAAATTATCTTATTTTCTACAATTCTAGAAAGTCTCTTATTACCATTGGAAAATATTTCCATACATTCACAATTTTTTTTTATCGAAAATATATTTCATTCTCAGGGCGAAACATTTCTAAATTCGTTATTTCAATTAAAACAGATATTAAATAAAACACTGCTATTTTCACTTAACTGCTAATATTCCTTACTTCACTTAACCACCCTTGCTACCGAACGTTAACTATTTCTTAGTCAACAATGAAGTCAATCAAGTTGGGGTATATTTACCTCTCAGACCCTAACTGAACCACATTATTAACTTTAAAATAGATAAAATTCACAACTTCGAACACCAACAAAACATTCATTCCCGTATTTTCCGATTTCAAGTTAAGAATTTATTTCTTTTACGAAAATTGTTGATTATAATAATAATTCACATCTTCGAAATATTAGATCTTTAAAATATGTTTTATTCATTAGTCTGAGGACATAATTAATTTAATAGTAACTTATTAAATTTTAATTAAAACGGACATTAAGAAATATTCCCTGAAATTCAACATAGTTGACTCCCCTGAATAACTCCCTTCGAACCATCTCTTATTCGACAATATATTCCGAACTTCGGAAAATCTCATTTAATTTATATTCTGAACTTCATAATAATCTCACCATCCTGGATAACTCCATCTCCTCTATCTCCAATTTCATTTGCGACATTCTTGCTTCCAAACGTTATTTACTTCTAAAAAGTAAATACAATTCCTTTTATTTTGACTCGTCAAATCATCGTCAAATCAAATTAGTTTTGATTTCATTCGAATATAAGTTCACATCTCTTAAAAACTTTTACTCACATTTTGCTTCATTCATATTTCGCTTCATTCATAACCCTCGTTCACAATTCACTTCTTGTCAATCAACTAATAAGTTTATAAATTACTATCGAATTCCTATATTCAATTATACATAATTGGTTTGAAACCAATTATAATTTATCTTGCCAAGTTCCGAATAAATTAAACAAATTAGTAGTACAACTTAACACAATCGAATTCCAATTATATTCTTTTTAATTATCGAACATCGAAATAAATTTATTGTTTCATCTTTGAAATGATTTCAAAATTTTCCCCTTTCATTCAATTCTTATTTAAATTCTCATTTCCAATCCATTTTAGTTGTCTTTGACTATACAATTAGAGAAATTAATTCATTGATTTTCTTATATTTACTTTCCTTTTGATACCATTCGACAATGGATTCGAGGTTAAAATCTAAGGGAACCTATCGAAGAATAGCTTTCGCAAACTTGGATTCGAAGACTTCTGAAGACTAGAGATTCCGGAAAAATTAATTCTCAATTTTTTTTTGTTTCCTTTATATCAATTTTAAAATACTAATTTTAAAATATTTTTTCCAAAATATTTTTTCATTCAAAATATATTTGAAAACTATTTACACTTTAAAATTTATTTTTTAAAACCTTTTATTTTCAAGATTTGTTTTTTAAACTCAATAGGCTAAGCTTTGAATAAACCAAAGCTCTGATACCACTTGGAACGTCCCGCCATTTTGAGCCCTTCAAATTGGATATAAAACCAACTTAAAATGATCAAATCGACAGTTCCTTATTTAGCTTACAGAGTTTAAAACAGAATCAACACAGACAAAACATAAAATAAATAAATAACATAATACTGACAGCGAAGTAACCTTTATATATTAATCAGAATTTTCGAATACAAGAATTTAGCTATACAGCGGAATTAAATACAGTTTTGAAAACAATAAAATGTTTACTAGTTTAAAATCTTCAGAGTGCACTGTCTTTGGAATCCCCAGCTTTGCCAATCTTCGACTCCTGAACTGTGATCTCTAAATTTGTAACGCTCATGGTCTAACCCGAGCGTTCAATGCAAAAACATAAAACACTCGAGTTAGGATTAAATCGTAGTTCAAGTAAATTAATTTCAATGGAAACTGAAATAAAATGGCTGATTAACTTCCGAAATATACAAAATAAAGTGATGTAATATCTGTACATATCAATTTTTATTCCAGGGACAGACGGTCGTACACACGTGTACACGTACACGTGTGTACTGCCTTAGTATCTCACAACCACAAATAATAAATACACCAAAGTTCTTAGGGTGTGCACGAATATTATAGCAGAATGGGGACAGGTAGCACATTCAAGTGCATCTGCTGGTACTAGGAGGGTCATATATTCCTGCGCACTGATAAATTAGCAGGGTGTGGCAACCCAAAAGGGTACCCCTTTCAATTACATACAAGTAGGTCAGTGGGAAGATTGAATATAAATGGGGCAAACCATATATACATATATATTTTAGTCTGTAGTCAGATATAGATAGGACCAGATACTCAAGTATGTCGGACACACGAAAATAAAAAGGAAATATTGCCCATGAAAGTTTATCTATGCATGTATAGATGGGACAACATTATTCTATTTCATGGCATGAAATTTTGCATAATGGAATGCAGACAATCTAAACAATGCTGATATAAGCAACTTATTCCATTTTAAAGAACACAACATACAAATGAGCCAAGTCCTCACATAGGCATTAAGGTTAATACATGGTACCCAGACATGTGTACACGGGAACAACATATTTGAGACAAGTTATGCATGCCAGGATTAAGGCTATATATGCCATGCAGTGAGATGTTAAAGACTGCACAGACCACCCTGAAATATGAAATACAATGTGGACTGGGTAATATAATTTTCCCTTAAATCAAAATATCATGAATATGCATGGTTCTTGATGACCAAACAGATATTAGCGTTAGCATTTTTAAATGAAACAGACATGAGGTATATGAGTGCAGTTCTTATAATTTTCCCTTAAAACAAAATCTCATGAATATGTATAACCCAAGGGACATCATCACGTATATATGCACACACTTATGTCAAAACATGTAACCAAATCTGGTAAAAACTCACAAATCCTAAATATTTAACAATCATTCTTAGAACAAGGTATAAGTTTATATATGTTGAATGTGTATGTTCGTACCGTCATTTTTAGTATTTCCAAGGGGATAACAAATTGTCCATTCCAATCTGAGATCAAAATATTCTCACCAACGATACTATATTCAGTTGATAACTGCTAATATGTTTAAACGAGGCTCATGTATCATATTATATGTCAACATCTAGTTCTGAAATATGTTTATACACCAAACATACATACATACATACATATATATATGGTCTATGATCTTTCCATATAGTAATTTAGATTAGAAACTGCATAAATAAATTGACTTACAAGAACTGCACTCATAAAATTGAATGTTCCATTCTGAGGCAATATATATATTTATATATATGTATACGGTTCTGAATTAGCATGGTTAGAAATTGAGTGTGAGTTCACATATCTAAAGCACTATAACCTATTTTCATAAAGCAGAAAATCCACACATTTTGGGTGCACCACTGGTTGTTGAGTCACGGTGAATAGTCACTTAATGATTTAAGAAATTTTAAAATAACAGTGTAACCAGTTATTTAGATGGTTTTACCCTCTTAATATTCATCTTTCTATTATCTAATTCATTTACCCGGCCGATAAATACTTGACATTTACACTCCTAACCACAAGGGTATGGTCTGGCTGATAGATACATGTCAATACACCCTTCTAAGTTTCCAACAGATCCTCAAATGTACATCCGAAAAGTAGTAAATCAAGTGTATGTCTCAAGTTTTCAAAACAGGAATGCCAAATATACATATGCAAGTATCGAGGTTATTTGTTTTAAATTGTACGACTGAATAGTGATTGAAATCAAGTCAGTTGCTTTAATATAATGGTAGGAAGACATGTTTCTCCCCATCATTTAAGAGTACATAGTTGCTTGGATCTTGATCTTAATTTGACAATGTTGTTTTAGAAGCCATCCCGTTACAATAAAACACAAACTTAACAATAAACATGTAAATGACCAATGGAAGTAGACAAACAATCATACAAAAAGGTAAATGTTTGAATTTACCCAAATACTGTAAATTGTTTTTTTTCCTTTCTTTATTTTCACACCTAACAGCCTACGCCCGTCTTTATACACCCATATACTTCACTGTACATGCGCATAATTTCATGCACCACACACAGAGTCCATCTTAAACACATATCCTACATGCTGTGATGAAAAAAAAAATGAGAATGCAATGAAATGCATACACAACCGGTATATGAAACAGTTGAACAATACTGAAACATTTCAAGCATAATTGCACATTGGTGCAACATGCCAGCAACAAAGAGGACTAAGGTAGTAGCAAGATCTGCAAGCTATATAAGTCCAGCAAACAAAATTATCATAGTTAAATTCAGGACCGGCTAAACAGAAACACAAGCACCGTGTATAATATGAGAAGGGCAAGGTTTTGGGTTTCAAAAACTGTATTACAACTTCTCACAAGCCAACATTTACAAACAAACAAGTCTAGCATGCAACAACAAAGCGACAGTTAAACAGGGTCGAATATATTAACCATTTATTTCAGTTTATTATTGATTTTAAATTACTTGAATTAAATTTAATTGTAAGAGGATTCTTACCTTTTTGTAGTGAAGGCGTGACCTTTAATTTTATAAAAGAGGTGACTTTGATCCAAAATAAAGACGGTGGTGCTGCTAGAAGTCGTCGCGCAACAGGACGCCTTGGACTTGGGTCCATTCCATGGTGACGAGGAGGTCGTCGTTGGTTGTGGGAGATGACACGGGAAAGCCAGTTCGTAGTGGCCCTTTTTTTATTAGGGATGAGACGATTTGCAGAGGAAGGCAAATAGCCATGCTTGCGCGATTTTTGCACTCAGGGTGGACGGTAGCCCTTTTAATTAATTTGGGAAAAAATTGGGAGGAAAGGAATTTGATTTGGCAGAAAGCCATTATCGTGATTTGGGAAAAAAATGATCTTGCTGAAGAAAGATGAGGGCGAAGTAATTTTTATAGAAAAACATATGAGATAAGATCAAAGTAACTTCAATAGGTTATAGGTAGACTGTGAAATATTCAGATGGTAGGTCGGCTAAATATGTCCTGAGGTAGTGTGACGACCCGTATTCTACGTATCATAGGATCGTAGAATATTTATTTCTTTCACATATGAAGTCGTATGGTCATGTAACTTTGGGAGACGACTATTGGGGTCATTTCCCATGTTCATGATTTTTCCCTATTTTTAAATTACCATTTTACCCCTAGTTGGCACTGTTTTGGCCATAACTTTTGACTGGAAAGGAATTTTGACCTGAAACGACTTCCATTGGCTCCGGATGATGGTTTACAATTCCGTAGAGTGGTCACATTAGCCAAACGGACTCACCGTTTGGGAGATATGGCTGAAACAAGTTTCAGAGGGTGAAAAACAGCTTAATTGGGCTTAACCGGGTAATTAGCAGCTAGGCCCAGAGGGGAATTTCGGGTTTAGAGGCATAGGAGGGTTGATTAGGGTTAGGGAATCACTTTCATTTCAGTTTTGAGCCGCCACAAATCTTCTTGAGACCTTAGTAATGGCTTCCATCCTCTAAAACCACTCCAAAACACATTTTTAGTGAAGATTAAGCCTAAACTACATCAAAACAAGGCCAAATAGCATCAGAGCAAGGTTGGAGCTGCTGCTATACACAGGAATTCGACCCAAACAGAGAGTATTTCAGATTGGTGCTTTATTTTGTGGCATAGGTGAGTGATTAGCATTGTTTTGACACTAATTACAGTTAATTAGGGTAATCAGTGAAGATTAGCGAATTTATATACTAATAAATTCTGGAAAAATGTTTAGAAATTCTTAAATAATATTTTATGCCTCTGGTAGGAATTTGGTTTAATTTGATTAAGTTTTGTTAACCCTATGATTAGATTTACTTAAACATGCTTAAGGGAAAATAAGGGGTTTTGGGCATATTTGATCCATTTTGACATGTAAATTCATTGTTTTGGTGTTTGGGGTTCGTTTGCTATGTTGTTGTGACTGTTTGACATGATTTGTGATTGATTAGTATAGTTAGATTTGTCGAAAACGTCGTCGAATGGCGTAAACAAGTTGCTGGAAAAAGTTGCAGAAAGTTGTGCAGGGCTTCGGATCGGATGTGGGCTCGGATCGGATATGTGAACTGGGCAAGAAACCCGACCCGAACTGGAGTCTGGCACATAAGAGGCTTGGAAAAAAGGAAGGCCATGTTGGTTAAGCTGGGGATCGGACTAACTAAAAGACGAAGGGCTCGGATCGGACTAATTTAAAGACGAAGGACTCGGATCGGATCGACTTAAGGATGAAAGGCTAAAACTGGAGTAAGGCGAAGGGATCGGATCGGCTAAAGGAGTAGGATCGGATCGGCTAGAGGAGGAGGATCGGATCGGAGTAAATGGAGAATGAGGGAGATGATCGGAGAAGGAGCATGAACTGGAGCGAAGATAGCAACCCGACCCGATCCGGAGGAGGACACCCGACCCGACCCGAAGGGGGACACCCGACCCGAACCGATGCGACGCTGTGGACCCGAACAGATGGCTAGAAGGAGAACCCGACCCGACCCAGTATTGACCAATAACCCGAGATGCAAAGGTAGTCCAATATGGGAAGTTAGAGCTCAGGATCCAGTTGGGAACCGATGAGTTCACTTCATGATTGGGCTTTACTGCGGGACGTGTGCCAAGGGGAAGTCGATGTTTATGACTTTGGATCACTATGTACGGGAAGTATGTGAACGGATTCAGGGCTGAAATGGCCTAGGTACGACTAAAGGGCTATAAACCAATGAAGTGGGGTCATTTGTAAAGATTTGGTCATGACTCCATGTGGTAAGCTTGGTAGTAGCAGTAGTTGTACAGGTTGAACTCCGTCACTACTTCAATGGGTCTAGTGATTGACAGTGGTGGACATCGTATGCTTTACGCACTGAGTGAGAGATGTGAGGATGGTTGCTATGGTTGATTTGTGTGCTATCGTTATGACATGTACACCCCACCCCCGTATTCTTACACTATTTATTATGGCACCTTTGAGTATTGTACAGTATGTGGTACCAACTCTTTGGTTGCAGGTCCAGGTTCAGGTATGGTTTAGTATACCTGTTATTATTCTGTTTAGATGCTTATCGCTCATACCAGGCTTTATGTCTGACCCAGAGTTTTATGTCTCCTCTTATTACTCTGGGTGCTCACACGAGCATACTAGAGACAGGTTAGCTGGTGATGCACGGGTAGATGATCCGGAGACGAGCAGGAGGCACCCACGTAATATATATCTAGTATTCTCCCTGTGTTGTTGAAGATCACTGCTTGGGCATTAGTGGTGCATCTTATACTTTAGCTTTCTTTTGTTTAGAGACAGTAAATTTGGAAAGTTGTAATAAGCTGTATTTGGATTTCCGCTGCTCTGATGTTGATGTTGATTTTAGTTATCAGCTTATGCACTGTCTCACCTGTTTTATGTCAAGTATGTTATTATTATTATATTTTACTCCATGCGCTGTGAGACATTCTACAGGTTCCTTGATTAGTTCATTCTCTTCTTTCCTTTCTTTGGCGACCGTTCCGTGCTAGTCGGGCATGTATACAGCGCACTTTCGGAGGAAATGCCGACTGGTGCGGGGCGGGCCGTCACACTTGGTATCAGAGCTCTAGGTTGCGTAGTTAACCTAGGGAAGTTATAAGGGAGAGATAATATACATATACGAGAGAGTGTATGTAACACCCCACCTCCGCCAGGGTGGCTCTTGCAAGCACTCTGACTTTGGAGGGGCGTTTGAATCAGGTAAACATGCATAATGATATATCAAGGAAGAACAAGAACATATGTAATAAGATAAGTAAAACAGCGGAAGATTTCAAACTATTTCAAAACAAGTCTGGTACAACATAATGTCAACTTTCCAAATACACAAGTCTAGATAAAAACAACATCACTGAAAAACTGAAATACATAAGTACTATCCCCAAAATAAGTGATAACCATAGCTAGCTTCATGTCAAGACCGTACATGAGCTAAAATCCCACAAGCAAGCGATCAGAAATCCAAGCTAAGCTCCAATATTCCCACCCTGAGAACCTGGGGGGGGGGGAACGGAAGAAAAGAGGCGAAAGAAAACAGGTCAGTCAAAAAGACTGAGTAAGCCCTACTACAATCAATGTAAACTGATAAAGTTAACTGACATGAGAAGCAGGGATGAACATAAGGATAACAACATACTAGCATGATGATTAACTAACAAGGTAGATAAAGGTGTCATCGCATAATCAGGTTTAAGGTTTTTGCACCACAGGTGTACTAGCAAGCTAACATGACTTGAATAAACAAGTATTGATCCCTTGGCCCAAGCTTTGGCCCAATAACATGAAGTGACCCTAATACGAGGTCCAATAACATGAAGTGACCCTAATACGAGGTCCAATAATATGAAGTGACCCTAGTACAAGGTCCAATAACATGAAGTGACCCTAATACGAGGTCCAATAACATGAAGTGACCCTAATACGAGGTCCAATAACATGAAGTGACCCTAATACGAGGTCCAACCAAACGGTCTAGTCGATCGGCTCCCTATAAGCCTAACTCGTCACGTGTTGGTGTCAATACGGCCCAAACATAATTGTAGTCGGACTGTGCCGGGTCCACCCTTCGGGTGTATCAAGCCCTAGGGTGTAAACCCCTGGACACCATAAACATAAGTGCACAGTCTCGATCTACTGGTACCCGTGCATGTTTTCCCCGGCTTCGGACTATGTGCACGACCATAGTCCGCCCGGAACTACACCGGCGTACCACTTTGCCGTCGTTTTTGGTCACTTACCTCAAGTCCAGTAATCGTGCCCCCACCCTAGCCTAGTCCCTAGGGTCTTAATGATACAAACTTGGGATTACTGCTGGAGTGGACCCCCATTGCTAGGATTTTCTAGTGGGTTAAGTACGGTTTAACCCTCTTGCTAATCATGGATTAACTTGGTTAAGTGTAACGATGAGTTCACGACTTAACCCTGATTAATCTACCAAGTCCAAATTAGTTAAGTATTAAGTGGACCATGACTTAACCCTAATCATGAGGCATTAATTAATTAATGTGCCTTAACCTCTCACATTAGACTTTGTTGCGGTTACCAGTTAAGCCGGGCGGGTCCGGGTAGCTTTACACCACAACTTGTTCTAACCTCGGGTTCAAGGTACAACATGACCAACTTCTCACATTGGGTCCTATTGTTTGTAGCAACTAGTTAAGCCGGTCGGTTCCGGGTAGTTTTACGCTACAAACTCAACCCAACCTCGAGTTGGTCACACTTATATTTTCTAAGTGTCATGTCCAATATGTTTCCAAAACATATTACAAGTTTTCAAGAATTTGGGTATACCTAACTTAATAGGTAAATTCCCAATGGGTAGACCTAACTTAATAGGTAAATTCCCAATCTTATGTTTTTATGTCTTTTAAGTTTACTGTGACGGCCCGCAACCTCCCCGTAAAGGAAAGCGTCGGATAGTTCGAGAACAAACCACAGCAGAACGCATACAGAAGAACGTTTCATTGTATATTACAACAATGCATCAGATTACAAGAATATACAGAGTATAAATGAATATTACACAGAAATATCAGAGATTTAAATTACATTTAAATACATAGCAGCGGAAAATAATACAATACACAACTAGAATGAGATATACGGATACAAAGCTTTCCGGATATCGTTCCAGCTGTAAACCAGGATCCTGTGAATATAAATCTGCAAAACCAAAACTACTAGCTGCCCGTGTCGAAAATAGGGGCACCCAGAGTTTAGGTTAAAACAATAAACTCCAGGTCAGTCATGTGACTGGTGTGAGAACTAAAACAGTTATTAATCTTTATTTCAAATCATTAGGTAAATCAAGGGACCACGCCGTATAACACGGAACGGGTTTCCTCCCAAGAATACCAGTGCATAAAACCAACAGCGCAATGCTAAATAAAGAAAAATGAAGCTGTTATAAGACCCAGGTCCCATCACACAATGCAACGCAGTCGAGGATAGGGTTTTCCCTTATAACAGCCAAAGAATGCTTGATACGTTTAAAACAAATCATTTGATACTATTATAAGTGCATAGTATATAAAACACTTCAAATCATAAGTATCAATCATAGGCGGCATGAGCGCCCCATCCCACTATGTCGCCATATATAGGATATACAATCAAAACCGCAAAGTCTCGTATTTGGAAATTGGGTTTCCATCTATGAACCGAGGCAAAAGATAGTCCTCAACCGATTCGAGACAATCTAGCCCATGTCTCAGGCAAGCGCGCAGGCAAGCCTTGGATCGTCAGGGCCGGTCCACACGGAGTGGATTATTATGCCTGAACAATACGTCTCCCCACCCTATGGGGTGTAAGTCTGGTCCGTCAGCCGACCAGAATGCATTCGGCCGAAACCGATATAACCGAGGCGCCTCGCAACAGCAACAACCACATAAGTCAAACTCGTCAGGGCGTGTAAAACCACTGACGCCACTTCTAGCTAGAAAGAAACGCATGCCCTCCCTGAGGTCCGTCTCCCGTTTTTGGTTCATACCGGGTGTGAAACACGCGAGGTAAACGTTACACAAAGCTACGCCACAAAGGCCGTGCTTTGATCATCACCACAAGACTTTGCTTTTCAACAGAAGCCTCGATCATTTGCATCTTAGCATGCCACACAGGCAAGCCATCCTATGCAACCGATATCAGTCACACAGAATGAAATCCGATGTCAGACACACAGTCCATTTACAAGTCCGTTCTGGGTCTGAACGAAACCGGAGGCACCTAGTACCCCGCATATCCATCGATCTCCAAGTACGTCTGGACGATCACTAACTGTTTCCATCTTCTTGGGTGTACAGCCCAATCAAGATCATCAGTTATCACCCAAACGACGTGAAGACTTCCGGTCTTCGACCATCGTCTTCATCTTCGACTTATCGTCGTATCAGTTATTCAGAATGGGATAAACCCGGTCTTTCCGAATAACTCGCGTATATATTATAAAAGTGTTACACAAACACAACATACGCCTCATTCCAATTCATTAGTCACTAACCGTAAATTAATCAAGAGAATAATTCCCCAAATATTAACCCCGAAGGCCGAAACCAACATCAGATCAATATCCAGAAAACCATTCTGCTTGGCTAACCGCCAGTTAGTTTCTAAATTTCACATTCAAATCTAATTAAAGATTTAACTATCGCCTGGAGCAAAACTGGTGATACTCCATTCTCGATCTTTTCAATCTAATTAAAGATTCATTAAAACTCCACTTAGTTTTAATCTGTGACTGGGTTAAAGAATCAGTGTCATTTAAAACACGGTTCACGATAAACCCAAAGTCACATCCCATTAATTATCGGGTTAAAGAACAAGTGTTATTTAAAACACTGTTCACGATAAACCCAAAAATCAATATCAATTCAATTCCAATTAAATATCATTTAATTGGTACACTTCATTAAATCTAAATAAAAAGATTTAATCTTTTCTCAACTGGGTTCAAGAACAGTGTTAGTGAAGACACCATTCACGACAAACCCAAATCACATTCGATATTCAATACAAGGCTCTGAATAGAAACTATATCGGCCTATATTCAATATCAAATTCTACGATTAACAAATGTCGTATTGGAAATAACGATATACATATATATCTTTCAAATTTCCATAACAACACCTGTAATATCACGAATTCCAACATCGAAATATTCCGAAGACAATTTCGATTCAAATCCACTCCAATGCAATCATTGGAAATTTTGGTTATTTTCAAAACCATTTCAAATTCAATTTATTTATTTAAAAATAAATAGAATTATAATTCTAGTTCAAAACTAGTTCATTTCGATAAAAATCTATTTTTATCTTTTCAAATATGGAGTTTTTCATCCCAAACTTTCACAAATCATTTCTTATGATTTTACACAAATTATTACTATTTTTAATAATTTTATCAAGGCCCGTACGGTCGATTTCCATTAACGGCCATCGAACTGCACTTACAGCGACCTTTTTCGAATTTGATTTGGACGTATCTCCAAATCCAACCGTTAGATTTCAAATTTCTAACATTCATTAGAAAGCTCTTTTCGATACGAACCCAACGGTTCCGGTTTTAGGAGAATCCGACGGTCGGATCTCCCGTAATGTCCGTTTGAAACAAATGATCGAAATTCGCGAACTGCCGCAGCGCGGCGCGTTCTATTCAGGCCATTATATTATATATATAATATATATAATATATATTTCGTCGATTACTATTTAAAACGAATTATATAAATGGTTTTAAATTCGTTTCAAAAGCAATTTCAACTTCCTTTTCAATTCAAATCAAAATTGAATTCTTCTTTATAAATTCGTTTCAAAATTCATTTCTATTCAATTCAAATTTCAATTCAATTTGAATTCATTTCAATTCGCTTTCAATTCCATTTGAATTCGTTTTCAATTCAATTCATTTCGAAATCGTTTTAAAATTCAATTCATTTCGAAATCGTTTTCAATTCAATTCATTTCGAAATCGTTTTCAATTCAATTCATTTCGAAATCGTTTTCAATTCAATTCATTTCGAAATCGTTTTCAATTCAATTTATTTCGAAATCGCTTTCAATTCAATTTGAATTCGTTTTCAATTCATTTCGAAATCGTTTTCAATTCAATTTATTTCGAAATCGTTTTCAATTCAATTCATTTCGAAATCGTTTTCAATTCAATTTATTTCGAAATCGTTTTCAATTCAATTCATTTCGAAATCGTTTTCAATTCAATTTATTTCGAAATCGTTTTCAATTCAATTCATTTCGAAATCGTTTTCAATTCAATTCATTTCGAAATCGTTTTCAATTCAATTCATTTCGAAATCGTTTTCAATTCAATTCATTTCGAAATCGTTTTCAATTCAATTCATTTCGAAATCGTTTTCAATTCAATTCATTTCGAAATCGTTTTCAATTCAATTCATTTCGAAATCGTTTTCAATTCAATTCATTTCGAAATCGTTTTCAATTCAATTCATTTCGAAATCGTTTTCAATTCAATTCATTTCAAAATATTCGATTTCGAAATCACGTTTCAATATTCATTTTAAAATGAATAAAATCGATATAAATATCGTTCACGTCAAAATGGCGTCAATCTAATCCTCACGGCTTCACATATTTCTATTTTCAAATATTCTATTTCAAATATTTCTATTTCAAATATTTCTATTTCAAATATTTCTATTTCAAATATTTCTATTTCAAATATTTCTATTTCAAATATTTCTATTTCAAATATTTCTATTTTTCTCGAAACTGGAATGAGGCCCAATCAATTACCATATAATGTTAATTATATGGATTTTCTACAACACATGTATATATCAACAACGATGAATAATCAACCATCAACCAAAGTGCACTACACTGTATAAGCATCAAATATAGACATTTAACGCTTATAGCAGCTTGTCAATCAATCGATCGACATATTTAATAAATCAGGATGAGTGAACTTCAAATTTCATCCTAACACCCGTGTGGGGTTTCAAACAATCAAACACATATTTTATTTGTGCAGTTAGGCGATGTGTAAAATTTATCGACCCAATCAACGTCATTCAAATAGGTGTACATAAACAAACCGTCTGGTTTGTAAATGAATATTTATTTATTCACATTCACGTTAAAAATTATATTTTTAACGATAACACATTTTATTTTAACATATGAATTTATATTCAGTTCATTCGTTAAATAAAATGCTAATTTTATTTTTCTAACTTATTTTAGAAAATTTCGGCGGCATAACGGCACGATACTAGAAACGGGACAAGGCCTAGCCTTATCCCCGGTCTAGTGAAGGCCCACGCCATTCACACATCAATCAAATCAATTCGTTATGCAAACCACAAACTTTGGAGTAAGGGTCTAACCTAGCCTTACTCCTTCGCCTTATAACGGCGCACGTCTAATCCTAACCAATTTATCGATTCGATTTTTCACACCACAAACCACATTCAAACCAATATCACAATCAATCACCAAACAGTCAAACAAACAAGTCCATGGTCTGTGGACGGGTGTCGGGTGCTACTAAGCACCGTCTGCATCCTAGTATATATATAACTAGAAAAATAAATTGAAAGGTGAGAAATTCTCACCAATAGCTATCCAACTTCAAGACTCTTCTTAATAGAAATCTTCGCCTATTGTCGCTTTCGCCCGTATCCTCTACATATGTAAAAATAGAATTTTTACTATGCTACTCAATATGTAAAAATCGAATTTTGACTTCGCTATTCAATATATAAAAATATGATTTTTACTTTGACTTTCAACATATAAAAATATGATTTTTATTTCGACTTTCAACACATAAAAATATGATTTTTACTTTTGCTTTCACCATATAAAAATATGATTTTTACTTTGCTTGAAAGTTCAAACCTTTCTTCCCATGTTAAAGCTTTTACCTTTAAAACTAAATCAGTTTTTATTTTTTTTTTTATAAAATTCAGTTTTTATCCTTTATTTCAAAAACCAGTTTTTATTTCTAAAAAAAATTCAGTTTTAATACTTTATAAAAAAAATCCAGTTTTATACTTTATAAAAATTTCAGTTTTTAATACTTTATAAATAAATCAGTTTTTTTTTCTATGTTTTAAAATTCAGGTTTTTAAAATGCTTTTAAAAATTCCAGTTTTTAATACTTTTTAAAAATTCCTGTTTTATTACTTTTAAAAATTCCTTTTAAAAATATTCAGTTTTATACCTTTAAAAATATTTAGTTTTTTACTTTTAAACATTTTCAGTTTTTATTTTTAAAACAAAATCATTATTAAAATCGGTTTTTAAAAAAAATAAAAAAAAAAATAATAATAATAAAATAAACAGAAATTCTTACTGAGAGGGGGGGGGAGGTCTTCGCAGTTCGTCGGCGGCTTGGGTCTTCGATCGGTGGTGGCAGGAGGGGCTGCTTCGAGGGGGGGGGGGGGGTGGCGCGGCTTCTTCGTCGGCGTCGAGGGCTTCAAGGGGAGGCGCTCGGTTGTTTTCACGAGGGGGGGTTCACCTGAGAGGGCGGCGGAGGAGTTGTCGGAGATGGGGGGAGCAGCGCCTCGCGCGATGTGGCTCCGTCGAGCGGTTTTAGGGCTCCGCCCTCTTTTTTTTTTTATTCTGAAATTTAATTTTTTGAACGGGGGGGGGGGGGGGGCCTGGAGGATAAAAGAGAAAGATATTTTTTTTTTTTTTTATTAATTTAATTGCATAAAGTTGACTTTTACCTAAGACCTCGAAACGAGGCCCACCGCCTGTCGTCCATAGCGAATTACCCCCATTCCGAACACAATGGGATATGTATCGTAAGCTGATTCGACCGTTTGAATCAGTTTCCGTTAAATTTACATTTAAATCACTATATTGAATTTTAAACGTACATTTCAAATTACCGGGGTCACATAATAACTCTATAAATTGCAGAAAAATATTTTCTAGCTTCGTATTGACGATACGGTCCTAACAAAACTAGTTTCGTCGAATTCTGAGACTGTTTGAAAAATGGCCAATTTCCAGTCGATTAAAATCAACTGAAACTGGTCAAACGCGTTTTCCTTTGCCACGCTCACATATTGATTCGAAAAATTATGAAATTTGGAATCTAGCAATAACTTTACACTGCGAATCCAACAAAACTGGTTTCGTCGAAATCCGAGGTCGTTTGCAAAATGGCTATTTTTAAGGGCCATATATTATATTAAAATATATATAAATTCCACAGCGACTATTTCTAATTTTCAACTGGACATATCTTATCATTTCTAAGATGAAATCTCAGTTTGTTAACTTCGTTACAAAGATATAGTTATACAGATTCAAATATTTCTTGTTTCGTTCAATTCTGACTTATATTGAATTCTGTATATTCATTTGAAATTAGAAATCGAATTTTCGAACTACCGCGCCATTTTCAATTCCTTTTATAATTATATATAAATATTTATATTCTAACGACGACGCGTATAATATATACGTTCGATTTATATTCTAAATAAATTTCTCGTCGATATTATTTAAAATAATTCATTTTAAATAATCAAAATTCACTAAAATTGCCAAAATAAAAATTTTAAACTGGCCCAGAATTTACGGGTTGTTACAATCTCCCCCACTTAAAACTTTTCGTCCCCGAAAAGGAACAAAGTCGAAAGTGGTTTGATAATTCAACTCTACGCTCGATCTGGCTTCCATTCTCTAACTCTTCAGTTTCTGAGAATTTTCAAAATTTCAAAAATTTGGCTAACACCCTAAATTTTCGAAAAATTTCGCCATAACCTCCCCTGCACCGGGAGCATCGGGGAATTTCAAATAGCTTCCCCGGTCCTTCAGATCTCAAAAAGAAAAAGAAAAAGCCAAGCGGCTAGCCAATAGGCCCACAAAATCATCATCACCCAAACAAAACAGGAAATTATGTAGTAAACATGTACCTATTTGTCAGGCAAACAAATTTTATTCTCTGCTCTAGCCTCCTTGCTATGACCTGTTCAATGATATATATGTATATGCAAGCAAATGCAACTAATTCTCAATACAATTCAATATTGGGTTCAATTAGGCTAATGGTTCAAAATTAGCAAACAACTAAACAAACAACACAAACATCAATCAATTAGTGAATTAGAATTTCAAATTCATAATTTTGATACATATACAAAAAATCATGTTTTTGATACCAATTCACAACAATGTGTTCCTAACTATATAAGTTTTGGTTCTCACACCAGTCTAATGGAAATATATAGATATCACACCTTCGAAACACGAACATAAATACTGATGATGCACGTGCTATCATCAGTACCTTCTCCGGGCGACTAGAGTGTGATTCTATATCTATCCAGTATATTAAAACTTCGAATACACGCGGATCAGACGTATATGCAAAATCTATATATACTGGATTGTCCACATCAATATAAATAAATAATCCAATACGAATAATTGATTTAAATTTTCAAAACAAAATTTGTTTTCACTTTAAAAATTTACTCTTCACACTCGTTCTAGGACACTACTGATCCCATCTCTAACGAGTCATTCTCATTGGATATTACTAATCCAATATCTGATGAATTCTTCCGTATGGTTCTAATGTGTCTTGTTCTCTAGCTTTGTAAACCAAAGCTCTGATACCAAATGTGACGGCCCGCAACCTCCCCGTAAAGGAAAGCGTCGGATAGTTCGAGAACAAACCACAGCAGAACGCATACAGAAGAACGTTTCATTGTATATTACAACAATGCATCAGATTACAAGAATATACAGAGTATAAATGAATATTACACAGAAATATCAGAGATTTAAATTACATTTAAATACATAGCAGCGGAAAATAATACAATACACAACTAGAATGAGATATACGGATACAAAGCTTTCCGGATATCGTTCCAGCTGTAAACCAGGATCCTGTGAATATAAATCTGCAAAACCAAAACTACTAGCTGCCCGTGTCGAAAATAGGGGCACCCAGAGTTTAGGTTAAAACAATAAACTCCAGGTCAGTCATGTGACTGGTGTGAGAACTAAAACAGTTATTAATCTTTATTTCAAATCATTAGGTAAATCAAGGGACCACGCCGTATAACACGGAACGGGTTTCCTCCCAAGAATACCAGTGCATAAAACCAACAGCGCAATGCTAAATAAAGAAAAATGAAGCTGTTATAAGACCCAGGTCCCATCACACAATGCAACGCAGTCGAGGATAGGGTTTTCCCTTATAACAGCCAAAGAATGCTTGATACGTTTAAAACAAATCATTTGATACTATTATAAGTGCATAGTATATAAAACACTTCAAATCATAAGTATCAATCATAGGCGGCATGAGCGCCCCATCCCACTATGTCGCCATATATAGGATATACAATCAAAACCGCAAAGTCTCGTATTTGGAAATTGGGTTTCCATCTATGAACCGAGGCAAAAGATAGTCCTCAACCGATTCGAGACAATCTAGCCCATGTCTCAGGCAAGCGCGCAGGCAAGCCTTGGATCGTCAGGGCCGGTCCACACGGAGTGGATTATTATGCCTGAACAATACGTCTCCCCACCCTATGGGGTGTAAGTCTGGTCCGTCAGCCGACCAGAATGCATTCGGCCGAAACCGATATAACCGAGGCGCCTCGCAACAGCAACAACCACATAAGTCAAACTCGTCAGGGCGTGTAAAACCACTGACGCCACTTCTAGCTAGAAAGAAACGCATGCCCTCCCTGAGGTCCGTCTCCCGTTTTTGGTTCATACCGGGTGTGAAACACGCGAGGTAAACGTTACACAAAGCTACGCCACAAAGGCCGTGCTTTGATCATCACCACAAGACTTTGCTTTTCAACAGAAGCCTCGATCATTTGCATCTTAGCATGCCACACAGGCAAGCCATCCTATGCAACCGATATCAGTCACACAGAATGAAATCCGATGTCAGACACACAGTCCATTTACAAGTCCGTTCTGGGTCTGAACGAAACCGGAGGCACCTAGTACCCCGCATATCCATCGATCTCCAAGTACGTCTGGACGATCACTAACTGTTTCCATCTTCTTGGGTGTACAGCCCAATCAAGATCATCAGTTATCACCCAAACGACGTGAAGACTTCCGGTCTTCGACCATCGTCTTCATCTTCGACTTATCGTCGTATCAGTTATTCAGAATGGGATAAACCCGGTCTTTCCGAATAACTCGCGTATATATTATAAAAGTGTTACACAAACACAACATACGCCTCATTCCAATTCATTAGTCACTAACCGTAAATTAATCAAGAGAATAATTCCCCAAATATTAACCCCGAAGGCCGAAACCAACATCAGATCAATATCCAGAAAACCATTCTGCTTGGCTAACCGCCAGTTAGTTTCTAAATTTCACATTCAAATCTAATTAAAGATTTAACTATCGCCTGGAGCAAAACTGGTGATACTCCATTCTCGATCTTTTCAATCTAATTAAAGATTCATTAAAACTCCACTTAGTTTTAATCTGTGACTGGGTTAAAGAATCAGTGTCATTTAAAACACGGTTCACGATAAACCCAAAGTCACATCCCATTAATTATCGGGTTAAAGAACAAGTGTTATTTAAAACACTGTTCACGATAAACCCAAAAATCAATATCAATTCAATTCCAATTAAATATCATTTAATTGGTACACTTCATTAAATCTAAATAAAAAGATTTAATCTTTTCTCAACTGGGTTCAAGAACAGTGTTAGTGAAGACACCATTCACGACAAACCCAAATCACATTCGATATTCAATACAAGGCTCTGAATAGAAACTATATCGGCCTATATTCAATATCAAATTCTACGATTAACAAATGTCGTATTGGAAATAACGATATACATATATATCTTTCAAATTTCCATAACAACACCTGTAATATCACGAATTCCAACATCGAAATATTCCGAAGACAATTTCGATTCAAATCCACTCCAATGCAATCATTGGAAATTTTGGTTATTTTCAAAACCATTTCAAATTCAATTTATTTATTTAAAAATAAATAGAATTATAATTCTAGTTCAAAACTAGTTCATTTCGATAAAAATCTATTTTTATCTTTTCAAATATGGAGTTTTTCATCCCAAACTTTCACAAATCATTTCTTATGATTTTACACAAATTATTACTATTTTTAATAATTTTATCAAGGCCCGTACGGTCGATTTCCATTAACGGCCATCGAACTGCACTTACAGCGACCTTTTTCGAATTTGATTTGGACGTATCTCCAAATCCAACCGTTAGATTTCAAATTTCTAACATTCATTAGAAAGCTCTTTTCGATACGAACCCAACGGTTCCGGTTTTAGGAGAATCCGACGGTCGGATCTCCCGTAATGTCCGTTTGAAACAAATGATCGAAATTCGCGAACTGCCGCAGCGCGGCGCGTTCTATTCAGGCCATTATATTATATATATAATATATATAATATATATTTCGTCGATTACTATTTAAAACGAATTATATAAATGGTTTTAAATTCGTTTCAAAAGCAATTTCAACTTCCTTTTCAATTCAAATCAAAATTGAATTCTTCTTTATAAATTCGTTTCAAAATTCATTTCTATTCAATTCAAATTTCAATTCAATTTGAATTCATTTCAATTCGCTTTCAATTCCATTTGAATTCGTTTTCAATTCAATTCATTTCGAAATCGTTTTAAAATTCAATTCATTTCGAAATCGTTTTCAATTCAATTCATTTCGAAATCGTTTTCAATTCAATTCATTTCGAAATCGTTTTCAATTCAATTCATTTCGAAATCGTTTTCAATTCAATTTATTTCGAAATCGCTTTCAATTCAATTTGAATTCGTTTTCAATTCATTTCGAAATCGTTTTCAATTCAATTTATTTCGAAATCGTTTTCAATTCAATTCATTTCGAAATCGTTTTCAATTCAATTTATTTCGAAATCGTTTTCAATTCAATTCATTTCGAAATCGTTTTCAATTCAATTTATTTCGAAATCGTTTTCAATTCAATTCATTTCGAAATCGTTTTCAATTCAATTCATTTCGAAATCGTTTTCAATTCAATTCATTTCGAAATCGTTTTCAATTCAATTCATTTCGAAATCGTTTTCAATTCAATTCATTTCGAAATCGTTTTCAATTCAATTCATTTCGAAATCGTTTTCAATTCAATTCATTTCGAAATCGTTTTCAATTCAATTCATTTCGAAATCGTTTTCAATTCAATTCATTTCGAAATCGTTTTCAATTCAATTCATTTCAAAATATTCGATTTCGAAATCACGTTTCAATATTCATTTTAAAATGAATAAAATCGATATAAATATCGTTCACGTCAAAATGGCGTCAATCTAATCCTCACGGCTTCACATATTTCTATTTTCAAATATTCTATTTCAAATATTTCTATTTCAAATATTTCTATTTCAAATATTTCTATTTCAAATATTTCTATTTCAAATATTTCTATTTCAAATATTTCTATTTCAAATATTTCTATTTTTCTCGAAACTGGAATGAGGCCCAATCAATTACCATATAATGTTAATTATATGGATTTTCTACAACACATGTATATATCAACAACGATGAATAATCAACCATCAACCAAAGTGCACTACACTGTATAAGCATCAAATATAGACATTTAACGCTTATAGCAGCTTGTCAATCAATCGATCGACATATTTAATAAATCAGGATGAGTGAACTTCAAATTTCATCCTAACACCCGTGTGGGGTTTCAAACAATCAAACACATATTTTATTTGTGCAGTTAGGCGATGTGTAAAATTTATCGACCCAATCAACGTCATTCAAATAGGTGTACATAAACAAACCGTCTGGTTTGTAAATGAATATTTATTTATTCACATTCACGTTAAAAATTATATTTTTAACGATAACACATTTTATTTTAACATATGAATTTATATTCAGTTCATTCGTTAAATAAAATGCTAATTTTATTTTTCTAACTTATTTTAGAAAATTTCGGCGGCATAACGGCACGATACTAGAAACGGGACAAGGCCTAGCCTTATCCCCGGTCTAGTGAAGGCCCACGCCATTCACACATCAATCAAATCAATTCGTTATGCAAACCACAAACTTTGGAGTAAGGGTCTAACCTAGCCTTACTCCTTCGCCTTATAACGGCGCACGTCTAATCCTAACCAATTTATCGATTCGATTTTTCACACCACAAACCACATTCAAACCAATATCACAATCAATCACCAAACAGTCAAACAAACAAGTCCATGGTCTGTGGACGGGTGTCGGGTGCTACTAAGCACCGTCTGCATCCTAGTATATATATAACTAGAAAAATAAATTGAAAGGTGAGAAATTCTCACCAATAGCTATCCAACTTCAAGACTCTTCTTAATAGAAATCTTCGCCTATTGTCGCTTTCGCCCGTATCCTCTACATATGTAAAAATAGAATTTTTACTATGCTACTCAATATGTAAAAATCGAATTTTGACTTCGCTATTCAATATATAAAAATATGATTTTTACTTTGACTTTCAACATATAAAAATATGATTTTTATTTCGACTTTCAACACATAAAAATATGATTTTTACTTTTGCTTTCACCATATAAAAATATGATTTTTACTTTGCTTGAAAGTTCAAACCTTTCTTCCCATGTTAAAGCTTTTACCTTTAAAACTAAATCAGTTTTTATTTTTTTTTTTATAAAATTCAGTTTTTATCCTTTATTTCAAAAACCAGTTTTTATTTCTAAAAAAAATTCAGTTTTAATACTTTATAAAAAAAATCCAGTTTTATACTTTATAAAAATTTCAGTTTTTAATACTTTATAAATAAATCAGTTTTTTTTTCTATGTTTTAAAATTCAGGTTTTTAAAATGCTTTTAAAAATTCCAGTTTTTAATACTTTTTAAAAATTCCTGTTTTATTACTTTTAAAAATTCCTTTTAAAAATATTCAGTTTTATACCTTTAAAAATATTTAGTTTTTTACTTTTAAACATTTTCAGTTTTTATTTTTAAAACAAAATCATTATTAAAATCGGTTTTTAAAAAAAATAAAAAAAAAAATAATAATAATAAAATAAACAGAAATTCTTACTGAGAGGGGGGGGGGAGGTCTTCGCAGTTCGTCGGCGGCTTGGGTCTTCGATCGGTGGTGGCAGGAGGGGCTGCTTCGAGGGGGGGGGGGGGTGGCGCGGCTTCTTCGTCGGCGTCGAGGGCTTCAAGGGGAGGCGCTCGGTTGTTTTCACGAGGGGGGGTTCACCTGAGAGGGCGGCGGAGGAGTTGTCGGAGATGGGGGGAGCAGCGCCTCGCGCGATGTGGCTCCGTCGAGCGGTTTTAGGGCTCCGCCCTCTTTTTTTTTTTATTCTGAAATTTAATTTTTTGAACGGGGGGGGGGGGGCCTGGAGGATAAAAGAGAAAGATATTTTTTTTTTTTTTTATTAATTTAATTGCATAAAGTTGACTTTTACCTAAGACCTCGAAACGAGGCCCACCGCCTGTCGTCCATAGCGAATTACCCCCATTCCGAACACAATGGGATATGTATCGTAAGCTGATTCGACCGTTTGAATCAGTTTCCGTTAAATTTACATTTAAATCACTATATTGAATTTTAAACGTACATTTCAAATTACCGGGGTCACATAATAACTCTATAAATTGCAGAAAAATATTTTCTAGCTTCGTATTGACGATACGGTCCTAACAAAACTAGTTTCGTCGAATTCTGAGACTGTTTGAAAAATGGCCAATTTCCAGTCGATTAAAATCAACTGAAACTGGTCAAACGCGTTTTCCTTTGCCACGCTCACATATTGATTCGAAAAATTATGAAATTTGGAATCTAGCAATAACTTTACACTGCGAATCCAACAAAACTGGTTTCGTCGAAATCCGAGGTCGTTTGCAAAATGGCTATTTTTAAGGGCCATATATTATATTAAAATATATATAAATTCCACAGCGACTATTTCTAATTTTCAACTGGACATATCTTATCATTTCTAAGATGAAATCTCAGTTTGTTAACTTCGTTACAAAGATATAGTTATACAGATTCAAATATTTCTTGTTTCGTTCAATTCTGACTTATATTGAATTCTGTATATTCATTTGAAATTAGAAATCGAATTTTCGAACTACCGCGCCATTTTCAATTCCTTTTATAATTATATATAAATATTTATATTCTAACGACGACGCGTATAATATATACGTTCGATTTATATTCTAAATAAATTTCTCGTCGATATTATTTAAAATAATTCATTTTAAATAATCAAAATTCACTAAAATTGCCAAAATAAAAATTTTAAACTGGCCCAGAATTTACGGGTTGTTACATTTACCCAACCCCAAACGCAATCCCATCGCTTACATATCGCAATAGCGCATAAAGGATAGAAAGAGGGAACTTGGCATAATCATGACATAAAGGTGTTGAAGCCACAAGTTTAACATGGTGGCATATGAAATGTACATATGTTCATATACTTGCATATTGCATCATTAGGCCTCAAAAGCATGCATAAAACCAAACTTAGCATATTGGTGATACATGGTGATAAATGACATGTAGGAATGGTCATAAGTTCGCATTTAGCCTCACATGCAAGTTATCATAAGAGATATGATAACTTACATGTTGCCAAAATGCAACCTTTAGCATAAAGCTTGAAGCTTTATGTTCATATACTCAAGGTAAGCTTGCATAACATGATAACATGAACAAAATGATCAACCCAAACTTGCATAACATAACTTGCATATCATATGACAAACTTGCATAACATAACATGGCAAACTTGCATATCATAACATATCAAACTTGCATAACATGATGTAGTAAACTTGCATATCATGGCAAACTTGCATATAATAATGATCAACCAAACTTGCATCATTCATTTAACTTTAGAGTTTAAATATGAAAGTAGAAAAGGGCTTACAATGCTTATGAAGACACAAAAATATATATAGTTTGAGACAAAGCCCTTATGCAATCAAATAAACCCAAAATGCAAGCTCCAATAGAAAAACCCTTGAGCCAAAATGATCAAAACTCTTGCTTTATGATGCAAATATAGAAACTTGACTTGAATGCAAGCTAATGATGCTCATACAAGCTTGAAAACACTTGTATGCATGGAAAATCTCTCATAGAAGTAACTTAGGAATTTTATGAAGAGAGTGGAGGCCATGAGAGGATTGATTTTGCCATAGTTTAGTTACTTGAATGAATAATGATGATTTAGGGTTAGGTTAGGGGCTTATTTATAGAGATTAGGATTAGTTTCAACCTTAGGATTAAACCCTAATTCCAATCTCAACCCTTAAAACCGAATCTGGCCCCCAAACTCAACACAACTCCAAAATGGTGCACCAGGCAAAACTGCCCGGCTGAACCAAGTCGACAGCCAAGTCGACAGGGCTGTCGACTTGGGTCCAACCAAGTCGACTCCCAAGTCGACAGGGCTGTCGACTTGGGTGCTCTGGCAGGAATTTTCCCGCCTGGCCCAATCTGACCCTAATTTCCAAATTCAAACTTGAATTTGAAATCTGTTTTTACTTTGAAATTTTCTGAAAACTTCGTTGGGCCTTAATCGGGTCATACGGACTTCGATTTTCGAAAACTCGGACTCTATTTCGCGTATTTTTCCGAGACGAACGCAATGGCATAGCCCGTTTCCCTTGATTCAGATTTATAAATTAAATTCTGCCTCGATTTACGTTATAACAGGTTATTGAAAATACGGGTTGTTACATTCTCCCCTCCTTAAAGGATTTCGTCCCCGAAATCTTCAAGTTAGGAAGAACGTATCCTACCATCCAACATCCATCTACTCAAAACACCATCCACGAGCAATCATTGTCCTTACAAGATTCTTAATGTTGTATGAACATATGCAAAGGTGTGTGTATATGTACTTATCTAATGCAAATATCATCAATGCAAATTATGTTAGTGAAATGAATCCATATGTATGCAATTCCTAACATAATGTATAACATCTATATGTGTGCACATAACATACATCCATATGCAACATCCATGTGATAACACAAAAAATTTCATCCATGAATAAGCATAAACAATCATGCATATGCAATATGAGGAGTGTGTGAGCCGATCTAGTGCCTAACGTGTATAATGCATCCACGAGTAACCACTTGCAAACACTTGCAACCACTTGCAACCATCAAGCATAACATGTCTCAAACACATGTTTCATCCAAAGGGTTTCTACCTAAGGTTCTCATGACAAGATTAACATGATAAACTAGATAATCAAGACAAGCATGGATAGCAAAAGATATGCTACAAAGAGATCGGGAAGATAAGCAGGATATATTCCCTTTCGGATTACAAGAAATCCCTTCCTAACCCATCCCATATGCTATAAAAGCCCAAAAGGTTTAGTCAATTTAACGGACCCCTTCAAACCCTGACATGTATTACTAGCCAATAAGTCATACCTCCCGACAGAAATAGGACCGAGAATGGGACCGAGAGGATATACGTAAAAAGATAACATGCGAGTAAGTTCCACCGGAAAACAAGGATCAAGGATATACTCTTAGAAAGAGATATGATGCGCGTATCTAGCCTTCAGTCTTCTAAGTCACGTTTCCTTGAGTTTAACTCCACTGTGCTTTGACCGTCTTTTACTTCATGATTCCTTGGCTTCTTAACTCTTATTTCCAAATATGAGTTGGAACCTATTTCATTGTCGCCTCTCGTCTTCTTCTTCTATCATACTTGGCTTAAACATAACTGTGACCTCATGGTTTCCTGCAAGCTCTCCAAAATTCACCAGTGAATCCTGGATCTCGTTTACTTATTATAAAGTATTCCACGCAGCAGAACTTTTCTTGAAAATACCAATCCACGTTTACCAATTGCTCTTACTAACGTAATTTTCTATAACTCATGCTTGAACGAAATGAACCATCCGCCTGTGAATGATAGGATGTCCTTAGATTCAGCCGTTTGCCCATGACTTCCCGTAGACTATCTCAAAACTGGCTAGTAAAGATTGAGTCACGGTTACTAACTATACTTGAGGGAACCCCGTGCACCCTCCTTATTTCTTGAAAGTAATCCGTTGCTAGCTATAATGCAGTCCTTTCGCTCTTTACCGGAGTGAAATGAGCACTCTTCGTGAGTCTACCTACTATGACCCACATGCTCGTATTCTCTTTCCTTGACCTTGGTAATCCATCGATAAAATCCCTGGGAATACTCTTCCACTTCCATAGTGGAACGTCTAGAGGATGCAATAGCCCACCGGGCTTCTTCGACTCGGCCTTAACTTGCTGGCAAATGATATATCTAGAGACAAACTCTGCCACATCCTTCTTTATCCCAGGCCAAAAGAAAATGCGCTTCATATCTTTATACATCTTATCTCTGCCCGGATGTATAGTCAACTTAGAGCGATGCGCTTCCTCAAGAACTTTCTTTCTCTCATCGCGTCTTAGCCATCCCTTGTCATCTATAGCGAGGTGACTTAACATCTCGCCTCGAATCAACTTGTCCATGATCTCGACTAACTGCGGGTCTTCTTTCTGTGAAGTCCCTACTTGATCCAGAAGGGTAGGTCTAAGCTCAAGGGACGCTAACTAACTAATTAAACTGAGAGAACTTCTTACTTCAATTGTCCTCGTCGGAGCTTTTCGGTTTTGAACCGCGACCACTTTAACAGGATCCACCACTAAGCCTTGCTTAGAAACTATGTGCCCAAGAAATCTAACTCCTTTTTCTCCAAAATGACATTTGGAGGACTTGGCTTTCAACTGATGCGCTCTAAGCGTATCCATCACCTACTTGAGATGTCTAGCATGTTCTTCCTCGTTCTTTAAGAAAGTCAGGGTATCGTCTACAAAGACTACCACAAACTCGTTCAGGAACTCCCTAGACACCCTACTCATCAAGTCCACGAAGTAGGCGGGTGCATTAGTCAAACCGAATGGCATGACCAGCCATTCTAAGAATCCATCTGGAGTTCTGAACGCAGTTTTGCCTATACTATCCTCAGCTACTCTGAGCTGACGGAATCCAGTAGCAAGATCAAGAGAAAACAGATGTTCCTACAAGCTGATCAAACAAATCATTGATCCTTGGCAATGGTTGTCTATTCTCTTTGATAATCAACACAAAGTCGAAGAGAACCATCTGCCTTGGTAGTAAATACTACAGGCGCTCCCCATTCAGATATACTTCGTCTAATGAAGTTCTTCTCAAGCAACTCCTTGACTTGCTTTCTTAACTCTCATCTTGCGGGGCCATGTGCCTAACCGGCCACGTAACTGGCTTGGCATTATCAACCAGATAAATGCGAAAATCTATCTCGCGTTTAGGGGTAACCCCTTCACTTCACCCAAGATATCAGGATATTCTCAGACCACCCTCATAGATTGCAAACTATCGATAGACGAGTTGAGGGATTCAAGATAACACAATGTGACGGGACCCATAGGGTTACAAGAAATTTTTAGGGTATTACCGAGGTGAGTCATGAGCCTCACAACCCTATACTCAAAAATCAAGGATGGCTCCAAAACTGGACAACCAATCCATGCCCAAAATCAACCCATACCCCATGAAACCGAGAATATAAGCATCACACGAGAACTCTACACTCAAGATAGAGATTTTCGAATCCATGTAGATAATAGACAAATGGGCGTAAACCCCAATTGGATTTGAAACACACACGGGATCATAAACTAGACTAGTACTTAGGTGCAAACTTTCAACTAGATCAGATGAATTATGCGATGTGCCAGAATCAAACAAAGTACAAACAGGAAAATCAGAAATGTAAACAAGACTTTTAACAGAGACACTACCTCGTTCATGAGCTGGAAGAACGATGTTGAGGGGATGAATTCGCCCTCCAAATGGTCTTGCACACTGAGTCTGACCTTGCCCTTGCTTCTTCGGGCAATCTTTGCTGAAATGTCCAAACTCACCACAATGAAAGCATTCACCACTCTTCCTTTTTCTCTTCCTACAATCCTTAATAAGATGCCCAACTGAACCGCAATAATGGCACTTCCTCTTGTCGTTATTGCCCTTGCTATTGTTCCCCTTGTTTAGATGAGTCAAGCTTCCACAAGTAAAGCACTTCTTTTCCTCCTTATCTTCAGACTTCTCCTCCTTCTTTTTCATTTCCTTTTTGGGCTCCGTTTCCTTGTTTTGAGACTCATTCATCTTGACCTCCTTCTTGTCACTCCTATTCTCTTCATTGAGTAGGGCCATATTCACCAAACTCTCGAAAGTTGCCCCCAAGGGTATATGAGTCATGGCTAAACCATGTAATGGCTCGTTTAATCCTAGAGCAAAGTATAGGGCCTTCTTCTGAGCTGTGTTAACCAAGTCTAAACCGACCCGAGCCAGTTGATTAAACTTATCTATGTATTCCCTAATAGTCATGTCCCCTTGCTTCAGTGATAGGAACCTTAGTCCAAACTTTTCCCGAAAGTCACCCCAAGTCTCAATTGGCCTAGTAGCGGTGGTGACCACCCACCAACGTGCAGCTTCTTCCTTTAGCAACCACACTGCTAATAAAACCTTCCTACGGTCATCTATATCAAAGAAGGCAAAAAGATCTTCGGTTTCTTTCAACCAATTCCTTGCCTCTACATAAGTCTTGGTTCCAATGAAATTCTTGCAACCCATCACCTTAAAGTCTTTGCAAATCTCCGCGAAATCCCCTTGTGGATGCTGAGGGGGAGGAGGAAGAGGAACCTCAGCGACAGGAGGAGGAGGAACATTAACTACCGGAGGAGGAGGAGGAGGAACATCGGCGGGGCCGGCTTCGGTCGCCCTAGCCTCCAAAAGTCTCCTATACCAAACAGGTACGTATACTCCCTCCGGAATAGCAAAGTTATCAGCCATACTGAAAACGAAGAAAAAGACAGATTCAGAATGGAGAAAAACGAAGGAATTTTGCTAATGGCTTTTTGGGGAATAGCCTTTAAAATAAACTAGACTTTTCTTTGGAAAATACTTTATACTTGGTTTTGAAAATAGTTTTCCAAAAGTTTTAAAAAAACTTTTTGTCCCTTCTCGTAAACCATGTGCTCTGATACCAAATGTAACACCCCACCTCCGCCAGGGTGGCTCTTGCAAGCACTCTGACTTTGGAGGGGCGTTTGAATCAGGTAAACATGCATAATGATATATCAAGGCAGAACAAGAACATATGTAATAAGATAAGTAAAACAGCGGAAGATTTCAAACTATTTCAAAACAAGTCTGGTACAACATAATGTCAACTTTCCAAATACACAAGTCTAGATAAAAACAACATCACTGAAAAACTGAAATACATAAGTACTATCCCCAAAATAAGTGATAACCATAGCTAGCTTCATGTCAAGACCGTACATGAGCTAAAATCCCACAAGCAAGCGATCAGAAATCCAAGCTAAGCTCCAATATTCCCACCCTGAGAACCTGGGGGGAAACGGAAGAAAAGAGGCGAAAGAAAACAGGTCAGTCAAAAAGACTGAGTAAGCCCTACTACAATCAATGTAAACTGATAAAGTTAACTGACATGAGAAGCAGGGATGAACATAAGGATAACAACATACTAGCATGATGATTAACTAACAAGGTAGATAAAGGTGTCATCGCATAATCAGGTTTAAGGTTTTTGCACCACAGGTGTACTAGCAAGCTAACATGACTTGAATAAACAAGTATTGATCCCTTGGCCCAAGCTTTGGCCCAATAACATGAAGTGACCCTAATACGAGGTCCAATAATATGAAGTGACCCTAATACGAGGTCTAATAATATGAAGTGACCCTAATACGAGGTCCAATAACATGAAGTGACCCTAATACGAGGTCCAATAACATGAAGTGACCCTAATACGAGGTCCAACCAAACGGTCTAGTCGATCGGCTCCCTATAAGCCTAACTCGTCACGTGTTGGTGTCAATACGGCCCAAACATAATTGTAGTCGGACTGTGCCGGGTCCACCCTTCGGGTGTATCAAGCCCTAGGGTGTAAACCCCTGGACACCATAAACATAAGTGCACAGTCTCGATCTACTGGTACCCGTGCATGTTTTCCCCGGCTTCGGACTATGTGCACGACCATAGTCCGCCCGGAACTACACCGGCGTACCACTCTGCCGTCGTTTTTGGTCACTTACCTCAAGTCCAGTAATCGTGCCCCCACCCTAGCCTAGTCCCTAGGGTCTTAATGATACAAACTTGGGATTACTGCTGGAGTGGACCCCCATTGCTAGGATTTTCTAGTGGGTTAAGTACGGTTTAACCCTCTTGCTAATCATGGATTAACTTGGTTAAGTGTAACGATGAGTTCACGACTTAACCCTGATTAATCTACCAAGCCCAAATTAGTTAAGTATTAAGTGGACCATGACTTAACCCTAATCATTAGGCATTAATTAATTAATGTGCCTTAACCTCTCACATTAGACTTTCTTGCGGTTACTAGTTAAGCCGGGCGGGTCCGGGTAGCTTTACACCACAACTTGGTCTAACCTCGGGTTCAAGGTACAACATGACCAACTTCTCACATTGGGTCCTATTGTTTGTAGCAACTAGTTAAGCCGGTCGGTTCCGGGTAGTTTTACGCTACAAACTCAACCCAACCTCGAGTTGGTCACACTTATATTTTTTAAGTGTCATGTCCAATATGTTTCCAAAACATATTACAAGTTTTCAAGAATTTGGGTAGACCTAACTTAATAGGTAAATTCCCAATGGGTAGACCTAACTTAATAGGTAAATTCCCAATCTTATGTTTTTATGTCTTTTAAGTTTACCCAACCCCAAACGCAATCCCATCGCTTACATATCGCAATAGCGCATAAAGGATAGAAAGAGGGAACTTGGCATAATCATGACATAAAGGTGTTGAAGCCACAAGTTTAACATGGTGGCATATGAAATGTACATATGTTCATATACTTGCATATTGCATAATTAGGCCTCAAAAGCATGCATAAAACCAAACTTAGCATATTGGTGATACATGGTGATAAATGACATGTAGGAATGGCCATAAGTTCGCATTTAGCCTCACATGCAAGTTATCATAAGAGATATGATAACTTACATGTTGCCAAAATGCAACCTTTAGCATAAAGCTTGAAGCTTTATGTTCATATACTCAAGGTAAGCTTGCATAACATGATAACATGAACAAAATGATCAACCCAAACTTGCATAACATAACTTGCATATCATATGACAAACTTGCATATCAAACTTGCATAACATAACATGGCAAACTTGCATATCATAACATATCAAACTTGCATAACATGATGTAGTAAACTTGCATATCATGGCAAACTTGCATATAATAATGATCAACCAAACTTGCATCATTCATTTAACTTTAGAGTTTAAATATGAAAGTAGAAAAGGGCTTACAATGCTTATGAAGACACAAAAATATATATAGTTTGAGACAAAGCCCTTATGCAATCAAATAAACCCAAAATGCAAGCTCCAATAGAAAAACCCTTGAGCCAAAATGATCAAAACTCTTGCTTTATGATGCAAATATAGAAACTTGACTTGAATGCAAGCTAATGATGCTCATACAAGCTTGAAAACACTTGTATGCATGGAAAATCTCTCATAGAAGTAACTTAGGAATTTTATGAAGAGAGTGGAGGCCATGAGAGGATTGATTTTGCCATAGTTTAGTTACTTGAATGAATAATGATTATTTAGGGTTAGGTTAGGGGCTTATTTATAGAGATTAGGATTAGTTTCAACCTTAAGATTAAACCCTAATTCCAATCTCAACCCTTAAAACCGAATCTGGCCCCCAAACTCAACACAACTCCAAAATGGTGCACCAGGCAAAACTGCCCGGCTGAACCAAGTCGACAGGGCTGTCGACTTGGGTCCAACCAAGTCGACTCCCAAGTCGACAGGGCTGTCGACTTGGGTGCTCTGGCGGGAATTTTCCCGCCTGGCCCAATCTGACCCTAATTTCCAAATTCAAACTTGAATTTGAAATCTGTTTTTACTTTGAAATTTTCTGAAAACTTCGTTGGGCCTTAATCGGGTCATACGGACTCCGATTTTCGAAAACTCGGACTCTATTTCGCGTATTTTTCCGAGACAAACACAATGGCATAGCCCGTTTCCCTTGATTCAGATTTATAAATTAAATTCTGCCTCGATTTACGTTATAACAGGTTATTGAAAATACGGGTTGTTACAGTGTATTTGTGATTACTTTGGTTTTTAAAAAGCTATATATGTATACTATTAGTAGTAGAAGAATGTAGTCGTACTGCACTAGCACCACTATGGGGTCGTTAATCGTTTCCTTTTTCAGATTGACGATGAGCCGATATACTTGAGGTGCTGGTAGGGGAGCCAATAATGGGAATGCTGCTGACATGAGGACGATGTTTACTGACCTCATGAGAGAGATGCTTAGAGATGTACAGAGGGCAACTCCCAATGGTGGAAATGGTGGTGGTCCAATAGTGCAGGCGCCGAGAGTCGACTTCGCCAAGCTGAATAAGGATTATACTAGCCTTGGTGGGAAGCCGTTCCACAGAACGGAGTCGGCTACGGATGTTCAGAATTGGTTGGATAGTTGCGAACGTATCTTCGAGGATTTGGGTATCGAGGATGCGATGAAGAGAAAGCTAGCGTCCCGTCAGCTGCAAGGGCGGGCAATGAATTGGTGGAATGCTATAAAGGCAGCTACTCCCGAAGATCAGATTACTTGGGAGCAGTTTAAATCTCGCTTTAGCGAGAAGTTCATTCCAGCTGCTCATAAGTCGGTGTTGTTTAAGAAATTCTTGGAGCCCAAGCAAAATGGCAGAGCTGTCTCGGAGTATATCGCTGAATTCGACACTTTGTCGAAGTATGGGTTATCTCTTATTGATACTGCCAAGAAGAAGAATGAGAAATTCATAACTGGTTTGGATCAGTACTTGGGGGAAAGGCTTATTAACCACATCGATGAGACGTTTGAATCGATTGCGGGGAAAGCATTGAGGTCAGAAAGTCTATGCCCTAAGCCGAAGACTGAGGTTGCATCTGCAGAAGAGCCAAAACCACAAGCAAGTGGTGGAGGCAAGGGTGGTTCCCAGAATAAAAGAAAGCAGAATCAGACTAAGGATGGCCAGAAGAAAAAGAATAAGCAAGATGTTGAGTGCTTCAGCTGCGGTAAGAAGGGCCGTTATGCTAGTAATTGTCGGGCCAAGCCAGCGGATAGGAAGTGCTTCAACTGTGGCCAAATGGGACATCACAAGGACAAGTGTCCGCAACCCCCCAAAGAAAAGCAAATGGTGAAAGCATATGCCCTTAATGCTATTCCTTCTTCGTCGAATGCCCCAACCGCGGCGGAGAAGGGAAAGAATGTCGTCATTCAAGGTGTGCTTTCTATTTATGATGTTCCTGTTAGAGTTTTGTTTGATACTGGAGCTTCCAGTTCTTTCATATCTAGTGACCTGGTAGATAGGTTGGGATTGGAGCCCGAGATTGTCGATAGACCTTTAGTAGTGACGAACCCGATTGGTGGTTCGACTAGCCTTAGCATGATTTGTCGTAATGTGGTCTTATCGAGTCATGGATGCATGTTTGTTTGTGATTGCTTTGTTTTGGGCTTTACTGGGTTTGGCATTATTTTGGGAGTAGATTGGCTCCGAAGATACGGGGTGGTAGTAGACTGTGAGGGCTTTTTGGTGACAGGTAGAGCGGATGATGGGCGGAGGATAGTGTTTGGTGGTCTACCCAGTGAGGGGGTATTGGCTAGTTTTCTAAACTCCCTCAACATTCCGCATAGTGAGTTGTCAGGTTTGCCCGTGGTTGGCCAGTATCCAGATGTTTTCGAAGAAGTGACCGGGCTCCCACCACACCGAGAGATTGAGTTCCGTATTGATTTGGTAAAAGATGCCAGACCTATAGTGATGCCCCTTCGTCGTATGGCACCAAGGGAGCAACGACAGATCGAGGTGCAAGTCAGCGATCTTTTGAAGAAGGGATTTATCAGAAGGAGTGTTTCTGAATGGGGAGCACCAGTTGTGTTTGCTACCAAGGCGGATGGTTCCCTTCGTTTGTGTGTAGACTACCGCGAGTTGAATAAAGTGACGAGGAAGAACAAGTATCCTCTACCGCGGATAGATGATTTGTTCGATCAATTAAGTGGCGCGAGAGTATTTTCTCAGTTGGAACTCGCGACAGGTTTTCATCAGCTTAGAGTGGAAGCTGAGAGTATAGCTAAAACGACATTTCGGACGCCGTCTGGATTTTATGAGTGGTTGGTCATGCCATTCGGGCTGACCAATGCCCCAACATATTTTGTGGATCTTATGAATAGGGTATTCATAGATCAGTTGAATAAGTTTGTCCTTGTGTTCGTTGATGATATTTTGGTCTACTCGAGGACGGAGGAAGAACACAAGGAACATTTAAGAATAGTGATGGAGGTGTTGAGAAAACACCAATTGAAAGCAAAGTTTTCTAAGTGTCACTTCTGGAAGAGAGAGGTAAGGTTCTTGGGCCATGTTGTTTCAGAGAATGGTATTGCCGTGGACCCGACGAAGGTGGCTACGGTACAGGATTGGCCTACGCCCAAGAATGTAACAGATTTAAGAAGTTTCTTGGGGTTAGCTGGATATTATCGTAAGTTTATCCAAGGTTTCTCCAAGATAGCAGCACCATTGACCCAGTTGACCAAGAAGAATCAAGCTTTTGTCTGGGATGAAAGGTGCGAGGATGCATTCAAGAATCTAAAGGACAAGTTGACATGCGCACCAGTGTTAGTCATTCCTAAGGGGAATGAAGAGATGACGGTATAAACGGATGCCTGTGGTACCGGACTGGGTGTTGTATTGATGCAAGGCGGTAGGGTTGTAGCTTATGCAAGTCGGCAATTGAAACCGCACGAGAGAAGATACCCTACCCATGATTTGGAATTGGCAGCGATCGTGTTCGCGTTAAAGATGTGGAGACACTATCTCTTGGGAGAAAGATTTGAGCTGTTTACAGATCATAAGTCGTTGAAGTATCTCTTCTCCCAGAAAGATCTAAATTTCCGTCAGCAGAGATGGTTAGAATTCTTGGCTTCATATGATTTTGATATCGCGTATACACTTGGGAAAGGTAATGCGGTAGCCGATGCCTTGAGTAGGAGACATGCCAGTTTAGGGGCTATGTTTTTAGAATGGAAGCAACTGGAGTATATCGCGGGGTTTGATTTCAGACCAAAGTGCGAATTGGATCCAGAAATGTTAGCAAGTTTGACGATTAGACCCACTTTGATTGAGCAGATCGGCTCTAGTCAGAGGGACGATCCTAACCTATTGGAAATCATCTCCAAGTTAGAGATGGGTATCGATGAGGAGATGAACAAGTATGGGCTTGATCGAGATGGATGGCTTAGAAAGAATGGAAAGCTTGTTGTACCCAATGTCGATGGATTGAGGGATGAAGTGCTTAGAGAGTGTCATCACTCAAAACTGACTATACACCCCAGTGGTAATAAGATGTATCGAGATATGAAGCAGACCTACTACTGGAAAGGGATGAAAAGAGACATTGGGAAGTTTATATCCAAATTCATGAATTGCCAGCTAGTTAAAGCCGAGCAAAAGAAGCCTAGTGGGTTGTTGCAGCCATTAGAAATTCCCGAATGGAAATGGGAGCAAGTCTCGATGGATTTCATCGATGGTTTACCAAGGACTAGATCGGGACATGATAACATTTGGGTAATTGTGGATCGATTGACAAAAAGTGCAAGATTTATACCAGTCAAATCGACCAGAACGGCAGCTAAGTTAGCAGAATTGTATATGAAGTGGGTAGTGAGATTTCACGGAATACCTAAAAGCATTGTGAGCGACCGAGACCCGTTGTTCACTAGTGGGTTTTGGAAGAGCTTACAAGAGGCTCTAGGGTCAGAGTTATATCTCAGTACCGCATATCATCCTCAGACCGACGGTCAGACGGAGAGGGTGAATCGTATTTTGGAAGATCTCTTGAGGGCATGTATATTGAATTTTGTTGGATCATGGGATGACCATCTGCATCTAGTAGAGTTTGCATATAATAATAGCTACCAACTATCGGTATGGCTCCATATGAAGCTTTGTACGGAAGACCGTGCAACTCACCATCATGTTGGATAGAGACTAGCGAGAAGTTTATGCTTGGACCAGATGTGGTGAGGGAAACTTCAGATAAGATTAAGATCATTCAACAACGAATGAGGGCTGCCCAAGATAGGCAGAAGAGTTATGCTGATAAGAGGAGAAGAGACTTAAAATTCTCCGTTGGTGACATGGTGTTTGTCAAGATTTCTCCGTTGAAGAGCGTAATACGATTTGGTAGGAGAGGCAAGTTAGCACCAAGATTTGTTGGCCCATTCCCTGTTCTTGAACTAGTCGGGAATTTGGCATATAGAGTTGGCTTACCCGAGAAAATGGCAGGAGTTCACAATGTGTTTCATGTTTCCCAACTAAGGAAGTTCGTTCACGACTCAGATATGACTATTTCACCTGATCAGTTAGAGGACTTCGAAGTAGAACCCGAGGCGGTTGGGAACCGCAAGCCGGCCCGTATTGTCGAGCAAGACATGAAGCAACTTCGAAGGAAGGCAGTGAAGCTAGTCAAGGTTCAGTGGGGCGAGGACGAGAATGATTGCACTTGGGAGACATAGGAGAACATTAGGAAGACATATCCAGAACTCTTTGCCTGGTAAGATTTTGACTTCAATTTAGTTTTCCGCATGCTAGGATAGGCTTGTTTGCTTGTTTTGCATGTTTGATTGTTGTATGTGGCTGTTAGGCATGCGGGATCTTTTGTATGTTTTGGGTTAAGGAATTTCGGGGACGAAATTTCTTAAGGGGGGGGGAGAGTGTGACGACCCGTATTCTACGTATCATAGGATCGTAGAATATTTATTTCTTTCACATATGAAGTCGTATGGTCATGTAACTTTGGGAGAAGACTATTGGAGTCATTTCCCATGTTCATGATTTTTCCCTATTTTTAAATGACCATTTTACCACTAGTTGGCACTGTTTTGGCCATAACTTTTGACTGGAAAGGAATTTTGACCCAAAAACAATTCCATTGGCTCCAGATGATGGTTTACAATTCCGTACAGTGGTCACATTAGCCAAACGGACTCACCGTTTGGGAGATATGGCTGAAACAAGTTTCAGAGGGTGAACAAACAGCTTAATTGGGTTTAACCGGGTAATTAGCAGCTAGGCCCGGAGGGGAATTTCGGGTTTAGAGGCATAGGAGGGCTGATTAGGGTTAGGGAATCACTTTCATTTCAGTTTTGAGCCGCCACAAACCTTCTTGAGACCTTAGTAATGGCTTCCATCCTCTAAAACCACTCCAAAACACATTTTTAGTGAAGATTAAGCCTAAACTACATCAAAACAAGGCCAAATTGCATCAGAGCAAGGTTGGAGCTGCTGCTATACATAGGAATTCGACCCAAACAGAGAGTATTTCATATTGGTGCTTTATTTTGTGGCAAAGGTGTGTGATTAGCATTGTTTTGACACTAATTACAGTTAATTAGGGTAATCAGTGAAGATTAGCGAATTTATACACTAATAAATTCTGGAAAAATGTTTAGAAATTCTTAAATAATATTTTATGACTCTGGTAGGAATTTGGTTTAATTTGATTAAGTTTTGTTAACCCTATGATTAGATTTACTTAAACATGGTTAAGGGAAAATAAGGGGTTTTGGGCATATTTGATCCATTTTGACATGTAAATTCATTGTTTTGGTGTTTGGGGTTAGTTTGCTATGTTGTTATGACTGTTTGACATGATTTGTGATTGATTAGTATAGTTAGATTTGTCGAAAACGTCGTCGAATGGCGTAAACAAGTTGCTGGAAAAAGTTGTAGAAAGTTGTGCAGGGCTTCGGATCGGATGTGGGCTCAGATCGGATATGTGAACTGGGCAAGAAACCCGACCCGAACTGAAGTCTGGCACATAAGAGGCTTGGAAAAAAGGAAGGCCATGTTGGTTAAGCTGGGGATCGGACTAACTTAAAGACGAAGGGCTCGGATCGGACTAACTTAAAGACGAAGGACTCGGATCGGATCGACTTAAGGATGAAAGGCTAAGACTGGAGTAAGGCGAAGGGATCAGATCGGCTAAAGGAGTAGGATCGGATCGGCTAGAGGAGGAGGATCGGATCGGAGTAAATGGAGAACGAGGGAGCTGATCGGAGAAGGAGCATGAACTGGAGGGAAGATAGCAACCCGACCCGATCCGGAGGAGGATACCCGACCTGACCCGAAGGGGGACACCCGACCCGAACCGATGCGACTCTGTGGACCCGAACTGATGGCTAGAAGGAAAACCCGACACGACCCAGTATTGACCAATAACCCGAGATGCAAAGGTAGTCCAATATGGGAATTAGAGCTCAGGATCCAGTTGGGAACCGATGAGTTCACTTCATGATTGGGCTTTGCTGCGGGAGTGTGCCAAGGGGCAGTCGATGTTTATGACTTTGGATCACTATGTATGGGAAGTATGTGAACGGATTCAGGGCTGAAATGGCCTAGGTACGACTAAAGGGCTATAAACCAATGAAGTGGGGTCATTTTTAAAGATTTGGTCATGACTCCATATGGTAAGCTTGGTAGTAGCAGTAGTTGTACAGGTTGAACTCCGTCACTACTTCAATGGGTCTAGTGATTGACAGTGGTGGACATCGTATGCTTTACGCACTGAGTGAGAGATGTGAGGATGGTTGCTATGGTTGATTTGTGTGCTATCGTTATGACATGTACACCCCACCCCCGTATTCTTACACTATTTATTATGGCACCTTAGAGTATTGTACGGTATGTGGTACCAACTCTTTGGTTGCAGGTCCAGGTTCAGGTATGGTTTAGTATACCTGTTATTATTCTGTTTAGATGCTTATCGCTTATACCAGGCTTTATGTCTGACCCAGAGTTTTATGTCTCCTCTTATTACTCTGGGTGCTCACACGAGCAGACTAGAGACAGGTTAGCTGGTGATGCACGAGTAGATGATCCGGAGACGAGCAGGAGGCTCCCACGTAATATATATCTAGTATTCTCCCTGTGTTGTTGAAGATCAGTGCTTGGGCATTAGTGGTGCATCTTCTACTTTAGCTTTCTTTTGTTTAGAGACAGTAAATTTGGAAAGTTGTAATAAGCTGTATTTGGATTTCCGCTGCTCTGATGTTGATGTTGATTTTAGTTATCAGCTTATGCACTGTCTCACCTGTTTTATGTCAAGTATGTTATTATTATTATATTTTACTCCATGCGCTGTGAGACATTCTACAGGTTCCTTGATTAGTTCATTCTCTTCTTTCCTTTCTTTGGCGACCGTTCCGTGCTAGTCGGGCATGTGTACAGCGCACTTTCGGAGGAAATGCCGACTGGTGCGGGGCGGGCCGTCACAGGTAGGTAGTAACTGCGATAATTTTTTTATGTTAAATTCTACCGCGAACTACCAAGAAAAGCCATACACTCGTACCATCAACAAAACTTCCAAATGCGACAAAAATATGCGCACTGTCAAATTTCAACGTTTTTAATTTTAATTCAGTTGTAGTCTGATTCTGTTTGTATCTGACGTTATTTTATTTTTACATTATTTATTTATCGATTCACCGATTTTGTTCTGTTTGTTCACCATTAACAACTCTGTTTCTATCCAAATTTGAAACATTAAATTTCAATTCCTTTGTACATATAAATACACATATTCAGGCCAATTTTCAAATTCAACAAAAAAATTATAATTTTATTTTCCGTTAATAACGGTTATTAAATTCAATCATCTATGTTTTCCAATCGAATTTAAATTCAATTCAAATATCCAATTTAAACATAAAACAAATATTCAACATTTAATATTCGATTTCCAACCAACCATTCTGAATTAAAAATCTAGTTTAGTTCATACTAAAACCAATATATTCGATTTTAATTTCTAACTCCGGCATCAATATAAAACTGATTATTAATAGTTAAATCCTTCATTAATTCCACATTCCAGTTGTTTAAATTTCTAGGACATTACAGGTGGCGATGATCATGATGGTAGCAATGAGTTTGTGCGGCGCGGGGGGAGGAGAATTTGGTTGCTCCTGGAGGCGTAGGCCAGTCGGGCTAGAAAGGCAGTCGTTCATTCCAGTAGGATCACCATTTGGGCCGATGGTGGGATACTACCCCGAGGAGCTGTTTGATCCCCATTTTGAGTCACCTAGAGAGCATGAGCAGTATCAGTACTTTGACCCGCTAGAGGGGTATGAGCATGAGAATTCTGAGCCACACTGGGGGCGCCGGGTCTTCCCAATCAGCTGGATGGGATTCATGGTCTTCGAGGGAGTCTTGGGATTTAAGGATGGACATTAGGACCATCTCTGTGAGATAGACTCAACTGGCGGGAGAGCACCAGGATATTTTGCTAGGACAGCAGGAGATGGCGCGTACGCAGATTGAGACCACCTAGGCACAGGACAGAGTCTACAGCAGATATGTGTCACCCAACAGTGCTTTGACCAGATGCAGATAGAGATGTGGGATATGCATCTGGAGGTCAGGGACAGTTCTAGGCTCCAAGAGGAGCGTCTAGGTAGAGTGGAGGGCACCTTGGGGGGTTAGATTCATTTACCTGCAGTTTCTTTGGGCAAGGGCCCAGAACTCCATTCTAGTGATGGATAGTTGTGGTGTAGTTACCTGTAGGTCACATGTTGTATGGCTTGACTATCATAGTTTTATTATTGTGTTAGAACTAATGTTGTAGTAGAATCTATGTAGTAGGCTTGACTTTTATCTACAGTAATGTAATGTTATGTTAAAACTCTTCTTGTTAGTAAGGAAGTTTATATTAAATCTTCAATGTTGAAATTAAAATAATAAGCGAAAAAACTAACAGAACAAGATGAAAATAATAAAAACATTGGATGATAGGGTTTGGATGCAACAGTTGGTTGAACTTCACTCTAATTTTATAAGAGCGGGGGGGGGGGGGGGGGGATTGGATGAACTACGCTCTTGCACTATACGGATATGGGAAATTTTTGGATAAAAATGTATTTTGATTTCCAAAATATCACATTAATGTAGAAATTGCTAGTATATTTAGGATGTGTGCATCAAGTTTTCAAATGATTTTTGAGAAATCTTTGCATTCATATAAGAGGTACCGCTTAGGTATGCACTGCATTCATATATTATCATGTTTGTATAACACCATGCACATGTACACAGATGGTTGAAAATTGGCTGAAAAATAGTTGGTTGCTATATATGAGGAGCTACATTACTCCATTCTTATCAAATTTCGGGGACGAAATTTCCTAAGTTGGAGAGAATGTAACACCCCGTATTTTCCCGATGATAATAAAAGATAATAATAATTTATTTTAACCACGAAGCATTTACGAATGTGTTAATGGTGCTTCTCTGATTCGTTTTGGCATATGGCATAACCAGAACGGAGCACGTATGTAAAAGTTGACGATAAATTAAACAACTAGAAGACTGTATATATACAAATATGTACATAAGAAAAATTCAAATTTGATTAGTAGGTATAAAAGGGTATATAATCAATCAAACATAGAAATCAAGCAAGTAATCAAAGTTAACAACTAAAAACAAAAAACAAAACTGGTAACTGCGTCAAAAAGCCTCACTGGACCCGATTGGGTCGACCCAAGCTTGGATGGGTCGACCTATGGGTCGATCCATCAACCAGCGGGTCGACCCATAGGTCGACCAAAAGGGGTTCCAGCACTGCTTTTGTGACGTAGTCTTGATGACGTGTACGTTTCGGATTTTCACAACTTAAAATCCGATGGACCCTGTTCTTCTGGTACGCCTATAAATAACTTAGTAGAGCCTAACTTATTCTAATAATTTCTAGAATGCTGCATAGGCTCTACCATTCTTCTTCCTCAAATCTCTTCAGAAAACAAAATAACTAGTACTAGGAAGTTCTGATTCACGATTTGGGGGAAAAGAATGCATATGTACGAATGGGTGTTCAGAATTCTGATCGAAGTGAGATTCTAGATTTAGTTAGGGAAGCCATGGAATGCTAGGTCTGGACCAGATTCATGTATTGGAAAGCTATTAGGTGAATGGATTTAAGTTACACCTTCTGCTAATGGTATACCTATCGTTTGGCATTCCTCGTTAATATGTATAATAAATATGTTGAAATGATCAATCTGCTGAAATGTTTAACTGCTGAAATCTGTTGAAATTAGTACTATTGTAATTAAAACTGAATTAATCCTTCATAAAAATGATGAAACTTCTGCAATACTGTAATCCTAAAACCTGTACTAAGAATATTTCTGCTGTATAAAGCCTATTTTCATTAATCATCTGTCCGAATTGGGAATTTCCGTGAATGCTGTAATTATGAAATTTACAATGAACGTGAATATTATCTTAATTGAATTATTATGCCAAAAAGGTTTTAAATAGAATTACAGTAATTAAGAAATTATAAATTAAGTAATCTGGAAACCTGAAACTTATTGTTCGTAATAAGTAGAGAAAAGAAGGGAAAAACTTATGAAATGCAATAAGTTGCACTTATTATAAATTGAGTAATCTGTAAACATGAGAATCTGAAATCTGCTGATAAGAATAACATGTTAAAGGCTTATCAATGAACTTAAATGAGGTAAGTTATATAACTGAAATTAATAAGAAAGAAGAACTTGGTAACCTGAATAAGAAGTTAATATGATCTGAAATAACTAAATTAATTGAAAATCTAATGAGGTAGAGCAAGCGCGTAATTAAACGTTTGGACATAGGACCTAATAACACGTTAACCTGAGGCTCTTGGACCAGTCAGTACGTCTGAAAATGAAGATCCCAATGGGGTAGATAATCGTGGTGTCATGAGACATGAGGGAAGCACACGTCCATCTGATTATTCTGCATGTTCTGCCTGTTGTTCTGTTGATATTCTGTTGGCCCTAAAGGACTATAAGGGGAAGCACACGACTTCCTGGGACGTGGAGCGTACTGGTAGTCCTCTATGCAGTGGCACCGTTTAGTTTGTGCTCGCAGAGGTTGGATCTGCGCGTTAATACCCAACGAGTATACCTTGATTTCCACGATAGTTTGCAGTCAGAAGGCTATAGGGTGGCATAGGTGATTCGACGAATCTGATGCCTTGTGACAAGGCCAGTTACAACCGTCTCATCTGTTTGTCTTATGCAGGTCTAATCATCTGATTGATAGTAATCGTTGGGTACCAGACATTGACAGTCAGCGTGATACGGAAAGGCGAAGAGCTAAACAATAGCCCATTGACCTTGTACTATCAAGGCTTTGGTCGCGAGACACGCCAATTTGGATGTAGACTGTTTGTTAGGGGAACACAACAAGCTCTCATATCTGTTGAACTTTCACTAGTTGAGGGAGGGGTCGATGGGACCATAGCCACCGTGAAATTGTAGACCATAGCATATGTTTATACAGATATCTGAAAATGCTTCCGATCGAGTTCCGTGTGTCTGATATAGCTTTGTTATGGAGCTCGGTGCATAGTAGATAATATGTGCGGATACATGCATACTGTTTTCGGGTAGTGTATCATCGAGATTGAGGCATCAAATGCGAATAGCGATACGTACATGAGAAAATCTAGATACATGCATGTCTGCTCCGGGTGATGTATCGTAGACTCTAGGGCATTACTTTGTGATGGAATCTGATTCGATCGAATGGTTCAAAGGTGGAAGTCCATACACATACGTAGCATGGTGATGGCGGTTCTATGCGAAATGTAACGTTGTTATATAGAGGTCCGTATCCTGCATAGGATGAGGGAATGCATATATTTCTGTGGCGTTACGGCAGAGACCGTGCGAGTGGGGTGCCATGGGATGTACCTTAATATTGGGGGAAGGTATATGTAAATTGTATGAGGTTAATCTAATGGGGAGTAGATGGGTACGACGTGTGTATAATCCTTGAGTGCTATTAACACAAGTAACGTAATAAATAAGAAAGTGAAACTGAACGGTATAAGTAGGATTATGTAGAATGTGTAGTTAAAATCTAGTCACCAGAACTTATGTTCTGACCCCTTCTTCATAACATGCTCGCAGGTTAGATTTATGCAGAGATATGATAGTTTTGGATACTAGTTAGGCAGTATTATTATCTGGGTAAAGCTATATTTGATTATATTATATTTTATTCGATTCGGTTGTGAGATGTTTTCTGAACTTTGATATGTTTATTATCTCTGTCTTTTCTGCAGGATACCAGACCAACCAACATGAGTTTCGATAGGTTAGAATTTTGAAAAAAAATCGTGGAGATAATAGTGAAACACAATTGAACAGAATATTTAACTTTTCATATAACCATGAAAATATCCATACAAACAATTGTATCACATCAGAATCTGTAAAAAGACCTTATTATAGGTTCACTAAGAGTAACATACATCAGCAGAAACAACAAATATGCACAGTAGAAAATAGTATGTCAGCCTCCAGCTCGTCATTTCTTAGCAGCGTTGTCCTCATCAAGATCTACTACCTATCACCTAGTCTGCCCATCCACAACATGGATGAACAACCCAAGGTAATAAGAGGGAAACATAAAACTTTGAGTCAGATAACAGTCTTAATCAGCGATAAAACAACTATCAGCATCAATAATAAAGTATATAGATAATAGGCAGTTCAATCATCTAATCTGCCAACACATCAACAAAGAAGAATTCCCAAACCCACTTCTCTTCTATAACCTACGGTGACTTCCCAGAAAATTATAGAAGAAAAATAGTAACATTCATAGCAACCAATTATCAAGCATGAATCACCCTAGTCAAGTTCAACACCTCCCAAGCACAAACCCCAAAAGGCTAAACCAACATCAGATAATCACCCAATAAATATCTCCCTCGACTTTGAATAATCCACACAAGATGATACAAGCAACAATAACATCCATGACCCTGGCTATCACCGTCTTCCTTGCCTTGAATCCACCGTTAATCGTACGACTAGCCCGTCGTGCCATACGTAAAGGGCTAATGGTAACTTTGGTTCTAGCAAAACTCCATACACCATCGTGACTCGTATCCAGGCCCATCATGACTGCTCGGGGTATTCGACTAACCAACTAGTCTTTTGGGTGCCCCCATTATACCCTTGCTTTGAGTCCGCTAGCACCTCCAACTAACGACGATCCCCTTGGCACTTCAATAATATAGCCATCATCATCGATGACTACACACATAAGCTCAAGCACCTTCTCGAGTAAACCACCTTGAGTCGTCTTCATAACTTCGTTATATTATCACACGATAAATGAACACATAACCATGCTTTGAACATTCCACCTGAATTCACATCGAAGCTATGCCCATCGTCGAACCAAAAATCAACATTATTTTGCCAATCGTTGATGGATCATCCATCATTCCATCCCCATGGATTGCCCCTTATCTGGATCGCACACAATCCATCATGTTCTTGCCTAACGGATCACAACGATCCATCTAACCAATGACCTGATCCATTCCATTAGCCGACGGACCTATACACACCATTCTTGCTCCGACCCATAGCCCATGCAATCCGAACTCACATGCGATCCATCTTCGACCCGATGCCTTCATTCGAGCCGATCCACACATTTGTGCAATCCATTCTTACACTTGCCTTCTTGCACCCTTCTTGACCGATCCATACGAGCAAATCTTGGCTCCGACCGATACATATTGCAAGCGACCGATGGCCTTTGTCATAAGCGACACGATCCATCAAAGTAAGTCAACCTATCAGCATCCTGTCTTCAGTACGACCGCTTCACCAATGTAAGCCAACCCGATCCGTGAGTACCCACGATCCACAACCATGTCCCATAGTCACGTACGATCCATCTTTTACACCAGCCTTTTACCAAGCTTTGTACACCCATTAGGATCCATCTTTGCTTCCGACCCTTCCATGGATCGTGAACAATCCATCAACACACCGACCGACCCATCACTTTGCCGAACGGATCCGCTACGATCCATGCAATCTAAGCACTCTACGATGAACATCGATCTATGCATACAATTCATCCAAATCAACCAATTTCATCCAAATGAGCAATAGCATAACAAACAATCATCAAACAACAATAGCAAAACTAACAATCATCATACAGTCATATCAAATTCACCAAATCATGATAAAATGATAAGCGAATCAATAGTTGGATCTAAACTTTCATAAACACATGGTTTCAATGAATTTACCGTTATAAGTAACTATATTAGATTCTATGGTGTGATCCGAATTCAAAATGTACTTACATCGATTAGATTTAGATGAAAATAACTTGTATGAATGAAATTAAGATCAAACAAACCTGTATACTTGATTGAATCCATATGAGAGATGCTTATCACTCACCAAATCCACAAATTAGCTACAAATAAAAAAAATCCAAATACGGACAGCGAAGAATGATCTCCAAATAAACTTAATTGATGCGATCTACCCTTCCTCGATTTTGATCTTCAATCCTATTTTGCAAATCTATGAATTGAACCGAAGTGGAGGTGTATTTAGTTAAGCTGGAAAATCACAGATATTCAACCGATTGATAAATGAAGAGACTAAACTATTCTCATTACCCCTACCCTCCTATCTATAGCCAACAACTCTTATTCCTAATGGGCCTCACTAATCAGCCCACTAATGACTAATTAGCCTATTCAGACAATTAGCAATACTAAAACATTGATTTCTCCCAAACCGTTCAGCCAAATCCTTAATGTGATAACTCTGCAGAATTGGAAACACCATTGACGATCCAATGAAATCAATCCCAATTCCCGTTTCGATCCAATTCAAAATTTATGCCTAAACAAAAACAACAGAGGCAAAATGGTCACAAACAAAAATGGTAAAAATCATGGACATGTCCCACGTTTCCATGAACAACATAATAAAAGATGAGAATGATCCGACCCTTCGGGAGTTAAATAAATACATTTTATGATCCTCCGATACTTAAAATGCAGGTCATTACATTCTCCTTCTCCCCCCTTTAGGTATTTCTTCCCCGAAATTCCAAGCAAGCACGAGCAACCGAAAACCATTTTACAAGCCTATCATCCACGAGCAACCAATCTAGCATCTAACAATCCATGCATCCATAGCCTTAACCTAGCATGCAAAATTGTAATAATAGTACAAGTTACGATGGTGTAAAGGTAACATGATATCAATAGGTCATACTAACGAAAAGTTCTGGATGGGTCGTCTTTATACTCTCTTTCGTTTCCCATGTACAATCGTCATCAGCCTCACTCCATTGCACCTTAACTAGCTTAACCACCTTCCTAATAAGCTATTTCATGTCATTCCCCACAATGCAAAGCGGCTTATGAGGTCTTGAAACGACAGACTCAACTTCTAAGTCTTCATACTGATCCAGAGATACCACCACATTCGAATCGTGCAAACACTTCCGTAGAAAAGATTAATTATAAACATTGTGCACACCCGACATCTTGTTAGGTAAACCCAACCTATATGCGAGCTTTCCAATCTGCTCGACTATCGGAAATGGACCAACGAATCTTAGGGCTAACTTTCCCTTATTTCTGAATCGAACAACATTCTTTAAAGGTTAAATCTTAACGAAAACCATATCACCAACGTCGAACTCCAAATCCTTTCGAAGCTTATTGGCGTAAATTTTCTGACAATCTTGGGCTGACTTCATTCATTGTCGAACGATGCCAACACAATCTGATGTCTCTCTTATCATTTTGGGACCAAGTATCAGCTTATCTCCGGTCTCTAACCAACATGCTGGAAAATTACACGGTCTACCATACAATGCCTCGTATGTTGCCATCCCAATGCTCGACTGGTAACTGTTGTTATATGCAAACTCAACCAAATTAGATGGTCTTCCCATGATCCCCTGAATTCCAATACACAAGCTCTAAGGAGATCTTCCAATACTCGATGAACTCTCTCGGTTTGACCATCAGTTTGGGGATGATAAGCCATACTTAAACATAGCTCAGTTCCCAAAGTTTCTTGCAAACTCTTCCAAAATCCACTAGTGAACAATGGGTCTCGATCACTCACAAAGCTCTTTGGGATACCATGGAATCAAACTATCCATTTGATGTATAGTTCAGCAAACTTCGGTGCTATCCAAATCGATTTGGTAGGAATAAACCTTGCGCTTCTGGTCAAGCAATCCACTATGACCCAAATTCCTTCAGCCCTAGTCCTACGTAGTCGTCGATAAAATCCATCGATACTTGCTCCCATTTCCATGTAGGAACTTCTAATGGATGAAGTAATCCACTCAGCTTCTTCTGTTCATCTTTCACCAACTGACAATTCATACATTTGGAAATAAAATTTGCAACATCCTCTTCATACATTCCTAATAGTAAGCTCGCTTCATGTCCCGATATATCTTGTTACCACCAGGATGAATCGTTAACTTATAGTGATGACATTCTCTTAGAACCTCATCTCTCAATCCATCACTATCACGAACAACCAATCTTCCTTCCTTCCATAGCCAACCATCTCGATCGACCTCGAATTCATTATCCTTTTCTAATTAAATTCTTGCTTCCAGCTTCTGGATAATCTTGACAAGTTTTTCGTTGCGCTTTTGGCTTTTGCCAATTCTTTCGAAAGAGTGGGTCTTATTGATAAGCTAGCCAACTTTCAGGCTCTAACTCACAACTAGGCCTGAAATCGAACCCTGCCAAGTACTTGTGGTGCTTCCATTCTGAAAACGTAGCTCCCAAACCTGCATGTCTTCGACTTAACGCATCTGCCGCTGCGTTACCTTTACCAAGAGTATAGGCTAAACCAAAATCGTAAGATGCTAAAATTTTTAACCACTGTTGCTGCTAAGATTAAACCCTTTTGGGAGAAAATATACTTTAACGACTTGTGATCCGTAAATAGCTCGAATCGAACTCCCAACAGGTAAGGTCTCCATACCTTCAGATTAAATATGATCGCCGCTAACTCCAAATCATGAGTCAGATAATTCCTTTCTGGCGTCATCTGTCAACTCACATAGGCCACAACTCTATCCTTCTACATCGGCACTGCTCTAAGTCCAGTACCACATGCATTGGTATATACTACCGCTTCCTCTTTCCCACTTCGAATAGTTAAAACAGGAGAACTCGTTAGTCTCTCTTTCAGGATTCCAAAAGCCAGCTCACACTTCGCGTCCCATGTGATCACTTGACTCTTCTTTTCCAGTCCTGGAACCTGTGCTGCTATCTTAGAGAAACCCTTAATAAATAACCGATAATATCCCGCCAACCCAAGGAAACTCCTTACATCCTTTGCATTCTTAGGTCTATCCCAATCCCGGATTGCTGCCACCTTAGCGGGATCCACTTCTATTCCGTTTCCAGAAAGGACATGGCCTAAGAACCTCACTTCATTCTTCTAGAAGTGATACTTCGAAAACTTAGCTCTCGGCTGATGTCTTCACAAAAATTCTAAAACAACTCGCAAGTGCGTCTTTTGCTCTTCCTCATTCTGGGAATAAATCAGAATATCATCCATGAACATAAGCACGAACTTGTTCAACTGATCTTTGAATACCCTATTCATAAGATCTATGGAATATGCTGGCATGTTGGTCAATCCAAATGGCATCACATGCCACTCAAAGAAACCGGATGATAGTTGGCTTCAGCACACCATCCTTCGCCACTCTAAACAGGTGAAATCCTGTCGCCAAATCCATTTGGAAAAACACCTTGGCTTCGTGAAGCAGATCAAACAAGTCATCTATTCTCGGCATTGGATACTTGTTCTTCTTAGTCACCTTGTTCAGCACAAGATAATCCACATGCTATCTCAAAGATCCATCAGCCTTGGTTGCAAACACAACTAGTGCACCCATTTGGACACACTTCGCCGAAAGAATCCGTTTCCCAAACGGCACTTACCTACACCTCTAACTCTCGCTATTCTCTAGGCGTCATCCGCCTAAGGGGCATAACGATGTGTCTGGCTCCATCAACCAAATCGATCCAAAATTCAATCTCACGATGCGGCAGCAAACCTTTGACTTTGTCAAAGACATTATCAAACTCACTAGCGATCGTCACAGATGACAATCCTTCCAATGGAATCACAAGCGAATATAGAAAGCTTACTAAGACTCCATCTTCTGGCTTACATCAAATCACAACCATTCGCCCTTCCACATTCTTGACCGTCACCTCGAGCTTCTCGCAATCCAATCTATCTGCATACCTCTTAAGGTAGTCCATACCCGAAATGATCCCAAAGCCAGCGAAGTTCAAAACAAAGCAATCACACACAAAAGAGAAACCATGAATCGATAACACTAGGCCATGACAAAGCATACATGGATTAGAATGGATAGTAACAACCAATGGTCTATCACTGATCTCAGGTTCCAAATCCAACCGAAAAACAAGCTTATGGCAAATGAAAGAATGTGATGCTCTAATATCAAACAACACTCGAACTGAAACACCCCCGACAGAAAGAGTGCCTTGAACAACAACACTCTTCCTTTTCTCCTTCGTTGTAGGAGCTCTTGAAGAAGTTGTCACAACCTCCAAAGCATACGCCTTCACTATATGCTTAACCTTCGACGGTTCTGGACAATTCTTCTTGTTATGCCTAGGCTTACCACAGTTGTACATTTACTCTCGGCTTTCGGTACAATCCATGGAATAATGGCCCTTCTGGTGATAGTTGTAGCAAATCAACTCGCTTTTCTGCTTCTTTTGGTCATCCTTTCCTTTCTGTTGTTGTTGCTTCCTTTTTTGTTATTACCACCTTGTTGTGGTTTTGGATCCTCTGTGGTTGCAACTGCAACTTCTTCCTTGGAAAACAAAACTCTTGTGCCTCAAAGCTTTCTCAATAATCTTCTCATAAGGTCATCCAAATGACCAACCAACAACTTCCCAAGATATGTATCCAAGCCCATGATGAATTTTTCGTTCGTTTGATAAGGAGTCTTTATATACGAACGAGCATACTTGGAAAAAGCTTCAAACTCAGAAACATACTCCAACACTGGTCGACCATTCTGCTTTAGCTCAATAAACTTCTTAAACAAAACTAACTTCTGAGCAGTAGAAATAAATTTCGTCTCGAATCTTATTCGCAACTGATCCCAAGTGATCTCATCTTCAGGAATATCTAAAGTGACAAAGTTCCACCAATCCGTAGCTCTTTCCTATAGTTTCCTTGATGCAAGCTTCCTCTTAGTCTCATCATCAATACCGAAGTCTACGAATATCCGAATACAAGTGCCAAGCCACCCTTGAATCTCAACTGTCAGCTCTATCCCCAAAAATGGCTTCCCTCCCAGAGTAGTGAAGTCTTTACACAACTTAGCAAAATCAACCACCCTAAGCACCCGCACCTAAACCCCAACATATATCCTGGCTGCTTCTGGAGCGGGTACCCTCCTCATGATCGCTGCCACCATGGCCTCGAACATAGCTGGGTAATCTGGTAAACCATGTCCCCCCCTCGGAATAGGCTCTTCCCTAGCAATATGTCTCGAAGATCGACGACTCATTTAAATATGAAAATAGAATGATTAGTCCACACACGAGAAAAACTGCAATGAAGTTGAAGGGTTGCTATACTATACATTATAATATAGTAATCATCCATTAGGAAAGTACAAATATGTCTCTTATATGTCATTATGCCCACGAACTTTGGATAAAATCGATTAACCAAAGCTCTGATAACAAATGTGACGACCGCCCATAACTGCTGCACTTTACAAAGGAAATAGTGCACTGAAAGACGAGTCAGGCTGCCATGGACGATCGTCAAGGTAGAATAACACACACGGAACCTGTCGTATAACTCACAACGCATGGATAAAATATAATAGAACATATACAACAGGAGATAACAATGAAGCACAAATGATCTTAAACTTTTGATATCACCATAAAAATATCCATACAAATAACAATCACATTAGAATCTGTATAAAAAGCCTCACTATAGGTTTACTCAGAGTAACATACATCAGCGAAAACAAAAAATATGTATAGTAGAAATTAATACGTCAGCCTTCAGCTCGTCGTCGCTCAGCAGCATCGTCCTTGTCAAGATCTACTACCTGTCACCTAGTCTGCCATCCACAACATGGATGAACAACCCAAGGTAATAAGAGGGAAACATAAAACTTTGAGTCAAACAACAGTCTTATTGAGTGATAAAACAACTATCAACAATAAAGTATGTGGATAATAGGCAGTTCAATCATCTGATCTTCCAACACATTAATAGAGAAGAATCCCAAACCCACTTTCTTCCATAACCTACGGTGATAGCCTTCCCAGAAAATTAAAGAAGAAACAAATAGTAACATTCACAGTAATCAATTATCAAGCATGGATCACCCTAATCAAGTTCAACACCTCCCAAGCACAAACCCTTAAGGCCTAAACCAACATCAGATAAGCATCCAAGAAATATCTCTCTCGACTTTGAATAATCCACACAAGACGATACAAGCAACAATAACATCCTCGACCCTGGCTATCACTATCTGCCTTGCCTTGAATCCATCGTTAATCGTATGTCTGGCTCGTCGCGCCATCCATCAAGAGCTAATGGTAACCCTGGTTCTTGCAAAACTCCATATGCCATCGTGACTCGTATCTAGATCCATTGTGACTACCCAGGGTATTGAATTAATCACCTTGTCTTTTGGATGCCCCCATTATACCCTTGCTTTGAGTCCCTAGAACCTCCGACTAACGACGATCCCTTTGGCACTTCAATACTCTAGCCATCATCACCGACGACTACACCTATAAGCTCAAGCACCTTCTCGAGAAAACCATTATTCATGAGCTCAAACCATCTTGAATCGTCTTCATAACTTCGTTGCATTATCACACGATCAATGAACACTTAACTATGCTTCGGACATTCCACCTGAATTCACATCGAAGTTATGCCCATCATCAAATCAAAAATCAACATCATTTTGCCAATCATTGATGGATCATTCACCGTTCCATCCCCATGGATTGTCCGTTATCTGGATCGCACACGATCCATCTTGTTCCTGCCTAGTGGATCACACCGATCCATCTAACCAACAACCTGATCCATGCCACTAGCCACCGACCTATACACACCATTCTTGCTCTGACCTATAGCCCACGCAATCCGAACTCACATACGATCCATCTTCGATCCGATGCTTTCGTTCGAGATGATCCACACATTTGTGCAATCCATCCTTACACTAGCCTTCTCGCACCCCGCTTGATTAATCCATACGAGCAAATCCTGGCTCTGACCGATCCATATTGCAAACAACCCATGAATTTGGTACTATGCGACCTGACCCATCAAAGTAAGATGACCCATCAATGCCGTGTATCTTCAGTTCGACCGCTTCACCAACGCAAGCCAACCCGATCCATGAGTACCCACGATCCACGACCCATGGTCACGTGTGATCCATCATTTACACCATCCTTTCACTAAGCTTTGTACACCCCACGCGATCCATCTTTGCTGCTGAACCTTTCATGGTTCGTGAACGATCCATCAACACACCGACCGATCCATCGCTTTGCTGAACCGATCCATCATGATCCATGCAATCTAAGCACTCTACAATGAACATCTAATCGACCAATTTCATCCAAATCGACCAATTTCATTAAAATGATCAATAGCACGACAAATAATCATCAAACAACATTAGCACAACAAATAATCATCATACAATCATATGAAATTCACTAAATCATGGTAAAATGATAAATGAATCAATAATTGGATATAAACTTGCATAAACACACGATTTCAATGAATTTACCGTTACAAGTAAATATATTAGATCCTATGGTGTGATCCGAATTCAAAATATACTTACATCGATTAGATCGAGGTGAAAATAACTTGTATGGAAGAAATTAAGATCAAACAAACCCATATCCTCGATCGAGTCCGTACGGGAGATGCTTATCACTCACAAAATTCACAAATTAGCTACAAATCAACAAATCCCAAATTCGGACAGCGAAGAACAACGAAGAACGGTCTCCGAATAAACTCAATTGATGCGATCTACCCTTCCTCGATGTTGCTATTCAATCCCATTTTGTAAATCTATGAATTGAAATGAAGTGGAGGTGTATTTGGTTGAGTCGGAGAATTACAGAAACCCAATCAAATGAGAAATGAAGAGACTAAACTATTCTCTTTACCTTTACCTTCCAATTTATAGCCAACGGCCCTTAATCTTAATGGGTCTCACTAACAAGCCCACTAATGACTAATTAGTCTTTTCAGAAAACTAGCAATACTAAAACAGTGATTCCTCCCAAACCGCTCCACCAAATCCTTAATGTGACAAGTCTACGGAATTGGAAACACCATTTTCGATCTAATGAAATCGATCACATTCAAAAGTTATACCCTAAACAAAAACAACACGAGAAAGATGGTCACAAACAAATGCGGTAAAAATTATGGACATGTGACTCACACATCCCCATGAACAACATAACAAAAGATGAGAATGATTCGACTCTTGGAAAAATAAATAAAAATATTTTACAATCATCCGATACGTAAAATGCGGGTTGTTACATCAATGCTAATGCCGATAAGCATGGAGAAATCAAGCGGTGTAATTTCCAACTCACGCAAGGAAAGTGGAACGTATGGGTTGTTTTATATCACCGTAAAGCGATATCAGCGCAAAGTTGCACATCATCATGTATAACATGATTGTGTCCTAAAATTGTATAGTACATAATTAGGTAAACTACGTTGTGATAAATTAACTAATAATTATAGTAAAATGATCAAAAAAAACCTAAGAAATGGTCGAAATCGATGCCATATTATAATGCTACGACTTTATCTTTGTCTGCTAAATATTCATAAAAATATTTATGTGTGGTTGCTAAAGAATCACGTGAGCGGATATTTCACGATTGTTAAAATTAAATGCAACGTCATACTATTAATTAACCATCTAATAGCCTATTTTAGTTATTTTAGTCGGTAATAAAAAAAATACGTACAGTCAAACTCATTTGTGTGTTACATGTACTTTGCCTTCTGGAAGCGCACAAAAATTGGATAGCATATGCAATTTTGCTGCACTAAGATTCAAATTCAAAAAAACATGAAGGTTGACTTCTCTAGCGGAAGTCTGTCTCATATCTCTACGCCTGCTGCCAACTCAACTACCCCTGCGACCTCCACGACCACGTCGACCGCCTTCTTGTGCTCGTCCGTTTTAGTTCTCTAAATTTTTAACTGTTCTAAAAGTTCTTCTATTACATGCTCGTGCATACATGGTGTCATCCCTTTTGTCTATGTCGCCGCCGCTCTTCGCCGCTTTTGTCTACGCTGTCGCCGCTCCCTTCTACATGCATGAACTTTTTAGCAAAATTTCTTAGCATTCTAGACATCTTTTCGAGTGTTTATCTCGAAAATGCCTTTAATTTGGCTAAAGACCAACAGATTTTGATGCTTTTAAGGGGAAAGTGGTGAGGCTTTTTTTTTTTTTTTTTTTTTTTTCTGTAAAATTTAGAGAGGAGGAAGGGTGACGAAAGAGGAGACAGTTGGGTGGGAAGCGTTATATATTTATAACGACAAAGTATTTGCCGTTATAAATACGGCATAATGTTTGTCATTGTATGATTTGGTGTGTGGCTACTTAGCTCTGTCTGTTTTTTCAGTTGGAAATAATGAAAGAGAATAGCTGAATAGAACGGATTGTTGGTGATGGTCTAATAGCTTATCATCACCTTGTTGTTTATAACACTTCTTTAATTTTTCTTTTTTTCATCCAATTATACTCTGCTATCATTCCTATATTCAGTAACACTAAACCGTTATTTTAATATATATATATATTTTTTTTTTAAAAAAAAAAAACATGCTAGATCGTTCCAATTACATCATTTTCTAGGGAGCTTTGCTATTCCACCTGAGATGAAGGACACCGGGGACATCCTAAAGTGGATTGAACGGTAGACTCCGATGTGCAAAACTTTTGACGGCTGAAACGATTTTGGGTATAAAATCTACTACCTATTTCGGGTGGCATAGCACTTCTGTATTCCAGCAAACAAATTTCAATTCATAATCTGTATTGCAGTGATTCAATTCATGATATTTAATCCATCATACCTGTTGCTGTGATTCAGTTCATGTTTCTCAAAATAATTCTCCTGCAACGAAATTTTAAGTCATGAACCCTTTGGGGTATAATGTCCTAACCAAAATAAAAAGAAAAATCTAATTATGAAGGAAACCGTAGTAGTAGAATCAACATGACTTTGAAACCTGCGGATTTTAAAACCTGCTTAACCAATGTTTGTTTGACAATTAACCACTAAAAACGTACTTTAGAAAAGCATTTAATCTAAATCTGTTTTTAGAAACCAGTTTAGGTTTTACTCTAACCCCAGCTTCTCACTCTTCAAGCTTATTCAATCCAAAAATAATGGAAATGGATCACACATTTACATCGTTTATAACACACATTCATGTCATATATCCTTATCATCCATGACACATGAAATCATAGCACACATTTACACCATTTATCAATTGACAATTGATGCTATTAAACACAATAGACGCTTAACATTACCAGTAAAACAGTTAAAATAATGGATCACTTCATGAACCCGGAAGCAAATTTCATAACACCACCAAAACCAGAATCATCGCTCTCCTCTTTCTTCCCTGCAGCACCACTCCCTTTCACCTCCTCCTTCTTCGGCTGAGAGCCCGAGTGAGAATCCGGGTGCCCTCCTTCCGATTTAAACTTATGAAGATACGTGTCCGCCTTGTCTACATACGAACCATAGCCCTTATCGTCTAGCTTCCCATATTCCTTTGCAGCATGAAGCACGTTGTCTGCTGCATCCGCCACTTTTGCTTTGTCGATCGCTTCGTGCTTCAGCATCGACTGCGCTGCTCCTGATAACGTCTGTGCGCTTGCCATCAACTCTGTAGGCGAAACCTTGTGGTGTTCTGAAGGAGGAGGGGCCTTTTTCTGATCATCTGAAGACATTTTTTTTTTTTAATGTTTTATTTTGTTTTGGTCTTGGTTTGAAAGTGTCTATGTGTTTATATTGTTGGCAGATGGTATATATTTTTCATGTATATTTTTTAATTTTTATTCTGCATTTTGTGTGGCAGACAATGGGTTGATGTAGATGTTTCAGATATAGAAAATAATTAGTGAAGGACCTGCTCAAATCCAAGACTTAAGGCTATATAATTGCCTATTTATCGTACCGGAGCATAAGGAGGAATACTATGCATCCATTAACTTCTATTTAGCATATTTATATTGAAGCAACGGTTGACATTAAAATCATCATAATTATATATGCTTTCTTTCACGTTATCCATACAGAAAAGGGTTTTAATTTGAGATGTGAGATACATATGGCACTGCACCAAAATAATGATAACTGATAAGAGCAAGTCAGCATCAACAATCAAAGGGTTCGCATAGTTAGTTGGGTGTTACTGTGACAACTATCAGCTGTGGCATATAATTGAGTAGGTTGGATGTAGCTATCATCTTTGGATTCTTTGTTCATGGGCTCAGCAATAGAATGGCTATCTATGTTGATTGTACAACTACGAGCATCTTAAAAAAAAAAAAAAAAAAAAAAAATGTCTGGCTTGAATGCCAATGCACTTCTGGCATATTTATACCCATAAAAAAAGTGAGTGATGTGAGTAAAAGGTAAATTAGAGTTATACCATATTCAAGAAGTATAAGCCATGGAAGAAAGCATATTCTTTTTTTTTAGAAATAAACGGTACTTATATTACAACAAACAAGTTACAAAGAAAAGTTAGAACTGGATACAAATACAACACCGCCTGCAACAAATCCTATACAAAAAAGCTACTAGTCCAACTCTAACAAAAACACAATACTGCAAGCTGAAAACAAATTACAGTGATATAACACTTGCCAAACACAGAAAAGAAAACAAAGAAAATGAAACGAGCAAAACTCACAAGCCATAGCAACGAATCCAAAATATCCACCTAAGTCCAAGAACCCTTCCAAAAGCACTACCAACAAATGCTGCATACAGCAAAACAACCGCTGAACTAAAAAGACACAGAATATCAAGCCAAAAATTACTGCAAAAGACTCTATCCAACACTGAGAAGAAACAGACACTACATGTTGGAAATTTATGTGAATTATTTAAAATATAGAAATAAGTGTATGATGGCTCCTATATGTGAATAGTCCCACATCATGGGATTATAAGAAAGATGCAAGTATTTATACTTGTTTCTAAGAAATCTTGTTGGGGTCTTGGGCTCCCAATGCATGCTTTGTTGTGAGGAGGGAGACCATGCATCATGACCACCACACACACGCACGTGACCGACTCAACCCGGCCCGGTTCGGTTTGGGATTGGCCTTGCCTATATGGTGTAGACACTTATATTTTTGAACCAGAAAAAAAAAATGTTTCTTTTTTCGAATTGAATTTTAAAACGGGAGATTTTTTCTGAGCCGACTTTCCCATGAAGCGGTAAAATGTTGACCCGGTATTTTAGCAGATCCGATTTTCTCCCACTGCACAATTCTTATCTATATATTATCTTCAGCTGTAGACGAAAATTAGATAACAGAAAAAAAAAATTCTCCCCCGCCATTAAAATATTCTTACAGAAATTTTCGAGCAGTATGTTATTTTCGAAAGTGCAAATTTGCACTGATTTGTTTGTGCAAAGCAAATCAGTTATTATTTTCAGAGGCTGTTTTATCCTAGAGGCGGCGGCGAGAGTACGAACTGGTTTTGCACCACCGACCAGATCGCCGAATCGTCTTCAAGAGAGCGACCTGGTCCGCGACTCAGCCATTGTTTCCCAACAATTTGAAGACGATCTGAAACAATGGCTGTGACCGAAACCCTAGATAAAGCGGCTCCCTTTCTGCGATAAATTATTTTCAAACAGAAATGGAAACATCGTCATTGAACGAAAATTACGGCAACCCTCCGCATGTTTTGGTAATCTCCGGTTTGAATGAGCCATAAGGAACCAGATCCGGTCCACTAAGGCTCGATTTCGGAAGCAAAGGATTTGTTTGACAATCAGCTAAAAATTCAGAAGCTGAAAGATACAACATTTGCGGTGAATAAGCAGCTAATGAAAGCGAAGAAGCAGGGGGTATTTTCAAGCTTAATTTCTGTGAAATCCTTAGTTAAAAGTCTGCTTTGTTTGGCTATCTTGAAGGCTGCGATCAAACCTGGAACTACAGCCGATTCCAATTGGACTGTAAGTCTTTCTTTTTTTTGGACCACCATAAACATTACCGATACTTTCATTGAATTTTATTTTGGTGGTTATGTTATTGATACTGCAGTAAGTTTCTAGTGTCTGCATTTGACAAGGAAAATACTAGAATATAATTAATGTTAGGGATCTAGTGTTGGACTCAAATATTACATTATTGATATTTTCATCATGGTGTCATTATGAACGAAAATAACTGAGAGATGATTACCTGTTGATATTGCAATTATGATGACAACGCAATAATGGTCACTCAGAGGACGAATTATATTCAGTGTGCCAATTTAAATGATTCCTTTTCACCATGGTAATTCTGTTGAATATGTGTATTTAAAATGAATTATTATGGGAATTCATGGCACATATATGCATCTTATAGGAAATGTCATTAAAATTGACACTAATAGAACACATATATTATTGGAAAATGTCACTAAATTTTTTGACATTAATAGATTGTGTATGTTATTTGATAATGTCCTTAAAAATTGACATTAATTTGATGAATAGGTTTTTTGCATCAAATAAATTGACATAGTTTATATGCATACAAGTGAACAGATAGAATATAGAAAACCTTTGTTGCATACATACGAATAACCTATGTTAGTCTATGAGATTAGATATATTTTTTTTATAAGAAAAATATAATTTTTTTTCCAAACATATTGATATTTAAAATAGTAAGCATCCACAACCGGTCAGTAAATAAGAGAATGGAATCTGCAAAGGAACCATAAATGGCAGCAGCAATCAACCAAAATGAATGATTCTGGACAGTTATTCTATAATACAACTGTAGAAAACCAGATCATATGACACGAATGTATTGGAACAGACCAGGCTCTGCACCGCAGGCTAACCTGACTGAGGAGCCTCTTACGTCTATGATTACTGAGATTCGCCTTATTGGTGAATCAGAGGTTGGTGGGTAGACATTGGTGTTTCTCGCCATGTTTGCTATGATCGTGATATATTCACAATATACACGGTTGCTGACGATCAGAAAGTGTGTTGTGAGATTCTCGCACCACTTAAGCTGTAGAGACTGGTAATATGAAAATAAAACATATGATTGGAAATACATTGATTCTTAAAGATGTGATGCATTTGATATGTTTGAAATATTCAAAATTGAAATCAAGCAAATAGGAAAATTAAGAGACTACATAGTGATAGAGGAACAGAATATGAATCAAATTCTATTCTGGATTTTTTATGTGATATATTGTACATAAGAGAACTGCACCATTTTCACCTGAAATGGAAGGTAAAGCTAAAAAAAATAGGACCTTTACCGAATTAGTAATTGTCATTTTATTAAATTTTGGTGCAGCAAAACATTAGTGGGGGGATATTTTATAGACTGTATGTTATGTTATGAGTAGAATCCCCAAATCTAAGAATAAAATTTCGCCTTATGAAATTTTAGAGAAATATAAATCCAATATGCAATACTTTAGAACTTGGGGTTGCTTAGCATATGTTCGCATTTCAGACCCTAAGAGAATAAAATTGGCAAGTAAATCATACGAATGTGTATTTATAAGCTATGCTGTTGATAGCAAAGCATACAGAATTTATGACCTAAATACACATAATATAATTTGAATCAAATGATGCCAATTTTTATGAAACGAAAATTCTTTTTAAATTAAGGAATAGTGGGGGCACATCAAGTACGCCTATTAGAACAGAACTTAATAAAAGTTCTGAAGTTGAACCTAGAAGAAGTAAAAGAGCAAGAACCGTAAACGAATTTGGTTCGAATTTTTTACTATAGAGGAGGATCCCTTAAACCTCCAAGAGGCCTTATCTTCTTTAGATGCCGATTTTTTGCGAGAGGCTATAAATAATGAGATGGATTCTTTGAAATCCAATAAGACTTGGCATTTGACATATTTATCCTCTGGTTGTAAATCTATAGGCTGTAAATGAGTACTTAAAAAGAAAGCTAAAACCTGATGGTACTATTGATAAATACAAAGCACGACTAGTAGCTAAAGGTTTTACAGAAAAAGAATATAGATTTCTTCGATACTTTTTCACCTGTAACTAGAATAACATCCATCCGGGTATTAATCTCACTTGCTTTTATTCATAATTTATTAATACACCAAATGGATGTTAAAACCGCATTTTTGAACGGTGAATTAGAAGAAGAAATTCATATGGACCAGCCTGAAGGATTCGTAGTACATAGTCAAGAACATAAAGTATGCAAATTAGATAAACCATTATATGGTTTAAAACAAGCACATAACAATGACATAAAAAAAATTGATAACTTTAATCATTTCACTTGGTTTTAAAGTTAATGAAAGTGACAAATGCATTTATTACAAATCTGAGAATGACATTTGCACTATTATATGCCTTTATGTAGATGACTTACTCATCTTTGGGTCAAACATTCATGCCATAAACTCAGTCAAATCCTTATTAAATGCCAATTTTTGATATGAAAGATCTAGGTGAGGTGAGTGTAATCCTTGGTATTAAGATTACTGGGTAAAAAGGGGATTTTCTTCGGATCAATTTCATTAAAATGAGTATACTCTAAAGAAATACAATTATTTTGACTGTAAACCTGCATATACACCATATGGTCTCAGTGTAAAGTTATTTAAGAACACTGATGAAAGTGTAAGACAGTCTGATTTTGCGAGCATCATTGGCAGCCTTCGGTATGCCACTGAATGTACTAGACCCGACATTGACTATGTCGTGGGATTATTATGCAGACTTACCAGTAGACCCAGTATAGAGCACTGACATGCTATTGAAAGGGTCATGAGATACCTTAAACGAACCATGAACCATGGATTACATTATGAAAAGTTTCAAGTTGTACTTGAAGGATATTCCGATGCTGACTGGAATATTTTATCTGATGATTCTATTGCGACCAGTGGCTATATATTTAGCATTGCTGGAAGAACTGTTTCTTGGAAATCTAAGAAACAGAATATCTTGACTCAGTATACTATAGTGACTGAGATAAGAGCACTAGCCACAGCTAGTGAAGAAGCAGAGAACTAAAGAAATCTGCTAGTTGAGATCCCTATACGGGAAAGAATAGACACCAGTGGTGTAATCGATTGTGATATTTTCGCGGCTATTACAAAAAGTATAGAACCGTTATAACAATGGTAGAAAACGACGTCGTAAGCACAATATTGTAAAAGAACATCACATATATAGTGATGAAAGATTTGACGACTATTGAAAGAAAAACAGAACCGATAATACAACGGTAAGAAATGACAGTCGTATGCACAGTATTGTTAGAGGACATCACATATGAAGTGATGATAATTTGGCAGATCCTTTGACGAAAGGACTGACCAGAAAGAAAGTCCTTAATAATTCTAAAAGAATGGGACTATTGCCCTGAGATTGTGGAATCACGCACAATGGTAACCCGACCTAAATTACTGGAGATCCCAATAAATAGGTTCAATGGGTAAAAACAAGTTGTGTAGTGATAGAAGCAGAACATGCTATTTAATAAACTAAGAAGCATGTATTCCTGAAGTGATTAGAGGATGAGTTAATAGAAACTCTTAATGAGATCTATACTCTATTTGGAGTGGAGTACCTACCTTCAGGAGTACTCTTGATAGACTCACCTGTGTGAATGTGGAAATGTGGCCGTTTCCTATGGAGTTTTGGGCAGAACTTCTGGAGCGTTCACTAAACTGGGATAGACGTGCATGGCCATAAACGCACGGGCTTATTTGATTGCACTATAGAAAAGGTTGTGTGTGGTTTGATGTCAGGAATAGAGTTCAAGACTACGTGTCACTCTAGTAAAAACTGAATCTTACTCACTATGCAAAGGTTCAAGTCGGATGACACCTTTGTTTATGCACAGTCTTATGTTTTTAGAAACTGCTCGATAATATTTTAAAAAATTCAAGTGGGGGATTGTTGGAAATTTATGTGAATTATTTAAAATATAGAAATAAGTGTATGATGGCTCCTATATGTGAATAGTCCCACATCATGGGATTATAAGAAAGATGCAAGTATTTATACTTGTTTCTAAGAAATCTTGTTGGGGCCTTGGGCTCCCAATGCATGCTTTGTTGTGAGGAGGGAGACCATGCATCATGACCACCACACACACGCGCGCGACCGACTCGACTCGACCCGGCTCGGTTCGGTTCGGGATTGGGCTTGGGCCTTGGGCCTTGGCTATGTGGTGTAGACACTTATATTTTTGAACCAGAAAAAAAAACTGTTTTTTTTTTCGAACTGAATTTTAAAACAGGAGATTTTTTCTGAGCCGACTTTCCCATGAAGCAGTAAACTGTTGACCCGGTATTTTAGCAGATCCGATTTTCTCCCACTGCACAATTCTTATCTATATATTATCTTCAGCTGTAGACGAAAATTAGATAACAGAAAAAAAATATTTTTTCTCCTCCGCCATTAAAATATTCTTACAGAAAATTTCGAGCAGTATGTTATTTTCGAAAGTGCAAATCTGCACTGATTTGTTTGTGCAAAGCAAATCAGTTATTATTTTCAGAGGCTGTTTTATCCTAGAGGCGGCGAGAGTACGAACTAGTTTTGCACCACCGACCAGATCGCCGAATCGTCTTCAAGAGAGCGACCTGGTCCGCGACTCAGCCATTGTTTCCCAACACTACAAAATCACACAAACCAACAGAAGAAAACCAGAAGATAATCAACACTTTTTAGAAATTCCTCCCTATAAAATCCCTCCAGGAGAAGTACCATCCTCTTTCACCTTCTTCGATTTTGATTTATTTTAAAATTGTGATACTAACTTCACCCACTCCGGATTGGTTTCCACTAAAGGTTCTTCACTTAATACTGTGCTTATCTTTTTAAACTTACTTTTTCAATCTTTTCTCCTACTATTGAAACTACTCACAAAACTATCAGATTCATCTACATAAAACTCTTCACTTCTTATATCATCATTTGCCTGCAAAGTTCTGTAAGCTTCAATATCAATCATCTAAACAACATATTTATTAAAATCAGGCTTTTCATTATCAAATCCTTCCTTCAATAGCTTTTCATCTTCCCTCAATTTATTTGTACAAGCTAATGACTTATAATTTTCTTTTAAATTATCATAACTATCACCAGAAGTCAGATCATGAACCTTATCCCGTGCCTCAACATTAAGATCCTTCACATCTTCTTCTATATTCTCCTGAATACTGATATTACTGTCTGCAAGTACCTTAAATAGGTTGTTTGTATTTACTGTTTCCAAATGAGATAATGCATGAACATCATTATGCAGACAATTCCTTTCTCTACTCTTAGTAGTTCCTATATCATCATCCTTCTCCTTAGAATTAAGCAATGAAGTTCTTTTAACATTGTTCAAAATATCATTGATAGGTGAAATCTTTTCACTATTACTCTGTTTTTGCCTAAGCTCATCAATATCCATACTAGTTGGAAAATCGGAATTCTCTTTAGGTAATCAGACTTTAGAAGTTTTACATTCAGATTTATTATGGCCAAATATCTTGCAAACAGAACAAGCTGAGGGTATCCATGTTAGAATATTTAAATTATGTGGGCCACACATTTAAATATAATGTGTAGCGCTATTTTTGGTGTGAATGCCAATTAAAGTGGTCTAATAGGGTAAAAAAATTATTGGCATAAATATATTCAACTGGTATGGAAGAAATGCGTAGAGACCGGAATAATTTTCAGTTTGATGAAGGGATGAACTGAAAATATTACACTATTATAAATTAGGGGTTATGGTCCCCAAATTACACAAGTTTTTCAGCGTATTCTCTTTATCTCCTCAGAAGAAATACATTTACATCTGAACTTGTGTCAATTTGGAAGATCCAAAACCAAGCCGATCCTCTTTAACAACTCATGGATTCAGTTGATGAAAGCAGCAACTATCGATTCAGATCTAGAGCTTGTGTCAGGTTTGATAATCAAATCCATGACTTAATTTGGTTAATCTTCTCTCTGTAAACATCTGGATTCAGGTATGGCTTCCGCTAATTCATTTTACTTTCTCTGATTTCTTCTCAATAAAATCAATATGGGTCATGTATTTAAATATGGAATTTCATGATTGGTAAATCATAAAGTATATATAAATTCCAACAAGTGGTATCAAAGCCACCCATTATTGATTTCATTGGGAAAATTATTATTTTTTGTGAAGATTTGGTTTTGATTTAGTACAATTTCTTGTATTGAAGATTAATGGCTAACTTGTGAAACTCTCTTGGTTTCGAAAGATAGATCTACATGATTAAATTTTTAAAGTCATTAATTTTATTTTAGAAAACGATCTGAATCTCTCTAAATTTGGAAAACAACCTTTTGTTAGTTATAACATCACAAGTTAATGCATATCATTCTGAATTTCTTATATATGGATTTCAATATGAATGAAATTTTTGGATATGTATGTACGGTTGTTTTCCTTTAATGTTTATTGTTGGTGTAGAATGATTTGAATAATGTAGAACCATTTATGCAAGGAAATCGGTTCCTTGATTTAATTAATTTGGACATACAGTTATATATATGGTATTTGGCATATTTTAGAAATTTTGAATCAAGTATGCTCCTTTTGAAATATATATGCATGCCTAGATCTGAGATTAAATGATTTTGTTTCATTGTTTTTTATATATTTGCAGTTAAACCAATTTGCTATAATATTGGTTTACATTTTTTGGTCATATAATGGTCCATTGCATTTATTCATTTTTTGTTATAAATGCATTAATTGTGGTTGTTATGGTAATATCATAAATGCGTTAAATGCTTCAGTTATGGAAAATAAGTAATTTAGCTTGTTTCTATTAGGAATAAGAAATGACATTTTTTATGCATTTATGTTTAATAAATACATATATTTTATATGTATGGCGCATGTGAAAAATATGTTGCACTTTCATGTTTCGGTCAGCATAAAATAAAAGGAGCAATAGGTTGCATGTTTATCTAAATTGTATCATTCGTGGCTTAGTTAAGTATTCCAATAATAAAGCAAAAGAGAAAAATGACATAGCAGCATTTCATGTAGCTATACTATGGTCAGATATACATCATAGCTATTATGTTCATGGATGTTATTTAGCACGACATTTACTGTGTCATTTATATGTAATTTTTTATGTGGCATTAATTCTGGCATTAATTTATGACATCTATTATGTAATTTATTTATGATAAATTTTATCATATTTATTAAGGGAATCTCATGAATACAGCGACATACCTAAAGAAAAAGATTAAAATAGCTATGACTAACGCATTTTATGCTACAGTAAGAGTTTTGCTCTGAAATTTTTTAACTCTTACATGGATATAAAACATTTTTTGAGTGTTTTATGGCACTTAAGGCACACTGTAAAAACGGTAATAAATAAGTTCAAATATAATTTTGGTGTCTCTTTATAACTATAAATATCTTACATTCGTATTGATCTGATTGGAATAAACAAGTCACCAAAGTGCCTCTGTTATTTTGGTTGTTCATGAAAATGTTTGATATTTGTGTGTAGTTATTCATGCAAATATTAGTCGGCCCAAAGGAAGGCTAATGTTTGGCCGAATCAATTACACACGTGTGATGATAAATACGTGACAATTATAAAGTTTTTTTTTCGAGTGAATAATTAATCGGCCCAAAGGAAGGTTGTTATTTGACTTGAATTTATTATCAGTATTTGATTGTTACAATAAGATTACCACTTACAGTTGACATTACTGTCCAAAGACTTGATATCAATGTGTACTAGGTATCTTGATAAGAGACTAACCAATTATTTGAATTTACTATGGCTGAAATTTGACTATGAGCATGTAAGGTCAAGCTTAGTTTTTGTTCAATTTTCAACTAATTTGGATAAAGTATCTGCCAATTGAAGTGCATTCTCATATTGTATGAGGCTATCTATAAGGAATAGTAAGATGATACGTTGTCTTCTTTTGAATTCATTGATCTAGCTTTTGCAATTAAGAGGGGCTTATTTGACCCTATTACGGTTAAATGTTCTTTTGATATTAAAAAGAATATTGAAAGGTGGTATAACTCAAACAACAAGAATAAAAGGATTATATGGTGAAGTATTTTAGAAGTTTTTCAATTATGTGTTATATACAAGGATAACTAATTTTGATAAGTTATCTATTGAGAATGGAAACAATAAGGGGAAACAAGCATAATTTGTGGTGCTTGATTCCATTAAGTCAAAGTAAAAGAAACATAAATGAGTACTATATAGAAAAATCTTGCTTCAAAGGTTAAAAGCACTCAAGTTATTATTAATTTTTTTGGTACAACAGTTTTTTTTCTTAAGAATATAATTATTATAAAATAATAATTTAAGAATAAAGAGTTCCTTTATTGAGTTTATTTTGGTTTATGGTAAAAATAAGAAATATGAAGCATGATAATGTTGGAAGCACTCATTTGACATACATTGTAAACAAATGTATAAATGAAGATAATGAAGTCGCTAAGAATTTACAAGAAAAGAAATAACATACATATTTATTTATAGTTTTTTCTTTAATAAAATATGCAGACATATAACGTAAAGTATATTAGATATTTCTTTAAGTAATTATTGAGATTTCAGTTGAATTGTTTGAATTTATTTTATGTTGTCATTTAGACAAATTTCGGTTTTATATTCCTAATATGAACAAAATAGGTTATTATTGTTCATTAAGAAATAATAATGTGGATTTATGGATAAATTCAAACATTTATGTAATTAAAGCTCCTAATGTCTAATATATAAGTTATGTCTGCTAGCTTTTGTAATGATATCTCACATTTTGTTTTGATGACTGATATAATTATATATTTCAGCTAATTAAGGAATTCTAATTTGAGATATCGAAAAGGTGAAAACTACTTTGTTGATATTCTAAGCGATTTTAAAGGTATAAATTTATGTACCCACACTAAAGAAAAGCTTAATGATGGGATATGCAACAACTTCTTGAGGATGTTGAATTTAGGGGAGAAATAAAGTATAATCATTGTCTTTAAAGAGAATCACCTCTGATTCAACTATAGTTACTTCTTTGGATAGTTTGTTTCATTTCATTAACAAGAAGTAATTAGGAAGCATAATAAGACAATGGTAAAGAAATTATTCTCCAAGTTAAGTTTTACTGTTTCAAGAAAAACGAACTCAACAACCTCAAAATGCAAGATCACTAAGGAAATCCACCTAAAAGGAAAGAAATGCTATTTCAGATGACCATGTAGTATTTCTCCATAAAGATAAATAATGGATTGGTAAAGATAATTCTATGGACCTACATCAATCCATGTAAGGCACTAATTTAAAAAAAATGTGGATTTAAGAAAAGTACATATAGTATAAATCTATATAGATAATAAAGTTTGAAATTCCTTCTAACTTAAGTAATAAGATCAATGGTTTTGAATAACTACTCAAAGCCAAAAGGGATCAAGTGGGTAATATGGAATTCTATAAGGTACTTTTATGAAAACATTATTCTTAAAAGAAATTTTTTGTTTTCTTTAAAGAATGTTTCTTTTGAACTTAGTAGATGATTCTTTAGAATCACTTTGGAGCTTATTGTATCATGTACTTTTGAGCATTATCTGATGGAAATCAAGGTCATGTTTCTCAATGGAGACAGTGATGAAACTACTTAAGAAATCAACATATGGATTAGTCTTTTGGAATTGGAATTCAAATATACCATTATTGTTCATGGGGTGATATTTGGATTATTAAAAGAATTAGGAAGATAAGTGCTTAAAAGGTTTGGTATGTAAACTGCGATTCAGTTGGTTTTTTTCTTTCTACCAAATCAGATAAGTGCTACCATTCTTGAAACTAAAAAAAATGCATATGATTCCTCATGCATTTGCAGTACGAATTTTAATGCATACTGAAGTATATGCACATATGAGTGTCATGTATATTGCTTGGCAGATATCTTATTGATATTGAAAGTGGATCACCTGTTAGTAACCAAAATGGTTATGAAGCATCTTTAAAGAATAAAATAAAAAAGGTTATATGCTCATAGATAAAAGATCGAATTAGTTGGAGACCATAAAGAATTACGATTCGAATAATTTTTGGATTTCATTGCTGCAAATGATCCACTTAAGGTAATGATAATATAGAGTGGAACTATATAAGGAAAGTGTCATGCAAATACTTGTAGCTTCCACTACTATGAAAATATTTTTCATGTTTAATTACAAAACATCCAACTATGGAAAATAATTGTAAAATTATGTCACAAGACTGTTGGTTATTAACAAAGAATTGAAAGATCGTTAAAGTACATTGTGACAGTAAAGAATATATTATTTTCCAATAAGGGAAGAGTGCAAAATATATTATAATTCATAGAGCATACTTTGACAAACTCCATTATGGCGGATCCGCTTACCAAAAGATTATCACTTATGGTCTTTCATGAGCATGTAGCTCAATCAGCGTAACTTTTTATGTAAGGATATTTTGGTTCAAGGGGAGTTTGTATTTGGTATTGTCGTATGACTCATTGCACTATGCTTCGGTTATATATATATATATATATATATATATATATATATATATATATATATATATCAAGTTCTTTTTTTGATCAAAAGTAAAGTAATAAAGTATTGTTTGCATTCTAGGTTGTTCAAACATTGAACATTTTGATCTCACTAAAGTTGGACCAGTTGGGAATAGACATGTAATGATCACATCTCATGTAAATTTCCATGCTACGCATCCATGATTGATCTATGTCATTTGATTGAGTTGGTATATGTGACTATTGATAGGTTTAGTTACATTAAAGATAACGGAAGCCGCTTTGATCCTTTGTCAGCATGGTTAATGGACGAGATTGTTTTAGAAAACACCTTATGGCATAAATAGCAGAATTTTGAGCTCATAAAGTTAAACACATTTAAGGTTATTAAATATGTGGCCCAGGGGGAGATTTTAGAATATTTCAATTATGTGGGCCACACATTTAAATATAATGTGTAACGCTATTTTTGGTGTGAATGCCAATTAAAGTGGTATAATAGGGTAACAAATTTATTGGCTTAAATATATTCAACTGTTATGGAAGGAATGCGTAGAGATCGGAATAATTTTCAGTTTGATGAAGGGCCGAACTAAAAATATTACACTATTATAAATTAGGGGTTATGGTCCCCAAATTACACAAGTTTTTCAGCGTATTCTCTTTATCCCCTCAGAAGAAATACATTTACATCTGAACTTGTGTCAATTTGGAAGATCCAAAACCAAGCCGATCCTCTTTAACAACTCATGGATTCAGTTGATGAAAGCAGCAACTATCGATTTAGATCTAGAGCTTGTGTCAGGTTTGATAATCAAATCCATGACTTAATTTGGTTAATCTTCTCTCTGTAAACATCTGGATTCAGGTATGGCTTCCACTAATTCATTTTACTTTGTCTGATTTCTTCTCAATTAAATCAATATGGGTCATGTATTTAAATATGGAATTTCATGATTGGTAAATCATAAAATATATAGAAATTCCAACAATCCATTCATACTCAACACTTTGCCAAACTATATTACCATCATGACATTGAATAGGTATGGCATTTGGAAAATTAAAATCTACCTTAACTTCAATCAGAATTCTTGCATATGCCACTCTCATAAATTCTTCAGTAAATTGATCTAACTTTATAGGGTTGCCTAAGATGGAAGAAATTCTACTTAAAGACTCAACTGACCAAAAGTCCAAGCCCAGATTAGGTAAACGTATCCAAATTAGTAAAGTGTGTAGAAATTCTCTAGTAATTTTCATACCAGGATACCATTTCTTCATTATAATTAATCTCTTGTTATAATAATATGGACCAGAAGCTAAGATCCTATAACTATCATCCTCATTTTCACATTTTAGGATGAAGAAACCATTGCCTCTAGTATATAACTAATAATTTCCTTTGGGTTTCCAATTTCTATCCACGTAATCTGTTAGAAATTTATAGTAACGTCTGCCAAATACATAGAAGACAACCCATTTTCATCTAGCTAGATTTGTCAGATTTTCATCTATGACAGCTATCTTAACATTATCTTTTACTGTAGGTTCGAAGAACTTAAGCTTGAATGACTTATGATGATATTTTCCCTTTGAAACTACATCAATCCATGCTTTGGATAGAAAAGAATTAACCTTGTTTGCTATATCCTGACATGATAAACTCAGATCTGGAAATTCTATTCTACATTCTAGGTCATGAATATTACCTTTGATAAGGAAAAAAGCATATTCTATTCTATGATAATAATAATTTTGCATGATGCTTGCCTAGATAATATGAAATACTATTGTTTCTATTGTATAGATCTTAATTAGCAATGGGAATAGAAACACGCACACTATAAATGTATACATGTTTCCTTTCGCCAAAATCAATATGCAGGCCAATTTCCCTACTAGATTTACCATGAATTATGGCCAAAACCAGAGTGTTCAACCCCAAAATAGAATGAAGCAAAATTCTAAGAGCCAAATCAAAAATCCTTTATGGAATAAACAATTTAATAATTCTATATCTAGCAATTTATCAGATCGAAGGGTCAACAGAGCATCATCGACATGGGAAAATTTGGTAAAAATCGGTGGTATATCATCTAATCTCGATCTTGAATATATTCCACCTCTGAAAACATAAGATATAAGAAGATAGTTTTGTGAAAGAAGAGGCAAATAGCGAAACTGTTGCAAAATGGAGCAATTCTATTATAGCTTATGTGTTTGGCCCTAGACCATATTATCATCATTTCAGAAATTTTGTGGAGAAAACATGGAACCCTACTGGTACTTTTGAAATCTTTACAAGAGATAATGAGTTTTTCATAATCTGATTCGCAAATCACTTTGATTGTGAAAAAAATATTGGAGGTGGGCCTTACTTTATTGAGGGAAAACTAATCATTCTAAAAAAAAAGGTCAAAAAGAATTATTCTTGATCGTGATGTAATATCCACCATTCTATTATTGAAACACCCCACCTCTGTTAATGTCACTCACAAAGGGAACACCTTAACTTCGGTGGAGCGTTTTTAGTACAAGATGCAGAAAAATTACAAGACAGACAAATGAAGCAGCGGAAGATAAATAACCTTTATTGATTAAAACAGCTTGTACAAATATTGTTTTACAACACCAATACTTATTACAAGAAAGCATCTGTCTTGTTTGATAAATAAGAAGCACAAACTGACAATGATATTCCCCAATAAAGCATGAGTTAGCCATAGCAGTAGAAAATGGAGTTCAAAGCAATGCGCCAAAGAATCTTCAAGCTCGGAGAGAGTAACGGCCCCAAAATGAGCTGAGCTTTTCCCTTCCTAATTACCTGTTGAGGGGGAACAGAAGAAAAGAGGCGAAAGAAAACGGGGTCAGACATAAAGTCTGGTCAGTCCAGTGATTCTTAGTATTTAAACGAGGAAAATGGGTCATGGCATGAATAAACTAAATATAAGACTAAACCATAGTAACAAGATAACATGGGATAAACATGGCAAGATAAACTGAATGTGTAACGACCCGTATTCTACGCATCATAGGATCGTAGGATATTTATTTCTTTCACATACGAAGTCGTATGGTCATGTAACTTTGGGAGACGACTATTGTGGTCATTTCCCATGTTCATGATTTTTCCCGATTTTTAAATGACCATTTTACCCCTAGTTGGCACTCTTTTGGCCATAACTTTTGACTGGAAATGAATTTTGACCTGAAACCACTTCCATTGGCTTCGGATGATGGTTTCTCTTTCCGTAGAGTGGTCACATTAGCCAAACGGGCTTACCGTTTGGGAGATATGGCTGAAACAAATTTCAGATGGTGAAAAACAGCTTAATTGGGCTTAACCGGGTGATTAGCAGCTAGGCCCAAGGGGAATTTCGGGTTTAAAGGTATAGGAGGACTGATTAGGGTTAGGTTATCACTTTCATTTCAGTTTTGAGCCGCCACAAACCTTCTTGAGACCTTAGTAATGGCTTCTATCCTCTAAAACCACTCCTAAACACATTTTTGTGAAGATTAAGCCTAGACTACATCAAAACAAGGCCAAATAGCAACAAAGCAAGGTTGGAGCTGCTGCTATACATAGGAATTCGACCCAAACAGAGAATATTTCAGATTTGGTGATTTATTTTGTGGCCAAGGTGAGTGATTTGCATAGTTTTTGCACTAATTACGGTGATTAAGGGTAATTAGTGAAGATTAGCGAATTTATACGTAAATAAATTCTGGAAAAATTCTTAAAATTCTAAAATAATGTTTTAAGGCTCTGTTAGAAATTTGGGTTAATTTCGATGTGTTTTGCTAATTGTATGCTTGAATATGATGAGTGATTAGGGGAAAATGAGGAGTTTTAGCTATGTTGGATTCATTTTAAATCTATCAAATTGTTGTTATGATGTTTGCAATTGATGTTACATGTGCTATGACTCTATGGTATGTTTCATGATAGATTAGAATAGTTAAATTGGTCGAAAACGTCGTCGAATGGCGTAGGAAGCTCGCTGGAAAGTTGCAGAAGTGTGCAGGTTCCGAACCGGTTCGGATCGGAGAAAGGGGTCAGATCGGATTTGTGAACTGACCAAGGGGATTCGAACTGGATTGGAACTTGTCACTGGAGGAGGCTTGGCGAGAAGGAAGGCCGTTTACTTAGAGTTGGAGTGGACAGGGGGATCGGATCGGAACTATGGAGCAGGATCGGATCGGAGTAGGAGAGAGCGGATCGGATCAGAAGCATAATAGAGGCCAGATCGGATCGACTCACGAATGGGAGGCTACGACTGGAGCAAGACGAAGGGATCGGATCGGATCGGAGTAGATGGAAAACGAGGAAGCTGATCGAAGGAGGAGCATGAACTCGAAGGAAGACAGCAACCCGACCCGACCCGGAGGAGGACACCGACCCGACCCGAAGTGAAGAACCCGACCCGAACCGAATGGGAAGATGACAAGGAGGACCGACCCGAACCGACGAGAGTAACGACTACCGACCCGAACCGAATTCTAGAGCTGCTATTGCACGACAATTCTTCTGAAGACCCACTCCAATTCGACCAAAACCCGAGACGCAAAGGAAGTCCAAATGAGAAGTTAGAACTCAAGATTTAGATGGGAATCAGCGAGTTCGCTTCATGATTGGGCTTTGCTGCGGGACGCGTGCCAAGGAGTTATCGACATCTATAGCTTTGGACCACTATAGTAGGAGGTACGAAGGCGGATTCAGGGCCATTATGGCATCGGTAGAACCAAGGGCTATGACCAATGAAGTGGGTCATTGAAATGTTTGGTCATGACTCCAAGTGTTTGGCTTGGTCACAGCAGGGTTTCTACAAGTCGGGATTCGTCGTTACCTCAGTTTGTCTAGTGTTCCAAAGTGGTAGATGTCGTACGCTTTACGCACTGAGTGAGAGATGTGAGGATGGTTGCTATGGATGATTTGCTTGCTCTCACTATGACATGCACACCCCACCCCCGTATTCTTACACTGTTTATTATGGCACCTTGGAGTATTGTACGGTATGTGGTACTAACTCTTTGGTTGCAGGTCCAGGTTCAGGTATGGTTTAGTATACCTGTTATTATTCTGTTTAGATGTTTATCGCTCATACCAGGCTTTATGTCTGACCCAGAGTTTTATGTCTCCTCTTATTACTCTGGGTGCTCACACGAGCAGACTAGAGACAGGTTAGCTGGTGATGCACGGGTAGATGATCCGGAGACGAGCAGGAGGCTTCCACGTGATATATATATTTAGTATTCTCCCTGTGTTGTTGAAGATCACTGCTTGGGCATTGGTGGTGTATCTTCTATTTTGGCTTTCTGTTGTTCAGAGACAGTAGATTTTGGAAAAGTTGTAATAAGCTGTATTTGGTTTTCCGCTGCTTTGAGATTGATGTTGGTTTTAGTTATCAGCTTATGCACTGTCTCGCCTGTTTTATGTCAAGTACATTATTATTATTATATTTTATTCCATGCGCTGTGAGACATTCTACAGGTTCTTTGATTAGTTCATTCCCTTCTTTCCTTTCTTATGACGACCGTCTTGCGCTAGTCGGGCATGTGTACAGCGCACTTTTGGAGGAAATGCAGGCTGGTGCGAGGCGGGCCGTCACAGAATGTACCGATAAACTGAATGCGCTTCTACTCCTTCTCTGCTTCATAAATACCCTGTTTATACTGATTTCTATATATCTGCACTACCTAACTGGTGTCCAAACTAGTAATCTATGATCATATGATAACGTGATCCCAATCCCCGTATTTGCGGTTTCCTTCAAGTGTACATCTATTATGGGGATTCCATTTATTACCTAGATCTAATCTAGGGTTTACTATCGAGTGCTTCCTAGATTCAACCAGGGTTTTATGCTACCCAGGGCCACTGGGGTTTATGCTACCTATTGAACACCTCTCAGATTCAGGGTTTACGCGACCTAGGTCCAAATAGGGATTATGCTACCTACTTGTATTAATTTTCCATGTGTCTGTGTCAGTCGGCCCTCTCTTGCGTGTAGATACTCTGTGCTGGCCCCACCATAAGGTGTATCAAGCCTTATGATAGCGACCCGACACGATTCAAGATGCACAGTGCATAACTATTGGTACCCAGTGTCTGCTTTTTCCCACTCCGGAGTACATGCACGCCCGTAAACCGTCGGATCCTACACTTACGTACCCCCTGTCGTTATCTTTGACCTCTTATAATCAGCCCAGTAATCATGCCCCACCCTGCCTAGTTTAAGGGTATCATGATACATCTATGTGGGTTACTACTGAAATGGGTCCCCGTTACTAGGGTTGCTTGCTGGTCAAGTTTATGGGCCTATATTTACTAATATTACCCACCAACCCGATGTGTACTTAACCTTCCAACCGATTCAAGCATGTTTATTTAATGGTTAAGTTATGTGGGCCTATATTTACTAATATTACCCACCAACCCGATATGTACTTAACCTTCCTACGGATTCAAGCATGTTTATTTAATAGTTAAGTTCTGTGGGCCTATATTTACTAATATTACCCACCAACCCGATATGTACTTAACCTTCCCACGGATTCAAGCATGTTTATCTAATGGTTAAGTTCTGTGGGGCCTACATTTACTTATATTACCCATCAACCCGTTATGTACTTAACCTTCCCATGGATTCAAGCATGTTTATTTAATGGTTAAGTTCTGTGGGCCTATATTTACTAATATTACCCACCAACCCGATATGTACTTAACCTCTTACTCGTCAAGTCGTGTTGGTTAAGTGGTTCTTATTAACTTAACCTTTCTCGCTTATCTTGTTGGATTGGTTAAGTGTGATTTACCAACTTAACCTTGGTCAGTCATCAGGTTATATTTGTTAAGTATTGCCCTCTAGTGTTAACTTAACCCTTCTCATACATCATGTTATATAATTGGTTAAGTGTTTTCCTCTTGTATTACTTAACCCACCACATGTCATTACATATTTTGGTTAAGTGTTACCTTAACCCTATCATCTGCTTAGTTAACATGTTACAACGGTTAAGTGTTCTAAATTTACTTAACCTCACCCACTTGTCTACTTAACATGTTGTAACGGTTAAGTGTTCTAGTTTTTACTTAACCTCACCCACTTGCCTAGTTAACCTGTTAAAACGGTTAAATGTTCTAAATTTACTTAACCTCACCATCTAGTCTATTGAATTGGCTAAACGTTTTCTCGATTACTTAACCCCGTCCTTCTTGTCTTTGTTAACATGTTATTACGGTTAAGTGTTTCCCTAATTACTTAACCTCACCATTTCTAGCTTGATTTATTCACGAGCCTTAATTAATTAATTAATTAAAGCACCGACCACTCACATTAGACAGATATTGTTGTGGTTACTGGATGTGCCGGTCGGTTCCGGGCAGGTTTACACCACAACTCAGTATAACCTCGGGTCCTTCTGGGCTTGATGCACTAACCACCAACATTAGACATTTATTGTTGTGATCACTGGATGTGTCGGCCGGTTCCGGGCATTTTTACACCACAACTCAGTCTAACCTCGGGTTAGGCATATTCGCCTTTTACTAAATTTACATATTTACTATTTATGTAAATTTTCCGTAAATCAATTTAGCCTAGATTATATTCATCTGTCATGCAAATTAACATACTTATATTCTATGCCCAAAACTTGATTTACCAATCAATTTACCCAACTTGCAGTTTATACCAATTTAGATTTAATATTCCCCTTTTACAATTTATGCCCAATCTAGATTAATATTCCAATTTACGGTTCATGTCAAAACTAAATTTAATATTCTAGTTAACCGTTTATGTCCAAAACTGGGTTTGCACGCCAATTACACACTTTGCAACCAATTGAATTTATTAACTTATGCCCAATCTAATATGCATGTAAATCATTCACTATTATAGCCAATTTATATTATGCCAACATATTTATTATGCCAAACTAACTTAATTAAGCTACGCCCAATCCCCACATCATAATCGTACGTATAACATGATTTCACAAGTTTTCTATGTACTCATGAAATGGCACAAATCAAAAGGAATAGGGGATAAGCACAAGAATTGATATAAAAGACTAGGCATGCAAAAATAATGGCTCCAACAGGTTCGATGTAAATAATAGTGAATAGGAATAAACTAGCCAATTTAACACTAAATACGAGATCCACATAATCAAGGGAATAGGCATTGGTGATTTGGTCCAACATAATGCCAGTTCAAGGTACAACATGATCGGTTAATTGTAACAATGGGAATAGTCATAAGCAACTAACTACAATAGTCATAGGCAATTAACCACAATAGTCATATGCGACTAATCACAATAATTTCTTAGTCAATGTCATAGGCAATAGTCTCATAGTTATGGTTCATAGTCGTAGACAATAATTTCATAGGCGACAGTTCATGGCCAGAGTCTTAGACAAAGGTCTTATATTCATAGTCATAGTCATAGGCAATAGTTTCATAGTCATAGTCTTAGGCAAATGTCTCACAGTCATAGTCATAAATCAGATCCAAAGGCATAGATAACTTTAGATTTGACATAAGCACGAAACAAAGATAATTAACTTGCAAATTGGTATAGTTCTATATTTTGATTCATTACATTCACAATTCCAATTATGCGTTCAAATCTAAGGAATAACCGAAATTACAAAGAAGGAATTCTTGATTTCTGGAATCTGAATTCTGAAGTTGATATGCTCGCCTTTGATGTAGATCGTTGTTCTTATAATTCAGATTTCATTCACTTCGCAGCTTTCTAGTTTTCTTTTTAGTTTAAAGAGAATGGTGGCTGTCCTAGGTTGAGTATGGCAGTATGACGGCTCTCAGAATGAGCTAATGTGATTTTAGGGTTGAGTGTTAGGTTGTTTATATAGAATTTCAAATTAAATTAGAGCCGTCGGATGATCTTAGAGTTAATCACAATCATTCAGTTAGGATAGGGTGACACCTCAACCCTAATGACTCAGCAAGAAGTCAGAAAGGACTCAGCAATGGGTCATAGTATGGATCAGAACACACCAGAAAGCTGTGCAGGTTTTCAACTCGACCTAGGCGCACTTGGCAAGTGCACCAGTGCAATTTTTGTACTGGCGCGCTTCCCAAGTGCAATTTCTGTACTAGCGCACTTCCCAAGTGCGCCAGCGCAATTTTTTCCCCTCTCTTCTCTTCTTCTGGTTTTCTGCCTAACTTCGTTCGTCCATATCTTCTTCATAGGTGTCCAATTTACGCAAACTCGGACTTTATCTCAAGCAGAATTCCGAGACGAACGCAATGGCATAACCCTTTTCCCTTAATTCTTGCATTTGAAATAAATTATTCTTTGATTATATCTTATGTCCCGATTTAAAATTGTGGGGTGTTACATTCTCCCCTCCTTAAAGGTTTTCATCCCCGAAATCTCTAAGTTAAGAAGAATGCATATCCTATCATCCAACATCTATGTACTCAACCATTCAATCACTGGCGTCTATTTTCCTTAAAATATTTCTAATGCTTTCATGATCATATGCATAGTGTGTGTATATGTCCTTATTTAATGCAAAATCAGGCGGTCTACTGATTCAGTTGACCTCCTTAATGCAAATCATGTCAGTGTAATGCATCCAATATGTATGCAATCCTAATGATACATATTATTTCTATATGAGTGCACAACCATTCACTCAAATGCAACGTCCACAGGATAACACATCAAGTTCAATCCATAAACAAATACATATATGCGAATGCAATATGGAAGTGACTGAGCTGATCTAGTGCCTTATGTGTGTATATGCATCCACGAGCAACCACTAGCAAACACTTGCAACCACTTGCATCCATCAAACATAATATGTCTCAAACACATGTTTACATCCATTGGCTTCTACCTAAGGATTGAGGATAGGACCGAGAGGATATACTTAAAAGCTAAAGACTAGCATGCAAATAGATTTTACAAAAAAAGAGGAATCAAGGATATTCCCTTAAAAAGGGTAAGATGCACGTATCTAGTCTTCAGTCTTCTAAGTCGCATCTTCTTGAGGTTCACTCCGCTGTACCTTATCTAATTTAACTTCATGGCTGCGAAGCTTCTTGACTTCCATTTCCAAAGCCCACTAGTAAAGATAGGACCTCGATCACTTACTAAGCAAGAGGGTATCCAATGTTGTCGAACTATCTTTCCAAGATAAACAGATGTTAACCATGATGCCAAGTGTATATGATTAGAGGTTTCTCTTCTACTTAGCTTATCCATTATGTCACAATTCTGAGGGTCTATAGCTAAAGGTTGCTAGTACTTTTTACCTCTCTTAAGGTCAGTCTTACTTAGGGTGCCAGCCCCAACCATAACCATTTATTTCTCACGCCAACCATCCTAGTCGAACTCGACGTCCCTCAAGTACAAACCCCAAAGGCCTAAACCAATATCAGACAAGCACCCAAGCGATACCTCCATCGAATTTGGACGATCTATGTGAGATGATACTAACAAAACAACCAAACCATTGGGTACTTTACCGACTCTGGCTATCCTCGCCAATCTTGCTCCAGAATTTTCGTTGATCGCATAACTGGCTTTGCAGTGTCATCCAGATACATGCGGAAGTCTGTCTCTAGTTTTAGAGGGAAAACCCCTACCCTAATCAAAACACCTTGCGTACTCATGGACTACTCCAACGAATTGAAAATCGTCGATAGGTAAATAAAGTGATTCTAGGTAGCTAAGACAAACTGATCCCTTAGGATCGTACAAAATTTCAAGGGTATTCCCGAGGCAAGTCGAAAGTCTAACTACCCTTGCTTCACAATTACTAGTTAACCAATCAATGAATAGAATCAACCCATAGCCCAAAAACATAGGCATAAATATAGTTATTCTCAAATCCCCACGAGTCAAAGATAAATGAGCCGAACCAGCAATTGGATTTGAGACTATAATGGGATCCTCTACTACACAATAACTAGGGTGTAGGGACTCAACTATGGAAGCAGATATATACGGATGCGAAGCGCTAAAGTTAGAAGGAGTATTAACAGGATAATAAAAAAAAAGGAAAAACTCTTCCAACAGAATTATTATTGCCTCTCTCTTTCAGGTATGCTGGCAGTGAGAGCATGCACTCGTCTTCCAGAAAAATCCTGTCCCTTGTTCTTGCCCTTGCCCTTAATTATACGACCCGTTATACCAAAATAAATATACTTCCTCTTGTTTTAGGTTTTTCTATTTTTTCCTCCCCTCCTTTGTGAACAAAAGTCCATATCCATGGGTTCTTCATCCTTGTGTTGTGCTCTGTAGCCAGACCCCCTCATTCTCAACTTTGCCATCCTTGTGTAACTTGTTGACAGGTCTCTTGGAAGCTGCCTCCATCGCATGGAAAATCCTACAAAGCTCGAAGGAAAATTACGGCTACAGATGGAAGTTAGGCACTTACTTTCCCTTTGATAAGTGTCGTAGTCTCATCAAGCCTACGGAACCATGCCGCGATGAGATTACCTCCCAGAAAGCCAGGAGCCCCAAAAACTCAAGAAAAAAGGAAACAAGGATTCAAGCAGAGGGTCAAAAGATAGTGCATATGGCTTTGGGGAATATGCCTTTAAAACAAAGCTTTTCTTTTGAAAAATGCTTCTTTTAAAATCGTTTTGAAAATAAATTTTCAAATCTTTTATCTGATCCGGTAACCTTCAGCTCTGATATCAAGTGAAACACTCCACCTCCGTTAAGGTCACTCACAAAGGGAATGCCTTAACTTCGGTGGAGCTTTTTTAGTACAAGATGCAGAAAAATTACAAAACAGACAAATAAAGCAGCAGAAGATAAATAACCTTTATTGATTAAAACAGCTTGTACAAAGATTGTTTTACAACACCAATACTTATTACAATAAAGCATCTGTCTTGTTTAATATATAAGAAGCATAAACTGACAATGATATTCCCCCAATAAAGCATGAGTCAGCCATAGCAGTAGAAAATGGAGTTCAAAGCAATGCACCAAAGAATCTTCAAGCTCGGAGAGAGTAACGGCCCCAAAATGAGCTGAGCTTTTCCCTCCCTGACTACCTGTTGAGGGGGAACAGAAGAAAAGAGGCGAAAGAAAACGGGGTCAGACATAAAGTCTGGTAAGTCCAGTGATTCTTAGTATTTAAACGAGGAAAAGGGACCATGGAATGAATAAACTAAATATAAGACTAAACCATAGTAACAAGATAACATGGGATAAACATGGCAAGATAAACTGAATGTACCGATAAACTGAATGCGCTTCTACTCCTTCTTTGCTTCATAAATAACCTTTTTATACAAGTTTCTATATCTCTACACTACCTAACTGGTGTCCAAACTAGTAATCTATGATCATATGATAACGTGATCCCAATCCCCGTATTTTTGGTTGCCTTCAGGTGTACATTTATTATGGGGATTCCATTTATTACCTAGATCTAATCTAGGGTTTACTATCGAGTGCTTCCTAGATTCAACCAGGGTTTTACGCTACCCAGGGCCACTGGGGTTTATGCTACCTATTGAATGCCTCTCGGATTTAGGGTTTACGCGACCTAGGTCCAACTAGGGATTATGCTACCTACTTGTATTAATTTTCCATGTGTCTGTGTCAGTCGGCCCTCTCTTGCGTGTAGATACTCTGTGTTGGCCCCACCATAAGGTGTATCAAGCCTTATGATAGCGACCCGACACGATTCAAGATGCACAATGTATAACTACTGGTACCCAGTGCCTGCTTTTTCCCACTATGGAGTACGTGCATGCCCGTAAACCGTCGGAACCTACACTGACGTACCCCCTGCCGTGATTTTTGATCGCTTATAATCAGCCCAATAATCGTGCCCCACCCTGCCTAGTTTCAGGGTACCATGATATATCCATGTGGGTTACTGCTGAAATGGATTCCTGTTACTAGTGTTTCCTGCTGGTTAAGTTTATGGGCCTATATTTACTAATATTACCCACCAACCCGATGTGTACTTAACCTTCCCACCGGTTCAAGCGTGTTTATTTAATGGTTAAGTTCTGTGGGCCTATATTTACTAATATTACCCACCAACCCGATATGTACTTAACCTTCCCACGGATTCAAGCATGTTTATTTAATGGTTAAGTTCTGTGGGCCTATATTTACTAATATTACCCACCAACCCGATATGTACTTAACCTCCTACTCGTCAAGTCGTGTTGGTTAAGTGGTTCTTATTCACTTAACCTTTCTCGCTTATCTTGTTAGATTGGTTAAGTGTGATTTATTAACTTAACCCTGTTCAGTCATCAGGTTATATTGGTTAAGTATTGCCCTCTAGCGTTAACTTAACCCTTTCCATACATCATGTTATATAATTGGTTAAGTGTTTTCCTCTTGTATTACTTTACCCCACCACATGTCATTATATATTTTGGTTAAGTGTTACCTTAACCCTATCATCTTCTTAATTAACATGTTACAACGGTTAAGTGTTCTAAATTTACTTAACCTCACCCACTTGTCTAATTAACATGTTGTAACGGTTAAGTGTTCTAATTTTTACTTAACCTCACCCACTTGCCTAGTTTACTTGTTATGACGGTTAAGTGTTCTAAATTTACTTAACCTCACCATCTAGTCTGTTGAATTGGCTAAGTGCTTTCTCGATTACTTAACCTCACCATTCTTGTCTTTGTTAACATGTTATTACGGTTAAGTGTTTCCCTAATTACTTAACCTCACCATTTCTAGCTTGATTTATTCATGAGCCTTAATTAATTAATTAATTAAAGCACCGACCGCTCACATTAGACAAATATTGTTGTGGTTAATGGATGTGCCGGTCGGTTTCGGGCAGGTTTACACCACAACTCAGTCTAACCTCGGGTCCTTCTGGGCTTGATTCACTAACCACCCACATTAGACAGGTATTGTTGTGGTCACTGGATGTGCCGGTCGGTTCCGGGCAGTTTTACACCACAACTCAGTCTAACCTCGGGTTAGGCATATTCGTCTTTTACTAAATTTACATATTTACTATTTATGTAAATTTTCTGTAAATCAATTTAGCCTAAATCATATTCATCTATCATGCAAATTAACATACTTATATTCTATGCCCAAAACTTGATTTACCAATCAATTTACCCAACTTGCAGTTTATACCAATTTAGATTTAATATTCCCCATTTACAATTTATGCCAAATCTAGATTAATATTCCAATTTACGGTTCATGTCAAAACTAGATTTAATATTCTAGTTTACCTTTTGTGTCCAAAACTGGGTTTGCACGCCAATTACGCACTTTGCTGCCAATTGAATTTATCAACTTATGCCCAAGTCTAATATGCATGTAAATCATTCATTATTATAGCCAATTTAGATTATGCCAACATATTTATTATGCCAAACTAACTTAATTAAGCTACGCCCAATTCCCCACATCATAATCGTACGTATAACATGATTTCACAAGTTTTCTATGTACTCATGAAATGGCACAAATCAAAAGGAATAGGGGATAAGCACAAGAATTGATATAAAAGATTAGGCATGCAAAAATAATGGCTCCAACAGGTTCGATGTACATAATAGTGAATAGGAATAAACTAGCCAAGTTACACACTAAATATGAGATCCACATAATCAAGGGAATAGGCATAAGTGATTTTGTAACACCCCACCTCCGTTAAGGACACTCACAAAGGGAATGCCTTAACTTTGGTGGAGCATTTTAGTAAACAGAACAGAAAATTTCAAGACAGATAAACAATACTTGAGAAATTATAAACTTTATTATAGCGGAAAACAGAAATCAGTTTGGTTACATATTTACCAAAAACTCAAGTACAATAATATCAGTCTTGTTCAGAAAATCATCAGAGTACAAAACTTTAAAATCATAATCCCCACAGAAGCTACCATAAGGAGTCAAGCCATACTTTAAGCACTCTAAGTACTTCAAGCAAAAGAAATCCGGATCAAGCTAAGGTGTTCCCTCCTTGGAAAACCTGGGGGGGGGGAACGAAAGAAAAAGGGGCGAAAACAAGCAAGGTCAGACATAAAGTCTGGCAAGTCCAGTGACTTTCAGCATATGAACAGATAATAATAATTATGACATGAAAATAAGCTGGATAAGAGATAACAGTAACAGGAGCAGCAGATGTACTTAGGTTAAACAGAAGAAAAACAGAATGATGTAGGCTATTACTTTTCACCTCTCTGCACTAATACTAGTATAACAGGATTAGGTGTCACCCTAATGTCTAAACTGAAACAGAAACGGGAACATAATAATTTCCACAGAAGAGAATGCTAGTAATGGGCCTTTACCACCTCAACAGAAACAGACAGAAACAGAATGCTAATAATGGGCCTTTACCACCCGAACAGAAGGTATAGAAATAGAAACAGATTAATCCCTACGGAAACAGAATGTAGAATTAGGTGTACACTAGTAAATGGGCCTTTACCACCCGAACAGACAGTACCACACAGAAACAGACAGGTGTTACCACCCAACAAAAACAAACGGTACCAACAGAAACAAACAGAACTAAGTGTACCCTAAAACCCTACCCCAAGCGATCGGCTCCCTAATACATAAATACCCTGTGTCGGCCCCACAGTAGGGTGTATCACTCCCTAAAGTGACAACCAATTGGCACATACCTATTTACAGATGTCACGGCGTCTTACATCCTCAGAGGCAGGTTGGGATCCATGCACGCACATGACCCAGTTTGAACGCACCATCAACACCCTTCGTCATTATCAGAATGAACCGCTTATAATTAGTTCAGTAAGCGTGCCCGGACCCTACCTACTGTTGGGTCAAAGTTTTGATACCAGAAAGGGTTACTGACTAATATGGGTCCCAAACAACAGATGACACAAGTAATTTCCCTCCTAACCTTGTGTCCCCAGACTGACAGATTTCAGATTAACTTGTTTACAAGTTCAGACATACAGAGTTCAAGTCAACTAGTTCACAGATCAAAAAAATCAAGTTAACGGGTTTTCAGACTAATGGATCAGATGTAGAGTTCTTAACAGACTTACAGATTGTCTAACTTTGTATTGGGCCTACAGATTCACGAAACAGGTTTTATTAAATTCATTAGTCCGGTTGGTTTGACCCTATTTACCCAAAACGTTTTAGACATCATACTTAACCCAGATTTGCATTAATTAAATATTAATGCACAGACCTCTCACATTAGGTCGGTAGCTTGTGGCCGCTGGATATGCCGGGCGGTTCCGGGCAGACTTCTGCCACAAGCCAGACCTAACCTCGTGTCTAAGCATATCTTAGTTATGCCTACGACCTCTCACATTAGACTAGCAGTTTGCGGTTGCTGGTTGGTTCCGGGCAGGCTTCCACTGCAAGCAGAGTCTAACCTTGTGTCATAGCCAATTCATTCCAATACAGATTTTTCAGATATCAGACTAATTCTGCTTATTTAACAGATTAAACTTCTACACAGGATACAACATATTAATCAAATTTCCATGTTTTACTAAATCTTAGGTCGAGCCTACGGATTTCCATACCCAGATTACCATTATCTAGTTTTCAATAGATCAGACAATTCAACAGATAGCAGATCTAGTAATTTAAGCGATTCAACAGATTTAGCAGATAATAGATTTAGCAGTTTAGGCAATTCAACAGATTTAGTAGATAACGGATTAGCCAATTTAACAGATTTAGCAGATAACAGATTTAGCAGATTATATATATCTAAAACTCTATTTACATATCTTGCCTAATCATAAATTTAGCCTAAACTTACATGCCCAAATCAAGGTCATAATTCATAATACAATATATGCCCCAAATTTTAGTCTTAATATTTCCATTTACAGTTCATGTCAAAACTAGATTTATTATTCTAGTTAACCATTTATGTCCAAGACTAAAATACATGTTAATCATTCAATATTATAGCCAATTCAGATTATGCCAACATATTTATTATGCCAAATTAACTTAATTAAGCTACGCCCAATCCCCGTATAACATGTTTCCACAAGTACTCTAAATACTCATGAAATGGCCCTAGCAAAAGGAATAGGGGATAAGAACAAGAAAGAATAGGCATGCAATAATGAACCAAATACAATGATAATGGCCCCACTAGGCTCGATGTACATAACAGTGAATGGGAATAAACTAGCAAAGTTACATACTAAATATGAGATCTAACATCATTAAGGGAATAGGCATAAGAAACTAACTACAATAGTTATAGGCAACTAAGCGCAATAGTCATGGGCGACTAATCACAATAGTTTCTTATTCAATGTCATAGGCAATAGTCTCATAGTCATGAATCATAGTCATAGGCAATAGCTCATAGGCGTGAATCATAGTCATAGGCAATAGTCTCATAGGCATGAATCATAGTCATAGGCAATAGTCTCATAGTCATGAATCATAGTCATAGGCAATAGTCTCATAGGCAACAGTTTCATGTCCAATTATGCATTATTCATTATTTGTCCCAAAATTTAGTGTTCGTGCGTTAATCTCTTATGAAATTATGCGCAGGCTCGTAGTAGCCTGGCTATAGAACAGAAAGAAGAAAGAGGTACAGAATAGTCACAGAAAAACAGATCTGACAGATAAGAATATACATAACCTCATATTTAGATTTATAACCATGTCAAGATCATAATTAAAGTTCATACCTGAAAATAATTGTACTCACTATCAAAAAGGAAAGTCTTGATTTCTGGTTTCTGAGTTCTGACACTGAATAGCGTTCCTTTGGCGTAGACTATCGATTAGATTAGAAAATAGTTGTTCCCTTTTTAACTTTATTCAGATTGGAAGAAGATCCTAGTTTTGATTCCAGCAGAGTAACGATGCCATTATTTTATTTAATAAGAATGGAGGCAGAGTATAGGAATGAAATTGTGCAGCATAAGGCAAGAGAAGAATGGTGTAAAGAGAATGGGGCTAGGGGGCTGTTTATATAGGATTAGGCGGACGAATCTAGACGGAAAACGAGACCAGATACATTAGAATGAATCAGGTTCAAAAACTGGGTTTCGGGAGTAGGTCGACCCCCAGGTCGACTCCCCAGTCGACCTGGTCATGGGGAGGTCGACACCCCAGTCGACCTGGTTGGGGGGGGGGTGACTCCCCAGTCGACCCGGGTATATCGGCGGGAATTTTCCCGCCAGCCTTCTCTGGGTTTGAATTTCGAATTTCTGGCTTTATTTTCGAGCTGTTTTGTTTTATTTAAATTCCTGAAACTTCTGAGGGTCATAACTTGGTCATAAGAAATCCGATTTTCGAAAACTCGAACTCGATTTCATGCAGAATTCCGAGACAAACGCAATGGCGCAACCCGTTTCCCTTGATTCTTATTTTAAAAATTAATTATTCTCTTATTAGTTACTTAAACGTTTACATAAAATACGGCGTGTTACATTCTCCCTTCCTTAAAGGATTTCGTCCTCGAAATCTTTAAGTTAAGAAGAATGTGTCCTACCATCCAGTCACCCATCTACTCAACCATCATCCACAAGCATCCATTGTCCTTAGAAAACTTCTAATGTTGTATGAACATATGCAAAAGTGTGTGTATATGTTCCTTATCTAATGCAAAGATCAGGCGGTCCACTGATTCAGTTGACCTCCTTAAATGCGAATTATGTCAGTGCCATGAGTCCAACATGTATGCAATTTTCCTATTTGATCCATATCATTCTTATATGAGTGACAACCATTCATTCATATGCAACACCCATGTGATGAGTCGATAATTTTGCATCCACAAAAATTGAAAATGCTCACACATCCATATGCAGTATGAGAGTGTTTTCGAGCCGATCTAGTGCCTAGTGTGTGTATATGCATCCACGAGCAACCACTAGCAACCACTTGCATCCACTTGCAACCATCAAACATAACATGTCTTAAACACATGTTTACGTACTGACTGAAGATGGTCAGTGGACGACGAGTTGCTATCACAGGGCACTAACTGGTCTCGCCGAATCACGCAGGTCCATTTTAGTCTTTTGATTGCCCCTTATTATTGCAATCAATGCATACTCATTGGTTCACCTACGCAAACCTAACCTCTGTGAGTACAGGAGGATCATCTGCCACTCACAGAGGAATACAAGAGTACCCTACGTCCCCGGAAGCCGTGTGCTTCCCCTTCCATTCCTTTGGAGCCGTCAAACAATCAGATGAATGTTCGCTCCCCTCGTGCCTTATAACACCTCGATGATCTACCATGTCGGGTTATTCACCCTCAACCGTACGGACTGGTCTAAGCACCTTACTTTAGCATGTTGTTAGACCCTATGTCTAAACATTCTTTTATGCACTTGTCTCACCTCACCAGGTTTCCAGTTAACTTGGTTATTCCAGTTCATATTGAATTCTTATTCAAACTACCAAGTTTCTATTGCTTATTAATTCCAGTCATACAACTTATTTCATTTAAGTTTATTAATAAGCTTACAACATGTTATTCTCTAGATTGCGGCCCAAGGTCTGTGATCCACAATCCCTTTTATATTCTTGTTTTATTTCAATGACATGTTTTACTTAATATGTAATTAAGTATATCTAATTCACGTGTTTCCAATTAACATGTCACTTACCATTTATGATTATATATAACTTATTTCATTTCATAAGTTTTCCTCATCTTCTCTCATTTAATCATAATTCCACTTTACCTCGTCAATACGACTTATCGTTGTTTACTTATTAACTTAGTTCTATTAACTAAGGCCCATTAATAAGTTTCTCTACCCATTTATTATAACCTATGTTATAATTTCCCCTTGTCCTTAGGATAAGTCTAAACATGTTATTCTTACCAACGGGTTTCAGACTCCCAGACTACTTAATTTATAATTAAGTACAATATATTTTCCCCCCTTTTCTTAACTGGTTTTAGGTTTTCCCCTTTTCTAATTACTTAATTTACAATTAAGTGTCACTTAACTTAATTCATCAGTTATCCCATTCGCTTAATAGTTTATTATAATCTAAGTTATAATATTCACTTGTCCCTAGAACAAGTCTACCTATTATAAAACACTTTCATTAATGTTATTTATTTATAATAGGTTATTATCATTCCCCTTTTAAACAATTTACTATTGTAAACCATTATTCTTCATTCTCTGTAATATATATTCCTTATTATATTAAGGAAAACACTTCATGCACCTTATCAATTTGATAGAAGGAATGAATGATTTATTTTCATAACGTTTTTCCATCTAAATCCGTGGTAGCAAGTAACTTCTTTACTTTTCTATATTTATTGTGGCTTACTTGTAACAACATTTTCAGAAATAAGTCATTTAGGGAAATACATCACTTTCCCCTCTTATCACACTAACTCAGTTCATTACATCCCTTCCTTTCTTATTTTCTGAGTTAGACATTTAATTACCATCCTTGCCATTTATTCATATCTTGTTATATACGTATATTTATTTATATACATAATCACTAGACCTCTCACATTAAGCCTACACTTGTGGACGTTGGATTTGCCGGGTGGGTCCGCGCAGACTTCTACCACAAGCTAACTTAACCACGTGTCTTAGCACATGTTGTTAATTATTGCACTTAGGCCACTCACATTAGGTTCAACATTAATGGCTGCTGGATATGCCGGTCGGATCCGGGCAGACTTCCGCTACTAATGCAACCTAACCTCATGCCATAAATGTATTTACAATTTCTAATTGTAATCCTAGGCATATTCATTTTCATTCAATCACTTATGTTCATATCAAATTGCGCTTCCAAATTAAAATCTCAAAACATAATATATATTATATTCATTACATGAAAATTTTAGACATATTATCCTATTTTACTGTAATATAGTTTACAGTAATCTAGTTTACATGTCGTCCAATTTTTGCCTATATTTTGTCGCATGTCATTTTCGGTATATGTTTAATTCTACTAGGACATGTAAACATTCAATCGGGTAATTATTTTAACATGTCGTTCAATCAATAATATGTCCCAAGTAAAGCATGTAATTACAATCACTAAATTGGCTGTTCATATCCTAACAAGTTTATTTTCTCCAACATGTAAACATTCAATATCTTAGCCAATTCAATATAGGAATTTCCTGACATATTCATATCAACATTTCAATTCGTTACAACAGCAATTTATAATTAAAATAGCCATTTCAAAATTTATTAAAAAGGGGAATGCTAAACGATAGTCATAACATTATCTGAAGGCTATAGCTTAAAACCACTCACCTTTAAGCTTTCCACAAACTTTGGATCTGATCCATTATATCATCCATGGTTTCCCTTTTCCCTTTAATTTGATTCACGACCTAACGACCATGGATTTATTATTTCATGAAAAGAGAAGGGAAAGAGAAATAATTTAAATGGATTGGTTCTTAGATGTTTACCTTGCTTTCATGATTCAATAATCTTTTTATTAACGTTGATTCCCTCTTCCAGATCTGAATTCATAATCCTCCTAAGCTAACATTTTAATTTCAGAATAGATTTGAGAAGCGAGGGAAGGAGCAATGGCAGAGCTCCAGCGCAGCCGCCGAATTATGATGTTTAGGGTTAGGTCTAGGGGTCTTATTTATAGGTGCTGAAGACCTTATCGTACACGCAGCGCTGAGTCAGCATTGAACCCAGTTAAGAAAATAGTCCAGGTTCGCAAATGAATCTAGCTAAATCTTATCGTGCACGCAGTGCTGAGTCAGCATTGGGTCTCGCAAGCTGTTTTGGCGCAGAAAATTGAATTTCGAATGTTTGAATTGTTTTGTGCAGAAATTTGGTTTTAGAACTTCAGAATTTCTGGAATTTATTTAACAGTTTTATTCACATGAAATATTCTTATATGTATACAATTCCTCTGCCGACCATTTTATGCGTATATATATACGCACAATTTTTGTTTTATTTTCAAAATTCAAACGATGTTGCACCGTTATTTGATTCTTGCCATATTTCATTGACTGTAGCCTTATCTTGAATTTTATCTTTTGTATACATATATTTATGCATATATATATTCTCATATATATATATATATGCATATATTTTCTTTATTTCCTTATATGTGCATTCTTATCCTTTCAAATTTTGAATTTATATACATATATATATTTGCATGTTCTGTTGGCCCTCTCTAAAACAAAGATAAAAATTATGCCACCACCAGGGTTCAAACCCCCGACCTCTATGATACAAATCCAATGCCTTAACCAACTAAGCTATGAAGCCTTTTGTTAATAAGTCTTAGAACAATGATAATTATTGTTCTCTCCTTACTTCTCATTTTCATGTTAGTTACAATACTTAAATTAAACCGTTGCATGAATCTTTTTCTTTTAATGTTAATGCATTATATTTACAAATCAGTGCATGCAACATATTTACATTGCATGCAATCAATCCTTTCTTTCTTTCAATGCATGCATTACATTTTTTTTCAGTGCACGTATTTATTACATGCAATCCTTATTTTATTCTTTATTTTACATTTTAATTTGTTTGCATATATATGTGTGTATATATATATATATATTACTTGTGCGTGTACAAACTTCTAGACTTAATAATTTCTTCATATGATGTCCGTTTTACACAAACCAGGTGTCTAACTTGACCAGAATTCCGAAATGGACGCAATGGCGCAATCCGTTTTACTTAATTCTCATTATTTAATTAAGTTATTCCTATTTTATTATCTTAAAAATACGGGGTGTTACATTCTCCCACCCTTACGAAATTTCATCCCCGAAATTTAATAAGGGTAAAATCAATTAACCACTCGCATAATATACATCCATCATGTGTGCATCAAATTTTAGCAAATATTGTGCACTTGTGCAAAGTGAAATACAACATAATAATGCATGTATGCCTAAGCGGTACCTCCTATGTGTATGCAAATTTCTCAAAAATCCTTTTTAAAATATAATGCTCACATCCTAGATATACTGGCAGTTCTACATGAATGCAATATTATGAAAATCAAAATTCTTTTTCATCCTAATTTTCCTACACTTTTACTGAGTAAGAGCATAGTTCATCCAAATTACAACATCCATAATCCTACCAACCAACTTTTTTTTTGAATTTCAGATAAATCTAATTTTCTAAATTCGATTTCTTATGTTACAAAAAGGTGAAAAATGGAAAATTTTATACCTTTCGTTTTTCTTTTATATACCCTTTTCCAACCGTACTTCGATTTTATGAAACAATGTATAAAGATTTCCTATTTTCCTATCCAAGCACATCCTACATAAAAAAAATCTTTGTTGTAGCTTTTCTTTTTCGTCTTATCTTGCAAAATAAATTTCAAATTGCAAAACTGGAGTAGATACGGATAACTATTTTCCTTAATCGGGTTTATGACTTGTTCTTACCTATAAGGTCAGTTCAGTCTCCTACTACAAGGTGCCAACATCCACTATATTCTCATTTTCAACAACTTATTTTGTCCACCCAACAAAATTCTCTTTTAAACAATTTACCAAAAATAATTGTCAAAAGAATAGCGACTTCAAAACTTTCTTGATTAAAAATTCTTGTATGAAATATAACTAGAAAAACTAGCAAGCTATACATGCTCTATAATATGCACCTGTTATTGAGAGAATTTTACTTTAAAACTCAGTTTGTACTTCTTTACATATTTTAAAACTATAACTTTTAAGATTAAAACTTGAAAACACCATAAATCGTTTTTTCCCAAACTTTTATAATCTCTAGTTCTTAAAAGTTAATAATGGTGTTGGATTCAAAGCGGGTTTCCAATTTTTCTAGGCTCTCCTAGACACTCCCCAAGATCAATTCTCTCAACCATATATATTCCAAATCCATTTTTCTCTGTTCTACTTTTTCCAAATACTAGTCATATGGGATTCATTTTCCTTCCGTACAAAGTATATTGTACACTTCTCAACCAAACTTTCTAAGGGTCTCAAATTTCCTTATTCATTCCTTTAGTGTACAAAACAAACATCCCATTTCATATAATATTATAGTCTTTTTATTTAGTGGGTTTCTGTATGGATCTAGGTATATATATAATATATTTATATTTTTAAAAATAAAAATACGTTCACTCACTATTTATATAGGAATTCTAAACCTAAGCTCTGATACCAGATGTGACAACTCCAATTTCGACAGACCGAATTTTTTTCAAAACTCTAATCTATCGAAACTCAGATTGGTTTGCTCTGGTAACCTGCAGAAAAGACAGAGACATAAAACATGTCAGAGCTTAGAAAAATATCTCATAGCGGAAAGGATAAAATATAGTATAATCAAAACATGGTATTACTGTATTATTAATACTGCTTAACCAGTATCCAAAGCTATCATGTCTCTGCCACAATCTGACCTGCGAGTGTGTTATGAGGAGGGGGTCAGAACACAAGTTCTGGTGATTGGATTTAAACTATACACTTTGGATAATCTAACATATACCGTTCAATCATATTTTCTTATTTATTAGATTATTTGGGTTAACAGCACTCAAGGCTTACACACACGTCGTACCCATTTACTTCCTAGTGAATTAACCTAATACAGTATATGTAGCTATCTCTCAATATTGAGATACACCCCATGGTACCCCACTCGCACGGTCTCCACCGTATCATCGCAGGAATACAGCAGTCCCTAATCCTATGCTCGAATGTCATACGGATTTCTGTATATATGTCAACACTACGTCTGCAAAGAACCACTACTTCTATATTACGTAAGTGTTCGGCCATCTTTGAACCGTTCGATCGAATTAGGTTCCATCCTCGAATAATGCCCTCTAGTCTTATGATACACCACCCAGAGCTTCATGAGTGTACCTAGACTAACCCATGTATGTATCGTCAATTGTTCTCAATGTCTATTGCACATGTTCTCTATATGTGCGCTCAAGTCCCGTGGCAGGGCTAATCAAGAAACACGAAACTCGGTCGGGAGCTTTTAGATATCTACCGATTGCAGATGCTAAGGTCTTCCTTTACAGTGGCTATGGTCCCACTAGACCCCTCCCTTAACTAATTAAAGGCACCCAAGAATATCAAGAATGAGAACTTAACCCTGGCCCCCTATGCTCTTCAAAACTATTGGCCAACCTCACCCATAACTAGATACCAAAGTATATGGTCTTTTAGAGTTCTATGCCTTTCCGCTTTACGTATTGACTAAAGATGGTAGGTAGAAGACGAGTTGCTATCACAGGGCACTAACTGGTCTTGCCGAATCACGCTAGTCCATCTTAGTCTTTTGATTGCCCCTTATTATTACAATCAAGGCATACTCATTGGTTCACCTACACAGACCTAACCTCTGTGAGTACAGGCGGATCACCTGCCACTCACAAAGGAATACCAAGAGTGCCCTACGTCCCCGGAAGCCGCGTGCTTCCCCTTCCACTCCTTTGGAGCCGTCAAACAATCAGATGAATGTTCGCTCCCCTTGTGCCTTATAACACCTCGATGATCTACCCTGTTGGGTTATTCACCCTCAACCGTACGGACTGCTCTAAGCGCCTTACTTTAGCATGTTGTTAGACCCTATGTCTAAACATTCTTTCACGAGCTTGTCTCATCTCACCAGGTTTCCAATTAACTTGGTTATTCCAATTCATGTTGAATTCTTATTCAAATTACCAAGTTTCTCTTGCTTATTAATTTCAGTCATACAACTTATTTCAATTAAGTTTATTAATAAGCTTACAACATGTTATTCTCTAGATTATGGCCCAAGGTCTGTGATCCGCAATCCCTTTTATATTCTTGTTTGATTTCAATAAGATGTTTTACTTAATATGTAATTAAGTATATCTAATTCACATGTTTCCAATTAACATGTCACTTACCATTTATGATTATATATAAATTATTTCATTTCATAAGTTTTCCTCATCCTCTATCATTTAATCATAATTCCACTTTACGTCGTTAATACGACTCATCGTTGTTTACTTATTAACTTAGTTCTATTAACTAAGGCCCATTAATAAGTTTCTCTACCCATTTATCAAAACCTATGTTATAATTTCCCCTTATCCCTAGGATAAGTCTAAAAATGTTATTCTTACCAACGGGTTTCAGACTCCCAGACTACTTAATTTATAATTAAGTACAATATATTTTTCCCCCTTTTCTTAACTGGTTTTAGGTTTTCCCCTTTTCTGATTACTTAATTTACAATTAAGTGTCACTTAACTTAATTCATCAGTTATCCCATTCCCTTACTAGTTTATTATAACCTAAGTTATAATATTCACTTGTCCCTAGGACAAGTCTACCTATTATACAACATTTTCATTAATGTTATTTATTTATAATAGGTTATTATCATTCCCCATTTAAACCATTTACAATTGTAAACCATTATTCTTCATTCTCTGTAATATATGTTCCTTATCATATTAAGGAAAATACTTCATGCACCTTATCAGTTTGATAGAAGGAATCAATGATTTATTTTCATAATGTTTTCCCATCTATATCCATGGTAGCAAGTAATTTCTTTACTTTTCTATATTTGTTGTGGCTTACTTGAAACAACGTTTTCAGAAATAAGTCAGTTAGGGAAATACATCACTTTTTCCTCTTATCACACTAACTCAGTTCATTACTTCCCTTCCTTTCTTATTTTCTGAGTTAGACATTAAATTACCATCCTTGCCATTTATTCATGTCTTGTTATATACATTTATTTATTTATATATATAAGCACTAGACCTCTCACATTAAGCCTACATTTGTGGACGCTGGATTTGCCGGGCGGGTCCGGGCAGACTTCTACCACAAGATGATTTAAGCTCATGTCTTAGCACATGTTGTTAATTCTTGCACTTAGGCCTCTCACATTAGGTTCAACATTAGTGGCTGCTGGATATGCCAGTCGGGTCTGGGTAGACTTCTGCCACTAATGCAACCTAACCTCGTGCCATAAGTGTATTTACAATTTCTAATTGCAATCCTAGGCATATTCATTTTCATTCAATCACTTATGTTCATATCAAATTGCGCTTCCAAATTAAAATCTCAAAACATAATATATGTTATGTTCATTACATGAAAATTTTAGACATATTATCCTTTTTACTCTAATATAGTTTACAGTAATCTAATTTACATGTCGTCCAATTTTTGCCTATATTTTGTCGAATGTCATTTTCAACATATGTTTAGTTCTATTAGGACATGTAAACATTCAATCGGGTAATTATTTCAACATGTCATTCAATCAATAATATGTCCCAAGTAAAGCATGTAATTACAATCACTAAATTGGCTATTCATATCCTAACAATTTTATTTTCTCCAACATGTAAACATTCAATAACTTAGCTAATTCAACATGGGAATTTCCTGACATATTCATATCAACATTTCAATTCGTTACAACAACAATTTATAATTAAACTGGCCATTACAAAATTATTAAAAATGGGAATGATAAATGATAGTCATAACATTATCTAAAGGCTATAGCTTAAACCCACTCACCTTTAAGCTTTCCCCAAATTTTGGATCTGATCCGTTATATCATCCATGGTTTTCCTTTTCCCTTTAATTTGATTCACAACCTGACGACCATGGATTTATTATTTCATGAAAAGAGAAGTGAAAGAGAAATAATTTAAATAGATTGGTTCTTAGATGTTTACCTAACGACCATAACTTAAGGATTCGTGGTGGTGGAATGACGAGGTGCAAAAGGATATCAAAGAGAAGAAGGAATGCTACAAATGCATGTATCGTCATAGAAGAGAAGAGAACATGCACATGTACAAAGTGGCAAAGAAGACTGCAAAGAGAGCAGTGAGTTAAGCAAGGGGACGAGTGTACGAAGATTTGTATCAAAGGCTAAGTACAAAGGAGGGTGAAAAAGACGTTTACAGAATAGCTTGGTTACGCAAGAGGAGGACAAGGGACTTCAATCAGGTTAAATGCATTAAGGATGAGAATGTTGGACTTTTGGTGAAGGACGATGAGATAAAGAATAGGTGGAGAGAATACTTTGATAAGCTTTTCAATGAAGAAAGTGATAGCTCTTCGATCGAGTTGGAAGACTTAGCCGACAGCGCCAATAGACATTTTGTGCGGAGATTTCAAGAAGCTGAGGTAAAGGGGGTGTTGAAACGTATGAAACCAGGCAAGTTGGTAGGACCTGATGACATTCCTATTGAGGTATGGAGATGCTTTGGAGATGCAGGGATAAGATGGCTAACTAAGTTATTCAATAATATTTTCAAATCAAACAAAATGCCAGATGAGTGGAGGAGAAGCATTTTAGTTCCAATCTTCAAGAATAAAGGAGATATTCAAAGTTGCACAAACTATAGAGGAATTAAGCTTATGAGTCATACAATGAAGCTTTGGGAGAGAGTTTGCGAGCAGCGTTTGAGGAGGTTGACAAGTGTCTCTAGGAATCAATTTGGTTTTATGCCTGGAAGGTCAACCACTAAGGCGATTTTCTTGGTTAGGCAGCTTATGGAGAGATACAGGGAGCAGAAGAAAGATCTCCACATGGTTTTTATTGACATGGAGAGAGCCTATGACAGAGTGCCGAGGAGGGTTATGTGGTGGGCGCTAGAAAGGAAGAGAGTGCCATCAAAATATATTACCCTTATTAAGGATATGTACGAGGGGGTTGTGACTAGTGTTAGGGCATGCGATGGTGAGACCAGAGACTTTCCAATTAACATAGGGTTACATCAAGGTTCGGCTTTGACCCCCTATATTTTTGCATTAGTGATGGATGAAATCACAAAAGATAAACAAAGGGAGATTCCCTGGTGTATGCTCTTTGCCGATGATGTTGTACTGATTGATGAAAGTAGAATAGGGGTTAATCGACAGCTGGAGTTGTGGAGGGAGACCTTGGAGGGTTTTAGGCTTAGCAGAACTAAAACAGAGTATATGAAGTGTGAGTTTAGCAGTGTCAGGTCATATGACGGAGATGTTACCCTGGCCGGTAGAGTAGTACCCAAGAAGGAATCGTTTCGATACTTAGGATCTATGTTGCTGTTTGATGGAGTGATTGATAAGGATGTTAGTTTTAGAATTCAAGCAGGATGGGTGAAATGGCGACTAGCATCTGGCATTCTCTGTGATCGGAAGATTCCTTGGAAGCTTAAAGGAAAGTTCTATAGGACAGCAATCAGGCCTGCAATGTTATATGGTGCAGAATGTTGGCCTACTAAGAGGGAACACGTCCAGAAGATAAGCGCAGCAGAGATGCGGATGCTGCGTTGGAGCTGTGGGCATACCAGACGAGATCGGATTACAAATGAGGATATTCTGGAAAAACTTGGAGTTGCACCTATTGAAGAGAAGTTAGCCCAATACCGCTTGAGATGGTTTGGACATATCCAACGTAGACCATACGATGCACCTGTACGCGTTGGAATTCTAGGCCACGCCGAAGGCCCAAAGAGAGGTAGAGGTCGACCTAAAATGGCATGGGAGGAGATAATAAACGGAGATTTAAGTAACTGGAGTTTATCGGAAGAGCTGGTAGTTGATAGGAGTGCATGGAAACTGGCAATCCATATACCAGAACCTTAGGGTTTTTTTTAGACTTTATTTCACGTTTACTGAACCTTTTTACTTTTTATTACTATTTTAGATTTTATTTCACTTTTATTGAACCTTTTTACTTATTATTATTATTTAAAAAAAAAACTTTATCGGATGACTTTTTATTTGTTTGGTTATTTTAAACCCTTTATATATATATATATATTATTATCATCATTAATTTTATTTTAATTTTCGGTTCCATATCTAGCCAACCCCAACTTGTTTGGGGTATATGGCTTTGTTGTTGTTGTTGTTGTTGTTGTGGTTCTTAGATGTTTACCTCTCTTTCACGATTCAATAATCTTTTTATTAACGTTGATTCCCTCTTCCAGATCTAAGTTCATAATTCTCCTAGGCTAACATTTTAATTTCATAATAGATTTGAGAAGAGAGAGAGAGAAGGAGCCATGACAGAGCTCCAGCGTAGCCGCTGAATTATGATGTTTAGGGTTAGGTCTAGGGTATTATTTATAGGTGCTCAAGACCTTATCGTACACGCAGCGCTGAGTCAGCATTGAACCCAGTTAAGAAAATAGTCCAGGTTCGCAAATGAATCTAGCCAAATCTTATCCTACACACAGTGCTGAGTCGGCATTGGATCCCGTAAGCTGTTTTGGTGCAGAAATTTGAATTTTGAATGTTTGAATTGTTTTGGTGCAGAAATTTGATTTTTGAACTTCTGAATTTTTGGAATTTATTTAACTGTTTTATTCACATGAAATATTCTTATATGTATACAATTCCTCTACCGACCATTTTATGTGTATATATATGCACAATTTTTGTTTTATTTTCAAAATTCAAACGATGTTGCACTGTTATTTAATTCTTGCCATATTTCATTGATTGTAGCCTTATCTTGAATTTTATCTTTTGTATACGTATATTTATGCATATATATATATATATTCTCATATATATGCATATATTTTCTTTATTTCCTTGTATATACGTTCTTATCCTTTCAAATTTTGAATTTGTGTACGTATATATATTTCCATGTTCAGTTGGCCCTCTCTAAAACAAAGATGAAAATTATGCCAATGCCGGGGTCTGAACCCCCGACTTCTATGATACAAATCCAATGCCTTAACCAATTGAGCTATGAAGTCTTTTGTTAATAAGTCTTAGAACAATGATAATTATGGTTCTCTCCTTACTTCTCCTTTTCATGTTAGTTACAATACTTATATTAAACCGTTGCATGAATCTTTTTCTTTTAATGTTAATGCATTGTGTTTGCAAATCAGTGCATGCAACATATTTATATTGCATGCAACCAATCCTTTCTTTCTTTCAATGCATGCATTACATTTTTTTTTCAATGCATGTATTTATTACATGCAATCCTTATTTTATTCTTTATTTTACATTTTATATGTTTGCATATACATATATATATATATATATATATATATATATATATATATATTTCACTTGTGCATATACAAACTTCTAGGCTTAATAACTTCTTCATATGATGTCCGTTTTACGCAAACCAGGTGTCTGACTTGACCAAAATTCCGAGACGAACGCAATGGCGCAATTCATTGTACTTAATTCTCATTATTTAATTAACTTATTCTTATTTTATTATCTTAAAAATACGGGATGTTACATTCTCCCACCCTTAGGAAATTTCATCCCCGAAATTTAATAAGGGTAAAATCAATTAACCACTTGCATAATATACATCCATCATGTGTGCATCCAATTTTAGCAAACATTGTGCACTTGTGCAAAGTGAAATACAACATAATAATGCATGTATGCCTAAGTGGTACCTCCTATGTGTATGCAAATTTCTCAAAAATCCTTTTTAAAATATGATGCTCACATCCTAGATATACTGGCAGTTTTACTTAATTCTCATTATTTAATTAAGTTATTCTTATTTTATTATCTTAAAAATATGGGGTGTTATATATATATATATATATATATATGTATGTATGTATGTATGTATGTATGTATGTATGTATACTCATAATGAATATAATTGCATGGAATGTAAGGGGTTTTAATTCCCCTAAAAGAAAATTAGATTTCTCCAACCTTATTGCTTCTAATAAACCAAGTATAGTTGGTTTATTAGAACATAAAATGAGTAACTCTAGTACTAATGAATTTCATACGAGATATGTGGCAAACTAGGGTATCATTGATAATAATGTTACTAATAACAAAAGTAGGATAATAATTATTTGGGATACATCTATATGGGATTTATCAAAGCATTTCATTGATCCCCAATATATTCACTGTGTATTTAATAACAAAGGGCTCTTGCTTATCAATATAACTTTTGTTTATGCTTATAATACTGAAAAAGAAAGGTGTATTCTTTGGAAACATCCTGAGCTTTTCAATAAAACTATTAATACTCCTTAGATTTTATTAGGTGATTTTAATTGTATTATCAAATCTTTTGAAAAAAGAGGTGAAAACCAGATTCCACTTCAAAAATTAGATTATTTTTTTCCTTCTAATTTCTTATATAAAACTGGATTGGTAGAACCTGTTTTAAAAGGCAACAAGTTTACCCGGAAATCAGGAGAATATAGAAACTTCCATTGTAAACTTGGCAGAGCCTTACTGAATCATTCATTTATAATGATTTTCCCTAATTTTGCTTGTCACACTCTACCACAAGCTACTAGTGATCATACTCCTATTCAATTGATTTTTAAATAAAAATTCTTTATAGAATTAATTTTCCTTTCAGGTATAAAAATGGTTGGGCTTATGATAATTAATATAAGACAGTTATACAAAATTGTTTTAATAATAATACTACTTTTGGCATGCACAATATAAGCTTAGGCACATGCTTTCTAATTCTAAAAATAAGCTTAAGAAAAGGAATAACAATAAGAGCTTAATGGAATGTGAAAAAACTACAAATGAAATTAATTTTGACAATTCTGATAGAGATACTGTTAATAATTTTTTCCAAATACAGAAAAGGCTTAATGATGAACTACACATAGAAACAATTAATCTTAGACAAAAATCTAAAGTTGGCTCGCTTTCAAATGGTGACATATGTAGTAAATTCTTTTATTCCAAAATGTCTAGTATAAAGCGTGGAAATGATATTCAGAAAATCATAAACAATAATGGTGTTATTGTGAATGATTTAGCTCAGCTAAAAAGGAAGTCATTGATTACTTTACTACTTTATACAACTTTGAGGATAGCCATGTTAATTTCTCTAGAATTTGCCCTAAATTTATTTTACATGCTAGAATATATGAAATTATTCTTACTCCAATCTTATTACAAGATATTAAAAATATTATATTCAACGATAATGATGATAAAAGTCCTAGCCCTAATGGCTTTGGGGCCAAATTTTATAAAATGCATTGGGATGTATTAAATATATGATATTTGATGTTGTCAATGAATTTTTTATGTCCGGAATTTTTTGAAGAATCTATATTATACTTTTATTACTTTAATCCCAAAGATTAAAGTTCCAAATTCTTTAAGTGATTATAGGCTTATTGCCTGCTGTAATTATATATATAAAATAACTGCAAATATTTTAAGCAACAGGATACTCTTCTTAATGTCTTATTAGTGAAAATACTCTTCTTGCACATGAAATGCTCAGAAATTTTGACCAAGGTGCTAAGAATAAAATGTGCATTAAAATTGATTTGCATAAATCTTTTGATAAAATAAATAGAAAATTTATAATTCATGTTATGAAACAGTTTGGTTTTGATAACAAGTTTTATGCACTAGTGGAAGAATGTATTTTTAATGTCTCATTTTGTATACTCGTAAATGGCTCACCTAGTGGGGTTATTAAGAGTAACAGAGACATTAGGCAAGTAGACCCCTTATACCCTTACTTATTCACCCTTGCAATGGAATGTGTATCATACCAAATCAATTTAGAAATTCTTTGTAAAAGTATAAAAGCTACAAATAAAGTTATTCCTTGTGTTTCTCATCTATTATACGTTGATGACTTACTAATTTTTCTTAATGCAGATATGAAGAATGCATAAACATTTTCAAAAACTTAGAAAAATATGATGGATTACAAATCTGTGATAGCAAGAGCAATATATATATATTTCGGTAAAACATGCATTAATAAGGAGAAAATTTTAAAATTTCCAAAAGGGAAATCTTCCAGTTAAGTATTTTGGGCTCCACTACATGCTAATCAGATTAAAGACAAGGACTGCACTAAGCTACAAGAGATTATTCAAAGCAAAATAGACAATTGGTCAAGAAAATTTCTATCTATAGCAGGTAGAATTGTGCTCACTCATACGGTAATTACAGCTATAATTATGTACTGGATGCAGTCACATAATATCCCTATCAAAACTATTAAGAAAATAGGAAGGATTTGTGCCAATTTTATACGAAATGGAAAATACCACAAGGTTGCATGGAATGTTATTACTAAGCCTAAAGAATATGGAAGTTTGGGACTCATAAATTTTAGGGACATTAATGAAGCCTGCAATCTCAAGCTATTCTGGAAATTTATTGACGGGTAGTCATTTTGGGAAAAGTGGATGAAAGTCAGATATATTAAAAATAAAAATTAATTTGACTATGCATATTGAAAATCATTTCTCTCACACATGGAAAAGCATTTTTAAAATGCAGAGATATAGGGAAAAAATGATCACTAGAAATTTAAAAGATGGGAAGAATACTAGTTTATGGTTTGACCCTTGGATCTATAATAAATCACTCATTAACATAAAGGGCTGGAGTAATCTTAGTAATTTTGGAGGAGCTGACAAAAAATTCTCTTATTATAGAGAATAATATTTGGAAAACAGAAAATCATCCAGTTGTTCAAATATACAAGTCAGCAATAAGTAAAATTGATATAGACAATAATCTAGAGGAAGATTATCGGACTTATAATTTATCTATGAAAGAGAAATTTTCATTCAAAAGTGCTCAGAATTTTATTAAAGTGAATGAAAGTGAAGTAAATCGAATTAAGTTATTTGGAATAAATCAAATTGTCCAAAAATGACTTTTTGCTGATATTTTGCAATAATGAACAAGTTGCCAACAGGTGACAGATGTTCTGAATGGGGCAACATGGATAATTCAAAATGCTTGCTTTGTAAGAAGGAAGATGAAAATATAAAGCATATATGTTTTAATTGCTCATATTGTATGAAAATATGGTTTATAGGTAAGAATAAACTCGGGCTTGATCCAGGATCATCAGTGGTACTAAGGAGTTCTAGGCGCCTTTTCCCTGGGATCACCTGTTGAGGACTTGTCTTTACGGCTTGTGTACTTGTTTTTCATTTGGGTTGTATCTTGTATTTGTGCTGCTCTTTGAGCTGCTTCATTTGTTTGTTTGTATGTGCTCACAGTCTCTATAGCCATTCCTACAGATACTATTTTTGTGAGCCGTTGGAGAATGGCTAGATTCTCCTTTTGTTATATTATTCTTATATCCTTTTTTAAAAAACTCAGGCTTGATCCAAAAGTCAATATTCAAAATATCAGAGACATTACTGAGTACTAAATAGAGCATTTTAAAGGCAAGAAGGCAGAATTTAATAAAGCGTGTGCGGTCTTAACTACTATTATACACTCTCTGGAAAGAAAGAAACAAAAAATTACATAATAGCAAAGAGATTGACTGTTTTCAATTATGGAGGAAAATTGAAATAGATCGCAATATCATTCTTCTTAAGGAAATTAAAAACTATAGTAATCAAAGCAATAACATTAATACGTGTGATATGGACATTTATGAAAGCAGAACTGAAGCACACTTACAAGGGGGAAAATAACCTCGTTGAAATTTCAAAGGGAAAAAGCATCCACACCAACTTCAACAATCTTGACGCACTGAATGGCTGATGCTAGTAATCCAACATCGTGCTCCCTTCTTGGAGATCCAACAACCGACAGACATACCAGAGATAATCCTATAAATGGAAGAAAGAAGAATGTTAAATCTAATTTTAATAATCATTCTAAGAACATTATAACTATTTCAAGCTTACTCGATATGCAAAACCTTGGACATGGGATATCCAACAATGTTCCTGATGTTAGATCTACAAAAGAGAGAAGCAACCACACCAATCACAACAACCTAGAAAGACACTGGATGACTGTTGCTAGCGTTACACCAATGGGCTCCCTACTTAGAGATCCAGGAAAATACATTCATTCAAATCTATAAAGGGAAGAATAATGAATGTTAATTTTAATTTTAATAATAAATTGAAGAACATATTAGCTGATACAAACTTACCTGAAATTTACAGCTTCGAGGATAGGATCTCCAACAGTGTTTCCGAAGGTAGATCTGCCGAAAAGCACGAAGATTGGAGATATAAAGACAAAGAAGAGCAAAGAATTGGAAACTATCACTAAGTCAGTAACCTCAATAACAAAATCTATCACTTATCTTGCTGGAGCAAGGGAGATTGTAGTTCGAATCAGATTCGAGAATCAGAAACTTCAAAGAATGAAGCAGATCTGAAACTTTCCAAGCATAACAAGCTTATTGATCGCAAACTCATAGACAAGAAGATAAACTAACCAGTTGGCAACCACCGTAGATGATTTACTCTTGTATTTTCTTAAATTTTAGATTATTTGAGAATCGAATGGAAGTAGCCATTCTTGTTGAAGGAGAGTGAAACCCTAGCTTCTGAAGTCGGCTAAGGTTTTGAGATGTTATGTCTTATTTTTATGTCGGTTGGGTATGTTTTGCACCACTTACTAGTGGATTCTGGGCCATAGGCCTTGTTTTTTACATGATTAAAAAAATGTTATTAAATGCCTTATTCTGATCTATCAGGACATGGTGAACGTTATTAAATATTAGATAGGCACGAGTAAATTACTTTCTTTTAAGAGTGTTTTCCCTCTTTTTAACATTATAAGGCTATTGAAAATTTTCTTTTAGGATACAGTTAAATTATCTATACAAGTTGTGATTACTTGCAAAGATTAGAAAACATTCAAAAGTTCAAGTGATGATGCTTATTATTTTGAGATTTCAAAATAAAAATGGAAGTAAATATTTGTGTTGATGAATGCATATTTATAGAGCGAATGAAACATCTATTTTCCAACAGATGCCATTTGGGTCGACTGTCGTGACTATTTTCCAAAGATATCACCATTGGCTTTTTAATACAAATTCAACAGATAACAAAATCTACCGTTCCTGACGAGGCACTACCCCTAGACTTCTACGACCTAACAAGGAAAGTCGAACCCCATTAGCAAGGACATTGCCCCTGCACATCTACCATGGAGTGTTGCCTTCCTCTTTGTAACAACTCGGAGAATCAGAACCAATTTAAAATTTTTATTTTGGCAATTTTGATGATATTTGAATATTTAAAATGATTTATTTTGAATAATAATGACAAGAAATTTATTTTGAATAGAATTAGAATATATATATTTATTTGAATCGACATTAGAATATAAAATATATATTTTAATTATAAAACGAATTGGAAATGGCGCGGTAGTTCAAAAATTCGATTTCAAATTTCAAATGAATGTACAGGATTCAAAATAAACCGGACTTTAGTAAAACCAAAAATATTAGAATCTATTTGAAAATATCTTTCCAATGAATCTAAAAAATCCGTATTTCATAGTGGGAGTAAAAAGTTATGTCCAGTTGAAAATTCAGAATAGCCGCTATGAAAATAAAGCCCTTAAAAATAGCCATTTTGCAAACGACCTCCATTTTCGACGAAACCACTTTTGTTGGAGCCAGAATGTTAAATTGTTGCTAGATTTTAAATTCCATAATTTTTGAAATCAATATGTGAGCGTGGCAAAAGAAAATGTGTTTTAACAGTTTCAATCAATTTGGATCGACCAGAAAATGACCATTTTTCAAACGGTCTTCAAATCTGACGAAATTAGTTTTGTTAGGACCGCATCGTCAATACGAAGCTAGAAATAATTTTTCTGGGATTTTTATAGTCTGTATGTGGCCCGGTAAATTAAAATGTACGTTAAAGTCAAATTTGAACATTATATTAATTTATATTTTAATTTTGATGGAAACTGATCGTAGCAGTCATATTCTCTTGAGGGACATATCCCGTTGTGTTTGGAATGGGGATATTTAGCTAGGAGCGACAGTCGTTGGGTCTCGATTGGAGTTCGGACAAAATTTCACTTTTTGAAAATTGAAAGGAAAAAAATTATAATATATTATATATTTATACTTAAGCACCCCTTTCTTTCCCATTTCAATCATTTAGGGAAAAAACCGATACACCCTTTCCCCAATCCCATTCTCTTCTTCGCTGATGCCCACCGCGCCACCTACGCCGCCGTTCCAGGCGCCGCACCCTACCTCTAGCGATTGGTCGCCCCTTCCCCTCAACTCCTCTCTCTCCTCCCTTCTAATCTAAACCGCGCCGCTTCTAACCCCGCAACACCACCGGACCTCCGTCGCAGAAACCACTGCACCACCTCCTCGATCCCGCCACCACCGTCCAACCAACGACCGACGCCTCCCACTGTGTCACTTCCAATCGCCGCCGATAGACTCAACCGCCGTCGGAAATTTAAAAAGGTGAGTTTTTCTTTTTAAAAATAACTAGTTTAATCTATATATAGCCTTGTTTTAAAAATCTGATTTTTAAATATCAATAGCATTAATAAAAATGTAATCTTTATATAAAATACATTGTTTTTAAAACTGAAATTAATTAAAGAAAAGATGTGATTTCTTAACAAAGAAAAGCTTTGATTTTTAATTTAGAAAAGCTTTGATCGTTAATTTAGAAAAGTTTCGATTTTTAATTTAGAATAGATAATATTTTTAAACATGAAAAGATACGATTTTTAGATAGGAAAAGATATGGTTTTTAATCATAGAAAGATAAGATTTTTAGTTTAGAAAAATCCGATTTTTAGTTAAGAAAATATACGATTTTTAGCTATGTAAAAATATAATTTTTAGAAGATAAAATTTTGATTTTTATACATATTGGAATAACGAATAAAAATATGATTTTTATAAAAGAAGTAGAGATATAAAAATATAAATTTTATATAGAAAGAAGAATTGTAAAAATATTTGAAGTAAAAATAAAAATATGATTTTTATTTAATGGGATAAAGCGATAAAAGTATGATTTTTACTATGAACAGCGTGAAAAGAATTGTGCTGGAACTGGTGGAAAACAGATCCAAATCTAAACTGTTCAGAATTAAAGAATGATGGAGTGGAACCCAAAGGTGAGAAATCCTCACTGAAATTTTCTTATACAGTTATTTATTTTATAAATGCATATATGAACTATTCCCCCATCGTCCACAGACCATGGACGATTTGTTTGATTGTTTGGTTTAGTTGATTAGATTTTTTGGTTGCATTTGGTTGCTTGAGTGAAATGAATTGATTAGAATTGTTGTGTATGTATGGTGTGAGCCAATGTCAGGAGAGGGGTAATGCTAGACATTACCCGATTTTGATATTGCGCCGTTATGCCGTTGAAATTTTCTAAAATATGTTAGAACAACAAAAATATCACTTTTATTGTATAAATGAACCGAATAGAATATTCATATGTTGAATAAAATATTTTATCGTTAAAAATATAATTTTTAATGTTGTTATGAATAAAATAAATATTCATTTAGAAATCAGACGATTTGTTTATGTGCACACATTTGACTGATATTGATTGGGACGATAAATTTTACACATCGGCCAACTGCAAAAATAAAATTCATTATTTGTTGATTGAAACCCTACACGGGTATTGGGATGATATCTGACATACACTAGTCCCAATAATTAGTTGTATGTCGATCGATTGAAAGGCTGTTGTAAGCATTAAATATTTATATTTGATGCTTATGGAGTGTAGAATGCACTCTGGATAATGGTTAAATGTGTTTGATTGTTGTTGTGTACATATGTGTATGAAATCCATATAAATCACATTATATGGTAATTGACTGCGTCTGATTCCAGTTCAGAAAAAATAAATATTTTAAAATAACGAATATTTCAAAATAATGAATATTTTAAAATAATATTCAGTAAAAGATCAAAATTTGATTTTGATGTCCGATTTGGGATGGACACGAATATATTTAAAAATATAAAGTCGTGTTGATTAGATTAACGCCATTTTGACGTGAACGATATTTATATTGATTTTATTATTTTTATAATGAATATCGAAAAGGAATTGATTTCAAAATACAATGTTTTTGAAAATACTATCATTTATATATCGATGATATGGAATAATCAATTTTGATTTGAAATTGAATATGAAGTTGAAATCGTTTTGAAAACGAATTTAAAACGATTTATAAAATATGTTTTTAATGGAAATCGACTATATATATATATATATATATATATATATATATAATGGCCTGAATAGAACGCGCCGCGGTAGTTCGTGAATTTCGATCATTGATTTCGAATGGACATTACGGGAGATCCGACCGTCGGATTCTCCTAAATCTGGAACCGTTGGGTTCTTATCAAAAAGAGCTTTCTAATGAATATTATAGATTTGAAATCTAACGGCGGGATTTGGAATTATGTCCAAATCAAATTTGGAAAAGGTCGCTGTAAGTGCAGTTCGATGACCGTTTATGAAAATCGACTGTACGGGCCTTGATAAAATTATTAAAAATATCGATAATTTGTGTAAAATCATAACAAATGATTTGGAAAGAATTGGCATGAAAAATTCCATATTTGAAAAGATAAAAATATTTTTTTATCGAAATGAACTAGTTATGAATAGAATTATGAAATCCACTATTTTTAAACAAATAAATTGGATTTGAAATGGTTTTAAAAATAACCGGAATTTCCAATATATGAATCAGAATGGATTTGAATCGAAAATATCTTCAAAATATTTCGATATTGGATTCCGTGGTTATACGAATATTGTGGAGGAATTTGGAAGATATATATATATATATATATATATATTGTTATTCCAGTACGGTATTTGTTGATTCCAGAATTTGATATTGAATATAAGCCAATATATTTTCTATTCAGAGCCTTGTATTTAATATTAAATGTGATTTTGGTTTTGTCGTGAATGGTGTCTTCATTAACACTGTTCTTGAACCCAGTTGAGAAAAGATTAAATCTTTTTATTTAGATTTAATAAAGTATACCAATTAATTGATATTTAATTGGAATGGAATTGAAATTGGTCTTTGGGTTTATCATGAACGGTGTTTTAAATAACACTTGTTCTTTAACCCGATTAACAATGGAATAAGATTTTGGGTTGTCGTGAATGGTATCTTTAATAATACTGTTCTTAGACCCAATGGAGTTAAGAAAATCAGAAACTAACTGGAGATTAGTTAAGTTGAATGGTTTCCTGGGTATTGATCTGATGTTGGTTTCGGCCTTCGGGGTTAATACTTAGGGAATTGTTCACTTGCTAATTTACAGTAAAAGGCTGATGTAATGGAATGTTATTTTGGGTTTATCGTGAACCGTGTTTTAAATGACATTGGTTCTTTAACCCAGTTAAAGACAGGATATGATTTCCCAAGTTAAACAATCGTTAATATTGATTTTTGGGAAGGTTAAACCAAGTGGAGTTTTAGTGCATCTTTAATTAGATTGAAACGATATCTAAAGGAAGGATAAAGAATAAAGTTAAAGAATTTATCTTTGATAAAATTAATGGGAACCTTTCCCAAAATATAAGAATATTTGAATAAAGGAATATTCTGGATTGGAATGAGGCGTATGTTGTGTTTTTATAGCGCTTATTTACTATATACGCGAGTTATTCAGAAAGACCGGGTTTATCCCATTCTGAATAACTGATTCGACGATGTGTCGAGGATGAAGACGTTGGTTGAAGACCGGAGGTCTTCACGTCATTTGGATGATTATTGATGTCTTGATTGGGCTGTACACCTAAGACAAGGTAATAAGTGGTGATAGTCCAGACGTACTTGGAGATCGACCGGATATGCGAGGACCTCTCCCCTGTATTAGACATATGGGGGAGGAATAAGGTGCCTTCGGTTTCGTTCAGACCCAAGACGAACTTATAAATGGATGTGTGTCTGACATCGGATTTAACTCTGTGTGATTGATAGACATCGGTTGCATAGCGTGGATTGCCTGTGTGGCACGCTGAGATGCAAATGATCAAGGCTTCTGTTGAAAAGCAGAGTCTTGTGGTTGATGATCAAAGCACGGCTTTAATATAGCGTAGCTTTGTGTAGCGTTAATTCGTGAGCCTTACACCCCTGTGTGGACCAGATACGGGAGAGGACTTCAGGGAGGACATGTGTTTCCTTCTAGCTAGGAGTGGTGTCAGCGTTTTACTAGCCCTGACATTTTACTTATGTGGATGATGGATTGCGAGGCGCCTCGGTTATATCGGTCATTCCGGGGCCAATAGTTTGGTCGGATATGACCAGTTTACACCCCCATAGAGCGGGGAAACGTAGTGTTCAGGCATTTTAATCCACATCGAGTGGACCGGCCCTGACGATCCAAGGCTTGTTCGCGTGCTTGCCTAAGACATGGGCTAGATTGTCTCGAAGCGGTAAGGATGATCCCTTGCCTTGGTTCACAGATGGAAATCCAACTTCCAATACGTGACATTTGCGGTTTTGATTGTAGAGCCTAGTGTTGGCGACATGATATATGGTACCCATGCGATCTAGGATTAATACATTTATATTTGAAGTTGTTTTATACATTATGCACTTATAATAGTATCAAATGATTTGTTTTAAAGTACCAAGCATGTTTGGCTATTATAAGGGAAAACCCTATCCTCCGGCTTGCGTTGCATTGTGTGATGGGACATGGGTCTTATAATAGCCTTATTTTTCCAAAAAGCATTGCGCTGTTTTGTTATATGCACTGGTATTATTGGGAGGAAACCCGTTCCGTGTTATACGGCGTGGTCCCTTGATATATCTAATTTAAAGTAAAGTTTTAAATAACTATTTTAGTTCTCACACCAGTCACATGACTGGAGTTTATTGTTTTGACCTAAACTCTGGGTACCCCTATTTTCCACACGGGCAGCTAGTAGTTTTGGTTTTACAGATTTATATTCATAGGATCCTGGTTTACAGCTGGAATGATATTCGGAAAGCTCTATATCCGTATATTCCTTTCAGTTGTGTTTTGTATTATTTTTTGCTGCATTGTAAATTTAATTCTCTGATATTTATCGAATGTGTAATATTTATTCATACTCTGTATATCCTTGTATTCTGATGAAATTATTGTAATAAGCAATGAAATGTTCTTCTATTTGTGTTCTAATTTGTCTTGTTCTCAAAACAATCCGTTCTTTCTCTTCTCTTCGGAGACCGGGGAAGTTCGGGTCGCTACACTTTTGACCTTCCTTTATAGGAGACAACATTTGACAATTTTTTTGAAAACTTTCAAAATTCCCCACCTATTTCAAAACTTTAACAATAAAAGCAATATTTTAAGCATCATATTAAGACTGAGGGAGAAGTTAGAGGCAGTCAAGAAGGAAGACAAAGTTTTAGAGAAGAAGGTAAGAATTTGAGAAGAATTTGTTTAGAAAATATCTGCTTATTGTTTTATTCATTTACTATAGCATATATAATATGCTCCTACAAATCAAAAGAAGCCAAGTGGCTTTACAACAAAACATGAAAATAAACAATAATTTCTTAAATAACAGAATTAGCTGAATTCTCTACATCGCAAGTTGATTTCCTTGTCCTGTAGCGTAACTATTTTCTCCCTACTAGGCACGAAATCTAGCTGGTTTGTTAACAAATCGTTTAAGCCTTGCATGGGTGATTTGTTGAGAAAGTTCTTCATGTGACTGACGGTTGTAAGCATTTGTATTATGGGTACATTTTGTATCAATGGCCACTTCTTCAAGATCAACCTTGTCCGCAAGGTCGTTGGTAACAAGTGTTTGTGGTAGTGGTTGTTGCTGGGTTGAAGTTGGGTTTTGCAAAGTTTAAAGAGTGATATATGAAATACTGGGTGTATGAGGGAATTAGGAGGGAGGAGTGGTTTGTATTCCACTAGTCCAATGCGTTCCATATCTGGAATGGACCGTAGTATTTTTTGGATAGCTTGTGGTGGTTGTTGCGAATGGTAGTCTGTTTGTATGGTCGTAGTTTTACAAGTACCCTAGATCTAGTAGAGAATTCTTTGTCACTACGGTGTTGATTTGCATGATTCCACATTCGAGTTTGAGCTTTGTGGAGGTTGATTTTAACGAGATGTAGCAACTCGTTTCATGATGATGCTCATTCTTCGAGCTGGGGAAGTTTTATGTTATGTAGGATATAGTTGGTTAAGGTTGGTGGTGGTCTGTCATAGACAGCCTGGAAGGGTGGAAAGCCAATTTATGAATGCTTACTGGTGTTGTACCAAAGCTTTGCCCATGGGACGAATTTAGTCCATTTTGTGGGCATGTCACCCAACATTGCTCTGAAGTATGTTTCCAAACAACAATTTACAACCTCAGATTGGCCCTCGGTTTGGGGGTGGTATGCGCTACTCATTTGTAATTTAGTACCAAGAAGATGAAAAAGTCCTTCCAAAAGTGGCTAAATTGACGGTTATGATCTTCAACGATGGAGCGTGGAAACCCATGTAGATGAAAATACTCTTACAAGAAGAAGGAAGCTAATTGAGTTTCCAAAACCGATGTTAGCAGTGCACAAAAATGAGCATACTTTGATGGTCAATAGACTATGACCTAAATCATTGTCTTTCTAGAGAAGGGAGGAAGGTGTGTGATGAAATCCATCGAGATGCCTTCCCAAACTTGTTTTGGTATTGGAAGTGGTTGCAACAGTCCTTTATACGTCGAGTTGTTAGGCTTTGTTTGCAGAAAAATCGCACATTATCGGATAACGTACTGTAGATGCGAGTTTAGGCCAGTAAAAATTTGAGGCTATCCTTGCTATATCGTTCCCTTTATTCACGAATGGCCCTCGGTTTTGGAATCATGATATTCAACAATTATTTTTGCTTGTAACTTAGTGTTAGCGGGCACATACACACAATTATCCCAAAAAATAAGATCGTTACAAAATTGCAATTCAAGGGAGGGGGTAATACCTGACTGTAACTGTTGGATCTATGATTGAGTAGTGGTGTCTCCTCGTAATGCGGCTCTGATATCGGCCAGTAGAGGAAAGGTCGGACCGAAAATTGCATGCATCATAGCTTCTTCGGTAAATCGAGATAGTCCATCTGCGAAAACGTTCTCTTTGCCTAGTCGGTAGTGAATGGTAAAGTCGAACCTAAAAAGTTTGGCGAGCCACTTTTGTTGCTCCGGTGTTTGATTGTGCTACGAAGTAACCTCGCGTAAGCTTTGATGGTCAGTGAAGATCTGGAATAGCCTACCGAGCAGGTAGTGACGCCATTTATTGACTGTTAATGTGATAGCGTACATCTGACGAGAGCATGTTGATGCTTTCTATTGGTGCAGTGGTAGTTTTAGGGGTGTAATAGGCTAGTGGGTGATCAGATTGGGAGAGGACAACTCCTACTGCAGTGGCTGAGGCATCGGTGGTGATTGCAAAGGGTTTAGAGAAATTGGGTAATGAGAGGATGGGGGCATAGGTTACGACCAATTGGAGAGAAAGATAGGCTTGTTGGGTCTAGGATATCCACGTGAAATTATTTAGCTTAAGTAAATTAGGTTAAGGAGGTGCAAAGGATGCATAGTTTTTAATGAAATGTCTTTTAGTACCCCGTTAGGCCTAAAAATCCTTGTAAACCAGTTACCGATTTTGGTGTTGGCCATTGTAATATAGCACTAATTTTTAGGGGTCTATAGGCATGCCCAGTTAAGAGATTATATGGCCGAGATATGTAAGTTCGGTTAGACCGAAGTTGCACTTGCCCAAATTGACAAAAAAATGTTGGTTGGATAGGAGATCAAGGTTGGAAATAAGAATGTCGTCGAAGAAGATGAGTATAAATTTCCATATGTATGGATGATTTTTTTATTCATTGTAGCTTAAAATGTTGACAGTGCATTTATTAAGCCAAATGGCATGAAAAGAAATTCATAATATCCTTTGTAAGCCCGGAAGACTGTTTTTGGTATATCGGGAGGATGAACACGTATTTGGAAGTTGCCACTTCGTAGGTTTAGTTTATCAAACTAGGTTGCACCATAAAACTCATCAAGAAGTTCATCCACTGTTGGAATGGGGAAACGGTCTTTAATAGTCGAAGTATGGAGTGCTCTAATCTGACTAACGTTGCTACTCAAGGAGGAATGTTTTTATGTGGTGCTAACGATTTAATAACTATCTTTGTAGATCCATAATGTTTCAGTTTATGTTCCTACCTATTATCTGGGGGAAATGTGTCGAAGAAATCCAACGAATAACTAATAATCCTGTTAGAGAAAAGAAGTAGCTAACATTCCTATGAAATTTTCTTTTTCGCTTTTATCGTTTTTTTTTTGAGTTCTTTATGTAAGAATGAGTTTATTGTCTTCTTTAAAGGATTTTAGAGAAAGATAGATTTAAAAAATAAAAATCTTAATTGAAGAGATAGATCGTTCAAATATCTTTCATAGGTTCACTAAAAATTTGAGTGTTGGCGGGTCTCTTTATATGTGTTGTCCTGACTTTTGATTATGATATTCCCCAGCCGTCTCATAACAGGAGATCTAGGAGGCATTCCTCCCTTCTTGCCATCTGAATCGGAACTACTTTCCTTGATCTATTATTTTGGAAATTTATAATTCTTCTGTTTTACTGGATTGAATTTCAATGAGTCAGGTTCATAAGAACTGTGAACCTCCAGTTTTTCAATTTTTTTTTTTAAATTGAAAACAATCCCAATGAAAAGGAAGAATAAATTAGATTAATAAACAATACTACTCCTAGACCTCTAATATAGGAAACGATCCCAGAAATACTACAAGTATATCATTCAAACTCGTAAAAGATCTTTCTGATTCTCGAAGAATGGGGGGCAAAGGGGCTGATCGAGAAAGATCTATTGTTCTTATTATATTAGAATAAAAGATTATATTAGAATAAAAGATCGATTAAATTTTTTTATTTATTCGTTTGGATTGACTTGTTTTCTTTCATAAAATAAAGAAGCATAGCTCGACTAGGTGGTATAGCCGAGCTAGAACAGAAAAAAATAATAGATATAAAGAAAAAAAATCTTAGCTCGTAATGAAGGACGTGATCTTGCTCGTGAAGGTAATGAGATTATCCGCAAAGCTTGCAAATGGAGTCCCGAACTTGCAGCTCCATCTCCTCTCTCCGCTTTTGTATTTCATAGCTGAATAACGCCCTATTAATTTCTAATTAGAAGCAGCGATTTGGAGGAGATCTTTCAAAAAGTATTTAGTGCTCATTTCGGTCAACTCTCCATTATCATGCTTTTTGCTGGTTGGTTCCATTATCTCAAAGCCGCCCCAAAATTAGTTTGGTTCCAAGATGTAGAATCAAAGTTGAATCATCACTTAGCAGGGTTACTAGGACTTGGGTCTCTTTCTTGGGCGGGACACCAAATCCATGTATCTTTACCAATCAACCAATTTCTCGACGCTGGAGTCGATATCGAAGGATCAGAAAAAAATTGGTCCGGATCCACTGCAGGAGTGATTTGGAAGATCCAAAACTAAAAACAGCGGTATTTGCTAGCAACAACATCATGGAGGCAGTCAATCAATATAGATTGATCCGAAATCTGATTCAAATCCAGTATAGCATCACTCTGAATCATTCTATTGAAGCTCATCCTTTTTATGATAAATGATCTGCTTGCCCCGAAATGACCAGACCCAATAGGTTCTCCTAATAAATAAAAAGTGTATCATGCCTGAATCGAACCGCGGTTTGCAGTGGTGGGGGCATATCGGTTGAAGTAGGTTCTTCTTTTAAAAACCCCTTCCCAAAATGTACAAGATTCTTCCAAAGCATACGGCTTTCTAGATGTATATGATGATATCTAGACAGACGGATCTTTACCCCGTTATTTTCAACGGAATACAATAAAAAGTTATCTTTTCTCATATAGAATTCGCTGAAAAGGTTAGCTAAATAAAGTCTACTACAATGCAATAAAGACTTTTATCTGGTGAAAATCAAGTAATGGAATTTTCGGACGTCCATAGAAAAATTATAGCTAACTGTCCAAAGTGAGAAGTAAAAATATTCTGATAAAGACATTCCTCAGTCTTTCCCCTATTAGATGAATCAAATATTTGATTTCATCCGGGAAAGCCATCTCTTTCTCAACAATGTATTTGCCATTTGATCCAATTGCGTTCTGTTAGATAGGAAGAGAGAGGAAAATAAAAACAGGTTTATTCCACCTCCTTTTACCTTTCAAAATGGATTAACTAAGCTAAAGAAAAAACAAAAAAGGAATTCCATTGAAATGTATTTTTATTGACCATTTAGAACTATAAATATCTAAAACAAAGATTCTTTCTTGACCGAACTACAAAATGGAACTCCTTGATATGGAAAAACAGGATATGAATATTTAGTAATTCCCGAATTATTTCTTCTATATTGTGGATCGTCAAAATAAGGTACCATATTCACTTCTTTGGGCTTCTATTGAATCAAGAAGTAGGTTTGATTGTACATATTTTTGATTTTCTTCGGTCCGAACCAAGGAATCCGTTAGATATGATGTAAAATGGATCTTTTTCTATTGTTGATCAGAGATTTTTATATCTTAGCGTGGAAGCAATTTGCTTAGCTTTACTACTTTATAAAAAGATAAACCAAGGCCCAAATCAGACATCAAATTGCTTCGATTTGAATTATCCGTAGGAAACCCTATATGTCAAAAAGATGTACAATCAAACCTATTTCTCGATTTATTTTCTTAAATTCATTTTTATTCCATTAGGAAAGGTGAAAAGAACCCGCATCGGGGAGTGAAATAGAACATGAAACCATGAGCTCCCAAGCAGTGAGAGGAGAATGTGATCTTTGACGGAGTTTCTCTAAGCGTTCCAGTCGGCGGAGCTACTCTCGGATGAATTTTCAATGTTCTTGTAGAGCCCATTGATAATTTAGGGTGAATTTGTTTGATTCCATTTTGCACTTCATACTCCCTTTCGCAAAAATAAAGAAATTCATTTCTCTATTCATGAGATCCTAGTTTGGGACTAACGGGGCTCGAACACCTTGAAACGACAATGATTATTTACTATTGCTATAATTAAATTTTAAATTCTAATAACGGGAAGTTCAAAATTAGACCAACGAATTCCGTCTGCTAGAATAAAAATGCGCTTCCGAATTGAACTTTTCCATTAAATTTTTCATATAAATATATAAATTTTGAGGATAATAAAAACTCATATATTTATGAATCAACGTTACAATAACAAGAGACACATGTAAATTCAATCTGAGAAAAAAAAATCTATGAAATTTGTTATTAGTTATTAATTAACTATTTATTCCTTATTCCTCGTCTAGCAGAAACTAATCGAGCTCCGTCTAATCTCCCAGAAGCCGAAGCTGAATCAGTTGCAGGCTATAATGTAGAATATGCACGAGATGCGATCCTTAATAGTTCACTGTTGGCAGAAGCCAATGTCCCATAAAAAACACAAATTTTCTTTTTTTATTATAATTATTTCCGATTCACCAATTTTTATTATTTTTGAGGAAAATAATTAAAAAATGAGGCACCGCAAAACGATCAATATTAATAAAGAATTGATACAGTTCGACTGAGCAATCGATTACTCAATTTCGTATTTGTAGTGTCCACAACGCTAGAATCCACTCCTTCGATTGATGAATCAAACGATATTGTTGTTCCAATTTCTGTCGCTTCTTCTCCCTCTGAATCAAAAATTTTCTTGCCACAATGTTCAATTCCTATTATTATCAATAATACAGTTCAGATATCATACATGATTGAGTTGCGAAAACTTATGGAAAGGTATCCTACATCTGAACTGAATTCTTTTTGGTTAAAGAATCTCTTTCTAGTTGCTTTGGCAATTCCTCGAATGGTTTGAGGGTTGGAAGGAATGGAATGAAGAAATGCATGTTAAATGTACTTATAATGGTGTTCAATTATCAGAAACGGAATTTTCCCAAAATTGGTTAAGGAAACTAGAAAGAGATTCGTTAATCGAAAAGAATTCAGTTCAGATGTAAAATACCTATCGAGAAGTTTTTGCAACTCGATCATGTATGATGGAATCATCAAAGATTTTATCTTTTCTGATAGTAAGTTTTTTTTCCTTATGGAAGAAAGTCTTTTTCAAAGATTCTATATAAATTTCATATATGAAACCGAGATAGTTACCTTTCAGAAAATTATAACGATATAGGAGATATCAATATTTCATTTTTCTTAAGGTGGGGAAAAAGATAAAACTAATTATTGAAAATCGATTTTCGACGGAATGAAAAAGACATATCAGGTAGAATCGTAACCATAAAATATGACCCTAATCGAAATGCATACATTTGTCTCATACATTATGGGAATGAAAAATGAAAACCTTATATTATAAATATAAAGAACTTTCTAAATTTTCTATTGATCCAATGAATAACATAAAATTATGCATAAACAAAGAACAAAAAAGAAGAAAGAATTGTTCCAGAGCAACTAGAAAGAGATTCTTTAACCAAAAAGAATTCAGTTCGGATGTAGAATACCTATCCAGAAGTTTTCTAATCCACCTACTTAGCATCTTGTATTTGTATTTAAAGCGAGTTGTGTATCTACTTCAATGATACTCGATCGTGGGATATCATTGAGAAATAGGAATCCGTATTATCAAAGAATATTCCGCAATTATTTCTAGTATAGAACGGGTCAATCATCCATTTTGGTATCTTTTTGAAAAAAAATGGTAATATTGTTCCTTCTTTGATCAAGAATTTCAATCTTTGTTACTAATGACTGGACGAAACCAAGGAATAACCCCTCACGTGTGAAATTATAGAACATGATCAACGTGTCAATGGCTCAAAAGAGGTTCCCATCGAAGTTCAATATGAATCTTTCTATTATCGATGCAAAATCGCCATGAGCCATCTTTTTTTGACAAGAAGATCGAGGGAAGAAAAATGGCTTATGGACGGACGAATGAAAGTAGAACGAAGCATTTCTTGTGCTTGACGTTCGATTTCTTTTTTTTTGAAAATATGGGTATCTATATGGTTTGGTGTTTATTGGTTGGGCATTGGGAATGAGCTTGATACGGTGATTTTGTAAACGGTTGGGGGTAGTTCTTTAATTCTAGAAAAATATGGGAAAATGTGCTTAGGAGTTTGTGGAGTTGTGGGTTAGGATGGGTAATAATTGGTGGATCTGGTAACGGTTCATTGGGCTGGAATTACAAGTAAAATTAGGTAGAAATGACCAAAGTGTCTTCCATGCGTTTTGATTGTTGAAGGGAAATAGGTGTGGGGTTAACGCTTTGGCCCAGCCCACATAGGCAAATGGGATTGTCTTCAATGGTAAACGCCATCATTTGTATTTTGTTGTCGACTATGATCGATCCTAATTTCTCTAACCATCGGATGCCACAAATAGCATCGGCACCTTCGATTTCAAGTAAATGAAAATCAATATCAAATTGATTTCCTTAGAAACCCGCACTCCTTAGCTTTTCACCATTGCCAACCATAACGATGAACGAGCTTGAATTGTCCACGTACATGCCTAGAAACTTCGTTGTTTTTGGGAGAAGGAAATTGTGTGTGGACCCAGTATCCACTAGTATGGAGATTGCATGGCCATTGATGGAAGCGGGAAGGCGAATTGCGCGGGGGTGGGATAAACCGGTTAAGGCATGGAAGGAAATTTCCTGTGGGGTATTTGAGGTAGAATTGATGTCGTCAGGTTATTCCCTGGTGGGTGAAGCCTCTATTTCGGGTTCGCATACAGGTGGGGTTTGATCAGGGTGAAGTTTAGCCAGAATCATAAGTATGTGGGTTGGTTTGCAGCGATGGCTGAACTTATACTTCTCATCACAATGGAAATACAACCCTTGTTATTTTCTGATGTTCATCTCGGCTTGGGACAATTGCTTTATTAGGATAGTATGTTTAGGTGTTTAGGAAGAAGGTGTTTGAGGATTTGTCTGTGGAGTGTTTGTGGTGATATTAGGTTTTGGGGAGTTTTTGTTGAATCTTGAATATGGCACCTTGTGTTGGTCAATGTATTTCTTTTCAATTAATTTGACAGCATCAATAACTTCGGAAATGGTGGATGGTTTGAGAATATGAAGTTCATTTTGAATGTGTGGTTTAAGGCTAGAGACGAAGCACTGGAGGATAGAATCGGTGGATATGGTGGTGATGTGATTGCAAAGTGTTTTGAAGGTCGATTGGTAGTTATCAACAGTGGTTATTTATTTGAGTTTAAAGAGAGCGGCTTAAGGATTCAAGAAGGTCAGTGGGCCCAATCGTTGTTCGATTGCTTTGGTCAGAGCAAGCCACGACGAAAGATGTTTACTCATGTGCACCATTGAAACTAGGTGAAAGCTTGGCCATGCATGTGAAAGCTTGCATGGTCTACTCGCAGACTCCCCCGGCGTTGCATAGTAGGCAAAAAAATGGTCGGCTTGGAAAATCCAATCATGGGGATTAAATCTGTTAAATGATGATAAAGTGCATTTGGGGTTCGTATGGGTGTGGGAGTGGGCAACATGGGAGGTCGTTTGTTGGTAATAGGTGAGTTGAATGTAGCCGTGGATTGGTGTTTGGGGATAGTGGTGTTTGGGTATTGAATTTTTGGGTGAGACTGGTGATTGATTTCGAGATGTCTTGAAGTGTTGCTTTAATATCGGTAATGTCAGCGTTTTGTTTTTCAAGCATGGAACTATGGTCGATTTGGGTGGCTTGGATGGAGGTGATGGTTTCGTGGTGGCTGTCGAGCTGGTGTATGGCTTTGTCTAGTTTAGTCATAGGGTATTGGAAGGTGAAGTAAAGGAAGGCAAAGAGAAGAGATCGAGAGTGAAAGAACCAGTTTGTTAAGACCGAGGGGTATGTTAGAGGCAGTCAAGAATAAAGACAGTTTTAGAGGAGAAGGTAAGAATTAGAGAAGAATTTATTTAGAAAATTTCTACTTACTATTTCATTCATTTACTGTAGCATATGTAATATGCTTGTACAAATCAAAAGAAGACAAGTGGCTTTATAACAAAACATGAAAATAAATGATCATTGCTAAAATAACCGTAATAGCCCGCCCGGAATGGGCCTAAATTTCGACCCAGGAAAGACCCATCGAAACTTAGATCCATTCTAAAAGGGTCGTTGGTTTCTGTAAGGAATTACGTTAACACAGAACAATAAATAGACATTTCGTTATGGAAATCTCACACAGCGGAACGAGAAAATATAAAACTAAAGTATGATGCACCACTTTATTAAAATCACAGAAATTAAAACATAGATTGTCAAAACACAATTATCCCATAGGTACATCAATAAATTCATTATCAAAAGTTTCCATAAGAAATACAACAATGATAACAAATAATAGCATAATATCTCGTCTTCAGCCTCCATCATTGCTTCGTCCATAGAATCTACCCCACCTACTAACCTATTGGATATGTTAAGGAGAGGGGATAGAACATAAAGTTCAGTGTGACTGAAATATAGTATTTACTTAAAGTTCATACCCTAGATTTGGTAGATTACATATATCTAGGTATGTCAACGTAACACATGAACATTCACACAAACACAAAGTATCTGACCAATGAGGTGGATATCCAAGTCAATCGCTCATTAGTGTATTTAGGGATAAGACCCAAAGAGATGAGCATTCTTGGTTATTATGGCCCTATTAAAGGTGGATTCTTATTATCCCAAAAAATAAGATCGTTACAAAATTGCAATTCAAGGGAGGGGGTAATACCTGACTGTAACTGTTGGATCTATGATTGAGTAGTGGTGTTTCCTCGTAATGCGGCTCTGATATCGGCCAGTAGAGGAAAGGTCGGACCGAAAATTGCATGCATCATAGCTTCTTCGGTAAATCGAGATAGTCCATCTGCGAAAACGTTCTCTTTGCCTAGTCGGTAGTGAATGGTAAAGTCGAACCTAAAAAGTTTGGCGAGCCACTTTTGTTGCTCCGGTGTTTGATTGTGCTACGAAGTAACCTCGCGTAAGCTTTGATGGTCAGTGAAGATCTGGAATAGCCTACCGAGCAGGTAGTGACGCCATTTATTGACTGTTAATGTGATAGCGTACATCTGACGAGAGCATGTTGATGCTTTCTATTGGTGCAGTGGTAGTTTTAGGGGTGTAATAGGCTAGTGGGTGATCAGATTGGGAGAGGACATGTAACACCCCACTCCCGCCATGGTCACTCACTAAGGGAATGCCATAGCATCGGTGGAGTATTTTAGTGAATATAGAACAGAAAAATTACAACAAGACAGATATAAATAGTACTTGAAATTTGAAACATCATCTCATAACAGCGGAAGTAAAACATGTCTGGTTACATCATAAAACCACAATAAAAGTCAAGTACAATATCCATCAAAATAAAGAAGTACATAATCCCACTCTCATACAATAGCCATGACAAAAGAAAAGATAACTGGGTAACTGGAGCTTTACATCTATCCAAGCTCCTAAAGACTGGAACAGCAATCCGATCAAGCTCCACTACTGCTAGGATCCACCGTAGGACCTGAGGGTTGGGAAAAAGATAAAAACAACGGGGTCAGACATAAGTCTGAGCGAGTCCTATAACTTTAACAATACAATCGTTAAAGTAACCAGAGAAGACATAAACTGATATACGGTAACTAATGGGGATGAATGGCTACACTAAGCAGTCAACTAAACTAAGATAAAAGATAAAGACGCATCTACCCTTCCAAAGGTAAATTACTAAACTGCACCACACCAGTCATTCCTAACTTAAAGGTTGATCCCACCCATGGACTTATAAAATTAACTTAATAGTTCTCGCGTACCCCTAGGTGACTAGGTAGACGCCACGGGGCCCTACAATCCACTAGGTGTACACACTATTCCCCATTCGATCGGCTCCCTAACGTAGATACCCGTGCTGGCCCCACCGTGGGGTGTACCATTCCCCAACGTGGCAACCTGATAAAACTAACGGTGCACGGCTTATATCTACACGATGTAACAACGTCTTATTTACCAGCCCGGGCCCACACACGCATATGAAACCCGTTGGTCATGCGTTGCCACCGCTAACCCACTTTGGCCTCTTATAGTCAAGCCCAGTATGCGTGTCCCGTCCTCGACATGGGTCGAGCCCACTAAGATACGTATGGGTTACTGGTTGAAATGGGCCCCCAGCACAAGCCATCCCCCTAAGCTTGGCCCACACACTAGTGTTTCCCACTTAACCCTTTAATCATGTTTAATTACATGTTTCATCTTGGTTAAGTATTTTATCATATTTTCTATTGGCAACCACTAGCAATTTACACATACCACCCAAGGTACCCACTTAACCCCCATGCCCCACTACATGCTTATCTGGTTAAGTGTTTCTTAATTGATTAACACTGTAACCGTGTAAAGGACCCCTCCCATTGGACCGTCATTTGTAGATGCCTGGTTAAGCCGGTAGGTTCCGGGCAGTCTTACACTACAAACGGGTCCAACCTCGTGTCATTTACCCTTGTTACGTATTTAATTTATGATTAAGACCCCTCACATTGGACCGTCATTTGTAGATGCCTGGTTAAGCCGGTAAACTCCGGGCAGTCTTACACTACAAACGGGTCCAACCTCGTGTCTTAATCGATTAATTACTCCTAATTAATCACCCCCATAATTTGTGTTAATTATCATGTTTATTTTAGGAATATGGGTGCACCTAACTTAATAGGCAAATTCCCAACTCCAAAGTGTGGGTACACCTAACTTAATAGGCAAATTCCCAACACATAGTATGGGTACACCTAACTTAATAGGAAAATTCCCATACTATGTTCATTTATTTTATGTTATGCATAATTATATTAATTTCACACAATCTTATTAACATATGCATTTAATTAACCCCATCGTTCCCACGTAATTTCGTTCTCATGACATAACACATATAAAAGGTGTCAACTTGCATATGTATGAACATGTTTCAAAGGTGCCATCTTGCATATTAACAAACACATAACTTGCATATGAACTTGCATAACATGTCACATAACTGGCATATAATCTTGTATAACATGTCACATAAGTTGCATATTAACTTGCATAACATGTTACATAAACTTACGTATTAACAAATACATGACTTGCATATGAACTTGCATAATATGTCACATAACTTGCATATGAACTTGCATAACATGTTACATAACTTGCATATGAACTCATAAACTTGCATATGAACTTGCATAACATGTTACATACTTGCATATGAACTCATAAACTTGCATATGAAGAAACATACAACTTGCATAATTATCATACATGTAACTTGCATATTATCATACATGTAACTTGCATATTAACATATGATCACAAAGCACAAAACTTGCATAACTCACATACATTAGCAAACTAACATCATGTCATATGACTTAAAACCCATTAATCCACAAACAAAACCATATGATCTCATCATATCTCATCTACTTAGTTTAGCAATTGATCATTAGAGTGATAGAAACTCACAACTAGCCAATTTGCACTCCAAATGAAGAAGATTAAGATGCTTAGAATGGATTAGAGGTTGATTAGAGAGTGATTAGCTTGCAACCCTCTTCATAAATTAGTGGAGGCTCCTTCTAAGATTTAATTTGGCGGCATGTAGCCCTAAATTCTATTTTTAGTATGGATTAGGGTAGGTTTAGGGTGTATTTATAGATTAGGTGAGTGTTTTAGGCCCTTAGATTAACCCTAAATTAGATTAGGACCCTTAGATTTCGGAACCTTCCAGAAACCAGCCCTAAGACCAAGCCCAAACCCCAAACTGGTGCACCCAACCACAGAACTCTCTAGAAACTGTGCAGGTTTCCTGTCCCGACATGGGCGCACTTCCCAAGTGCGCCAGTGTATTTTTGTGCTGGCGCACTTCACAAGTGCGCCAGTGCATTTCTGGCCTGTTTCGGGTTTTTCTGCCTAACTTCGTTCGTCCATATCTCTTTCATACGGTACCCGTTTTACGCAAACTCGGACTCTATTTCGCGTATTTTTCCGAGACGAACGCAATGACGCAGCCCGTTTCCCCTGATTCTCACATCTGAGATTAATAATACTTTAATTACTAACCATTAGTGTTAATTGAAATTCGGGGTGTTACATTCTCCCCTACTTAAAGGATTTCGTCCTCGAAATCTCTAAGTCAAGAAGAACGTATCCTACCAACCAAACAACCATCTACTAAACCATCAACCACAAGCAACCATTATCCTTAGAAACTTCTAATGACGTATGAACATATGCAGAAAGTGTGTGTATATGTCCGTATACTAATGCAAAATCAGGCGGTCTACTGATTCAGTCGACCTCCTTAATGCAAACCATGATAGTGCCATGCATCCAATATGTATGCGAAACCCTATTGACACATACAATTTCTATATGCGTGCACAACCATACACAAAAATGCATCATCCACATGATAACACAGCCATGATACATCCATCAATCTAACTACCACATCCATTTATGCGATATGCAACATGAAGTGACTGAGCCGATCTAGTGCCTAATGTGTGTGTATATGCATCCACGAGCAACCACTAGGAAACAATTGCATCCACATGCATCCATCAACCATAACATGTTTCAAACACATGTTTCAACCATAGGTTTTACCCTATCTAAAGGTCATAGGTACTAGCGAGAGGATATACTAAAGATAAGATAAGTACTAGACAAGCGATAAAGGAGAAGTTAAAAGACATACTCTCAAAAAGAAATGGGTACAAAGAACGCATCTTCGCTTCCGTCTCCCAAGTAGCATTGCTTTCGTCATCTCCCCATTGCACTTTAACTAGCTGAACTTCTCTGTTCCTCAACTTCCTAGTTTCTGACCCAAGGATGCGAGTAGGAGCTCGTCGAATCATCGCATCACGCTCTACCTCTACATCTCTAAGCAAGCTCGGCTCTACCACCTCTGCGGTCTCATGTAAGCACTTCCTCAAATGTGATACATGGAATACATCATGAACACCACTAAGTCTGTCGGGCAACTCCACCCTATATGCCATCCGTCCAATCCTTTCCTTAATAGGAAACGGCCCAACAAACCTCGGTGCTAACTTCCCAACGGACCCAAAGCGAACAACATTTCTCAACGGAGATACTTTGACAAAAACCATGTCCCCAACCTCAAACTCAAGATCCGTCCTTCTCCGATCCGCATAAGATTTCTGTCTATCTTGCGCTGCCTTCATCCTTCTTCGAATCAAATCAATCTTCTCTGAAGTCTCTCTAACCATATCTGGCCCAAGCAAGATCTTATCCGTAGATTCCCACCAACATGTTGGAGATCGACAAGGCCTTCCATAAAGAGCTTCGAAAGGTGCCATGCCAATACTAGACTGAAAGCTGTTATTGTATGCGAACTCCATCAAAGGAAGATGTTCTTCCCATGTACCTCCAAAATCCAAGATACAAAGCCTCAAGAGATCTTCTAAGATACGGTTCACCCTCTCGGTCTGACCGTCCGTCTGAGGATGATATGCGGTGTTCAAACACAACTGAGTCCCTACCGCCTCTTGCAAACTTCTCCAAAACTCACTAGTGAAGATAGGATCTCGATCACTCACAATGCTGGATGGTACACCATGCAATCTAACAATCTCTCTAACATAGACTGAAGCAAGCCATGGAGCGGTCCTCTTACTCTTCACGGGTATAAAATGGGCACTCTTGGTAAGTCTGTCTACCACAACCCAAATTCCCGTATTGCCCTTCCTCGATCTCGGTAACCCATCGATGAAATCCATCGAGACACTATCCCACTTCCATTGCGGAACTTCCAATGGGTGTAGCAACCCACCGGGTTTCCTTTGCTCCGCTTTAACTTGTTGGCACACTAAGCATCTAGCCACATACTCGGCCACATCTTTCTTCATACCGGCCCAGAAGAAAACTCTCTTCATGTCTTGGTACATTTTGTCTCCATCGGGATGAATAGTCATTCTTGAACGATGTGCATCATCCAAAATAGCCTTCTTCAAACCCTCATCTTGCGGTACACAAAGTCTACCGTCTCTATGCAACCATCCCCTATCATCTATGGTGTATCTACCCAAATGGCTGGACGACTCCCCCCTTATAAGCTTCTCTACCAACTCAACCAACTGTGGGTCGTCTCGCTGAGCCTCGCCAATCCATCCCAAAAGAGTAGGTCTAACCTCCAAGGATGCTAACAAACCAGGTACAAAGTCAACAGAAGGTCTGAAGTCGAACAAAGAAAGAAACTCCAAGCTTCGCCGTTCCACGAACAATGGACTCAAAGATAGCCTTTTTCTACTCAAGGCGTCCGCCACCAAGTTACCCTTGCCAGGGGTATACGCTATCTCGAAATCATAGGATGCTAAGAACTCCATCCACCTTTGCTGTCTTAAGTTTAAATCCTTCTGAGAGAATAAGTACTTCAATGATTTATGGTCAGTGAACAACTCGAATCTCTCACCAAGAAGATAATGGCGCCAAGACTTAAGTGCGAAAACAATCGCGGCCAACTCTAGATCATGGGTAGGGTAATTCTTCTCATGCACTCTCAATTGCCTCCCTCCATAGGCAATTACCCTTCCCTCCTGCATCAAGACTGCGCCTAATCCTGTCCCACAAGCATCGGTATAAACAACAAATGGCTTACTCCCATCAAGAAGCACTAAAACTGGAGCGGTGGTCAAAGCTCTCTTTAACCGTCGGAAAGCATCATCGCAATCTACGTCCCATGAGAAAACCAGATTCTTCTTCGTCAAGCGGGTTAATGGGGCTGATATCTTCGCGAAGTCTTTGATGAACTTCCTATAATATCCTGCCAACCCCAAGAAACTTCTTACTTCGGTAGCATTTCTAGGAACTTTCCAATCCTGGATAGATACTATCTTTGCGGGATCCACAGCTATCCCTTCCTTAGAGACCACATGCCCTAAGAATCGCACTTCTCTTCTCCAAAAATGACATTTAGAGAATTTAGCTTTAAGACTATGTGCTCGAAGAGTCTCCAACACTTCTCTGAGATGTAAGGCATGCTCTTCTTCACTCTTGGAAAAGACCAAGATGTCATCCACAAAGACCACTACAAACTTATTCAGATACTCTCTGAACACTCTACTCATCAGATCAACAAAGTATGCAGGGGCGTTTGTCAACCCAAATGGCATCACAAGCCACTCGTAAAAACCATCCGGAGTCCGGAAAGCAGTCTTCTCTATACTGTCCTCCGCCACTCTCAATTGATGAAACCCTGTAGCTAAGTCCATCTGCGAAAACACTGAGGCGCCAACCAACTGATCAAAGAGATCATCTATCCTCGGTAATGGGTGTCTATTCTTCTTCGTGAGCTTATTAAGTTCTCTATAATCCACACAAAGTCTGAGGGACCCATCCGCCTTCGTGGCAAACACTACTGGAGCTCCCCACTCCGATATACTTCGCCTTATGAACCCCTTCTCAAGCAACTCCCCTACTTGCTTATAAAGTTCTCTTCTCTCACGAGGAGCCATGTGGCGCACTGGCAAAGACACTGGTTTGGCATTATCCACCAAATAAATTCGGAAATCTATCTCCCGCTTCGGAGGCAAACCCTTCACCTCTTCAAACACATCCGGATATTCCCGGACCACTCTGACAGAACGCAAACTTTCGACCGAAGCATCGAGCGATTCAAGATAACTTAGCAAAACAGATTCCATGGGATTACAAGAGATTTCGAGAGTATTACCCAAGCGGGTCATAAGCCTGACAACTCTCCTTTCACAATCAAGAACGGCACCATTACTGGATAACCAGTCCATGCCCAAAATCAACCCATAGCCCGTGAAGCCCAATACAAAAGCATCACATCCAAACTCAACGCTAAGTATAGAAATCTTCAAACCCAAACATATCATAGACAGATATATGGAGCCCCCAATTGGGTTTGAAACAACCAAGGGATCATCAACTAGACTGGTGTCTAAGTGCAGTGACTCAACTAACGATGATGAGATAAAAGAATGCTATGCGCCAGAGTCAAACAAAGTACGAACTGGATGATCAAACAGAAAAACCAGACTTTCAACGGAAATAGTTCTACCTCTCTGCTGAATCGGTGGAACTGAGAGAGCCTGAACTTGCCCCCCTGCCTGAGCTGGTGCCATAAGAGCTTGCACCTGACCTCCTGAGGTAGACCCCGTCTTCTGCCCCTTCTTTGGGCAGTCCTTCACAAGATGTCCTGCTTCACCACAATGAAAGCAACCGGTCTTTTTCTTTTTGCGACAATCCTTGCTGAGGTGGCCTGGGGTCCCATAATTGAAGCACTTCTTCTTCTTCTTCCCCTTGTCACCATTGCCTTTTCCACCCTTGCCTTGTTGTTGTTGTTGCGGTTTCTTCTGATCCCCCTTCTTCTCTGGTGCCTTAGAACTCTTATCATCCTCATGCATAAGTGCCATGTAGACAAGCTTCTCAAAGGTGGCCCCCATAGGAATGTGAGTCATAGCTATTCCTTGCAATGGTTCGTTCAAGCCTCTAACGAACCTCAAAGCCTTCTTCTCCGGTGTATTCACCAACTCTATGCCAAACCTTGCTAATTGATTGAATTTGTTGACATATTCTTTCACCGTGAGATTCCCTTGCTTCAAATTCAAGAACTTCTCCATAAACAAATTCTCTTTCGCCCTTGAGAGAAACTTAGCCCCAAAACTTTGCTTGAAATCTGCCCAAGAGTCAACAGGGCGTTCTCCATTAGTGACCTCCCACCAGAATGAGGCCTCTCCCTTCATTAACCAAGCCGCCAACTTGACTTTCTTTCCCTCTTCCACTTCAAAGATATCTAGCAACTCTTCCACTTCCTTAAGCCAATCTCTAGCCTCTACGAAAGTCTCTGAACCTAGAAAAGGTTTTCCTCCTATAGCCTTGAACTCCTTGCAAATCTTAGCAAAATTATCCACTCTAGGCTGAGGAGGAGGAGCGGTTGCCTCTGGTGTAGTAGCATTGGCTGGACCCGCAGCCGCGGCCCTAGCCTCTTGTAACCTCCTATACCATAGTGGTATAACTAAGCCCTCCGGGATGTTAAGATCTTCAGCCATGCTGAAACGAAAGAGGAAAGATTTAAAAAGGAGATTCCGAAAGATAAAGATATGGCTATTGGGGATTATGCTTTTCTTTTTCAAAAACTTTTCTCTTAAAAGACATGTTTTTGAAAATACTTTTTCCAAAAATAATACCTTTACTATTTTTAAAAAAAAAGTATTTTTCTCGAAAATTTATCTGTTCCGGTAACCTTCAGCTCTGATACCACGTGTAACACCCCACTCCCGCCATGGTCACTCACTAAGGGAATGCCATAGCATCGGTGGAGTATTTTAGTGAATATAGAACAGAAAAATTACAACAAGACAGATATAAATAGTACTTGAAATTTGAAACATCATCTCATAACAGCGGAAGTAAAACATGTCTGGTTACATCATAAAACCACAATAAAAGTCAAGTACAATATCCATCAAAATAAAGAAGTACATAATCCCACTCTCATACAATAGCCATGACAAAAGAAAAGATAACTGGGTAACTGGAGCTTTACATCTATCCAAGCTCCTAAAGACTGGAACAGCAATCCGATCAAGCTCCACTACTGCTAGGATCCACCGTAGGACCTGAGGGTTGGGAAAAAGATAAAAACAACGGGGTCAGACATAAGTCTGAGCGAGTCCTATAACTTTAACAATACAATCGTTAAAGTAACCAGAGAAGACATAAACTGATATACGGTAACTAATGGGGATGAATGGCTACACTAAGCAGTCAACTAAACTAAGATAAAAGATAAAGACGCATCTACCCTTCCAAAGGTAAATTACTAAACTGCACCACACCAGTCATTCCTAACTTAAAGGTTGATCCCACCCATGGACTTATAAAATTAACTTAATAGTTCTCGCGTACCCCTAGGTGACTAGGTAGACGCCACGGGGCCCTACAATCCACTAGGTGTACACACTATTCCCCATTCGATCGGCTCCCTAACGTAGATACCCGTGCTGGCCCCACCGTGGGGTGTACCATTCCCCAACGTGGCAACCTGATAAAACTAACGGTGCACGGCTTATATCTACACGATGTAACAACGTCTTATTTACCAGCCCGGGCCCACACACGCATATGAAACCCGTTGGTCATGCGTTGCCACCGCTAACCCACTTTGGCCTCTTATAGTCAAGCCCAGTATGCGTGTCCCGTCCTCGACATGGGTCGAGCCCACTAAGATACGTATGGGTTACTGGTTGAAATGGGCCCCCAGCACAAGCCATCCCCCTAAGCTTGGCCCACACACTAGTGTTTCCCACTTAACCCTTTAATCATGTTTAATTACATGTTTCATCTTGGTTAAGTATTTTATCATATTTTCTATTGGCAACCACTAGCAATTTACACATACCACCCAAGGTACCCACTTAACCCCCATGCCCCACTACATGCTTATCTGGTTAAGTGTTTCTTAATTGATTAACACTGTAACCGTGTAAAGGACCCCTCCCATTGGACCGTCATTTGTAGATGCCTGGTTAAGCCGGTAGGTTCCGGGAGTCTTACACTACAAACGGGTCCAACCTCGTGTCATTTACCCTTGTTACGTATTTAATTTATGATTAAGACCCCTCACATTGGACCGTCATTTGTAGATGCCTGGTTAAGTCGGTAAACTCCGGGCAGTCTTACACTACAAACGGGTCCAACCTCGTGTCTTAATCGATTAATTACTCCTAATTAATCACCCCCATAATTTGTGTTAATTATCATGTTTATTTTAGGAATATGGGTGCACCTAACTTAATAGGCAAATTCCCAACTCCAAAGTGTGGGTACACCTAACTTAATAGGCAAATTCCCAACACATAGTATGGGTACACCTAACTTAATAGGCAAATTCCCATACTATGTTCATTTATTTTATGTTATGCATAATTATATTAATTTCACACAATCTTATTAACATATGCATTTAATTAACCCCATCGTTCCCACGTAATTTCGTTCTCATGACATAACACATATAAAAGGTGTCAACTTGCATATGTATGAACATGTTTCAAAGGTGCCATCTTGCATATTAACAAACACATAACTTGCATATGAACTTGCATAACATGTCACATAACTTGCATATAATCTTGTATAACATGTCACATAACTTGCATATTAACTTGCATAACATGTTACATAAACTTACATATTAACAAATACATGACTTGCATATGAACTTGCATAATATGTCACATAACTTGCATATGAACTTGCATAACATGTTACATAACTTGCATATGAACTCATAAACTTGCATATGAACTTGCATAACATGTTACATACTTGCATATGAACTCATAAACTTGCATATGAAGAAACATACAACTTGCATAATTATCATACATGTAACTTGCATATTATCATAGATGTAACTTGCATATTAACATATGATCACAAAGCACAAAACTTGCATAACTCACATACATTAGCAAACTAACATCATGTCATATGACTTAAAACCCATTAATCCACAAACAAAACCATATGATCTCATCATATCTCATCTACTTAGTTTAGCAATTGATCATTAGAGTGATAGAAACTCACAACTAGCCAATTTGCACTCCAAATGAAGAAGATTAAGATGCTTAGAATGGATTAGAGGTTGATTAGAGAGTGATTAGCTTGCAACCCTCTTCATAAATTAGTGGAGGCTCCTTCTAAGATTTAATTTGGCGGCATGTAGCCCTCAATTCTATTTTTAGTATGGATTAGGGTAGGTTTAGGGTGTATTTATAGATTAGGTGAGTGTTTTAGGCCCTTAGATTAACCCTAAATTAGATTAGGACCCTTAGATTTCGGAACCTTCCAGAAACCAGCCCTAAGACCAAGCCCAAACCCCAAACTGGTGCACCCAACCACAGAACTCTCTAGAAACTGTGCAGGTTTCCTGTCCCGACATGGGCGCACTTCCCAAGTGCGCCAGTGTATTTTTGTGCTGGCGCACTTCACAAGTGCGCCAGTGCATTTCTGGCCTGTTTCGGGTTTTTCTGCCTAACTTCGTTCGTCCATATCTCTTTCATACGGTACCCGTTTTACGCAAACTCGGACTCTATTTCGCGTATTTTTCCGAGACGAACGCAATGACGCAGCCCGTTTCCCATGATTCTCACGTCTGAGATTAATTATACTTTAATTACTAACCATTAGTGTTAATTGAAATTCGGGGTGTTACAGGACAACTCCTACTGCAGTGGCTGAGGCATCGGTGGTGATTGCAAAGGGTTTAGAGAAATTGGGTAATGAGAGGATGGGGGCATAGGTTACGACCAACTGGAGAGAAAGATAGGCTTGTTGGGTCTAGGATATCCACGTGAAATTATTTAGCTTAAGTAAATTAGGTTAAGGAGGTGCAAGGGATGCATAGTTTTTAATGAAATGTCTTTTAGTACCCCGTTAGGCCTAAAAATCCTTGTAAACCAGTTACCGATTTTGGTGTTGGCCATTGTAATATAGCACTAATTTTTAGGGGTCTATAGGCATGCCCAGTTAAGAGATTATATGGCCGAGATATGTAAGTTCGGTTAGACCGAAGTTGCACTTGCCCAAATTGACAAAAAAATGTTGGTTGGATAGGAGATCAAGGTTGGAAATAAGAATGTCGTCGAAGAAGATGAGTATAAATTTCCATATGTATGGATGATTTTTTTATTCATTGTAGCTTAAAATGTTGACAGTGCATTTATTAAGCCAAATGGCATGAAAAGAAATTCATAATATCCTTTGTAAGCCCGGAAGACTGTTTTTGGTATATCGTGAGGATGAACACGTATTTGGAAGTTGCCACTTCGTAGGTTTAGTTTATAAAACTAGGTTGCACCATAAAACTCATCAAGAAGTTCATCCACTGTTGGAATGGGGAAACGGTCTTTAATAGTCGAAGTATGGAGTGCTCTAATCTGACTAACGTTGCTACTCAAGGAGGAATGTTTTTATGTGGTGCTAACGATTTAATAACTATCTTTGTAGATCCATAATGTTTCAGTTTATGTTCCTACCTATTATCTGGGGGAAATGTGTCGAAGAAATCCAACGAATAACTAATAATCCTGTTAGAGAAAAGAAGTAGCTAACATTCCTATGAAATTTTCTTTTTCGCTTTTATCGTTTTTTTTTTTGAGTTCTTTATGTAAGAATGAGTTTATTGTCTTCTTTAAAGGATTTTAGAGAAAGATAGATTTAAAAAATAAAAATCTTAATTGAAGAGATAGATCGTTCAAATATCTTTCATAGGTTCACTAAAAATTTGAGTGTTGGCGGGTCTCTTTATATGTGTTGTCCTGACTTTTGATTATGATATTCCCCAGCCGTCTCATAACAGGAGATCTAGGAGGCATTCCTCCCTTCTTGCCATCTGAATCGGAACTACTTTCCTTGATCTATTATTTTGGAAATTTATAATTCTTCTGTTTTACTGGATTGAATTTCAATGAGTCAGGTTCATAAGAACTGTGAACCTCCAGTTTTTCAATATTTTTTTTTTAAATTGAAAACAATCCCAATGAAAAGGCAGAATAAATTAGATTACTAAACAATACTACTCCTAGACCTCCTAATATAGGAAACGATCCCAGAAATACTACAAGTATATCATTCAAACTCGTAAAAGATCTTTCTGATTCTCGAAGAATGGGGGGCAAAGGGATTGATCGAGAAAGATCTATTGTTCTTATTATATTAGAATAAAAGATCGATTAAATTTTTTTATTTATTCGTTTGGATTGACTTGTTTTCTTTCATAAAATAAAGAAGCATAGCTCGACTAGGTGGTATAGCCGAGCTAGAACAGAAAAAAACAATAGATATAAAGAAAAAAAATCTTAGCTCGTAATGAAGGACGTGATCTTGCTCGTGAAGGTAATGAGATTATCCGCAAAGCTTGCAAATGGAGTCCCGAACTTGCAGCTCCATCTCCTCTCTCCGCTTTTGTATTTCATAGCTGAATAACGCCCTATTAATTTCTAATTAGAAGCAGCGATTTGGAGGAGATCTTTCAAAAAGTATTTAGTGCTCATTTCGGTCAACTCTCCATTATCATGCTTTTTGCTGGTTGGTTCCATTATCTCAAAGCCGCCCCAAAATTAGTTTGGTTCCAAGATGTAGAATCAAAGTTGAATCATCACTTAGCAGGGTTACTAGGACTTGGGTCTCTTTCTTGGGCGGGACACCAAATCCATGTATCTTTACCAATCAACCAATTTCTCGACGCTGGAGTCGATATCGAAGGATCAGAAAAAAATTGGTCCGGATCCACTGCAGGAGTGATTTGGAAGATCCAAAACTAAAAACAGCGGTATTTGCTAGCAACAACATCATGGAGGCTGTCAATCAATATAGATTGATCCGAAATCTGATTCAAATCCAGTATAGCATCACTCTGAATCACTCTATTGAAGCTCATCCTTTTTATGATAAATGATCTGCTTGCCCCGAAATGACCAGACCCAATAGGTTCTCCTAATAAATAAAAAGTGTATCATGCCTGAATCGAACCGCGGTTTGCAGTGGTGGGGGCATATCGGTTGAAGTAGGTTCTTCTTTTAAAAACCCCTTCCCAAAATGTACAAGATTCTTCCAAAGCATACGGCTTTCTAGATGTATATGATGATATCTAGACAGACGGATCTTTACCCCGTTATTTTCAACGGAATACAATAAAAAGTTATCTTTTCTCATACAGAATTCGCTGAAAAGGTTAGCTAAATAAAGTCTACTACAATGCAATAAAGACTTTTATCTGGTGAAAATCAAGTAATGGAATTTTCGGACGTCCATAGAAAAATTATAGCTAACTGCCCAAAGTGAGAAGTAAAAATATTCTGATAAAGACATTCCTCAGTCTTTCCCCTATTAGATGAATCAAATATTTGATTTCATCCGGGAAAGCCATCTCTTTCTCAACAATGTCTTTGCCATTTGATCCAATTGCGTTCTGTTAGATAGGAAGAGAGAGGAAAATAAAAACAGGTTTATTCCACCTCCTTTTACCTTTCAAAATGGATTAACTAAGCTAAAGAAAAAACAAAAAAGGAATTCCATTGAAATGTATTTTTATTGACCATTTAGAACTATAAATATCTAAAACAAAGATTCTTTCTTGACCGAACTACAAAATGGAACTCCTTGATATGGAAAAACAGGATATGAATATTTAGTAATTCCCGAATTATTTCTTCTATATTGTGGATCGTCAAAATAAGGTACCATATTCACTTCTTTGGGCTTCTATTGAATCAAGAAGTAGGTTTGATTGTACATATTTTTGATTTTCTTCGGTCCGAACCAAGGAATCCGTTAGATATGATGTAAAATGGATCTTTTTCTATTGTTGATCAGAGATTTTTATATCTTGGCGTGGAAGCAATTTGCTTAGCTTTACTACTTTTTAAAAAGATAAACCAAGGCCCAAATCAGACATCAAATTGCTTCGATTTGAATTATCCGTAGGAAACCCTATATGTCAAAAAGATGTACAATCAAACCTATTTCTCGATTTATTTTCTTAAATTCATTTTTATTCCATTAGGAAAGGTGAAAAGAACCCGCATCGGGGAGTGAAATAGAACATGAAACCATGAGCTCCCAAGCAGTGAGAGGAGAATGTGATCTTTGACGGAGTTGCTCTAAGCGTTCCAGTCGGCGGAGCTACTCTCGGATGAATTTTCAATGTTCTTGTAGAGCCCATTGATAATTTAGGGTGAATTTGTTTGATTCCATTTTGCACTTCATACTCCCTTTCGCAAAAATAAAGAAATTCATTTCTCTATTCATGAGATCCTAGTTTGGGACTAACGGGGCTCGAACACCTTGAAACGACAATGATTATTTACTATTGCTATAATTAAATTTTAAATTCTAATAACGGGAAGTTCAAAATTAGACCAACGAATTCCGTCTGCTAGATTAAAAATGCGCTTCCGAATTGAACTTTTCCATTAAATTTTTCATATAAATATATAAATTTTGAGGATAATAAAAAGTCATATATTTATGAATCAACGTTACAATAACAAGAGACACATGTAAATTCAATCTGAGTAAAAAAAAATCTATGAAATTTGTTATTAGTTATTAATTAACTATTTATTCCTTATTCCTCGTCTAGCAGAAACTAATCGAGCTCCGTCTAATCTCCCAGAAGCCGAAGCTGAATCAGTTGCAGGCTATAATGTAGAATATGCACGAGATGCGATCCTTAATAGTTCACTATTGGCAGAAGCCAATGTCCCATAAAAAACACAAATTTTCTTTTTTTATTATAATTATTTCCGATTCACCAATTTTTATTATTTTTGAGGAAAATAATTAAAAAATGAGGCTCCGCAAAACGATTAATATTAATAAAGAATTGATACAGTTCGACTGAGCAATCGATTACTCAATTTCGTATTTGTAGTGTCCACAACACTAGAATCCACTCCTTCGATTGATGAATCAAACGATATTGTTGTTCCAATTTCTATCGCTTCTTCTCCCTCTGAATCAAAAATTTTCTTGCCACAATGTTCAGTTCCTATTATTATCAATAATACAGTTCGGATATCATACATGATTGAGTTGCGAAAACTTATGGAAAGGTATCCTACATCTGAACTGAATTCTTTTTGGTTAAAGAATCTCTTTCTAGTTGCTTTGGCAATTCCTCGAATGGTTTGAGGGTTGGAAGGAATGGAATGAAGAAATGCATGTTAAATGTACTTATAATGGTGTTCAATTATCAGAAACGGAATTTTCCCAAAATTGGTTAAGGAAACTAGAAAGAGATTCGTTAATCGAAAAGAATTCAGTTCAGATGTAAAATACCTATCGAGAAGTTTTTGCAACTCGATCATGTATGATGGAATCATCAAAGATTTTATCTTTTCTGATAGTAAGTTCTTTTTCCTTATGGAAGAAAGTCTTTTTCAAAGATTCTATATAAATTTCATATATGAAACCGAGATAGTTACCTTTCAGAAAATTATAACGATATAGGAGATATCAATATTTCATTTTTCTTAAGGTGGGGAAAAAGATAAAACTAATTATTGAAAATCGATTTTCGACGGAATGAAAAAGACATATCATGTAGAATCGTAACCATAAAATATGACCCTAATCGAAATGCATACATTTGTCTCATACATTATGGGAATGAAAAATGAAAACCTTATATTATAAATATAAAGAACTTTCTAAATTTTCTATTGATCCACTGAATAACATAAAATTATGCATAAACAAAGAACAAAAAAGAAGAAAGAATTGTTCCAGAGCAACTAGAAAGAGATTCTTTAACCAAAAAGAATTCAGTTCGGATGTAGAATACCTATCCAGAAGTTTTCTAATCCACCTACTTAGCTTCTTGTATATGTATTTAAAGCGAGTTGTGTATCTACTTCAATGATACTCGATCGTGGGATATCATTGAGAAATAGGAATCCGTATTATCAAAGAATATTCCGCAATTATTTCTAGTATAGAACGGGTCAATCATCCATTTTGGTATCTTTTTGAAAAAAAATGGTAATATTGTTCCTTCCTTGATCAAGAATTTCAATCTTTGTTACTAATGACTGGACGAAACCAAGGAATAACCCCTCACGTGTGAAATTATAGAACATGATCAACGTGTCAATGGCTCAAAAGAGGTTCCCATCGAAGTTCAATATGAATCTTTCTATTATCGACGCAAAATCGCCATGAGCCATCTTTTTTTGACAAGAAGATCGAGGGAAGAAAAATGGCTTATGGACGGACGAATGAAAGTAGAACGAAGCATTTCTTGTGCTTGACGTTCGATTTCTTTTTTTTGAAAATATGGGTATCTATATGGTTTGGTGTTTATTGGTTGGGCATTGGGAATGAGCTTGATACGGTGATTTTGTAAACGGTTGGGGGTAGTTCTTTAAGTCTAGAAAAATATGGGAAAATGTGCTTAGGAGTTTGTGGAGTTGTGGGTTAGGATGGGTAATAATTGGTGGATCTGGTAACGGTTCATTGGGATGGAATTACAAGTAAAATTAGGTAGAAATGACCAAAGTGTCTTCCATGCGTTTTGATTGTTGAAGGGAAATAGGTGTGGGGTTAACGCTTTGGCCCAGCCCACATAGGCAAATGGGATTGTCTTCAATGGTAAACGCCATCATTTGTATTTTGTTGTCGACTATGATCGATCCTAATTTCTCTAACCATCGGATGCCACAAATAGCATCGACACCTTCGATTTCAAGTAAATGAAAATCAATATCAAATTGATTTCCTTAGAAACCCGCACTCCTTAGCTTTTCACCATTGCCAACCATAACGATGAACGAGCTTGAATTGTCCACGTACATGCCTAGAAACTTCGTTGTTTTTGGGAGAAGGAAATTGTGTGTGGACCCAGTATCCACTAGTATGGAGATTGCGTGGCCATTGATGGAAGCGAGAAGGCGAATTGCGCGGGGGTGGGATAAACCGGTTAAGGCATGGAAGGAAATTTCCTGTGGGGTATTTGAGGTAGAATTGATGTCGTAAGGTTATTCCCTGGTGGGTGAAGCCTCTATTTCGGGTTCGCATACAGGTGGGGTTTGATCAGGGTGAAGTTTAGCCAGAATCATAAGTATGTGGGTTGGTTTGCAGCGATGGCTGAACTTATACTTCTCATCACAATGGAAATACAACCCTTGTTATTTTCTGATGTTCATCTCGGCTTGGGACAATTGCTTTATTAGGATAGTATGTTTAGGTGTTTAGGAAGAAGGTGTTTGAGGATTTGTCTGTGGAGTGTTTGTGGTGATATTAGGTTTTGGGGAGTTTCTGTTGAATCTTGAATATGGCACCTTGTGTTGGTCAATGTATTTCTTTTCAATTAATTTGACAGCATCAATAACTTCGGAAATGGTGGATGGTTTGAGAATATGAAGTTCATTTTGAATGTGTGGTTTAAGGCTAGAGACGAAGCACTGGAGGATAGAATCGGTGGATATGGTGGTGATGTGATTGCAAAGTGTTTTGAAGGTCGATTGGTAGTTATCAACAGTGGTTATTTATTTGAGTTTAAAGAGAGCGGCTTAAGGATTCAAGAAGGTCAGTGGGCCCAATCGTTGTTCGATTGCTTTGGTCAGAGCAAGCCACGACGAAAGATGTTTACTCATGTGCACCATTGAAACTAGGTGAAAGCTTGGCCATGCATGTGAAAGCTTGCATGGTCTACTCGCAGACTCCCCCGGCGTTGCATAGTAGGCAAAAAAATGGTCGGCTTGGAAAATCCAATCATGGGGATTAAATCTGTTAAATGATGATAAAGTGCATTTGGGGTTCGTATGGGTGTGGGAGTGGGCAGCATGGGAGGTCGTTTGTTGGTAATAAGTGAGTTGAATGTAGCCGTGGATTGGTGTTTGGGGATAGTGGTGTTTGGGTATTGAATTTTTGGGTGAGACTGGTGATTGATTTCGAGATGTCTTAAAGTGTTGCTTTAATATCGGTAATGTCAGCGTTTTGTTTTTCAAGCATGGAACTATGGTCGATTTGGGTGGCTTGGATGGAGGTGATGGTTTCGTGGTGGCTGTCGAGCTGGTGTATGGCTTTGTCTAGTTTAGTCATAGGGTATTGGAAGGTGAAGTAAAGGAAGGCAAAGAGAAGAGATCGAGAGTGAAAGAACCAGTTTGTTAAGACCGAGGGGTATGTTAGAGGCAGTCAAGAATAAAGACAGTTTTAGAGGAGAAGGTAAGAATTAGAGAAGAATTTATTTAGAAAATTTCTACTTACTATTTCATTCATTTACTGTAGCATATGTAATATGCTTGTACAAATCAAAAGAAGACAAGTGGCTTTATAACAAAACATGAAAATAAATGATCATTGCTAAAATAACCATAATAGCCCGCCCGGAATGGGCCTAAATTTCGACCCAGGAAAGACCCATCGAAACTTAGATCCATTCTAAAAGGGTCGTTGGTTTCTGTAAGGAATTACGTTAACACATAACAATAAATAGACATTTCGTTATGGAAATCTCACACAGCGGAACGAGAAAATATAAAACTAAAGTATGATGCACCACTTTATTAAAATCACAGAAATTAAAACATAGATTGTCAAAACACAATTATCCCATAGGTACATCAATAAATTCATTATCAAAAGTTTCCAGAAGAAATACAACAATGATAACAAATAATAGCATAATATCTCGTCTTCAGCCTCCATCATTGCTTCGTCCATAGAATCTACCCCACCTACTAACCTATTGGATATGTTAAGGAGAGGGGATAGAACATAAAGTTCAGTGTGACTGAAATATAGTATTTACTTAAAGTTCATACCCTAGATTTGGTAGATTACATATATCTAGGTATGTCAACGTAACACATGAACATTCACACAAACACAAAGTATCTGACCAATGAGGTGGATATCCAAGTCAATCGCTCATTAGTGTATTTAGGGATAAGACCCAAAGAGATGAGCATTCTTGGTTATTATGGCCCTATTAAAGGTGGATTCTTATGATCTCTTGTAACCCTAAGGCAGACCCTAGCCTCTTAAGACCCCGTCCTAATGCGTCAATGTTCTTAAGTCTAAAATCTCACTTGTAATATGAGAAGTAGTATTGCAAATGTTACTACTAACTGATATTACGGTATAACACCTATGCCGCTTAATACTTCCATTAGACAATTGGTGAGCATGCTATGGGCACATATCTTTTATAAACCAGTCTTGTCCCTAGTTGAGCCCCTACAAGCTTCTAGAAGAAGTGGACATCCCCCATGAACTACCCTTCTCTGTTACTGGTATGCCTAACCACTTTAGAGAAGGAGGACCCATAGACTTACTTCGAATCTAATAAGGGAGGGTCCCATGACTTTGGTTCCTCTCCAAGGAATAAACCTTCGAAGGGGATCCTATTCCTAACCAATTAATACCCAAACTATATAACAAGAGAGTCAGACACTTAAGACCTTCTCAAGATGTAGTAAACCTGCCTATTTCCACACACAATAGATTTATATATACATGCGCGCGCACACACATACACACACCTGACCTCTCACATTAAACCATATTCCTGTAGATGTAGGATATGTCGGGGGGTTCTGGGAAGGCTTCTACTACAAGTAGGTTTAACCTCGTGTCATAGTGTACTAAGTTTTGAATGGGCCATGGCACCCTGACCCCTCACATTAGTTGGTCCTACTTGTGGTTGCTGAATTTGCCGGTTGGTTCCGGACTGGCTTATACCACAAATCGCAACTAACCTCGTGTCTGTGTGTCACTATTAATATATATACAAGCCATTCTATACACACACAGAAGCAATCAACATATACGGGGACATTTCAAATTCAAATCCTATTCTAATCGTATTTACTATGTCATTATTACGTTAATTATGCTATATAAGTACAATAATTAAAACATATTAATAACGCTAATTTTCGTATAAACGAAAGAATGTTCTAACGAGATAAAAATTGTCAACTTGTCCTAAGTTTAAGGTATACAAGTTAATTTCCATGTTTTGACCGCTACATTTAAGGCATGATGACATAGTTGTAAATAGCAGATAGCAGTGAATGGAAAATAAAACATACATACAAATTTCAACTTGCATCCTAGGTTTATTGGAATGATTTTAGTAATAGACAAAGAATAGAGTATAGTATATATATACACACACATATATACAAAATATATACATGTCTATACATAGACTTCATTTTATCTAATTTACCCCTTTTTATATATTGCACATAAAAACGTTCATATTTTATAGGCTTCAAATCTGAATACGTTTAGATTCAAAATAGAACCCAAACCTAATCAAATAATGAATCAAACCAAATCTAAACCTTTTTAGGTTACAATAAAATATTTAGGCATAAGGATAAATTACATACAATAGAAGCACATCACCCCTTTTTGTTCTCAATTCACTACTAAGACTAAGATCTACAAACCCAATAAATTGACAATTATTGCACAGTACAAAAAGTAGAGGATTTGTTGGTATTGTATTTTTATATTAATGTTGTACCAAATCCTCTTAGGGATTCAAATCAATATGTTAATCTACAGAAAATAGAATATGCCTAAGGAAATACAATATTCCACTCACGTTTATTTGAAGAGCGTAGGTCAAACGTTGTTGTGCCTTTTGGATGAAATTTCCAACTCTAGAGATCTATATATACATAAGAATAAATGAATTAAATTATTATGTGTGTATATATATATTTCATATGATTCCAAGAATATATTCTAATCTAAATCTATTAGAAAAGATTAGAGAGAAAGAGAAATAGGTTAGAAGAAGATAAAATCCTAATTCTGGAATCAATGGCGGTAGAGGCAGAGTGGAGGTACAATGGAGAAAAATGGCTAGGGTTTAGTTGTGAGGTCTAGGGGTCTATATATAGTTGCTAGTGTAAGCTTGGGTCGTTGGATTATTTAGATATAAACCTAGTCATTCATTTATATATTTTACCCCAAAAAACCAAACATAGCATTATTGGGTGTTTACCTATCCCCTAGAAGGGAGGTCGACTAGCGATTGACACCCATCCTACGGGGGGAGGTCAACCTCATGGTTGTTGAAGTTCCCAAGAAACTTATATAGAGCCGAGGTGTTAATAATATATACCGTTTATTTATTTGCTTTATATCTTACCTTGTTTACAATATTCTTTGCCCTCTCCTTCTTATCTTTATTTTGAAATTAAAACTCATCCATATTTATTTTATTTTTTGGACATATATATTATTTATCTGACCATATATATATATATATATGCGTTTACTATTTAATTTCCTTTTCTTGTAACTTCTTCATACTATCACTGTTTTCAGCATATTATATATGAAAACGATTCAGAATTTCGCCACGAATCCAAATAAAAGATTTTCGTAGCCAAATTCTTAATGCTACGAAATCTCATTTTCCATCCTATTTATATTTTATTATTAAATTTTCAATTTTTATTAATTATTAATTTTTATGTTTTTAGGTATATTCTACGGGGTGTTACATTCTCTCCCCTTAAAAATAGATTTCATCCCGAAATCTGTTTGAAGTGGCGAAAAACACAGTTCTTCTACATCTATGTTATACTTTAATTCATCCATAAACATCCATAACTCACATTGATTATGAACTGCAGACCCACAAAGGTGAGCTCAATCCTAACGTGTAGGTGTAATAAGTGAAGCAATATGTATGTAAAATAACCTAATTATGCATATATTTCTATATGAGTTCGAAGTGTGATGTGCAATGGTGTTGCGTCCAATTCCTAACATCCAGTCTACCAATAATGATCCATCCATAGACGTTATGTTAAGGAAAAATTACCTAAGAAAAAGTTCTGGGTGAGTCTATCTCATCTTATCTTCGGTCTCCTATGTGCTTTCCACAGGATCATTTCCCTTTGTACTCGGACGAGGTGAACGTTTTATTGTGGAGTCTTTTGATTCTATGCTCTACAATCCTTGTAGTGGCACAGGGCACCCTAGACTCCAACTCAAGTTTTCCCATGTCCTCAATTTCATCAAGCTCGAGTCTGATAGTAGAATCATGAAGGCCTTTCCATAGATGAGATACATGAAAACATTATGGATTCCCGGTAGAAGCTCTGGGATATCCACTCGATAAGCCAAATATCCTATATTCTAGATGATGTGAAAAGGTCCAATAAATCTAGGATACAACTTCCCAGTCTTTCCATGACGAACGGTCTTCTTGAGAGAGAATACCTTTACGAATATTAAATCTCCAATATTAAACTCAAGTTCCTTCCTTCGTTTATCGGCATACGATTTTTGACAGTCTTGGATTGCCTTCATCCTCTGCCTAATCAAGCATATCTTCTCTGTGGAATCACGGACGAAGTCTGGTCCGAGTAAAACCTTGTCGGTAGTTTCCCACCAAAAAGTTGGCAATTTGCATGGCTTCCCGTAAAGCACTTCAAAAGGGCTATACCAATCGTCGTATGTAAACTATTATTATAAGTGAACTCTACGAGTGATAGGTGTTGCTTCCAAACTTCTCCGAATTCGATGATGCAAGCACTGAGCAAGTTTTCTAAGAATCGATTTACTCTTTCGTTCTAGCTGTCAGTCTATGGATGATAGGTTGTTCTTAGGTTGAGGGTCGTTCTCAATGTTGCTTGTAGTCTTCTCCAAAATTGGCTTGTGAATAAGGAGTCTTTATCACTCACTATACTTGATGGGATACCATGTAATAGACTATTTCTTTGACATATAGTTGGGCTAATTAGGTTGCAGTCCTTGTCTTCTTGATTGTTATAAAATGGGCACTTTTGGTTAAACGATCTACCATAACCCAAATAGCCTCATTTCCCTTTTGGCTTCTAAGAAGTCCATCAACAAAATCCACGGAAATATGTTCCTACTTCCACATCGGAATCTCTAAAGGTAGTAGTAATCCTCCGGGCTTTCCTTGCTCTGCTTTCACTTATTGACATGTCAAACATTTAGTTATGAACTCGGCTACATATCTCTTCATTCCTTCCCAATGGAGATTCCTTTTCATATCTCCTTGCATTTTACCTCTACCGAGGTGTATGGTCATCGTTGACCTATGGTACTCTTCTATAATTCCTTTCCTCAATCCTTCATCTTTAGGAACGCAAAGTCGTCCATCCCAAAGTTAACTTCCATCGTCTCCAATTGAATATCTAATCGAACGGAGAAAGGTCTCCTTCCTTTAACCTCCTTAATTCTTCGTTAAGGTCTTGTGCACTTCGAATCCTCTATTTTACAGTAGACCTAATAATCATAGCTCTAAGAAAACAATTAGAAGTTACTAGTGAGGGTTGTAAGTTAAAATTAGAGAGAAATTCTAATTGTTTCCATTCTGAGATCGCGTTCAAGGTTGCATGTTTTATACTTAACGCGTCTGCCACAACATTCCCTTTTCCCGAGGTAAACTCAATCATGAAATCAAATGAGGCAATATATTCCATCCACCATTGCTGTCTCAAGTTTAGGTCATGTTGATAAAATAAATACTTTTGGGATTTATGGTCAGTAAAAAGTTCAAATTTCTCCCATAAAAGATAATGCCTCCACAATTTTAGGTTGAACACTACTACGGTTAACTCAATGTCATGAACTGGTTATTTTTTCTCCAGATCCTTGAGTTATCTACTAGAATAAGAAACTACTCTTCCTTCTTGCATGAGGATCGCTCCTAAATTAGTCCCGCATGCATCAGTGTAAATTGTAAACAATTTCGAGCCATCGGGTATAATTAGAACTCGCTCGCTAGTTAATACTTTGTTTAATTTCTTAAAGGCCACGTAACATTTATTGCTCCAAGAAAATACCAAATTCTTCTTTGTTAGTTGGGTTAAAGAAGTAGTAATATTTTCAAAGTCTTTAATCAATTTCCGATAATATTCGACTAATCCAAGGAAGCTTCCTACTTCCGTAGCATTTCGGGGTATACTTCATTCCTTAACTGCCTCGATTACGGGGTCTACGGTCAAAGCCTTCACTTGACAAAATGTGTCCTAGAAACCTAACATCTTCCCTTAATGATGTCCCTTTGAAAATTTTGCTTTTAATTGGTTCTTTCTTTATAACCCTGGAACTTGTCTTAAGTGATTTTCATGCTCTTTGTGGTCTTTTGAAAATATAAGGATATCATCTACGAAGACTACCATAATCCTATTTAGAAAGCCCCTAAACAGTCTACTCATAAGGTCAACAAAGAAGGCAGGTGCATTCGTCAATCCGAAGGGCATAGCCTCCTATTGGAACAATCCATCTGGCGTCCTAAACGCGGTTTTATCCAAACTGTCCTCCGCAATTCTCAACTGGTCAAATCCAGTGGCAAGATCTAATTGGAAAAATACCCGGACTCCACCCAAGTGGTCAAAATGGTCATCGATTTAAGGGGCACCTATTCTTCTTTCATCTTATTAAGTTCCCTATAATCCACACAAAGTCTTAAAGATCCATGTGCTTGTTGGTTCACAAGATTTTTATTCAAGACAACAATAGAACGGAGGTTAAATCAAAGAATTAGTTCATATATATGTGTGTGTTTAGTTGTGTTAGATAAATGTTAAAATTTATCCTCATTATATAATACAGATGCACGAAATTTGATAATATATATTATATATATATATATGGCTAGAAAAGTAGCCATTACTAGTCAACAGGCCCTGAACCAGTTGACTGAGTCATTTCAAACCAGTTGACTGGTTCATTTCAAACCAGTCGAATGGTCAAGCAATTTTTGCCCAGTAATGGCTACTTTCTTCCATTTTTAATTACATATACGAATTATACATTTTAACAAGTTGACTGGTGATTTTCAGACCAGTTGACTGATTCGAAATGACAGACTTTTTTATGAAGGGACACCATTCTTCATGAAGAGATTCCTCCTCATTTCTGAATAGAAATGGATGCATGCCTTTGATAAAACTCTTCATGAAGGATATCTTCTTTTCAACTATTATATATACACTACAAACTAGGTTTTCAAATCGCCGAATCTTTCCAAATCTATACTGGTTTCTGATCTACATTACTAAGTACTCTTGCATTCTAAAAAGCTCTCAAACATTCAAATTACTTATTGAATCCTTGAATTTATTTCAAATCACTTGATTCAATAAGTAATGTAATTCCTTCAATCTTCACATAGATGTTATATAATTGAGGATAAGATTATAGGAAGGGTGTACTTAATCGTTGGCAATTCAGTGTTGTTCAAGAACACAATCAAAACTCAAACTCTTATTGTTGGTTAGAAAGTCCTGTGTTGGTGATCAGGAGAGAAATCCATGTTGGGGCTTGGATTGATCCTTGTTGGGGATTGCATTGTTGTGAACCTGTTCCTCCGGGTGAAGAGAGGGTGTAAATAGTTGAATTCCTGAAGGAGTCTCGGACTGGACGTAGAACGAGAAGTCCAACCAGTATAAAAATTCCTGGTGTCATTTTACTTTACTTACTGCATTACTTGTCTGTGATATCATAATATTTAACTTATTAGATATTTACTTTCATAGCTATTAGACAAGTTAGTATATCATAGTCAATTCCGCTATATTCCATATAAAAAGATCCTACTCTAAGTTACAAGACACGATTTTCATTGCTTTGGTGGGAAACACAATAGGTGCACCCAGTTCTTAGATACTTCACCGAATAAAACCTTTCCGTAGTATTTCTGAAATATGCTTATCCAATTCCCTTCTTTCCTTAGGTGCCACATGCCTCAAGGTAATGCTATTGGTCTAGCGTCCTTCTCTAGGTCAATACAAAAGGAGATTTCTCTATGGGGTGGAAGTCCCGTGACTTCCTTAAAAATACCCAATAACTCACATACTATAGGGACCGAAGATGGTCCTTCTAAACTAGGAAATAAGGAATATAATAAGGCTTTATACTTGTTCCTAACATTGCAAGGAATACTCAGACTATGTCCTCCTTGGTTCCTAAGACTAACAAATCTCTTGTTGCAATCTAGGACGGCCCCATAAAACGATAACCAATCCATACCTAGGATAAGTTCATACCCAAAAAAATCCAACACATATGCTTCGCAAAAGAATCGACATCATCGATCTCCAATACTAGGTCTTTGCAAAACAACTCAAGATACTTAGACCCTCCGATAGGGTTGGCCACCTCTATCGGATTACTAGAGATAGATCATGTGGGAAGGCTCAACAGATTAACTAGTCTCTTAGAGATAAAAGAATAAGTTGCTCTAAAATCGAACAAGGTGTACAAAGAAATTCCTAAAACAAAAGTTATACCTCCAAGTATGGGTTGTCCTTGATCTCTTAGGAGTCGGCTTTGAATCGGTGTTGCCTCTATTGAATAATTTTAACCACTGCGGATAACTTTGGGCTTTAGGAAGCCCTTAGACATGTGTCCTTCCTTATAATAGTTGAAACACTGTCCTTTAAATTTTTTCTTTGCCAACGAAATCCTACAATCCTCGGCCTCATGGCAATTGTGGTTGCACCTCGTATAAGTCTTAGCTTCCTTCTTGAATTTTACCCCTTTCTTCTTGTTCTTCCACCATTCCTTTTTCTTATTCTTATTGGAATTTCCTTCACCCTTTTCACGTGATAGCTGTCTCTACTAGTGTTTCGAAAGCCTCCCCAAATGTTACTCATGCTAATAAAATTTCCTTTAGTGGGGAGTCCAACCCTTTAACAAACCACAAAGCTTTGTTCATTGGGGTGTCTACTAGACCCCTACCAAACTTACTCAATTCAATGAACTTGGCCACATACTCTTATAGGCTCAAACTTCCTTGCTTGAGGTGTCACAACACCAAAATGGCCAATTTGAAACGGTAATAAAATGTTGCTAAAAAATTTAGAAACACTTTTTAGTTGTTGCAGATTTGTATGTTGCCAATTTCTGAAATACCTGTATTATGTTTCAAATTGACGAATTGAAACACTTAGCAAGTGTTTCAGTTTGATCATCTGCAACACTCAGTGAGTGTTTCAAATTGATAATCTGCAACACTCGGTGAGTGTTTCAAATTGATAATCTGCAACACTTGGTGGGTGTTTCAGATTCATTATTTGCAACACTCGATAAGTGTTTCAATTTGATAATCTACAACACTGTGAGTGTTTCAAGTTCATAATCTGCAACACTTGATGAGTGTTTCAAGTTCATATTCTACAAAACTCAATGAGTATTTCAACCATAATTATGAAATTCATACTTTATATAACATAAACACGAATGTTAATTATCAATATTGGCGAAATTTCAATAATCTTAACCATAAATTTGCGACAAAGTTGTAATCTAGTCAAATCTTAGTTGTTAAAACAACAAGTTAATCAATATCAAGACAATATGAATACTACAGATTCAATGCATGTGGATACAACAAATAATGGTGATGCATGTAGCATTAACAGAGATGCTGAATCATTTTTGAATGAAAAAGAGGCTAGTCGAATTCAAGTTAAGCTAATCAATATTAATACACAACAAAAAGTTACACATAAAGTGATGTCTGCTATTAAAAAATGACCTAATACTAATCTAATAAGTTCAAGCACTTTGAAAAAACATGCAAATAAAGCGAATTGAAATTCTAACCAATGATTGTCTCCGCACCTGCAAGTCAAGCAAATAATAAAAAATTAAAAAAGGTGGATTATCTAAAGCAGATAAAGATGATGACTTCATGTAACTAAATATAATTATGATATTAATTAGAAGTCAATGGTGAGCTATATATAGAGTCAGATTATAGGTAATACACATACCATCTGATGTTATAGATATTATTTATACGAAGTATTAACTTTAGAAGATTAGTATTGCAAATAAATATCATATTTAATACACTATCAAATCCTGAAGAAATCTAATATTAGATAACTCGACTTAAAAAAGAGTGCCCATTTCCTGTAATTAAGTATTAGATAACTCAATCTAACATCAATGGGCATTTTTCCATCTACTGTTATGAAGAATACATACACTTCTAATAGCCATCTGAAAATGGGGAAATTTTATTATGGCAAAAACAACCTCTAGTTACTATGGAATAAAGGATGTGTGAATGGCAAACTATGGCATAAAGGAAAACATACCTAATTACTCTACAAAAATAATATACCTCTAGCTTCTAGAATCATTTCCAGGAAGGATTTTGCGTTCCGTGGAACCTTTTGTACCCAACCTGAAAGCTTCTACTCCAATTATCTATTTAATCCCGAAGTAATCCCGAAAAAAAAGATATTTATTGACATACTTGTTGGCTAGCTTTTTGACCAAGCCACCAAGGTTCACACACAAGAAGAAAGTATGGAACTACATTCCTCAAAGATCGGATCGCACACGCGGATCGCGCCCTTCGGATCGCCAGCGCAGAGCACGACCCGATCCGTCCAAGGGAGCACGACTCGATCCGCCCAGGGGAGCACGACCCGATACGCACCTATGTCACCACCTCACTCCGATCCGATCCCTTGCTACGTGGCGAAACTTCTGACTTGTTCAAACCACGAGCGGGTCTTCAGCGATCCGAAATGCACGGATCTCGCGACACCTGTCCACAACTGTCATATTGACCAATTCCTCCTCAACGCTCGATCCGATCCGATTTTCTCGGGATTTGCACCACGTGTGACCGCGAACCGCCTGACAGAATCAGCTATAAATATCCCAGAGACTGGCATTTTTCAGGATCTTTTGGCAGCATTGAGCACTGATTCCACCATTGCTGTCATACCACTATTTCTCATCAGTTTTACTTCGAGATTACTGAGAGAAATCATAATTGTAAGAGTGAGTTTGAGAGAAATAATTGATTGTACTAGCATTCAAAGTATAATCGATAACATATAAAGTGGACGTAGGCTCGTTAACGCCGAACCACTATAAATTCTGTGTGTTTTCTGCTTTTTCTTCATTCTCCAGTTATGATTCTTTACGAATCAGAACAATTTGGGTGTTAGGTCCAAAATTTGATCTAACATTTTGGTGCTTTCACTGAGAATTGAATTCTCAGCCTACCGGATTGCTATTCTACTATTTGGATTTGAAAGTCCGAAGAAAACAGTCCCAAAACTTCACTGTTCAGATTTCTGAAGATTCCAGCGACATCTGATATCATGGCTGGAAAGAAGTCTAAGGAAGTGCGAGCTTCGCAAGCAAATGAAGTCGCGAATGAAGTGGTTGGCGAAAGTGCACACGAGCAGGTCGTCGAGGGGACCGCGGATCGCGAGGGCAGGGGGCGACCCGAACCAATCAGGGTGCCACGATCCGACTTGAGGGAGGCGCTGCGAACCGAGAAGCTGGAGGGGTTGTTACTCGATCCCGTGATAACGCCCCGAATCCTCCGCATACCGTGACCACGAACCAACCCCAGGGGGGCGTACCGAATCACAGGCACCGATCCACCACGATCCGATGTGATGACCAGATTGCGACTCGACCTGGAAAGGAGCCTATGGCTCGCTCCTACCGTCCTGGCCCCTCCGCTCGACCTGGCTCAAGCTCTTTGCGCATAAGAGAAAATGATGATGATCAATATGACCCTTCTGCTCCCGTTACTGAGGGAGATCTTTCTCGCTTTTCTGAAATGTGGGAGAGGTTGTTTGATGAATTGGCTGCTCAAAGGCAGGAGAGCTCCGTTCTGCGACAGAACTTGACTGCTGTGGATAGAAGGCTCAATGATCTCGCAAGGCAAAGGACACCCTCAGTTCGTCCGCTCACCCCAGAGTACTCTTCTTTGTCAGAGGAATCGCCAAGACCTCTGCGGCGACCATATGAGAGGCCTGAAAACATAGAGCAGCTTCGATCTGGAACCCTGCCATCACGGGAAGAAGAGGCACTGGGTGCAGGGCCCTCAAACCGCAATGTGAATGATCGTGCCGCAACTCCCAGATCTCGAGGTGTGGACATCCCTGTTCAGAATAGACTACCTCAGCCCCTTCGCCGTACAAATGCTCATGGTAACAGAGGGCAGCGAAGCCCAATCCGAGCCCTGGATTTCGTGGCCGCTCCTGGAAGAGAGATTAGAGAACCCCACCGAGCAAGAAGCGTTGACCCCGAGCCTCCGCTGACCAGTGCAAATGTTGCAGCTATGATCCATCAAATTCTGGCAGATAGCCGTGGACAACGGAATGAAGATTGGGGAATTGACCGCAGTCATACCCCTTTCACTGATGACATTTTAGATGCGACGTTCCCGAGGCGCTTCAACATGCCGCATATGAACCGTTACGCGGGTAGATCTGATCCCGTCCAACATCTGATGAGATATTCTTGGTCAATGACCGTTGCCACAGCTTCTGACGCTGTCAAGTGCAAAGCATTTCCCATATTCCTGGAGGATGTAGCATTATTATGGTTTACTCGCTTACCAGCAAGATCAATTTCCAGCTTCAGGGAGTTGAGTGAAAGGTTCGTGGAACAGTTCCGCATCTATGCACAAAAGACGAAGAGTGTGATTGACTTGTTCCTTGTCAAGCAACGACCAGGCGAAAGTTTGAGGGTGTATCTAGACCGTTTCAACCTAGCCGCTACTGAAGTCAAAGATCCTCATGAGCCAACTTTTGTGGCAGCCCTAATTGATGGGGTAGATAAAGACACCGAATTTGGGAGATACCTGGCCGGCAAGCCACCTCATACTAGAGAATTATTCTACGAAAAAGCTAACGTGCACTTACGCCGGGAGGAAGTATATGCTAACCGAAAGGCAAAAACGGCCAATAAAGAGGAAATCCAGAGCAATGTCGCCATTAAGCAGACAGGAGACAGCTCGGGGAAGGTCGAGGTTAATGTCGGAAATCGGAACCAGGGTGGTCGTCAGTCAGGAAACAATGGTAATAACAGTAATGGCAACAACCGGAAGAGGAATCGAGGGAATGACTCCCAGAGAAGGACTCGTCCCAGATCTTTTGAGAGTTATACGCCAATAAACGATACTTTGGAGAATATCTTCATGGATTCGTACAACGTCCTCCAAAATAAAAGGCCTCCTCCCAGAGAGTCGACGGAGAAAGAACGTGAAACGAGGAAGTTTTGTCTCTTCCATCAGATTCATGGCCATTCAACAAATGAATGCCGTCACCTAAGAGATGTGGTCGAGAGGCTTCTCCGAGAAGGAAAATTGGATGAATACAGAGTGACACCCAGAGACAAGGGGCAAGCCGTACAGGCCTCAAATCAGAACCAGAATCAACCTGCTGTCAGGCCAACTTCCCAGCAAAAGGGAAAGGACCTTGTTATCAATACCATAATCGGAGGGCTTTATCTTGCCGGGCACGGTTCCAAGGCATTGGATCAGTATGTCAATGCAGCCAAGCAGCACCTCGGGGTAGGGGAGTGTAGCAACCCTGAGGACAACGTCCCGGTAAAGCAACAAAAGATGATGTCCGACGACGTCGTTTTTCGCGAACGAGAAAGCATTGGAGTCCATGCTCCGACTGAAGATCCATTTGTAATCACAGTACCTATTGGCCCGACCACTGTTCATAAAGTCTTGGTGGATAACGGGAGTTCCGTCAACATTCTTTTCAAAAAGACATTCGACCAGATGAATCTCGAGATAAAAGATTTGAAGCCCTGTGAGGGATGGATCCGTGGATTTAACGGAGCATCCACCGCTCCAATGGGTTATGTAGAGCTACCAGTTACACTTGGGGAAGGAGAACGCCAGAGAGTGAGAATTCTTCACTTCGTGGTTTTGGGTATTGAATCACCCTATAATGCCTTCTTGGGCCGACCGGCCCTCGCAAAGTTTAGAGCCTGTATAGCCCCCTGGTGCTTGTTATTGAAGTTTCCTACAGAAGCTGGTGTTGGTATTGTCAGAGGAGATCAGGTTGCCGCACGAGCATGTTATATTGCAGAGCTAAAGCTACTCCGCAACGGAGGAGACTTAGAAACCAAGGGTGCTTCTCCCCCCACAAGGGCGGAGACCTCATAGCAATTAAAGAGGATAACCGTAGGAGAGTCGCCCAGAGAGTTGCCCGAGGATATAGATCCCAGAGAGGACAAAGAACCTGGGGGCAGAATGGTGACTCCCAACGAGACAACTGTGGATGTACCGATCGATAATAGTGACCCAGAGAAGGTCCTTAAGATTGGATCCCAGTTAAATCCGAATTTAGCTAAAGAACTGACGGATTTCTTGAAACATAATTTGGATGTATTCGCTTGGACCCACGCAGACATGTGCGGGATATCTCCATCAATCATGAGCCATTCATTAAGCATTAACCCTAAGCATCCTCCGGTAAAACAAAAAAGGCGAATGCTGGGCCCAGAGAGGTCCGCTGCCTTGAAAGAAGAAGTTGGAAAGCTAAAGAGTAATGGATTTATCAGAGACTCAATCTACCCAGACTGGATTTCAAATCCAGTTCTGGTAAAGAAGGCCAACGGGAGGTGGTGAACATGTATCGATTTCTCGGATTTGAATAAAGCCTGCCCGAAAGACAGTTTTCCGTTACTTAGGATCAATCAGTTGGTGGACTCAACGGCGGGTCATGAACTTCTCTCCTTTATGGATGCTTATTCAGGATATAACCAGATTCCAATGCATGTTCCAGATCAAGAACACACTAGCTTCATTACGGATCTGGGATTATACTGCTACGTGGTAATGCCCTTTGGCTTGAAGAACGCAGGCGCTACATATCAACGGTTAGTGAACAGAATGTTCTATAACCAGATTGGGAAAACAATGCAAGTATACGTCGACGACATGTTGGTTAAGTCCAGGAAATCCTCCAATCACACTACGGACTTGGCAGAGATGTTTGGAATTCTTAGAAAGTACGGGATGAAACTCAACCCAACAAAACGTTCATTCGGGGTCGCCTCTGGAAAATTCTTGGGATTCATCGTCAATTCTCGTGGGATTGAGATTAATCCAGACCAGATCGCAGCAATCAGAGACATTCAGTTGCCTAGGCAGATTAAAGATGTGCAAAGCCTTGCAGGGAAAGTAGCCGCACTAAGCAGATTCATCTCCAGGGCTACGGAAAATGCAACCCATTCTTCGAATTGATAAAGCGAGGAAAACGCCACTTCAAATGGACGCCTGACTGCATAGAAGCGTTTCAGAACTTGCTGAGTCACCTGGAGAAACCTCCGATATTATCAAAGCCGGTGGATCACGAGGACTTATTCGTGTACTTGGCGGTGTCATCCCACGCGATCAGCTCAGCATTGGTGAGAGAAGAAGATAAAGTTCAAAGACCAGTATATTACGTGAGCAAAAAATTGGCGGCAGCAGAGCGTAATTATCCAAGGATAGAAAAGTTTTCGTACAGTTTGCTGATTGCCTCTAGAAAGCTTCGACATTATTTTCAGGCTCATCCCATCACCGTGTACACTGATCATCCACTTAAGCAAGTTCTACAGAGACCAGAAGCGTCTGGGAGACTACTCAAATAGAATATTGAGTTGAGTCAATTTGATCTGAACTTTCAGCCCCGACGGTCAATACGGGGGCAAGTGATAGCCGATTTCATAGCAGAATTTACTGTACCAGAGGAAGATATAGCGAACGAAGAAGCTGACCCCCCAAAGTTACTTCTCGATCCCAGTACCTGGAGATTGTATACTGATGGCGCTAGGAATGACAAGAGATCCGGCGCTGGAGTAGTGCTTGAAACTCTTGAGAAACGGCTGATATCCTATGCTATCCAGATGGAGTTTCACGCCACTAACAACGACTCCGAATATGAAGCCCTGATAGCCGGGTTAAGAATCGCAAAGGAGTTGGAAATCACAAAGTTGGACATATTTTGCGACTCCAAGTTAGTTGTAAACCAGGTCACTGGAAAATCTCAAGTCAAAGGCCCAAGATTGATTTTATACTTGGAGAAAGTGAAGGAGTTGCTGAACGGCTTCGATCACTACAGCATATTCCGCGGTCAGAGAACCAACAGGCAGATAAGTTGGCAAAGATGGCTAGTTCCGACGATCCTGAAGAGACCGGTCTAGCCCCAGTTGAAGTACTTCGGTCTCCTAGTATAGATCAGATGGAAATTGATCCGGTACTAGAGACGGAACCAGAAAGGGAGTCATCGATGACCCCTCTAAAGAATTTATTGATGAATGGAACGCTTCCTACTAAGAAGAGCGAGAGGCGTAAAGTAATTCGTAAAGCTTCCCGATACGTTCTGCAAGGTGGAGTCCTTTACAGACAGGGATTTTCGATGCCCCTTCTCCGGTGTATAGCTCATGACGACATCAAGCGTGTACTACAGGAGGTACATGAGGGCGAATGTGGCTATCACACTGGAGGGCAAACATTGGCAAAAAAGGTGTTGCGGCATGGTTATTTCTGGCCTACCATAAACAAAGATGCGGCGAAGTACGCACGACGGTGTGATGCATGCCAGAGATTTTCAAAGATACCTAGGGCACCTCCTAGTCAGTTAAAAACGATGACGAGCCTATGGCCTTTCGCTATGTGGGGAATTGATATCATCGGAAGTCTCCCAATAGCTAAGGGTGGAGCAAATTTCGCTATTGTAGCTGTAGATTACTTCACTAAGTGGGTCGAGGCTGAGCCACTGACTACAATCACTACCAAACGAGTGATCAATTTCGTCGTTAGAAACATCATCTGTCGATTTGGGATTCCAAAGATTGTTATAACTGACAACGGAACTCAGTTCGATAGCACTGAATTCAGAGACTTCTGCTAGAAATACCACATTGAGAAACGGTACACCTCTGTGGCGCATCCGCAGTCGAACGGACAGGTCGAAGCGGCAAATAAAGTGATTAAGTCCATTCTGAAAAGAAGATTGAAACGGGCCAGAGCCATGTGGGTTGATGAATTACCCTTAGCACAATGGGCCTACAGGACAACGTATAAATCGGCAACAAGCCATACCCCCTTCTCCCTTGCTTTTGGAGCAGAAGCAGTCATCCCGGTTGAGATAAAAGAACCTTCTCACCGAGTGACTTATTACGATCTGATGACTAATAACGAATTGCTCCTTGAATCCCTGGATATGATCGAAGAAAAGAGGGACGAAGCAGACCTGCGTGCCTTGAGACACAAGCAACAGGTCACCCGATACTACAACAAAAGGGTTCGAGCATGAACCTTTGAACCCGGAGACTTGGTTCTGAAGCGTGTCTATCCACCCCCAACTCATATAGGTGCGAAGTGGGAAGGACCGTACTCTATTTTGTGTAAGCTTGATAATGGAACCTTCAAGCTAACAACCGTAGATGGAAAGGAAATCCCCAGAGTGTGGAATGCCCAACATTTGTGGCCTTATCTGACGTGAAGCTGTCAGGCCTATTCTTTTGTTTCATAAGGACCATGTAGAAGGCACGACTTGCCTAGAATAGTCCAATTTATTTGAACAAAAGATTATAAAGTGGATGTAGGTCATGATTCGACCGAACCACTATAAAAATATTGTGTGTCATTTACCTTTATTGCACTATTATTTATCTGCCTTTCCGCTTTTATTGAAATTGCTGTGAACCATACGACGATCACAGGAATATATAATTTTAGGTGCCTTCCATTAGAATGGAGAGCAATCAACCGTCAAAACTCTAAGGGTGCGATAAAGTAAATCATATCATTAACGACACTCTAACTCTCCAGAGCCGAGAGAGAGTATAGCAGACACGAAAGCTGTCCCATGAGTCACGACGGTGTACCATGATCGGAACCGCCTTGACGGAACTCTAACTCTCCAGAGCAGAGAGAGTATAAAAGCGTCTCCGACTGAGCGCTAAGAAAGAGCTCCTACCCCGCTGAAGGATCGGGGAGCGATTGAACTGCTGAGCTCGAACTCTAACTCTCCAGAGCAGAGAGAGTATAAAAGCGTCTCCGACTGAGCGCTGAGAAAGAGCTCCTACCCCGCTGAAGGATCGGGGAGCGATTGAACTGCTGAGCTCGAACTCTAACTCTCCAGAGCAGAGAGAGAGTATAAAAGCGTCTCCGATTGAGCGCTGAGAAAGAGCTCCTACCCCGCTGAAGGATCGGGGAGCAACTGAACTGCTGAATTCGAACTCTAACCTCGGCGGCCGCCAGGAGAGTATAAGAGAGTCTATGATTAAGCGCTGAGAAAGGTGCCGGAAACTCAGCACCACAAGGACAGTTATCTTTCTAAATTTTCTAAGTCCCCCATATTCAGAAATAGGGGGCAACGTGCATACAACACTAATCAGTCCTCAATAAGCCCTGGTTAGGCGCTATGTTAACGATTGATTGGGGGCATATACATATACACATGAACCTTGATGCAGCACAGAAATTTTTAATTTTTTCTTTCTGTTGCTTGACTGATTTGTAGTTATACTCAGATAATCTATGACTAAGCATGAAAAGTTTATTAAATCCAGGTACACGATGATGCAAAAGAGATAAACTTTCATTTATAAACTGCAAGCCTACAAAGTGAAAAACAACCTAAAACAAAAGTGAGGGCCAGTCTCACAATTACATTTCATGGCCAGTGGGAAGCCTAAAGACAAAATATAGACAAGCGACAATATCCTATTTAAGCTTGGACTTCTTCTCCTGTTTCAGCTTCTCCAGGTTCGCCTTGTCAGTGTCAGATTGATCGTCCTTCTTTCTCTTCCTTTTTTCTATAAGAGGAGCTGAAGGTTCATCCGAAGACTCCTCCTCATCCTTCTTTCTCTTTCTTTTATCAGTAAGGGAAGCTGGGAAATCATCGGGATTCTCAAAATGAAGCTGTTTAGTGATCGATTTGGGCTGGAGTTTCAGAACCATCCTAGTTTTAGGGTCAAACTCCGAGATAGGAGCTACGTTCAAAGGCTCTTGTCCCACCTTCTTTAAAGCCAGCTGCTTTTCTTGCCTAGCCTTTCTTTTAGACAAAGTCTCGTCGTCATCGCCTTCGACTTCTTTGGTACTAATGATATCCTCCTCATCATCTACATGGCGCCCGTCCATATCTTTCAAGGCATCGATGGTTTCGTCATCCTTGGGAGCATCAACACTAGGTGCCAGGACGCCCTTCTCCGCTGTTGTACCTTCAGCCTGCTTCGGTATACCAGCACCGGCGCTAGGCGAGACGACAATCTTCTCCGCCTCTGTCCTCTTCTCGACATCTTTGTCGACGGACCCACCACCTGTATTATGAGGAACACATGTTATTAATTCGATTGGTTGCTCCACCAAACGACGACAACTCACAATTTCTTTAACAAATTGTGGGGAAAAAATGGAGATACCTTCCGCTGATCCTCCATCCAGGCTAGCTGCAGAAGCTCCGACAACCATAGGAGTCAGGCCCAAAGGAATTAATGGATCATCAGGATTGTATTCCTCAACTCCGGAGGCCTTGGGCTTTACAGTTGAGCTCGAACCTTCGTCAATCTTGTTTTTGCCCTTAGCCAGGGCCCTCTCCTTTTCCATTTCTTCTTGAATTAGGCACCGGCCTTCTGCCAAATCCTCGGGCTCGTTATCCCTCAGAATGGTCCTCATCAGCTCATCTTCGTTAATCTCTTCAACTCCTAATCTCTGCTTCTCACCCTCGACGATGGCGTCCCATATGTTGGCTAAAGTGACGTGGTAGTCCGGGATCCACGAGATGTTACGGGTTTTGAGGACGTGACCGAGGAAGTCAAATATCATCTCTTCAAACCCTTCGATATCCCTTTCTCTCTCGAGGAGCTTGTTGTTAGAAGCAGTAGCCATTTCAATGGCACTTTCTACATTCTTTTCGGCGAGAGCCGCGCGCCTCTCTGCATCCGCGACTTGCTCATTCAGAATTACTTTCTCTCCTTCGGCCAAAGCTAAACTCTCCTTCAAACTCACCCTTTCTTTCTCCCAAGCAGCTCTTTCGGCCTCGAAGTGATCCTGTGCTATTTTCAATTCAGAGTTGGCCATCCTGAGATCTTCCACCTCTTGCTTCAATAACACTCGCTCTTTGCTATTAGAATTAAGCTCATTATGGAAACGTTTCCTGGCCTCCTCCAGCTCTGTTTTGTAAGCTCTAGCGTCTTGTTGGGCCAAGGCAAGCAGAGATTGTGCATCCTCTAAGTCCTTCTCCATTTTTTCCCTGGCCCTTTCATTGTTATCTATCTTCACTTTGGATCTGTGTGCTTCCATTTCAAGCGTGCGGATGACCTCTGAAAGATTAACAGCATGTTTCTTCATCACTTCATACTGCCTGGCTACATGGCGAATGTGCCCGATGACCTCAGTATCCCAGTTCCTAGGGACTGGTTCCAAGGCTGGAGCAAACATCATCCTTTCAAAGAAGATGTTAGGGAATTGTTCTCGCAACTTTTCCAGCTTAGCCTGAGTCTCAGGACCATGGATGTAATCTCGCGACCCGGGGGCAACCAAATCTTGCTGGCTGGAAGGGACAATGTCAATTTTCTCCTTCTCAGAATCCTTGATTGGATCCTTGCTTTTATCCTTGGGCTCGTAGTGTCTTTTTGATAACCTGCTGTGAGAGGGTGCACTCTTCGGAGGGGTTAATTCTTTGGGAAGTTGTTTTCCCCCTGTAGGTGGCACCGAATAACTGGGAAGCTTGCAAGAGGTTGGTTTTGATGGAGACCGGGATTGTGAAGAAGTAGGCTTGTGAGAAAGGCCGCGAGAATGCTCAGGATTTGGATGAAGACTGGGTGTACCTTCACGGAGAGAGCGATAGGAATAAGAACACCTGTGAGACATCTTCCCTGCAAAAGAAAGAAGAGCATATTAAAACCCTGAATACTGTTGATATAAAAGTGTGGGGTCAGGCAGTGCATGTGATTTGTGCATCCCATATAATTCCCCCCTAACAGACCAGGGCCCGAAGTCAGGCTCATCTGAGTAGTTTCTCGTTCTCCAACTGGAACAGTTGTTTCCTTAGAAACAGGGAAAAATTGCTCCCCTTCAAAGTCTCCCTGTGTGTATACATCATCAGGCAAAGGAATTTTGCTCAGCTCTTTAAATAGTTGTTCTTCTGTTAAATCATCGGGAGCAGCAGGTTCAATCGTAAGAGAGGCCCTTGAGGGGAAACCCCCCGGAGAAACTGGGATTTCCTTAGACTTATCACCACGGGCCTCATCTCCTCTATATATGTTTAGGTCCTCGTCGTCCTGGATGATTATCGGGGAAGGACTCTTACGAAATTTAATTGTTTCTGCTGCCCGTGACGTTCCTTCTCCCTCCGTTGGGGGCACATACTTGTAGGGTTTGTCGCCTGCACCAAGTCCAAACCTTATATCCAGAAGGCGATGCTTGTGAAGGTTCTCGTCAGTAATGCAGTTCTTGATCTTTAGAAAATCGGATTTGCTTTGTAGAAGAAGAGACAGTCGATTATTATATACCGAGCCTTCCGTCTTGGGAAAGGCGTGATCTGCTTAGAGAAAAAAAAGAAGGGGCGTGTTAATGCTTCGATTTCTTAAATAAGTTATTCGGTCAAAAGTTTAAAGTTTACTTGATTTAAGCCATCTTCTTGAACACCCAGCCTGTCTCTTTATATAGAACCAATCGGCCTTTGGATCCCCTATGTTGCTATATCCGTCAGACAGAACCTTCCTATTCGCTACCGATTCGAAGAAAGAGAAATTTGGGGTTGCTGAGGAGCGATGCTTGAAAAGATAAAAGAATTTTAAATCTTTTAATGTGAGCTAGGTATGCAGGATTTCCGCGTATGCGATATATAGAGTGTATAGAGCCGCGTAGGCATTGGGATGAAGCTGCATCGGAGCAATACCCAATCGTTTTAAGGTCTTAATGACGATTGGAGGAAACGGAGGAATAGCTCCTACCTAGCACATGAGTCGGCTGACTGTCATATACCCTTCCGGAGCTAAGTGAGGTCTATCTTCGCTGCTGGGTGTCCTCACATCATCCCAGGGGATCCCATGTCTCAAGAAAATTCTCTTAAGCTTTATGTCATCGAATTTTGGAAGATAGAGAGTCTTTGAATTTCTCTATTTCTATTGCACCAGGGACTTCGTCGGGAGCTCGGCCATCTACCTCCGATTCTTCATCAAGCGAGGTACTCTCATACGGATTCGATTCTGTTTCTGCCTCATATTCGGATCCAGGATCCGCACCCTCTGGATTAGATGGAAGAACCTCGGGGTTGAGATGCTCATACACCTCGGGATCCGTCTCTTTGTCAGATCTTGAAGGGGAATGATTATCCGACATTACTGTTTAGGCGAGTAAACATGAGAAATAAAATTATAATTACCCATCCCCCCTGTGTGTTCAAGTGTCGGTGTGTGCTTGTGCGTGCATTAAAGAAAATTATGAAGGTCAACAAAATCATCGAGACATTGGTCGTTGTTCAATTATGTTGTCATCCAGTCCAGAAAGCCCAACATCAAGGCTCTAGCCTAACTGTCCAAATTCTTGTTATAACAGTGTATTGTTTGAAGTTAAAAACATGTTTAGATCGTGGGTTGAAGACTCGTTTCGCTAGAGGGGTACGATTGGATCGCGGGACGGATGGATCGCCCTCATTCAGGTCGCACTCACTGGAATCGTATGCATCCTCGGATTGTGAAGCCATCACCTCTTGGAAGGCAACATCGGTTCGTGATACTTCTTCGGATCCCGAGATTGGGGTTCGGATTGTGGCATATGGCTGGATTCACGAGATAAGCATGAATCAGAGACAGACGCTAACTCCCAGGAATGCTCCGGATCGGGTCGCTATATGCTCGTAGCGATCCGCTCCCTCATCACATCACCGCGATTCGCTACTTGCTCTCCAACTCCAACTCCTTCCATTTACTCCCTCCACGATCCGCTCCCTGGCCACTGCCACGATCCACGCCTCCGCCATCATCACGGCCCCTTGTCTCGCCGCTGACCTTCTTTTACTTCCTCTTTCCTCCTCACCCACGATCCGTGCCCAAACCTCGCTTACGATCCGACCTGCTCAACTCCTCGCCCTTCTTCTTCTTCCTCCTCCAGTCTCCTCTCCACCTCCGAGCTAAAATGACGAGATTAATGGCTCCTCATCGTCCTTTAGAGCCTTGACCACCGAAAAAACTCACCATTTTCCCACTTAAACTAGTCAAATTGGAAGGAAACAAAGGGGGGAGATGCGTTAGAACATTTCTAGCAAGATTACCTGTTTGTTTTAGTTTTAAACGAGAGAAGGAATTGCGAACTGAAGATTGGAAGAAGAAGCTGAAGGCTGGCGGCGGCGAAAAGAAGGGAAAAGAAGGAGGAAGGCTTGGTTTATATAGGGAAAGCAGTGACCATTCGCCTTCTTCTTTTTGTCTTACTCGGTCCGAACGGGCCGCGAATCAAGGCCCATCACGCTTCGTGTAGAAGCCTGCTCGATCACTGGATCGTGACGAAGGATGTACTTACGGATCGCGGTGACATGGAGCGATCCGAACCAAAAAAAAAAAGAGATAGGGGTGTAAGAGTACACCAACAACTTGATTACCTTTAAGAAAAGTGGCGAAAACAATTAGGTGGTTGGAATGTTAGAAAAGCTAGGGTTTTGTTTCAGAAAATTCGCAGCAAAGGAAGAAGAAGGGAATGGAAGGGACGAGTCCAACTTATATAGGCGAAACGGTGACCGTTGCTCTCCCTTCTTTTGTTTTATTCAGACCGAGCGGGCCGCAAGTTGAAGCCCGTTTCGATCCGCAAACTGAAGCCCGTTTCGTAGAGAAGGCCACCACGTCCCGCGGAACAGCCCAAAGTTTCATCGCGTGAAAGGTTTGTGCGATCCGACCTGGTCCAGCAACACACAAAAGCGAAAATTCGTAAAAATTGATAAAAATCCAAAAATCTTACCTGATAAACTCAACGATGAGGTCTTCAAAAAAATTCCAGAAATGTGAATTTTCCGGCAAACATGGAAATGACTGAAGTTTTATCCAATATTTATACAAATCGAAGGGATACAACTTTCTGAAGTGATACGACATTTCAAGCAGACACAACCGCTGATTCACACTGTTTGGTGAAAAGATGTTTACGTAACTTCGAAGCATGTTCCATCCTCGATAAAACATACTTCGAGGGGGCAAAATGTTGGCTATCTTTTTGACCAAGCCACTAAGGTTCACACACAAGAAGAAAGTATGGAACTACAATCCTCAAAGATCGGATCGCACACGCGGAACACGCCCTTCGGATCGCCAGCGCAGAGCACGACCCGATCCGTCCAAGGGAGCACGACTCGATCCGCCCAGGGGAGCACGACCCGATCTGCACCTATGTCACCACCTCACTCTGATCCGATCCCTTGCTACGTGGCGAAACTTCTGACTTGTTCAAACCACGAGCGGGTCTTCAGCGATCCGAAATGCACAGATCTCGCGACACCTGTCCACAACTGTCATATTGACCAATTCCTCCTCAACGCTCGATCCGATCCGATTTTCTCGGGATCTGCACCACGTGTGACCACGAACCGCCTGATAGAATCAGCTATAAATAGCCCAGAGACTGGCATTTTTCAGGATCTTTTGGCAGCATTGAGCACTGATTCCACCATTGCTGTCATACCACTATTTCTCATCAGTTTTACTTCGAGATTACTGAGAGAAATCATAATTGTAAGAGTGAGTTTGAGAGAAATCATTGATTGTACTAGCATTCAAAGTATAATCGATAACATATAAAGTGGACGTAGGCGAACCACTATAAATTCTGTGTGTTTTCTTCTTTTTCTTCATTCTCCAGTTATAATTCTTTACGAATCAGAACAATTTGGGTGTTAGGTCCAAAATTTGATCTAACAATACTGAAACAAACACCAAAGTGAGACTGAGTTTAATATTGATCCATGGTGTGTTGGCAATGATAGTGTGTCTCAAAAAATTTCAAGATGCTTTTCGTTAGGGAAATTAATTTGTTTCCCATGATACATCAAAGACCACTGTTTCCAAGAGATAGAAGGGAAAAAAAGCCAATGACCGTTATAAGACTGACCTGACCTGCTCTAAGTTGCATTGATCTGGTCATCCTGCCTTCCTCTTCTTACTACACCTTATTGTGTATAATGTGGAACCACTGACTGTTGATGATTCTGATGCTCTACTGCATCGCAGCTATTCATAAATCATAAGTAGAATTATATCATTTTATGTGTAGAGAATCGAAGTTATTCATATTTAATATATGTCAGTGTATCAGTTGTGTGATCATTATTGTATTAACAGTATGCGGCTGTGCTCCAAAATATCTAATCTCAGGACATTGCATACTAACCTTTTAGAACATCGAGACTCGTAATTGATTGATTAGCTTGTCTATCCTAATGATTGAGCTTCGGTGTTTTATCCAATTTTGAAATCCTACAAATAATACCTTGTAAATTATTACTTTGTTAGTCACAAAGTTGTATTAGTTAGTATTGTTAACATTCACTCAAAAATAGCAATAAATCATTTAGGAAAAACTGTCATGTATGTCATACGATCAATAAGATATATTTGTAATATTATTTTAGTACATATACCCCAGAAAAAGGTTATTTGGAAACTGAATGTAGATTATATTAAAATATGAAATGAAAATTGGGTAATATACTGTTAATACATGAAAATAATATGACAGTCACATCAAAAATGTATGCATAAGTAGATGAAAGATGCAGATTTACCATTTATACTGGCTTACAAACAAAATTTATACAACAGATGCTTATCAGTACCTACAATAACCAACGATGTTGCAAATACATTAAAAACTGTATCACAGAAAAAACTGTACAGTGAAGAAAATTAGAATGTGTGGATTAATGAAAATCAACATAAAATAAACAGAAGTTAACTGCAGATAAGAGTAGAAATACAAAAGGAGCAGACCGAGAAGAAAAGGTCAGAAAAAAGCAATATAGCCAGACCATTTGAACAACACGGCCACGGCGAAAGCCTGAAATGGGTAGCGAAAATATAGAATACTAATTTCATGGTGATTTGATTAGCATACAGTCTACAGATTGACTACAATGAACAATTTTTTATATACTAATGCAATCTAAGAGAAGACCTGCAAGAATCAAACTCATGGCAACATGGGATTTGGGGCAAACTCATGGCAACTGTATCACAAACAAAACATACCTGTGGTAGGGGTTGCCAAGTGGTTATGCATAGGGGTTACTGATGGGTCGGGTTGACTGATGGCAGGTCTGACCCGGACAAATGATATGGTCACTCTTCTAGTCTTTGATGTGCAAACAACGTGCCTTGCATTGTCAGCGTTGTTTCCATGCATAACTATCAATGACATGTGCATAAGATTGTAGGTTTTATTAATATAAAGAGTTAAATATGAATGAGAATGAATAGACCATACCCTTGTTTAAGTGGGAGGGTGAGACAGCCCTTACAGATGCCATCAGGGTCGCACGAAAGCATGCACCCGAAGGCAAAAGTTATCTCTGATAGAACAAGGGTAGATATGGGAGTGTCAACGTTGAAGTAAATGAAGGTCTCACCTGAAATATTGGGTGTTAATAGGATTAGTGCAATCACCATGCATATCAAGTTGTAAGACGTACAAAAAAAAAATCAGTTATGCATCAGTGATATTTATTGCCTAATGTTGTCTCAATAAAGTAGCATTACTTAGCATTATTTCATTTAAGCGACCATTTAAAGCATGGTTAATACTAAGAAGACATATCAACAATAAATACAATATACAATCTGAATAAAAGCATGAGCACTTATGGACCATGGTTACTGCTAGGCTATCATTTGCAATGTAAAGTGTAACAAAAAGAATCAACTGATTTTAACGATATTCTTTTATAGATGAGTAATTTCCCCGAACCTGAAAGTTTTCCTTTATGGCCTGCGAGACGAAGATCACTTAGAAATTCTGAAAGCTTTACTAGCTCTGGGCCACTGAAAATATCTTCGTAAAGCTTTAAACCTTTAACCACGTTTACCTGATATAGCAAAATCACATTTATAGTAAGAAAAACAAAGACGGTTGTATATAACTATTGTAATTGATCTGCTGTGAGAAACTTACCATATGCCCCTTAATGGGTTCTCTAGCCTGAAATCCTTTGATAGCTTTGATGCTTTCACGCCTAATTATGCAAGATTCATGGTTAGAACACAGTTTTGTGTTGTCCCAAGTGTCCACTTCTTCTTATTACGAACCTGTGAAATCAAGTACAATCAAAGTGTAAGAATATGCAAATTGAATCTGCAAAATTCAAGTTTGAAATAAGAAGTCTTGTGTTTGATTCAAAAACATGAATGTTCTCATTTTTAATAGCATTTAAATGTCTATAAAACTGAAAGACGCCTGACGAACAAATGTTCAAAAACTTCATCAAATAAATTGTTCTATGTGTAGCACAATCTGTGCATGGCATACTAAATTCAAAAATGACAACAGACAAAAGAAGCAATGAAGATGATCATGTTGTCAAAATATGATCAGAGAACACTTGCAAGAATCAAACTCATGGCAACATGGGGTTTGGGGCACAAATTGCCTTATACCACAAGGGCAAAATTTTACTTACATGATCCGACTAAAGGACCAAATCAAAAGGTACTTTTATTTTTCATTGCTTGCATTTCACAAAGCTGTCGGAGGTTTTGGTGATATCCAAATTCTTAGTAGACCGAGGATTCGAGTGCCTTTTGATACTCTTGCAAATGATTACACATTGCTTGTTGGAGTTCAAGACTAACCACGCAGTATGAATTTTGTGTTCATATGCAGCAGCATCCAATAAATGAGATTTCATCCACGTTAATCTCTTTATACATGGAACTGGGTCGCCTTCGTTGAGTTCCAATGAACAAAAGCAGGTTTTTTTCCTATACTAACCTATGTTAAATACACAATAAATGAATAAACCATACTTAAGATTAAATTAATCTACATTCACGAACTATGAAATGGTGGAAAAATGAATAAAAGACACGAAAGAGATCAATGTAGTATCCAAAGAAAACATTAAATATGAAATCATCAGTATCGATCAGTATTAATCAACTCATAGATCTCTGCTATTCTATTCATAAATTGGTAACAATCAATGTAAAATTTATCATGGATTCATTTTGCTTTTACTAAGCTTTTACACGCTAGTTTGAAGGAAAGGACAACTTTTGGTGGTAGAACGCTGAATTAAATTTCTGAACGCACAATAATAATGCCTAAAGTCAGGCGTCAATCTACAATGGAATTTCTGCAAGTATAAGGATTAAACTGTGCTCACATGGACACAGGAGGAAAACATACACCTTCAGATGCAACACATTTGAAACATGGTTTTGTTTATAGTTTATACAAGAAATGCTTGGCTAATAATAAATAAAACAATGTAACGAAGCTGTAATGGACAATTGTGGAAGTTAGCTTATATGTACGAAGTTACAGTAAGCAAATGCATTGTATAGCCATTGACATTTTATGTCATATGCAACTTATACATGAAAATAGTCAACTTTACATCATTTATTCGTTTTCAAGTATAAAAAAATTGGAAATATGTCTCTCCGTGTTGCAGTTAGAGTCAAGCTTGCATCAGAGAACCTAAATTATAAATCATTATCCAGGCTTATCCAGTACTTATAATCAATCTATGTGAATAATCTGTAAAAAGCAAGCAAACCGAATCATCCCAAGCTTTATCCTTGTTGTAAATAGCAGTAGCTCCAAAACATCTTGTAGGATTAATCCCAATGCCAGTAATTGGAATGGTTGCCAAATGAACCATGAACACAGCAAACCCAACTGGAAGTGGAGCCAGCATGTAACACCCCGTATTTTCTGTGAACATAAAAGTAACAAAACAAAGTATACTTAATTTTTAAAAGAAGAATTAAAGGAAACGGGGTACGCCATTGCGTTCATCTTGGAATTCTGCATGAGAAAGAGTTCGAGTTTGCATAAATCGGACTCCGTATGAAGAAGTTATTGCCCTCGGAAGTTTCATGAATTTAAATAAATTAAAATAGCTCATATTTAAGTTTGAAATTCAAATCATACACCCGGGCTGGGCAGGAAATTTCCCGCCTAGGACCAAGTCGACTAGGGGATCGGCCTGGGTGTCGACCTGTGTCACATAGGTCGACCAGGAGGTCGACCTCCCCCCTATTTCCAGATCTGAGGACTGGTTTGTTTTTCTGCATGTAGACGCCCGTTCTGACCAAATTCGTTGATCCCTATGCTATTTAAACACCCCCAAACCCCACTTTATCTCCACACCAAACCATTGTGACGCTATGCTGCCTCAATTCAAATTAAAATACTCTACTCTGTTGAAACCTAAGCTAGAACTAGTGCTGCTTCTTCTTCTTCCAATCTGAATAAGATTAAAAGAGAACAACTACAACTTTTTTTCTTTTAGAATCCAACCAGGGTGAGTACAGTTATTTTCAGATATGAAATTTAATTATGATCTTGACATGGTTATAAATCCGAATTTGAGATTATGCATATTCTTGTTTATCAGTAGATCTATCTTATTAATATTATAGTAACTATTCTGTATCTCTTCCCTCCTTCTGTTCTATAGCCAGGCTACCACGAGCCTGAGCCAAATCTCACAAGAGATTGACGCACGAACGCTAAATTTGGGAAAAATAGTGAATGATGCATAATTAGACATGACTGATTTGTGACTGATTTGAGAAAAGAACATATTTTGTAATTTAAGATCTGGATCTGGGCATACTATATATGATAGTCTGTGATTTGGAAGAGGGAGAATTATTGTGTATATGACTTAGGCGCAAAGATCTATACTATAATAGGATAACTATTAAATGTTAATATGCCTAAATGATGATTTTGGATATTAGGCATACGCTGAAATCAAAGGCTATAATTTGGCATAATTCGTATTGTATATCATGATTTGGGGTTTTTAGAGAACATTCTGTAGTGCGTAAATTTAACTAAAATTTGGGGCATATGTTATATTGTGAATTATGACCATAATTTGGGCATGTAAAAATTAGACTTAATTTTATGACTAGGCGAGGCATGTCAATGGAATTTTAAGGGATGATTAAATCTTTTAATTTGCCTAATCTGCTAAATTTGTTGAAACTGAATACGGTAATTTGGGGTTTGAATATCTATAGGCTCGATCTAAAATTGAGCAAAACAAGTTAATAGAACTTTGAATAATCTGCTATAACTTGTAAAGAAATTTAATTTGTTGAATTGGCATAATTAGTCTGATATTGGCATAATCTGTGAATGAATACTTTAGCCAAAAATAAGAATGCTGAGACACGAGGTTAGACTCTGTTTGCGGTAGAAGCCTGCCCGGACCCAACCAGCTTAACTAGCAACCGCAAAATGTCAGTCTAATGTAAGAGGTCGTAGGCATAACTAAAAGATGCTTAGACACAAGGTTAGGTCTGGGTTGTGGCAGAAGTCTGCCCGGAACCGCCCGGCACATCCAGCGGCCACAAGCTGTCGACCTACTGTGAGAGGTCTATGCATTAGTGATTAATTAATGCAAATCTAGGATAAATATGATGCCTAAAACGTGTTGGGTGGATAAGGTTAAATCAACTGGGCGGATGAATCTAATAAACCCGTTTCGTAAATTTGTAGGCCCAATACAAGGTTAGGTGAAACAATCTGTAAGTCTGTTAATCTGTATATCTGATCCATTAGTCTGAAAACTTGTTAACCTATATGTCTGATCTGAGAACTAGTTAATCTGAAATTTGTACATCTAAAATTTGTAAGCAAGTTAATCTGAAATCTGTTAGTCTGGGGACACAAGGTTAGGAGGGGAAATTACTTATGTCATCTGTTGTGTGGGACCCATATTAGTCAGTAACCTTTTCTGGTATCAAAACTATGACCCAACACTAGGAGGGGTCCGGGGCAGGCTTATTGTACTAATTGTAAGAGGTTCACTCTGATAATGGCAAGGGGTGTCGATAGCGTATTCCAACCGGGTCATGTGCATGTATGGATCCGATCTGCTCTGAGGATGTAAGACACGGTGACATCTGTAAATAGGTATGTGTCTATTGGTTGCCACTTTAGGGAATGATACACCCTTCTGTAGGGCCGGCACATGGTATTTATGTATTAGGGAGCCAATCTCTTAGGGTAGAATTTAGGGTACACCTAGTTCTGTTTGTTCCTATTGGTGTACCATCTGTTTCTGTTGGGGTGGTAAAGGCCCATTAGTTGGGGGTGGTAAAGGCCCATTATTAGCATTCTGTTTCTGTACTGTCTGTTTCTGTTGGGGTGGTAAAGGCCCATTAGTTGGGGGTGGTAAAGGCCCATCATTACTGTTTCTGTACCTTCTATTTCTATTGGGGGTGGTAAAGGCCCATTACTAGCATTTTTCTTCTGTAAAGATTATTCTGTTTCCGTTTCCGTTTCAGTTTAGAAATTAGTGTAACACCTAATCCTGTTATACTAAGTATTAGTACAGAGAAGTAAGATATAAGTAAGAAGCATATCTTGGTCTATATCATTTTGTTTTCTTCTGTTTAACTTAAACATACCTGCTACTGTTGCTGTAATCTCTAATACATCTTTATTTACATGTCATGATATTACTATCTGTTTATATGCCGAAAGTCAGTAGACTCGCCAGACTTTATGTCTGACCTCGTTTTTTTTTTGCCTCTTTTTCTTTCTTCCCTCCCCCCCCCCCCAGGTGCTCAGGGTGGAATCATAGGAGCTTCATTCATATCCTCTTTTCTTGAAGTTCTTGAAGTATTGCTTGGCTTTGACTCTACCGTCTTATGCCAGTTTATATTGGGGATTATGGTTTTAAAATTATGCATTCTAAAGGATTTTGGTATAAGATTGATACTTGTGTACTTGGGTTTTTGGTATTGTAATTTTGAAGAATGTAACCAAACTTATTTCTGTTTCTGCTGTAATAAATTTATAAAATTTTCAAGTACTACTTTATGTATCTGTCTTGTAATATTCTGTTTTGTTACTTATAATGCTTCATGGAAGCTAATGCATTCCCTTTGTGAATGACATTAGCGGATATGGGTTGTTACACTTTGTATCGGAGCTGAAGGTTACCAGATTTGATTAAAAAAATTTGAAAACTATTTTAAAAAAGATTTTTTTTTAAAAAAGAAGTATTTTTAAAAGTAAAGTTTATTTTGAAAAACATAATCCCCAAAAGGCCATATATCTATCTTTCGATTCTCCATTTTGAATCTCTTCCTTTTCTTTTCAGCGTGTCTGGGGTACCCGAGATACCCGAGGGCATACCGATACCAACCTGGTTCAGACGGTATTTGGAGGTAGGGACACCACCGTAGGCCCAGCAGACATTCCTCCTTCCCCAGCGGCAGCCGCTCCTCCTCCTCCCCCTCCCCGCATTGATACTTTTTCGAATATATGCAAAGACTTTCGGGCAATGGTCGGGAAACCTTTTCATAGGTCACAGACATTTGTTGAAGTTCGAAATTGGATTAAGGAGGTGGAAGATCTGTTTGGTATCTTCGAGATAGAAGATGGAAGGAAGTCCAATTAGCGGCTTAGTTAATGAAGGACGAAGCCTCGTTTTGGTGGGAGGTCATGAATGGAGAGCGTCCAGTGGAGACATGGATGGACTTCAGGCATAGGTTCGAGATGAAATTTCTCTCACGAGCATAAGAGAATTTATACATGGAGAGGTTCTTGGCGTTGAAGAAGGGGAATTTATCAGTAAAGGAGTACGTTAACAAGTTCAATCATTTGGCGAGATTTGGCTTAGACTTGGTGAACACACCTAAAAAGAAGAACCTGAGATTTGTTAAAGGTTTGAATGAGCCGCTACATGGGTTGGATATGACCCACATTCCTATGGGGGCTACCTTCGAGAAATTGGTTGACATGGCATTGATGTATGAAGAGGAAGCCAAAAGTGAGAAAAAAGAGGAAAAGCTCGAAGGACCACAGAACAAGAAAGTGTGGCCCAAAAAGGAAACACAAAAGAAGGATGAAAAGTTTGAAGATAAGAAGGAGAAAAAGTGCTTTACTTGTGGAAGCTTGACTCATCTGAACAAGGATTGCAGAAAGAGGAAGGGCACTTGCTTCAACTGTGGTGAGATGGGACACTTCACTAGGGACTGTCCGAAGAAACGAGGGCAAGGGAAGAGGACAGCACCTACTTCTGAAGGGCAGGTGAATGCTCACATGGCTGGTGGATAGGATAGAGATAGGAAAATTTCTATAGAAGGTTTAATTTCCTTATCTGATTATTGAGTTAAAACTCTTTTTGATTCTGGCATTTTGATTCTGTAATTAAGACTCTGCACTTTAATACTAGTCATGTTTCTGATCCCACTTGTCTCAAACACCATAAGGATTACGACTCATTTGTTTGTGATAAGTTGGGGGTATTTATGTTGGGCTTTAAGTTGACTATGACGCATACATTCTGTGGTTTGATAATCTGATCTGTACCAGTAGTCTATAAGTATCTGAATATTTCTGAAAAAGATAGGGGTTTTTACTCAAAGCGTGAAGTATATTTCTAGTTTTGACATTATTTAGTGGGAGTAATTCTCTGAGTGTCAATCTGATGTTGATTTCGGTCTTTGGGGTTGATACTTAGAGATTTATTCTCTTAACCGATGACTAATTGGAACAAAACTTTTGTTTTAATTGTACTTGCTTTTATCACTCGCATGTATCCTATCGATCGAATCTTCGACCTTTACGTAGAAACTAATGGGTGTAAACATGTGTTTGAGACATGTTATGTTTGATGGTTGCAAGTGGATGCAAGTGGTTGCTAGTGGTTGCTCGTGGATGCGTATACACACACTAGGCACTAGATCGGCTCAAAAGTACTCTCATACTACATATGGACGTGCGCGCATTTTTCAATTTTTGTGGATGCAAAATGATTGACTCATCACATGGATGTTGCATTTGGATGAATGGTTATTCACTCATATAGAAATGATGTGTATCAAATAGGATTTCTTGCATACACAATTGGACTCATGGCACTAACATGATTCGCATTTAGGAGGTCAACTGAATCAGTAGACCGCTTGATGTTTGCATTAGATAAGAGACATATACACACACTTTTGCATATGTTCATACAACGTTAAAAGTTTTACAAGGACAATGGATGCTTTTGGATGATGATTGAGTATATGGGTGATTGGATGGTAGGACACATTCTTCTTAACTTGAAAATTTGGGGACGAAATTCTTTAAGGAGGGGAGAATGTAACACCCCGTATTTTCTATGAACATAAAAGTAACAAAACAAAGTATACTTAATTTTTAAAAGAAGAATTAAACGAAACAGGTTACGCCATTGCGTTCATCTCGGAATTCTGCTTGAGATAGAGTCCGAATTTGCATAAATATGACTTCGTATGAAGTTATGGCCCTCAGAAGTTTCAGGAATTTAAATAAATTAAAACAGCTCAAATTTAAGTTTGAAATTCAAATCGCACACCCGGGCTGGGCGGGAAATTTCCCTCCTAGGACCCAGATCGACCTGGGGGTCGACCTGGGTCACATAGGTCGACCAGGGGGTCGACCTCCCCCCTATTTCCAAATCCGAGGACTGGTTCGTTTTTCTGCATTTGGACGCCCGTTCTGACCAGATTCATTGATCCCTATGCTATTTAAACACCCCCAAACCCCACTTTCTCTCCACACCAAACCATTGTAACGCTATGCTGCCTCAATTCTAATTAAAATAAATTAATGACGTCTCTACTCTGCTGAAAACTAAGCTAGAACTAGTCCTTCTTCTTCTTCCAATCTGAATAAGAATAAAAGAGAACAACTACAACCCTTTTTCATTTAGAATCCAACCAAGGTGAGCATAGGTATTTTCAGATATGAAATTTAATTATGATCTTGACATGGTTATAAATTTGAATTTGAGATTATGCATATTCTTTTTTATCTGATCTGTTTTTCTGTGTAGATCTATCTTATTAATATTATAGTAACTATTCTGTATCTCTTCCTTCCTTCTGTTCTATAGCCAGGCTACCATGAGCCTAAGCCAAACCTCATAAGAGATTGACGCATGAACGCTAAATTTGGGAAAAATAGTGAATGATGCATAATTATACATGGCTGGTTTGTGACTGATTTGAGAAAAGAACAAATGTTGTAATTTAAGATCTGGATCTGGGCATACTATATATGATAGTCTGTGATTTGGAAGAAGGAGAATTATTGTGTATATGACTTAGGCGTAAAGATCTATATTAAAATAGGATAATTATTAAATGTGAATATGCCTAAATGGGGATTTTGGATATTAGGCATACGCTGAAATCAAAGGCTATAATTTGGCATAATTCGTATTGTATATCATGATTTGGGGTTTTTAGAGAATATTTTGTACTGTGTAAATTTAACTAAAATTTAGGGCATATGTTATATTGTGAATTATGACCATAATTTGGGCATGTAAAAATTAGACTTAATTTTATGATTAGGCGAGTCATGTCAATGGAATTCTAAGGGATGATTAAATATGTTAAGTTACCTAATCTGCTAAATCTATTGAAATTGAATACGGTAATTTGGGGTATGAAAATCTATAGGCATGATCTAAAATTGAGCAAAACAAGTTAATAGAACTTTGAATAATCTGCTGTAACTTGTAAAGAAGTTTAATTTGTTGAATTGGCATAATTAGTATGATATTGGCATAATCTGTGAATGAATACTTTAGCCAAAAATAAGAATGGTGAGACACGAGGTTAGACTCTGTTTGCGGTAAAAGCCTGCTTGTACCCAACCGGCTTAACCAACAACCACAAACTGTCAGTCTAATGTGAGAGATCGTAGGCATAACTAAAAGATGCTTAGACACGAGGTTGGGTCTAGGTTGTGGCAGAGGTCTGGCCGGAACTTCCCAGCACATCCAGTGGCCACAAGTTACCAACCTAATATGAGAGGTCTGTGCATTAGTGAATAATTAATGCAAATCTAGGATAGATATGATGCCTAAAACATGTTGGGTGGATAAGGTTAAATCAACTGGGCGGATGAATCTAATAAACCCGTTTCGTAAATCTGTAGGCCCAATACAAGGTTTGGTGAAACAATCTGTAAGTCTGTTAATCTGTATATCTGATCCGTTAGTCTGAAAACTTGTTAACCTGTATGTCTGATCTGAGAACTAGTTAATATGAACTTTGTACATCTGAAATCTGTAAGCAAGTTAATCTGAATTCTGTTAGTCTGGGGACACAAGGTTAAGAGGGAAAATTACTTGTGTCATCTGTTATGTGGGACCCATATTAGTCAGTAACCCTTTTCTGGTATCAAAACTATGACCCAACACTAGGAGGGGTCCGTGGCACGCTTACTGAACTAATTGTAAGAGGTTCACTCTGATAATGGCAAGGGGTGTCGATGGCCCATTCCAACCGGGTCATGTGTGTGCATGGATTCGGTCTGCTCTGAGGATGTAAGACACCGTGACATCTGTAAATAGGTCTGTGTCTATAGGTTGACACTTTAGGGAATGATACACCCTTCTGTGGGGCCGACACAGGGTATTTATGTATTAGGGAGCCGATCGCTTGGGGTAGAATTTAGGGTACACCTAGTTCTGTTTGTTCCCGTTGGTGTACCTTCTGTTTCTGTTGGGGTGGTAAAGGCCCATTAGTTGGGGTGGTAAAGGCCCATTATTAGCATTCTGTTTCTGTACTGTCTGTTTCTGTTGGGGTTGGTAAAGTCCCATTAGTTGGGGTGGTAAAGGCCCATTATTAGCATTATATTTCTGTACCTTCTGTCTATGTTGGGGTGGTAAAGGCCCATTACTAGCATTCTGCTTCTGTAAAGATTATTCTGTTTCCGTTCATGTTTCAGTTTAGACATTAGGGTAACACCTAATCCTATTGTACTAAGTATTAGAGCAGAGAAGTAAGATATAGTAAGAAGCATATCTTGGTCTATATCATTTTGTTTTCTTCTGTTTAACTTAAGCATACGTGCTACTCCTGTTGCTGTAATCTCTCATCCAGCTTTATTTACATGTCATGATATTACTACCTGCTTATATGCTGAAAGACACTGGACTCCCCAAACATTATGTCTGACCTCGTTTGTTTTTGCCTCTTTTTCTTTCCTCCTCCCCCCCCCCCCCCAGGTTCTTAGTGTGGAAACATAGGAGCTTGATTCATATCCTCTTTGCTTGAAGTGCTTGAAGTATTGCTTGGCTTTGATTCTACCTTCTTATGGCAGTTTTTGTTAGGGATTATTGTTTTAAAATTATGCATTCTAAAGGATTTTGGTATAAGACTGATACTTGTGTACTTGCGTTTTTGGTACTGTAATTTTGAAGAATGTAAACTTATTTCTATTTCTACTGTAATAAAGTTATAAAATTTTCAAGTACTACTTTACGTATCGGTCTTGTAATATTCTGTTCTGTTACTTATAATGCTTCATGGAAGCTAATGCATTCCCTTTGTGAATGACATTAGCGGATATAGGGTGTTACACTGCACTGCGTTAACAATGTATCATGCAATAAGTCAAAGAAGAAATAAACCCTTTGAATACATAAAAAATCGGAACAGCAGTAATGGTCATAAACATAATTGTATTATTATGTACCAGAAATTCCAGTGGTGCAGTAAAGGATTTAAAAAAATATTATTCTAGTTTTCCTCAAACCAAACCAATCCTGCACTTAAGGCATCTCCTTTACTAAATTCTCTGTAAAACTTGAAAATCCTTAAACAATTAATAATGATTATATCAAAAACAACTAACTTGCCTTTTTTATTTCATGGGCAAGAAAGTGCTTTTTATTTCTCTTAATCATCTGTAGTATACAGTACAGGATGTTAAAACTAATAATAATGGATATAAAAGTAGATTATATTATTTTTGGCGCATCAGTAGTTTACTACGTAGATTTATTCATGGGATCAAAAGGATTATCATCATAATTTACACATATGGCTTCTGGAAATCAAGAGGCTTTAACAGCTTCATCACATGTTAAATCGAATACAAGTAAAATGGAAAATCAAACACGAATAATCTCGTAGTCTATTCATTTTTTATTCAAGTAAAAGCAGTAGAACTATATATGATATTTTCTTCTTTTTTATTCAAATAAAAATTAATATGCTTAACAAACTCTTAAATGGAGGAGCCGACAAATTTTAAGCAGATGGAATCATTGGGCTGCACAATAATTTATTCCCATGTAAACTTAGGTGCTATGATTATATTTGTGTTTTAAATAGAACTTTCGATCAACTGAAGCAGTAATTCATGATCGATCGATAGTGTTTTCCTAGGTGAAAGGTAGAGAAAAACTGTATTGAGGAGGGCATATTTTATAACCTGTTTTACTAATTTGTATATGGTATTAGAACGTGTATACACGGATTCCCTTAGCACCACTCGCTTTATAGGCCTTTTGTGACATCTTTGTTCATATCCAAAATCTATGAAGCATACATGATCCAATGTCACTTGCAAGTGTTTCATCTATAAACAAAAGTTATTTCTAGTAAAGTAAAAAAAATCAGGCTTGTAATTATTAGATAGAAACATTTCAAGCTGCGTCCAAAGTAAGAAAATATTCTCAACTCTTCAAATAAATAAGTACAAAAATTTATGGTTGAAATTTTCATCAGTAATTAACTAATTATAGTGTTATAATCCATCTATCGAGTAAAATGACATGAATTCTCACTTTTGATATAGCCAATTACTATGAAATGAATTAGTATCAATTGTTTATTTACACATCACCGCTTAAGGGTTCTAACCTAGTTGGTGATTTCTCCGCTTCACTAAAATAGTTCAATTTGTTTTATCCTAATAATGAATTTTATTTGTTTTAACCCAATTCCATTCAACTCCACAAAAAAACTATTACACTTAACAAACTTTAAAAAACACCTCTATGTAACCAAAGAGATGATCGATAGACATGACTCCATCAAGAGATACCATCGTTTCCTTTTATGGTGACTTCTAAATTGTTTTAATTACAAGCGATACCATAATTTTCAATACAAACAAAAATTGATTTAGTAATCGATTAACGGGCGCAACAACTCTCGAAGAATACACATCGAAGGATATAGATCTCAAAGAATTGTTAGAATAAGCATCGTGTTATTGAGTATAACTTTTGTCTGAACTTAACTACCCCGAAGCATACAAATCATATAAAGTAATATTAAACTATATGATACCTTAGGCCTTTGAGAAGATCCGCAAGTAAGGTAAAACAATCAATTTATATAAGAAAAGCTCAATAGCTGAGAATAACTGGGAGCGAGAAAGGGCAAATGGGAGGGAGACCTAATTGTGAGTGGAGCGGGCGGATTGTAAATTTGGGAACGGTTTCGTTTTTATATAGGTTAGCGGGTTAGCCCGTTGAACGGGGATAGCAATGTGGTTATTTTCCATGGGGAATTAGAAATTTATTTAAATCTGTATAATTCTAAATAATAATTGAATTAATGTCAAAACACTTAATTAAGCAATGAAACACTGCATAAGTGTTGCAGACTTAAAAACACTATAGGACCATCTCAGTGTAAAAAAATCATGTGTTTCTAATTTATGCATTTGGTGTAGTGAATTTCTCCAACTAGATCATCATCTTTGCTCTTGGCAAGAATTTTTCTTCAGAGTGGGTTTTGAATTCGACCCATGTAAATATTCGTCCCTCGTTCTCTCAAGACACTAAATTCCACCATTCAAGGGCCTCCTCTTTCAAGTATCAGGCCGCCATTCTTCTTTTTACTTCATCGGGCCACCCAGTAGTTCTTTCGCAGTCCAGCCAAGATTGGGCGTTAGTAAAACACTCCTTTCCAATGAATGATTTTCCTCCAAGATTTTCAAAGCTCTTTCAGAAGCAAGAAAAATCAAAGACTACCTCACCAGTAGGAGCTGTAAACACCGCTGGGGCGGGATTAGCAATAGGGACTTGTTCCATAGTACGGAGATACTGTTTGAACAATTCTGGAAAGTATTGAGGACTTGCCCGGTTTCCCTGCTCGGTAGGATTATCATCCATTCTACTATATGAAAAGAAAAGGAAGAATCCTCTAGTGGAGACTCCTGAGATAGTATTTAAGCTGAAAAAGGAAGAAAACGATAAAATTGCCTAGTATAGATGCGTATGCTTATCGACGTAAATATATATTATATATGGTTTTAAAATCCATTTTCAAAATACAAATACGCCTCTCATATGCATAATCCCTTATTGTGACAGCCGCCCCGTACCATCAGACATTTCCCCTAAAATGCGCTGTGCCAATGACCGACTAGCATGGGATGATCGTTAAAAGGGTTGAAACAATAATTACCGAAAACCTGTGGTATATCTCACAGAGCATGGAATAAAATATAATAATAACATAACTTGATATAAAACAGGCGAGACTGTACATAAGCTAAAAACTAAACCATATCCATCAGAGTAGCGGAATCCAAAATACAGCTTCATATCCAATTATTACAACTCCGAAATACTGTCTCTAAAAGGAAATAAAGAGGTACACCACTAACGCCCAAAGCAGTGACCAGCAACAACACAGGGAGAATATATATAGTACGTGGAAGCCTCCTTCTTGTCTCCGGAAAACTACTCGTGCATAACCACCTAACCTGCCTCTAGTCTGCTCGTTTAGGAGCAACCAGAATAATAAGAAGAGACATAAAACTCTGGGTTAGATGAAAGTCTGGTATGAGCGATAGCAAATTTATATCACTAAATAGCAATAACAGGTATAAATAATCATACCTGACCTGAACCAGCAACCAGAGAGTTTGCACAATAGGATGTATAATAATCTAAGGTAAACACTAACATATAGTGTAAAATGGAAGTTTGTGTGTCATAGTGATAGCAAACATCAATCATAACAATCATCCTCTCATCACTCACTCAGTGCGTAAAGCATACAATATCCACTACTTTGATCACCCAATCTATTGGGGCCATGACGGAGTCCAACTCCGTATGACTATTGCTATGACCACACTGCCCTGGTCTATAGTCAATAACCCTACCCAATCCACACAGCCATGGCTCGAGGTTATGGGCCAACTAGCCCACACAGCCCTGGCTCTGGTTCGTTTACTTGCCCCCTCCCTCAATAGTGAACCAAAGTTATAAATATTGATAACTCCTTTGCACAAGTCCCGCAGCAAAGCCCAACTCTAGAATTTAACTCGTTGGTTCCCATCTAGATCCTAAGCAATAACTTCTCATTTGGACTTCCTTTGCATCTCGAGTTTTGGTCGGATTGGAGTTGATCTTCAGAAGAGTTCACGATCGTCGTCACGTGGCAGTGGTAGAAGCTCAAATCCTGTTCGGTTCGGTCCTCCAGTTCGGTTCGGGTATATGGTGTTCTAGTCCTCCATTCGGGTCGGTTCGGTCCTCCTTGTTCGGTTTGGTTCGGTTATGCCGAACCGATCCCATCCGATCCGGTTGCTCCAGCTCCTCTAATCTGATCCGATGCTTCAGCCCGCTCTACTCTAGTTCGATCCGATCCCTACTCCAACTCCAACCCTATGCAAGTGGACCTCCTTGTTGCCATACTTCCTTATGCTTATGTTCTAGTTTGGTTCATCCCCTCCGGACTACTAGCCCCGCTTCGGCTACCGATCCGATCCACCCTACTTGAACCGAACCCGGTCCTTCCATCAAGATTGTTTCGTCCATTCTCACCATATGACGGCGTTTTCAACCATTCTAACTTTACTAAACAATCATAAAACATCACAAACAACAGTAAAAACATATAGGTTCAATCAAAAAGATCAAAACATCAATCACATAGGCTATTTTAGATTAAACACACCGAAATCCATGATTTTCCTCTTAATCCCTAAAATTTCGGGTTTAGCAAAATTAATCCAAATCAACCCAAATAAATATATTTGACATAAAATATGATTCTAGAATTTTTACATATTTTTCCATAATTTTTAGGTGTATAATTTGGCAAATTATCACTAATTAGCCATTATCAGTGAATAAACATGTTAATCACTCACCTTGGCCAAAAATAAATGTTAGATCTGAAACTTTAACTGATTTGGCTTGGATCCCAATGTGGTGTAGCGGCTCTACCTTGAATTTGGTCCTAATTCAGCTTGATTTGTTGTAGATTTGATCAATTAGTGATTAGAAAGTGATTATAGAGAGATTTGGAAGATGGAAGTCATGATCAGGGTTAGAGAAATGTTTGTGGCAGCTAGAAAAATAAAAGGAGATGATTCTCCAACTCCTTTCAGCCCTCCCATAACCCTAATCCCGAAATGGGTTATGAGCCTAGCTGCTAATCACTTAGTTAAGCCCAATTAGGCTGTTTTTCCATCTTCAAATCTTATTTCAGCCATATCTCCCAAATGGTAAGTTTGTTTGATTAATGTGACCACTCTACGGTATGGGAAACCATCATTTGAATTCAATGGAAGTGGTTTCAAATCAAAATTCCTTACCAATCAAAAGTTATAGGCGAAACAAGATTCTTCAGGGGCAAACAATCATTTTAAAATCCGAAAAAAATCGTAAATGTGGGAAATGACCCCAATAGTCGTTTCCCGAGGTTAAACAACCATATGACTTTGTATGAAAATAAAACAAATATTTTACGATCCTCCGACACACAGAATACGGGTCATGACACTCTTCCCCCTTTAAGAAATTTCGCCCCCCAAATTCCTTAACACAGAAAACGTATAATAGTGTCCTGCATGCCTATCAACCATTTTCAAACAATCAAACATATATAATAAAAACAACAAGCCTATCCTAGCATGTGGTTCACCAACAAGGGAATAACTATATCGCAATTAAAATCTTTCCTGGTAAAGAGCTCTGGATACGACTTCCTTATGCTCTCCTCGGTTTCCCAAGTACATTCATTATCACCCCACTGGACCTTAACCAGTTTCACTGTCTTCCTCCGAAGTTTCTTCATATCGTGTCTGACAATACGAACCGTTCTGTGGTTTCAAACTGCGTCGGGTTCTACCTCGATATCATCTAACTGATCTTGTGAAATAGTCATATCAGAATCGTGCACGAACTTCCTTAACTAAGAAACATGAAATACGTTGTGCACTGCCACCATCTTGTCAGGTAATCCAACTTTATACGCTAAATCCCCAACTTATTCGAGAACTGGAAATGGACCAACAAACCTTGGTGCTAACTTACCTCTCCTACCAAACCGAATCACACTTTCAACGAAGAGGTCTTGACGAATACCAAGTCGCCAATGGAGAATTTCAAATCTCTCCGTCTTTTATCAGCATAACTCTTCTGCCTATCTTGGGCAGCCTTCATTCGCTGTTGAATTACCTTGATCTTATCTGAAGTTTCTCTTATTACATCTGGCCCATGCACAAATTTCTCACTGGTTTCCAACCAACATGATGGTGAGTTGCATGGTCTTCCGTACAAAGCTTCAAATGGAGCTATACCAATACTGGACTGATAACTATTATTATATGCAAACTCAATCAGATGCAAATGGTCATCCCATAAACCCCCCAAAATCCAATATACAAGCTCTCAACAGATTCTCTAATACACGATTCACTTTCTCTGTTTGACCATCGGTTTGAGGATGGTATGAGGTGCTGAGATGTAATTCTGACCCTAAGGCCTCTTGTAAGCTCTTCCAAAACCCACTAGTAAATAATGGATCTCCGTCACTCACAATAACTTTAGGTACTCCACGAAATCTCACTACCCACTTCATATACAGTTCCGCTAACCTAGTTGCCATTCTATTTGACTTGACCAGTATAAACTTTGCACTTTTGGTCAATCGATCCACAATCACCCAAATACCATCATGACCCGATCTAGTTCTTGGTAAACCATCAATGAAACCATTGTGACTTGTTCCCATTTCCATTCGGGAATATCCAACGGTTGTAACAAAACATTAGGTTTCTTTTGCTCGGCTTTAACTAACTGGTAGTTCATGCACTTAGATATAAATTTCCCAACGTCTCTCTTCATCCCTTCCCAGTAGTAGTTCTGCTTCATGTCTCGATACATTTTGTTACAACCAGGATGTATGGTCAGTTTCAAGTGATGACATTTTCCAAGCATCTCATCTCTCAATCCACTAACGTTAGGTACAACTAGTCTCCCATTCTTTCGAAGCCATCCCTCTTGATCAAGTGCATACTTATTCATTTCCTCACCGTCGGTACCCATCTCTAACTTGGAGATGATTTCCAATAGTTTAGGATCGCCCCTCTGAGTGGAACCGATCCACTCAATCAAAGTGGTATGATCGTCAAACTCGCTAGCATCTCTAGATCCAATTCGCACTTAGGTCTAAAATCATATCTTGCGATATACTCCAGTTGCTTCCATTCAAGAAACATAGCCCCTAAACTGGCATGTCTCCTACTCAATGCATCAGCTACCGCATTGCCCTTCCCGGGTGTGTATGCGATATTGAAATCATATGAAGCCAAGAACTCTAACCATCTCTGCTGACAAAGATTTAAATCCTTTTGGGAGAAAAGATATTTTAATGACTTGTGATCGGTAAACAACTCGAATCTTTCTCCCAAGAGGTAGTGTCTCCACATCTTCAAGCGAACACTATCGCTGCCAATTCCAAATCATGGGTAGGATATCTTTTCTCATATGGTTTAAGTTGCCAATAGCATAAGCTACAACCCTACCTCCTTGCATCAGTATAGCACCTAGTCTGGTACCGCAGGCATCCGTGTACACCGCCATCTCTTCGTTCCCCTTAAGAATAAATAATACTCGTGCACACATTAGCTTCTCCTTTGGACTCTTAAATTCATTCTCGCATTTTTTGTCCCAAGCAAAAGCTTGATTCTTCTTGGTCAACTGAGTTAACGGTGCTGCTGTCTTGGAAAAGTCTTGAATAAACTTACGATAATATTCAGCTAATCCCAAGAAACTTCACATGTCTGTTACATTGTTGGGCGTAGACCAATCTTGCATCATAGCCACCTTCGCAGGGTCCACAGCAATACCATTTTCTGTAACAGCATGGCCCAAGAACCTCACTTCCCTCCTCCAAAAGTGACACTTAGAAAATTTCGCTTTCAAATGGTGTTTCCTCAACACCTCCATTACTGTCCTCAAATGTTCCTTGTGTTCTTCCTCTGTCCTCGAGTAAACCAAGATATCATCCATGACCATAAGAACAAACTTATTTAATTGATCCCTGAAAACCCTATTCATAAGATCAACAAAATATGCGGGTGCATTGGTCAACCCGAATGGCATGACCAACTACTCATAGAATCCAGATGGCGTCCAAAATGTCATTTTAGGTATACTCTCAACTGCTACTCGGAGCTGATGAAATCCTGTCGCGAGACCTAACTGGGAGAATACACTTGCTCCATTTAGTTGATCAAACAAATCATCTATCCGTGGAAGAGGATACTTATTCTTCCTAGTCGCCTTATTCAACTCGCGGTACATAAGCGAAGGGAACCATCGGCCTTTGCAGCAAATACAACTGGTGCTCCCCACTCGGAAACACTTCTTCGGATAAATCCCTTCTTTAAAAGATTGCCTACTTGCACTTCGAGCTCTCGCTGCTCCCTTGGCGCCATACGACAAAGAGGCATTACTATAGGTCTGGCATCTTTCAATAAATCAATCCGAAACTCGATCTCTCAGTGTGGTGGAAGCCCAGTAACTCCCTCAAAGATGTCTGAATACTCGCTAGCAATAGGCACATCTGATAACTCATCATGCAGGATGTCGAGGGAATTTAGAAAACTAGCCATCACCCCATCACTAGGTAGACAACCCAATACCACCTTCCGCCCATCATCTGCTCTAATGGTCACCAAAGACCCCTCATAGTCTACCACCACCCCATATCTTTGGAGCCAATCGACTCCCAAAATAATGCCAAACCCAGTAAAGCCCAAAACAAAGCAATCACAAGAAAACATACATTCATGACTCGATAAAACCAAATTATGATAAATCATACAAAGGCTAGTCAAACCACTGATCGGGTTCATCACAACTAAAGGTCTATCGACATTCTCGGGTCCAATTCCAACCTGTCTACCAGGTCACTAGACACGAAGGAATTGGAAGCCCCGGTATCAAACAATACTCGAACAACAACATCATAAACAGAAAGCATATCTTGAATAACGACACCCTTTCCCTTCTCCGCCGCAGCTGGGACATTCAACGAAGAAGGAATATCGTTGATAGCATGAGCTTTCACGATCCGCTTCTCCCTAGGGTGTTGTAGACATTCATTCTTGAGATGTCCCACTTGGACATAGTTGATGCACTTCCTTTCCCCTGGCATTGCTCGACAATCTCTGGAATAGTGGCCCTTCTTGCCACAGCTAAAGCACTCGGTATCTTTCTTATTCTTCTTTTTCTGACCATCCTTGGTTTGGTTCTGTTTTCTCTTATTCTGGGAATTCTTATTGCCTTCACCGCTTGCCCGCGGTTTCGGCTCCTCTGCAGATGTAATAGCGACCTCGGTCTTCCTCTTAGGTTAAAGGCTCTCTGATCTCAATGCCCTTCCCACAATAGATTCGAATGTCTCATCGATATGGTTTATAAGTCTTTTTCCCAAGTCCCCATCCAGGCCAGTTATGAACTTCTCATTCTTCTTCATGGCAGTATCGGTATGAGATAATCCATATTTCGATAAGGTATCGAATTCAACAATATATTATGAGACTGCCCTACCATTCTGCTTAAGCTCCGAAAATTTCCGGAATAATTCTGTTTTTTGAGCAACTGGAATAAACTTATCACTGAAACGAGTCTTAAACCGATTCCAAGTAACTTGATTTTCGGGAGTAGCCTCTTTAATAGCATTCCATCAATTCATTGCCTGCCCTTGAAGCTGATGTGATGCTAGCTTTCTCTTCATTGCATCACCGATACCCAAATTCTCGAAGATGCGCTCACAACTATCAAGCCAATCCTGAACCTCCGTAGCCGACTCCATTCTGTGGAATGACTTCCCACCAAGGCTAGTATAATCCTTGCCGAGCTTAGCAAAATCAGCTCTAGGCGTGTGCACTACTGCATCACCACCGTTTGCAGCATTAGGAACTGCTCCCTGAGCATCACTAAACATCTCTCACATAAAGGTAGTAAATATCGTCCTTATATCAAGGAAATTCCCATTGTTGGCTCCTGAACCCGCTCCCTCTTCAACTCACAGTGCGGGGTTCCTCACTGTGCTCCTCATATTTCGGCTCATCGTTCAATCTGTCAAGAGAAAACAATTAACCATCTTCTTAGTGGTGCCAATGCAGTGCGATTTCATCCTTAGATATACTAATAGTATATACATATATAGTTTTGAAAACCAAAATATCACAAATATGTGCTCTCATATACGTATACTATCTCTCCCTAATGTCTTCCCCTAGGTTAGACTATGCAACCTAGGCTCTGATACCAAGTGTGACAGTTGCCTCATACCCTCAGACATTTCCCCTGAAATGCATTGTGCTAATGCCCGACTAGCACGGGATGATCGTCAAAAGGGTTGAAACAATAATTACCGAAAACCTGTAGTATATCTCATAATGCAGGGAATAAAATATAATAATAACATAACTTGATATAAAACAGGCAAGACAATACGAAAGCTGAAAACTAAACCATATCCATCAAAGTGGCAGAATCCAAAATACAGATTCATATCCAATTTTTACAACTCCAAAATACCATCTCTAAAAGGAAATAAAGAGATACACCACTAATGCCCAAAGCAATGACCAGCAACAACACAGAGAGAATATATATATATATAATACGTGGAAGCCTCTTGCTCGTCTCCGGATAGCTACTCGTGCATAACCACCTAACATGCCTCTAGTCTGCTCATTTAGGAGCACCCAGAGTAATAAGAAGAGACATAAAACTCTGGGTCAGACGAAAGTCCAGTGTGAGCAATAGAAAGTTTATATCACTAAATAGAGCAATAAGAGGTATAAGTAATCATACCTGACCTGGACCTGCAACCAAAGAGTTAGCACAACAAGATGTACAACACTCTAAGGTAAACACTAACATAGAGTGTAAAATGGAAGTGTGTGTGTCTTAGTGATAGCAAACATCAATCATAACAATCATCCTCACACCACTCACTCAGTACGTAAAGCATACGAAATACACCACTTTAATCACCCAACCTATTAGGGCCATGACAGACTCCAACTCCGTACAACTATTGCTATGACCACACTGCCCTTGTCTATAGTCAATAACCCTACCTAGTCCACACATCCCTGGCTCTAGGTTATGGGCCAACCAGTCCATACAGCCCTGGCTCTGGTTCGTCTACATGTCCTCTCTCCCAATGGTGAACCAAAGTTATAGATATCGATAACTCCTTTGCACATGTCCCGTAGCAAAGCCCAACTCTAGAAATTAAATCGTTGGTCCCATATGGATCCTGAGCAATAACTTTTCATTTTGACTTCCTTTGCATCTCGGGTTTTGGTCAGATTGGAATTGATCTTCAGAAGAGTTCATGATCGTCGTCGCGTGGTAGTGGTAGAAGTTCAAATCCGGTTCGGTTCGGTCCTCCGATTTGGTTCAGTATATGGTGTTTAAGTCCTCCATTTGAGTCGGTTCGGTCCTCCTTATTTGGTTCGGTTTAGCTATGTCGAACCGATCCCATCCGATCCGGTTGCTCCTGCTCCTCTCATCCGATCCGATGCTTCAGCCCACTCTACTTTAGTCCGATCCGATCCCTACTCCAACTCTAACCTATGAAAGTGGCCCTCCTTGTTTCCATACTTCCTTATGCTTAAGTTCCAGTTTGGTTCATCCCCTCTGGACTCCCAGCCCAGTTTGGTTCGGCTACCGATCCGATCCGCCCTGGTCGAACCAAACCCGGTCCTTCCAGCAAGCTTGTTTCGTCCATTCTTGTCATATGACGGCGTTTTCAACCATTCTATCTTTACTAAACAATTATAAAACATCCCAAACAACAGTAACAACATATAGGTTCAATCAAAAAGATCAAAACATCAATCGCATAGGCTATTTTAGATCAAACATACCCAAATCCATGATTTCCCCCTTAATCCCTTAAATTCCGGGATTAGCAAACTTAATCCAAATCAATCAGAATTAATATATGTGATATAAAATATGATTCCAGAAATTTTACATATTTTCCAAAAAAATTAGGTGTATAATTTCGCTAATTATCACTAATCACCCCTAATTAGCCGTAATTAGTGAATAAACATGCTAATCACTCACCTTAGCCAAAAATAAATATTAGATCTAATTTTTTTTTACTGATTTGGCTCAGATCCCAATGTGGTGCAGTAGCTCTACCTTGAATTTGGTGCTAATTCGGCTTGATTTGTTGTAGATTTGATCAATTAGTGATTAGAAAGTGATTAGATAAAGATTTGGAAGATGGAAGCCATGATTAGGGTTAGAGAAATGTTTGTGGTGGCTATAAAAATGAAAGGAGATGATTCTCCAACCCCTTTCAGCCCTCCCATAACCCTAATCCCAAAATGGGTTAAGGGCCTAGCTGCTAATCACTTAACTAAGCCCAATTAGGTTGTTTTTCCATCTTCAAATTTTATTTCAGCCATATCTCCCAAATGGTAAGTCCGTTTGATTTATGTGACTACTCTACAGAATGGGAAACCATCATCCAAATTCAATGGAAGTGGTTTCGGGCCAAAATTCCTTATCAATCAAAAGTTATAGAAAAAAATATTCTCTAGGGGCAAAATGATCATTTTAAAATCCAGCAAAAATCGTGAATGTGGGAAATGACCCAGTAGTTGTTTCCCAAAGTTACACGACCATATGACTTCGTACGAAAATAAAACAAATATTCTACGATCCTCCGACACGTAGAATACGGGTCGTTACACTTATAATCGGGTAACCTACTCTTTGATACCAAATGTAACGACCCACTCGAAATGGGCACAAATTTCGACCTAGAAAAGGCGGATTGAAACATAGAGCCATTCTAAATGGGTCATTGGTTCGTATAAGTAATTACATTTGCACGGAATAATATATAGAAATTTCGTTGTGGAAATCTCACGCAGCAACATGAGAAAATATAATACTAAAATATGATTCACGACTTTATTATAACCACATAATTTCAAACACAGAATGTCAAAATACAATTATCCCATAGGTAAATCAATAAATTCATTATCAAAAGTTTCCATAAGAAATACAGCAATTATAACCGATAATAGCATAATATCTCTGTCCTCGTCATCAGCCTCCGTCATTACTTCGTCCATAGAATCTAACCCACCTAATGACCTGTTGGATATGTCAAGGAGAGGGGTCAAAACATAAAGTTCTGTATGACTGAAATATGGTATTTACTTAAAGTCCATACCCTAGATGTGGCAGGTTACATATATCAAGGTATGTCTACGCAACACACAAACATTCACAAAAACACAATGTATCTAACCAATGAGGTGGATATCCAAGTCAATCGGTCATTAGTGTATTTAGGGTAAAGACCCAACGAGGCGGGCATTCTCGGTCACTTATGACCCTGTTAAAGGTGGATTTTTATGATCTCTTATAACCCTGAGGCGGACCCCAGCCTCTTAAGACCCCATCCTAATACAACAACGTTCTTACGTCTATACTCTCACTTGTAATATGAGAAGTAGTATTGTGAACATTACTACTTAACTGATATTACAGTAGAACACCTATGCCGCTTAAGACTTCCCTTAGACAGTTGGTGAGCATGCTATGGCCACATATCCTTTATAAACCAGTCTTGTCCCTAGTTAAGCCCCTACAAGCTTCTAGAGGAATTGGACATTCCCCATGAACTACCCTACTCCGTTACCGCTATGCCTAACCACTTTAGAGAAGGAGGTCCCATAGACTTACTTCGGATCTAATAAGGGAGGGTCTCATGACTTTGGTTCCTCTCTAAGGAATAAACCTTCGGAGGGGATCCAATTCCTAACCATACACAAACTAGATAAGAAGAGAGTCAACCACTTAAGACCTTCTCAAGGTGTAGTAAACCTACTTATTTCCACACATAATAGGCTTATATACACACACATTAGACCTCTCACATTAAACCATATACTTGTAGATGTTGGATATGTCGGGCGGTTCCGGGCAGACTTCTACCACAAGTAGGTTTAACCTCTTGTCATAGTGCATTAAGTCTTTGAACGGCCCATAGCACCTAGACCTCGCACATTAGTTAGGCCTACTTGTGGTTACTGGATTTGCTGGTTGGTTTCGGGAAGGTTTATACCACAAATGGGAACTAACATCATGTATGTGTGTCACTATTAATATATATACAAGCAATTTTATACACACACAAAAGCAATCAATATATAAGGGGATATTTCAAATTCAAATCCTATCCTAATCGCATTTATTACGTCATTATTATGTTAATTATGCTATATCGGTATAATATTTAAAACATATAAATAACGATAACTTTCATATGAACAAAAGAACGTTCTAACGAGATAAAAATTGTCAACTTGTCCTAAGTTTAAGGTATGCAAGTTAATTTCCATGTTTTGACTGCTACGTTTAAGGCATGATGACATAGTTCTAAATAGCAGATAGCAGTGAACGGAAAATACAACATACATACAAATTTCAACTTGCATCCTAGGCTTATTGGAATGATTTTAGTAATAGACCAAGAATAGAATATAATATACATATGTATACACATATATATACATAAATATATACCTGTATATACATAGACTTCATTTTATCTATTTTAAGCCCTTTTTATATATTGCACATAAAAACGTTCATATTTAATAGGCTTCAAATCTGAATACGTTTGGATTTAGAATAGAACCCAAATCTAATCAAATAATAAATCAAACCAAATCGAAACCTTTTTAGGTTACAATCAAATATTTAGACAAAAGGATAAATTACATAAAATACAAGCACATCACCCTTTTTTGTTCTCAATTCACTACAAAAACCAAGATCCACAAACCCAATAAATTGGCAATTCTTGCGCAATACATAAAAATAGAGGATTTGGGGGTTTTGTATTTTTATATTATCGTTGAACCAAATCCTCTTAGACATACAAATCAATACTTTATTCTACAAAAAGTAGAATATGCCTAAGGAAATGCAATATTCCACTCATGTTGATTTGAAGAGCATAGATCAAACGTTGTTGTGCCTTTTGGACGAAAATTTCCAACTCTAGAGATCTATATATACATGAGAATAAATTAATTAAATCCCTATATATATATATATATTTCATATGATTCCAAGAATATAGTCTAATCTAGATCTATTAGAAAGGATAAGAGAGAAAGAGAAATAGGTTAGAAGAAGATAAAAAAACCTAGTTCTTGAATTAATGGTGGTAGAGGGAGAGTGGAGGCTCAAAGGAGAAAAATGGCTAGGGTTTAGTTGTGAGGTCTAGGGGTCTATATATAGTTCCTTGTGTAAGCTTGGGCCGTTGGATTTTTTAGATATAATCCTAGTCTTCCGTTTATATATTTTACCCCTAAATACCCAACCAAACCAAGCATTATTGGGCGTTTCAGCCGCCAAGCGGTCGACCTACTACCTAGAAGGGTGGTTGACTGGCTGTCGACAGCCCTTCTGGAGGGGAAGTCGACCTCCTAGTCGCTGAAGTGCTCAATAAACGTATATGGGGCTAAGGTGTTAAATTATATATAACGTTTATTTATTTGCTGTATATCTTACCTTGTTTACAATATTCTTCGTTCCCTCCTTCTTATCTTTATTTTGAAATTCAAACTCAATCATATTTATTTTATTTCTTGGACATATATATTATTTATTTGACCATATATATATATATATATATATATATATATATATATATGCGTTTACTATCTAATTTCATTTACTTGTAACTTCTTCATACTATCACCGTTTTCAGCATATTATATATGAAAATGATTCAGAATTTCGTCACGAATCCGAATAAAATATTTTCATAGAAAAATTCTTAAAGCTGCAAAATTTTATTTTCCATCTTATTTATATTTTATTATTAAATTGTTTATTTTCTTAATTAATAATATTTATGTTTTTAGGTATATTTTACAGGGTGTTACAATAACAGAATTAGCTGAATTCTCTACATCGCGAGTTGTTGTTCTAGTCTTGTAGCGTAACCATTTTCTCCTTCCTAGTCACGAAATCTTGTTGGTTTGTTAACAATTCGTTTAACCTTGCATGGGTGGTTTGTTGAGAAAGTTCTTCACGTGACTGAGGGTTGTAAGCATTTGTATTAGGTGTGCAGTCTGTATCACATCATCATAGAAATTAGCATATATATGAAAGTAACTTGTGGTTATGAACTTTTACTTTGTGCAAACAAATCATAGTTTCGTCAAGGTGCTATATGATGAACGTGTCTTAAACAAGGACCTTATCAGTGACTTACCGAAGTCATCACCTATATTAATTTCATAGCAGAGTGTAATTCTTTGTTCCTACGCGTTTAACAGCCTTGCGTGATATCCTGATTTCATGAATGATATAGAGGTGGCTCAATCTCATTGAATACGACATAAATTTCTTATTCACATATGTGGGTTTTACCTAAAGTGACTTTGTGAATCACTTCTTCTTATAATCGAACCCATTATTATCTTTTAAATCATCCTCTATCTTGCAAAAATTATGAACTACAAATTTTGAAATGGGATCTATTGTTGTACTCTAGCATATCTCCAATTTCATACTTCAACTTGTTTGTACCCTTTGAACTTTGTTTATTTTTCAAAACATAAGTAGGATTCCTAATGAAGAATAAATTCACATAGATCTTAATCATATTCCTATTGATGTTTTTGCAATCATCACTCTTGATAGTTCTGTTGTCGAAGGGTCTGCTATGTTATTCTTTGATTTAACAAAGTCAAGTGTAATTACTTCTTATTTGGGTAATCCTCTAAGAAATTGATATCTAAGGCTAAAATGTCTTTGCTTACCATTGTAAGTCTTTTGTACTACTTTATATAAAGTAGTTTAAGTATCGCAATATACCTTAATAGCTGGAGTAGGTTTCATCCAAATTTGAACTTTTATTAATGGATCTTCTAACCATTCAGCCTCTTTACATGCATCTGGAAGTGCTATATTTTGACAACCTAAGTCCGTTAATGTCACTCTTTATCAAAATGCATTAAGTGTCGTGAAGCGTTATAGGTAAACAGAAACAGGAACATCACAAGACAAATATAAAAAATAGCAGAATTTAAAACTTTATTTTCCAAATAGAAAACATCGTGGTCCAAATTCATTTACAACATTAGTCTGAAATATAGAAAACCCATTACATAAATTTAAAGCATCTGCCTTATACTAAAATCATCAGAATACAGTAATATAAAAGCATAGTACCCAAAAATATGGCCATATCTGAGAAGGCAAGAAATCAAAGCGGTACATCTAAGCAGCTCCAACCAGAAGGAAAGAGAAATTCCAGATCAAGCCTGAGTATTCCCACCCTAAGAACCTGAGGGGGGGACGAAAGAGAGAGAAGAGGAAACAAAATGGGTTAGACATAAAGTCTAGTGAGTCTAGTTACTTTTAGCATATAAATAATTAAAAGCATCATGATATGTACATAAACTGGATGAGAGAGATAACAGTATCATAAGGCAGGTATGACAGACTAAGAAGGATAAGCAGAATAAACATTATAGAATATATTGCGCTTCTTAGGTACTTTTCTCTGCACCAATACTAGTGTAACAAGAACAAAATGATCCCAACAAGAGCAAGATGGTGGACTTAGGTGTACTTCTAGTGACGGGTTTTACCTCCAACAATAATAACAGGTAGCCCAACAGGAATGATAGGTGTTACCCCCAACAATAATAACAGGCTTCCAAACAAGCAAGACAAGCAAGACTAGATGTACCCTAATTACTACACCTAATCGATCGGCTCCCTACCCCGTAGATACCCGATGCTGGCCACACAGTAGGATGTATCACTTCTTGAAGTGGCAACCCCATTATTTTCAAGATGCACAACCATATCTATTGATGTCACAACGTCTTAATTTAGCCAAGAAATCCGGACCCATGCACGCATATAACCCCGTTGGAATGCGCCATCAACACCCTCACACAAGTGACCTCTTATAATCAGCTCGGTAAGTGTGCCCCAACACCGACCTAGTTCAAGATTCCCCATTTGATACTAAGATGGGTTACTAACTGAAACGGGTCCCACACAACAGATAATACAAGCTTTTCTCTAGGCTTGCATCCCCACTACTTGGATTTTGAAAGGTTATGCCTAACAGTTTAACAAGGTTGCATAACCCCCGCATGTAAAACAGGTTAAGTTTTTTGGGTTTATATATATAACACGCCTCCATAGATTTAACAAGATTAATTAAACCCCCACTTATTCAAGCAATTTTACTTAATCCCTACTCAATTTGACAGGTTAATGTGACCCCCACAGATTTAACAGGTTAAGTATTACAGGTTAACTAGTTATCCATTTATGGTTGGACTAGACCTCTCACATTAAGTCTACTACTTATGGAAGCTAGATATGTCGGGCGGTTCCGGACAGACTTCTACCACAAGTCGGACTTAAACTCGTGTCTTAGCACCTTGCTGTGTACATTTATGCATTCGACCCCTCACATTAGATTAACCACTTGTGGACGCTGGATTTGCCGGGCGGTTCCGGGCAGTAATCAGTTACAGATTCTAATTACTGTAAATCTAGGCATGTTCATTATTAACTAATTTTTCACGTTTGTCCAAGATTATTCCCTAAATCCCAATCATGTTTCATAATACAAGTTATCCCCCAAGTTAAAGTTTTAGATCAAGATATAAATTATGCCCAAATCCCAATCATGTTTTAATATAAGTTATTCCCCAAATTTATCATTCCCAACCATTCCCAATTTCGTGCGCTTGAATATTTCAGTGATTGGCCTAGGCTCGAAGGTAGCTTGGCTATAAAAATAAAAAGGAAAAGAGGGAGAGAAGAGAACAAGAATAGGTATAATAACAAAAAGGCATACGATGACAGAAATAAGCATACTAACAAGATAAGCATATGGTGACATGATTAGGCATGTTAACAGAATAAGCATAATAAAGATAGGCGTGCCAGAACTAAATAGGGGATCAGGTGTACAAGTAATGGAAGATTTGTCTAGTTATGATTGAGGTATTTAACAAGCATAGGTTTAGATCCAAATTATAAACATGTCAAGATTACTATTAATTGTTTATATCTAAAAATAACATGACTCACTATGATTGGATCTAAAGAACAGAGAATTGAATGTTGATATTGTAGGAGAGATCCTTGAATATGTATAAATTGTTTTTGTAGAAGAATAGGCTAGTTTAATCTGAGTTGGGACAGCACCTCGTTGTCTCCGTGAATGAAATAATAGAAATGAGGTCGTATTTATAGCCTATTGTCAACGAATATGGTCAAGAAATGAGCCCACATTCACAGAACTGGATATGCCCCAAATCTGATTGGGGTCGACCCAGGGGTCGACCCCCCTCTGTAGGTGTCGACCGACGAGTCGACACCCATAGAGCACGGAGTCGACCGCTAACGGGCTGAATTCCCCCTTTTTTCCCCGCTTTCTGATTTTGATTTCTGGACTAGTTTATATATATATTATGCTTATATATATAGACTTCAAACCTTAATATCTTCTTCATACGGTGCCCGTTTTATGCAAACTTGGGTTCTATCTTAAGCAGAATTCTGAGACGAACGCAATGGTGCAGTTCATTTTACTTAATTCCCAATATTTAATTAAGTAATCTTTAGTTTATCATTATAGTGTTCTTTAAAATTATGGAGTGTTACATTCTCCCCTACTTAAAGGATTTCGTCCTCGAAATCTCCAAGTTAAGAAGAATGTATATCCTAACATCCATCGTCCATCTACTTATCCACCAATCATAGGCATCCATTGTCCTTAAAAGATTTCTAATGCATATATGAACATATGCAAAGGTGTGTGTATATGCCCTATACTAATGCAAAAAATTAGGTGGTCTACTGATTCAGTTGACCTCCTTAATGCAATGTATGTTTGTGCCATGAACCCAACATGTATGCAAATAGTCCTAGTATACCATGTAAATGTATATGCATGCACAACCATTCATCCAAATGCAATATTCATGTGAGGATACACCCATTTCCATCCATAAAGAAAAATATGCACACTCATCCATATGCAGTATGAGAGTGATTGAGCCAATCTAATTCCTAATGTTTGTGTATATGCATCCACGAACAACCACTAGCAAACACTTGCATCCACTTGCATCCATGAAAAATAACAAGCTTCAAACACATGTTTACATCCATTGGATTTCCACCTAAAGGCGAAGATTCGATCGATAGGAAATACTAAATAACAAAAATAAGCACGAATAAAAGCTTTGGAAAAAGAGGTTAAGAACATACCCTTGAAAAGAAAAGGGTATGAAGCACGAAACTTGTCTTCAGTCTCCCAAGTTGCATTTTCGGGGTCTTCTCCTTATTGAACTTTCATCAACTTGACCTCTTAGTTGCGTAGCTTCTTAACCTCTGATCCAAGAATACGGGTAGGAACTTGTCTAACTGTCACCTCCTGTTCTACCTCTACTTCCTTAAGCATACTCGGCTCAACTACTTATGCGGTATCATGCAAGCACTCCCGTAAATGAGAAACATGGAAAACATCATGAACACTGGCCAGTCTCTCTAGTAGCTGTACTCTATAAGCCATTTAACCAATCCTTTTTATTATGGGAAATGGCCCTACAAGTCTTGGTGCCGATTTCCCTACAGATCCAAAACGAACCACATTACTCAAAGGTGGTACCTTGATGAAAACCATGTCTCCTACTTCAAACTCAATATCGATTCTTCTCTTATCTACGTAGGAATTCTGTCTGTCCTGAGCTGTCTTCATGCGTCTTCAAATAAGATCAATCTTTTTTGAAGTCTCTCTAATCATCTCAGGTCCAAGTAGAAGCTTTTTCTATAGACTCCCACCAACAAGTCGGTGATCTACAAGGTCGTCCGTACAATGCCTCGAAGGGTGCCATGCCAATACTAGCTTGATAACTGTTGTTGTAGGAGAATTCTACCAAAGGAATATGCCCTTCCCAAGTCCCTCCGAAGTGTAGGATACACGGTCTTAAATGATCCTCAAGAACTCTATTCACCCTCTCCGTCTGTCCATCGGCCTGAGGGTGATAAGCGGTGCTCAAAAACAACTGTGTACCTAATGCCTCTTACAAGCTCCTCCAAAACTCACTGGTGAAAATGGGATCACAATCACTCACAATACTAGAAGGTACTCCATGTAGATGGACTATCTCACAAAGATAAACTGCTGCCAACCATGCAGTCATCCTCTTAATCTTAACACGAATGAAATGTGCGCTCTTAGTAAGACTGTCGACTAAAAACCAAATACTGGTGTTGCCTTTCCTCGGTCTAGGCAAACCATCAATGAAATCTATAGAGACACTCTCACACTTCCATTGTGGAACCTCCAAAGGATGAAGTAAACCACCGGGCTTCCTTTGCTCATCCTTGACTTGCTGGCAGATCAAACACCGAGAAACAAACTCCGCTATATCTTTCTTCATCCCGGCCCAAAAGAAAACCCTCTTCATATCTCTATACATCTTATCACTGCTGGATGGATAGCCATCCTAGAATGACGGGCTTCCTCAAGGATTATCTTCAACAAACTCCAAACTCGGGGAACACAAAGCCTTCCATCTCGTCGTAACCACCCTCTATCATCCATGGAATATCTACTGGGGTGACTTGGAAGTCTCCACTTTACTGAGCCTATCCAAGATATCTGTTATCTGTGGGTCCTCTCGCTGCGAAGTTCCTATATGATCCAACAGAGTTGGTCGCACCTCTAATGATGCCAATAAACCAAGTGTGAACTCGGTGGAGGGTCTAAAATCAAAAGTCGATATAAACTCCAAACTCTACCTTTCTACAAATAGAAGACTCAAGGCCATCCTCTGCCTACTCAATGCGTTTGCCACCCCATTACCCTTGCCAAGGATATAAGCAATCTCAAAGTCATAGGACGCTAGGAACTCCATCCATCTTTGTTGCCTCAAATTGAGATCCATTTGCAAGAAAAAATACTTGAGAGATTTATGATCGGTGTACAACTCTAACTTCTCTCCAAGTAGATAATGGAGCCAAGTCTTAAGCGCGAATACTATGGCAGCTAACTCTAAGTCATGGGTAGTGTAGTTCTTCTCATGAGCTCTTAACTACCTACCTCCATAACATACTACCCTTCCTTCTTGCATCAGAACCGCACTAAGCATGTACCATATTCTTCAGTGTATACCGTGAACACCTAGTTCCCATCAGGCAAAGTCCTAACTTGGGCTGTTGTCAGATCCCCCTTCAATTACTGAAAAGCATCCTCACAGTCTATACCCCAAGAAAATGTTAGATTCTTCTTTGTCAGCCTAGCAAGTGGGGCTGATATCTTTGCGAAGTCCTTAATGAACTTCCTATAATAGCCCGCTAAACCAAGAAAACTCCTCACCTCCATTGCATTCTTTGGGATCTGCAATTCTCAAACTGCAACTACTTTCGCGGGATCTACTGCTATCCTATCCTTAGAGACCACATGCCCTAGAAATCTCACTTCCTTTCTCCAAAAATGACATTTGGAGAATTTCTCCTTAAGCTGGTGCGCACAGAGAGTTTTAAAGACCTCCCTTAAATGTCGGGCATGCTCTTCCTCGCTCTTCGAGAAAATCAAGATGTCATCAACAAAGAACACAACAAACTTATTTAGAAACTCCTAAAACACCCTACTCATCAGATCCACAAAATAGGTGGGTGCATTTGTCAACCCAAAAGGCATGACGAGCCACTCGAAGAAACCATATGGAGTTCTAAAGGCAGTTTTTCTATACTGTCCTCGGGGACCCTCAACTGATGAAACCCCGTGCCCAAGTCTTACTGAGAGAAAACAGATGCATCAGCAAGCTGGTCAAACATATCATCTACCCTTGGAAGTGGATGCCCATTTTCCTTAGTGAGCTTATTCAACTCCCTGTAATCCACGCATAAGCGAAGCGAATCATCTGCCTTAGTGGAAAATACTACTGGAGCACCACATTCAGATATGCTTCGCCTAATAAATCCTTTCTCAAGTAGCTCCCCTACTTGTTTGTTGAGCTCCCTCCTTTTTCTCAGAGTCATATGGCGTACAGGAAATGCAACTGGCTTTGCATTGTCCACCAAGCATATACAGAAATCAATCTCTCGCCTCGGAGGTAAGCCCCGAACCTCCTCAAAAACATTTGGATACTCAGAGACTAATAGTACAGATCGTAGATCGTCGATAGAAGCATCAAGCGACTTTAGGAAACTAAGCATGGCAGACCCTTTAGGGTCACAAGAAATCTCAAGTGTCCTCCCATGGCAAGTCAAAAGTCTAACGACCCTCCTCTCACAATCCAAAATGGCACCATAAATGGCTAGCCAATCCATCCCTAGAATCAAACCATAGCCCATGAAACTAAGCACATATGCGTTGCATTCAAACTCGACGCCCAACACAGATATTCTCAAACCCCAACAAATCATGGACAAATGAGTTGTACCCTCAACGGGTTTTGAGACAACAACGGGATCCAAAACAATACTAGTACTAAGGTGCACTGACTCAACCATAGAATCAGATATAAAACAATGCGCAGCGCTAGAATCAAAAAGAGTTCTAACAGGGTGATTGGAAAGAAAAATCAAACCTTCAACAGAAACTTTCCTACCTCTCTCCGGCACACCGGCCACGAGAGCATGCATCTGCCCTCCTGAAGATCCTGCTCTTTGGCCTTGTCCTTGCTTCTTCAGGCAATCCTTAATAAAGCGTCCGACCTCTCCAAACAAGCATTCTTCTTACTTTTGTAGTTTTTGACCAAATGACCCTCGCATCCATAATTATGACATTTCCTCTTATCTCGGGCTTTGTCGTTCTTTCCACCCTTCTTTTGCGGTTGTTGTTGTTCTTTCTTGGGCCACACTTTCTTGTTTTGTGTTTCATCAATCTTAGCCTCTTTCTTTCCACCTTTTTCTTCTTCGTGCATCGATTCCACATCAACGAGTTTCTAAAAAGTTGCTCCCATCGAAATATGAAGGGGTTCCTTCAATCCTCTAACAAACCTCAAAGCTTTCTTGTGCGGGGTATTCACTAGCTCCAAACCAAACCTCGCCAATTGATTGAATTTATTAACATACTCTTTGACAGACATGCCTCCTTGCTTAAATGCCAAAAACTTTTCCATTTATATATGTTGCTCGACTTGAGAAAGAAACTTCATTTCGAATCTCTGTCAGAAATCATCCCAAGTCTCAACTGGACGTTCTGCGTGCGTCACTTCCCACTAGAATGAAGCCTCATCTTTCAGCTGCCAAACGACCAACTGAATCTTCCTATGGTCGTCAACCTCAAAAATCCCAAATAAATCCTTCGTCCCTTTGAGCCAATTCCTTGCTTCTACAAAAGTCTCAGTTCCTCGGAATGGCTTCCCTCTCATAGCATAGAAGTCCTTGCATATTTTGGAGAAATTATCCGCTCGTGGAGGAGCAGGTGGAACATCGGTTGTAGCTGGGGGGAGGGGCATCTGCTTGGCCTCTGGCAGGCGCCGTAGCCTCAAGATACCTATGGAACCAAGCCGGTATAATAACGCCCTCGGGAAGAATCGGTTTCCCAGATATGCTGAAAAAGAAAATGAAAGGAATTCAAACAGAGAATCGAAAGATATTCCATATGGCTTTGGGGAATATGTTTGTCAAAACTGAGTTTTCTTTTAAAACCATTTTGAAAACAATTTTCAAAATCTTTTATCCAATCTGGTAACCTACAGCTCTGATACCAAATGTGAAACCCCACGTCCGTAAATGTCACTCTTTATCAAAATACATTAAGTTTCGTGAAGCGTTATAGATAAACAGAAACATCACAAGACAGATATAAAATAACAACAGAATTTAAAACTGTATTTTCCAAATAGAAAACATCGTGGCCTGTTTGCGAACAAATCAAACAATTGTAAACAACTATAAGATCTGTTCATCTTTCCTAAACAACAAGGATTGTTGTAGAGGGTGTCGAACTCTGGGACCAAAAATATTTTAAACTAGTAAATCCAATCAAGTTATTCCGAAATGTTGATTGGTTGAAAACACAGAAAATAACAGTAATTAAAAAAAGAGAGATTTATATAATAAGAGAAAGCAATTAGGGGATAATGACATAGATTGGATTCATACTCATCAATAGCCAACAAATAAATATAGATCTAATTCATTTTTCTGTCACACACATGAACAACGATAATTAGGTTCTTAGAAACAAATAAGTAAATAACGACAAGCATAGCCTATGCAGGAGCTGAGCTCTTAAACAACCATAGACTATGAGGACAGATTCACTAATTAATTTCTAAAACCCTAAAATTAGATCTAAATCTCATAATTGTTAGATCAAACATGAATATACCCTGTGAAGGAGCATAGCTCTTAAACGACACAAAATATGAAGGTTCAGATTTAACCCTTGATTCAGATCCAGATCTACATGTATAAAGTCCTCATCTCTTGGCTATGTGATTCATGTTGAATCATATCTATTAGCGTCATCACCCCCTAATCAAAGGGGATTAGCTAGACATAGCTAAAGAAGAAGAGAAAAAGAAACTAAATAACATAAATAAAATAAAATAACAACTGAGAGAAAGGGAGAAGAAGAGTTTTATTCCAAGAAGAGAATTATAGAATAAAACTAAGTGTGTTTTTTACATGAAGGAGATACAATGTATTTATAGTTGCTTTGGCCAATACTAAGAGGCTAATTACACAATGTGGGACTAAAGATTTAGCCCAAATAACTCATAATCTAGTGTGAACGCAGCTGTAGAGTCAAAGGCTTTGTAAGTGAGCTAATGTGAACGCAATGTAAATGGATTTGCAATTGGCATAGCTTGCAGGCATCAAATAACAACAATTTCAATTGTTTTGAGCATGAACATGTACTCCATAACATCTGCAACAAGCTATCTTTATGAAAAGGCATTGAATCATTAAAATATGTGGCAGAAGGTGGTTGAACAACAACATTTCTTCAAGCTTTAATCTTGCTCTCAAAATCAACACTCTTCATACACCAATTCTTCAAGCTTTTCAACAATTAAGTGCATTAATCCATTCATCATAAATAATCTGAAAACACAACTATAAATACACAGTATCAATTATTTTAAATATAAAATAAGATAAATAAGCAGATAAAATATACACATTTACGTGTATATAAAATACCCCCACACTTATCTTTTTATTCGTCCTTGTATAAACTAAACTAAGATATGTCACACTTTCGTAGGAAACACGATTGCATTTAGAGTATGCAACAAGCCGTTAAACCCCTAGGTGTCCCTAGTAGGACGAGTGTTGTATCGTGAGGGTTTTCAACGGATACTACCCAAAAAATCCAACGCGTCTTATGTACGCGGATTAATTAAACAATATATTTAAGGTCTTTCATATTGCAAGGACCTTACCTGACTTCAATAATAACGGTTTAGTCCCAAATTGTCCATCCCATAATTGGTGCAAAAATGAATAAAAAATTTCAAGCTGATTCGTAATTCCTTGATAACACTGTAATTGTCTTGAAGGTTAAGAGCGTGATGTCAACCAAAGTTCTACACATCGACAATGTGCACCCAATCATTTATTCAATTATTATTTTTTTGAATAATTTTGCACTAGTGTAATTGTAATATATTGAATATGAGTTATGCATAGATGAAAGAGAAATTTGTAAGTTCTAAAAATATTATCGATAAGATGGCAAATGTATTAGTTAAACTTCAAGCTACAAAATGTAAAGTAATACTAAGGCACATATGGACATTTTGTTTCCTTTCATCACCTCTACTACAATCCTTGCTTCTAAGTACGGCATGATGGATGTGGACGGAATGGAAATGAATGCTTTATAGTCAAGAATAACGAGTGACTATTTTATTCTCAGAGATTTTCTCTTTATTTCATTTTTTTCTTTTCTATTTCTTTTTCTTCTCCTTTTTTTAGTAGAAGAATAATGAGTGGAGATGGAATGGAGTGATACTGTATATTCTTTCATTTGATTCCTCCTCTACTAAGATAATCATAGCCAATACTTCATGAAAGGAAAATTTTGTGCCCTAGTTACTTTACTTCTATAACCCTAACAACACACAAGTCCAGATTGATGTTATATAAAAAGCTGAAACGAATGATAAGCAAAGTTTCGTAAGATAGATAACCCATATAAAATAAGATGTGGTATATGGTTATCCTAACTTAAAACAAGTACGGAGTGGGTAGTGTAATATTGGTATAAAAAGTGACATTTTTGAACCTTTGAAAATAAATCAGTATAAGGTTCTATACTATACCAATATAAGAAAAACTTGTCGAAACATAAATGTAAATCGACTAAAACTTGGGTTTGAATAATGTGGGGTATCGAAGAAGAACGCTACAATGAGTCATTTCTCCTTAATTGGGCCAAGTGGACTTTAGAACTTACAAGTTTAAAAAAATTGAGTGAGAAAAATATTATGCATGAAAACGAACTCAGAAAATCCAACAAATGTAGGTGCAAAATCTTTTTATTTCATGATTTTTTTTGGATTATTTTTACTTGCACGTTCTAACATGTATAACAAAGGTTGACACGCTTATTCCAGAACACGACTAACTCTGCACAGTCTCAAGCTAGTATCTTAAAAAGACACATTACAACTCAATGAATAAATAATGTTCATTAACATCACCCAACAATTCAACTTATCAAACAAGAACCAAGGTGTTATTTATGAATTTAAGTTAATCCTTGTTCAATGAATGACCTACTTCATAAAATTTGATTGCTGATGTAATGTAAATCCCCCCCCCCCCACTTGAGTGTGATTGTGTCCTCACAGTCGTTAATCCGACATATCTTAGTGAAAGGGAAAAACAAATAAGAGAATATTTACATATGTACAAAAGAAGGTTAGTGCGTCTTACCGAATGTAATGTGGCTCATGGAGGACCATGAGCTCCTCTTCCTGGTTGGGTATTGGTTCCAAGTAAGGTTTAAGGCATTAACCATTAACCTTATAGGATGAACCATCGGTTGGATTCTCAATTTTCTACCGCACCATGCGGGAAAACAGTCCGTATAGTGTAAGGTCCTGTCCATCTAGATTTTAACTTACCCGAAAATAAATGCAATCTTGAGTCATATAACAAAACTTTTTGACCTGGCATGAAAGTTTTATGTAAAATGGATTTATCATGAAAAACTTTCGTCTTGTCCTTGTAAATTTGTTCATTTTCATTAGCATCATTTCGAATTTCATCAAGTTCATTAAGTTGAAGCTTCCTAAGTTCACCTGCTTGCTCTAAGTCAAGATTTAAAGTTTTTATTGCCCATAACGCCCAATGTTCTAGTTCAACTGGCAAGTGACATGGCTTACCAAAAATCAACCGATAAGGGGACATACTTAAGTTTGTTTTGAAAGTGGGGCGGTATGTCCAAAGGGCGTCGGTTAACTTTTGGAACCAATCCTTGCGATTTCGATTCGTAGCTTTCTCAAGGATTTGGTAATCTGCCTATTCGATACTTCAACCTGCCCACAAGTTTGAGGATGGTAAGGAGTGGATAACTTGTGGGTTATCGAATACTTTCTCATGAGGGCTTCAAAAGAATGATTACAGAAGTGTGTCCCGTTATCACTGATTATTGTGCGAGGCGTGCCAAACCTAGAGAAGATATTTTCTTTCAAGAAGCGCACAACAACCTTGTTATTGTTTGTTTTGCATGGAACAGCTTCAACCCATTTAGAAACATAATCTATAGCTAAGAGAATGTAAGGATTCCCAAAAGAATTAGGGAAGGGTCTCATGAAGTATATACCCCAAACATCAAAAATTTCGATCTCTAGAATGGGGTTAAGCGACATCATATTCCGTTTAGAAATTTTCCCTAAAAATTGACATCGATCACAAGTTTTGCAAAATTCATACACATCTTTGAAAAGGTTGGGCTAGTAGAAACCCGATTGGAGAACCTTTTCGGCTATCTTTTTAGGACTGAAGTGACCACCACAGGCTTGCTCATGATAAAAAGAAAGGACACTGTGAATTTCAGTGTCGGGAACACACCTTCGAATGATTTGATCGGGACAATACTTGAAAAGATAGGGGTTGTCCCAAAAAAAATGTTTCACTTGGGAAAAGAATTTGTATTTATCCTGCTTGGACCAAAAAGAAGGGGTCTGCTTGGTGACTAAGTAGTTGACAATGTCAGCGAACGAAGGGTCAGATAGAGAAAATAGCTATTCATCAGGGAAATTATCGTTGATTGGAAGAGAAGAAGATGGGGCATTTGGAAGACGGGACAAGTGGTCCGCAATAACATTATCAGATCCTTTTTTATCCTTAATGGTAAGGGAAGTAGAAGGATCCAACGAATGAGATAAGCCTTAGCATCCTTTTTAGAGAAAAGGTACCTAAGTGCGGAATGATCAGTATGAACAGTGATGTATGAGCCAACTAGATAAGGTCTGATTTTTTCTAGAGTGAAAACGACTGCCAAGAGTTCCTTTTCAGTGGTCATATAATTGATTTGAGCGTCGTTCAGAGTCTTACTCGCTTAGTAAATAACATGAAGAATCTTATCGATACGTTGTCCTAAGACAACGCTAACAGCGGAATTCGAGGCGTCACACATGATTTCAAAAGGCAGCTTCCAATTAGTAGAGCAGATGATCGGGGAAGAGACAAGCTCATTTTTAAGATGCTCAAAATATGAAATGCAATCAGAATTGAAGTCGAAAGGAACATCCTTACCAAGAAGACTGGTCAAAGGTTGAGTGATTTTGCTAAATCCTTTATAAAGCGATGGTAAAAGCCAGCATGACCTAAAAAGGATCGGATGTCCTTAACGGATTTGGGAATGGGAAGATTCGGGATAACCTCAATTTTGGCTTTGTCTACTTCAATTCCTTTATTAGAGATGACATGTCCTAAAACAATGCCATGTTTGACAATGAAGTGAACTTTTCCCAATTAAGTGTTTATCTTTGCAACGGTTAAGAACAAGACCCAGGTGATGTAAACACTCAGTGTAAGAATCCCCAAAGATGGAAAAATCATCCATGAAAATTTCCAAAAATCGCTCGATCATATCAGAAAAAATGCTAATCATGCACCTCTGAAAGGTTGCAGGTGCATTACAGAGACCAAAAGGCATACGACGGTACACAAATGTACCAAATGGACAAGTGAAAGTGGTTTTCTCTTGGTCCTCAAGAGCGATAGGGATTTGTATATAGCCCAAGTACCCTTCAAGGAAACAATAGTACTCGTGACCGGCTAGTCGTTCTAACATTTGATCAATAAATGGCAGAGGGAAATGATCCTTACGTGTTGCAGCATTAAGTTTCCTATAGTCAATGCAAACACACCAACCGGTCTGGGTGCGGGTTGGGATAAGCTCGTTAGCTTCATTTTGGATCACAGTAATCCCTGATTTCTTAGGTACGACATGAATCGGACTAACCCATTGACTATCGGAAATTGGGTAGATGATTCCATTGTCAAGACATTTAAGGATTTCAACACGAACTGCTTCTTTCATGATGGGGTTTAGTCGACGCTGGGGATCACGATTGGGTTTGGCATCATCTATAAGGTGGATTCGATGTTGGACTATCGAAGGACTAATCCCATTAATATCAGCCATGAACCAACCAATTGCTTCCTTATTTTTCTTAAGGATGGGAAGGAGCAATTATTCCTGTTCTAAAGTAAGGTCAGAAGCGATAATGACAGGAAAAGTTTCATTGTCTCCTAAGTAAGCGTACATAAGATGACTGGGCAGCACTTTGAGTTCAGATTTAGGGGACAACTCAATTGAAGAAACTGGTTGATGGACAGACTCAATTGTGACCGGCTCGACAGGAATCAAATCAGAGACATTTTCGGGAATATCTTGAAACAAGGTTTCATAATTCGATTCAATTTTGTTATTCAGATGGTCGAGCTCGGGTTCATTGTCGTTGACTAAATGACTTTCAGAAAACTGATCCACGTAAGAGTTATGAGAGTTTTCGGTTCTAAAGATGTTTAGCTCAACAGTCATGTTAACAAAAGAAAGTTTCATAGACCCATTTCTGCAGTTGATAAGCGCATTAGAGGTTGCTAAGAAGGATCGTCCTAGAATCAAAGGGATCTGGTTTGCAGGATTGCTTACCTGTTGAGTTTCTAGGACAATGAAATCAAACGGAAAAATAAGTTCGCCTATTTTGATCAATACATCCTCGATTTCGCCCGCAGGCTTCTTAATTGAACGGTCAGCAAGCCGAAGGGTTACCTTGGTAGGTTTCAGTTCTCCTACCCTAATTGGCGATAGACGGAATATGGAAGCAAGTTAACACTTGCACCTAAGTCTAGCAGGCATTTATCGATTTTCTTGTCCCCAATAGTACATGATATTGTGGGGCAGCCAGGATCTTTGTATTTCACTAGCATTGATTAGGACAAAACTTCGCTTAGAGTTGCCGCCAGAAACACTTTCTTAAGTACATGTGTATGACGTTTTTGAGTGCACAAATCTTTTAGAAATTTCACGTACTATGGAACTTTTTGTATAATATCTAAAAGAGGAATGTTCACTTTAACTTGCTTAAATATTTCAAGGATCTTTTCTAGCTGATCCATCTTTTTCCTAGGTCGGAGTCTATGAGGAAATGGAGCAGACAACTCAGTAGGTTGGGCTACTTGAGTTTGAGGATGGTCCTTATTAGAAATTGGCTCAATGTTCTGATCCGAGTTGGTCGAATTTTCGGTGGGGTTTGGAAGATCGTACGGTAAATTATTTGGGTTGACCACATGGTTGTCAATCTTTTTGCCAGATTTAAGAGTCGTGACAGCATTCAATTGACTAATGTATGAATCTTGAATGATGTGAATTTGGTTGGAGTTTGAATTTTGTCCTCTACGGTTTTGGATGGGTTGACTTGGAAACGTACCCTTTTCCCTTTCACTTAATCTAGCGTTGAGTTGAGACATTTGTTTTTGAAGTTCACCCATTTGTTGATTCGTGTTTTGCATATATGAGTGTAACGTGTTGTCTAACTTGTTTTGATTTTCAACACTTTGCTTAGTCATTTGCGCTAACAGGTTGCTTACCTCAGATAAATTCCCCTCAATCATAAAAAGGCGTTTTTCATGTTGGGGTGCCACCATTTGATGAGGCTAGTGGAAAGGCACCGGGTTCGAGTTGTACTGATTTTGCCTAAGAGGAGGGTTCGAAACATTGTTCGGAAATGCTCGATTCGAGGGTCTGTTCATCAGGGGGTTATTTGGACCATAAGAAAGATTTGGGTGGTTATTGGGCCTATTGAAAGCATTCACTTGCTCAAGGGACTAGGGACAGTCATCAGTCGTATGATCAGAGTTAAGACATATGTGACACATGGCTTGGGAAACGTTATTAGACTGAGTTCTAACAACGTTCAGTATGGCATCAACAAGAGTATTAGAAGAAGAAGAAGAGGATTCAACAGAATTACTGCTGGATCGCGAATAGAGAGATTTTTCATTAGTTCGTTCCCATTGTTTTGATTTTTTTGCTAACTCGTCCAGAAATTCCCAAGCTTCTACATCAGTCTGTTTTAGAAAATTGCCCTGACACATGGATTCTAACATTTGTCTAAAACTATTATCGAGTCCATCGTATACAGTTTGACATAACTACCATGTTTCATAACCATGATGGGGACAACTTAACAACAGTTCTTTAAATCTTTCGAAGTATTTCCAAAAAGATTCACCCCCTTTTTGGTGGAAATTAGTGATTTCATTTTTGACTCTAGCCGTTTTTTCTGGACGGTAGAACTTTTTTAGGAAAACTACTGTAAATTCATCCCATTTTTTAATCGAATTTGGGGGCAAGCAATGAAACAATTTTTCTGCTGAGAAAGTTAGTGAAAATGGAATCAAACGAAGTTTAATACCATCCTCACATAACTGTTGCAATTTAAAGGTTGCACAAGCATATTCAAATTTGGTTAAGAAACTACATGGTTCGTCATGAGAAAAATTACCAAATTTGGGAAGGATGTTTATCTGACTTGATCGGATTTCAAAGTGATTACCCATAGGATTGGGTAACTGAATGCAAGAAGGGACAGAAACTCTATCGGGAAGAATTCTGTCCATCAGGGTGCGAGGTGCGGGCTCGTTAGACATTTCTAAAGGTTGGTCGAGAAAAGCGGGTTTTGGGGAAAGAGAAGGTGGTCTGATTCTAAGTAAACGACGAGATTCTTGGTCATGGGTCCAAGTTTGCATGCACCAGAAAGAAGAAGAAAAGAGTTCACCAAAGAAATTTAGACAATGGAGAAGTTCAGAAAGAGGTGAGAGATAGAAGAAAAGTTTTTTTGAAAATGGGAGTTTTGGAAAATTCCTACCTATAGAATTAATGAGGGTTAAAGAATAAAAAGAAGTTAAAAAAAATTATTATTTTTTTCAAATTTTTATTTGTTTTTTGAGGAATTTTGATTTTTTTTTCAATACACAAAACAATCAAATACACAGAGATTGCTATGATGAAATTTTCTATCCTTAGTAGCTTCTAACCCAAAATTATATAGTGATACGTTTGATTACTTAGAACAAAAGATTTCTCAGCCAGTTAATGGACAGGAGTTATCGGTGCAACAGGAATCACCCTAGCAATGCTGCCGAAGGTTTAAGTACCTCCAGAGTAACAACCGATATAATATTTACGAATCACCTTAATATTTATAAATGGTTATTTCTGTTGTAGTCTAGACACCAAGAAATAATTCGTTCCAAATGAATCGACTATCAAAATACAATTAAGCCCCAGATGAGCCCGTGACTCCCTTAAGTCCAACGTCTAACCGTTATTATTAGTCAGATTCTATGATGAAATGCAATTTGTGGGCTAAGGAAAGGGTGACGAAATCCCTCACCTTATGTGAATTGGGGTATTGCCCTTAACAGAATGAATACAGAGGCAGAAATAATAATTGCAGAAATTAAAAGATTTTACAAGCAAGCCGCTGCCCTGCAGAAGATTTTTACAAGAAATGTATATATATATATATATATATATATATATATATATATATTTAGCAGCAAAGCACCTGTAGAGTTTAGAAAAATTCTCACCTAGATCGGCAGTCCGTCCAGTGTAATTGAGTCGCGCTAGCGCATTCACACCCCACTTGGTGTGCAACCGCTCGAACCGTTCAAATTCTTCTTGCAAATCGCTTGATTTTTGAAATCACTTTTTGTTTCTTGAACCTGTTCTTTCACTTGAGCCCTTTTTTATTTTTAAGGAAACAAACATAATTGCTTTGTAATTAAACCGACAAGAGAAAAGTTAAAACTAAAACTGTAAGACCACAAGAAAGAAAAAACAAGGCAAAATCTAACCCACAAACTAAAGTGGGCAAAAACCACTGGCACGTTATCACCTAAACCCAAATTAAAACAACTCTTAGTCCAAATAAAATAACTCACGCTGAAGCCACATACATACACAAAAACCTGACTTTAAGACAAGTAAACTAAAAGATAAAAGCAAGTTTTTTTTGGTTTTAAATGACGCAAAGCAAAACCTAAAACTAAAGTCTGGGTTGAGCAAAATAACACTGAGTAAATTTTTAAACTCAAACAGCCCAATGTCGGCAAATTGGGAAAGCCCAATAGTAAAGCGCAGAAGCCCAAAGTGCACCCTTTTACTCAATCCCTCTACTTCTGATCAGATTATCAAGTCACAAATTATCCATCGCACACCACAAATCAGAAAGTTAAATATCAAAACTAAACCTACCACCCCAAATCGCGATTTACAAAATCGAGGGGTATTTTCGACTTGGGTATTACGGTTTGAAGTTGGGGTTCGAGGAGGCGTGAGGCCAAGGGTTGCGATCTGAGTTCAGATAATTGCGAACCATGGTGGATTTTTGGTTCAGGAAGGGTAAGCTACCAGTTTTGCTTCGAATGGTTGTTCTCGAGATGCTTCGAGGAGATTGTTGTGCAGTGTGATGTGTTGAAGTGGTATGGCCGAGGAGATGTTTGTGGTTTGTGGCTCCGTGTTGAAGTGTGACGTGTTGAATTTGCGAGATGAATTTACAAGATGAAGAGGAGGTTGAGGAGTTCGGTTCCGATAAGGGTTTCGCAGTCTGATGCCGAAGGTGGTTCGGATGATGGCTTCGGGTATGTTGCAGTTGTTTTGAAAGCACTTGATTTGGGAGTTCGATTCAGGGTAGCTTGAATCGAAGACGTTTGGTGTTCCGATTATTGCAAAGGAGTACAGAAGTTTGTGGCTCCATGTTGAAGGGGAGTTGATGATTTGCAAGGTTTACAAAGGAATGGGTTGAAGTTTTTATGATGGAAGAATGGGTTGATGGTGCAAAGGTATTGATGACAGAAGAAATGATAGGTTATGGGAGCTTGCGTGTCTACTGGCGATTGTGGATGCTGATGCGGATTCAAGGATGAAGTAGCTTGTATGTGGTGAGTTTGTGGGCGGGGGAGCAGCTTGGAGGTGCTGTGTTGAATGATTGACTGCTTGGTGTACAGATCTTGAGTTTGTGAAGTGTAACGGTGGTCAAGGGTTTGCGATGGGAGTTTGGTGAAATCAGCGAGTGAAGGAGTTTGTGTGAGCTGATTGTGAATGGTTGTGACTGGTGAATGGAAGTTTGTGTTGAAAGAGGGTGGATGGAAAATTGAATGAACTTGGTTGTAAAAGGGAGGCGTGGTCTTTGAAGGTTGAACATTGGTCTGTAATGAAGTATGGTAGTGAAGATTATTTTCTGGACGGGTTGTAGCAGGAGATGCGTGTTGATTATGGGATTGGAGGAGGTAATGGATAGTTGTGAAGAATTGGTGCTGTATTTGTAGCAAGGAAGAATTACAGAAAGATTTTATAGAAGCAATTATTTTTTAAAAAAAACAAAAGAGAAACTAGAAAGAATAAAAGGAAAACAAGATTGGTGTTGCAATGAAAGGAAGAAAAACAAAGAGAGAACGAAAGAATTAAAGGAAAACAAGATTTTTTTATTGTAAAAGTAGAGGTGTGGAAAGTTGGAAAGAAATTGAAAATTTGGGCAACTATTTTTTTTCTTATTTGGATGATTATGGTATCACTAAATAATACCAAATCATACCAATAAAGAGTTTTCTAACAAATCAAACAACTGGAGAGAATGTAAGGAAACAAATCAAACAAAAATTGCAAATTTTTTTCTAACAAGATTTTATTTATATATATATATATATAAAAGAAAAAGGAATAAAAATATTTTTGCGTGTTTTTTATATGAAGAAAACAAAAATAAAATAAGAAAATTAGAACTCGAAGGATTTAAAAATTAAAATTATTTTGGTCCCCGGCAACGGTGCCAAAATTTGTTTGCGAACAAATCAAACAATTGTAAACAGCTGTAAGATTTGATCGGCTTTCCTAAACAACAACGATTGTTGTAGAGGGTGTCGAACTCTGGGACCAAAAATATTTTAAACTAGTAAATCCAATTAAGTTGTTCCAAAATTTTGATTAGTTAAAAACACAGAAAATAACAGCAATTAAATAAAAAGAGAGATTTATATAATAAGAGAAAGCAATTAGGGGATAATGACGTAGATTGGATTCATACTCATTAATAGCCAACAAATAAATATAGATCTAATTCATGTTTCTGTCACACACATGAATCAACGATAATTAGGTTCAGAAACAAATAAGTAAATAACGGCAAGCATAGCCTATGTAGGAGCTGAGCTCTTAAACAACCATAGACTATCAGGACAGATTCACTAATTAATTTCTAAAACCCTAAAATTAGATATAAATCTGATAATTGTTAGATCGAACACGAATATACCCCGTGAAGGAGCATAGCTCTTAAACGACACAGAATATGAAGGTTCAGATTTAACCCTTGATTCAGATCCAAATCTACATGTATAAAGTCATCATCTCTTGGCTATGTGATTTATGTTGAATCATATCTATTAGCGTCATCACCCCCTAATCAAAGGGGATTAGCTAGACATAGCTAAAGAAGAAGAGAAAAGGAAACTAAATAACATAAATAAAATAAAATAACAACTAAGAGAAAGGGAGAAGAAGAGTTTTATTCCAAGAAGGGAATCACAGAATAAAACTAAGTGTGTTTCTTACATGAAGGAGATACAATGTATTTATAGTTGCTTTGGCCAATACTAAGAGGCTAATTACACAATGTGGGACTAAAGATTTAGCCCAAATAACTCATAATCTAGTGTGAACGCAGCTGTAGAGTCAAAGACTTTGTAAGTGAGTCAATGTGAACGCAATGTAAATGGATTTGCAATTGGTATAGCTTGTGGGTATCAAATGACATCAATTTCAATTGTTTTGAGCATGAACAGGAACTCCATAACATCTGCGACAAGCTGTCTTTATGAAAAGGCATTGAATCATTAAAATATGTGGCAGAAGGTGGTTGAACAGCAACATTTCTTCAAGCTTTAATCTAGCTCTCAAAATCAACACTCTTCATACACCAATTCTTCAAGCTTTTCAACAATTAAGTGCATTAATCCATTCATCATAAATAATCTGAAAGCACAACTATAAATACACAGTATCAATTATTTTAAATATAAAATAAGATAAATAAGTGGATAAAATATACACATTTACATGTATATCGTGGCCCAAATTCAGTTACAACATAAGTCTGAAATACATAAAACCCATTACATAAATTTAAAGCATCTGCCTTGTACTAAAATCATCAGAGTATAGTAATATAAAAGCATAGTCCCCAAAAATATAGCCATATCAGAGAAGACAAAAATCAAAGCGGTACATCTAAGCAGCTCCAAGCAGAACGAAACAGAGAATCCAAATCAAGCCTAAGTATTCCTACCCTGAGAACCTTGGGGGTGGAACGAAAGAGAGAGAAGAGGAAACAAAATGGGTTAGACATTAAGTCTGGCGAGTCTAATTACTTATAGCATATAAGTAAAAGCATCATGAAAGGTATATAAACTGGATGAGAGAGATAACAGTATCATAAGGCAGGTATAACAGATTGAGCAGGATAAACAGAATAAACATGACAGAATATATTGTGCTTCTCAAGTACTTTTCTCTGCACCAATACTAGTACAACAAGAACAAGATGATCCCAACAAGAACACGATGGTAGACTTAGGTGTACTTCTAGTGATGGGTTTTACCCCCAACAATAATAACAGGTAGCCCAACAGGAATGACAGGTGTTACCCCCAACAATAATAACAAGCTCCCTAACAATCAATACAAATAAGACTAGATGTACCCTAGTTACTAACCCCAATTGATCGGCTCCTTACCCCGTGGATACCCTGTGCTAGCCCCACAGTAGGATGTATCACTTCCTAAAGTGGCAACCCCGTTATTTTCAAGATGCACAACCATATCTACTGATATCGCAACGTCTTAATTTCCCCATGAAACCGGACCCATGCATGCACATGACCCAGTTGGAACGCGCCTTCAACACCCTCACACAAGTGACCTTTCATAATCAGCTCAATAAGTGTGCCCGAGCCTGACCTAGTTCGGGGTTCCCTGTTTGATACCAAGATGGGTTACTAACTGAAACGAGTCCCACAAAACAGATGATACAAGCTTCCCCCTAGGCTTGCATCCCCGCTACTAGGATTTTGATAGGTTATGCCTAACAGTTTAACAAGGTTGCATAACCCCCACATGTAAAACAGGTTAAGTTTGTCGGGTTTATATATATAACCCACCCCCACTGATTTAATAAGATTAACTTAACCCCCACTTATTTAAGAAAGTTTACTAACCCCTACTCAATTTGGCAGGTGTAACGACCCGGATTTTCGGCGACTTTGGTTATCGACGTAAGCACGACGTCGATAACCAAAACGTCGAAAAATCCTGGTAATTAGTGAAAGAAATTAGAGGGTGAGGAAAGATAAGATAGAAAAATAGAATAGAAGAAGAAGAAGAACACAACATCAGAGTAACACGAATCTCACAGCGGAACGAATAATATATAACAGATAACATATCTTTGAAATAAAAGATTTATATGTATACAATAACATTATCAGAGTACATCACTTACAACACAGCGGAAATAACTATAGCTATATGATCCTGAAGCCTCCTGCTCCAGCTCTTCAACTATATCTGTAAAATCCCGACTACTTGACTGCCCGTACAAATTTAGGCACCCAAGAGTTTAGGGAAAATAACAAAATAAACTCCGGGTCAGTCATGGGACTGGTGTGAGTAAAATAGTTTAAAACAGTTGAACAAGTAAACGATATCTCATAAGACCACGCCGCATAACGGAACGGGTTTTTCCCTTATGAGAAACCAAATTATCTTTATATCAAAAACCTTTTGATATTATAATAATGTCTATCAACCACAGTATATATATAATCATCTAGCAGAAACGCTTTCATCTCACGTTCTACATATATAGTATACAATCAAAACCGCAAGCACGTATTGGGTAATGGATTTCCAACTATGACAAGGTATGGAACCACCTTTCGCTCGTGTACCTCTAGAGAGGAATACACTGGGTTCAACAAGAACATCTTGCAACCCGGCCACACATGACCGACCACTCATTTCGCTTGAGTGTATCGAATGTATATCACCAACAGTTGGGATCAGCAACCGTTTCCCGAATGGGACAGCATCAACAATAGATTTTTAGAAGTAAATGAAACTCTAGATCAGGTGATTATACACCCTACTTCGGTGCGACCGACTTAGCCATGCTGCCTGCCTGATTTCTGTCATTTACCGGATGATGAGGCTAGAAGCTACGCTTTATCATCCTACCAGATTCACTTTGAATGCCACATCGTCAAATCCATCAAATCACCGATTTGAAGTCCTCAACCATACATTATGTGTTAGCTAAAAGAAGTTTCCTTCTTCGCTTCCACTCTTGGTACAGTTGGAGAAATCAATATACGTGATTTTCTGGAAATACTCTGTCAGACATCCGTCCATACAAGTCATCCAGGAACAGGATGAACCGAAAGCACTATTCTGTAAACAGGATAGCCCTTGCATAACTCCGTCTTCAATTTCCTTTGGCATATATGATTCGCAACGCTTATGCCAATACAGAGTGGTTCTTTGGATAATAATCCAACCGGTCTCTCCATATTAACAACGTTAAAATGGTCAAAACTTCGATAGTCTGTGATTTAACTATCGAATAAAAACAAGTGTGCAACCAACGATAATATTTCCCAATGGAAATTATATCGATCAAACATCATTTAACATTTATCTCTTTATTTCATTAATTTACTTATCTCCTATTTCCCTACGTTCAATATTCCTTATTTTCTAAATTGGGAAAATATACCTTATTAACAAATGGAAAACATTTCCATTTCTTGTTTTCTTTATTAGAAAACATTTCTGGTTTCTTCTTTGGAAAACATTTCCAAAGCTTCTTCATTGGACTTAGACAGATGTTTAAACAAACCATCGCGATGCCAACTCAAACCATTTCCTTTACTGCCGAACCTTAACTATTCCTTAGTTAAAAACGAAGTCAATCAAGTTGGGGTAGAACTACCTCTCAGACCTTGACTGAACAACAATTCTAACTTTGAAATTAGCAAAGTTCACTTTATTCCTTTTTCTAACTTCCTTACTTAACCCTCCTTCGAATAGCTATATTCGATTGACTCTTTTTACTTAACTCTATTCGATTAACCCTTATCAATTAACTTTATTGGACTAACACTATTGGATTAACTCTATTTGACTAGTGCTATTGATTTACTCATTTCACTTAACTCCTTTTCGAATAAACTATATTCGATAACTCCTTTTACTTTCTTCGGATAAACTATATTCGATTAACTCATTCTACTTTAACTCTAATCGATTAAACTAACATCGATTAGCTCCTTTCCTTTTACTCTAATCGATTAAACTAACATCGATTAACTACTTTCCTTTCACTCAAATCGATTAACTAACATCGATTAACTCCTTTGACTTTCTTCGAATAAACTATATTCGATTAACTCCTTTTACTTTAACACTAATCGATTAACTAACATCGATTAGCTCCTTTTACTTTAACACTAATCGATTAACTAACATCGATTAACTCCTTTTACTTTAACACTAATCGATTGACTAACATCGATTAGCTTCTTTTTACTAAACTACGTTTTCCATTACAACTATTTCCTTTTTATAACGTTTACTTACCGTTACAAATATATCCTATCTAACTTCTATTTACCGTTACAAATATTTCCTATTTATAACTTCTATTTACCGTTACAAATATTTCCTATTTATAACTTCTATTTACCCTTACAAATATTTCCTATTTATAACTTCTATTTACCGTTACAAATATTTCCTATTTATAACTTCTATTTACCGTTACAAATATTTCCTATTTATAACTTCTATTTATTTTCTAAATAAATATCCCTTTTCTATTTTTATTTATTTTCTAAATAAATATCCCTTTTCTATTTTTATTTATTTTCTAAATAAATATCCCTTTTCTATTTTTATTTATTTTCTAAATAAATATCCCTTTTCTATTTTTATTTATTTTCTAAATAAATATCCCTTTTCTATAAAACCGTGTTCGTTTTATAAATAATTCCTTTTATAAAATCCTGTGATTTTATAAAATTCCTTTATTTCAATATACATTGAAATACTTCTTTTTACATCCCAGGGTCTTTTATGATATTTACAATATCAAATAACAATGATCAACATCATTCCAACCCACATAATCCATAACAGATTATATAACACATCATATATCACAATATATGAAAACAGTAAAATAAATGTTGAGGAATCCAGTCGGATTCCTCCAACCTGTTTCCCTGCATCACAGATGTTAAACAATATAGATAACATCACTTTTCAGTTCCATATGATATATTCTGTTAAAGAGAATCAAATATAGAAATTCAACTAACTGACTAGCAGTTCAATCAAACAGTCAACACACAGTCAATCAGCCAATATCTAACAGTTCTAAAAATACAACATGAAATTATAAACTGTTCAGAGTTAGTGAGATTTACTCACATTGGCAGTTCATCGTTAAAGAACGATAAACTGTTATTTGATTTGAATCAAACAGTTTATTTTGCTGTAAATTCATACGAGCCCCAATCCACTTCCAGTCAGTCTCATGTTGTAGTGCCCGTCCATACGATCCTATCGGATCCTGTTTTGTTTGATTTCGACCAAGTATGACGAAGATATAAGAGTTACAAGTAATATAGTATTTTATTTATATTAAACTTGAATTATTTAACTTATTGGGCTTTCACCTTCTATATAGGCCCAATTACCTTGTTAAAGAAACCAGCCCGCATCCAAACAATACCCAGACCTCTCCCTTCTCCTCCAATTTCACTTGCGATTCCAGGAAACAAAATCCACCGCCGTTTACCCACTTCGATCGCCCTGTCCTCCCTCCTCATAGCACGGAATCCACCACCATCTTCACCATTGATCTTCTTGTCGGAATCCGCACCCCACCACACCATTATCTATAAACTCGCACTCAAGAAAACCCCTGGCTCCTCACGCACTGTACAGGAAGGGTGCGACAGTAAGGCTCATCGGAATTCACCAGAATCTCCTAAAACTTGCGCCTCGACCTCCTGATCATCACAACGTCTTTGGTTCTGCTTCCAGCTTCCTTGTCGAGGACTACTCCAAAACCCTAGCTCGACGACAATCTTTCCAGCGAACCCAATGGAGGTTCGAACAGTACAAGAGCAACATCAATTTTGAAAGTAACTCGCCCGGATCACATATAGATATATTCTGGGATTTATACATTTAGTTTGCATTTGTATTTGATTTTTCTTTCCTGCCATTTTTTTGCTTTTTGGAAGGAACAAAATGTGTTCGGCTGATCCTATATGTTTATGTTAGGGGTTGGTAACATTTGTGGCTGCCAGAGGAAAGAATGTGGCTGGTTTTTGACCACATAAACATTTTAGGATATTTTCTTTTTCTTTTTATTTATTTTTATTCGATCATTGGCTTTCTAAAAATCACCATGGTTACATACGATACCTAAAAATCACCAAACTGGACCTATAACTAGAGTTCGACATTACGGTCACAACGAAACTGGTTTCGTCGAATTCCGACTCCGTATGCTCACACAGCGTATTTTTAACTGTCGAAATACTGACTATTTTACACTCTAAAAATCCGTACGACCACACAGTGACTCTAAAAATCACGAAACTGGAAATCTAACAACTATTTGATATTGTGGATCCAACAAAACTGGTTTCGTCGAATTCCGACGTCGTTTGCAAAAGTGGCTATTTTTAACGCTCTAAATAGCCTATTTAAATATATAAATATATTTAAATGTAATTAAATTAAATATTTAAAATTAAATATTATCGTCTATATTCACAGTGGCATACCACACAGCTCTAGAATATTCCTGTATGTATTTACAACTCGATATTCACTTCTGGGTCAACCCGATATTTGATTTATATTGAAATTCCCTTTTAAAAATATAAATAATTCCTTTATAAATTATAAAGGAATTCCACAGCGACTTTTCTAAAATTTGATTTGGACATACATCAAAATCTACACGATGAAATCCCGATTTTTCTCTTCCAATAGAAAGATATACTCCACCAGCTCCGTACGTTTCTTGTTTCACAGAAATCCGATTTAAAACGAATCCTGTACATTCAGTTGAAGTTCGAATCGCCAATTTACGAACTGCAGCGCCATTTCGAGCTCGTTTATAATTATATTATAAATTATACGTTCAACTGTCGACGATTGAATATATTCGTTATTCAAATTCAATTTCAAGCTGAATTATATATCACAGATGATCCGGTTCACACCATATCGTCATTTCGACCATTAGGAATTAAATATATTATTTAATTTATTATTTAAATTAAATATTCATCATTATTTTATTCCATAACCATTTAATTCACTATATCACCATTTATATAATAAAATAAACTAATCATAATACCCCTGCCAATGCGGGTCATTACAATCTTCCCCACTTAAAATAATTTCGTCCTCGAAATTGCTAAAAGGTAGAGGACGACCCTATCGACTGGTTAGAACACATTTGTTCACTTCTTAACTTCAGTTTCAACTGAACCAATTTAATTTCAATTAAATTATTGATTAATTCCTATCAACAAAAAATTTCAAAAAAAAAAAAAAAAAAAAAAAAAATCCTGAAAATTTTCTAACTCCTTATTCTTTGAAAAAATTTCGCCAGCGCCTCCTTTGTACTGGTCAATACGTCAAACCACCACTCGCCTCTCCGGGCCATCTCCAACCCAAAAGAAAATCAAACAGCCATGCGGCTTGCCAATTCGGCTCATAAATCTTGTATCCAATAGAAATATAAACTGGTACCTTTTTGTCGGGCATATCAACTCTGTCACTTCCATATGCTATCAACTCAGCATACACAAGAGTTACCCCAATCAAATCCAATTTGCTTTTATCCACGACACGACCATTCGCTTATATCCGAGCCAAATATCATTTTAACTCTCGATTCCCAACTCTTAACTTGATTATCCCGTTACACTTCAATTTTTGAATCTCATAATCCAATTCGTCTTGATATCATTCTAATTCAAACTCAGTTACCACTTTACTGGCTTTACTTTAATTCAAATTTGCTTTCACAAATTTCTGTTAAATTTGTTTTTAATTCAAACAGTCTTTCCTTGGGAGTTTTCAAACAGTTTACTCTTTTCAAAAATCAAAATTTCCTTTTTGAAATTCATCTGAGCCCATAATCAATATTCCATTAGTTAAATCACTTCTCTATTTCTTTATCAATATTTGTTAACCAAATACTTTCAATAACCATATTGGCCCTTCATGTTATTAGGAAAACATTTCCGAATATCGCCTTCCTTTATTTCCTAAACCTTAGAAAATATACGCTATTTATAATTGGAAAATATTCCAATTACTTATCTCTTTTCCGATCTCGTTTATTTCTATACTTAGGAAATATTCTTTATTTTTATTTCCAAGTTACACTTATTTGGGTTAAAACGGATGTTGTGTAAAACATCGTTACGACAACCCAAATACTATATTCAACTAACTCTTATTCAACATTGATCTTCGAGCCTGAAATCTTACTATTTATTTGTTAATAATGAAATCAATCAAGTTGGGGTATAACTACCTCTCAGACCTTGACTGAATAACATTTATAACGTCAAAACAGATATGACTACTTACTCGAATAATCAACACCCTACAACTACTTATTCATTTTTAAACACGTATACACTTTTTCTTTCTATTCTTACTAGATTTTATTCTAGACTTCCTTTTTGATTATACTATTCTATTTCTAAGTTCGTTTTCTTATCGACTTCTATATATATCGATACGTTGATTTCTAAATATCAAATTATCTTAAAAATATTCTAACTCCTTAGATTCCCGGAAAAATTCGCCATAACCTCCTTTGTACCGGGAGCATCGGGATATTTTAAATAGCCTCCCATGGCCCTCACCAATCCAAAAGAAAAAGAAAGAGCCAAGCGGCTAGCCGATACGGCGCATAAAATCTCATATATGAATTAAACACGTACCTTTTCGTCGGGCATTCTATTTATATCTCTTGCATTATCCTTATCCATACCTATCTTATGTATATCCATACATTTCTAATTCATTCCAACTTAATCCAATCGTTTTAACTTATTTTGTTAAGTGATTTTCAAATTACCGGTTTGCCCATTTCACCTTCATATTTGAGTATAACATGTTCAAATATAGGTTTAACTTGTTTATCCACTAATTGAATTTCATTTCAATTTTATGTTCTATATTCGATTTCGAATATCCATTTACAGATCCAATCCACCTTTCAAAGTTCAACTTTAACTTCAAAACTCGATTAACTAATTCCTCTCGACTTAGTTAATTCTATTCAATTTCTATATTTGAATTCCGTTTCAATTTCCTTATTCAAATTATATATTTGAACTTCATTTCAATTCTATTCGAATCTTCTATATTCAAATTTCAAATTCAATTCTATTTGAATCTGCTTTATTCAAATTTCCTTTCACTTCGATATTCAAATCCTATATTTGAAACCTCTTATATTTTCTATATCCAAACGCCATTTGAATTTCTATATTCAAATTCTATATCACTTCCATTGAATTTCATATATTCAAACTCCCTTTGAATTTCTATATTCAATTTCTATTTGAATTCTCTTTATTCAAATCCCCTTTGAATTTTCTATATTCAAATCCTATGTTTGAAAATCCTTTATTCAAATTCCTTTAAATAAGTCTCAGTTTCAATTCCTTTTGAAATCGATATTTCTACCTTTGGAAAGTAGATTTCCCTTTCAATTTCGCACTTGTATTTTTATATTTCTGAATTATCCAATGATAATTCTTTTCACTTCATTTTATAAACTTCGTTTATAAAAGAACTATTTATAAACTTCGTTTATAAAGGAACTTCTCGTTTTTATTTCTTTTAAAACTAGTTAATATTTCATATCTATTTTAAAAATTCAAATTCTATATTTTAAATCCCATTTTTGAAATTCAACACAACTTGTCTTTCCCAAAACAAATTCAAAACAGTATCTTTGGTAGTAATTCGTCACTTACAACTCGAAAATGAATACTGATGATGCAGCTGTCATCATCAGAATCTATTTTCCAGCGATCGAAGTGAGTTCAATACTATAAAACCATTTCTAAACATTTCCACTTTGAAATTCATTTCAAAATATAATTCACACTGTTTATAAAACAATTTAAAATCTCCCAGGATCTTAAATTTTCCTTATTCTTAATCCAAATCCATTTACAAACACTTATCCAATTCTACAGAGTCTCAACTTCAATTCTGGTTTAAATTTCAGATTCAACTCATCTGACTTCACGTATTTCACTTATATGAATTCTGATTGGTTATTTACATAACCATTTAATTTATAATCTTACTTGATTATAATAACAACCAATATATATCCTTATATATTCAAAATATACGTTGGGTAAACTATTTCGTTTACCCTCTTTCAAAACATACCATGATGGTTCATCGTATTCAAGTGTTTAGTAACTCCTACCGATACAGTGGATCAAACTGATCGACCAGAACTCATAAACGACTCAACCAATGAATCTCCACAATATAAAACAAATTTTTATATCAATAACAAATACGTTCACTCGTATATATACACTCAATCTCAGTCTAGGGTATTACTAACCCTATCTCTACCGAGTCACGCCACAGAGCCAAGTAATTCTTAACTTAAGCTCTGATACCAACTGTAACGACCCGGATTTTCGGCGACTTTGGTTATCGACGTAAGCACGACGTCGATAACCAAAACGTCGAAAAATCCTGGTAATTAGTGAAAGAAATTAGAGGGTGAGGAAAGATAAGATAGAAAAATAGAATAGAAGAAGAAGAAGAACACAACATCAGAGTAACACGAATCTCACAGCGGAACGAATAATATATAACAGATAACATATCTTTGAAATAAAAGATTTATATGTATACAATAACATTATCAGAGTACATCACTTACAACACAGCGGAAATAACTATAGCTATATGATCCTGAAGCCTCCTGCTCCAGCTCTTCAACTATATCTGTAAAATCCCGACTACTTGACTGCCCGTACAAATTTAGGCACCCAAGAGTTTAGGGAAAATAACAAAATAAACTCCGGGTCAGTCATGGGACTGGTGTGAGTAAAATAGTTTAAAACAGTTGAACAAGTAAACGATATCTCATAAGACCACGCCGCATAACGGAACGGGTTTTTCCCTTATGAGAAACCAAATTATCTTTATATCAAAAACCTTTTGATATTATAATAATGTCTATCAACCACAGTATATATATAATCATCTAGCAGAAACGCTTTCATCTCACGTTCTACATATATAGTATACAATCAAAACCGCAAGCACGTATTGGGTAATGGATTTCCAACTATGACAAGGTATGGAACCACCTTTCGCTCGTGTACCTCTAGAGAGGAATACACTGGGTTCAACAAGAACATCTTGCAACCCGGCCACACATGACCGACCACTCATTTCGCTTGAGTGTATCGAATGTATATCACCAACAGTTGGGATCAGCAACCGTTTCCCGAATGGGACAGCATCAACAATAGATTTTTAGAAGTAAATGAAACTCTAGATCAGGTGATTATACACCCTACTTCGGTGCGACCGACTTAGCCATGCTGCCTGCCCGATTTCTGTCATTTACCGGATGATGAGGCTAGAAGCTACGCTTTATCATCCTACCAGATTCACTTTGAATGCCACATCGTCAAATCCATCAAATCACCGATTTGAAGTCCTCAACCATACATTATGTGTTAGCTAAAAGAAGTTTCCTTCTTCGCTTCCACTCTTGGTACAGTTGGAGAAATCAATATACGTGATTTTCTGGAAATACTCTGTCAGACATCCGTCCATACAAGTCATCCAGGAACAGGATGAACCGAAAGCACTATTCTGTAAACAGGATAGCCCTTGCATAACTCCGTCTTCAATTTCCTTTGGCATATATGATTCGCAACGCTTATGCCAATACAGAGTGGTTCTTTGGATAATAATCCAACCGGTCTCTCCATATTAACAACGTTAAAATGGTCAAAACTTCGATAGTCTGTGATTTAACTATCGAATAAAAACAAGTGTGCAACCAACGATAATATTTCCCAATGGAAATTATATCGATCAAACATCATTTAACATTTATCTCTTTATTTCATTAATTTACTTATCTCCTATTTCCCTACGTTCAATATTCCTTATTTTCTAAATTGGGAAAATATACCTTATTAACAAATGGAAAACATTTCCATTTCTTGTTTTCTTTATTAGAAAACATTTCTGGTTTCTTCTTTGGAAAACATTTCCAAAGCTTCTTCATTGGACTTAGACAGATGTTTAAACAAACCATCGCGATGCCAACTCAAACCATTTCCTTTACTGCCGAACCTTAACTATTCCTTAGTTAAAAACGAAGTCAATCAAGTTAGGGTAGAACTACCTCTCAGACCTTGACTGAACAACAATTCTAACTTTGAAATTAGCAAAGTTCACTTTATTCCTTTTTCTAACTTCCTTACTTAACCCTCCTTCGAATAGATATATTCGATTGACTCTTTTTACTTAACTCTATTCGATTAACCCTTATCAATTAACTTTATTGGACTAACACTATTGGATTAACTCTATTTGACTAGTGCTATTGATTTACTCATTTCACTTAACTCCTTTTCGAATAAACTATATTCGATAACTCCTTTTACTTTCTTCGGATAAACTATATTCGATTAACTCATTCTACTTTAACTCTAATCGATTAAACTAACATCGATTAGCTCCTTTCCTTTTACTCTAATCGATTAAACTAACATCGATTAACTACTTTCCTTTCACTCAAATCGATTAACTAACATCGATTAACTCCTTTGACTTTCTTCGAATAAACTATATTCGATTAACTCCTTTTACTTTAACACTAATCGATTAACTAACATCGATTAGCTCCTTTTACTTTAACACTAATCGATTAACTAACATCGATTAACTCCTTTTACTTTAACACTAATCGATTAACTAACATCGATTAGCTTCTTTTTACTAAACTACGTTTTCCGTTACAACTATTTCCTTTTTATAACGTTTACTTACCGTTACAAATATATCCTATCTAACTTCTATTTACCGTTACAAATATTTCCTATTTATAACTTCTATTTACCGTTACAAATATTTCCTATTTATAACTTCTATTTACCCTTACAAATATTTCCTATTTATAACTTCTATTTACCGTTACAAATATTTCCTATTTATAACTTCTATTTACCGTTACAAATATTTCCTATTTATAACTTCTATTTATTTTCTAAATAAATATCCCTTTTCTATTTTTATTTATTTTCTAAATAAATATCCCTTTTCTATTTTTATTTATTTTCTAAATAAATATCCCTTTTCTATTTTTATTTATTTTCTAAATAAATATCCCTTTTCTATTTTTATTTATTTTCTAAATAAATATCCCTTTTCTATAAAACCGTGTTCGTTTTATAAATAATTCCTTTTATAAAATCCTGTGATTTTATAAAATTCCTTTATTTCAATATACATTGAAATACTTCTTTTTACATCCCAGGGTCTTTTATGATATTTACAATATCAAATAACAATGATCAACATCATTCCAACCCACATAATCCATAACAGATTATATAACACATCATATATCACAATATATGAAAACAGTAAAATAAATGTTGAGGAATCCAGTCGGATTCCTCCAACCTGTTTCCCTGCATCACAGATGTTAAACAATATAGATAACATCACTTTTCAGTTCCATATGATATATTCTGTTAAAGAGAATCAAATATAGAAATTCAACTAACTGACTAGCAGTTCAATCAAACAGTCAACACACAGTCAATCAGCCAATATCTAACAGTTCTAAAAATACAACATGAAATTATAAACTGTTCAGAGTTAGTGAGATTTACTCACATTGGCAGTTCATCGTTAAAGAACGATAAACTGTTATTTGATTTGAATCAAACAGTTTATTTTGCTGTAAATTCATACGAGCCCCAATCCACTTCCAGTCAGTCTCATGTTGTAGTGCCCGTCCATACGATCCTATCGGATCCTGTTTTGTTTGATTTCGACCAAGTATGACGAAGATATAAGAGTTACAAGTAATATAGTATTTTATTTATATTAAACTTGAATTATTTAACTTATTGGGCTTTCACCTTCTATATAGGCCCAATTACCTTGTTAAAGAAACCAGCCCGCATCCAAACAATACCCAGACCTCTCCCTTCTCCTCCAATTTCACTTGCGATTCCAGGAAACAAAATCCACCGCCGTTTACCCACTTCGATCGCCCTGTCCTCCCTCCTCATAGCACGGAATCCACCACCATCTTCACCATTGATCTCCTTGTCGGAATCCGCACCCCACCACACCATTATCTATAAACTCGCACTCAAGAAAACCCCTGGCTCCTCACGCACTGTACAGGAAGGGTGCGACAGTAAGGCTCATCGGAATTCACCAGAATCTCCTAAAACTTGCGCCTCGACCTCCTGATCATCACAACGTCTTTGGTTCTGCTTCCAGCTTCCTTGTCGAGGACTACTCCAAAACCCTAGCTCGACGACAATCTTTCCAGCGAACCCAATGGAGGTTCGAACAGTACAAGAGCAACATCAATTTTGAAAGTAACTCGCCCGGATCACATATAGATATATTCTGGGATTTATACATTTAGTTTGCATTTGTATTTGATTTTTCTTTCCTGCCATTTTTTTGCTTTTTGGAAGGAACAAAATGTGTTCGGCTGATCCTATATGTTTATGTTAGGGGTTGGTAACATTTGTGGCTGCCAGAGGAAAGAATGTGGCTGGTTTTTGACCACATAAACATTTTAGGATATTTTCTTTTTCTTTTTATTTATTTTTATTCGATCATTGGCTTTCTAAAAATCACCATGGTTACATACGATACCTAAAAATCACCAAACTGGACCTATAACTAGAGTTCGACATTACGGTCACAACGAAACTGGTTTCGTCGAATTCCGACTCCGTATGCTCACACAGCGTATTTTTAACTGTCGAAATACTGACTATTTTACACTCTAAAAATCCGTACGGCCACACAGTGACTCTAAAAATCACGAAACTGGAAATCTAACAACTATTTGATATTGCGGATCCAACAAAACTGGTTTCGTCGAATTCCGACTTCGTTTGCAAAAGTGGCTATTTTTAACGCTCTAAATAGCCTATTTAAATATATAAATATATTTAAATGTAATTAAATTAAATATTTAAAATTAAATATTATCGTCTATATTCACAGTGGCATACCACACAGCTCTAGAATATTCCTGTATGTATTTACAACTCGATATTCACTTCTGGGTCAACCCGATATTTGATTTATATTGAAATTCCCTTTTAAAAATATAAATAATTCCTTTATAAATTATAAAGGAATTCCACAGCGACTTTTCTAATATTTGATTTGGACATACATCAAAATCTACACGATGAAATCCCGATTTTTCTCTTCCAATAGAAAGATATACTCCACCAGCTCCGTACGTTTCTTGTTTCACAGAAATCCGATTTAAAACGAATCCTGTACATTCAGTTGAAGTTCGAATCGCCAATTTACGAACTGCAGCGCCATTTCGAGCTCGTTTATAATTATATTATAAATTATACGTTCAACTGTCGACGATTGAATATATTCGTTATTCAAATTCAATTTCAAGCTGAATTATATATCACAGATGATCCGGTTCACACCATATCGTCATTTCGACCATTCAGAATTAAATATATTATTTAATTTATTATTTAAATTAAATATTCATCATTATTTTATTCCATAACCATTTAATTCACTATATCACCATTTATATAATAAAATAAACTAATCATAATACCCCTGCCAATGCGGGTCATTACAGCAGGTTAATGTAACCCCCACAGATTTAAACAGATTAAGTATTACATGTTAACAACTTATCCATTTATGGATGTTAATGGACTAGACCCCTCATATTAAGTCTACTACTTGTGGATGTTGGATATGCTGGGCGTTTCCGGGCAGACTTCTACCATAAGTCAGACTTAACCTCGTGTCTTAGCATCGTTACGTGTACATTTATGCACTCGATCCCTCCCATTAGATTATCCACTTTTGTACTTTGGGTTTGTTGGGCGGTTCTGGGCAGACTTCTATCACAAGTGTAATCTAACCTTGTGTCTAAGTGTTGTTACAGTTTCTAATTACTGTAAATCTAGGCATGTTCATTATTAACCAATTTTTCATTGTTATCCAAGATTATGCCCCAAATCCCAATCATGTTTCATAATACAAGTTATGCCCCAAGTTAAAGTTTTAGATCAAGGAATAAATTATGCCCAAATCCCAATCATGTTTTAATATAAGTTATGCCCCAAATTTATCATTCCCAACCATTCCCAATTTCGTGTACTCGCATAATTCAGTGATAGGCTTAGACTCGAAGGTAACCAGATTATAAAAATAAAAAGGAAAGAGGGAGAGAAGAGAACAAGAATAGGCATAATAAAACGACAGGTGTATGACTATAGAAATAAGCATACTAACAGGATAGGCATATGGTGACATGATTAGGCATGTTAACAGAATAAGCATAATAAAGATAGGCATGCAAGAATTAAAAAGAGGATCAGGTGTACAAGTAATGGCAGATCAGTTTAGTTATGCTTCAGGTATTTAACAGGCACAGGTTTAGATCCAAGTTATAAACATGTCAAGCTTACTATTAATTGTTTATATCTAAAAATAACATGAACTCACTGTGACTAGATCTAAAGAACAGAGAATTGACTGTTGATATCGTAGCAGAGATCCTTGAAGGTGTATAAATTGTTGTAGCAAAAGAATAGACTAGTTTAATCTGAGTTAGGGCAGCACCTCGTTATCTCCATTGTTTTTAGTGAATAAAACAATAGAAATGAGGTCCTATTTATAGACTAATGTCAACGAATCTCGTCAAGAAACGAGCCCACATTCATAGAACTGGATATGACCCAGATCTGATTGGGGTCGACCCCCTGTGTAGGGGTTGACCCATGGGTCGATATCCATGGGGAACGGGGTCGACCCCTAATGGGCCGAATTCCCCCGTTTTTTCCTCGCTCTCTGGTTTTGATTTCTGGACTAGTTCTCATATATATATATATGTGTGTGTGTGTGTGTGTGTATGTATGTATATGTGTGTGTGTATATATTATGGTTATATGTATACAAACTTCAAACCTTAATATCTTCTTTATATGTTGTCCGTTTTAGCAAACTTGGGGTCTATCTCAAGTAGAATTCCGAGATGAACGCAATGGTGCAGTCCATTTCACTTAATTCCCAATATTTAATTAAGTATTCTTTAGTTTATCATTATAGTGCTCTTTAAAATTACAGGGTGTTACATATATATTCTGCCAACCTAGTTGAATTAGAGATGCATGTTTTTTTCTAAGAACTACATGAAATGGAAGCCCTACCTATTATGAATATCCATCCTGAATTGAACTTAGAGCTAGACTCTATATTATTTCAACTTGCATCATTGTAACCTTCAAGTACTGTTGGTTCTACCTTGAAAACTAAACCCTAATTCATAGTTCATTTCAAAAATTCTAGGACCCATGAAATTGTATTCCAATTCTCTCTTCTTGGAATACTGGCTATTCGACATAAGGTTCCTATAACATATGCTATATTTGGTCTAGTACAAACTATGACATATATAATACTGCCGATTGCAATAACATATTATAATTGAGCGCAACATCTACTAGTATTTTCCATTAACTTGACATTAGTATTGATATGTGTTTATGCAAAAGGGAGATTTATACGATCATATTTCTTAATGATACTTTCAGTATAATGAGATTGTGTTAATAGGATTTATCTATCTTTTCTCACTATTTTGATTCCTAATATTACATTTGCTTCTCCCAAATGTTTCATGCCAAAATTAGATTCTAGAAACTTATTAATTTCTATTACACTTTCCATATTATAATCGTACATTAGCATATCATCTACACACATACAAGCTAGTACACATATTCCATCTTTGTATGTTGAATATGTACATTTGTATCCTTCATTCACTTTGAATCCTTTTTACAACATGACTTTGTTAAAAATTTCATGTCATTACATTGGAGCTTGTTTTAATCCGTAAAAAGATTTTAAAGTTTACAAACTTTTTTCTCTTGTTCAAATAAAAAAAATCCTTTAGGTTGTTCCATAAACACTTCTTCCACTAAATCATCATTCAAAATGCAGTTTTTACATCCATTTGATAAAAAATTAAATTATGAACTAAAGTAAGCGACAGTTATAATAACTACATTTTGTAATAATCAAATAATAAAGTAAATTTGTAAAATTATCAGAATTTAGCTATTTACACCATTGTGTCTATGGTGATATTCTGATTAATTTACATATATAGTTTGCAAAAATCGGAGTTAAAATGGAAAAGTTATCACAGAACAAAATTTAGAAAAAATTATAAGTGACTAGGTCGACTCTATGGTCGACCCATCAAGGTCGGGACAACTCGCCAATATGCCTGGGTGCATTTGCAACCAAGTATGAGTGAATGACGAGATTTTTATATTTTCAGCTGATGTAGCTTCTTCGAGTTGATTTCAAAATCCAAAGGCTCTGATTGGCTGAATGATGCATTTGGATAAGATTAAGTCTTGAAATCCAACGGTCTTCCCTTGGTTAAAATATAAATAGAACTTAAGGTCTAACACTTCACTCATAGCATATTCTTTTCCCTTTTGGAATCTCTCTTCTGAGATGACCTAAGCTTAATTTTTTCTAAAGAAAGATTTATAATATAAAAATTTTATAATCAACTTGGAAAGCGGGATTTGCAGTAGCAATAGAGAAGAATTTGGGACTACGAGTGAGCGGAATTAAATTATATCTTTTTAAATAATCGTGTATAGTATCATTTAATTCCTGCTATATTAGTTAAATTTGATATAGTTTAATTAGAATTATTTACATTAGTCTAATTCCTATTATAATTAGTTGAATTTGACATAGTTTAATTAGAACTACAATAGTAGTTTAATTCCAGTTGTATTTAGTTAATTTTGATGTGGTTTAATTATAATTATTTATAGTAATTGTTATCAATATCTAAGCTGTAAATCTTGGAAAATTTATACTTATATGTTAAGTTATTTGGAATTAAACTTGAACAGATATAAGTATTTTTGGGATAAAACAGTTGTAGCAAAAAGGCATAAGTCCAAATGTTGTAAATTTACAGTAAATATGTCAAATTTTGGGGAATGAATTAAGAACTGGGATTAAAATATACTAGTTAAATTGGAAGTAACCTAGATTGGTTGGTTAAGAAAAATGGATATATTTCCATAGTTTGATCCTTATGAAAGATTGTAAACATAATTGCAAGAATAAAAGTAAAAGTAAAAGTATTAGTGTAAAATAGAGATTTAGTCATATTTTGCACTATTTAGTAATTTAAAAATAAATAAAACGAATGTCTTGCAATCACATATTACTATTTGTAGAATTGTTTCATATTAAATTTTGAAAATAAATTTTAGTACATCTTCTATAGCCAATCAAATGTCATAAATATAATTTTTGAAGATAAAACTTACAACGGCGGTAAGTAAAAGAGTAATATAACTAAAAGATGTTATAAAAAAAGTAAGAAATCAAGTTAGATACTTAATAGCCTTGAAAAGAGCAAAAAAAAGTGTAAGATTAAGATTTACTATTATAATGCAGAAAACAAAAAGTAAAAAGATTATTATGATAAATAATTTGTTACATGTAGATATAGCTCCAAGACTGAGATTTTCATAAATTTTTTTTAAGGGAAAGCAAGAATAATATAATAATAAGATAAAACCAGATTAAGAATGACAAGAGAAATTAAACACACAAGAAAAGATCATAATTAGGATCTAATGAGAAATGTGAGATACTTTGGAGCAGTCTAAAGCAAATATGAAGGAATGCCTAGCAATGCAGACCACAACAGATTCATTAGAGCACGGTGATCTCACGAGACGCGCTTATAACAACATTTCCAATCAGTCGAGGATTGGCGATCTTATGAATATCAAGAGTAGCTATGCTAAAGTAGGAAGCGTAAGCTTCAAAATGAAGATACCCCAAGGATAGCCCTCTTACGTAAGCATGGTTTGGAAGTTCATTGGAAACAAGTCTGTAATATCCATCAAGAGGGTATGCATGTACTGAATTCATATTGAAGGCAGTCAGAAGGACAATAGGTGAAAGTAGGATACGGGAGTCGCCTCGACTAAGTGAGCAGGCTTCGTGCTTAGGATCCAAAAAAGATAGCAATTATCGGATGTTTGTCAACATCAGCCAAGAGGGAGCATGGAGAAGATGTGGGTTAAACCAATAAACCAGTGATCCTTCACTATCGAGATGTTAGATGAGGTGGCAATGCCAATTAGATACTTAGTTTGTTTGTTTTAGGGCATGGCCTTAACTCACCAGAGTGCCCCTCTAGTAGAGGGGCTACTGCATGGATCTTTAGCCACGCTAAAAAAGAGACAGGCCTAGGTTAACATCTTTGTACCCTAGTAGCTGTCTTTTCAAATGATAGTAAATCCTTTTTTGAGTTCTGTAGTTAGCCCCGTTCGTGCCACTTGAAGATGTTATCACATCATTTTATTTCGGGGGAAGCAGAAGGGGGTTCTGTTTTGTAACTTTAAAAACATAAATAGAGAGCATGGCCCTAATGCCCTTTAGTGGATTCAGAAGGGTAGGTTTTTCGACGTATGTTTAATTATTGATTGTCGTCGGTTTATATGCTTATTTCCCGTGGAAACTTGCTAACATAGTTGATGTAGGCAAGGATTTTTATGACCTAGTATTATTGCCTTAGGTTCATGTCAACATAGGGAATGTCGCAAGGTCTAATTAAAGTCCACATTAGCTTGTTACCTTAGTTTCCTTTGTCATTGTTGCTACCAAAGGGATTGAATTGCCGAGTCTATTTTTATAAACCAAGGATTTTAGCCTATGTCTTGGTCGATACCTTAGTATATGAGGAGTTGGTTTATATTTGTTCTTAAAACCTTGAAGTAGATTGCCTATAATGATGGGTCTTAGTATTAAGGCTTTAGCCTTCCCCGACCCGTTAACATCGGCATAACGACAATATTGTCAAGGAGTACTTTCATACGTTTGGAGATAGCTAGAGGTTGTTGCCTCTACACCTTATCGCTATGGTTTATGTCGGCAGGTTATGATCACTTGCTTGTTTGTGTAATGCGATAGGGCTTTGTTTATCCTTTGAGATGTTGTGACTTTGACTCTTGAGGAAAAAATCAAAGGGATTTTTACTTTCAAATCCCATATGTAAGAGGTTGTTTCCTATGTACCCTTTGAAGGAACTAAAGGGAATCGGTTCAAATATAAGTCTTAACATGTTGTACAATTTGATTTTGTATACTTTTTTTAGGCTTGTTTTCTAGGAAAGGTTGTTGCCTTTTTTTGTCTTCTCATGGGGTTTACCATGTGACTTTGACACCTTAAATAAGAGTCAAAAAGGGTTTGGATTGGAAGGATTTTTCCAAATCCATTGATTGTGGATGCTTTTGGCAGTTAGATGTAACATCATTATCACTGTTATATTCAGCTTGTGCAAGGCTAGCTTTTATTGGAATAACTGTAGATCACCATACATGTCATTTCTTTTAAATGAACAAATTATGGGTACCAATGGAAGGGACAAATTGGGTGTTTGCTAATTTGACATGAACACTTGTTTGGGAGACAAGTGTAAAATAATATGATATGTTCTTAATGTTCTCAGTAAACCTAGGGTAAAACTATGAGTTGTCGAAAGGGGTTCCACATCAGATATAAAAGGTTTATAATGACTCTAAGGATAAAAATTCACTTTACGAATAAGGGTTCATAATCATCCCATGGTATAAACTACCAGGTTCTTAGTCATCCTACTGGAAAAGCTATAAGATGTGTGATAGATAATCCACATTAGGTTTCGAGGTTTCTTGTTATCCCATGATATAAAATAACTTAGTTCTTAGTCAATCAGTGGATAAAAACCAAAAGGGTGTCGAGCAATTGAGTTGACATCCAGTGGAGTGTTTTTAGTTACCCCATAGTATAAAACTACCCATGTCTTAGTCAACCAACAGATAAAACTAAGAGGGTGCCTGGTGGTTAGCTGTAACAACCCGGAAATTCTGAACCAATTTAAAAATTTTATTTTAGAAATTTTAGTGGATTTTTAATATTTAAGATAATTTATTTTAAATAATAACGACTAAAAATTTATTTAAATCAAAGTTAGAACGAATATATTTATTTTAATTTTAATTGGAGTTGGAGATAGCGCGGTAGTTTGAAAATTCTGAAATTGTAAGTTTGAATTAGGATTTGAACGTAGAGGCTTACGCTTGAATTTATAATTTGTTTAATTTAATTATTCTTGAAAGATTGAATTAAATTTTAAGATTAAATGATTAAAATTATATTTAAATTTAAATTTGTTGATTGTAGGATTTCATTTAGTGATGGAAAGCCTAAATCCTATGATTTAAATGTTGATTGACATAACTCATGCAAGTGCTTGATTAATGCGCATTCTAAATATACAAGGAGAGAGAAAATGCCTTAGGAACTTTAATAACATTTATTAACTTATATTGAAATATTGATGGAAAATAAAATTCCGACAATATATATATATATATATATATATATATATATATATATCTTTGCCTGTTCCCCTATCAAATAAAAATGTAACCGTTAGGAATTCAAAACATGGATTGCATTTTCAAACCTTCATTAATTAGTTAATTCTGAGAGATGAATAGTTGCATCCATTTTAATGACTTCATCTATTTGTTATTTCCTTAATAACTATACCATTCCTCTCCATCAAGATTGACATATTCAATTAATTTATCACCCTTTATCCTATTAATCTCTTTCCTTCATTCTATTTTTCACATCATATTTCATTTGTGTGTTTTCATTCCTTATATTTGTATCCCTTTATTTCTCTTTCCTCTTTGTTTTCCCTCATTATTTTTCTTCAAGAACAAACCACCTCTATATATTTATGTTTCCCTTCTTTTTAAAAAAAATAAAAAAAATGTAAAACTATCAGCGTTGTCTATGCATATATTTAGCCATTTTATTTACCTTATTTGTGTCTATCTGGTTTAACATGTTCCTTAAATTCAATTTTTTTTCTCTACATTTTGAAATTTGAAAATCACACAACTCTCTAACAATAACCGTCATCAATCTTGCAATCATTCCTTTCCACTTATTTTCTTTTATTCAGTGATTTACGTTTGAATTTGAATGAGAAATAAGTATTGTCACATCATCCTTAGTCATCCACATTTAATTTATTTGTAATTTGCATAATACAGAGAGACATCTTAGGGAAATAAATCATGTATTTATTATTTCCTCTGTCTTCTCTAATGCATGTCTTTCAAAATTCATGTAATAATAAAAACAGTGCCATTTCTTTCCCATTTTCTTTCCTCTTTTCTTTACATCTACAAATCTTCATGACTCAAAAACAAAAATAAAAATACAGCCTCCTCTTCTTTGAAAATCTCATGATATCCTCTTCTTCTTAAAATTTTGTGCATTCTTCTTCTCAAAAGAACAAAAAGGGAAAAACCGCAGCCTGCTATCGGTGGAAGAAGATAAGGGTGATTTTCTATTTTTATTAATTTGTTAATTTAATTCAAATGATAACAATACAAATTATATAATAACTATTTCATACAAGGTCGAAATCAGACGACTTCAGTTGCGTTAGAATCGTAGCGACGAACTCTACATTTCAGATCTGATTAGAAGCGGTTTGGAGCCAGTTACAATTTCAGACAAAATTAGTTTTGAATCGACAAAATAAACATGACGAAGGTGAGATATCTCTTGTTTTTAATTAATTAATTAACTTATTTTTATTTATTTATAGTTATTCATTTCAGATCTGATTGTGTGGATGTTGTATGATGTTTGTATGTTGGTTATGATGGATTATTATGAAGATTGTCATGTGTTAAGCGAATATTTTTAATCGTTTATTCTATTGAATTGAGTTAGATAATCAAATCGATATTCATTTATATAATGAATAATCATAGATCTACATGTGGTGGAAAAAATATATATTATTTATTCTTTTATTTATTGAATGGATTTAGATCGTCGATTCAATAGCAAATTATACAATTTGTCCCTTAAATGGATTGATCTAGTTAATTAATTCATAATCTGTCACTTTATTGAATCGATTTAGTTCATCAATTCAATATAAAATATAAAGATTAAAGATTAGCACTCTTGTCTGAATTGAATTTATTGGTCAATTATATATGTGAAAACCACTTCTTGGATCACTTGTGTCGGTTTGTCAATATTAGCCATTTGGTCTATACGATTGGATTTGAAATAGAGAAACGAACTATACATTTTTATTTGTGTATTAAACACAAATATTACGTAGAACATTGAATGACATTTTTAATTGTGTTTTTAAACACAAATATTACATAAGGAAAAAGATGACATTTTTATTTATGTTTTTTTTTAAACACAAATATTACAAGACGACATTTTTATTTGTGTCCATAAACACAAATATCACATAGAAAATGGAATGACATTCTAGTTGTGTCCTTAAACACAAACATTATATATAAAAATGGACGATCTTTTTATTTTATTATTTGTGTTCTCAAACACAAATAAAACATTAAAAATAAAAGTACATTTTTATTTGTGTTCTCTAACGCAAATAAAACATGTAATTAAAATTATATCTTTTTATTTGTGTTCTCCAACGCCAATATAATATGATTTTAAAAGTGGCACATTTTTATTTTCTTTTTTCAATGCAAGTATGACATGAGAAGGAAAATCATTTTTTTTTCGCATTCCTTAATGCAAACGAGATGTAGAAAATAGATTTTACATTTTATGTTTGTATTCTAAAATGCAAACACATATTGCAAATAAAATTTATTCTTTTATGCTCATTCTCAAATACAAACATACATTGAAAATGAAAGTTCATTCTTTTGTCTTCATTCACAAATGCAAATACACATTTAAATAAAGTTTTGTTCTTTTATTTGCATTCTCAAATGCATGTATATATTAAAAAGTAAAACTTGTTCTTTTATTTGCATTTACAGATGAAAATATGTATTAAAAATAAAATTTGTTCTTTTATTTGCATTCACTTATGCAAATATATTTTGCAAATGAAATTTGTTTCTTTTATTTGCACTCATTGATGCAAATATATTTTGAAAAGAAAAGTTGTTCTTTTATTTGCACTCGTTAAAGCAAATATAACATTGAAAATAAAATTAGCATTCTTGATTGCATTCACAATGCGAACAAAACATTAAAAATATAAAATTAACATTTTTGTTCGCATTGACAATGCGAATAAAACATTTAAAAATAAGATTTACATTTTTGTTCGCATTCACAATGCGAACAAAACATTAAAAATACATTTTTGTTTGCATTCTTTATTGAAAATAAAACATGCTTTATAAAGAACACATTTTGTTTGCATTCTTTATTGAGAGTGAAATTCACATTTCTATTTGCATCTTTTATTGAAAATAAAACCTTAGAATAAAGAACACATTTTTATTTGCATCTTCCATTGCAAATAAAATATAATGAAAAGAATAAAATTTACTCTTTATTTGCATCCACTAACACAAATATTCACAATGAAAAGAAGTTAATCTTTTTGTTTGCATTTACTATACAAACATTTACATAGCAAATTAAGTCATACCTTTTTATTTGTGTTTTTAACACAAATATTTGTATAAGGAAAGAAATCGTCTTTTTTACTCGCATTTATAATGCAAGTATTGCATAAGAAAATAAAACCATTCTTTTTTACTCGCATTTATAATGCAAGTATTGCAAAAGAAAATAAAACCATTCTTTTTACTCTCATTTATAATGCAAGTATTGCATAAGAAAATAAAACCATTCTTTTTACTCGCATTTATAATGCAAGTATTGCATAAAGAAATAAAACCATTCTTTTTACTCGCATTTATAACGCAAGTATTGCATAAGAAAATAAAACCATTCTTTTTACTCGCATTTATAGTGCAAGTATTGCATAAGAAATAGTACCATTCTTTTTACTCGCATTTATAATGCAAGTATTGCGTAGGGAAAATAAAGTCGTTCTTTTTATTTGTGTTTCAACACAAATATATGCATAGATAATAAAAACATTCTTTTTATTTGCATTCATTACCACAAACATTTGCATAGAAATAAAGCACTCTTTTTAGTTGTGTTCTTAACACAAACATTTGCATAGAAAATGAAGTCATCTTTTAGTTGTGTTCTTAACACAAAAATATTACATAGGAATAAATCATCTCTATATTTGTGTTCTTAACACAAATACATATAGGAAAATGAATGCCTTTTTAACTTTGTCCTTTGACACAAATATTAACATAGGATTTAGGTTCATCTTTATATTTGTATTTCCAATACAAATATACATAGAAATAGAATTCATCCTTTTATTTGTATTCTCCAATACAAATAGGTTATAGAAATAAAAGTGCATCTTCTATTTGTACACTCTATTGCAAATGAAACTTAGAAATAAAAGCTACGTATTTTTATTTACATCCCTCGATGTAAATAAACATGAAAGAAAAGTACAATTTTCTTTATTTATTTGCGTTCCACAACACAAATAAGATTTGGAAATATAAAATTAAGAGTTATATTTCTATGATTGGTAAAACACATTTTGTTAAACATTAAACATGAATGTGTGTGTTAGGTAGACAGTTCATTCTTTACGGGACATGTTACCCATGTTAATATTATCGCCAAATGATTTATATTCATAAATACAAATAAGAATAGCGACAAATCATTATTCAATACTATTAATGATATGAAATGGTTTAAAACTTTATATATATACGATAATCATTTGAAAAGACCGAGTCCATCTCATTTCAAATGATTATACGGTGATATCCAAATAGAAGAGTTGAAGACGACGGTCGAAGACCGACGATCTTCAAGGCGGATGGTTGTATTACTATTATTGGCCTTGATGGGAGTAGCTACCTTGATGGGTTGATGCTAGTGATCATCCGGACGTTCTTGTTGATTGTACGGGTTTGGCTTTCGCTCAGACCCAGAGCATAAGCTAGTAAATGGATGCGTGTCTGACATTGAATTTCGTTCCATGTGAATTACATCGATTTCTGTTAATGTATGTCTGTTTGGTGGTGGAGGATTTATTCTCTACTTAACACCCTGGTATATATTAATAGTGATTGATCGCATGGCGTGAATTGTCAATGTGGCATGCCAAGATGCAAATTGATCAAGGCTTTTGTTGAAAAGCAGGGCCTTGTGGAATGATCAAAGCATAGCCTATTACGGCATAGCTTTGTGTATATCGTGACTTCGCGAGCCTCACACCCCGGTATGAGTCAAAAACGGGATATGGACCGTAGGGAGTGCACACGTTTCTTTCTAGCTAGAGTGGTGTCAGTGACCTACCAGCCCTGACATTTTACTTATGTGGATGATGGATTTTGAGGCGCCTCAGATTTTTATAGGCCGATAGTGGTCATATTATAGGTTCAAAGGAACCGGGAAGCGTGTGTTCAGGCATAACCAATCCACTGCCGATAGGCGGGGACCGGCCCTACCGCATCCAAGGGTTCACTGAGGGGATCCTGAGGCATTTGCTAGAGTGTCTCGAATCGGAGAGGAGCTTTCCCCTAGCCTCGACTCATGATGGAAATCCAATTTCCAATACGACCTTGCGGTTTTGATTGTAGAACTAGTATGGCGACATAGTAGGATGGGGTACTATGCCGTCTATGATTGATACATTATGATTTAAATGTTTATTATATATATACCCATATATATACATGCTAATAATAATAATATCGTTTTCACGTATCAAGCATCTTTTGACCATTATAAGGTAAAACCCTATCCTCTGGTGTGCGTTGCATTGTGTGATGGGACCTGGGTCTTATAATGGTTTCATTTTTCCAAAGAGCATTGCGCTGTTTGACGATTTCCTTTATTATTATGCACGGCAATCCATTGGAGTAAACCCGTTCCGCGTTAGCGGCGTGGTCCTTGGATTTGCCTTATTACTATTAGTTAAACTAGTTAAGAATTCTCACACCAGTCCCATGACTGACCCGTAGTTTGTTTCACCTTGCGAACTCGGGTGCCCTCTTTCCACACGGGCAGTCGAGTAGCTTTTTGCAGATATCTTTATCTCTTTAGCAGGATCTTGGATCGAAGCTTAAAGCTGTGTCTTGAGCATTGAAGTCTTCCGCTGTGTATTGTATTAATTTCTTGTAATATAATCTTCCGCTGTAATATATTTATTCGATGTACTCTGATTTAACGTTATTATAATGTTATAAAAGTCTTTTGTTATTTGTTCTGATGTTGTAGTATGCCCAGAGTTAATGCATTCGAGAATTTCTAACTTTTGGGTCAGACCTGTGTGGTTTATGGTCGATCCAACGGGTAGGAATTTTCGGGTCATTACATATGGTATCAGAGCCTTGGTTAGCTCAAATCTTTGGGGTACAACTCATTAGAACTAAACAAAAGACTCATCAGAGATTGGATTAGTAATATCCAATAAGAATACTCATTAGAGATAGGATCAGCAGTATCCTAGGATGAGAAAACTCATTAGAGATGGGGTTAGTAATGCCCTAGAATGAGTTGAGAGTAACAAGCTTATAATATACGTATTTGTAATTATAAACTATTTTATAAAATATGATTTTGAATATATAAAAGTTATATATTCGAAAGTTAATCAACTAATAAAATTATGGAAATCAATTAAAGAATGAAAAATTGAGTATGAAAATTTAATTAGTTAAATAAACAACTTTAATCTCATTTCCTTTTCGAGGACGAAAAGATTTTAAGTGGGGGAGATTGTAACAACCCGGAAATTCTAAACCAATTTAAAATTTTTATTTTAGAAATTTTAGTGGATTTTTAATATTTAAGATAATTTATTTTAAATAATAACGACTAAAAATTTATTTAAATCAAAGTTAGAACGAATATATTTATTTTAATTTTAATTGGAGTTGGAGATTGCGCGGTAGTTTGAAAATTCTGAAATTGTAAGTTTGAATTAGGATTTGAACGTAGAGGCTTACGCTTGAATTTATAATTTGTTTAATTTAATTGTTCTTGAGAGATTGAATTAAATTTTAAGATTAAATGATTAAAATTATATTTAAATTTAAATTTGTTGATTGTAGGATTTCATTTAGTGATGGAAAGCCTAAATCCTATGATTTAAATGTTGATTGACATAACTCATGCAAGTGCTTGATTAATGCGCATTCTAAATATACAAGGAGAGAAAAAATGCCTTAGGAACTTTAATAACATTTATTAACTTATATTGAAATATTGATGGAAAATAAAATTCCGACAATATATATATATATATATATCTTTGCCTGTTCCCCTATCAATTAAAAATGTAACCGTTAGGAATTCAAAACATGGATTGCATTTTCAAACCTTCATTAATTAGTTAATTCTGAGAGATGAATAGTTGCATCCATTTTAATGACTTCATCTATTTGTTATTTCCTTAATAACTACACCATTCCTCTCCATCAAGATTGACATATTCAATTAATTTATCACCCTTTATCCTATTAATCTCTTTCCTTCATTCTATTTTTCACATCATATTTCATTTGTGTGTTTTCATTCCTTATATTTGTATCCCTTTATTTCTCTTTCCTCTTTGTTTTCCCTCATTATTTTTCTTCAAGAACAAACCACCTCTATGTATTTATGTTTCCCATCTCTTTTTTTTTTTTTAAAAAAAATGTAAAACTATCAGTGTTGTCTATGCATATATCTAGCCATTTTATTTACCTTATTTGTGTCTATCTGGTTTAACATGTTCCTTAAATACAATTTTTTTTTCTCTACATTTTGAAATTTGAAAATCACACAACTCTCTAACAATAACCGTCATCAATCTTGCAATCATTCCTTTCCACTTATTTTCTTTTATTCAGTGATTTACGTTTGACTTTGAATGAGAAATAAGTATTGCCACATCATCCTTAGTCATCCACATTTAATTTATTTGTAATTTGCATAATACAGAGAGACATCTTAGGAAAATAAATCATGTATTTATTATTTCCTCTATCTTCTCTAATGCATATCTTTCAAAATAAATGTAATAATAAAAACAGTGCCATTTCTTTCCCATTTTTTCCTCTTTTCTTTACATCTACAAATCTTCATGACTCAAAAACAAAAATAAAAATACAGCCTCCTCTTCTTTGAAAATCTCATGATATCCTCTTCTTCTTAAAATTTTGTGCATTCTTCTTCTCAAAAGAACAAAAGGGAAAAATCGCAGCCTGCTATCGGTGGAAGAAGATAAGGGTGATTTTCTATTTTTATTAATTTGTTAATTTAATTTAAATGATAACAATACAAATTATATAATAACTATTTCATACAAGGTCGAAATCAGACGACTTCAGTTGCGTTAGAATCGTAGCGACGAACTCTACATTTCAGATCTGATTAGAAGCGGTTTGGAGCCAGTTACAATTTCAGACAAAATTAGTTTTGAATCGACAAAATAAACATGACGAAGGTGAGATATCTCTTGTTTTTAATTAATTAATTAACTTATTTTTATTTATTTATAGTTATTCATTTCAGATCTGATTGTGTGGATGTTGTATGATGTTTGTATGTTGGTTATGATGGATTATTATGAAGATTGTCATGTGTTAAGCGAATATTTTTAATCGTTTATTCTATTGAATTGAGTTAGATAATCAATTTGATATTCATTTATATAATGAATAATCATAGATCTACATGTGGTGGAAAAAAAATTATTTATTCTTTTATTTATTGAATGGATTTAGATCGTCGATTCAATAGCAAATTATACAATTTGTCCCTTAAATGGATTGATCTAGTTAATTAATTCATAATCTGTCACTTTATTGAATCGATTTAGTTCATCAATTCAATATAAAATATAAAGATTAAAGATTAGCACTCTTGTCTGAATTGAATTTATTGGTCAATTATATATGTGAAAACCACTTCTTGGATCACTTGTGTCGGTTTGTCAATATTAGCCATTTGGTCTATACGATTGGATTTGAAATAGAGAAACGAACTATACATTTTTATTTGTGTATTAAACACAAATATTACGTAGAACATTGAATGACATTTTTAATTGTGTTTTTAAACACAAATATTACATAAGGAAAAAGATGACATTTTTATTTGTGTTTTTTTTTAAACACAAATATTACAAGACGACATTTTTATTTGTGTCCATAAACACAAATATCACATAGAAAATGGAATGACATTCTAGTTGTGTCCTTAAACACAAACATTATATATAAAAATGGACGATCTTTTTATTTTATTATTTGTGTTCTCAAACACAAATAAAACATTAAAAATAAAAGTACATTTTTATTTATGTTCTCTAACGCAAATAAAACATGTAATTAAAATTATATCTTTTTATTTGTGTTCTCCAACGCCAATATAATATGATTTTAAAAGTGGCACATTTTTATTTTCTTTTTTCAATGTAAGTATGACATGAGAAGGAAAATCATTTTTTTTTCGCATTCCTTAATGCAAACAAGATGTAGAAAATAGATTTTACATTTTATGTTTGTATTCTAAACTGCAAACACATATTGCAAATAAAATTTATTCTTTTATGCTCATTCACAAATACAAACATACATTGAAAATGAAAGTTCATTCTTTTGTCTTCATTCACAAATGCAAATACACATCTAAATAAAGTTTTGTTCTTTTATTTGCATTCTCAAATGCATGTATATATTAAAAAGTAAAACTTGTTCTTTTATTTGCATTTACAGATGCAAATATGTATTAAAAATAAAATTTATTCTTTTATTTGCATTCACTTATGCAAATATATTTTGCAAATGAAATTTGTTTCTTTTATTTGCACTCATTGATGCAAATATATTTTGAAAAGAAAAGTTGTTCTTTTATTTGCACTCGTTAATGCAAATATAACATTAAAAATAAAATTAGCATTCTTGATTGCATTCACAATGCGAACAAAACATTAAAAATATAAAATTAACATTTTTGTTCGCATTGACAATGCGAATAAAACATTTAAAAATAAGATTTACATTTTTGTTCGCATTCACAATGCGAACAAAACATTAAAAATACATTTTTGTTTGCATTCTTTATTGAAAATAAAACATGCGTTATAAAGAACACATTTTGTTTGCATTCTTTATTGAGAGTGAAATTCACATTTCTATTTGCATCTTTTATTGAAAATAAAACCTTAGATTAAAGAACACATTTTTATTTGCATCTTCCATTGCAAATAAAATATAATGAAAAGAATAAAATTTACTCTTTATTTGCATCCACTAACACAAATATTCACATTGAAAAGAAGTTAATCTTTTTGTTTGCATTTACTATACAAACATTTACATAGCAAATTAAGTCATACCTTTTTATTTGTGTTTTTAACACAAATATTTGTATAAGGAAAGAAATCGTCTTTTTTACTCGCATTTATAATGCAAGTATTGCATAAGAAAATAAATCCATTCTTTTTTACTCGCATTTATAATGCAAGTATTGCATAAGAAAATAAAACCATTCTTTTTACTCGCATTTATAATGCAAATATTGCATAAGAAAATAAAACCATTCTTTTTACTCGCATTTAAAATGCAAGTATTGCATAAAGAAATAAAACCATTCCTTTTACTCGCATTTATAATGCAAGTATTGCATAAGAAAATAAAACCATTCTTTTTACTCGCATTTATAGTGCAAGTATTGCATAAGAAATAGAACCATTCTTTTTACTCGCATTTATAATGCAAGTATTGCGTAGGGAAAATAAAGTCGTTCTTTTTATTTGTGTTTCAACACAAATATATGCATAGATAATAAAAACATTCTTTTTATTTGCATTCATTACCACAAACATTTGCATAGAAATAAAGCACTCTTTTTAGTTGTGTTCTTAACACAAACATTTGCATAGAAAATGAAATCATCTTTTAGTTGTGTTCTTAACACAAAAATATTACATAGGAATAAATCATCTCTATATTTGTGTTCTTAACACAAATACATATAGGAAAATGAATGCCTTTTTAACTTTGTCCTTTGACACAAATATTAACATAGGATTTAGGTTCATCTTTATATTTGTATTTCCAATACAAATATACATAGAAATAGAATTCATCCTTTTATTTGTATTCTCCAATACAAATAGGTCATAGAAATAAAAGTGCATCTTCTATTTGTACACTCTATTGCAAATGAAACTTAGAAATAAAAGCTACGTATTTTTATTTACATCCCTCGATGTAAATAAACATGAAAGAAAAGTACAATTTTCCTTATTTATTTGTGTTCCACAACACAAATAAGATTTGGAAATATAAAATTAAGAGTTATATTTCTATGATTGGTAAAACACATTTTGTTAAACATTAAACATGAATGTGTGTGTTAGGTAGACAGTTCATTCTTTACGGGACATGTTACCCATGTTAATATTATCGCAAAATGATTTATATTCATAAATATAAATTAGAATAGCGACAAATCATTATTCAATACTATTAATGATATGAAATGGTTTAAAACTTTTTATATATACGATAATCATTTGAAAAGACCGAGTCCATCTCATTTCAAATGATTATACGGCGATATCCAAATTGAAGAGTTGAAGACGACGGTTGAAGACCGACGATCTTCAAGGCGGATGGTTGTATTGCTATTATTGGCCTTGATGGGAGTAGCTACCTTGATGGGTTGATGGTAGTGATCATCCAGACGTTCTTGTTGATTGTACGGGTTTGGCTTTCGCTCAGACCCAGAGCATAAGCTAGTAAATGGATGCGTGTCTGACATTGAATTTCGTTCCATGTGAATTACATCGATTTCTGTTAATGTATGTCTGTTTGGTGGTGGAGGATTTATTCTCTACTTAACACCCTGGTATATATTAATAGTGATTGATCGCATGGCGTGAATTGTCAATGTGGCATGCCAAGATGCAAATTGATCAAGGCTTTTGTTGAAAAGCAGGGCCTTGTGGAATGATCAAAGCATAGCCTATTACGGCATAGCTTTGTGTATATCGTGACTTCGCGAGCCTCACACCCCGGTATGAGTCAAAAACGGGATATGGACCGTAGGGAGTGCACACGTTTCTTTCTAGCTAGAGTGGTGTCAGTGACCTACCAGCCCTGACATTTTACTTATGTGGATGATGGATTTTGAGGCGCCTCGGATTTTTATAGGCCGATAGTGGTCATATTATAGGTTCAAAGGAACCGGGAAGCGTGTGTTCAGGCATAACCAATCCACTGCCGATAGGCGGGGACCGGCCCTACCGCATCCAAGGGTTCACTGCGGGGGATTCTGAGGCATTTGCTAGAGTGTCTCGAATCGGAGAGGAGCTTGCCCCTAGCCTCGACTCATGATGGAAATCCAATTTCCAATACGACCTTGCGGTTTTGATTGTAGAACTAGTATGGCGACATGGTAGGATGAGGTACTATGCCGTCTATGATTGATACATTATGATTTAAATGTCTATTATATATATATCCATATATATACACGCTAATAATAATAATATCGTTTTCACGTATCAAGCATCTTTTGACCATTATAAGGTAAAACCCTATCCTCTGGTGTGCGTTGCATTGTGTGATGGGACCTGGGTCTTATAATGGTTTCATTTTTCCAAAAAGCATTGCGTTGTTTGACGATTTCCTTTATTATTATGCACGACAATCCATTGGAGTAAACCCGTTCCGCGTTAGCGGCGTGGTCCTTGGATTTGCCTTATTACTATTAGTTAAACTAGTTAAGAATTCTCACATCAGTCCCATGACTGACCCGTAGTTTGTTTCACCTTGCGAACTCGGGTGCCCTCTTTCCACACGGGCAGTCGAGTAGCTTTTTGCAGATATCTTTATCTCTTTAGCAGGATCTTGGATCGAAGCTTAAAGCTGTGTCCTGAGCATTGAAGTCTTCCGCTGTGTATTGTATTAATTTCTTGTAATATAATCTTCCGCTGTAATATATTTATTCGATGTACTCTGATATTCTGTACTCTGATTTAACGTTATTATAATGTTATAAAAGTCTTTTGTTATTTGTTCTGATGTTGTAGTATGCCCAGAGTTAATGCATTCGAGAATTTCTAACTTTTGGGTCAGACCTGTGTGGTTTATGGTCGATCCAACGGGTAGGAATTTTCGGGTCATTACATTAGCTGGCATCCATTGAAGAAGTTATTTCATAAATTCATTGAGGATAGTTAATCCCAAAAACTAAGGGAGGATATCCTGTTGTTGAATGATAGAATAGTTCCTTTAATTGATCTAGGAAAGTAGAATGGTACCTAAGTACCATATGGTTCGAAAAGCATATAAAGGCACCATTAACATAACTATTTAGTATAATTGGTGGGATGTGGAATCCACTTCATGATTGAATATTGCGTGTTGCATATCATACTTTCGCATTAGTGTTTTGTATTGAGCTAACCATCGATTGAAGGAGCACATGCTTGGTTGTTGAATTTCGGTATTAGCAAGGGGAAACACGTTAAGGTAAGCGACATGGTCTGGCTAGTTTCCTTTTGGTATTGGCTAGAAAGGATATTATTATTCACCCCAGTTTGTTTGATTGACCTATAGTTTTTATTTTTCACTTTAATACTCGGGTATCCGTTTGAGTAGTTTGAGAGTATGAGTTTTTTAGGTTTTGCTTCTTCGATTGATCTTCGGAAGAGGGGCAGGAGGCTATGCCTATTTAGGATCTTATTCTGCTATGTGTTTATTTTGGACATAGGGAGAGGCATGGGTTTTTAATACCTTTACCTAGATTTTGATCATTCGAGCGGCAACCTCATTTGTCACTCCCGTTTTTTTTTTTTTTTTGTATTTATACTTTCTCTATACGGGTTATACGAAAGGGAATATGTAAAGAATAATATTAATTAAATGTTGTTTCAATCTTTTTAATATTTACATGTTGTGACCATGTGTGTCCTTCCGGTGGCCACTACCGGTACCTCAGACGCTAGTTTTACGGCCAGCCTCTCGGCTACACCGACCCCAACCGGGACATGTAGGTGTAAGAGTTAATGCTTCAGCACAGATCACAAGGCAAGAACCCTCTATCATGCAAAAGAGAAACCAACTCTGATACCAACTGTAATAACTTGCCTTTCTGACTGCTTCAAGTCGGTAATTAAACCAATTTGAACCGTTCAAAATGATAGATTGTTATTTAGCTTACAAGGTTTAAACAAAATATACACAGAATCACAACATAGAAAATAGACAATAATATCTCATAGTTGAATTTTATACAAAAATATCTAAGTTTACAAATTTTATTCAGCGAATGATTTAATATATAAATTTCTAATTTTATTTTAATTAGAATTCTATGTATTAAATTAGGGCTGTCAATGGATACTTTCGGATACGGATAGTGCCATATATCCACATCCGAAACCATTTTCGGATATCGGATATTCGCATCCGCGGACACGGACGGATATCGGATAATTATCTGCTCTGCCAACAATCGATAAATCAATTAACATAAATGAAATTTTTTTAGCTTAGTATTAAGCTTTTTCAACCTAATTGATTACTGAAGTGCTAAAAATAAATAAATATGATGATAATATATAATTTTGAGCAATTAATATGCGTTTAGTAGACTTTTAATTTTGCAAATTAATAAATTAGTATATTTAATTATGTTAAAATACACATAATTTAAGTTGTAATCGAGAAAAAAAGCGGACGGATAATTTTCGGATGCGGATATGCCTATATCTGCATCCGCATCCGCTTTCTCGGATATCGGATATTTATCCGCCTTTTGGATACGTATGCGGACGGATTTCGTATTTTCGGGTACCCATTAAAAGCTCTATATTAAATCTTCTACTACATAAAATTTGTAAACTCTGATATTTTTTTTATAAAATTTTGCTGTGAGATATTGTTGTATGTTTTCTGTGTTGTGATTCTGTTTATATTCTGTTTAAATCCTATAAGCTAAATAACAATATGTCGTTTTGAATGGTTCGAGTTGGTTTATTTATTGACATGAAGCAGTCAAAAAGGAAGTCGTTACACGTCCTTTCGAATTTGTATGATCTATCAAGTCACTATTTTCTATCATCAAAAGTTGACACTTTAGATGATTGCAGCATCTGTAGCGCTTATATTTAGACCTTATAAAATGGGGTGTCACAATTATCCAAGAGATTCCACATGAGAATAGAGATTTTGGATTAAATGTGACTATTCCAAATCATGTAGAAAGGGAAAAGGATGGGCAAGCGTAGCCGAATGATTAAACCGACCATCTGTAGATTGAAATGGAATTCGTCTGAAGCCGAAAATTTACTGCAGCTTTCTCTCGCGCGTTCCATCTGTGTTCCACGCTCCTCAATCCTCTCGGTTTTCTGCTCGTTCCTACCTCTCTCCGATTCTTATTATTCAAAGGGTCCTTCTATTAACACCCCAGTTATTGCTCTTCACCCCCCGGTAAAAAATCTAAATTTTTATTTCCAAGTATGCCCTTTAACAATTAATTATATAACTTGTTTAATTTGTTTATTCATCTTCCTTCGTCAGTTCAAATATTACCTGTTGAAATTGCGTGGATTTGCAATGGACGAAATGGACTACAAAAGTGATGATGAGTGTTGCAGATGACGCACAGGTAGCTTGTGAACCCATGCTGCAAGTACAATTTTTCCTTATGTTGAAATTTTGATTTTTTTTTTTTTTTTGTCTTGGCTGAAACTCAGAACATTCTACTATTTGCATATTGCTGCATGGCATATTACACCTAACATGGCATATTGTACCAAAAAAAAGAAGAGTATTGTACCCATGCTGGAAGTCTGGAAGTAACACATTACTACATAGCATATATTACACCTGACAGCAAGGAACATACATATAAATGGCATATTATAAACCACAATAAATCCGATCGTTATATATGCAACTGAAATATTATACACATACATATGGCATTCCCTATTGGCATACACAACATTAACATCTTTCAATATAAAACTAGTGTGAACCCGTGCTTCGCACACGGGTATGGCGAAAATATTGTAGTTGTAGTTGGAAAATTAAAATATTTATTAAATAGTAAGAATGTTATATTAACAAAAAATAATGTGAAATATTATTACATTACAAATATTAATATAAGTACACAAACATACATCGACTAAATGTTCACAAACATATGTACTAATCAAAAGTTTGAATGGCCACAACGTACATGTCAATAGTTGAAATACACAACAGCAAATGCACTATGGAGAATTCGCAAGTTTGGCCCCCTAAAATTGGAAGGCTTGTCATGGAAAAATGTTTACAACATATTATTCGTCATCAAATAAAATGCTATTTTAACGCAGCACACAAAATGCAATATACATTCAGTTGTATTAACCTTATTTTTCAAATGCTTTCAAAACATAGAGAGAGAGAGAGAAAAGAGTACGTGATACATTTGATATACATATATGATAAGTAGTGACAAACAGCTGGGTTCACTGAACTAAAATATAGATAAATATACTTATCACTCTAGTTACAACAAACATAAAGACTTTATCTATAGTTGTCTAGCTTTATGATGGAAGCAATGATAATAAAAGATTAACATGACATATACCATAGTTATTCTTCCAAGTTTATAGCTGAATTAGCCAAATTATTATTAGTAATATTAATTCAGCCCATTTCTTATAATAAAAATGCTAACTAAAGCAAAACAGAAAAAAAAAAATGGAAAGATACATTTACTTCAATTCATCTTCAACAGCCACCCACCACATACAACTGAAAACGTAACAGGCAAAATAGAGCAAAATGGCTAAAAAAGATAACTAATTTAAGGGAAAAAAATCATTCTGATGTATGATCTCAACCTGATCACATAGTTTCTTTATTGTTCTATTCTCCATAGACTGTGCACCACTCCTATATCTTTGTAGGATCATATATCTTCCATCAGGAAGCAGGGATTTTTTTTTTGTTCTCATACCAGCAACTTTCCACCATGTTCCCAGCATGGGACTGCAAACATTTCATCAATCCTCGTCTTTCATGCAATCATTTCAGCAAAAAGGCCAAATATGTTTTGTTAGTTTATACATGAATACTTCACAATATATCACCGGTTCATGAATGCAGCTTTGTATCATAATTATCCGCACACTGGGAAATTACAAAATATACGATTGTTGTCTACTCAAATTATTCTTTAGTTTTATTTTTTTCTTAGCTCCTTGTATTTATTATGTTGTTCAACAACTATTATATTTAAAGCCCCTACCGGCTGCTATTCTAATGCTAAAATTAATACTTCACACCTTATTTTATTTTGATTATTTAAGATGTAATAACTTTTCATAGAAATGTAAACCTAATAATCTATTCTCGCCACCAATTACAAATTCTACGATGCTTCCAAAGATACAATTATGCACTTGTAAAAATGAACGTGTTGAAAATTCAACAATATTAGTTCATTTGTTCTATTTGTGATCTAATTTTATTATATTGTATAACCAACTAACCTAAAACTATCAAAACGTCATTTAAAACTGTTAAAAAGTGTTTTAAAACTACACGAAATTTCAGTTTTTAGATACAGTTAAAAAAACTGCTTTATGGAAGAAATTAACTAATGTTTCAAAACCATATAAGAACCTTCAATTAATGAATCAATATGCATTTATCATAGTTTTTTTTTTTATGAATTAGAAGTTAAGACTTCAAATTTGGAGAATTTGGCATGTAAACGATGTTGAATGAAATTAGAAATGACGATATAAAATAATTTATCAAAAATCATCTAACACAGTGGAAAAGAAAATAAGATTCAATCAAAATCTATTATGTATCTGCACTTGAAATCAAAGTGCATTTGAGTACGCATTTAATAATGATACTTTGTTGTCAATTAAACACATGCACTGTAAATCCTTCAGAATATATATAGGCAAAAATTAATAATTCAGTGTTAGTAAATTCTAGTTCCTAATTTAATCATACCTTGGCGGTTGACTGGGAAAAAGATATAGCACGACTAACAATGCACGTTATAACTAATATATGAAATTCCTATTATGTTAGATATAATGATGCTATCCATATTTGAATTGTATAATTTATAATCTGTTTAATAACGTGCCTGTCAGCATTTAGCAAGTAAAAATTTGTTCTGGATAAATCTTGTTTATCTAAGACAGCATAAATGTAGTTTAAATATTAACTGTCTTTGGAACAACTCATTAGAATTTAAACAAACTTCATAGAAAAGTTTCACTGTTTTAAGGAATACAATTTAATATTTAATACTGGTCCATGTCAGTCATGAAGTTCATTGATAAATGGAAACATGTGTCCTTGACAAAGATTTTATTCATTTGTTATACCCATTTACTGATTTCCTAATGAAGTGCATAGATTAAGGCTACTAACGGATTTCCAAAAATGTGCAGTTCATCTGCACCCATATTTGAAAGATAGATAGAAATCTAATATCTAGAAAAGAGGATATGGATGTGAAATCCACATCTTAACCGTCAAGCTTTTATCGAGATAATAATTTATTTTATGTTTATCGTAGTAAAATAAAAATATTTATTTATTGTTTTATCAATAATATATGCAATTAATATACATTTACTATTCAAAACTATCTATCATATCGTATTTGTTGATTTTGTATACTTATACAGTCATTGTGGTTGAAAAAAAAATATGTCAAACCAAAATTTTCAATTTATATTTCTTGATTAGTCGACCATTAACGAATAATATGATAATTATCACTGCTATCAAGATATATGATAATTTTCAATTTTGCACAAGGCAGTATTCCCAAGAATTTCAGGTTGATCATCTTCTTTGGCGAATTCTAGTTCTACCCACTAAAAAGCATTTGTAGACCATGTCATAATGGACGGTTGAAGAGTATATCCTAAGCCTCTTCTATTATAGAACATCCGTTGAGAAGTTAATTTTATGTAGAGTAAGAATCAAATGCCAAACATTGTAATTTAAACATAATACGAATAATACAAACTTACATTACCAATGACCACTTTAATCTCTCAGCTTGCACAAATAACATGTTCACATAGATCTACAATTAAAGAATGTAGATGGTATCAATCAGTTTTGTATAATTAGTTTAGAAAGCGATACTGGGAAATAATAGAAACGCAATTCATGATAAAATTAGGGCAAGCTTTTTTGAAATAATGATGCAAAATAAGCCCAAAATAAAGCAATCAAAGTGTACTGAAAAAACATGGGAATTGCAAGGAAGAATCTGTGAAATAACAAAGAACATTCGTAGATACCCCTTTTTTTTCTAGAGTGAACTGTAGGGAAATTGACGAAGCTACACATTTTTTTCCCATTGTCATACTTCTTTTTTTATTGACCATTGAAAGAGCAAGCAAAAGAAACTTTAAAGATGGAAGTTTAAACCTTATGCAGAACAGGTAAAATTGAAAGTCAAAGAATTTAAAAAAGATTGCAGCTCCAGGCCTTACTTTTTCGAAGATGTCATTGTAAAGATTTTGGTTTTAAAAAAATCAATTTTTGTTCAAGTGGGAAAGAAAGATTTAGTTAGAATAGGAATTTCACCATTTTCATCTTCTGTGGAAGAACTAAGCTACTTTTCGGCACTCCTACAAATTTAATCAAGTCAGGGACGGGTATTAGAATAAGCTGTTTAATGCAGGAAGTAAAATAATTGTCAATGATGATCATATACTACACATTTATAAACAATGTATTGATCCAACCTTGTAAAAATGCCGAATATACATACATCATAGTTCTACTCATCATCAAAGTTACCTTCTCTTGACTTTACTTCCCAACAGCAAACTGAAATAAAACTACAGTCTAAAAAAGGATCCCCATCCTATCATCACCCAAAAGCAGTCCCACTTACACAACTATGTAATCCCTAACAGCTTCAAAATATCCTCTTACACTACTATGCATCCATCATCTTTTGAACCTTGGGTGCATACAAAATTTTCCGTTTTAGCATAATATAACAATATAAGATTGCTCCATTATTAAGCATTATATTGATCTTGTGCTAGTTAAACCAATCAAAATATTAAAACGGCTGCACCAGGACGTAATGGAAAAAAAGATTTGACATTTCTCACTGAATGCAATCATCATTATTTCTTAAAGCATGTACATAAACACACATGTTACACCAAGAATTATACCAAGGAAATATCCAAAATGATTTTGAATGAGAGAAAAGCCATTTTGACCTAATGATAAAACACATTTTGTGAGACTACAAATGTAAATTGGCATAGAAGAGAAAATATAATACCGATTTTGATTTTGATTTTTATCGTAAAGCAATATGTTTTAGTTTAACAAATGATGTAGACCAAAATTGCATTTTCAATAACAAAGAAAAATAGAAGGAAATAATATGATTTGATATCAAATTGGTCTCTCAATCAATATAAATTTAAAACTCATCTCGCACAGCAAAATGAGAAAAAATTCTAAAAAACAGGAATAGAGATGCAAGTGAGGCAGTATTTGCTTCCAACGACTATTTATTTACCTTTGATCAAAATAATTTTTTGTATTATATGAAACGTGGTTGATATTTATTATTCTAGCGAGAAAGTAAACCAAAAAAAAAAAAACATATTTGTTGCTCGAAAGGATGCTGATTGTCATATTACACATATTTCTAGTGTTAGCATTGAAATAATTTCATAGTGAACAAATGTTCTATATATCTTTTAAGATACGCTAATTTTATGTGGATATATTGAATACGATATTCATCCACAGCATGCAAATATACATATTCGTTATTCATGATTCAAAACAAACTTTTGATAAATGCTAATATGTCAAAATAGCAATTAACATTATTCATTACAGCATTGGTATCAACAGAAAAGTAGCTTTAGATTAAAAAAAAAAAAAAGATGCAAGTTTTTTTGAGATAAGTTAGAAAAGGTAGACAGAGCCGTATGTGACACAATCGTCAGGTGATCAGATCAAACCTTATTTTACAAATGTATCTAGATATCAAAAGGATAATGGTACCTGAAAATTGGAAAACGGAAACTATCAATTCGGGGCCCAAAATTATCCATACCCAGTACTGCTGCTCAATTGTATTTCAACTTCTTCGCTCTAACTATACTTACAAATGTGGACTGCACATAAAAAAGAATAATTTTTTAACTGAAACCATCAATTCAACAGTAAATAATATACATACATTTGATTTGGTAGAAAAGTGGAACAACCTGAATTAAAACAAATAAGGGAAAGAAATGAGGTGTGAATCTATCTTCCATTAACTAATTATTAAAGAAAATCAACTATACAGGTAGGTAAGTTCCGTTTAAGATACAGATCATCCATTAAAATTGTGTACATTCTACACCACAAAGACCTGGACTTCGTTGCTAATCATTTGCACCAATTAACATCAAGAATTTAAAAAAATTACACCCTAATACTTTGTGTTAAGGGGAAGAAATGGAACTGTTAGGGCACATTGACTAAATGAAATGAATACCTGAAAGGTGGATGATGAAACAAAGCAGAAAGGCAGCAATGTCAAATTTAGTTCCAAAAAAAAAGTAATTTAACCATACAATGAAGGCACTACAGTGTAACAGAAACAAAATTCATAATCTTATGGTTTAGAAAAAAGTTGTTTGACCATACAATGAAGACAATATAGTATATCAAAAACAAATCTCAAAATTTTAAATTTACATATGCAAATTGAATTACGGAAAATTATCTGATATGCAATGAGCAAGAGGATGAAAAAGGCAAGATAAAGAGGAGTCCTCCACACATACGCTGATATAACATTATTCCATCTGTTAGGTATTTAAAGAAAAGGGGAAAGTGATAAGTCCTTATTTCTTATATCAGCTAAATTGCTTCACGTAACATTTTTATTAAATAATATTTTTTATTTAATGGTAAGTTTGCAATTTAATTTTCCTATAGGATGAATCAAATGCAAAATGTATGGTAGAATCTCCATGACAAACGGTTGGAGCAAAAAAATGGAAGATGAGAAATCTTAGACCCATATTGTGCTATATAAGAAATAGATTCAATGCACTAATTTATGTGCATCCAAAAAATGTAATAGTTACATTAATCAAAACTTGGTGGATTGTGTGGCGTGCATGTGGTAAGTGTTTTTAAGACTGTTCATTTTCATTTGTACTTGGATGAATGAGAAATGGTTTGTACTTATATGAAAAGTAATAGGTCATTGGTAGGAATTATAATATAATCACAAGCATTATATCCAAGCTTTAAAGTTCATGTGAATAGTATTTATAAGGTACGTATGATTTCCTTCTCGATCTTTTATTTCCTTAGCCAGCAACTTCAACACTTAAAAGGTAAGATTTGGAATCTTCATCATGAATGACAGTACCATTTTGACTAAGTAAACCATTATAGAAGAAACTTTATATTCTTAAAATTCTGGCAACTTTGGAGACATCAAAGTTACATATAAAATCAAATCAAAAGTACCAAGTCAATCTGAAATTTTTGACTAAATGGATGCGATGATAGAAAAGTGGCATAAAATTACCACATAATATAAAAATCCAATTATTTAATAAAAAATGTGCAACTATCTTATAATTATAATCAAATTTTAAGATGAAACCGATTTAAGTTACTAAATAGCATGATGAGAAATGCGTGTTTACATGGGGATATTCCAAATAGCCTCCCAAATTAGGAAATCATGTAAGTTAAATGCGCACATGAGTATCTTACAATCAATCAGTAAACGTGTCCCTTCTCCGCCTAGTATGGAGTTCTTTACTTGATACACTTAAAAGGTAAGATTTGGAATCTTCATCATGAATGACAGTACCATTTTGACTAAGTAAACCATTATAGAAGAAACTTTATATTCTTAAAATTCTGGCAACTTTGGAGACATCAAAGTTACATATAAAATCAAATCTAAAGTACCAAGTCAATCTGAAATTTTTGACTAAATGGATGCGATGATAGAAAAGTGGCATAAAATTACCACATAATATAAAAATCCAATTATTTAATAAAAAATGTGCAACTATCTTATAATTATAATCAAATTTTAAGATGAAACCGATTTAAGTTACTAAATAGCATGATGAGAAATGCGTGTTTACATGGGGATATTTCAAATAGCCTCCCAAATTAGGAAATCATGTAAGTTAAATGCGCACATGAGTAGTTACGAAAAATAATTCCATATATACAACCATTATCACCTGCCAAAGAACATGCAATTGCATATTCTTTGTGTCACACTCATAGCTATTATATTAAATATATTATGTATGCAAAACCTAGCTAGCAGATAGTGCAGATCCATCGAGGAATACATTTCTGACTGCAAGTTAATATCAGAATAAATAATCTCGATATTCGCACACGGCAACCCATGATATTAGTTGATACTATAGTCAGAATATGCAATATATAACTCAAAATAAAGTTCATCATTCTGGGAGAACCTAAATAATAAAATTATTATAGCATGACCAATCCCCAAATTAGGGTGATTTCAAAACTTTCAATGAGATGTGCACAACATACCAGTGGAGAAAAAGTTGATACTAAGCTCCACCGTGTATCCAAGAGCTGTGAAATTGAGGCAACGAAGATTTGGAGGAAGGATCTGCAAGCAATTGAACCCATTGAATTACTGGAGGAACTATCGATTTAGGGTTCGGGATCTGACATCAATTGAACCCGTCGAATTACTGGACGGACTATCAATTTAGGGTTCGGGATCTGGAGCAAGAAAGGGAAGGCAGGTTGATGTTTAAAATAAGGGGTCGACATGACCTAGGGATGGGAAAAGTCGGATTGGGGAAGAGGTAGAAAAAGAGGAAGATAATCTTTTATAGAAAGGGAAACGGGGAGTAAACGATTGTGAAAGAAATAGGGGAGCTGTGAAGACCCGTAACTTCCCCGTAAAGGAAAGCGTCGGATAGTTCGAGAACAAACCACAACAGAACGCATATAGAAGAACATTTCATTGTATATAACAACAATGCATCAGATTACAAGAATATACAGAGTATAAAAGAATATTACACAGAAATATCAGAGATTTAAATTACATTTAAATACATAGCAGCGGAAAATAATACAATACACAACTAGAATGAGATATACGGATACAAAGCTTCCCGGATATCGTTCCAGTCGTAAACCAGGATCCTGTGAATATAAATCTGCAAAACCAAAACTACTAGCTGCCCGTGTCAAAATAAGGGCACCCAGAGTTTAGGTCAAAACAATAAACTCCAGGTCAGTCATGTGACTGGTGTGAGAACTAAAGCAGTTATAAATCTTTATTTTCAAAGCTAGGTAAAACAAGGGACCACGCCGTATAACACGGAACGGGTTTCCTCCCAAGAATACCAGTGCATAAGACAAACAACGCAATGCTAAATAAAGAAAAATGAAGCTGTTATAAGACCCAGGTCCCATCACACAATGCAACGCAGTCGAGGATAGGGTTTTCCCTTATAACAGCCAAAGAATGCTTGATACGTTTAAAACAAATCATTTGATACTATTATAAGTGCATAGAGTATAAAACAACTTCAAATCATAAGTATCAATCATAGGCGGCATGAATGCCCCATACCACTATGTCGCCATATATAGGTTTACAAATAAAACCGCAAATGTCACGTATTTGGAAATTGGGTTTCCATCTATGAACCGAGGCTAGGGGCAAGATCCTCAACCGATTCGAGACGCTCTAGCCCGCCCCTCAGGAACAGCCGCAACTGCCCCTTGGATCGTCAGGGCCGGTCCACACGGAGTGGATTATTATGCCTGAACAATACGTCTCCCCACCCTATGGGGTGTAAGTCTGGTCCGTCAGCCGACCAGAATGCATTCGGCCGAAACCGATATAACCGAGGCGCCTCGCAACAGCAACAACAACATAAGTCAAACTCGTCAGGGCGTGTAAAACCACTGACGCCACTTCTAACTAGAAAGAAACGCATGCCCTCCCTGAGGTCCGTCTCCCGTTTTTGATTCATACCGGGTGTGAAACTCGCGAATCAAACGTTACACAAAGCTACGCCACAAAGGTCGTGCTTTGATCATCAACCACAAGACTTTGCTTTTCAACAGAAGCCTTGATCATTTGCATCTTAGCATGCCACACAGGCAAGCCATCCTATGCAACCGATATCAGTCACACAGAATGAAATCCGATGTCAGACACACAGTCCATTTACAAGTCCGTTCTGGGTCTGAACGAAACCGGAGGCACCTAGTACCCCGCATATCCATCGATCTCCAAGTACGTCTGGACGATCACTAACTGTTTCCATCTTCTTGGGTGTACAGCCCAATCAAGATCATCAGTTATCACCCAAACGACGTGAAGACCTCCGGTCTTCGACCATCGTCTTCGTCTTCGACTTATCGTCGTATCAGTTACTCAGAATGGGATAAACCCGGTCTTTCCGAATAACTCGCGTATATTTTAAATAAGTGTTACACAAACACAACATACGCCTCATTCCAATTCATTAGTCACTAACCGTAAATTAATCAAGAGAATAATTCCCCAAATATTAACCCCGAAGGCCGAAACCAACATCAGATCAATATCCAGAAAACCATTCTGCTTGGCTAACCGCCAGTTAGTTTCTAAATTTCACATTCAAATCTAATTACAGATTTATCTATCGCCTGGAGCAAAACTGGTGATACTCCATTCTCGATCTTTTCAATCTAATTAAAGATTCATTAAAACTCCACTTAGTTTTAATCATTATCTGGGTTAAAGAATCAGTGTCATTTAAAACACGATTCACGATAAACCCAAAATCACATTCCATTAATTATCGGGTTAAAGAACAAGTGTTATTTAAAACACTGTTCACGATAAACCCAAAAATCAATACCAATTCAATTCCAATTAAATATCATTTAATTGGTACACTTCATTAAATCTAAATAAAAAGATTTAATCTTTTCTCAACTGGGTTCAAGAACAGTGTTAGTGAAGACACCATTCACGACAAACCCAAATCACATTCGATATTCAATACAAGGCTCTGAATAGAAAATATATCGGCTTATATTCAATATCGAATTCTACGACTAACAAATGTCGTATTGGAAATAACGATACAAATATATATCTTTCAAATTTCCATAACAACACCTGTAATGTCACGAATTCCAACATCGAAATATTCCGAAGACAATTTCGATTCAAATCCACTCCAATGCAATCATTGGAAATTTTGGTTATTTTCAAAACCATTTCAAATTCAATTTATTTATTTAAAAATAAATAGAATTATAATTCTAGTTCAAAACTAGTTCATTTCGATAAAAATCCATTTTTTTATCTTTTCAAATATGGAGATTTTCACCCCAAACTTTCACAAATCATTTCTTATGATTTTACACAAATTATTACTATTTTTAATAATTTTATCAAGGCCCGTACAGTCGATTTCCAACAATGGCCATCGAACTGCACTTACAACGACCTTTTTCGAATTTGATTTGGACGTATCTCCAAATCCAACCGTTAGATTTCAAATTTCTAACATTAATTAGAAAGCTCTTTTCGATACGAACCCAACGGTTCCGGTTTTAGGAGAATCCGACGGTCGGATCTCCTGTAATGTCCGTTTGAAATAAATGGTCGAAATTCGCGAACTGCCGCGGCGCGGCGCGTTCTATTCAGGCCATTATATTATATATAATATATATAATATATATTTCGTCGATTTCTATTTAAAACGAATTATATAAATAGTTTTGAATTCGTTTCAAAAACATTTTCAACTTCCATTTCAATTCAAATCAAAATTGAATTCTTCTCTATAAATTCGTTTTAAAATTCATTTCTATTCAATTCGAATTTCAATTCAATTTGAATTCATTTCAATTCGCTTTCTATTCCATTTGAATTCGTTTTCAATTCAATTCATTTCGAAATCGTTTTCAATTCATTTCATTTCGAAATCGTTTTCAATTCAATTCATTTCGAAATCGTTTTCAATTCATTTCATTTCGAAATCGTTTTCAATTTATTTTGAATTCGTTTTCAATTCAATTCATTTCGAAATCGTTTTCAATTCAATTCATTTCGAAATCGTTTTCAATTCATTTCATTTCGAAATCGTTTTCAATTCAATTCATTTCGAAATCGTTTTCAATTCATTTCATTTCGAAATCGTTTTCAATTCGATATAAATATCGTTCACGTCAAAATGGCGTCCATACACGGCTTCATAAATTTCTATTTTCAAATATTCTATTTCAAATATTTCTTTTTCAAAATAGTTGTTATTATCAAAATATTTCGTTCAACACATGACCAATCTCAATGAATGAGTACTGTCAACACATGAACTTTTATTTTATAATATTCTTTATTTTTCAAATTGGAATGAGGCCCAATCAATTACCATATAAAGTTAATTATATGGATTTTCATACAACACATGTATATCATAGCATTGAAAAATAATCAACCATCAACCAAAGTGCACTACACTGCATAAGCATCAAATACAGATATTCAACGCTTATAACAGCCTGTCAATCAATCGATCGACATATTTAATCAATCAGGATGAGTGAACTGCATATTTCATCCTAACACCCGTGTGGGGTTTCAAACAATCAAACACAGATTTTATTTGTGCAGTTGGGCGATGTGTGAAATTTATCGACCCAATCAATATCATTCAAATAAGTGTACATAAACAAACCATCTGGTTTGTAAATGAATATTTATTTATTCACTTCACTATTTTCATATTCACGTTAAAAATTATATTTTTAACGATAAAACATTTTATTTCAACCTATGAATTTCTATTCAATTCATTTATTCAATAAAATGATATTTTTATTTTTCTAACATGTTTTAGAAAATTTCGGCGGCATAACGGCACGATACTAGAAACGGGACAAGGCCTAGCCTTATCCCCGGTCTAGTGAAGGCCCACGCCATTCACACATCAATCAAATCAATTCGTTATGCAAACCGCAAACTTTGGAGTAAGGATCTAACCTAGCCTTACTCCTTCGCCTTATAACGGCGCACGTCTAATCCTAACCAATTTATCGATTCGATTTTTCACACCACAAACCACATTCAAACAATATCGCAATCAATCACCAAACTGTCAAACAAACAAGTCCATGGTCTGTGGACGATTGTGTCGGGTGCTACTAAGCACCGTCTGCATCCTAGTATATATATATAACTAGAAAATAAATAGAAAGGTGAGAAATTCTCACGGATTAGCTATCCTAGCTCCACGGCACTTCATTGATAGAAATCTTCATCGCTATCGCATCTTCGTCATCTTCGCTGCCCGTAGCCACTACATATGTAAAAATCGAATTTTTACTATGCTATTCAATATATAAAATCGAATTTTGACTTCGCTATTCAATATATAAAAATCGAATTTTTTTTCTTTTGCAAGTTCAAATCTTTTTCTACTAAAAGATTAAACTTTTTTTCCTATTTTAAAGTTCAAAATAAAATCAGTTTTTCGCTTTCATAAAAATGCAGTTTTTTCATAACTTAAAAAATAAAAATACAGTTTTTGCCTTATTTAAAAATTCAGTTTAAAAATCATTTAAAAATCAGTTTTCTAATCTAAAATAAAATTCAGTCTTAAACCTAAAATAAAATTCAGTTTTAAACCTACCTAAAATCAGAATTTTAAAAACATAAAAATCGGTTTTTAATATTAACAAAATCAGTTTTATAAATTAAGTAAAAATCAGTTTTATAAATAAAGTAAAAACTTACAGTTCGAAAGGGGGGGGTTCACCACCATCGGAGAGGCTTCGGGTGGCTCTGGGTCGGCGGCAGGAGGAGGCGGAGGGTTGGGGCGGCCTTCAGTTCGTCGGCGGTCATCACTGTGGGGGGGGAAAGCTCTGGCGTTTTCGTCTTCGATTCGAAGGGAGGAAGGAGATGAGCTAGAGGGGAGAGGAAGGCGCGACTTTAGGGGGGAGCGGCGGTCCATCGTCGGCGTCAGCAAGGGGGAGGAAGAGGCGTCGCGATCTGAAACTGGAAGGGGTTTTTTTTTTTTTTTTTTTTTTTTATATTTTGACCGTGGTTTGACTTGTGAGGAAAGAGAGAGCTCAAGGGGGTTATATAATATTTTAATTATTTAAATAATTAATTTCTCCATAAAGTAACTTTAAATTTCGATCTCCGAACGAGGCCCAATGACTGTCGTCCCTAGCTAATTACCCCCATTCCGAATACAATGGGATATGTTTCATAAGCCAGTTCGGCTGTTACGCTCAGTTTTCGCTGAAATTAATGTATAAATCTATATATTCAATTTTAAACGTACATTTCAATTTACCGGGGTCACATACTAACTTTAAAAATTCTAGAAAAATATTTTCTAGCTTCGTATTGACGATACGGTCCTAACAAAACTAGTTTCGTCGAAATCTGAGACCGTTAGAAAAATGGCCAATTTCCAGTCGATTAAAATCAACTGAAACTGGTCAAACGCGTTTTCCTTTGCCACGCTCACATATTGATTCGAAAAATTATGAAATTTGAAATCTAGCAATAACTTTACATCACGGACCCAACAAAACTGGTTTCGTCGAAATCCGAGGTCGTTTGCAAAATGTCCATTTTTAAGGGCCTGAATTCCATAGCGACTATTCAGAATTTTCAACTGGACATATCTTTTGATTCCCGCTAAGAAATTTTGATCATTCGGGTTCGTTGGAAAGATATTCACTATTAGATTCCATTATTTTTGGTTTCACTAAAATCCGGATTGTTTTGCACCCGGTACATTCAATTGAAGTTTGAAATCGAATTATCGAACTACCGCGCCATTTTCAATTCTATTTATAATTATATATAATTATTTATATTCTAACGACGACGCGTATAATATATACGTTCGAATATATTCAAAATAAATTTCTCGTCGATATTATTTAAAATAATTCATTTTAAATAATCTAAATTCGCTAAAATGGCCAAAATAAAAATTTTAAACTGGCCCAGATTTTACGGGTTGTTACAATCTCCCCCACTTAAAACTTTTCGTCCCCGAAAAGGAACAAAGTCGAAAGTGGTTTGATTATTCAGCTCCACATTTGATCTGGCTTCCATTCTCCAACTCTTTAGTTTCTGAGAATTTTTAAAATTTCAAAAATTTGGCTAACACCCTAAATTTTTGAAAAATTTCGCCATAACCTCCCCTGCACCGGGAGCATCGGGAAATTGCAAATAGCGTTCCCGGTCCTTCAGATCTCAAAAAGAAAAAGAAAAAGCCAAGCGGCTAGCCAATAGGCTCATAAAATCATCATCACCCAAACAAAACAGTAAATTATGTAATAAACATGTACCTATTTGTCGGGCAAACAAATTTTATTCTCTGCTCTAGCCTCCTTGCTATGACCTGTTCAATGATATATATGTATATGCAAACAAATGCGACCAATTTTCAATAGAGTTCAATATTTGATTCAATTAGGCATAATTGTTCAAAATTAGCAAACAATTAAACAAACAACACAAACTTCAATCAATTAGTGGATTAACGTTTCAAATTCATAATTTCGATATATATACAAAAATCAGATTTTTGATGCCAAATCACAACAATTAGCCCTATCTAATTTTGGTTCTCACACCAGTCAATAGGAAATATATAGATATCAAACCTTCGAAACACGAACATAAATGTTGATGATGCGATCGCTATCATCAATATCATCTCCGGGCGACTAGGGTGTGGTGCTATATCTATCCAATATATTAAAACTTCGAATACACGCTAGCTAGGCGCATACGCAAAAATCTTTATATTTTGGATTGTCCTAATCAATATAAAATAAATAATCAAATACGAATAATTGATTTAAATTTTCAAATCAAAAATCGTTTTCATTTTAAAAATATACTCTTCACACTCGTTCTAGGATACTACTGATCCCATCTCTAACGAGTCATTCCATTGGATATTACTAATCCAATATCTGATGAATTCCTTCGTACGGTTCTAATGTGTCTTGTTCTCTGCTTTGTAAACCAAAGCTCTGATACCAACTGTGAAGACCCGTAACTTCCCCGTAAAGGAAAGCGTCGGATAGTTCGAGAACAAACCACAACAGAACGCATATAGAAGAACATTTCATTGTATATAACAACAATGCATCAGATTACAAGAATATACAGAGTATAAAAGAATATTACACAGAAATATCAGAGATTTAAATTACATTTAAATACATAGCAGCGGAAAATAATACAATACACAACTAGAATGAGATATACGGATACAAAGCTTCCCGGATATCGTTCCAGTCGTAAACCAGGATCCTGTGAATATAAATCTGCAAAACCAAAACTACTAGCTGCCCGTGTCAAAATAAGGGCACCCAGAGTTTAGGTCAAAACAATAAACTCCAGGTCAGTCATGTGACTGGTGTGAGAACTAAAGCAGTTATAAATCTTTATTTTCAAAGCTAGGTAAAACAAGGGACCACGCCGTATAACACGGAACGGGTTTCCTCCCAAGAATACCAGTGCATAAGACAAACAACGCAATGCTAAATAAAGAAAAATGAAGCTGTTATAAGACCCAGGTCCCATCACACAATGCAACGCAGTCGAGGATAGGGTTTTCCCTTATAACAGCCAAAGAATGCTTGATACGTTTAAAACAAATCATTTGATACTATTATAAGTGCATAGAGTATAAAACAACTTCAAATCATAAGTATCAATCATAGGCGGCATGAATGCCCCATACCACTATGTCGCCATATATAGGTTTACAAATAAAACCGCAAATGTCACGTATTTGGAAATTGGGTTTCCATCTATGAACCGAGGCTAGGGGCAAGATCCTCAACCGATTCGAGACGCTCTAGCCCGCCCCTCAGGAACAGCCGCAACTGCCCCTTGGATCGTCAGGGCCGGTCCACACGGAGTGGATTATTATGCCTGAACAATACGTCTCCCCACCCTATGGGGTGTAAGTCTGGTCCGTCAGCCGACCAGAATGCATTCGGCCGAAACCGATATAACCGAGGCGCCTCGCAACAGCAACAACAACATAAGTCAAACTCGTCAGGGCGTGTAAAACCACTGACGCCACTTCTAACTAGAAAGAAACGCATGCCCTCCCTGAGGTCCGTCTCCCGTTTTTGATTCATACCGGGTGTGAAACTCGCGAATCAAACGTTACACAAAGCTACGCCACAAAGGTCGTGCTTTGATCATCAACCACAAGACTTTGCTTTTCAACAGAAGCCTTGATCATTTGCATCTTAGCATGCCACACAGGCAAGCCATCCTATGCAACCGATATCAGTCACACAGAATGAAATCCGATGTCAGACACACAGTCCATTTACAAGTCCGTTCTGGGTCTGAACGAAACCGGAGGCACCTAGTACCCCGCATATCCATCGATCTCCAAGTACGTCTGGACGATCACTAACTGTTTCCATCTTCTTGGGTGTACAGCCCAATCAAGATCATCAGTTATCACCCAAACGACGTGAAGACCTCCGGTCTTCGACCATCGTCTTCGTCTTCGACTTATCGTCGTATCAGTTACTCAGAATGGGATAAACCCGGTCTTTCCGAATAACTCGCGTATATTTTAAATAAGTGTTACACAAACACAACATACGCCTCATTCCAATTCATTAGTCACTAACCGTAAATTAATCAAGAGAATAATTCCCCAAATATTAACCCCGAAGGCCGAAACCAACATCAGATCAATATCCAGAAAACCATTCTGCTTGGCTAACCGCCAGTTAGTTTCTAAATTTCACATTCAAATCTAATTACAGATTTATCTATCGCCTGGAGCAAAACTGGTGATACTCCATTCTCGATCTTTTCAATCTAATTAAAGATTCATTAAAACTCCACTTAGTTTTAATCATTATCTGGGTTAAAGAATCAGTGTCATTTAAAACACGATTCACGATAAACCCAAAATCACATTCCATTAATTATCGGGTTAAAGAACAAGTGTTATTTAAAACACTGTTCACGATAAACCCAAAAATCAATACCAATTCAATTCCAATTAAATATCATTTAATTGGTACACTTCATTAAATCTAAATAAAAAGATTTAATCTTTTCTCAACTGGGTTCAAGAACAGTGTTAGTGAAGACACCATTCACGACAAACCCAAATCACATTCGATATTCAATACAAGGCTCTGAATAGAAAATATATCGGCTTATATTCAATATCGAATTCTACGACTAACAAATGTCGTATTGGAAATAACGATACAAATATATATCTTTCAAATTTCCATAACAACACCTGTAATGTCACGAATTCCAACATCGAAATATTCCGAAGACAATTTCGATTCAAATCCACTCCAATGCAATCATTGGAAATTTTGGTTATTTTCAAAACCATTTCAAATTCAATTTATTTATTTAAAAATAAATAGAATTATAATTCTAGTTCAAAACTAGTTCATTTCGATAAAAATCCATTTTTTTATCTTTTCAAATATGGAGATTTTCACCCCAAACTTTCACAAATCATTTCTTATGATTTTACACAAATTATTACTATTTTTAATAATTTTATCAAGGCCCGTACAGTCGATTTCCAACAATGGCCATCGAACTGCACTTACAACGACCTTTTTCGAATTTGATTTGGACGTATCTCCAAATCCAACCGTTAGATTTCAAATTTCTAACATTAATTAGAAAGCTCTTTTCGATACGAACCCAACGGTTCCGGTTTTAGGAGAATCCGACGGTCGGATCTCCTGTAATGTCCGTTTGAAATAAATGGTCGAAATTCGCGAACTGCCGCGGCGCGGCGCGTTCTATTCAGGCCATTATATTATATATAATATATATAATATATATTTCGTCGATTTCTATTTAAAACGAATTATATAAATAGTTTTGAATTCGTTTCAAAAACATTTTCAACTTCCATTTCAATTCAAATCAAAATTGAATTCTTCTCTATAAATTCGTTTTAAAATTCATTTCTATTCAATTCGAATTTCAATTCAATTTGAATTCATTTCAATTCGCTTTCTATTCCATTTGAATTCGTTTTCAATTCAATTCATTTCGAAATCGTTTTCAATTCATTTCATTTCGAAATCGTTTTCAATTCAATTCATTTCGAAATCGTTTTCAATTCATTTCATTTCGAAATCGTTTTCAATTTATTTTGAATTCGTTTTCAATTCAATTCATTTCGAAATCGTTTTCAATTCAATTCATTTCGAAATCGTTTTCAATTCATTTCATTTCGAAATCGTTTTCAATTCAATTCATTTCGAAATCGTTTTCAATTCATTTCATTTCGAAATCGTTTTCAATTCGATATAAATATCGTTCACGTCAAAATGGCGTCCATACACGGCTTCATAAATTTCTATTTTCAAATATTCTATTTCAAATATTTCTTTTTCAAAATAGTTGTTATTATCAAAATATTTCGTTCAACACATGACCAATCTCAATGAATGAGTACTGTCAACACATGAACTTTTATTTTATAATATTCTTTATTTTTCAAATTGGAATGAGGCCCAATCAATTACCATATAAAGTTAATTATATGGATTTTCATACAACACATGTATATCATAGCATTGAAAAATAATCAACCATCAACCAAAGTGCACTACACTGCATAAGCATCAAATACAGATATTCAACGCTTATAACAGCCTGTCAATCAATCGATCGACATATTTAATCAATCAGGATGAGTGAACTGCATATTTCATCCTAACACCCGTGTGGGGTTTCAAACAATCAAACACAGATTTTATTTGTGCAGTTGGGCGATGTGTGAAATTTATCGACCCAATCAATATCATTCAAATAAGTGTACATAAACAAACCATCTGGTTTGTAAATGAATATTTATTTATTCACTTCACTATTTTCATATTCACGTTAAAAATTATATTTTTAACGATAAAACATTTTATTTCAACCTATGAATTTCTATTCAATTCATTTATTCAATAAAATGATATTTTTATTTTTCTAACATGTTTTAGAAAATTTCGGCGGCATAACGGCACGATACTAGAAACGGGACAAGGCCTAGCCTTATCCCCGGTCTAGTGAAGGCCCACGCCATTCACACATCAATCAAATCAATTCGTTATGCAAACCGCAAACTTTGGAGTAAGGATCTAACCTAGCCTTACTCCTTCGCCTTATAACGGCGCACGTCTAATCCTAACCAATTTATCGATTCGATTTTTCACACCACAAACCACATTCAAACAATATCGCAATCAATCACCAAACTGTCAAACAAACAAGTCCATGGTCTGTGGACGATTGTGTCGGGTGCTACTAAGCACCGTCTGCATCCTAGTATATATATATAACTAGAAAATAAATAGAAAGGTGAGAAATTCTCACGGATTAGCTATCCTAGCTCCACGGCACTTCATTGATAGAAATCTTCATCGCTATCGCATCTTCGTCATCTTCGCTGCCCGTAGCCACTACATATGTAAAAATCGAATTTTTACTATGCTATTCAATATATAAAATCGAATTTTGACTTCGCTATTCAATATATAAAAATCGAATTTTTTTTCTTTTGCAAGTTCAAATCTTTTTCTACTAAAAGATTAAACTTTTTTTCCTATTTTAAAGTTCAAAATAAAATCAGTTTTTCGCTTTCATAAAAATGCAGTTTTTTCATAACTTAAAAAATAAAAATACAGTTTTTGCCTTATTTAAAAATTCAGTTTAAAAATCATTTAAAAATCAGTTTTCTAATCTAAAATAAAATTCAGTCTTAAACCTAAAATAAAATTCAGTTTTAAACCTACCTAAAATCAGAATTTTAAAAACATAAAAATCGGTTTTTAATATTAACAAAATCAGTTTTATAAATTAAGTAAAAATCAGTTTTATAAATAAAGTAAAAACTTACAGTTCGAAAGGGGGGGGTTCACCACCATCGGAGAGGCTTCGGGTGGCTCTGGGTCGGCGGCAGGAGGAGGCGGAGGGTTGGGGCGGCCTTCAGTTCGTCGGCGGTCATCACTGTGGGGGGGGAAAGCTCTGGCGTTTTCGTCTTCGATTCGAAGGGAGGAAGGAGATGAGCTAGAGGGGAGAGGAAGGCGCGACTTTAGGGGGGAGCGGCGGTCCATCGTCGGCGTCAGCAAGGGGGAGGAAGAGGCGTCGCGATCTGAAACTGGAAGGGGTTTTTTTTTTTTTTTTTTTTTTTATATTTTGACCGTGGTTTGACTTGTGAGGAAAGAGAGAGCTCAAGGGGGTTATATAATATTTTAATTATTTAAATAATTAATTTCTCCATAAAGTAACTTTAAATTTCGATCTCCGAACGAGGCCCAATGACTGTCGTCCCTAGCTAATTACCCCCATTCCGAATACAATGGGATATGTTTCATAAGCCAGTTCGGCTGTTACGCTCAGTTTTCGCTGAAATTAATGTATAAATCTATATATTCAATTTTAAACGTACATTTCAATTTACCGGGGTCACATACTAACTTTAAAAATTCTAGAAAAATATTTTCTAGCTTCGTATTGACGATACGGTCCTAACAAAACTAGTTTCGTCGAAATCTGAGACCGTTAGAAAAATGGCCAATTTCCAGTCGATTAAAATCAACTGAAACTGGTCAAACGCGTTTTCCTTTGCCACGCTCACATATTGATTCGAAAAATTATGAAATTTGAAATCTAGCAATAACTTTACATCACGGACCCAACAAAACTGGTTTCGTCGAAATCCGAGGTCGTTTGCAAAATGTCCATTTTTAAGGGCCTGAATTCCATAGCGACTATTCAGAATTTTCAACTGGACATATCTTTTGATTCCCGCTAAGAAATTTTGATCATTCGGGTTCGTTGGAAAGATATTCACTATTAGATTCCATTATTTTTGGTTTCACTAAAATCCGGATTGTTTTGCACCCGGTACATTCAATTGAAGTTTGAAATCGAATTATCGAACTACCGCGCCATTTTCAATTCTATTTATAATTATATATAATTATTTATATTCTAACGACGACGCGTATAATATATACGTTCGAATATATTCAAAATAAATTTCTCGTCGATATTATTTAAAATAATTCATTTTAAATAATCTAAATTCGCTAAAATGGCCAAAATAAAAATTTTAAACTGGCCCAGATTTTACGGGTTGTTACAGCGCTTTTTCAGTTTTAAGAAAGGAGAATGCTTCTGTGTTCTTGAAGGAGGTGCAAGCCAAGAGGAAGGGGAACGACGCAGAGGGAGGGGAGGAAAAAGATGGATGAGATTCGAGAATGCGAATGAGAAAAACGAAAGAAATTTATATACGGGAAAAATATTATGACGCTTGAGTAAACATTACACGTGTCATGCTTACATTCAACCCTAGCAGAAATTTGAGGGGGCTTGAGAGCCATCTAAAAGCAACTCAGCTTTAATAGTATAGTATAGATAACATTGCACAGACATAAAGAGGAAAACGAAATTTTTAGAAAGAAGCTGAAAGAAAGGAAAGTAACATGGAAAATGAAGAAAGATCTTTTTTGGAATAAACGGGGTGTGGAGAGAAATATACGGGGTGTGTGTTTTATTTTATAATCAGCGGGGGGTGAAGAGCAATAACCGGGGTGTTAATAGACGACCCTTATTCAAATTCTTCTTTTTTCAACAATTCCAATTTGAAACCGTCAATCTCCGCATCCAGATCTTTAAAGGCGACCCCAACGTCGAAGCCACCATTCCTTCTCATCCCTCATCCTCGTTGGATCTGAAACATGCACTACACCAAAACAACCAATTTGACACACTAGAATTCGGAGATTTGATACGGCTTTAAGCCGTATCAAATTTGATAGGGCTCGTACCCGTATCAAATTTTAGTTGCTACCCCTCAACCGATCCACACCTTCCCTAACTATTAAAATCCAACCGTAGATCTTAGAAGGTTTGGATCAGTCCATATAACACGGTCTTCAGCCGTATCATATTTTTCCTTCTCAAATTTTTTTTTCGTCCCTCCCCTCCTCGCTTTTTCATTTTAGCCGAAATGAAAATTTTCCCCAAACGGGAAAATAGGGCTTCCCTCCCTCTTCTTCTCCAACAAAATTTCTTCTCTCTTCTCCTAAACTACGACTAACCATCATCATCCAACAAGCTTAGGCCGCTTCTGCCGGGGTAGCGACGACTTCTTCTCCAAATCAGTTGAAAGCGAGTCCATCTCCAAAAACTCCTCCAATTGATGATGGGAACTCGGGAAGCACAACTTGATCAGGTAGAGCACCGATTCTATGCAGCAGGAATTTTGTTGAAACCTAAAAATGGTATAGCTATTACGCGTTTTAATTTTATACACAAATTGCCAGTTCATTTTATTCCCATCTGTTAACTAGGAGTAAAGATAAGCTTAGGATGTTGCAGTATGCCTTTTAAAATGAAATATCTTTTTTCCCATCAACAAAGCTGAAAGGGATAGTTGGCCTCCAATATTTGTTCTCCTTTCCATTTATATGAGCATCGTGAAACTATTTTTTGGGTTGCAGCTGTACACAGCAACAACAGTAGTATTGGTGATTCAAACAATATACTATGATTATCGCTGTAGCAGGAAGAAGAACCAAAGTTTTGATGATCCTGAAAAGGTTTTCCTTTTCATACTAAATTCGTTTTTCCAGAAACTGTACAGTTCATAAAACATGGAAGGTATTCTTATTAGTTTTCAAATTCGATGTCATATATGAATTTCAGGATGGTACTGATGAAACAAAACCGTTAGATCCGAAGAGAGATGTGACAGATACCCTTGCCAAGCCAATATCTACCTCAGGCGCAAGAATGGATATGTGCTACATGTATGTAAGCAGTTTTATATCATGAAGAACCTACTTAGTTATTACATTATTGCAGCACTTAAATTTATATATGTGATGTAACAAGCAAAAATTGTAAATACAGGTCAGCAAGATCTATGGCAAATAGTGGAAGATCTCCATACAGTAAGGTTTCCTATCTTAGAATATCAAAGAGTGATCCTCCGAATATTGCCACAGCTCTTCATTGTTCCATTATATCACAACGATTTGGTTCCTCAACGGCTAACTTATGATTTATATGCTATTAGATCTGGAAATTAGTGGACTGAATAAGGTGATGCGGTGTTGTTTCTCTTTGGATCTTCTATCCTCTCATTGTGGTTTCGATATTCTCTATTTTCTGCCTTAGTTTTTAGTTTCACTCATCCACTCGATAGTAATGGTGGCAGAGTCTACAAAACAACGTAAAGGTATAGTTCTGCTCATTTTCAACTTACTTATTCTAATTTGCATTCCGATATTCTCTGTTTGTGATTCGGTTTTTTAGTTTCATTCATGTACTCAATAGCAATGGTGGCATGGTGTTCAAAACGACGTCTGGTATATAGTTCTTCTCAACTTATAGCTTCTTAAGTATAGGTAATTCTTAAAATAGTTGCTTACTGGATTCAATTATAGCTGTTCACGACGACAACCAAACAAACCCATTGTTGGAATTTTTTAATGCTTATATCATGGAGCAGTGGCCATGATAATAGTTGTTTTGATCAAGGATAAAGATTATACAATCGATAACTATGTCTTTTCCGAATCTTTTGTTATATAAAAAATGTTGTATGAAGTTATTTTTTATCTTTAGAGAAAGTATAATAATATAGACTATTTAGAAAGCATAAGCTATTGAAGAATTGTCCGGCTGTATTAACAAGAATACATACTATTTTGACATCTGTGCGCCTATCTGTGTAGAAGACACACATAGCTACATATGTATTGATAAAAGTAATGTGAAATTTATCAATTGCAAAGAAAGAATTTCATTAGTGTTTGCGGATTTCACTCTAAAAAAAGTATCAACAAAAAGTATAGTCAATATTTTTTTTGCTCCACACAGTAGTTAGTCTTACTACTGTCACTTGGCAATCATTTTCTACATAACTTGTGATTTTGTATTATTTCCGTATAAATTATGTATGTTATCTGTATTTCTGTTACTACTTTTTTACATAACTTATTATATTATTATATACATGTAAGATGTATTATATTTTATTTGTCATGAACTGATGCGTTGTGTATAAATCTCGCAGATCCTATATTTAACATCATCTGATAATCAATATATTGCATGCATTAGGCACGGGTGTTTTATGGGTGCATTTAATATTATAGGCATTTAATGCAATCTTATAATTAACAGTTTAATATGTTTCAGCCATGAGTTTTCTGATGGGTGCATACGTTTTGCAGGTTCTAAATGCACTCAATTTCAATTGATATTACTCATTTACTCCTTTTGTATTTTGCATAGGGTAATTAATATACATTTCGGTTTCGCATTTAAATTTGCAATTCCGCTCTGATGGTTCCTAGTGTCACTTCTCAACCTTTAAAACCCAATTACTATAAGTAAACCTATTTTATTTATATTTCGAAATTGTCCATCAGCAACATATTTTTTATAAGCATGTTAGTAAAAGAAAAGAAAACAAATGCATAAAACGTTGAAGCAATATGATCAAGAACTTAGACATATTCTAAAGTACAGTTTTGGGTAATTTTTTAATTTATGTGTTAGTTTGGTTTGATAGTAAATTTGTTGCTGTAAATACATGTTAGTCTACAAGTTTCAAAAGAATGGATCATTGTACAATCTTCTACACAACTCTGATGAACGCAACCGACCTTTAACATGGAACGCTCAAAGCTTGCTGAAACAGCAAGCCCGAGCAGCCGAGCTTGCTGTTTCAAACAGCAAGAGCTTGCTTGCTGCTTGGCACAGCAAGCTCAGGCTTTCGGAAACAGCAAGTCGGCTTGCTGTGTCAAACAGCAAGCTCAGGCTTGCGGAAACAGCAAGCTCGATATGACCTTTTAGGAAATTATATTTCTTTGTTTTTTTTCTTACAGGTCGCATCTTCTTCTTCTTTTGCAGGTTTTGATGATGTGTGAACCAAACAACTTCTTATCCTTAGGTTTGTTTGCAAGCATTTACTGGTTTGTATTTGTTTATTTCACCAACTTTGTGAAAGATTTAGGTGGTGTTGAAGATGTAGTAAATTGTTACAAAGGGAATATTGATGAAAATTTATGGAATGTAAATGCAATCTCTTGATGTTCATTTGTGATATTTTAAAATGAATGCTTGTGTTGTTCATTGATATTCTAGTAGGATAATGTATTTTTTTTGTATTTTTTTTAAAATTTGATACGGCCATGAGCCGTATCAAATTGAGAATTTGATACGGCTCATGGCCTTATCTTTTTAAAAATTTGATACGGCCATTAGCCGTATCAAATTCTCAATTTGATACGGTCACTAGCCGTATCAAATTTTAAAGACGCCATTTTTTGATACGGCTCAGAGCACTGCCAAATCGATTTAGATACGGCCATAAGCACTGCCTAATTGGCATTTCTGGTGTAGTGATGCTGGTTTTAGACGATGGGTTTGGATGTGGGTAGATCGTTTATCGTTTGAAATTCGGATTTAGGGACTGTTAAATCCGATTACAGTGAAGACTGATTTTCAGCAAATTGATTTTAGTGATCGGATTGGATTTTAATGGCACTTACAATGATATATTTTGTACTCACAATAAAGTCTCTATATGAAGAAAATTTCTCTCTTCATGTCATGCACAGAAACCAGAAGATCTCTTGAAGCATTTAAGCTTTTTATAGGTCAGTCTCATTTTTACATTTTCACTATCCTGATTGTTTCTTTTGAGGGAAATGTGGTTGTTCATGCTTCAAAGTTTAACAAGTAGAATTAAATTAAGTTACACAACATGCGATGTATATAAAAACCATTAAAAAAGGCAGCGTGAAAAAAATTCAAAAGACAATCTTTCTTTTCTTTGTTCTCAGTCTCTTCTCACATAATCATTAAATGTCAAGCATCCATTATAATAACTTGATCATCAACAAATTAATGGTTGAGACGAATAAATGAAGACATGTAAGTAAAAACAGTCGATTTGAGGTTAATACCAAGGGTAAAATTATAAATTGTACCAAATGCTAAATGCTTAACATGACTGTTTGAGAAATTGTTGAGATTACAGAATTATAGAGACAGGAAGTATATTAATGAAAATGGACATTTTAAAAACCTTGATTTTAGGATCAGTTAAATCATCCAAGACTTGCACAATCAAACAATTAAAAGGCCACTGAAGTCTTTATATTCTATTAAAAGTTATCTTTCATTAAATATTAAATAGCATGTATATAATATTAAATAGATTATACAGAGAAATTGATTTTTTGTTTTTAAGCCTAGAACTAGAACTATGTTCTTTTATATGGACAAAATCTTACAATCTGATTTTGTTCGGCTTGAATGACCGTCTTTACTACCGATGATACAGGTAGAGTTCCTTAATTGTCCACTTTGATACTGGATTCTTTTAGAAGTCGTTCTATTCTAGTTTTCTCATGTTTGATACATGTTTTTTTTTTCATTAGATTGTATGTATGTGTCCATATATAAAACCCACAAGCTATATATGTACATCAAATCAATTAGTTTACATGTAATATACACAAATTAGTTTACATGTAATAAGATATTTCACTATATTAATGTGATATATTTACCGTCATTGATAGTGCATTGTAACATAGCCCCATGTCGGTGCAGATTTTTTAATCTCCGAATGGACTTCCTTCATCACCGCAGAGTTCTGGGATGATTATCGGTAACATGTATCCTAGATTACCTGCAATAAGTTATCAAGTGTTATTAATTTATTTGTTAGATTTGTCCTTCATTTTTAGAAAAATAGTTCTCTGCTTTTATTCTCCAAATCTATCTTCTTTTCTATGGTAAAACTATGCAGTGCAAATGTTTTCGGTTCTCTATGGAAATATGATCTAACGTTCTTACTATAAATATATTTGAGTCAGAATATATTTATAAAACTTTCACAAATTTTAATTGATATGAAATTAATCTTATGTAATAATATTATGTATCTGCAGAGCAGCTTGCAATGATGAGGCCTTCAAGATGTGGTTTCGGCTTCATGACTTTTACTGCGACCCATCCGAAGCTTCCTCCAACTAAGATTGTTATGCCAATATTGACTGGCATGAACCACCTTAATATGACAAGATAAACCATCGGTTTCTATAAAAATATGTAATATGTTCATTCACATTTAAATAATATAAAATATAACTGAAGAAATACCAAGAAATCAGATCTTGTAATGTGACTGTTTTTTTTTTAAGCTTCCAAAAAATAAGAGCTGGACCAAACGCAGTAAACACAATCTGTTTGCAAATAAAATTGTTTGAATATTCTGAAGTTTCAAATCAAATATACCATTAAACCTTAATAAAATAAACATATCGAGTTTAACCTTGTTTAGATATCTTCTAGTAGAAGGTGAGAGTATGTTAATGTTTTTGTTTCCTAAAATAATTCCAACAAAGCATATAGTCAGCAGCTGCACAACTGGCATCGACGCTACCAGCAATAAACATAAGAAAGCCATGTTTTTTTTTTCCTTTGGAGAAGAATCTGTAAAAGTTTAAGCAATAAGATATCAAACTCAAGCTAAATTCTGCTAGCTTGTAATGGGTTGTGTATATATGTATGTGCGTGTATAGTTCCTTGTATGGGTTTTGGTGACAGACGAAATAGATAACAAAATTGATAAAAGAAAATCAGCAAAAATGAATGGTGATATGAATGCACCTATTAATAATAGGAAACGCAGAAGCAAAACTGAGTTTCAAGTCAAAGTCGAGGCAGTGGAGACTGAAGTGTATCAAATGGTTCTCAGTCCAAGCACAGTTGATTAAAGATAACACTGTCAATTTGGATGAAGGGAAAACTAAAGCAGATTTTAATGCTGTTAGCATTATTAATGCCATGCAAGAGGAAGGAGAGGCAACTACAGTAAAACTAAAAGAGACGTCTCAAGAAGTTCTTAATATGCATGTACATAAAGCAAGAGCAGAAACAGTACCTAGAAAACAAAATATTGTACTCCATTTTTTTTAAAATTGTATACGAAGAATTAATTTATTCATGATTTGAAATTACGATCATGTCATCTTTATCGATAGACGGTGTGCTTCTGAAAGTAACTTGGTTAATATCTATTTTGTCATAATCTAATTTCTTTATTATAGCTACATCATTAACTGGATTTTATTTTTCTATGACAGCATGGTTGATTGAGTTTCTAATACATCGAAGAATTCTGTATTAAAGCAAGTACCTTTTGGGAGTTTATCTTGTTCTAAGAAGTTTCCAATTTATCAATCCCTATAACGAATTTATCTCTAATGCATAATGGATAACTGTTTGGAGTTTAATTAAGCAGCCAACTTTGTATATAATTATTTTTTATTTTTGAATCATGCTCTCAATTGTTGATGGTAACCATACACTTTGGACTAATTTTATTGAAACTGTTATGAGCCTTTTATTTTTTTAGGGTTGACGTTGCCCAGATTAAGTATATGAATGAAAACAAAAAACAAAAGATTACTGTTGTGAGATTACTGTGAAATATTGTAATTGAACACGAACAAGAAATATTTTGTATTATTGATATGATGAGATATGTACAGATTGACCGTGTATATATAGACACGGTAATAAGATACAAAGAATTGTAAATAACGGTTGGGCTTTAGCCCAAGCCCATATACAAAGAATAAAATGAATACACACTTATACACCCGTAAGCTTTCAGTTGTTCATTATATATCTCCCCGCAAATGAAAGCTAGGGTTTTTCATATCTCTGTCGCCACAAATTGAACTGATAAATCTGAGAAAATCTTCAAAATAGAGTATGAATCAGCTTCGATTCTACTGAAATGGCACTCGATGGCGAGGATTTAGGCCTATAAGGGATTGTTCTTGCTTTGTTTGAGTGGCATCTGCTTCAAATTGTTCTTGATTCCTGGTATGTGAGATGTTGAGCCGCTTGCAAGCCTGGATTCTTCAGTAGCCAGATTAGCAGTGTGCTTTGGCCTCCATTCAGGTTCTTGGATGTTAAAGGTTTCATATCTGAACTTGTATGCTTTGCTTCCTCTTCAAGGTTTGATCTTTCAGTTACTTTGAGTTCAGATCTAAGCCTGGTAAAGTTTTTACTTGATAGTGGTTTTGTAAGTATGTCTGCTATCTGATAATTAGCTGGAACATGATTTATTTATAGTTTACCCTTGATTACTTGTTCTCGAACGAAATATAGATCAATTTCCATGTGTTTGGTCCTTGAATGCAATATAGGATTAGATGACAATGATACAACACTTAAATTATCACACCATAGTGTTGGCGGCTTTTGAATTGATACTTTGAGTTCAATAAGAAGTGACTGAACCCACATAATTTCAGCAGTAGCGTTTGCAATGCTTCTGAACTCAGATTCAGTGCTAGACCTAGAGACTGTAGGTTGTTTCTTAGCACACCAGGATATAGGATTGTTTCCTAAATAGATACAGTAACCTGATGTTGATCTTCTGTCATCACGGTCAGTTGCCCAGTCTGCATCACTATATCCAGTAATGTTGAGTTGATTGCCTTGTGTAAAATGTAAACCATAGTCCACAGTCCCCTTTAGATATCTTAGCACTCTCTTCATGGTCTTCCAGTGGTCCTCTTTTGGTTCCTGCATAAATTGTGAGAGTTTGTTAACACAGTAGGTTATTTCAGGTCTGGTGATGGTAGCATATTGTAATGCTCCAACTAGACTTCTATATTGTCTGATATTGACTATGTTTTCTCCCCTGTGTTTGGACAATTGCTGACTTGTAATCATGGGTGTAGGTAGAGCATTAGCAGCCTCCATTTTTGATCTTACAAGAATTTCATTGATATACTTCTTTTGATTTAGAAATAACTCTGATTTGGATGTTTTTATTACTTCAATTCCAAGGAAATAGTTGAGTTCCCCCAAGTCTTTAATTGAAAACCGTTTGTCCAAAATTTGAATGAGTCTTCTGATTTCATCTTCACTGTTTCCTGTAATGATCAGATCATCTACATATATCAAAATAAAAATGGTTATGTTATCAATAAATTTGACAAACAGTGAATGATCTGATTTGGTAGATTGAAACTTTAGTTTTGTCAAGACAAGTTTCAATTTATCAAACCAGACTCTAGGAGCTTGCTTAAGCCCATAAATGGCTTTATTTAGTTTACAAACAAGCTCTTTATTTTTCTGATATCCTTGAGGTTGACTCATATACACTTCTTCCTTTAGATCACTGTTCAGGAATGCATTGTTTACATCCAATTGTTGTATTTTCCAGTTGTTATGTAGGGCTATAGTGAGAATTACTCTTATGGTTGTTGGTTTAACAACTGGAGAGAATGTTTCTTCAAAATCAAAACCATATTGCTGTGTGAAACCTCTTGCAACAAGTCTGGCCTTGTGTCTGTGTATAGATCCATCAGCATTCTTTTTTAATCTGTACGTCCACTTGCTATCTATTATATTCTTGTCTGTTGGGGCTTTGACAAGTGTCCATGTTTTATTCTTTATCAATGCTTGATACTCATCATCCATTGCTTGTTTCCAGTTTTGATTACTAATGGCTTGATTGTAATTTACTGGTTCATCAAGATCACTTATGACATTATAAATTTTGGGCTTAAAGATACCCCTTTTTGATCTAGTAATCATTGGATGACCTGTTTGAGCTTGCCCACTCTACTGTTCATGAGTTTCAATATTATCATTTCTAGTGTTTGATTGATTACTCCTAACTTCTGAACTTGAGTCATGCTGCAGATTTTCATGTTGTTGATTGGTACTTGGCTGATTGGAAGGCTCAGGTGACTCACTGCTTGATGATGATGTAGGCTGTTGAGATGACTCTGAGCTACCATCACCAGTATCTTTGGTAAAATTGTCAGAGTAGATAGGTATTCCTGGTATTGATTTCCTTGGATTGTAAACTTTTTGTGTGGTAGCAATATCTTTACTGTTGAAAGGAAATACCTTTTCATTAAATACAACATGTCTGCTAATGTAGACCTTACCTTTATCATCGAGACATTTATACCCTTTCTGGTCACTGGCATACACTATAAAGGTACATGCTGAGGATCTAAAATTTAACTTATGAGCATTATATGGCCTTAGATATGGATAGCATAGACAGCCAAAAACTTTTAGTCTATCATAATCAGGTTTGATATTATACAAAGTTTCTAGAGGACATTTATTATTCAGAGTTTTAGTAGGCAGTCTATTTATTAAATATACAGAAGTATTAAAAGCATCAGGCCAGAACTTCATAGTTAAATTACTCTGAGCTAATAAAGTAAGACCACACTCCACAATATGTCTGTGTTTTCTTTCAACTAAACCATTTTGCTCAGAAGTGTATGGACAACTTAATCTATGAATTATACCTTTCTTTTGAAAGAATTCACTTAGAGGTTTAAATTCTGTACCTCCATCAGTCTGCAAGGTCTTTAGATTCTCACCTGTATGATTTTCAGCTTGATTAATGAAATGAATAACAACTTTGCTAGTTTCTGACTTTGACTTTAGAAAATATATCCATGTATATCTAGAATAAGAATCAACAAAAGAAATATAGTAGTTGAACCCATAGTTGGAATTTGTTGAAGCAGGACTCCGTAGGTCTGCAACAACAAGCTCAAGTGGTTTAGAATAGTTAGTTAAGGAAATTGTGAAGGGTAACTTGCGGCTTTTGCCCATTTGACAAAAGGTACATACATATGGCATAGGAACATTATCGTATGAAATATTATTAGCAGTTAAAACTTTCTTGACAACATTCACATTAGCATGGCCAAGTTTAATATGCCATAGATCAAATACACTGATCTTATCATTAATTTCTGATAAGTAGCAACTACTTTTCTCTTGATCATTGTTTGTAGAATTCATAGCACTGAATTTGTACAATCCTTTACATGTTTTACCCTGCAAAATAATTTCATTAGTCAGTAAGTCTTTAACCAAACAATGATATGGATTGAACTCAAAGTACACATTATTGTCTTTAGCAAACTATGATACACTGATTAAATTCTTTTTTATATGAGGAACCATAAGTAAATTGTTGAGGTATAGTTGCTTTTTACCTTTTACGCTGCCAAAGCCAATATGTGTAATATTTACACTGTCACCATTACCCATGAGTAACGAATTCGTACCTTTGTACTCCCTTTGACCTAGATTGAGAATATTGAGATTATTTGTGATATGATTAGTGGCACCTGAATCTGGATACCAATTATCATCACCAATATCATCAGTTTGACTGTTTCTTGATACATTGCTTTGACTATCAGTTTCAACATTGGCTAGATTTGTTGTAGGATTTGATTTTCTTTGACTGTTTTGTGTCTGACTAGCAACATAGTTGTTGTTAAGTCTGAAGTAACACTTCACGGCAGTATGACCCACTTTTTCACAAATTTGACATTTGGGTCTGTTGTTATTATTGCTCCATCTTCCTCTGCTAGATGAACCTCCTCTTTGATTAAAAGAATCTCCTCTGTTATGATTCTTGTTTTTTGGTTTCAGCAACATTAGCAGATAGTTCATTTAATTGTGACCTTTTTTTTTCAATTCTTGCTTCATGAGCAAGAAGAATAGAGTGTACATCCTCCATAGAACTGGTCACCTTTTGAGATGTAATAACTGCCACAACGGCCTCATATTCATTACCCAGTCCATTTAAAATTGATAAAATGTGCTCAGAATCATTAAATTTTTGACCTGCTGCCTCAAGATGATCACAAATGCCTTTAACTTTTGTTAGATATTCTCTCGTGGAAAATTATCCTTTCTGGCAGTTTGTAGTTGGTTTCTGTAAAACATTGTCTTGGCTGATGATTAGGTATTAAAGGATTTTTCTAGGGTTGTCCAAATATCATTGGCTGTTTTGCATCCAATCACTTGAGATAAAATCTTTTCACTTATAGATGACAATAACCATGCACAAATCAGTCTATCCTGCCTATGATATTTGACATACTCATCATTGCTAACTACCCTATTATCAGCATCAGTTATGAACTTAGGTGGAATAGTAATAGTACCAAGAATGTACCCTTCGAGACCATAGCCTTGAATGGTTGTTTCTACTTGAAATTTCCATAGCAAGTAATTATTCTCTTCAAGATGAATGTAAATTAACTGGGTTTGTGGATTTATACCTGTTTTGACAAGAAATTCTGCACTGGAAATGTTTTGATTCACTGATGTTGTCTGATTTTGATTTGCAGATGAGTTTCCAGGGGGAGTTGGTTGATTTCCAGGAGGATTTGTTGAAGAAATGTGATCATCCACCATGATGATGACAAAATAGTAAAAACTGATTCTTAAAGCTTTAGAATTGAGGAATTCTTGAAAGAATTATACAGTTGACAATGTTGCAACCTGAAGAGCTTCAGGTGACGATTGTTACACCGTTGAGTGGTTGATTTTCTGATGAAGCACTCTGGTATGGCACTTTGTTACAGCTGTTTTTCTTTTCTTGAACTTCTTGATCGGTTTCAAAAGATTTTAGAGTCCCTCGGCAAGACTTGATATGGTAGTTTGATGCAGCCTACTTGAAATAGCATGGCAAGGAACAAACTATTGTGATCAAGTAGCAACTCCTAAATGATGAGATAGAAATTCTGTCTCTAATAGGAGGGATTCAAATGATGAAGAATAAACTGACGAATCTTCTGTTTTGAGAAACAGAATTGCAACTACTTGATGAGTTTTCTTTCTTCTTCTTTTTTTAAAAAATCAGGATTCTTGATTGCTGTTAAGCCTTGAATGCTCTGATACCATGTGAGATTATTGTGAAAGATTGTAATTGAACACAAACAGGAAATATTTTGTATTATTGATATGATGAGATATGTACAGATTGACCGTGTATACATAGACACAGTAATAAGATACAAAGAATTGTAAATAACGGTTGGGCTTTAGCCCAAGCCCATATACAAAGAATAAAATGAATACACACTTATACACCCATAAGCTTTTAGTTGTTCATTTTATAAATGTTATGCATCAACTAGTTATTGATTGCGAAATAAAGCTTTTTATTGGAAGAAATATCAATAGCAACAAAGCCTAAAGTTAAATTTTTTAATAACAACGGAATTTTTTGGTGATTTATTTAAATAATGTAATTCAATAATTGTAAATGATTTATTACATATATTCTTGCATTTTTTAAATAAAATATTCACATATATGAAATTTGTTTTGAGCATATATTTGTTTGGTTTGTCCGTTTGGTTTTTAAATTCAATTATAATTTAGAGCTATAAAGAAATTCAAGATTAAAAGTATATTGATGCTAGCAGATATAATATATATCTATGTGCTTATGAATGATTCATATCAATACATTTATATAAAATCCTAAGCATCAAGATAGCTTGCATTTACAACCCTTAATGTAACTGGATTTGCACTTTTACAATTACTTTATTTATTTTATAAACGAGCTGGGTAATTTTTTTGAGCATACTCGTAATTAAAAAACATATTTTTTCTGTTATTACGTAACTTAAAGGTCGGTTTTCTCCACTGTTGTAGGGTAATACTAATATTTAAGATGATCATCCTGGAAAATTAAAAAAATTGAACCAAATGCAGGTGAAATTCAGAGAAAAAGGTTTCTATGGGCAAGGAGATTGTTAATATATGAGAGCTAAGGATGCTAAAGATCGATTGTACAAGGAGCTTCCTACCAACCTGACAAAGTAGGGAGGAACTACATTTGTTAATGAGCTTACGAGCATTGATGATGGGATCTCTAAAGTACAAGTTGATTTTCCGACCATGATAACACTGAATCCCCATATACGAAATTGGAAGACAAGGGATGACAAAATTGGTTTTAGCATGAAGCCTTGCTTTGAGAAAGGAGGAATCCTGAGTAGAGCAAATAAAAGAGGTTGTAGAAGAATTAATCAGTTATCTAGAACATCTTTCATAACCTTGTAATAACTTCATGAGATTTTATGTAAAATTTGAATGCCCATTATCAAACATAAGGATATCGTCAACAAAAGAGAGAATTGAAACAACAGGAGCTCCATTGGGAGGATAGAAGTGCCTAATTTTCTCATATATCATAAGGTTATGGAGATCTCTGTTAAAAGCTTTGATGACCATGATGAAAATGTCCAGAGATGGGTCTCCTTGATGGACACTCCTTTCCCGATGGAAAGAAGTATCTGGGACAATCGTTAATAAGAACATAGTTCTAGCAAGTTAAGATAAGTCTCCAAGCTATCTCAATATATGTTTTACAAAAGCAGAGTCTTCAAAGAACTTTAACAAGGAAGAATCATGACATACTGTCATAGGCCTTACCATATCCAGCTCGATGACCACGTCAGACCCTCGGACTTTGTAATTGATTTGGGAGACAAGCCCCTGGGTAAAAAGATGTCGTCTGAAATGAGTCTGCCTTTGATGAATCCGGCTTGGAAGTTAGAGATGACGTTTGGAATTATGATAGTTTACTGGCAACAATTTTGGATATGACACGTTATAGAAATTACATAAGCTAATTGGCCTAAGATCGAAAGGCCATTTGGCATTATAATTTTAGGGATAAGGTTGTTGTTAGTGTTAGTCCAACTCTTGGGGAGGGGAGAATCATAGAAAAATGTCTAGCTATCCAAGATTAGACTAGGCCCAATGGTACCAAAAGGAATGGTGGAGAAAGCCATTAAAACCATCTAAAACTGCTGCACTAGTCTTATTAAGCTAGAAGACCACATTTTTAATCACCTCAACAAAGGGCGTATTAGCAATATTTGCATTAGCAAGATCCCAAATGAGAATGGGGATGTGCAGGAGAATGTCTAAGTCGAGGCCGAAGACATATGGGGTTTGTAGGAGATCCTTAAAGAACAAAACAGTCATATAACCGGTTTCATTGCTCTCAAGGGCCCATGACCCATCAGGTTTTCGAATTTTGCGAATAGTGAGTTTGTTTCTATTGTTGTTGACCATGGAATGGAAGAAATTTAGATTTGAATCCCCAAATGAATTCCATTTTATTCACGCCTTCTGTTTCCAGAAGAGCTCGTCGATTTTGTGAATGTGGTTAAAATCATTTTAGCCCAAAACTAGGAATCCTAATTAGCAGGAGAAAGATTCTCATCGTAAATAGTCTCTGTAATTGAGATGATTTTATTGGCTTCTATGACTCGGTCAAACATATAAGAAAAAGTGGATTTATTCCTACAACTTGACATGGTGCAACTTAGCAAAGAAAACTTGAAGCGGGTTTCCATTTATTGGGAAGGCCTAAGCATCCTTGATCACATCAATAAACCAATGATGGATGGCCTACATGTTTTGGAATTTGAAGGGCTTAGGAACCGAGTCAGATCTTGATGTTAACTGAAAAATCTTTAGGGGGTGATCTGAGTTTGATCGATGGAGATGGTCAACAACCCAGGAGAATTGAATCGCGAACCTTCCTTAGTTATCAAAAATACGAACAAGTCAAATGGAAATATAACCTACCTCTGGATTATTGCACCAAGTGTAAGAGGAACCCCATAAAGGGATCTCCAAGAGTCTTAACAAGACGATAGAATCGTTGAAGTCATCAATAGCTTGACTACTAGTGGAATTGCCTCCAATTTTTTCATCCTAATGCGCAATAATGTTAAAATCACCACTAATAACCCTGAAGTGGAAGCCTGGACAAAATCGATAAATAATGTCATTCCAAAGGCCTTGTCTGTCGGACCTAGAGCATTTGGAATAGGAGTAAGAGGATAGCTAAGGTTTAGATTTTGCGAAAATTTTAATGGAGAAATCTAAAACCTGATCCGAGTCAAGAACGACCGACGTCGTAAAACCAAATTTCCATAAAACCCAATTTTCCCATTACAATTAAAGATACCTCCATTAAAGCCTAATTTTTGAATGAGGATGCAGAAAGAATGTGACTATACAAGCAGTTCTTGAATGGCAATGTTGGAAGTTTTGTGATTTCTGGAAATGCGCTTGAGTCTATTAATGTTGGATTGTTTCAAATCCTTCTAATATTCCAAAATAAAATAATTAATCATTTTAAGTTTTGGGAAGAGGAAGACACAATAGATAGCTTGCCGGAAGCCGCTCACATTTTTTATTCGAGCGGTTGAATGTGAGATTTTTCGCGTTTAGTATAAGATTGTGAAGTAGAGCTCTTATGTAGACTAGAAGCGGAGTTCGAGATTAGGGGCCTGATTTCATGGAAACAAGGATATATTTCAGGCTCGAAGATGAGTGCGGAGATGAAGTAGAAAGGTAACCAATTGGATGGGGAGAATGTTTTGAATGATACAGACAAACCCAGCAAAATGCACAACAATCACCAATGATCAATGCAAATAATCAACAGAACAAGAGATAATAATAAAGTAAGAACACACACGAATTTTTAACGTGGAATACCTCTTCAATGTGAAGAGTAAAAACCACGGGACCAATGACGGAGGCCCTCCCAAACTTCTCTTACTATGATGATGGAGTGATACACAAATCCAAATCCAAGTCACAAAGTGGGTACACAAAAATATCCAACAATAGCTTGCAATAACAACATCAAAACAAAAGCAAGAAAAGTGAAAAATATCACCAGGAAATAGAGCTCAGAAAAGATGTGACATCTCGCAAAAATACGCCAGAAAAGGGCAATCTCAAAGTAGTAGAAGCAACCCACAAATTCTCGGAGAAGCTGGAAAAGTTTTAGTGGTAGATATCCATTTACCAATGTTGTTCAAATTAATGTTGTTGTGTGTTATTTGCTGTCCAAAATGTGGATATGTATATATAGCCAGCAAAAAGGCACCTTGAAATCTCCGTTCAACTACCTTATTTAATAAGATGATAATTCCCATCAAGGTGCAATTACCCAGGCACACCAAAGGACAATAAGTCACCTTTTCAAATAAAAACATAAAATATCGTAGCAACATTTATTGCTCCAAATAAATATGAGTTTTTCCACATAGGAAGGGACCCATTCCCAACAAACCTTCCCATTCTGACTATATGGATGGGGTTGTCATTCCAGCAATTGAACGACAAGTCTCAAAATTTTCTTTTGGCAAAGCTTTAGTCATCATATCAGAAACATTATCATCGATATGAATTTTCTCAAGCTCAATTAACTTATCATCAAGAACATCGTGTATCTAATGATATCTCACATCAATATGCTTCGACTTTGCATGAAAAGTGGAATTCTTAGAAAGATGGATTGCACTTTGACTGTCACCATACAACACATACCTTTCTTGTGTAAATCCAAGATGACGAACAAACCGCTTCATCCACAATAACACCTTACATGCCTCTGTCGCTCCAATAAACTCCGACTCGGTAGTAGACAAAGCCACACATTTTCGTAGCCTAGATTGCCAAGATAAAGCTCTCCCTGCAAAAGTGATCAAATAACCCGAAGTTGATTTTCTCGAGTCAATATCACCTGCCATATCAGAATCTGAATAACCAACGAGACAAAGCTTGTCACTCCCAAAACAAAGCTTCATATCAACAGTACCCTGTAAGGATCTCATAATCCACTTCATAGCACTTTAATGCTCTTTACCTGGATTAAAAAGAAATCTACTAACCAAACCTACAACGTGAGCTATATCAGGACGAATGCAAACCATTGCATACATCAAACTACCCACGGCGGAAGCATAAGGAGCATGCACCATCTTTTCTCTCTCTTCTGTTGTGGAAGGACACTGTTGAGAAATAAACTTAAAATGCATAGGAAGTGGAGTACTCACATGTATTGCTTTCTCCATATTGAACCTTTTAAGAACTCTCTGAATATATGCTTCCTGCGACAACCATAATTTTCGAGCCTTGCGATCACGAATAATTCTCATTCCTAAAATGTTCTTCGTCGGACCACATTCCTTCATGGAGAAAGTCTTGTCCAATTGTTGCTTCAAACTAGCAATCCGATCTACATTTTGCCCTACAATAAGCATGTCATCAACATAAAGTAGCAAAATGATAAAATCATCATTAGCAAATTTCTTCAAGAAAACACAATGATCATTATATGTCTTTTTGTATCCTTGCTCCCCCATAAAAGAGTCAAATTCGCCATACCATTGTCTTAGAGCATGTTTTAGACCATATAAATTCTTCTTCAATTTTCACATATATTCTTCCTTCCTTTAAATTTTGAAGCCCTCTGGTTGTTCCATGTAAATGTCTTCTTCAAGGTCACCATGAAGAAAAGCGGTCTTCACATCCAACTACTCAACTTCTAAATTCAAACTAGCAGCAAGACCCATAACAACTCTGATGGAAGACATCTTGAAAACCGGTGCAAATATCTCTTCAAAGTCAATTCCCTTTCTTTGGTTGCATCCTTTTACTACAAGTCTTGCTTTGTACCGAAGCATCTTTGCATTTTCATCTTGCTTCTTCTTGTAAACCCAACGATTCCTCAAAGCCTTCTTTCCCTTCATTAGTTTCACTAGATCAAAAGTGCTGTTATCATGCAACGACTTCTTCTCTTCTTTCGTTGCATCCAACCAAAGTTGCTTATCATCGTTGTCTACAGCTTCCTTAAATGTTTCAGGTTCTCCTCCGTCAGTTAAGAGAACATACTTGGAAGAAGGATACCTAGTGCAAGGAAGTTGTTCCCTGGTAGATCGCCTTACAAAGGTTGTTTGAGTTTCAGGAGAAGCATGATGATCTACTTCAGCATCTTCATCATGAGGATCATCTTCCTTAGGTACATGACCTTCATTGTCATTTTCTTGTACATGCTCAGTTTGAATTGGTGTAGGAGTTATTGGAGTTGCAGAAGTCAAAGGAGGGAGATCTAAATCAACCACATCATAGCCACTATGAGATGCAGCTTCTTGTGATTTCTAAATATCTTCAATTGTTTGATCTTCAACAAAGTCTGCATCCTTGCCACAAATCAACTTCTTCTCTATAGGATCATAAAACCTATAGCCAAACTTGTCAAGACCATAGCCCACAAAGATACATCGGTGACTCTTGGAATCCGTCTTCGATCTTTCATCATTAGGCACATGCACAAATGCCATACACCCAAAAACACGTAAATGACTGTAAGAAACCTCCTTGCCAAGCCAAACCTTATTTGGAACATCACCATTCAAAGAAAAACAAGGAGACAAATTAATCGCATGTGTAGTTGTAAATAAAGCTTCACCTCAAAAGTGTTTTGGCAACTTAGCCTCTGAAAGCATATAACTCATTCTCTCTAACAAAGTCCTATTCATGCTCTCTGCTGCACCATTCAACTATGGAGTCTTCTTTGGTGTAAACTGATGCTGAATACCTTGTGCCTTACAATATTCATCAAGTGGACCGATGTACTCACCACCATTGTCAGAACGTAAACACTTTAGCTTTTTATTAGATTTCCTTTCAACCAAGGCTTGAAACTGCTTAAAAACATCAAGTACCTGATCTTTTGTTTTTAAAACATAAGTCCACAATTTCTTTGAATAGTCTTCAATAAAAGCAACAAAGTAAAGTGCACCAGTAAAGGTCTTAACTTTTAACGGACCACAAACATCAGAATGTAAAAGATCAAGCAAACCTAATTTTCTTAAAGGAGAATGTCTCTTAAAGGAGACCCGATTCTGCTTTCTTACAAAACAATGAGAATGTTTGTCCAATTTTACACACTTCAAATCAGGTGGTGCATTTTTCTTCATCAAACAACTTAGTCCCTTTTCACTTATATGGCGAAGTCTTCTATGCCACAATTTTGCAAGATCATCGTTTGCCACATTTACAGAATCAGTGGGAATTGAGGCTTGTAGCAAGTACAAATTTGTGTGCTTCTTCCCATGAGCTAGCACCATGTTTCCTTTAGTAAGCTTCCATTGACCGTCATGAAAAGTGTTGCACTAGCCATCATCATCGAGTTTTCCAGTAGAGATTAAGTTTCTTGGAACATGTCTAACATTTTTAAGCATTAACTTTGTTCCAATATTGGTCACCAAACATACATCTCCAATGCCCACAATCTATGCCACACCATCATTACCCATCTTCAACACCCCAAAGTCACAAGGTGTATAATATGTGAAGAATTCCTTCCATAATGTCACATGTAGTGATGATCCACTGTCAATGACCTAACTCAACTCATATTTAGCAAGATCCACATAATTGTTATCTGTACAATGATAAAATCACCATTAGTTGCAGTAGTTGCTTGATCATCATTACTGCAATCTTTTTGATCTTGCTTCTTATCTTTCATGCCTTTACCACCCTTGTTGTCTCTTTTCCCCTTATAGAAATATTTCTTTATGTAACTTGATTTATCACAATAATGGCACTTTATATTTGCGTATCTTCCACGAGATTTGCTTCTGCTTTTGTCTCTGGAAACTTGAGCTTTACTCTTACTTCTCTTTTTTCAGCAACATATGCTTCCTCGGATGAAGAAGATACACCATGAGATTTTTTTCCTCATCTCCTCAGTCAAAATACCAACTTTGGCAATATCCAGTGTAACTTTGCCATGTGGTGCTAAGTTGCAAAGTGTCATTCTGAAAGTGTCCCATGAATCAGGAAGAGTGCCAAGTAACAAAAGTCCCTGAATATCATCATCAAAATTTATATCCATAGCTGCTAATTGCTGGATAATACCATGAAAATCATTCAGGTGATCAGAAAGTGACTTGCTTGAATTGTACTTCAAGCCCATCAATTGCTTGATTAGGCACAATTTATTGTTTCCAGACTTATTAACATAAAGGGATTCTAGTTTTTGCCATAGTGATCTTGCATGAACATCATCATTTATATGATTCAAAACATTATCATCAACCCACTAATGAATTAATCCACACACCTGTTCATGTTCAAATAGCCATTAATCATCAGATTTGCCTTGTGGTTTTTCATCACTAAACACAGATAAATGCCAACTTGTGACATACAACAAGTCTCTCAATTTTCTCTTCCAAATATGATAGTTAGATCCATTCAAACTAATCATTCTACTAGTGTTGATATTACTAGAATCTATCCGGGGATTACTACAAATTAACCAACCTTGCTCTGATACCAGTTTGTTATGAATGACACAGACAAACCCATCAAAATGTACCACAATTACCAATGATCAAAGCAGAACAAGAGACAATAATAAAGTAAGAACACATTCGATGTGGAGTAAAAACCAAGGGACCAATGACGGGGGTCCTCCCAATCTTCTCTTACTATGATAATGGAGTGATACACAAATCCAAATCCAAGTCGCAAAGTGGATACACAAAATTATCCAGCAATAGTTAGCAATAACAGCATCAAAACAAAAGCAAGAAAAGTGAAAAATATCACCAGGAAATAGAGCTCAAAAATGATGTGACATATCGCAAAAACACGCCAGCAAAGGGCAATCTCAAAGTAGTAGAAGTATCCCACAAAGTCTCGGAGAAGCTGGTAAAGTTTTGATGGTAGATATCTATTTACCAGTGCTATTCAAATTGATGTTGTCGTGTTTTATTTGCTTCCCAAAATGTGGATATGTATATATAGCCACCAAAAAGGCACCTTGAAATCTCCATTCAACTGCCTTATTTAATAAGATGATAATTCCCATCAAGGAGCAATTACCAAGGCACACCAAAGGACAATAAATCATATTTTCAAATAAAAACACAAAATACTGTAGAAAAATTTATTGCTCCAAATAAATATGAGTTTTTCCACATAGGAAGGGACCCATTCCCAACAGAGAAGTGGTAGAAAGCTAGAAACTAGTATGAGATAGGTTTGGAGTATGTGGATGTGTGTGAGAAAAGTTAGTGTTGTGAGTAAATAGTGTGGATCATTGAACAATAATTCATTGTTTACCTTGGAAAAAGCACCTTCACAGCCCAATAAATGTTAATAAACCATGTCAGTTACTGCCGTGAACCCCTCTTGAAAGCTACTACATGAACTTGAACTGCACCTAGGCAACGAATCAACATATGTCCTCTCCTCATCAAACAAAAGATAGTCCTCATTTGTGTTGAAAGCCACTCCCATAATAGTCAATGTATTTCCATTCTCAATGTTAGCCTGGAGAGTAGAACTATGTGGTCGAGCCGGGCCTTTACGTGATCTTTTGTGGTTGCGCTTGGTCAAGATGCAAAGCTGGCCCGTATGTGGAAATAATTCATGTTTAGATGGCATGGAGCACATTCCATGTGTCCGATCATGGGACGGAAACCAATTAAGAGAAGTCATAAGAGAGGTTGAAGTGGGGCAAGAAGGGTATTCACATAGTGAACTAGAGGTTGAAACCGAATGTGTGCATACTAGTGCATCATGATTAACTAGAAGTGGAGGTGGAATCGTGGTAGGTAGAAAATTCAGAGAATGCACAATCCCAAGAGCATGTTGACGAGGCATATGAGAAGACTACTCGTGGTCTAATAAACCGGAATTTAGAACCAAATGGGAAAACTATAGCTATTCATTATATGTAGGTTATTGAAAAGGTATTAGAGCTTGATTAAATGTGCATAAGTCTTGGCCATGCAACATTGAATCATATCTGTCATTGTGTGCATGCAAGTAATAAAAAACATGTACAGAATTCATGTCACTATCAGTTGAAATAGCGACTATGGAAGATACAGGGAAAGCACTATCAACCCAGGTAACAGACATGTTTGTTGAGTCAACGGTAAAAGTAGATGTTGGAGTAATTAGATTTAGTGAATAAGAAGCATTGCTTGTAACGGTAGTTCTATTAGTTTAGACTCGGATAGGCAAGGGGATAAAAGCGTTATCCGCCGAGCAGTGAATAAGATTGATGAACCAGAGGTAGAATTAATTGTCGATGCTAACGGAGTCGGTGAAACATTAGTGTCACTTGTAGAGGGTGATTTGTTTGCATGTACTGGGTCGGGGATCTATGTATCTATTGGAGAATTGAGCAGCCGAGAGCAAATACCACTACCAATCACAACAATAACGGTTGACAAGCTAGAATGTGTTTGAATTTGTGAGGTGCCAAGCAACCTGAACCCATTGTTAGGCTATGGAGCTTGTGTTTTGATTATTCACTGTTCTTAATTTATTAGCGATAATAATATATGTATAATAGAGAGTCCAATAGTCCATCAGTGTTAATAGTTTATTATTGGGCCTAGCCCACTCCGCATTGCATTATGTCTATATATAATCTAGTGTACAAACCGTAACATTCATTTTGAATACAATTCTTACCATTGCTCTCAAATAATATCAGTTTTATAATTCTCTTATTACATATTATACAAACACTGCCCGCAATCATTTATTTGCAATATAGTTGCAAATCTATCTTGGTATCAAAGCCACCATGTGCTAACTGCATCGCCAGTGAGTTCTGATCATTGTCGATCACTTAGAGGCAATTCTTGCAGCAGTCCATTGGAGGAGCTTCATCGTCTGGACTCCTTCCATCAAAGATCTTGCAATCCCATCATTTGAGAGTTGTAACTCTATCAAAAAGGCAATTGTGCCTCGCCAGCTTTGCGTGGCTACAGCAACTGTTCTTGATAGAGTTTTGTGGTAATGAAAATCTTAGCACAGGGTAACCGATCAAGAAAGCTTAAGAAATCATTCAGTTGATCAAAATTTCGTCCAAAGAAAGTTTTCAGACATTGTTCTTATTAAGAATTGTAGCAGTCATCATTTTATAAACCTTTTGGTTGCAACAGTTATCAACTGAAAGCATTTCTTATAGCAATCTCAATTCCAAAGTTATCAAGTTCAGATTTTCATACCTGTATTCCAACCAGTTGTATCACCATCTTATTTTTTCTGCCATGACGAATCAAAAAGATGTTACCAGCCCTCAAGCGTCAAGCTGCAGAGTCTCAACTGGTCAACCTGATCCCACAGTCGATTTGATGAAGGTTATAATCAAGCCACAAAGTCAACTAATCTCTGGAAAACTTGATAAATCAAACTTCCTCTTGTGGAAATTACAAATATAAACTGCCACTAGAGGTTATGGTCTTGATGAATTCATATATGGTACAAAAATTGTGCCACCAAAATTTATCAGAGATAATGAAGAAAAACTTATGCAAAACCCTAAGTTCTTGGCCTATCAAAAGCAAGATAGCCTTATTTTTTCATGGATGATGTCATCCATAGGTCCTACAATACTGCCACAACTAACTGGCGTAGAAACTGCCCAAGAAGTATGGGTTACTTTTGAAAGAAACTTCTATGCTCATTAATCCGCACGAATTATGCACTACAGACGACAATTACACAACATCAGAAAAGGTGAATCAACCATGAACGAGTATCTTCTTAAAGTAAAAAACATATGTGATCAATTAAGTTAAGCAGGACAAAAGGTACCTGAATCTGAACAAGTACTGTCCATTGTTAGTGGTCTAGATGGTGATTATGAAGCCGCCACGGCTATTATTCTATCCACGGATCTTACCCCAAATTTATAGTATGTATACTCTACTCTACTAGCCCACGAAGGCAGGATTGGTCACAAGAAAAGTACTAATTATGATATATCCATTAATTAACCTCATATGGAAGAGGAAAATTTCAAGATAAGGGAAACTCATCAAGAAATCAAACTAGCAATGAAAGGGGTGGTCAGACCTCTATAGGCAGGGGTAGAGGTAGGAACAATAATAGCAAAGTGAGATGTCAGATTTGTGAGAAATATGGTCACCGTGCCACTAAGTGTTACTTTAGATTTAATACAAATTACACTCCTACTCAGCAAAACAGTAATTCTAGCAACAACTCAAGTTTGAAAAATATCAGCAATCAAAATGACACGTCTGAAGTCAAAGATATTAATGATGATAGTTGGTACCCCGATTCAGGAGCTACAAATCATGTGACTAACAACTTGAATAATCTAAATCTTGGCAATCATGAGTACAAAGGTACACAAAATTTACTTGCTGCTAATGGTGGAAATATTCACATGACACGCACTGGAAATGCAGTAATTGATGGACCTAAGCAACACTATCTCAAAATTTTACTAAGGGTACCATCAATTAGAAGAATCTAATGAGTGTTTCCCAATTTTCCAAAGAGAATAATGTATATTTCGAATTCTTTCCCAATGCTTGCATAGTTAGAGATATATTGACCCATGAAATAATTTTGCAGGCTAATGAAACCAATGGACTATACAAGTTTAATGTCAATAAATCTGAAATCAATGATTGTAGTGATAACAATCATCTATTAAATGTGTATAATGATCATGTATTAACCATTTTATGTGATAATGCACATACTGATTCTAATGATCAAGCATTGGTTAATGGTAGTAAATCTATGCAAGATAGTGAATTCGAATTATGGCATAATAAATTGGGACACCCCAGTATGAAAATTATGAAGCATGTAATTTATAAAAACAATAACATTAGCATAAATAAACTTCTAATCACATATATATGCACATTTTGTCAAATGGGAAAGAATCATAAGATTGCATTTCCAAACTCAAACACAAAGTATTCTAGATCACTTGAATTAATTGCTACTGATCTATGGGGTCCAGCTCCTATTAGTTCTGACTATGGGTACAAATATTACATCTCTTTTATAGATATTTACAGTAAATATGTCTAGATATATATGCTTAAAAGCAAGTCTGACACTTGCAAAACTATGTAACATTTCATCACATATATAGAAAACCAAATTGGCAATAAGGTCAAAATATTCCAAATAGATGGGGGTAAGGAATTTTAACCATTAAAACAATATTTTTCTAATAAGGGTATTTTACATAAACTACCTGCCCCTATACATCTGAACAAAATGGGATTATAGAGAGAAAGGATAGACACATTGTCGAAACAAGGCTAATATTGCTTGCAAAAGCTTCCATGCTTCTTAAATTTTGGCCTAAAGTTTTTGCACTTGTAATATATCTAATTAATCTAATGTCCAACAAAATACTCAAATTTAAAAGTCCTTATGAGATTCTAACTGAGTAACATTCCAGATTACAATCACCTGAGAACATTCGGTTGTCAATGTTTTCCCTACTTAAGACCATATAATAATCATAAACTTGATTTTAGATCTGTACCATGTACATTTTTGGGATACCCAAGCAACCAAAAAGGGTACAAGTGTTTAGATGAAAAAGGAAGAATTTATGTGTCCAGACATGTAGTGTTCAAAGAAAATGTGTTTCCATATAGTAACTCTGAAATTAGAACTACTTATAAAGTTCAAAATCCAAGACAATCATCTCTAGCCATACCTGATGTGGTGGACATAGTCATACCAAGTCAGTAGGGTCAGATTAGCATTGACCACAACTCTCAACACATAGTGCCATCAGATGAGCCAGGTCAAGAGGAGCATGCATCACCATTTACTGCTTCTGATCATAACACTCAGTAACCATACATTAGTGATAGTAATCAATCTAACGACAATACTGATGACAAAGATACATGTAATACTGTGCAACATGATACTGCTGAGAAAAACAAAAATCAACATCCTATGATGACCAGGGCAAAATGCGGCGTATTTAAACCAAAAATTTACAACACAACATTGGACTATCAAGAACTAGTATCCTATCATGAAGCAGCCAAATCCAATCATTGGACTGTATCCATGAATGAGGAATACCAGGCCTTGATTAAGAACAATACATGGACATTAGCAGCTTCTCCTAATCACAAAAATGTTATTGGCTGCAAATGGACATTTAGAATTAAAATAAACCCTGATGGTTCAATCTCAAAGTATAAGGCAAGGCTAGTTGCAAAAGGGTATTCACAACAGAGTGGGTTTGACTTTGTTGAAACATTCCCACCTGTTGTGAAGCCTACCTCTATAAGAATAGTACTGACAATCGCCTTACACAAGAGATGGCCAATCAAGCAACTAGACGTAAATAATGCTTCTTTGAATGGAATTTTACAGGAAGAAGTGTATATGGAGCAGCCACAAGGCTTCGTATAGTAAGGAAAAGAAGGGCTAGTGTGCAAATTGAACAAAGCCATCTATGGGCACCTAGTGTTTGGCTTGACAAGCTTTAAGAAACACTTGTCAAACATGGAAACAATCCAATCAAATATGATAAATCCATCTTTACAAAATACACCACTGTTTTTACAATAACACGCATTTTACGCATCGGAAGATCATAAAATATTTTTATTTAATTCCCAGAGGGTTGGATCATTCTCATATTTTAATATGTTGCTTATGGAGATGTGAGACATGTCCCAGAGGGTTTGGTGCTGAGTGCTTGCTGTCCAGATTCTTATTTCATCAATCCTAGCTTATTTTGGAGAATCGGTGAGTGATATGCATCTCTCACATGGATTCAATGAAGTATATGGGTGTTTGTTCATGTTTTTCACCAAATTCAAATCAAATCCTCAGATCTACACATTGGTAAGTCCATTTTCATATGAATCATCATAGGATCCAATTTAGCAAGTTCTAAACCGGTAATTTCTATGCTATTCCATATGATTATGCAAGTTAGATCTGCAGTTTTGTTCATATTTACATTTATGGTGATTTTTCACATATTTATTAATGAAATCACCAAATTAGTGATGTTGTTGGTTTCATAACTTGCTTGTGGATGTATTGAATGAATCAGATGAGTTGGTTTCGTCGATTGTATCGATTGGCAAAGTTTTGGTCGAAATTGGAATTACATTGGAGTGGTGCAGGTTTTGGGTCGCGCGTAGGGGGTCACTCGTACCATGGCGTGATTTGTTGGAAAACAAGATAGAAAGCAGGCTCGAGCGAGCCAGGGAGACGATCGGTTGAGCGAGCTGGGTGTAATTCAAGTGGATGAGCGAGCCTATAGGACAGGGTCGGTCGCTCCTAGTATGAAGTGGGTCGGTTGGCTGTTGAAGGTTCGGTCGGTCCTATGCATGGGGCTATTGGGTCGTTCCTAGCGAGGTGGGTCGGTCGCCCCTGAGTAAAAGGCACGGTTGGCTACTGATGGACCAGGTCGGTTCTCATCTGATCGGGTCGGTCACCAGAATGGGTTATGTTGGAATTGGAGCGACCAATGGAGAGGGTGATTGGGTCAGTCGGCCATGTTCTGGAGGGTCGGGTCGGGCCCAAACTCAAGGGTCAAACATGCTAGGGACAAGTACCAGATCTGTTCGAGCATGGGGGTCGGTCCTCTCCGGGTCGGTCGTGCAAGCTGGGAAATCTGGTCTGTTGGGAAGAAGCCGTGTCATTCTAGTTGAGTCATACAGGTCGGTCGAGCTGAGTCGTACGGATCGGTCGAGCTAGGGACGAGGGTCGGTCATAATGGTTTCAGCAGAGTTTTAAACGCTATAATGTATGGCATAAGTGTTGTGGTTTGTTTTCTTTAACAAATCAATGTGGTGCTATGGGTTATTTTGGACCTTATGATTGATGTTTCTCTAGTTCAAGGTCAGTGATAACTTCGAGGAGAATTCAAGTGGGAATATTCGAAGTGTTGAATGTGTTGGTTAATCGGTGTAGAACAACAAAGAAGGTGACAACTCAAAGGTCGTGAGTTGGTAGATAATGGTTGCTCGATAAGGTTGCTTGAGCTATGAAGAGTCATTGGGTTGGGTGATTAAAGATGCGAAGGCCAAGAGATTATCGTTGTCGTGTGTTCTACCAGGCTCGAAACAGGGGTACACAAGAGATGTCTAAAAGACCGGTTGTAGGTCAAGTACCCTGGGTATCATTGAAAGGCCTAGTTGTCAAGTTTGGACATACAAATGTATCATTGAAAGGCGTATGGAGTTTATGCTATAACTGGGGTTACCATTAGCCCTTAACATGTGGAAAGGTTGGTCGTCATACGATTAACGATGGTTTCAAAGCAAGACTGGCGGTGATAGCCAAAGTCAGTCATGGTTGATTGGTTGTTCTGTTTGTACCGTCTCGTGTAGATTGTCCAACGTCGAAGGATATGTTCCTTAGGTGCTTTTCTGATATTGATTTAGGCCTCTGGGGCTTGTGCTTGAGGGATGTTGAATTCGATTAGGATGGTTTACATGAGATAAAGAGTTTGAGGTCGAACAAGAAGGTTGGCTTCGAAAGAAAGGGCGATTAGTTGTTCCTGATATGGACGGATTGAGAGATGAGGTTGTAAGAGAATGTCATCACTTGAAGTTGACGATTGATCCCGGTGGCAATAAGATGTATCAGGACTTGAAGCGAGTCTACTACTGGGAGGGGATGACGTGGGATATTGGAAAGTTCATTTCCAAGTGTACGAACTATCAATTGGTGAAAGCTCAACAAAAGAAGCCGAATGGTTTGTTTCAGTTATTGGAAGTTCCTACATGGAAGTGGGAACAAGTATCGATGGATTTTATCGATGGACTACCTAGAATTAGGACAGGAAACGAAGGGATTTTGGTCATCGTGGGTCACTTGACCAAAAGTGCAAGTTTCATTCCTGTCAAGTCAACTAGGATGGCATCGAAATTAGATGAACTTTATGTGAAATGTATAGTTCGGCTCCATGGTATCCTGAAGAGCATAGTGAGTGACCAAGATCCATTATTTACGAGTGGATTTTGGAGGAGTTTGCAAGAAGCTTTGGGAACCGAGTAGTGTTTAATTATGGCTTACCATCCCCAAACTGATGGTCAGACCGAGAGAGTCAATCGAGTTTTGGAAGATCTCCTGAGGGCTTGTGTGTTAGACTTCGGAGGATCGTGGGAAGACCATCTACATTTAGTTGAGTTTTCATATAATAATAACTACTAGTAAAGCATTGGGATGACACCATATGAGGTGTTGTATGGGAGACCGTGCAATTCTCCAGCATGTTGGTTAGAAACTGGAGATAAGTTGGTACTTGGGCAAGAGATGATTAGAGAAACCTCGGATTGTATCGAGATCGTTCGACAATGAATGAAGACGACCCGAGATCGTCAGAAGAGTTATGCAGAGTTATGCAGATAAGCGTCAAAAGGATTTGGAATTCGACGTTGGCAATATGGTTTTAGTGAAGGTTTCACCATTAAAGCATGTGGTTCGATTCGAAAATAAAGGAAAATTAGCTCCAAGGTTTATTGGACCATCTCCGATAATTGAGCGAATAGAAAAGCTCGCATATAGATTGGAGTTACCCTAGAAGATGTCGAGTGTGCATAATGTTTTCCATGTGTCGTTTCGACGGAAGTTTGTGCACGATTCGAATGTTATGGTATTTCCAGAGCAGTACAAAGACCTAGAAGTAGAAACCTCGGTTGCGAAACCTCGTAACCCGCCTCGTGTTGTGGGGAAATACAAAACCGCTTAGGAGGAAAACGGCTAAGCTAGTCTAGGTACAATAGAGCGAAGACGGTGACGATTGTACGTGAGAGACGGAAGAGAGCAAAGGGCGACTCATCCAGAACTCTTCATCGGTAGGACCCTTTGATATTGTATCATCGTTATAAGTTGTATCTTGTTATTGATTGGTAGGATTCCGTGTGCTAGGATAAGACAATGGATGCATGGCTTGATGGTTGCTGATTCAGATGATAGAATTGGCTTCTCATGGATGATAGGCATGCGGAATTGTTGTGATTGCTTGTGTTTGCTAGGAATTTTGGGGGCAAAATTCTTAAGGGGGGGGGGAGAATGTAACAACCCGCATTTTACGTATCGGAAGATCGTAAAATATTTTTATTTTATTCCCTGAGGGTTGGATCATTCTCATATTTTAATATGCTGCTTATGGGGATGTGAGACATGTCCACAATTTTTACCGATTTTATTTGTGACCATTTTGCCCATTTCAGTCTTGTATAGGGCATAACTTTCGACTCAGGTTGAATCAGAGGGTGAGACATGTGCCATTGGAAAGAAATTGATGTTTGCCTTTCCGTAAAGTGGTTACATTTAACATTTGTTTCAGCAATTTAGGAGAAATCGTTGTTTTAAGGTTTTTCAGTTGGTTGTCCAGGTTTTGGGAGCCTAATGGGCTGATTTGGGAGAGGCCCATTAGTGGGCTGGTGGAAACTATAAATAGAGGGTGAGAGGTATGGGAAATAATTTGCCTCCCTATTCTCTCATTTGGTGGCCTTGTGCTCCTCCTTCCTCAAACACCTTTCCACCATTAAAAATAAAAATCCAAGGAGGTAAATCATAGATCTACACCATTGGAGGCTAGATTTACATCAATTTAAGAAAGAATTCATCGGATCAAGGGGTTTGGTGCGAAGGCCTTGCTGTTCAGATTCTTGTTTCACCAATTTTAGCTTGTTTTGGAGAATCGGTGAGTGATACGCATCTCTCACAAGGATTCAATGAAGTATATGAGTGTTTGTTCATGTTTTTCACCAAATTCAAGTCGATTCCTTAGATCTACACCTTGTTAAGTCCATTCTCATATGAATCGATGAGTTGGTTTCATCGATTGTATTGATTGGCAAAGTTTAGGTCGAAATTGGAATTGCATTGTAGTGGTGCAGGTTTTGGGTCGCGCGTTGGGGCGTCGCTCGTACCATGGCATGATTTCTTGGGAAACAAGATAGAAAGCAGGCTCGAGCGAGCCAGGGAGTCGATCGGTCGAGCAAGCTGGGAGTAATGCAAGCGGATGAGCAAGCCTATAGGAGAGGGTCTGTCGCTCCTAGAATGAAGTGGGTCGGTCGGCTGTTGAAGGGTCGGTCGATCCTAATGAGGTGGGTCAGTCGCTCCTGAGTAGAAGGGACGGTTGGCTACCGATGGACGGGGCCGGTTCTCATCTGATCGGGTTGGTCACCAAAATGGGTTATGTAGGAATTGGAACGGACGATGGAGAGGGTTATTGGGTTGGTCGACCTTGTTCTGGAGGGTCAGGTCGGGCTCAAACTCAAGGGTCGAACATGCCAGGGACAAGTGCCAGATCTGTTCGAGCATGTGGGTCGATCACCTCCGGGTCGGTCAAGCAATCTGGGAAATCTGGTCTGTTGGGAAGAAGCCGGGTCGGTCGAGCTGAGTCGCACCGGTCGGTCGAGCTAGGGACGAGGGTCGGTCGTAATGGTTGTGGCAGCCTTTTAGACACTCTAGTGGATGGCATAAGTGTTGTGGTTTGTTTTCTTTAACAAATCGATGTGATGCTATGGACTGTTTCGGACCTTAAGATTGATGTTTCTTTGGTTTGAGGTTGGTGATAACTTCGAGGAGAATTCAAGTGGGAATATTCAAAGTATTGAATGTGTTAATTGATCGGTGTAGAACAATAAAGAAGGTGACAACTCAAAGGTCGTGAGTTGATGGATAATGGTTGCTCAAGAAGGTTCATTAAGCTATGAAGAGTCATCGGGTTGGGTGACTAGAGATGTGAAGGCTGAGAGATTATATTTGCCATAAGTTCTAGCAGGCTCGAAGTCGGAGCACACTAGAGACATCTAAAATATCGATTGTAGATCGAGTACCCTGGGTATCGTTGAAATGCCTAGTTTTCAAGGTTGGACATACATACATATCCTTGAAAGGCGTATAAAGTTTATGCTAGAACTATGATTATCATTAGCTCATGACATATAGCAAAGTTGGTCGTCAAACGATTAATGATGGTTTCAGAGCAGGATTGGCGGTGATAGTCAGAGTCAGTCATGGATGATTGGTTGTTCTGCTTGTATCGTCTCATGTAGATTGTCCAATGTCGAAGGAGATGTTCCTTCGGTGCTTATCTAATATCGGTTTAGCCTCTGGGGCATGTGCTTGAGGGATGTTGAATTCGATTAGGATGGTTTACATGAGATACATATAATCTGGATGTTATGAATGCTTACCATGGTTGAATACTTGTTCTGGTTTTCATGGATGAATGGTTGAATTGTTTGTCATAAAGGCTATAACTGTCCAATATGGGGAAGACAGGGATGAGTTCTTCTCTGGTGTTGTGGGTAGATTGGTGTGTTTATCTATCCATTCTCATATACTTTATTTATGAAGTTTGTTAGCTGTTTTATGGCTCACTAAGACTGTTGTCTGACTCAAGGTTTTATGTTTCCCTCTTATTTCGTTGGGCTTCTCATCCAGTTGTGGATGAGCAGACTAAGTAGCAGGTGACAGGTGATTAGCGAGGACGATGTTGCTGTATGAAGGCGAGCTGGAGGCTTATGTACAAGCTTTATTACTATCTAGTATTTCTGTTTTCGTTGTTTGAGTGCTCTATAAGGGTTGTAGTGAGGCCTTATGTACAAACTTTGGTATCGGTTGGATAACATTTCAGGATGTTGAGAAAGTTTCAAAAGTTTGTTATGTGATGCTTCACTATTATTACATGTTTTATATTTTCTTCTATACTTTATCCTTGCGCTATGAGTTCTAGGACGGGTCCCGCTTGTGTTAACATACCATGATGATCGTCCATAGTTGCCTGGCACACCTTTCAATGCATTATTCCTTTTGTTTAGTGCGGGGACTATGGGCGGTCGTTACTGTTTCCGTTACTTATATATGTTGATGATTTTATAATTACAGGAAACAATGATGTTGAAATAAGTGAAGTCACAAAAGCCTTAAATTCAGAATTCTCTATAAAAGACCTTGGTGACCTGAATTACTTTTTTGGAATAGAAGTTAAAAGAAAAGGCAAGTCAGAAATTCATCTTAGCCAAAGGAAGTATATTTTTGAAATTTTAATTCAAGCAAAAATGAACAATGCAAACTCACTTCCAACTCCTATGATTAGGCCCAACATTGTCAAAAACAAAAGGGGAAGCTATCAAAGATGGAAAACAGTACAGAAGTCTGGTGGGCGCATTGCAATATGTCACAATTACAAGGCCAAATATTTCCTACAGTGTAAACAAAATCAACCAATACATACACAGAATCCACTGGATCAACGCTGGAAAGCTTTAAAGAGAATACTCAGATACTTAAAGGGAACTATGACACAAGGACTCATACTACTGCACAACAAAACTCTCAACATAAATGCATACTCAGATGCAGATTGGGTAACTGACCAAGACGAAAAAAGTCAACATCTGGGTACTGTGTGTATTTAGGAAAAAATCCTGTGTCTTGGTGTGCTAAAAATGCAAAATACAGTTTCTAGATCCAGCACCGAGGCTGAATTCAGAAGTATGGCATATACTACCACTGAATTAATGTGGATAAAGTCACTTCTTATTGAACTTAAGGTCAAACTCAACAAACAACCTATGATTTGGTGTGAAAACACTAGTGTTATCTCATTAACCGCTGATCCAGTTCTTCACTCAAAGACTAAACACATTGAATTGGATCTATACTTCATACGATTACAAGTAATGAAGAATAAACTGCAAATCAGATACTACAGGATATACGATAAATAGCGATGGCAGAAAGCCGTCGGCGGCCGTTGCTAGTCGTCGCTATGAGCCGTCGCTATTTATGTCATCGCCAACAGAAATAGCAATGGGTTGAGCGATGACTCCGTCGCTCATTTAGCAACGGCTTGCAACGGTTAATTGCCATGTGTCACCTTACGTGGCAAGTAGTTTCTTTTACCAGGAAGCCATTGTAAACCGTCGCAAATCTGAAACTGGCGTTACAGGCCGTAGCTAGCCATCGCTATATAACGACCTGAAATTCGTCGCTAACCGTCGCAAATCTGAAGCAAAACTTTTACACTGCACATCAATTCCATTCCATCAAACCACCCAATATTACACTGCATAACAGTTCCATCCAATAACCACTGCATACCACTATCATCTCATCAATTCACCAATACTCATCAACAATCAATTCACCAAGTAAAAATAAAATTATAAACACCATACATATCAAAACACATCATACCATCATCAAATACCTCATACAAGCCAAAACGAATCATACCATCGTACATATCAAAACACATCATACCATAGTCAAGTACCATCGTATGTGCATCTAGCATATAAAAAACCAAGTATATGTACATACCTAAGTATAAACCAAGAAATGAGCACCTACACTAATCTTTCTCATCTTCCTCGTCGTCATTGTCGTTGTCATCTTCTTCTTCCCCTCGATAAGCAACAGAATCTCCTCCCTCTCCTCCCTCCCAGGCATAAACTTATGATCCTGAAAGTACGCTGCAATGCGCTCATCTATTTCCTGTTGCATCTGGGTTTTTCGCCAGTCAATCATCTCGTTCATCTGCTCCTGCATCTAAGCAATGGTCGAGTCCTCCATCGACCTCCTATAACCACGCTGAACAGCCTGCGATAAATTAAGTTCACATTAAATTTATTTAAACATATTTTTACTAGTTTGTGGTAAACATGTGTATAGTTAGCAATAATAATTGTTTTTATTAAGTAGAATTATCAAATATAATATCAATACACACGTATATATATATCGCACATCTTTTATCATGATATTTATAAATCATCGTACGTTGAACAAAAGATACACATAAATGGTAAATGAGTTTACTGTGGTCCAAATGTAAACAAAACTTAATACTAAATAGCATAAGATTATTTCTCATACTTTAAAACTGTAATTTATGAAAAAGGTCTTACCTCCTGATTGCTGAAACCATATCGCCTTCCTCGAGTAGGCGGATCAGTGATAGAATGCCATATACGATTAGAATTTGCAACCGTAAGCTCCTGTCCACTAGCCTCTATCACTCTAGCAGCCTCTGCATCATACTTCCCCTACAACAGAAATATAATTTTAACACAAATGCTATAAAATTTACTTATATACTGTGATATGAACGAATATGAAACATTTTAATTTATACGGATAAGCATATTTACCATTATATGCGCACTCTTCGGAGTCGCCCAATCATACGTAACATTTCCTTCTTCATCGGTATGCTCCACCGTATGTGTGTGTTTCTTATGTACTTTACAATATGAGTAAATATTTATTAAAAAGAAGAATGAATTATATACTCTAAATTTTTACGTGAACATATACTACAAATTTTTAAAATTTATACCAAATCCCTTCTATGTTTTTGGAATGATTTTGAGCCATCGTGGTGTAGAGCAGGATTCTTTTCTCATGTAAAATAATGCAATCAATATAAGTGTGAATATTATCATTATATCTAACTTTAGCATCTTCCATCTCCCAGTACTTTTGAAAATCTGCCCAAACATCATCACTCATAAACGGAGGCTTTTTTCCAGATGTCTTCGCCCTTGAAACCATCTATCGATAATTATTGCGCATCTTCATATTCCAGTGAGTCAAAAAAGTTAGCATGTCCTGCTCCTCAACGTGTACAACAGCCTGCATATTACATTTATTTTTAATTATTTACAGTATATTAATTTTCAATATTAGTATAAAAAATACTTACCAATAAATCGGCTAGAATGACATTCTTAATATGGGGTGGAATACTATCCTAATGTGGCCAAGCCCCCGACATTCTGCTTATGTAAGACTGCCTCGATACATCAAAAATGAACTGTGCTATCTCAATCTCGAATCCTCTGTGTAGAAGTTGATATAAATATTTCATATATTTTAAATAATCTAAATTGAAATAAATTTGACATTTACCCGCCACTCTTCGGAATAATCTCTGCAACTCGGCGCAGATCTCCACTACTCGGACTTGCTCCTGGTCCAGGAGATGGTGAAGGAGTAGGCTGAGATGTGCTCCTCGATCGTCGTCTATCATCTAACATATTTGTTACAATCATATAATGTGTGTATAAAATAACGTGAATTATTAACATAAGTCATTATTATCATAAGATAAATCGTAAATGAGAAGAAAATACTGAATAACATACATAGTCAACATTATCGTTACATAAATCAGAATAGTAACGAATGTAAGTAAATTCATAGCTTAGATAAATCAACATCATTATTATTACATAGCTCAGAATAATACATAACATAGTACATAGCTCATAATATTACATAATATAAGTACAAAACCTCAGTCTTCATCATCTTTGGATCCAGACTCGGTCTCATACTCTATATTGTTTTCTTCAGTACTTACAAATGCATCTACTAATACATTCGCTTCATCATTCAACGACCCTACATCAATGTCATCAGCTATTATTATTTCAGTATTTGGCTCAAGATCCGCCTGATACGCTGCTTCGTCTGGAATATTATTTCCATCAAATGTAAATCCTGCCTTTGTTTAAAAAACAGCCCACCAGTCTGCTTTATCTTTCTTTTAAGGATGGATACGAAGCAAAATAGACTTGTAATGCTTGCTTAGCTAACATAAAAGGATCATACTTATAGTAATGCTATGTATGCCTTATTTCGATTAGCTTATAATCTTTGTGCACGTTGATTCCAGAACCAGGAACATTGCTAAACCAGTTGCATTTGAACAAATAAATTTTCTCTACGGGCTGAACAAAATATGTCAACTCTACAACTTGCGCTAAGATGCCGTAAAAATCTTTTATATGCTCCTCTGGATCATCACTACCTTTGACAGATACACTGCTGTTATACGTTAATTTTTCAGCTTTTAATCATTGGTGTTGAATTTAAATTCATTGACAAAGTATACTGGATAAATTTTGACATTTCTCTTTGGTCCGATAGTAAGATGTCGTAATCCTTCGTTAACAACACAGTTTTTTGGATCATGAACATAGTCTGAAAACTATCTAGCAAATTCTTTACTGAGATCACCAGATCGTTGTTGTGGTTCGTAGATACTGCATATATGTGTTATGTGTTTCTTTTATTAATAGACACAAATAAATATATATGTATATTAATTTAATTGTACATGAATTTAGTATTACCTGACAAATGGTGCAACTTCTGCACAATTTAACAGAACATATGTGAGTGCCACATTGTATTCTGTATCTCTTAACCATATTTCCACACATTTTCCTGTAGGTCTTCCGTGTTGTCTAAAAATAAATAACATTGTTTGAAAAGACTTCTGCTCAACAGCTTCTTTATTACGGGGAACAGTTACAAAAGACAAATTCACATCTTCACTAAAGTAATGAGATTAAAAAAATGAAGCTTCTTCTTTAAGGTACGATTTGCAAATTGAACCTTCTACTCGAGTTTTTTGCCTAATTTTTTCTTCAAATGATTCAAGTACCCATAATAAGATTAATTTAATTTATATGTGGGTACATTAATCTAAATTGTAATTTATCACGATATTTATTGATAAAAATTACCTCTGAAATGGATACATCCATCCATATTGGACTTGACCTCAAAGTCGAAAGGAAGATAAATAGCTAAATGTTCCATTACATTAAAAAAACCAGGTGGAAATATTTTCTCGAGTTTCAGATCAGTACAGGGACTTCTGGTTCAAGCTTACGTAGACGATCTACCTTAAACATCGTTGAACAAAGTTATTTATAAAACAAATTTAATTCTGTTATAATACTCTAGATTTTTGTAGGCAATAATTCCATGAAAATCAAAGGTAAAAACTATTCCATAATGATATGGCAATCATGGCTTTTCATTCCACTCAATTTACTGTTTTAAAAGTCCACACATCCACAGAGGTTTGAAGAAATCCCATCAGGACATCATAATCCTCCCACCCACTTTAGCACGAGTTTTACTTGCCTGTTGTCTAGCTCATAGTATGCTTTAGGTTTTTTATTCTCATCATACAAGTGCAGTTCCGGCCGTTTACAAAAGTGTAATACATCACGTCTCGAATTCGCATCGTCCTTGGTTTTACCCTTTACATTCAAAACTGTATTAAAAACGTTATCAAAAAACATTTTTTTTCATTATGCATCACGTCAATATTATGCTGAAGTTTTAGATTTTTCCAGTAAGGCAACTCCCAAAATATACTTTGTTTGCATCAATTATGAATGTCCGATTTACCTGGAATTTCAACCTGCTCTCCAGTTTCATGTATCTTTGGGTAGTCACATACAACTTCATATATCCCTTCACTTGGACACTTTAAGCGATAGCATAGTCTTTACTCTGTTAGCTTTAAAGTTCTTTTTATCCGTTTTATATTTATGATTAGTATGGAGAAAGCACCGATGACAGTCAAACCAAGATTTTTTTTCCCATACTTTAATGAAAATGCACGTGTCTCCTTCATAAAATGAGGACAAGCTAGAGTCCAGTTGTGCTCCAACCTGAAAGCATGCAATACGCGGGAAAATCGCTAATAGTCCATAACACATAAGCAAATATACGAAAATTTCTTTTTCTCTAAATTTCGTATGTTTCGACTCTTTTATGCCATAGTGTTTTCAAATCTTCAATCAACGGTTGTAGATAAACATCAATTCCTTGTGTTGGATCATCGGGACTGGGGACGGCAACCGTTAGAAACATATATGGATTTTTCATATATATCCATGGAGGTAAGTTATAAGGAGTAATAATGATAGGCCATGATGAATATTTACTACCAAACTGAGAAAATGGCGAAAATCCATCCATGCATAAACCGAGCCTAACATTACGGCTCTCTTCAGCAAATTTAGGATATGTCCTATCAAAGTGTTTCCATACTTCACCATCAGAACAATGTATCATAGTTCCTTCTTCTGATGTTCTCACGCTATGTCATCGCATATGACACGCTGTAGCAAAAGATGCATATAGCCGTTGAAGTCTGGGAGTTATGGGTAGATAATGCATCTTTTATACAGAACTTCTTTTCCTTTCTTTTTCCCTGGTTTATATCTATCTTCATTGCAAAATTTGCATTTTCTACGTTGAGCGTTTTCTTTCTAATACAACATGCAACCTTTAACACATGAATCTATCTTATGATACGGTAGTCCAAAAGCAGACATAAGTTTTTTCACTTTATAATGATTATCGCACATCAAATTATTGGATGGAATATGTCGTTTTGCAGTTTGTACAACTGCTGTAAATGCAACTTCTATAAGATTGAATTTTGATTTCATAGTGATGAATTCGGCGGTTACAGACAATTCAGTTCTGCTTGTACACCCTTCCCATAACGGCTTCTTAGCAAAATTCAATAAATCATAAAAAAAATCGCTTCCGCCGTTGGTTCTTCAACATTCCCAGTCTCATCGTCGCCTTTCTCAATGATAGGAAACATTGATTGTGCTGCATCTTGCACCATATTTTCTATTGGATTTGTTATTTTATTATCGTTCATCGTTGTACTATTATCCTCTACCACTACAGGGTTAGACGTAGGCTGAACAAGTTCTCAATGACGATCCCAAAGTAATAATTCAACACAAAACCAAATTTATATAGATGAACTTCTACTACATCTGGCTTCCAATGTTTCAGATGTTTGCACTTACTACACGGACAATGAATGTCTGTGTTACTCTGATTATTAGATTTAGCGAATCTAATAAATTCTTGGACTCCATTACAAAAATGTTCCTTTATCGACCTTTTCTTACCGGTTCAGGGTTGATACATCCAACTGCGATCATGAAAATAATCGAACATTTTACCGATTTGCAATTGTTAGAAAGTTCGATCGAACACTTTATATTAATTGAAATCTTGTAAAATTTCATTTATAACTATTGCATGTTTTCGTTTTTTTTTGTTTATTTCTTTTTTACTTTATCGGCCGGTCTGCCTACTTCCCATTTCAAATATAATAACGTAAGCATATTTTATAACTCATTTCAGGTTAAACGGTTCAATAAAATTTTGGCAGCACTTCCTTTTGTCCCTATATCGTACACAAATTAAATGCGTATACACAAGGAACAAAAAGGAAGTGCCATCGAAACCTTGATAACCATTTAAACTGAAATGATTTACAAAGTATGCTTACGTTATTATATTTGTAACTTGTCCAATACTAGAACAAATCCAACGAATATTGTATCAGATGAATATAGATTTCCGTTTTGTGTAAAAACGAATATCCATATAACGATCATATACAACAGTTGTCGGATGGGGCCAAATTTATCTAAGGGGTTCACATAAGTAGTTAAAAAACATTCAACCTAGGTTTAAACCAAAAAAACAATTGAAAAAAGCGTGTTTTTTTCACTTTGGGCTTTTTTGCGCTTCACTAATAGGTGTGCTTTAAATTTCAAAAAAGCCCCTTAGTTGCGCCTTGTGCCTTTTTCGCCTACGCTCGCGCGTTAACTACATAGCGTCTATATAATATTTTTTTGTGCTTTCAATTTGTAAAATAACATGACAATAAAAATTATGAAGTATAAATTAGTTTTAGCTACTTTTAGTCAATTTTAGTTTAAAGTATAAATTATGAAGTTAATTTTAGTTAATTAGTTTCAATTTTTGAAAGATAAACTAAGCTTTCAAGTTATTTAATTTCATTTCAAATTTAAGGAGTTAAGTTATAAATGTGATTTTTGTTACATATAACAAGATTCTTAACGATCTATATCTAAATTAAGAACCATTTCTAATTAACAATTTTTTATTAAATATTATAGCAACAATTTTTTTTTAATATTGCAAATGCATTCTTTAAATTTGTTTGAACCAATTATTCTTGCATCTAATGGTGACATAAATAACAATGCATGTAGACAAGGGACATCATTACACCGTTTCAGTTATTATAATCAAGTTACTACCGGTAAACAATCACGTTTACTTCATTTTTTCTCAAATAACCCTACAACACAATCAATGTAAGCCCAATTACATACATGATAATCATCGTTTTCAGGCTCCTAAATCAAGTACATATGTGGTAATCAACGTTTTCAACCTCCTAATCAGTTACACTTATTCCCAAATCAATCTATAAAATAATCATTATCATATGTGTCTCACAAGACAACCAATTTCATATGCATAAACATTCAATTAACAAACCCATATAAACATGCAAATTAACCCTAATTAAACATAGAATAGGGATTAGAAGACATACCGGCACAATTTGAGAAGATTGGAATGGAGTTTGGATGATGAAATTGGAGCTTGAAAGCGGGCGACGAGCAGCAAGGGTTTACCCCTTTTTTATTCGGTGAAATGAATTGGGGGAGAAAGCCACGGTTGCTGATATGTCCAGGTGGCGCTTTTTTAGCCGTCGCTAGCCATCGCCCATACCCGTTGCTAAATGAGCCGCTTCGTGTTGTGGTATCTCTAGAGCAGTACGAATGTTGTTGTATCTCCAGAGCAGTACAAAGTCCTAGAAGTAGAAACCACAGTTGTAAAACCTCTTAAGCCGCTTCGTGTTGTAGAGAATGACACAAAACAGCTTAGGAGGAAAACGGTTAAGTTAGCCAAGGTACAATGGTGTGAAGATGATGACGATTGTACATGGGAGACAGAAGAGAGCATGAGGGTGACTCGTCCAGAACTCTTCGTCGGTAGGACCCTTTGGTATAGTATCATCTTTATATAGTTGTATCTTGTTGTTGATTGGTAGGATTCCGCGTGCTAGGACAAGGCTACGGATGCATGGCTTGATGGTTGCTAGTTTGGATGATAGAATTGACTTCTCATGGATGATAGGCAAGCGGAATTGTTGTGATTGCTCGTGTTTGCTGGGAATTTCGGGCGCGAAATTCTTAAGGGGGGAGAATGTAACAGCCCGCATTTTACATATCAGAAGATCGTAAAATATTTTTATTTTGTTCCCTGAGGGTTGGATCATTCTCTTATTTTAATATGTTGCTTATGGGGATGTGAGACATATCCATGATTTTTACCGGTTTTATTTGCGACCATTTTACCCTTGTCAGTCTTGTACATGGCATAACTTTTGACTCAGGTCGAATCAGAGGACGAAACCAGTGCCATTGGAAAGGAATTGATGTTTTCCTTTCCGTAAAGTGGTTACATTTAACATTTGGTTCAGCAATTTAGGAGAAATCGCTGTTTTAAGGTTTTTCAGTTGGTTGTCCAGGATTTGGGAGCCTAATGGGTTGATTTGGGAGAGGCCCATTAGTGGGCTGGTGGAAACTATAAATAGAGGGTGAGAGGTATGGGAAATAGTTTACTTCCCCATTCTCTTATTTAGTGGCCTTGTGCTCCTCCTTCCTCTAACACCTTTCCACCATTAAAAATCAAAATCCAAGGAGGGAAATCATATATCTACACCTGGAGGCTATATCTACATCAATTTAAGCAAGAATTCATCAGATCAAGGGGTTTGGTGCGAAGTTCTTGCTGTTTAGATTCTTATTTCATCAGTTCTAGCTTATTTTGGAGAATCGGTGAGTGATATGCATCTCTCACATGGATTTAATGAAGTATATGGGTGTTTTTTCATGTTTTTCACCAAATTCAAGTCAAATCCTTAGATCTACACCTTGGTAAGCCCATTTTCATATGCATCATCATAGGATCCAATTTATCAAGTTTTAAACCTGTAATTTCTACGTTATTCCATATGATTATGCAAGTTAGATTTGTAGTTTTGTTCATATTTACATCTATGGTGATTTTGGTGTATTTCACATATTTATTGATGAAACTGCCAAATTAGTGATGTTGTTGGTTTCATAACTTGCTTGTGGTTGTATTGAATGAATCGGATGAGTTGGTTTCGTCGATTGTATCGATTGGCGAAGTTTTTGTCGAAATTGGAGTTGCATTAGAGTGGTGCAGGTTTTGGGTCGCGCGTAGGGGGGTCACTCATACCATGGCGTGATTTCTTGGGAAACAAGACAGAAAGCAGGCTCAAGCGAGCCAGGGAGTCGATCATTTGAGCGAGCTGGGTGTAATGCCAGCGGATGAGCGAGTCTATAGGAGAGGGTCGGTCGCTCTTAGTATGAAGTGGGTCAGTTAGCTGTTGAAGGGTCGATCGGTCCTATGTTTGGGGCTATTGGGTCGGTCCTAGTGTGGTGGGTTGGTCGCTCCTGAGTAGAAGGCACGGTTCCCTACCGATGGACCGGGTCGGTTCTCGTCTGATCGGGTCAGTCACCAGAATGGGTTATGTTGGAATTGGAGCGATCGATGGAGAGGGTGACTGGGTCGGTCGGCCGTGTTCTGGAGGGTCGGGTCGGGCCTAAACTCAAGGGTCGAACATGTCAGGGACAAGTACCAGATATGTTTGAGCATAGGGGTCGGTCCCCTCCGGGTTGGTCGAGCAAGCTGGGAAATATGGTCAGTTGGGAAGAAGCCGTGTCGGTCGAGTCGTATGGGTCGGTCGAGTCGAGTCGTACGGATCGATCGATCTAGGGACGAGGGTCGGTCATAATTGTTTCAGCAGCGTTTTAAACGCTGTAGTGGATGGAATAAGTGTTGTGGTTTGTTTTCTTTAACAAATCGATGTGGTGCTGTGGATTGTTTCGGACCTTATAATTGAAATTTATTTGGTTCAAGGTCGGCGATAACTTCGAGGAGAATTCAAGGGGGAATATTCGAAGTCTTGAATGTGTTTGTTAATCGATGTAGAACAACGAATAAGCTGACAACTCAAAGGTCGTGAGTTGGTGGATAATGGTTGCTCGATAAGGTTGCTTGAGCTATGAAGAGTCATTGGATTGGGTGATTAAAGATGCAAAGGCCAAGATATTATCGTTGTTGTATGTTCTAGCAGGCCCAAAACAGGTGTAATAACCCGCAAAATCTGGGCCAGTTTAAAATTTTTATTTTGGCAGTTTTAGCTAATTTCGAACATTTAAAATGAATTATTTTAAATAATATCGACGAGAAATTTATTTTGAATATATAATTCGACGTATATATTATATACGTCGTCGTTAGAATATAAATATTTATATATAATTATAAATAGAATTGAAAATGGCGCGGTAGTTCGATAATTCGATTTCAAACTTCAATTGAATGTACCGGGTGCAAAATAATCCGGATTTTAGTGAAACCAAAAACATTAGGATCTAATTGATGATATCTTTCCAACGAATCCGACAGATTGAGATTTCATGGCGGGAATCAAAAGATATGTCCAGTTGAAAATTCTGAATAGTCGCTATGGAATTCAGGCCCTTAAAAATGGACATTTTGCAAATGACCTCGGATTTCGACGAAACCACTTTTGTTGGGTCCGTGATGTCAAGTTATTGCTAGGTTTCAAATTTCATAATTTTTCGAATCAATATGTGAGCGTGGCAAAGGAAAACGCGTTTGACCAGTTTCAGTTGATTTTAATCGACTGGAAATTGGCCATTTTTCCAACGGTCTCAGAATTCGACGAAACTAGTTTTGTTAGGACCGTATCGTCAATACGAAGCTAGAAAATATTTTTCTGGAATTTTTCTAGTTAGTATGTGACCCCAGTGATTTGAAACGTACGTTTAAAATTCAATATAGTGATTTAAATGTAAATTCAACGGAAGCTAATCAAATCGATCAAATCAGCTTGCGATACATATCCCATTGTGTTCGGAATGGGGGTAAAACGCTATGGACGACAGGCGGTGGGCCTCGTTTAGAGGTCGTATGTAAAAGTCAACTTCTTTGAAAATAAAATAATTAAATAAATAAAAAAAATATTCTTCTTCCCTTATATCAGGCCCCCCCGTTAGAACATAAATCAGAGGAAAAAAAAAAAGAACGCGGAGGGAGCCGCCGCCCCTGGCGCTGCACCGCCGGAGGTAGGCGATCGCGCCACCCCTCCCCCACCTTCTCTCCCTCCTCCGATTTAACCGCCTCCTCCTTTTCCCCCGTAAACCCCCCTTCCAATCGGAAGCCGCACCTCCGATCAGGCAAGCAAGCCCCCCCCCCCCCCCCCCACGCAGCCACACCCCGACAACCGCATCCCCCCTCCTTCGCCTGAGCGATGACGCACCTCCCCTCCCCAGCGGACGACCGACGCAGCCCCCCTGTAAGTAACTGTTTTTTTTATTTTATTTAAAATCTGAATTTTATTTTGTTTTAAAAACTGATTTTTATCTACCTTAAAAACTGTTTTTTTATGTTGTCAAGTTATAAAAATGTAATCTTTTATATAACATGGAAATAAAAATATGATTTTTATATTTTTAAAGTATTAAAAATATGATTTTTATATTTTTAAAGTATTAAAAATATAGTCTTTACTATATAGAAATATTAAAAATATGATTTTTGTGTATGTAGAGAGTTAAAAATATAGTCTTTACTATATAGAAATATTAAAAATATGATTTTTATTTTTTTAAAGTATTAAAAATATAATCTTTATAGGATAGAGAATATAAAAATATCATCTTTGTATATGTAGCGAAATAAAAATCTGATTTTTATTTTATATACGTTGAGATAAAGTGGTAATTTTTATAAAGGCGGAAACTTTATTTTTATAAAGGCGAAAACTTTATTTTTATAAAGGCGAAAACTTTATTTTTATAAAGGCGAAAACTTTATTTTTATAAAGGCGAAAACTTTATTTTTATAAAGGCGAAAACTTCATATTAGAAAAGGGCGAAATCTATATTTTTGAAATAGAATTTTTATCTATATATTAGCGGTAAGGAAATATGATTTTTAAATTGAAAGGGAATAAATAAAAATATGATTTTATTTTAAAGACATCAAAATATAAAAATGTGATTTTTATGTATATAGTGACTACGGGCAAACGAAGATGAAAAAGGCGAGGATGAAGAAGATTTCTATAAATGAAGAGTCGTGGAGTTTGGATAGCTTTCGGTGAGAACTTCTCACCTTTCAATTTCTTTTTCTAGTTATGTATATATACTAGGATGCAGACGGTGCTTAGTAGCACCCGACACCCGTCATCCACAGACCATGGATGGCTTGTTTGTTAAATTGATTGGTTGAGTAGTTGGTTAGGTTATTGGTTTGAATAGAATTGTTTGGTGAATTGAAATGGATTTGATTGATGTGTGAAGGGCGTGGGCCTTCACTAGACCGGGGATAAGGCTAGGCCTTGTCCCGTTTCTAGTATCGTGCCGTTATGCCGCCGAAATTTCCTAAAATATGTTAGAAAAATAAGAATATCATTTTATTTGATAAATGAAATGTATAGAAAATTCATGTGTTGAAATAGAATATTTTTGTCGTTAAAAATATAATTTTTTTTTAACGTGAAAGTGAATAAATGAATATTTATAAACAAATCGGCCGATTTGTTTATATACACTGATTTGACTGATATTGATTGGGTCGATAAATTTTACACATCGCCCAACTACACAAATAAAATCTGTGTTTGATTGTTTGAAACCCCACACGGGTGTTGGGATGAAATTTGATGTTCACTCATCGTGATTGATTAAATATGTCGATCGGTCGATTGACAGACTGTTATAAGCGTCAGATATCTATATTTGATGCTTATACAGTGTAGTGCACTTTGGTTGATGGTTGATTGTTTATTAATGCTATTATATACATGTGTTGTATGGAATCCATATAATTAACGTTATATGGTGATTGATTGGGCCTCATTCCAATCGGGAAAATAAGGAATATTATTAAAAGAAAATTCATGTGTTGAATATAAAAATAGTCATGTGTTGACGATGTTCATGTGTTGAGTGAAATATTTTATACAATGAAATTTACATCTTTATCATATTTAAAATTAGAACTACTTCCTAGTAGAAGTCTAATTAAAATCAAACGATAGATACCATAGTTTTATAAAATATTTTACATAACAAAAATAGTGATGTGTTGACAGTACTCATGTGTTGAGATTAGTCGTGTGTTGAAAGAAATAAAGATTCATGTGTTGAATAGAACAAATATTCATTTGTTGAATAGAATAACGAATTATTGAAATATAAAGCCGCGTTGATTAGAGATGCGCTATTTTGACGTGAACGACATTTATATATCGATTTTATTCGTTTTATAATGAATATTGAAAAGTGATTTCAAAACTTAATATTTTGAAATGAAATTCAAATTAAATTAGATTAAAAATCCAAATTGAAATTTTATTGAATCAATTTGAAATGAATTCGAATCGAATAGTAAATGAATTCGATTCGAATTGAATAGAAAGTGAATTTGAATTCGAATTGAATAAAAATGAATTCAAATTGAATTGAATTGAAATCAAATCGATTTGAAATGGAATGTAGTGTTGAAATGGTTTTGAAAACGAATTTAAAACGATTTATAAAATTCGTTTTAAATAGAAATCGACGAAATATATATAATATATATATTATATATATATAATGGCCTGAATAGAACGCGCCGCGGCAGTTCGTGAATTTCGACCATTTATTTCAAACGGACATTGCGGGAGATCCGACCGTCGGATTCTCCTAAAACCGGAACCGTTGGGTTCGTATCGAAAAGAGCTTTCCAATGAATATTAGAAATTTGAAATCTAACGGTTGGATTTGGAATTATGTCCAAATCAAATTCGAAAAAGGTCGCTGTAAGTGCAGTTCGATAGCCGTTGATGGAAATCGACTGTACGGGCCTTGATAAAATTATTAAAAATATTGATAATTTGTGTAAAATTATAATATGTGAATTGGAAAGAATTGGGCTAGAAAATTCCACATTAGAAGGTAAAAATAGATTTTTATCGAAATGAACTAGTTTTGAACTAGAATTAAAATCAATTTATTTTTGAAATAAATAAATTGAATTTGAAAGTGATTTTGAAAATAATCGATAATTTCCAATACGTGGATTGGACTGGAGTTGAATCGAACTTATCTTCGGGATATTTCGATGTTGGATTTCGTGACTATACAAATATGGTTATGGGGATTTGAAAGATATATTTTATATCGTTATTTCCAATACGATATATGTTGGTTTCAGAATTTGATATTGAATATAAGCCGATATATTTTCTATTCAGAGCCTTGTATTTAATATCAAATATGATTTGGGTTTGTCGTGAATCGTGTTTTATATGACATTGGTTCTTTAACCCAGTTAAAGACAGGATATTGATTTTTGAAAAGATTAAAACTAAGTGGAGTTTTAATGAATCTTTAATTGGATTAAAAAGTGAATTGATAATTTAAATTATCAAATCTGAAAAGTGATCGAGAGTGGAGTATCACCAGTTTTGCTCCAAAGCGATAGTTAAATCTTTAATTAGATTTGAACGTGAAATGGTAATTAATTTTACCGATAACACCGTGGTGTTAGATATGGAGTATCACCAGTTTTGCTCCATGGGATATATAGGTTGGGATTGGGAAATAAAACAAATAATTACTTCGGTGTGGTTCGCTAATCCCGACTAGTTTGAAATGATATCCAAAGGAAGATTATAGGATAAATTTAGAAGAATTTATCTTGGATAAAATTAATGGGAACCTTTCCCTAAGAATGTGATTTTGTGAATAAAAGAATATTCTGAATTGGAATGAGGCGTTTGTTGTGTTTGTGTAACATTCGTTTATTATATACGTGGGTTATTCAGAAAGGCCGGGTTTATACCCATTCTGAATAACCGATTCGACGAGATGTCGAAGATGAAGACGGTGGTTGAAGACCGGAAGTCTTCACATCGTTTGGGTGATTACTGATGATCTTGATTGGGCTGTACACCCAAGATGAGGGAAACAGTCGGTGATCGTTCAGACGTACTTGGAGATCGATGGATATGCGAGGAAAGTGCCTCCGGTTTCGTTCAGACCCAGAACGGACTTGTAAATGGACTGTGTGTCTGACATTGGATTTTAGTCCGTGTGATTGATCTCTATTAAATATATATCTGTTTGGCGGCGGAGAATTTATTCTCTTGCTTAACGCCCTTCTCTGAGACGTACGAGCTCAGGGGTTATATATTGATGGATATCAAACGCATGGAGTGAATTGCCAATGTGGCACGCATAAGTGGCAATTGATCAGGGCTTCTGTTGAAAAGCAAAGTCTTGTGGTGATGATCAAAGCATGGCCTGTGTGGCGTAGCTTTGTGTATAACGTGAATTCGCGAGCCTCACACCTCGGTATGAGTCAAAAACGGGATAGTGACTGCAGGGAGAGCACGACGTTTCTTTCTAGCTAGGGTGGTGTCAGTGACCTACCAGCCCTGACATTTATATACTTTTCACCTGTGTGGTTGTTGGATACGAGGCGCCTCGGATATAGGTCTGTAAGGACCGGGAAACGTGTGTTCAGGAATTGCCAATCCTCAAAAGTAAGAGAGGACCGGCCCTGAAGATCCAAGGATCATAGTGGGGTCCTGAGGCATTTGCTAGAGTGTCTCGAATCGGAGAGGAGCTTGCCCCTTGCCTCAGCTCATGACGGAAATCCAATTTCCAATACGTGATAGTGCGGTTTTATTTGTAGAACCTAGTATGGCGACATAGTGGTATGGGTCATTCATGCCGCCTATGATTGATATTTATGATTGAAATTGTTTTGACACTATACACCTATAATAGTATCAAATAATGTGTTTTAAACGTATCAAGCATGCTTTGGCTGTTATAAGGTAAAAACCCTATCCTCCGGCTTGCGTTGCATTGTGTGATGGGACCTGGGTCTTATAACAGCTTCATTTTTCTTTATTTAGCATTGCGCTGTTTGTTTTATGCACTGGTATTCTTGGGAGGAAACCCGTTCCGTGTTATACGGCGTGGTCCCTTGATTTACCTAACTTTAAAATAAAGAATTATAACTGTTTTAGTTCTCACACCAGTCACATGACTGACCTGGAGTTTATTGTTTTAACCTAAACTCTGGGTGCCCCTATTTTCCGCACGGGCAGCTAGTAGTTTTGGGTTTTGCAGATTTATATTCACAGGGTCCTGATTTACAGCTGGAACGATGCTCGGGAAGCTCTGTATCCGTGCATTACTTCTAGTTGTGTTTTTGTATTATTTTCCGCTGCGATGTATTTAAATGTAATTTAAATCTCTGATATTTGTCGAATGTAATTTATTCATTTATACTCTGTATATTCTTGTATCTGATGGAATTGTTGTAATAGCAATGAAATGTTCTTCCGTATGCGTCCTTTTGTGTCTTGTACTCAATTCTATCCGTGCTTTCCTTAACGGGGAAGTTCGGGTCGTCTCATTTTGGTATCAGAGCTTTGGTTTACAGAGCTCGAGAACAAGACACATTAGAACCATACGAAAGAATTCATCAGATATTGGATTAGTAATATCCAATTAGAATGACTCGTTAGAGATAGGATCAGTAGTATCCTAGAACAAGTGTGAAGAGTATATTTTTCAAATGAAAACAATTTTGTTTTGAAATTTAAACCATTTTAAAACGTATTTGATTATTTATTTATTTTGAATATGGACAATCGAGTATATATAGATTTCGCGTATACGCGTCATGAACGTATATTCGAAGTTTTAATATACTGGATAGATATAGAATCACATTCTAGACACCCGGGGATAATTCTGGTGATGTGGCCACATCATCAGTATTTATATTCGTGTTTCGAAGGTGTGATATCTATATATTTCCATTAGACTGGTGTGAGAACCAAAACTTATATAGATAGATTTATTGTTGTGAATTGGCATCAAAAACATGATTTTTTGTATACATATCAAAATTATGAATTTGAAACTCGAATCCACTAATTGATTGATGTTTGTGTTGTTTGTTTATTTGTTTGCTAATTTTTAACCATTTAGCCTAATTGAATCAAATATTGAATTGTATTGAAAATTAGTCGCATTTGCTTGCATATACATATACTTACATTGAACAGGTCATAGCAAGGAGGCTAGAGCAGAGAATAAAATTTGTTTGCCCGACAAATAGGTACATGTTTACTACATAATTTCCTGTTTTGTTTGGGTGATGATGATTTTGTGAGCCTATTGGCTAGCCGCTTGGCTTTTTCTTTTTCTTTTTGAGATCTGAAGGACCGGGGAAGCTATTTGAAATTCCCCGATGCTCCCATTGCAGGGGAGGTTATGGCGAAATTTTTCGAAAATTTCGGGTGTTAGCCAAATTTTTGAAGAATTTGAAAATTCTCAGAAACTAAAAAGTTGGAGAATGGAAGCCAGACCGAGCGTAGAGCTTAATAATCAAACCACTTTCGACTTTGTTCCTTTTCGGGGACGAAAAGTTTTAAGTGGGGGAGATTGTAATAACCCGCAAAATCTGGGCCAGTTTAAAATTTTTATTTTGGCAGTTTTAGCTAATTTCGAACATTTAAAATGAATTATTTTAAATAATATCGACGAGAAATTTATTTTGAATATATAATTCGACGTATATATTATATACGTCGTCGTTAGAATATAAATATTTATATATAATTATAAATAGAATTGAAAATGGCGCGGTAGTTCGATAATTCGATTTCAAACTTCAATTGAATGTACCGGGTGCAAAACAATCCGGATTTTAGTGAAACCAAAAACATTAGGATCTAATTGATGATATCTTTCCAATGAATCCGACAGATTGAGATTTCATGGCGGGAATCAAAAGATATGTCCAGTTGAAAATTCTGAATAGTCGCTATGGAATTCAGGCCCTTAAAAATGGACATTTTGCAAATGACCTCGGATTTCGACGAAACCACTTTTGTTGGGTCCGTGATGTCAAGTTATTGCTAGGTTTCAAATTTCATAATTTTTCGAATCAATATGTGAGCGTGGCAAAGGAAAACGCGTTTGACCAGTTTCAGTTGATTTTAATCGACTGGAAATTGGCCATTTTTCCAACGGTCTCAGAATTCGACGAAACTAGTTTTGTTAGGACCGTATCGTCAATACGAAGCTAGAAAATATTTTTCTGGAATTTTTCTAGTTAGTATGTGACCCCAGTGATTTGAAACGTACGTTTAAAATTCAATATAGTGATTTAAATGTAAATTCAACGGAAGCTAATCAAATCGATCAAATCAGCTTGCGATACATATCCCATTGTGTTCGGAATGGGGGTAAAACGCTATGGACGACAGGCGGTGGGCCTCGTTTAGAGGTCGTATGTAAAAGTCAACTTCTTTGAAAATAAAATAATTAAATAAATATTTAAATAAATAAAAAAAATATTCTTCTTCCCTTATATCAGCCCCCCCCCCCCCCCCCGTTAGAACATAAATCAGAGGAAAAAAAAATAACGCGGAGGGAGCCGCCGCCCCTAGCGCTGCACCGCCGGAGGTAGGCGATCGCGCCACCCCTCCCCCACCTTCTCTCCCTCCTCCGATTTAACCGCCTCCTCCTTTTCCCCCGTAAACCCCCCCTTCCAATCGGAAGCCGCACCTCCGATCAGGCGAGCAAGCCCCCCCCCCCCCCCCACGCAGCCACACCCCGACAACCGCATCCCCCCTCCTTCGCCTGAGCGATGGCGCACCTCCCCTCCCCAGCCGACGACCGACGCAGCCCCCCTGTAAGTAACTGTTTTTTTTATTTTATTTACTTAAAAACTGAATTTTATTTAAAATCTGAATTTTATTTTGTTTTAAAAACTGATTTTTATCTACCTTAAAAACTGTTTTTTTATGTTGTCAAGTTATAAAAATGTAATCTTTTATATAACATGGAAATAAAAATATGATTTTTATATTTTTAAAGTATTAAAAATATGATTTTTATATTTTTAAAGTATTAAAAATATAGTCTTTACTATATAGAAATATTAAAAATATGATTTTTGTGTATGTAGAGAGTTAAAAATATAGTCTTTACTATATAGAAATATTAAAAATATGATTTTTATTTTTTTAAAGTATTAAAAATATAATCTTTATAGGATAGAGAATATAAAAATATCATCTTTGTATATGTAGCGAAATAAAAATCTGATTTTTATTTTATATACGTTGAGATAAAGTGGTAATTTTTATAAAGGCGAAAACTTTATTTTTATAAAGGCGAAAACTTTATTTTTATAAAGGCGAAAACTTTATTTTTATAAAGGCGAAAACTTCATATTAGAAAAGGGCGAAATCTATATTTTTGAAATAGAATTTTTATCTATATATTAGCGGTAAGGAAATATGATTTTTAAATTGAAAGGGAATAAATAAAAATATGATTTTATTTTAAAGACATCAAAATATAAAAATGTGATTTTTATGTATATAGTGACTACGGGCAAACGAAGATGAAAAAGGCGAGGATGAAGAAGATTTCTATAAATGAAGAGTCGTGGAGTTTGGATAGCTTTCGGTGAGAACTTCTCACCTTTCAATTTCTTTTTCTAGTTATGTATATATACTAGGATGCAGACGGTGCTTAGCAGCACCCGACACCCGTCATCCACAGACCATGGATGGCTTGTTTGTTAAATTGATTGGTTGAGTAGTTGGTTAGGTTATTGGTTTGAATAGAATTGTTTGGTGAATTGAAATGGATTTGATTGATGTGTGAAGGGCGTGGGCCTTCACTAGACCGGGGATAAGGCTAGGCCTTGTCCCGTTTCTAGTATCGTGCCGTTATGCCGCCGAAATTTCCTAAAATATGTTAGAAAAATAAGAATATCATTTTATTTGATAAATGAAATGGATAGAAAATTCATGTGTTGAAATAGAATATTTTTGTCGTTAAAAATATAATTTTTTTTAACGTGAAAGTGAATAAATGAATATTTATAAACAAATCGGCCGATTTGTTTATATACACTGATTTGACTGATATTGATTGGGTCGATAAATTTTACACATCGCCCAACTACACAAATAAAATCTGTGTTTGATTGTTTGAAACCCCACACGGGTGTTGGGATGAAATTTGATGTTCACTCATCCTGATTGATTAAATATGTCGATCGGTCGATTGACAGACTGTTATAAGCGTCAGATATCTATATTTGATGCTTATACAGTGTAGTGCACTTTGGTTGATGGTTGATTGTTTATTAATGCTATTATATACATGTGTTGTATGGAATCCATATAATTAACGTTATATGGTGATTGATTGGGCCTCATTCCAATCGGGAAAATAAGGAATATTATTAAAAGAAAATTCATGTGTTGAATATAAAAATAGTCATGTGTTGACGATGTTCATGTGTTGAGTGAAATATTTTATACAATGAAATTTACATCTTTATCATATTTAAAATTAGAACTACTTCCTAGTAGAAGTCTAATTAAAATCAAACGATAGATACCATAGTTTTATAAAATATTTTACATAACAAAAATAGTGATGTGTTGACAGTACTCATGTGTTGAGATTAGTCGTGTGTTGAAAGAAATAAAGATTCATGTGTTGAATAGAACAAATATTCATTTGTTGAATAGAATAACGAATTATTGAAATATAAAGCCGCGTTGATTAGAGATGCGCTATTTTGACGTGAACGACATTTATATATCGATTTTATTCGTTTTATAATGAATATTGAAAAGTGATTTCAAAACTTAATATTTTGAAATGAAATTCAAATTAAATTAGATTAAAAATCCAAATTGAAATTTTATTGAATCAATTTGAAATGAATTCGAATCGAATAGTAAATGAATTCGATTCGAATTGAATAGAAAGTGAATTTGAATTCGAATTGAATAAAAATGAATTCAAATTGAATTGAATTGAAATCAAATCGATTTGAAATGGAATGTAGTGTTGAAATGGTTTTGAAAACGAATTTAAAACGATTTATAAAATTCGTTTTAAATAGAAATCGACGAAATATATATAATATATATTATATATATATATATAATGGCCTGAATAGAACGCGCCGCGCCGCGGCAGTTCGTGAATTTCGACCATTTATTTCAAACGGACATTGCGGGAGATCCGACCGTCGGATTCTCCTAAAATCGGAACCGTTGGGTTCGTATCGAAAAGAGCTTTCCAATGAATATTAGAAATTTGAAATCTAACGGTTGGATTTGGAATTATGTCCAAATCAAATTCGAAAAAGGTCGCTGTAAGTGCAGTTCGATAGCCGTTGATGGAAATCGACTGTACGGGCTTTGATAAAATTATTAAAAATATTGATAATTTGTGTAAAATTATAATATGTGAATTGGAAAGAATTGGGCTGGAAAATTCCACATTAGAAGGTAAAAATAGATTTTTATCGAAATGAACTAGTTTTGAACTAGAATTAAAATCAATTTATTTTTGAAATAAATAAATTGAATTTGAAAGTGATTTTGAAAATAATCGATAATTTCCAATACGTGGATTGGACTGGAGTTGAATCGAACTTATCTTCGGGATATTTCGATGTTGGATTTCGTGACTATACAAATATGGTTATGGGGATTTGAAAGATATATTTTATATCGTTATTTCCAATACGATATATGTTGGTTTCAGAATTTGATATTGAATATAAGCCGATATATTTTCTATTCAGAGCCTTGTATTTAATATCAAATATGATTTGGGTTTGTCGTGAATCGTGTTTTATATGACATTGGTTCTTTAACCCAGTTAAAGACAGGATATTGATTTTTGAAAAGATTAAAACTAAGTGGAGTTTTAATGAATCTTTAATTGGATTAAAAAGTGAATTGATAATTTAAATTATCAAATCTGAAAAGTGATCGAGAGTGGAGTATCACCAGTTTTGCTCCAAAGCGATAGTTAAATCTTTAATTAGATTTGAACGTGAAATGGTAATTAATTTTACCGATAACACCGTGGTGTTAGATATGGAGTATCACCAGTTTTGCTCCATGGGATATATAGGTTGGGATTGGGAAATAAAACAAATAATTACTTCGGTGTGGTTCGCTAATCCCGACTAGTTTGAAATGATATCCAAAGGAAGATTATAGGATAAATTTAGAAGAATTTATCTTGGATAAAATTAATGGGAACCTTTCCCTAAGAATGTGATTTTGTGAATAAAAGAATATTCTGAATTGGAATGAGGCGTTTGTTGTGTTTGTGTAACATTCGTTTATTATATACGTGGGTTATTCAGAAAGGCCGGGTTTATACCCATTCTGAATAACCGATTCGACGAGATGTCGAAGATGAAGATGGTGGTTGAAGACCAGAAGTCTTCACATCGTTTGGGTGATTACTGATGATCTTGATTGGGCTGTACACCCAAGATGAGGGAAACAGTCGGTGATCGTTCAGACGTACTTGGAGATCGATGGATATGCGAGGAAAGTGCCTCCGGTTTCGTTCAGACCCAGAACGGACTTGTAAATGGACTGTGTGTCTGACATTGGATTTTAGTCCGTGTGATTGATCTCTATTAAATATATATCTGTTTGGCGGCGGAGAATTTATTCTCTTGCTTAACGCCCTTCTCTGAGACGTACGAGCTCAGGGGTTATATATTGATGGATATCAAACGCATGGAGTGAATTGCCAATGTGGCACGCATAAGTGGCAATTGATCAGGGCTTCTGTTGAAAAGCAAAGTCTTGTGGTGATGATCAAAGCATGGCCTGTGTGGCGTAGCTTTGTGTATAACGTGAATTCGCGAGCCTCACACCTCGGTATGAGTCAAAAACGGGATAGTGACTGCAGGGAGAGCACGACGTTTCTTTCTAGCTAGGGTGGTGTCAGTGACCTACCAGCCCTGACATTTATATACTTTTCACCTGTGTGGTTGTTGGATACGAGGCGCCTCGGATATAGGTCTGTAAGGACCGGGAAACGTGTGTTCAGGAATTGCCAATCCTCAAAAGTAAGAGAGGACCGGCCCTGAAGATCCAAGGATCATAGTGGGGTCCTGAGGCATTTGCTAGAGTGTCTCGAATCGGAGAGGAGCTTGCCCCTTGCCTCAGCTCATGACGGAAATCCAATTTCCAATACGTGATAGTGCGGTTTTATTTGTAGAACCTAGTATGGCGACATAGTGGTATGGGTCATTCATGCCGCCTATGATTGATATTTATGATTGAAATTGTTTTGACACTATACACCTATAATAGTATCAAATAATGTGTTTTAAACGTATCAAGCATGCTTTGGCTGTTATAAGGTAAAAACCCTATCCTCCGGCTTGCGTTGCATTGTGTGATGGGACCTGGGTCTTATAACAGCTTCATTTTTCTTTATTTAGCATTGCGCTGTTTGTTTTATGCACTGGTATTCTTGGGAGGAAACCCGTTCCGTGTTATACGGCGTGGTCCCTTGATTTACCTAACTTTAAAATAAAGAATTATAACTGTTTTAGTTCTCACACCAGTCACATGACTGACCTGGAGTTTATTGTTTTAACCTAAACTCTGGGTGCCCCTATTTTCCGCACGGGCAGCTAGTAGTTTTGGGTTTTGCAGATTTATATTCACAGGGTCCTGATTTACAGCTGGAACGATGCTCGGGAAGCTCTGTATCCGTGCATTACTTCTAGTTGTGTTTTTGTATTATTTTCCGCTGCGATGTATTTAAATGTAATTTAAATCTCTGATATTTGTCGAATGTAATTTATTCATTTATACTCTGTATATTCTTGTATCTGATGGAATTGTTGTAATAGCAATGAAATGTTCTTCCGTATGCGTCCTTTTGTGTCTTGTACTCAATTCTATCCGTGCTTTCCTTAACGGGGAAGTTCGGGTCGTCTCAACAGGGGTACATAAGAGACGTCTAAAAGACCGATTGTAGGTCGAGTACCCTGGGTATCATTGAAAGGCCTAGTTGTCAAGGTTGGACATACATATGTATCGTTGAAAGGCGTATGGAGTTTATGCTAGAACTGAGGTTACCATTAGTCCTTAACATGTGGAAAGGTTGGTCGTCATACGATTAACGATGGTTTCTAAGCAAGATTGGCGGTGATAACCAAAGTCAGTCATGGTTGATTGGTTGTTCTATTTGTACTGTCTCGTGTAGATTGTCCAACTTCAAAGGAGATGTTCCTTGGGTGCTTGTATGATATTGATTTAGGCCTCTGGGGCTTGTGCTTGAGGGATGTTGAATTCGATTAGGATGGTTTACATGAGATACATATAATCTGGATGTTATGAATGCTTACCATGGTTGAATGGGTGTTCTGGTTTCCATGGATGAATGGTTGAATTGTTTGTCGTAAAGGCTATCATTGTCTGATGTGGGGAAGATAGGGGTGAATTCTTCTCTTGTTTTGTAGGTAGGTTAGTATGTTTATCTATCCATTCTCATATACTTTATTTATGAAGTTTGTTAGTTGTTTTATCACTCACAAAGATTGTTGTCTGACTCAAGGTTTTATGTTTCCCTCTTATTACCTTGGGCTGTATACCCCGTTGTGGATGGGCAAACTAAGTAATATGTGATAGGTGATTAGTGAGGGCGATGTTGTTGTGTGAAGGCGAGTTGGAGCTTACGTACAAGTTTTATTACTATCTAGTATTTCTATTTCCGCTGTTTGAGTGCTCTATGAGGGTTGTAATGAGGCCTTATGTACAAACTTTGGCATCAGTTGGATAACCTTTCAGGATGTTGAGAAAGTTTCAAAAGTTTGTTATGTGATGCTTCACTATTATTACCTGCTGTATATTTTCTACTATACTTTATCCTTGCGTTGTGAGTTCTACAACATGTTCCGCTTGTGTTAAAATACCATGATGATCATCCATAGCTGCCTGGGACACCTTTCAGCACATTATTCCTCTTGTTCAGTGCGGGGGCTGTAGGCAGTCGTGACATTTGGTATCAGAGCGAGGTTAACGATTTTAGCCAACTTTCAAGGACGTGATCACGAATGAGAGACATACTTGTAGATTTCAGTTGGATATATACTATATTATACTATATAGTATAGTAGCATTTGTACTTCTCTAGCATCTTATCTTGTAAGTTGTTAATCAATCTAACTTGCATATTTAGAATGAGTCGACGTTATACAAGACATACTATTAGGAAAGAAACTGTGCATGGAGGGAGTAACGGTGGGGCACCTGACTACCTAGCCTTGTTTAAAGCTATAATGGAAGCATGCCTTCAAAGGAACCCCGCTCCAGTGGCAGCTACGGTTGATGTTGGAGCGCAAATGCCTAGAGCTGTAGAATTTGAAAAGCTATGCAAAGACTTTACCATGTTGGGAGGAAAACAGTTCAAGTGCATTGAACCAGTTGAAGAGGTTCAAAGGTGGTTGGATACTTGTGTTCGAATTTTTCAAGGACTTGGGCATTGATGATGTAATAAAGAGGAAGCTTGCATCAAGGAAGTTAGTGGGCAAAGCAATGGACTGGTGGAATTCTTTCACGCTTGAGACTCCTGAAGAAGATATTTCATGGGAGCAGTTCCAAGCTAAATTTAAAGCAAAGTTTATCTCCGTCGTGCAAAAGTCAATTTTGTTTACAAAATTTGTGGAGCTTAAACAGAATGGTCGCCCAGTTCTTGATTATATTTCTGACTTCGAGGCTTTGTCGAAGTATGCTCGTTCATATGTAGATACTCCTTATCAAAAGAACGAGAAGTTTGTCTTGGGATTGGACGAATATCTTGGGAATCAGCTTGTGGATCACCTCGATGATAGCTTTGAGAAGATCGTTGAGAAGGCTTTGAGGCATGAAAGTCTATTTTCTAAGAAGATGTATGTTGTTGCACCTAAGGAAGAACATAAGCCACAACAGGGTGGTAATAATAAGAAGAGGAAGCAACAATAACAGAAAGGGAAGTATGACCAAAAGAAGCCTAAGAGTGAGGTGGTTTTCTTTAACTGCCAACAGAAAGGCCATTTTGCTAGTGAGTGCAAGAATCCCAAAGCTGAGAAGAGGTGCTTCAAGTGTGGGAAACCTGAGCATGAGAAGAAAGATTGTCCAGAGTCAGCTTAGGGCAAGCAAGTGATGAAGGCATATGCTTTAGAAGCCGTACCAACTTCCTTAAGAGCTCCTACTGCAGAGGAAAAGGGAAAGGGTGTCGTGGTGCAAAGTACTCTTTCTGTTAATGGTGTTTCAATTCGTGTGCTTTTTGATATTGGAGCATCACATTCATTCAATTACAATGAGCTTGTGTGTCGTTTGTGTTTGGAACCCGAGATTTATGATAGACCATTGATCGTGACTAATCCAGTTGGGGGTTCGTCCAATTTTTGCATGATTTGTCGTGGTCTAGTGTTGTCGAGTCATGGTTTCTCTTTTGTGTGTGATTGCTTTGTTCTTAATTTTGCTGGGTTTGGGATCATCTTGGGCATGGATTATCTCAAGAGGTATGCGACAAGAGTGAATTATGAGAAGCTAGAGGTGAGGGTCGGGGATGTGGTAGGGAGAAAGGTGTTGATTAGATGTAAGCGCGAAGACGGGGTCTTCGTGAGTTACCTATATTCGTTTGGGATTCCACAAGAAGACCTGTCATAAGTGATAATCACTAATGAGAATGTAGATATTTTTGACGAGGTCAAAGGGTTGCTGCCGTATTGTGAGATCGAGTTTAGGATCGATCTGGTCGAGGGTGCTAGACCAATCGTTATGCCTCTTAGGTGGATGGCGCTTAAGGAACAAAGAGAGTTGGAGGTACAAGTTCAAGACCTTTTGGGAAAAGGATTCATTCGGAGGAACGTATTCGAATGGGGTGCACTGGTTCTGTTTACAACCAAGGAAGATGTCTCATTAAGATTGTGTGTGGACTATCGTGAGCTGAACAAGGTGACTAAGAAGAACAAGTACCCGTTGCCAAGGACTGGTGACTTGTTTGATCATCTTCACATAGCCAAAGTGTTTTCTCAGATGGATTTGGCAACGGGGTTTCACCAGTTGAGGGTGGCTAAGGATAGTGTGACAAACACTGCTTTAAGGACACCATCCGGTTTCTTCGAATGGATGGTGATGCCATTCGGGTTGCCTAACGTGCCAGCGTATTTTGTGGATCTCATGAATAGGGTATTCAGAGATTAGTTGAACAAGTTCGTGCTTGTATTCGTGGATGATATTCTGGTTTATTCACGGAATGAGGAAGAACACAAGACGCACTTGGGAGTTGTGTTAGAGGTTTTGCGAAAACAGCAGCTAAGAGCTAAGTTTTCCAAGTGTCACTTCTGGAAGAGTGAAGTGAGGTTCTTAGGTAATGTTGTTTTTGGAAATGGGATAGCAGTTGACCCCGCTAAAGTAGCAGCAATCCAGGACTGGTATAGACCTAAGAATGCGACGGATGTTCGGAGTTTCCTTGGATTGGCTGGTTATTACCGACGGTTTGTTAAGGATTTCTCCAAGGTAGCTGGACAGTTGACAAGATTGACGAAAAAGAACCAAGTGTTCACATGGGATGCAAAGTGTGAGCAAGCATTCGGGATCCTGAAGGAGAAACTAACGAGTGCTTCTTTGTTGCCCATTCCAAATGGGAATGAAGAGATGGTGGTATATACCGATGCATGTGGTACTGGGCTTGGAGCGGTACTGATGCAAAAGGATAAGGTTGTGGCCTACGCGAGCGACAGCTAAAGCCGCATGAGAAGAATTACCCAACTCATGATTGGGCGTTGGCAGCGATTGTGTTTGTTCTGAAAATGTGGAGACATTACCTATTGGGAGTTCGATTCGAGTTGTTTATGGATCATAACTCGTTGAAGTATCTTTTCTCCCAAAAGGATTTGAATCTTCGGCAGCAAAGATGGTCAGAGTTTCTGACATCATATGATTTTGGTATAGCCTATACTCCCGGCAAAGGTAACGCAGTTGCAGATGTGTTGAGCCGAAGACATGCAAGTTTGGGAGCGATGTTTTCATAATGGAAGAGCCGCGAGTACTTGTCTGGGTTCGATCATAGGACAAGATGTGAATTAAAACCTGAAATGTTGGCAAGCTTATCGATAAGACCTACTCTTATAGAAAGGATTGGTGAGAGCCAAAAGCAAGACGCAAAGCTTGTCGAGTTTATCCAGAAACTGGAACCATAAGATAAAGAGTTCGAGGTCGAACGAGAAGGTTGGCTTCGAAAGAAAGGGCGATTAGTTGTTCCTGATATGGATGGATTGAGAGATGAGGTTCTAAGAGAATGTCATCACTCGAAGTTGACGATTCATCCCAGTGGCAATAAGATGTATCAGGATATGAAGCGAGTCTACTACTGGGAGGGGATGCGCGGGATATTGGAAAGTTCATTTCCAAGTGTATGAACTGTTAGTTGGTGAAAGCTGAACAAAATAAGCCGAGTGGTTTGCTTTAGTCATTGGAAGTTCCTACATGGAAGTGGGAGCAAGTATCAATGGATTTTATCGATGGACTACCTAGAACCAGGACAGAAAACGAAGGAATTTGGGTCATCGTGGATCTCTTGACCAAAAGTGTAAGTTTCATTCCTGTCAAGTCGACTAGGATGACATCGAAGTTGGATGAACTTTATGTGAAATGGATAGTTCGATTTCATGGTATCCCGAAGTGCATAGTGAGTGACCGAGATCCATTATTTACGAGTGGATTTTGGAGGAGTTTGCAAGAAGCTTTGGGAACCGAGTTGTGTTTAACTACGGCTTACCATCCCCAAACTGAAGGTCAGACCGAGAGAGAGTCAATCGAGTTTTGGAAGATCTCCTGAGGGCTTGTGTGTTAGACTTTGAAGGATCGTGGGAAGACCACCTACATCTAGTTGAGTGTGCGTATAATAATAGCTACTAGTATAGCATTGGATGACACCATACAAGGTGTTGTATGGGAGACCATGCAATTCTCCAGCATGTTGGTTAGAAACTGGAGATAAGTTGGTACTTGGACAAGAGATGATTAGAGAAACCTCGGATTGTATCAAGATCGTTCGACAAAGAATGAAGACGACCCAAGATCGTCAAAAGAGTTATGCAGATAAGCATCCAAAAGATTTGGAACTCGACGTTGGCGATATGGTTTTCATGAAGGTTTCACCATTAAAGCATTTGGTTCGATTCGAAAATAAAGGAAACTTAGCTGCAAGGTTTGTTGGACCATCTCCGACAGTTGAGCGAATCAGAAAGCTCGCATATAGATTGGAGTTACCCTAGAAGATGTTGAGTGTACATAATTTTTTCCATGTGTCGTTTCTACGAAAGTTTATGCACGATTCGAATGTTGTGGTATCTCCAGAGTAGTACGAAGACCTAGAAGTAGAAACCACGGTTGCGAAACCTCGTAAGCCGCTTCATCGGTAGGACCCTTTGATATCGTATCATCGTTTTAGTTGTACCTTGTTGTTGATTGGTAGGATTCTGCGTGCTAGGATAAGACAATGGATGCATGGCTTGATGGTTGCTAATTCAGATTATAGAATTGGCTTCTCATGGGTGATAGGCATGCGGAATTGTTGTGATTGCTGGAAATTTTGGGGGTGAAATTTTTAGGGGGGAGAATGTAACAGCCCGCATTTTACGTATCGGAAGATCGTAAAATATTTTTATTTTATTCCCTGAGGGTTGGGTCATTCTCATATTTTAATACGTTGCTTATGGGGATGTGAGACATGTCCACGATTTTTACCGATTTTATTTGTGACCATTTTGCCCATGTCGGTCTTGTATAGAGCATAACTTTCGACTCAGGTCGAATCAGAGGATGAGACCGGTGCCATTGGAAAAGAATTGATGTTTGCCTTTTTGCAAAGTGATCACATTTAACATTTGGTTCAGCAGTTTAGGAGAAATCGTTGTTTTAAGGTTTTTAGTTAGCTGTCCAGGTTTTGGGGGCCTAATGGGCTGATTTGGGAAAGGCCTATTAGTGGGTTGGTGGAAACTATAAATAGAGGGTGAGAGGTATGGGAAATAATTTACTTCCCCATTCTCTCATTTGGTAGCCTTGTGCTCCTCCTTCTTCAAACACCTTTCCACCATTAAAAATCAAAATCTAAGGAGGTAAACCATAGATCTACACTATTGGAGGCTAGTTTACATCAATTTAAGAAGGAATTCATCGGATCAAGGGGTTTGGTGCGAAGTGCTTGCTGTCCAGATTCTTATTTCATCAATTTTAGCTTGTTTTGGAGAATCGGTGGGTGATATGCATCTCTCACATGGATTCAATGAAGTATATAGGTGTTTGTTCTTGTTTTTCACCAAATTCAAGTCGATTCCTTAGATCTACACCTTAGTAAGTCCATTTTCATATGAATCACCATAGAATCCAATTTAGTAAGTTCTAAACTGGTTATTTCTATGCTATTCCATATGATTATGCAAGTTAGATCTGTAGTTTTTTTCATATTTACATTTATGGTGATTTTGGTGAATTTCACATATTTATTAATGAAATTGCCAAATTGGTGATGTTGTTGGTTTCATAACATGCTTGTGGTTGTATTTAATGAATCAGATGAGTTGGTTTCATCGATTGTATTGATTGGCAAAGTTTAGGTCGAAATTGGAGTTGCATTGGAGTGGTGCAGGTTCTGGGTCACGCGTTGGGGCGTCGCTCGTACCATGGCATGATTTCTTAGGAAACAAGACAGAAAGCAGGCTCGAGCGAGCCAGGGAGACAATCGGTCGAGCAAGTTGGGAGTAATGCAAGCGAATGAGCGAGACTATAGGAGAGGGTCAGTTGCTCCTAGAATGAAGTGGGTCAGCCGGTTGTTGAAGGGTCGGTCGATCATAGTGAGGTAGGTCGGTCGCTCTTGAGTAGAAGGGACGGTTGGCTACTGATGGACCAGGTCGGTTCTCATCTGCTCGGGTCGGTTACCAAAATTGGTTTTGTTGGAATTGGAGTGGTCGATGGAGAGGGTGATTGGATCGGTCGGCCGTGTTCTAGAGGGTCTGGTCGGGCCTAAACTCCAGGGTCGAACAGGCCAGGGACAAATATCAGATATGTTCGAGCATGGGGGTCGATCACCTCCGGGTCGGTCACCTCCGGGTCGATCGAGCAAGCTGGGAAATCAGGTTTGTTGGGAAGAAGCCAGGTCGGTCAAGCTGAGTCGTACCGGTCGGTCGAGCTAGGGACGAGGGTCGGTCGTAATGGTTTCCGCAGCGTTTTAGACGTTGTAGTGCATAGCATAAGTGTTGTGGTTTGTTTTCTTTAACAAATCAATGTGGTGCTATGGATTTTTTCGGACCTTAAGATTGATGTTTCTTTGGTTTGAGGTTGGTGATAACTTCGAGGAGAATTCAAGTGGGAATATTTGAAGTGTTGAATGTGTTCATTGATCGATGTAGAACAATGAAGAAGGTGACAACTCAAAGGCCGTGAGTTGGTGGATAATGGTTGCTCAAGAAGGTTGCTTGAGCTATGAAGAGTCATCGGGTTGGGTGACTAGAGATGCGAAGGCTAAGAGATTATATTTGTCATAAGTTCTAGCAGGCTCGAAGCAGGGGTCCACTAGAGACATCTAAAAGACCGGTTGTAGATCGAGTACCCTAGGTATCGTTGAAATGCCTAGTTGTCAAGGTTGGACATACATACGTATCGTTGAAAGGCGTATAGCATTTATGCTAGAACTGGGGTTATCATTAGCTCGTGACATATGGCAAGGTTGACCGTCATACGATTAACGATGATTTCAAAGCAGGATTGGCGGTGATAGCCAGATGCAGTCATGGATGATTGTTTGTTCTGCTTGTACCGTCTCATGTAGATTGTCCAACATCGAAGGAGATGTTCCTTCGGTGCTTGTCTGATATCGGTTTAAGCCTCTGGGGCTTGTGCTTGAGGGATGTTGAATTCGATTAGGATGGTTTACATGAGATACTTATAATCTGGATGTTATGAATGCTTACCATGGTTGAATGTGTGTTCTAGTTTTCATGGATGAATGGTTGAATTACTTGTCGTAAAGGCTATAACTGTCCGATGTGGGGAAGACAGGGATGAGTTCTTCTCTGGTGTTGTGGGTAGATTAGTGTGTTTATCTATCCATTCTCATATACTTTATTTATGAAGTTTGTTAGCTGTTTTATGGCTCGCTAAGGCTGTTGTCTGACTCAAGGTTTTATGTTTCCCTCTAATTACGTTGGGCTGCTCATCCAGTTGTGGATGAGCAGACTAAGTAGCAGGCGACAGGTAATTAGTGAGGAGATGTTGCTGTATGAAGGCGAGCTGGAGGCTTACGTACAAGTTTTATTACTATCTATTATTTCTGTTTCTGTTGTTTGAGTGCTCTATGAGGGTTGTAGTGAGGCCTTATGTACAAACTTTGGTATCAGTTGGATAACCTTTCAGGATGTTGAGAATGTTTCAAAAGGTTGTTATGTGATGCTTCACTATTATTACCTGTTGTATATTTTCTACTATACTTTATCCTTGCACTGTGAGTTCTACGACAGGTTCCACTTGTGTTAACATACCATGATGATTGTCCATAGCTGTCTGGCACTCCTTTCAAAGCATTATTCCTCATTTAGTGCGGGGGTTGTAGCCGGTCATCACATTTTCCATTTCTTATATATGTTGATGATATTATAATTACAAGAAATAGTGATGCTGAAATAAGTGAAGTCACAAAAGCCTTAAGCTCAGAATCCTCTATAAAAGACCTTGGTGACCTGAATTAGAATTGAAGTTAAAAGAAAAGACAACTCAGAAATTCATCTTAGCCAAATGAAGTATATTTTTGAAATTTTAATTCGAGCAAAAATGGACAATGCAAACTCACTTCCTACTCCTATGATTACAAGTCCAACATTGTCAAAAACAAAAGGGGAAGCTATCAAAGACGGAAAACAGTGCAGAAGCCTGGTGGGAGCACTACAATATGTCTCAATTACAAGGCCAAATATTTCCTACATTGTAAACAAAATCAGCCAATACATATACAAAATCCACTGGGTCAACAATGGAAAGCTTTGAAAAGAATACTCAGATATTTAATGGGTACTATAACACAAGGACTCATACTAAAGCACAGCAAAACTCTCAACATAAATGCATACTCAGATGCAGATTGGGCAACTGACCAAGACGACAGAAAGTCAACATCTGGGTACTAGGTATATTTGAGCAAAAATCCTGTGTGTTGGTGTGCTAAAAAACAAAATACAGTTTCTAAATCTAGCACCGTGGCTGAATTCAGAAGTATGGCAAGTACTACCCCTGAACTAATGTGGATAAAGTAACTTCTTAGTGAACTTAAAGTCAAACTCAGCAAACAAACTATTATTTGGTGCGACAACACTAGTGATATCTCTTTAACCGCTAATCCAGTTCTTCACTCAAAGACTAAACACATTGAATTGGATCTATACTTCTTACGAGAACAAGTAATGAAGAATAAACTGGAAATCAGATATATACCTTCTCAAAATCAAAAGGCAGACATACTTACTAAGTCTCTCTCAAAGGCAAGCTTCATTAGACTCAAGACAGAGCTAAACATTGATGATAAAGATCCAAGCAAGCAAGCAAATCTACAAATTTTTATGCCAGAATAGCAGATCTATCTTCTCACTGTTTAATTGCACCTAACTTCTGATGATTGCGAAGTTTCTCTGAAGATTGGAGCAGCGCCATCATTATTTTATCTCGCTGATGATCGAGTAAACCCTATCTCTCGATACGTTTTGAGAGGGGTAATAGCGAGAATAATATATGTATAATAGAGAGTCCAATAGTCCATCAGTGTTAATAGTTTATTACTGGGCCTATCCCACTCCACATTGCATTATGTCTATGTTGTTATTTGTGACATAAAATCACATGTGTTGATAGAGACGAGGCGTGGATGTGCTTGGCGATAGAGGAGATGGTGCAGCAATAGAAAGAAGGTTAGAAAGATTAGTTTGGCATCTGAGCGGATTTATTGCTGGATTTTGACCTAGTCTTTTTGTGACTTATTCTACAAGTATTGAGGGGATATATTCCTTATATATCTTTAAGGGTAAAATTGGATATTTTTCCTAAGCCTGCTATTCTCCTATAAAAGCAGCACATAGGGTTGGATTAATGCATGACCGAATAGAGTGGCGGCTGCGTGCCTCTAGGGGTTGGTGCTCTTGAGAGGATTGGTGCCTCCAATTAATCCAAGGGTTAGCCATCGTTCTTCATTGTTCTCCTTCTCCAACAAGAGTTGAAGTCATCTAGATATTCTTTCCCTTTCTCAATAAGGTTATTGATTCTTGTAATTTGTTTACTTTTGGTTGTTGATCCATTCTGTGTAAACAAAATTTGTTTTTTTGAATCAATAAAAAGGGTGGTTGGGTGGAATATCTTGTGTTTGCGCGTGTGATTTCATATCTGTGTTTGTTTCCATAGAAATCATCTTTAAGTAATTGGGTGAAGTAGATCCTGGTCGCTTCCGCAAAGGCGCAATTTTCATAACAGTTGGTATTAGAGCTAGATCATCGCAAAGCTTAGAGTGATTTTGGATTGGAAAAAATTGATTTTAGTTAAAAAAAATTGACTTTTTGTTGAAAAAATTGATATTTTTTTATGTCGGATATGATGGAGCTGTTGGTGATGACTAATTTTGATTGGGGATTTGAAGGCCTCAATTATTTGGTTGATGGAGATGAAGAGAAGCCCTATGATGTGGATGAGGGAAGATGAAAGAAGACGAAGATGTTGACAATTGGTTTGGTTTGCCTGTACCTTGGTGATTCGGTTCATGTTTTCGACAGGGGTCTTCATGTTGATGATGCTCGAGGGATCTTGAGTGATCGAGGAAGGAGCTCAGGTCAAGTGGTAGACGAGTGTCATTGTGGAATTGCAAGCACTTTTAGATCATTGGTTGATGCACGGTGCAACTCAGGTGGTAGATGCATCTTTTGCAGGCGGTGAGTTGTGTTTGTAATTGAGATGTGGTTGTTGTCCTTTCAAATCGACTGGGTGTGATAGTTGCCCTGAAATCAATTGAGTCCCTGTACTCGGAATAGGTGGGGTGTATCTCATTGTTTGGAAATCGAGTTTGGTTTAATTGAGAGTAGGTGTCGTTAAAAGAGCTAAATGACTTGTGTGTTAGAAGTTTGTTTGGTATGATGTGATTTCATATCAAGGTGGAGTGTTGTGATTTGTGACATAAAATCACATGTGTTGATAGAGACGAGGCGTGGATGTGCTTGGCGATAGAGGAGATGGTGCAGCAATAGAAAGAAGGTTAGAAAGATTAGTTTGGCGTTTGAACGGATTTATTGCTGGATTTTGACCTAGTCTTTCTGTGGCTTATTCTGCAAGTATTGAGGGGATATATTCCTTATATATCTTTAAGGGGAAAAATTGGATATTTTCCTAAGCCTCCTATTATCCTATAAAAACAGCACATAGGGTTGGATTAATTCATGACCGAGTAGAGTGGCGGCTGCATGCCTCTAGGGCTTGGTGCTCTTGAGAGTATTGGTGCCTCCAATTAATCCAAGGGTTAGCCGTCGTTCTTCATTATTCTCCTTCTCCAACAAGAGTTGTAGTCATCTAGATATTCTTTCTCTTTCTCAATAAGGTTATCGATTCTTGTAATTTGTTTACTTTTGGTTGTTGATCCATTCTACGTAAACAATTTTTTTTTTTGAAGCAATAAAGAGGGTGGTTGGGTGGAATATCTTGTGTTTGCGCGTGTGATTTCATATCTGTGTTTGTTTCCGTAGAAATCATCTTTAAGTAATTGGGTAAAGAAGATCCTGGTCACTTCCGCAAAGGCGCAATTTTCATAACTGTCTGTATATAGACTATTGTACAAACCGTTACATTCATTCTGAATACAATTCTTACCATTGCTCTCAAATAATATCAGTTATATAATTCTCTCATTACATATTATACAAACACTGCTCGCAATCATTCATTTGCAATTTGCAAATCTATCTGAATTGAATGCCACAAGATTCGCTAATTTTCTAAACATTAAAAGTAAGGTTAAACATTAAAAGTAAGGTGTGGGAAGTAAATGTCCCATTCATTCGTATGGCCATTGGATGCCAAATTGTTTTTTTAGGGAGATTGCCTCAAGATTGTGATTCAAAAATATTTTTTCGCATTTCGAGAGTTGGTTGTGGCCTAGTTTTATTTTATACATTTAGAACAATGTATGAGGAGATTTTCATATTGGATATATTGCCAACAGTCGCTACCATTTTGACCAATGAAAATTCTAGGTGGTGTGGAGGCTAAGATAAATACCATTCAACGCAAATACGAGCAAGAAGACTTGACTTATTTCTATTAACTGTGGCTTTGTCTATCTTAAGAGGTTTGCCAACTTGCTCGCAAAGAGCTTCCAAAGCTTCCTTAATGTAGAGGTGAGCCGATAAGTAAGGAAACGACACTCAAACAGGAAACAGTGGACCATCTAAAAGCAGATAAAATCGTATAGACCATTTAAACACTTTCATTTGAGCTCTAAGAATAATAAGCGGTCTTGAAGCCAAAACCGAGATAATCCGCCTCACTAAAAAGTTGATAAAGAATAATAAACGGAAGGGTACATTGCAGATAGGCTACACACAAACTCAGACTTTTTAATGTTGAGTTAATTAAGGACAATCGCGTTTACAATAACTACGACTATTAATCTTTGCTATATCATATAACTTTTAGTAAAACATCGTGAAGCAAATCCATTTTGTTGAAGACAACACTTACAAACTTGTTTAAACCAAAACAATGCGATGACTCACATAAGTGAAGCTTCAGAAGTAAATTTGATAGACCCAAACTTAAGGCATCCTAGTTATTAACATCGGACCATTGAAGCAAAATATTAGGGGTGGGCGCGGTTCAACTTGTGCGGTTTGAAGCTCAAACCGCTTCCGCTCCACATCAAACGGCTTTTCAAAATTACAAACCGTTATACTAACTGTTCAAACAATTCGGCTTCGGTTCAGTTTCAATCTAATACGGTCTGGTTTTGGTTCGGTCTGGTTTGAACCCGTATTAAATATGAAACAAGAAAATTACTTCCATCAACAATTAATTTACGATTGTATAACGCTGTGTCATTTGAAGATTAAAACACATAGTGTTGTCTTTAATTAATATAACTAAAACATAAGTTGAAAATAGAATATATATCGTTAAATTAAAAATTAGATAGGAATTTGTTAATTTTTTTATCATAACACTGTCGATGTAGCTATGCGGTTCGGTTCAGTTTAATATGGTTTGGTAAAAGTTCAAACCGCAACCGAACCGTACCGTTCCAAGTCGGTTCGGTTTGGGCTGTTTGTTTTAGAAAGAGAATTCAGTGCAGTTTTCCGTACCGATTTTACGGTTCTGTCTGAGCGGTTTCTGCATTTCGGTGCGGTTTATGTCCTACCCTACAAAATATTGTGTGGCACTTTGAATCAGAACCATTCGAAGACAACACTTTGGCTCATGCCTTCTCATGGATGATTCTTTACATCAACTATCATTAAAGTCAATACGAAGAGTTGTACTTTGAATCAAATTCAAATTTAACCAGGAACAATGATGACAGGCGAGCTGATTCTTCTTCTTCATCTTGCAACTGAGTTAAAAGTTTCATTTTTCTTAAGCATAAAAACAAAGCCCAAACTAAACTAGGCCGATTTAACTGGCTAAAATCATAATTAGGGTCTAAATTTCCAATCGATCAAAAATCAGTGAAAACTGAACGAAATCATCAGAAGCCTAATTCATTATTTCAGTAGCTTAACTGAAGATTACAACAAATAAAGAATGAGATTTGTACCAGAACATCGCAAGCTTGAATAGATGCAGATTCAAATATTTTAAAGAGTTTTTTGTGGTAAGAGAATGTTTTTAATTTCATCATCATCAGAAGAAGAAAAGCATGTCAATTCGCTTCCATTTACTCCAAAAGGAGGTGTCGCTCTTCACTTTATAAAGTATATCGCTTCATGGAACCCAGGAGTTTCTTCGCCCATTAATATGGAGAAGATAACAAATAGATACAACTTCAATTATATTGCTTTTATCCGTTCCAAAGTGCATTGTCGCATAAGTGGTTGAATTGCTTCAAGTAGCTGAGAATAACCATATTGCCTTCGTGGAAGCATATATCAACTAAGAACTTCAACGCAGGGAAAAGTATGCTAAACTCATACAAAATACATCGACCAATTCATAAATACATATCATGGAACGAATTACATGCTAACTTGTAATGGAGACACATTACAAATTCCTTGTGTTAGAAGCGAGACTTTTAACCATTTTCTTGTAGATTATTCATCATTTCTTTCTTCATACTACGGGTGATGGGTCTCTTTATTGGCGCTTTCTCATCCGAATTCATAGGAACCTAATCAAGGAGGATATCAGGTGGCCTAGGCTTGCACCTTGGAGGAGGAGCAATATTCGCATATGGGGACACTCCTGATTGAGGGTATTTAACACTGGTTTTAACTTGACCTGAAGAGGAAGTAGATCGACGTTAGTGTTCTCTAATATTCTTTTTGAGCAATGTAGTAATATCTTTAGTCCATTCTTTTTTAAGTTCACCATTGTTCAAACAAGCAGGAATTAGAGCATGCACTGAGCTTCTTTTGTAGTGTTACTCTTCATCAGCTAATTCCCTATTTAGCAGATTAGTAAATTGGGTAACAATTATATTCAGGTCCTCGTGTTCATTCATGATGTAAAGACCTGTAAATCCCCGCCCTTTGGATCGACCATAAACCACACAGGTCTGACCCAAAAGTTGGAAATCCACAATACTTTAACTTTAGGCACACAACACATTAGAACAAATAACAACAGACTTTTATAAACATCATAATAATGTTACATCAGAGTGCAGAATATCAGAGTACAACGAATATAATAATACAGCGGAAGATTAAATTACAATAATTTTTATACAATGCAGCGGAATAAATAAACTAATACAGCGGAAGGCTACCAATGCTCTGGACACAGCTTTAAGCTTCGATCCAGAATCCTGCTTAAGAAATGAATATCTGCAAAAGAAGCTACTCGACTGCCCATGTGGAAAAAGATGGCACCCGAGTTTGCAAAGTGAAAAAAACTACAGGTCAGTCATGGGACTGGTATGAGAAATCTTACTTAACCTATTTAATAAAAGGTCTAATCACAGGACCACGCCGCTAATGCGGAACGGGTTTACTCCATTGGATTGTCGATGCATAAATAAAGTAAATCGTTAAACAATGCAATGCTTTTTATAAAAATGAAACCATTATAAGACTCAAGTCCCATCCCACAATGAAACGCAAACTGGAGGATAGAGTTTTACCTTATAATGGTCAAAAATGCTTGATACGATAAAACGAATTTGATATTATTATAGGGTATATATGTTTTCAAAAACATTTCAATCATAATATCAATCATAGACGACATAGCTACCGTATACTATGTCGCCATACTAGTAACCACATGGGTCGTATTGGAAGTTGGATTTCCATCATGAACCAAGGCAAAAGATAGTCCTTACCGAATTCGTGACAATCTAGCCTACCATATCTCAGGATACAGCCGCAACTGCAACTTGGATCTTCAGGGCCGGTCCACAAATATGTTAGTGGATTACTAATGCCTGAACAATACGTTTCCCCGCCCTACGGGGCGTAAATAGAGCCATTCGGGACTCAAATAACTGAGGCGCCTCATTCCATCATCCACATAAGTAAAAATGTCAGGCCTTGTAAAAACCATGACACCACTTCTAGCTAGAAAGAAACGTATGTCCTCCCTGTAGTCCTTACTCCCGTTTCTGGTTCATGTCGGGGTGTGAGGCTTGAGAAGTAACACAATACACAAAGCTATGCTATTTAAAGCTGTGCTTTGATCATCAACCACAAGGCTCTGCTTTTCAACAAAAGCCTTGATCCATGCATCTTGGCATGCCACATTGTCAATCCATAACATACCATTGATTTCTGCCAATATATAACCTCTAAGCTCGTACGTCTTAGAGAAGGGTGTTATGCAAGAGAATAAATTCTCCGCCACCAACAGATATATATTTAGCAGTGATCAACGAATACAGTATAAAGGAATACAACGTTAGACATACAATCCATTTACAAGGTCGTTTTGGGTCTGAACGAAACCGGAGGCACCTTATACCTCGCAAATCCAAACAATCAACAATACATCCGGAGAACTACCACTGGAACCTTCTCAAGGCAGCAACTCCAATCAAAGGCATCAGTAGTCCTCATCCATTCGATGTGAAGATCGTCGGCCTTCAACCACCGTCTTCATCTTCGACTTTTACTCGGCGTAGTAATTATTCAGAATGGGTTAAGCCCAGTCTTTCCGAATAACTCGCGTATTTTATAATAAAAATCAAGTGCTATAAAACACATCATACGCTACATTCCAATTCAGAATATTCTTTTAATAAGATATTCGCATTATTAGGAAAAAGGTTCCCATTAATTTTATCAAAGATAAATTCTTTAATTTATTCTTTAATCTTTTTTTTAGGATTCACAAAAACTCCAATTTAGTTTTTAATATCAAAAATCATTGTCTAATGATTATCCAACTTCAAGAAATAAATCTTGTCTTTAACTAGGTTAAAGAACCAATGTCATTTAAAACATAGTTCACGATAAACCCAAAATCATCTTCCATTAACTATGGAAATTTCACATAAATCAAATCAATATATAATCAATATAAATTTCTGTATCAGATCAATAATATAAATGGAATAATGGCAGAGCCTTTTAAATTCCATATATAGTAACGATCTTCTTTTACAGAATCTCATCTCAATTATTATTAAATCGAATTCCATTCAATTCCAATTTAATATATTAAATTGGAAAACTTCACCTTTGGAAAAATTTCATTAAATCTTAATAAAAGATTTAAAATGTAACAACCTTGAATTTTGGGGCCAAGTTAAAATTTATTTTAAGTGATTTTAAATGAGTTTTGATATTTAAAATAATCTATTTTAAATAATAAGGATCACAAATTTGGTTCAAATCGAAGTTAGAATGAATAAATTTAATTTTAATTATAAAAAGAGCGAGTAATAGCGCGGTAGTTTGAAAAGTCAAACTTGAACTTTGACCAACCATACAGGATGCAAAATTTAACGGATTTTAGTAAAACCAAAAATATTAGAATCTATTTAAAAATATCTTTCCAACGAATCCGAAAAATCGAAATTTCATAGCGGAAATCAAAAGTTATGGCTAATTCAATTTTTAGAAAGGTCGGTGGGTAATTTGCATAGGACAAAAATGCTACTTTTTGCATACGAAGGAATTTGAACTCGAAACCACTTCCATTGGTTTCAGAATGATGTTTCTGCATTGAAAAACAGTAAACACTTATATGTTTCGAGTTTCAGAAAATATTTGTTTAAAATGTATTTGTAATATTAAATATATTCGCCTTGAAAATAGCCATTTTTCAAAAAGTCTCAGAATCGAACGAAATAAATTTTGTTGGATTCGTATCATCAAAAGAAAGCTAAAAATGATTTTTTGGTAATTTTTGGAATTAATATATAATTATAATTGATTTTTCAGTGTAAACGGACAATTTTTGACTTTAAAAATTCATTAAAAATTCATACGGGCTCAGAATTGAACGAAATTAATTTTTATAAGGCCACAGCATCAAAACATAGCTAAATATATTTTTCGAGGATTTTTGAAGTTAATTTGTGACCTCGGTGAATTTCTGCGTACGTTTGAATTTAAAATAATGATTTATATTTAAAACTGAAAAACGAAGGCCAAGACGATCTCGTGGGCTGATGAGACATATCCAGATGAGTTCGGAACGGGGGCTAAATGGTATGAACGACAGTAAGCAGGCTTGAATCGGGGTTCGGGCCAAAACGGGCTTAAGCGGGCCTAATTACATAATTAGTTAACCCTAATATAATATTATAATATCCGAAAATCACTGTTCATCCTCCATCTTCAGCCGACACCTCTTCATGCTGAACCCATCATGGCTGAAAACTTCAAACCCTCATAACTCCTTCATTTCTCAACGAAAATTAGCGTGTGAGTACACGTTTCGAAGCTCTCGCCGAGCTCTTCGATCTCCGACAAGTCCCGTCCCTTTCCGTCGCCTGTGCCGCCCGCCCCGAGCCCGAGAAGGTCCGCCGGTCGCAGCCACGCCGGGCCCACCACGCTCGATCGAACTCCACCCTCTTCTGGCCGTGCAAAGATCTCTCCAAGGCGGTCATTCTCCAAAAAACCGCACTCAAAACCGTTCAGTAAATCAAAAGTTATCGCGATTTGAAGTTTTGAACAAATTCTGAAAATATGGTATGCTTCAGATTTCCCCACGCTTTTAAGTGTTACACAGCCAGTTGTTAAAAGCCTGAATTTGATTTTTCCTATGAATTTGCATTGGAATCATTCCAGATCTGAAATCAAATTGAATACGAACACCGAATCTTATTGAACCCGAGTCGTCTTTTCAGAATCAAGCAAGGTGAGAATTTATTTTTAATATAATTTAATTAATTAAATTATTATTATTGTTGTGTTATGTGTAATTGAACATCAAACAAGTAGATTTGTGATGAATGTTGCTATGGGATGGATTCAAATTGTTGTGATTCTATGATTTTAGATGCGTTATTTTTTTTTTATCATAGACCTGTTAATTAAAAACATAGATCGGTAGGAAAAAATGAGATTTTTCCTCGTTTAAATTGTTGATGGTTGCTTGTGATATGTTTGTTGTTCATGTTATGCTAGATCCGTACTGAAGTTCCATATATTGTTGAATGATGTTTGCGGTAAGAAAAAGTAGAAAAAAAAAAAACTTATTTTTGTTTATAAAAAAGAGAATAAGAACAAAAACTTATTTTTTTTTTATAAAAGAAGAAAAAGAACAAAAATACTCCCTTTTGATTAAAGAAATACATGAAAACAAAATTTACATTTTGTTAAAGAAATGAATAAGAACAAAAATATACATTTTTGTTTATAAGATGAAAAAAAAGAACAAAATATACATTTTTGTTCAAAGAAAAGAATGAAAACAAAAATTCATTTTTGTCAATGTAAGTTAGCAACAAAAATTCATTTTTGTCAATGTAAGTTAGCAACAAAAATTCATTTTTGTCAATGTAAGTTAGCAACAAAAATTCATTTTTGTCAATGTAAAGTTAGCAACAAAAATTCATTTTTGTCAATGTAAGTTAGCAACAAAAATTCATTTTTGTCAATGTAAAGTTAGCAACAAAAATTCATTTTTGTCAATGTAAGTTAGCAACAAAAATTCATTTTTGTCAATGTAAGTTAGCAACAAAAATTCATTTTTGTCAATGTAAGTTAGCAACAAAAATTCATTTTTGTCAATGTAAGTTAGCAACAAAAATTCATTTTTGTCAATGTAAAGTTAGCAACAAAAATTCATTTTGTCAATATAAATGAAGTTGGCGACAAAATCATTTTTGTCAAATAATGAAGTAGTGATATAATTATATTTTGTCAATGTAAAAGAAAGACAAAATATACATTTTGACAAATGTAAAGAATGACATGAACCGTATGTGTATGCTATGATATAAACCATTGTATGTTAATGAATATATTTTGTTCATTATATAAAAAGAAGAAAGCACTGTATGTGAATGACTATATTTTTGTTCACTATAAAATAGAATATGGCATTATATGAAATGAACAATATTTGTCATAAATAAGAAATATTTGCATTGTATGAAAATAGCATATTTGTTAATATTAATAAAGATAAAATGCATTGTATGTATAGTATTTTTGTCAATTTAGAAAAGTACTAAATGCATTGTATGTATAGCATTTTTGTCAAGTTAGAAAAATATCAAATGCATTGTATGTAAATAGTATTTTGTCGAGTTAGAAAAGTATCAAATGCATTGTATGTAAATAATATTTTGTCATGTTAGAAAATATTAAATGCATTGCATGTGAAAATAGTGTTTTTGCAATGTTAATAGATAGAAAAAGCATCATATGTAATATTAACATTATCTTTAATGTTAATAAATAAGAAAAGCACCGTATGTCAAGAAGGATAATTTAATCATAGGATTCATATACATTTATTTTCAATGTTATTAAAAAGAAAATGAAGTGTATGTAAATTTGACATCATTTACAATGTTATTTTACAAGAGGATTCACCGTATGATTGATTAACATATTTTTAATGTTAATATAAAAATATCTACACCATATGGTATTAACATCATCTTTAAATGTTAAAAATAAGAAAAACTTTCATCGTAGGAAAATTTCATTTTTGTTAACGTAATAAAAAGAGAAATCCACCGAATGCTATTTACATTATTTTATAAGTATAATATAATTGAAATTCATAGCATGATGAAATTAACATGGCTAATGTTAATGTAATAAAGGTAATTTCACCGTAGGATGTAATTAATATTTTTTTATAAATGTTAATATAAAAAGAAATTTATGCCGTAGGATAAGATGTTCATTATTTTATAATGTATATAAAAGAGAAAAATGCATCGTAGGAAATGTACATTATTATTATTTTTATGTTCAATAGAAAGGTAATCTACATCGTAAGATGAAGTGTACATTATTTATAATGGGAATAGAAAGGGAATTCCATCGTAAAATAAAATTTCATTTTAATGTAATTGAAATTAAAAATGCATTTAAAAAGAGAATTAACTGTAGGATGAGTTACATTATTTTATAATGTGAATTAAAAGAAGAATTGCACCGTAGGATAAGAATAACCTTATTTTTAATTTTAATTTTAAAAAGAGTTTAACGATAGGATTAATATACATTATTTTTAATGTAGATAATAAAAGAAAGTTTAATCAGAGGATAAGTTACATTATTTATAATGAAAATTAAAGAGAATTGACCGTAGGATTGAATTATATTATTTTAATTAAAAGGTAATTTAACATAGGATGAGTTACATTATCTTAATGTAAATTAAATGTAATTTACATCGTAGGAAGTTAACTTTTATGTTAAATGATTAACATTAAAGAAGGATTACAACGTAGAATGAGTTAACATTATTTTTGATGACAATATATAAGAATGCGACATGTAAATGCAAGTTTACATTTTATTCAATGTAAATAAGTAAGAATGTGACATGTAATTTCAAGTTTGCATTTTATTCAATGTAAAGAAAGCAAGAATGCGATATGTAATGAAAGTTTACATTTTAATTAATGTAAATAAAAATATGATTTTGAGAATTCGTCGTTAAATAAGAAGTTTGACTATTTTAAATAATTAAAATAGAATGAATTGTTAATAAAAATAATTATTAACAAATAAGGAGGATTTTCAAAAATATATATATGTATATATATACGAGGATTGTTTGGGAAGTCCGAGATATTCTCATCCCAAATTAATCCAACGACGTTAAAGATCGAAGTAAGAAGACGACGTATGAAGACCGTAAATCTTCCCTCGAATGGACAGCGATCGAGATCCTGAATTGACTTGCTACCAATTCATGGGTCAAGGTCATTGCCCAGACGTACGTGTTGGTTTCACGGATTTGACTTTCGTTCAGACCCAGAGCATAAGTTTAAATGGATGGTGTGTCTGACATCGTACTTCGTTATATATCATATTGTTGATTTTCTGTTAATATATAAATATTGGTGGTGGAGAATTTATTCTCTACTTAACACCCATTTATGTATTGATGGAGAAGCAATGGTATGGTATGGAGTGACAGTGTGGCATACTAAGATGCAATGATCAAGGTTTATTGTTGAAAAGCAGAACCTTGTGGAGACGATCAAAGCATGGCCTGTTTAGGCGTAGCTTTGTGTAACGGGACTTCGCGAGCCTCACACACCGGTTGAGTCAAAAACGGGCGAAGGGAACGCAGGGAAAGCAGCACGTTTCTTTCTAGCTAGAAGTAGTGTCAGGGACCTCCCAGCGCTGATACTTTACTTATGTGGATGATGGAATGTGGCGCGCCTCGGATAGGTCCTATAGGACCGGGAAACGTGTGCTTAGGAATTGCCAATCCTCTAAGCTGTATGTGAGGACCGGCCCTGCAGGATCCAAGGGTTAACTGCGGGTAATCCTGAGGCACTAGCTAGAGTGTCTCGAATCGGTAAGGAGCTCCGCTCTAGCCTTGACTCATGATGGAAACCAAAATCCAAATACGAACCGACGAATTTGATTGTATTACTAGTACGGAGGCATAGTATATGGTACCTATGCTTCCTAAGATTAATACATTTACTTTGAAATGCTTTCATATACACTAATAATAATATTAGATGCGTATTTGCCGTATTTAACATGTTTAATCACCATAAGGTAAAACCCTATCCTCTGGTGTGCGTTGCATTGTGTGATGGGACTTGGGTCTTATGGTGATTCCATTTTTTCCAAAAAAAAAAAAGCATTGCGTTGTTTACGATGTATTTAATTATTTGTTATGACACGTTTATGCACGACAATCCATTAGAGTAAACCCGTTCCGCATTAGCGGCGTGGTCTTTGGATTTGCCATATTAATAGTGATTTATTACTTAAGAATTCTCACACCAGTCCCACGACTGACCCATAGTTTGTTTCACCTTTTTGCAAACTTGGGTGCCCTCTTTTCCACACGGGCAGCCAAGTAGACAGGTTCATTCTTTGCTTGGAGTCTTTTCTTTGGAGCTGCTTATTCTCTCTCTTGGATTTGCTTTTGTGGAGAGGTGATGACGTGGAGCTTGAAGGCATTTATCTTTTGTTTCTATGGCATCTTTTCTTTTCTTTTTAGGCATCAAACTTATTTCTTTCCTGCAAAACTTATTGTAATAGCTTAGTTTCTGCGACTGTGGATTTTCTGTGATTGATGACATTATATTTTTCCGCTGCTATAATGTTATTACTCTATGAATTTCCTTTGCTATATTGTATCTGTGTTCTGTTTTATTGTATTTATGTTGTATTCCAAAAATGATTACTCCTACTTTCACTCGTGGAAGTTTGGGGTCTTCACAGTTGGTATCAGAGCTTTGGTTTACAAAGCGGAATATAACATATTTATAATAATTCGTTTACGTAGAATCACTATATTCTACGGCGAACAGTTCATGAGATACATAATAGCCAGTCACTTTATCGTCATCTTTTCATTCATCCTTCGATCTTTTCTATCTCTTAAATCACCATTACCGTTATTTTGACTCTTCCCTTGATCGTGCATTCGAAGAAGACTAAGTGAAGTGGCGATGCTCAATTGGCACATGTTTACGAAGGAACGAAAGGACCAACTTCTTCGGTGGAAAGCCTGATGTTATAGACGGTACCGTCTCTATTAAAAAACATTCTCTGTGTTTATTCTTCCTCTTTTCCTCTTCTATTTTTCTTTTTCCTTTTCGGGGACGAAAAGTTTTTAAGTGGGGGAGACTGTAACAACCCTGAATTTTGGGGCCAAGTTAAAATTTATTTTAAGTGATTTTAAATGAGTTTTGATATTTAAAATAATCTATTTTAAATAATAAGGATCACAAATTTGGTTCAAATCGAAGTTAGAATGAATAAATTTAATTTTAATTATAAAAAGAGCGAGTAATAGCGCGGTAGTTTGAAAAGTCAAACTTGAACTTTGACCAACCATACAGGATGCAAAATTTAACGGATTTTAGTAAAACCAAAAATATTAGAATCTATTTAAAAATATCTTTCCAACGAATCCGAAAAATCGAAATTTCATAGCGGAAATCAAAAGTTATGGCTAATTCAATTTTTAGAAAGGTCGGTGGGTAATTTGCATAGGACAAAAATGCTACTTTTTGCATACGAAGGAATTTGAACTCGAAACCACTTCCATTGGTTTCAGAATGATGTTTCTGCATTGAAAAACAGTAAACACTTATATGTTTCGAGTTTCAGAAAATATTTGTTTAAAATGTATTTGTAATATTAAATATATTCGCCTTGAAAATAGCCATTTTTCAAAAAGTCTCAGAATCGAACGAAATAAATTTTGTTGGATTCGTATCATCAAAAGAAAGCTAAAAATGATTTTTTGGTAATTTTTGGAATTAATATATAATTATAATTGATTTTTCAGTGTAAACGGACAATTTTTGACTTTAAAAATTCATTAAAAATTCATACGGGCTCAGAATTGAACGAAATTAATTTTTATAAGGCCACAGCATCAAAACATAGCTAAATATATTTTTCGAGGATTTTTGAAGTTAATTTGTGACCTCGGTGAATTTCTGCGTACGTTTGAATTTAAAATAATGATTTATATTTAAAACTGAAAAACGAAGGCCAAGACGATCTCGTGGGCTGATGAGACATATCCAGATGAGTTCGGAACGGGGGCTAAATGGTATGAACGACAGTAAGCAGGCTTGAATCGGGGTTCGGGCCAAAACGGGCTTAAGCGGGCCTAATTACATAATTAGTTAACCCTAATATAATATTATAATATCCGAAAATCACTGTTCATCCTCTATCTTCAGCCGACACCTCTTCATGCTGAACCCATCATGGCTGAAAACTTCAAACCCTCATAACTCCTTCATTTCTCAACGAAAATTAGCGTGTGAGTACACGTTTCGAAGCTCTCGCCGAGCTCTTCGATCTCCGACAAGTCCCGTCCCTTTCCGTCGCCTGTGCCGCCCGCCCCGAGCCCGAGAAGGTCCGCCGGTCGCAGCCACGCCGGGCCCACCACGCTCGATCGAACTCCACCCTCTTCTGGCCGTGCAAAGATCTCTCCAAGGCGGTCATTCTCCAAAAAACCGCACTCAAAACCGTTCAGTAAATCAAAAGTTATCGCGATTTGAAGTTTTGAACAAATTCTGAAAATATGGTATGCTTCAGATTTCCCCACGCTTTTAAGTGTTACACAGCCAGTTGTTAAAAGCCTGAATTTGATTTTTCCTATGAATTTGCATTGGAATCATTCCAGATCTGAAATCAAATTGAATACGAACACCGAATCTTATTGAACCCGAGTCATCTTTTCAGAATCAAGCAAGGTGAGAATTTATTTTTAATATAATTTAATTAATTAAATTATTATTATTGTTGTGTTATGTGTAATTGAACATCAAACAAGTAGATTTGTGATGAATGTTGCTATGGGATGGATTCAAATTGTTGTGATTCTATGATTTTAGATGCGTTATTTTTTTTTTTCATAGACCTGTTAATTAAAAACATAGATCGGTAGGAAAAAATGAGATTTTCCTCGTTTAAATTGTTGATGGTTGCTTGTGATATGTTTGTTGTTCATGTTATGCTAGATCCGTACTGAAGTTCCATATATTGTTGAATGATGTTTGCGGTAAGAAAAAGTAGGAAAAAAAAAAACTTATTTTTGTTTATAAAAAAGAGAATAAGAACAAAAACTTATTTTTTTTTTATAAAAGAAGAAAAAGAACAAAAATACTCCCTTTTGATTAAAGAAATACATGAAAACAAAATTTACATTTTGTTAAAGAAATGAATAAGAACAAAAATATACATTTTTGTTTATAAGATGAAAAAAAAGAACAAAATATACATTTTTGTTCAAAGAAAAGAATGAAAACCAAAATTCATTTTTGTCAATGTAAGTTAGCAACAAAAATTCATTTTTGTCAATGTAAGTTAGCAACAAAAATTCATTTTTGTCAATGTAAGTTAGCAACAAAAATTCATTTTTGTCAATGTAAGTTAGCAACAAAAATTCATTTTTGTCAATGTAAGTTAGCAACAAAAATTCATTTTTGTCAATGTAAGTTAGCAACAAAAATTCATTTTTGTCAATGTAAGTTAGCAACAAAAATTCATTTTTGTCAATGTAAAGTTAGCAACAAAAATTCATTTTTGTCAATGTAAGTTAGCAACAAAAATTCATTTTTGTCAATGTAAAGTTAGCAACAAAAATTCATTTTTGTCAATGTAAGTTAGCAACAAAAATTCATTTTTGTCAATGTAAGTTAGCAACAAAAATTCATTTTTGTCAATGTAAGTTAGCAACAAAAATTCATTTTTGTCAATGTAAAGTTAGCAACAAAAATTCATTTTGTCAATATAAATGAAGTTGGCGACAAAATCATTTTTGTCAAATAATGAAGTAGTGATATAATTATATTTTGTCAATGTAAAAGAAAGACAAAATATACATTTTGACAAATGTAAAGAATGACATGAACCGTATGTGTATGCTATGATATAAACCATTGTATGTTAATGAATATATTTTGTTCATTATATAAAAAGAAGAAAGCACTGTATGTGAATGACTATATTTTTGTTCACTATAAAATAGAATATGGCATTATATGAAATGAACAATATTTGTCATAAATAAGAAATATTTGCATTGTATGAAAATAGCATATTTGTTAATATTAATAAAGATAAAATGCATTGTATGTATAGTATTTTTGTCAATTTAGAAAAGTACTAAATGCATTGTATGTATAGCATTTTTGTCAAGTTAGAAAAATATCAAATGCATTGTATGTAAATAGTATTTTGTCGAGTTAGAAAAGTATCAAATGCATTGTATGTAAATAATATTTTGTCATGTTAGAAAATATTAAATGCATTGCATGTGAAAATAGTGTTTTTGCAATGTTAATAGATAGAAAAAGCATCATATGTAATATTAACATTATCTTTAATGTTAATAAATAAGAAAAGCACCGTATGTCAAGAAGGATAATTTAATCATAGGATTCATATACATTTATTTTCAATGTTATTAAAAAGAAAATGAAGTGTATGTAAATTTGACATCATTTACAATGTTATTTTACAAGAGGATTCACCGTATGATTGATTAACATATTTTTAATGTTAATATAAAAATATCTACACCATATGGTATTAACATCATCTTTAAATGTTAAAAATAAGAAAAACTTTCATCGTAGGAAAATTTCATTTTTGTTAACGTAATAAAAAGAGAAATCCACCGAATGTTATTTACATTATTTTATAAGTATAATATAATTGAAATTCATAGCATGATGAAATTAACATGGCTAATGTTAATGTAATAAAGGTAATTTCACCGTAGGATGTAATTAATATTTTTTTATAAATGTTAATATAAAAAGAAATTTATGCCGTAGGATAAGATGTTCATTATTTTATAATGTATATAAAAGAGAAAAATGCATCGTAGGAAATGTACATTATTATTATTTTTATGTTCAATAGAAAGGTAATCTACATCGTAAGATGAAGTGTACATTATTTATAATGGGAATAGAAAGGGAATTCCATCGTAAAATAAAATTTCATTTTAATGTAATTGAAATTAAAAATGCATTTAAAAAGAGAATTAACTGTAGGATGAGTTACATTATTTTATAATGTGAATTAAAAGAAGAATTGCACCGTAGGATAAGAATAACCTTATTTTTAATTTTAATTTTAAAAAGAGTTTAACGATAGGATTAATATACATTATTTTTAATGTAGATAATAAAAGAAAGTTTAATCAGAGGATAAGTTACATTATTTATAATGAAAATTAAAGAGAATTGACTGTAGGATTGAATTATATTATTTTAATTAAAAGGTAATTTAACATAGGATGAGTTACATTATCTTAATGTAAATTAAATGTAATTTACATCGTAGGAAGTTAACTTTTATGTTAAATGATTAACATTAAAGAAGGATTACAACGTAGAATGAGTTAACATTATTTTTGATGACAATATATAAGAATGCGACATGTAAATGCAAGTTTACATTTTATTCAATGTAAATAAGTAAGAATGTGACATGTAATTTCAAGTTTGCATTTTATTCAATGTAAAGAAAGCAAGAATGCGATATGTAATGAAAGTTTACATTTTAATTAATGTAAATAAAAATATGATTTTGAGAATTCGTCGTTAAATAAGAAGTTTGACTATTTTAAATAATTAAAATAGAATGAATTGTTAATAAAAATAATTATTAACAAATAAGGAGGATTTTCAAAAATATATATATGTATATATATACGAGGATTGTTTGGGAAGTCCGAGATATTCTCATCCCAAATTAATCCAACGACGTTAAAGATCGAAGTAAGAAGACGACGTATGAAGACCGTAAATCTTCCCTCGAATGGACATCGATCGAGATCCTGAATTGACTTGCTACCAATTCATGGGTCAAGGTCATTGCCCAGACGTACGTGTTGGTTTCACGGATTTGACTTTCGTTCAGACCCAGAGCATAAGTTTAAATGGATGGTGTGTCTGACATCGTACTTCGTTATATATCATATTGTTGATTTTCTGTTAATATATAAATATTGGTGGTGGAGAATTTATTCTCTACTTAACACCCATTTATGTATTGATGGAGAAGCAATGGTATGGTATGGAGTGACAGTGTGGCATACTAAGATGCAATGATCAAGGTTTATTGTTGAAAAGCAGAACCTTGTGGAGACGATCAAAGCATGGCCTGTTTAGGCGTAGCTTTGTGTAACGGGACTTCGCGAGCCTCACACACCGGTTGAGTCAAAAACGGGCGAAGGGAACGCAGGGAAAGCAGCACGTTTCTTTCTAGCTAGAAGTAGTGTCAGGGACCTCCCAGCGCTGATACTTTACTTATGTGGATGATGGAATGTGGCGCGCCTCGGATAGGTCCTATAGGACCGGGAAACGTGTGCTTAGGAATTGCCAATCCTCTAAGCTGTATGTGAGGACCGGCCCTGCAGGATCCAAGGGTTAACTGCGGGTAATCCTGAGGCACTAGCTAGAGTGTCTCGAATCGGTAAGGAGCTCCGCTCTAGCCTTGACTCATGATGGAAACCAAAATCCAAATACGAACCGACGAATTTGATTGTATTACTAGTACGGAGGCATAGTATATGGTACCTATGCTTCCTAAGATTAATACATTTACTTTGAAATGCTTTCATATACACTAATAATAATATTAGATGCGTATTTGCCGTATTTAACATGTTTAATCACCATAAGGTAAAACCCTATCCTCTGGTGTGCGTTGCATTGTGTGATGGGACTTGGGTCTTATGGTGATTCCATTTTTTCCAAAAAAAAAAAAGCATTGCGTTGTTTACGATGTATTTAATTATTTGTTATGACACGTTTATGCACGGCAATCCATTAGAGTAAACCCGTTCCGCATTAGCGGCGTGGTCTTTGGATTTGCCATATTAATAGTGATTTATTACTTAAGAATTCTCACACCAGTCCCACGACTGACCCATAGTTTGTTTCACCTTTTTGCAAACTTGGGTGCCCTCTTTTCCACACGGGCAGCCAAGTAGACAGGTTCATTCTTTGCTTGGAGTCTTTTCTTTGGAGCTGCTTATTCTCTCTCTTGGATTTGCTTTTGTGGAGAGGTGATGACGTGGAGCTTGAAGGCATTTATCTTTTGTTTCTATGGCATCTTTTCTTTTCTTTTTAGACATCAAACTTATTTCTTTCCTGCAAAACTTGTTGTAATAGCTTAGTTTCTGCGACTGTGGATTTTCTGTGATTGATGACATTATATTTTTCCGCTGCTATAATGTTATTACTCTATGAATTTCCTTTGCTATATTGTATCTGTGTTCTGTTTTATTGTATTTATGTTGTATTCCAAAAATGATTACTCCTTGCTTTCACCCGTGGAAGTTTGGGGCTGTCACATAAAATATCCAAATCATACTTTCACTGTTAATTGAGTTAAAGAACAAATGTCGTTAAAAACACAGTTCACAATAAACTCAACTCACATTTCCTTTTATTCCAATTATTAAATATAATTAAAAACTCTAATAATCTTAATTAAAAGATTTATTCTTTTATACGGGGTTCAAGAACAAATGTCATTTAAAACATCGTTCACGACAAACCCACAAATCCAATTCATCCTATTTAATTCCAAATTAATATCAATAATTGGAAAACTTCACTAAATCTTATTTTAAAGATTTATTCTAGTTAATAACTAGTTCAATTCGATAAAAATATATTTTTATCTTTCCAAATATGGAATTTTTCATCCAAACTCTTTCCAAATCATTTACTATGATTTTTCATAATTTTTCCATATTTTTAATAATTTTATTTAGGCCTGTACAGTCGGTTTCCAATAACGGCGACCGAACTGCATCCATAGCGACCTTTTCCAAATTTGATTTGGACATAATTCCAAATCCGACTGTTAGATTTCAAAACTCTTATATTTATTGGAAAGCTCTTTTCGATCCGGTTCCGGTTTTAGGAGAATCCGACGGTCGGATCTTCCGTTACGCCAATTTGAAGTTAATGGTCAAAATTCGCGAAGAGTCGCTGTGCGGCGCGATCTATTCAGGTCATTAAATAAATATATAATATATATATATATATATATATCGTCGATTTCTATTTAAATCGTTTTATAAAAATTTTATAAATTCGTTTATAATGATTTTAACTTCATTTTCAATTTTAAATAAAAATTGAATATTCTATATCTTTGTTATATTAAAATAATAATATTTTCAAAATATTATACTTCGAAATCACTTCCCTTTTATATTCATTTTAAAATGAAATAAATCGATCGATAAAACCGTTCGGGTCAACTGGCGTTTGCTACTTGATTCGGCTTCACATTTCTCTTCTTCACTGAATATTATTTAAAATATTCATTATTCTAAAATATTTTTTATTTTAAAAGATTCTTTATTTTTAAAATATTTTTTTTATATTAAAAGATATTCCGAATCGGAATGCGACTCAATCATTTACCATACGAATTCATCATATGGATTTCATACATTGCATATGTATATAACAGTAATGATAAATAATCATTAAACAATCCGTTCACATCCAGAGTGGGATTTATAATTGTGTGAGCATTAAAATAAATAAATAACGCTCAACACAATCTGTCAATCCATCGATTGACATACGACTACATATTGGGACTAGTGTATGTCATCCCAACACCATGTGGGGTTTTCAAGCAACAACAGTTCATCTAAATAGATTATTGGTTAATGAATTTAACCAATTTCCACTGTTAACATTATAAATGAATATTTATAATTTACTTTCAACAAAACATATATTTAATGTAACATGGCATGGTCTATGACCTATTTATTTGACTAACATAAATGACATGTTTATTTAACTTGGACGTGATCTAAATATATGGCCTTTTTAATGTAACACGACACTAATCATAATATATGACATTTTTGAATGAAATAATATTTCTAATATGATAACATTTCTAATTCACTAACATATTGATAATCATGTTTTTGAATAAACAAACCATACAACTACAAATGATTATTTTTAACCAAAGGTGACATTCCTATATAAAATGTTATTTTCTAATGTTGACAATTCTAGTATGACAAAAATAATAAAATTGTTGTTTTCATTTTGACACAAATCTAATATGACAAGAATGATATTTTATCACCGAAAATGACATTTTAATTCTAATGAAACATTTACCATAAAAATAATATTTTTGTCTAACATTACATTTTATAATAAAAATGATATTTTAATTCTAATAAAGCATTTTATATAAAATGACATTTTCTAATGTGATGACATTTATTCAATATAACATTCTTAACAAAAATGTCATTTTCTTTCTAGTGTAACTTTTTATAACAAAAAGGGTGCTTTCTTTCGGATGCAGCTTTTATAACAAAAATTGTGTTTTGTTTCTAATGCAGCTTTTAAATCAATATTTTATTCACATCAAAAGTGCAAACAAAAATATAACTTTCATTTTAATGTTTCTAGTTTACATTTAAATACAAACAAAAATGTAACTTTAATTAGTGTTTTGTTTGCATCTAAAATTACAAACAAAAATGCAACATTTATTTCCACCTTTTATTTGCATCAAAGAATGCAAATAAAATATAACTTTTATTTCATGTTTTATTTCTGTATCTAAAATTCAAATAAAAAAGGTAATCTTTTTCTACAGTGTTTATTTGCATCTAAATATGCAAATAAAAATGAAATCTTTTTCTTTGAATTGACAATTTTACTTCAATTCAATGATATAAACAAAATGATACTTTTAATTGAATTGGCAAACTAATTCAATTCAACAAATATGACTAAAATGATATTTTTAATTGAATTGACAAACTAATTCAATTCAACAAATATGGCTAAAATGATATTTTTAATTGAATTGACAAACTAATTCAATTCAACAAAAATGATAACATAATATTTTATATTGAATTGACAAACTAATTCAATTTAATAAAAATGACCAAAATAATATTTTATATTCTACATTTCTGATACCACAAATTTGACACTTTTATATTTTGTTGATCGTTATACAACAAAAAGGACAATTTTTTAATTTGCTGGTTCTAATTCAATAAAGAGGGACAATTTTATTTGTTGATTCTAATTCAACAAAAAAAGGGGAAAATTTCATTTGTTGATTCTAGCAAACTATGAACATCAGAGTACACCACAAACAACAATCAATACATTCACGCATCGCGGATCTGATTTATCAACATACATACAATGATTTTCAAGGCAAGAAAAATAATTTAAATTTAATTTAATTATTAAATCAAAATCCTCACATTAGCCTTTATCTGAATTTCCAACTGTCTCCGTTTCAGATCTAGTCAGTTCCAGGTTGTAGATCTCGTTTCTGCGATTCCAATGGATTCAGTTTCATCGAATTCTGAAGTCGTATGATAAAGTTATGATATTATTTACATTTGATAATATAATTAAAATAATTAACAATTTAATTAAACTAATTACATTGGTTAACCCTTTCTTCCTTCTTCCTTTAACAGTCGAACAAAATCAACACACGCTCCACACCTTTTCACCAAATCGCACGCCAACCCGAGCGCTTTGCCGCCGATCAACTTCCACCACCGTCAAGCCCTCCATGTCGCACACCTCCACCTCGAACCCCGTCCCATGCGATGACCCCTGCGCCTCGCAATCCAACCCCGAACAGCGTGGGATTCCACCCAAATCCAGAGCACCCCGTTGAGCCAGAGAAGATCGTGACCGTTGATTGTGTGGAACGTGAGGAGCTCTTCCTTTTAATCTGTGGAAGCACTCGAATTCGTTGAGTGGTTTTGAAAAAAAGGGGAGGAGAAGATATGAATGTCGCAGCCATTAGTTTAGAGAATGGCGGCTGGTTGTTTTAGGTTTAGGGTTCGTGCAATGGAACGTATTGGGACCGTATTTATACCGTATTTCTAATTTATTTAATTCATTTATTTTCAAAAATTCATGCTAATCAATACGAACTCCAAATCAAACCCAACGAGTGTTGCCCCTATCTAAATACCCCCATTCGGACATAATGGAACATGTTTCATAACCCAATTCGGCTGTTACGATATGTTTTTCCTCAAATTAAAATATAAATCAATATATATTTAATTTGAACGTACATTTTAAATTACCGGGGCCACATACGTACTCTAAAAATTACAGAAAAATTATTTCTAACTATGTTTTGATGATACGGTCCTAACAAGACTAATTTCGTCGAATTCTGAGACTATTTGAAAAATGACCATTTTCTGGTCGATCAAAATTGACTGAAACTGACAAAACACGTTTTCTTTTGCCATGCTCCCATATTAATTCGAAAAATTATGAAAATTGAAACCTAGCAATAATTTGGCATTCCGGTTCAAACAAAAGTGGTTTCTTCAAAAACGGAGGTCGTTTGAAAAATGACTATTTTTAATATTAAAAAATATATATGAATTCTACAGCGACTATTCTGAATATTAAATTGGGCACAACTTTTGATTCCCGCTATGAAATTTCGATTTTTCGGATTCGTTGGAAAGATATTTTAGAACAGATTTAAATATTTTTGGTTTCACTAAAATCCGATTTATTTTTGCATCCTGTACATTTAGTCAAAGTTTAAATTCAAATTTTCAAATTACCGCACTATATCTAATTCCTTTTATAACTAAAATAAAATTTATTCATTCTAACTTCAATTAAAATAAATTTTTAGTCGTTATTATTTAAAATAAACCATTTTAAATATTCAAAATCCATCAAAATTTCTAAAATAAAAATTTTAAATTGGTTCAGAATTTGCGGGTTGTTACACATGACTTCACTGTTAATAGTGCTTCCTTCTTGCCAAACATAATGATTGTAATTCTGTTGTAGCAAATCATCCAGAGGCTTATGCAAAGTGTTCTCCTTTGTTGACATATCTTTGATCATCTTTCTTAGTATTAGAACCACTTAAATCTACCACTGAAATTACATCACCATGCTGCCGAGACACATCAGCAAGTAGAATACTGTCACCTGCATTTGGTCGAATGTCACTACTTCCTCCATTTTCCATTACATTACTCGTTTCTTTACCATATTTGTGTATTTCTTCAAACAAATCATTCATCTTTGCCAAACTATCTTCTTTACCTACAAGATCATCATGTTTTCTTACCTCTTCCTCCTCTAACTCTAGATCTTTTGCGTTGCACACCATTTCCTTACAACCATCAATATCCAAAAGATTATGCAAAGCAATACCTGATTGTACAAACACTGGCCCAATCAAGGTATCATTGAACACTGGCATAGAGGTGTCCAATATTCCCTCATAGTCACTTGCTTCAGCACCAAATTCCCTAGCTTCAAGAACTCCAGTAATTTTAGGAACCTCTATTTCTCTATCTTCTTGAGTATTGGTTAGGACATTACTGTCAACACATGTATTGTTCAAAGTTTCAAACTTGTTGCCAGTTTCAACAGGAGCCAAGTACAAGTCTACAACTCTACCTTGATTTACAGAGACACTATCAACTTTCCTCCATTTCTTTTGAGATAAAGAGGGGAGAAACCTAACCTTTTGACGGATTCTTGATGGAATGTTTGGTCTGTGTTTTGGGTGCTTCTTTGTGATGATCAGCATATCCTACAACTTGTATATTCTTAACTCCACCCCTAGTGTTTACCACTTCAATACCATCCAATTTTTTATCCCTCTCAGCAGCAACAAAATTTTAAACACTTAAAAGGCAGTTATCAAGTGTATGACCAAATGCTACACAAGATTGGCAAATATCTGGTTTCCAATGTAATTGACTTTGACAATATGCTCAGTGCCATCACCAAGGAGAACTGATACAGAATCAGGTAGTTCACCGGTTGGGCAAATCTCCACCCATTACTTTTGCGTAACCATGCCAATCAAAACTCTCAGTTGCCTTGTCCATACATAAGAATTTGCCAACATGGGATGCGAGCCAAGAAATACTAATTTTAGACAATGCTACCATCGGCAAATATGACATCTTGATCCAAATAGGAATGAATTTGATTCCTTTTCCAGAGTTCCCTAAATTTACATCCCACTTTTTGAGAATGAAAACTTTGTTTCTTATAACGATAGGATCAGCCTCCAATATTTTCTTCTTGTCTTTAGAATCAGCTTGGAGAAAGAAGAACATAGTGTCGTTCAATTTCACTTTGATCGGTCCGCATGGTTTCCACATTTTTTTCAAATGAGTAACCACTGCGGTATACGACAGTGGGAAGTCGAGAAAAAAACCAGTGATATATTCTTGCCATACCTCAGTAATCGCCATAACTATGTCTTCAGTAGAAATTTGACTCTTTCCTGAGTATTTGAGTCTAAACGATGGAGGCGTGAAATCCCCATCACTTCATGGTTTCGATGCAAAGAGGGATGACCATCTAACCGTAGATAAGGGAAGTTGCGGTGATGGTTGGTTAAGTGGAGGGACAGAAGGAGGTGGATCAAAGGCGGCGGAGTTAGGGCCGGAGACGGATCTGACGAGGGGAGGGATCGAGGTAGTGACGGGGAGAGAGGATTTGAGTGGCTCAAAGAAGGCTGAGAAGACGCCATTTTACCATAATTTGGATATACACTAACTCCTTGTCTAGTCGTTTAGAATGATTAAATAACTTCTTTCTTTAATTTACGACAATTAAATTCCAAAAGCTCACAATTAAACCTAACTAAGATAATTAATTTAATTTATCTTTTCCAATAGTACTTATTTCTTAGTTAATAAATTATGATACTTATTATAATTTATTAATCACTATTACAGGTAATTGTCCAAAACAAGGGTTGTTGCAATAGACATCTCAACTCAGTTACGGGACATTTTAAAATATGGGGAAATAATATATAATACCCAAGTATGATATATAATATAAGATATGTATCTTATATTGTTATTAGCAAGCATATATAAGCAATATAACATAAAAGCGAGCTCCAAAAGAGAAGCACACACCAACGATACCTACTAAACACTTTGCAATAAATGAGAGCAAGCTTATGGGAAGAAAAAACATATATAGCATAAATAATGCAAAATCATAAGCAAACATAGGAAAGTCATAAGTAAAAGCATAAGCAATATATCATCAAATGTTAACATTCAATTACATACACTTTCATTTTTATTGCATTCTATTCATTTAATTAAATCTGAATTCATAATTCCTTTCACGAACTTATTTCATTTTTAGATATTTTAATTCGATTCATCTTCCTTTATAAAACATCATTTTGATTTCTATTATCGCTAAAGTCACAATTAAATCTTAAACATTCATTATCAAAAAAAATTATGTTTTACAACAACCTTACAAAGATATGATCAAATTGTTATTTGTTAACTTTCTTAAGTTCATATTTATTTATCAATATAGTATTCACGTTTATTACTTTAAAAATAATCTTATTAAAAATTTATCAGATATTTACCAAAAAATAGTTTTAAGTACCAACTCAACGTCTCAACTGGATCTATATGTGCGACCGCCTTATACCTCCTACATAGAACTATAGGAAAGGTGTGTTGCATGACGTGCTAAGCCGATATAGGATAATCAGTGAAGTAAACAGAAACAGAACCTATCGTATAACTCACAACGCATGGATAATATATAATAATAAAACATATAATAGGATATAGTAGTGAAGCATATTAAACCAGAAAATCTCATCTCCATAAAATCTCAGAATATCAAGTACAAAACATCTCAGTGACTGAATATCTGAATACATCATGCCTTACTACATCCCTCATCAGAGCATATGAAAAAAGTAGTGGAAATCATCCAAATAGCTATATAGTAAGAATAATAGTATGCCAGCCTCTTGCTCGTCCCCAAGTAGCATTATCGTCACTAACCTGTCAGTTGCTACTCAGTCTACTCATTAACGTCGTCGATGAGCATCCAAAGATAACAAGAGGAGACATAAATCCTTGAGTCGGACAATAGTTTGGCATGAGTGATAAAAGACTATCAACGACTACACATGATAATATGATAATAGACAGTTCAAGTCTCACCGGACATGCCCCTACAACCAAAGAGTCAGCACACAATAATCTCATTAAATATGTTGCTCAAACATATAGAAGTAAATACTAGTCAAAATAGGATTCCCAACCCACACTTCTCTTTAATATCCTATGGTGATAGCCTACCCAGAGAAACAGAAGAGAATACACAAGCAACCTTATCATCCATAACAAACAATAACCTAGATATCACCGACTAAAGCCTTGAATATGTCGATGTCGAATGAATGGACGTTTTCATCCATTAAGGACTAATGGAAAACCCGATTCTAGTCAGAATACCATACGTCTCACATATGCTTGTCTTCTCATGACAACTAGATCACCTCCTAAGCGATCCAGGGTACTCAATCTCTCAGATCTTAACAGGCGTCACCACGATACTCCTTCTTTGAATCCGCTAGATTCCTTTGACCTATCAACGATTACTTGGCACTTAAAATCATATAAACCATCCACAACTCTATCTTTTAGCTCGAGTCCCACTCAAGTCAGTCCATTAACTTGAAGCGTTATTCCACCTTGAGCTGCCTGTCACTTCCTCCTACTTCCACTCTCGCCTGAGTTCTCAATCGAAGAATCAACACTAGTTTGATGATAATTTCTACCCCGCAGATGTTATCGACTATTGGAGACCACCATCATGCTCCTGAAGACCATAGATTCTCACCTTAGGAACCTTGGCCCCTAACCATCAACCATGATGAACCTGTACCGATCCATTCCCTTTGGATCGGTACCAATCCATACAATTAGCTAATTTTTGGCTAAGTGTTGGACCACTTCATTCATCACCTCAAATATATCCCTTTGGTCCATCCACATCTCGAATTGACTTTTTGAAGCTTCAACTGCCAACCCATCAATGAGCATTCGAGCATTTGCAATTCGACCTATCCAATCATCTTCAAATTTTGCATAAGACCTACCTTAAACCTCGTCACATCACGCAAGAAGTTCCGACACTGCACGACCAACTGTGATGGACAATCCGTAAGCGATGGATCGGTATTGGTCCATGTACTTAGAGAACTTTCCGATGAAATTTCTGGGCACCATTCTGATACCTACATAGCTCTTCCGCCAAGTTTCATCCGAATCTGATCATCTGAATCTCTGGTTTTCTCTATTCTTTGATTCTAAGTCCTATGACACATAATTCTAAACAAATAAATCACATATAACATACAGTTTAACTAATCAAACAGTAATTCATCAAATTTCAAGCATGAGCAATCATATGAGCACACACAAACATGACTTATATCATAGTCATCACAAATCTAGCATAATGTGATATTAAAAACATATAAGACATGACAGATCTAGTGAATTAAATGATATATAATCAAATTAGATTATCCTAGGGCGTCTGGATCTGAATTGAACATGTATGGTCTGGTTTTAGGTGAAATTAGCATATGAGGTGTTTAAATAATCTAATTAACACATATAATCCGTAGTAAACATGTGAAAGATCTCCATCACTCACCAAAACCTAGATTTGATGCAATAGAGATGACAACAAATTTGTACAGCAAATAAATAAACAAGAAAACATTTGAGTTTGATGCAAACCGATGAGATCCGATCCTCCTTAATGTAGATCTTGCCTTTTGATGCGACTTCGAATGATTTGAGAAAGAAATTAGGGTTTTGAGGAATTGGGTTGAACCAGAGATTCATAGGGGCTTAATCTAATGTCACTACAAGAAAAACCGCATATAGCAGCGGTGGTATCCGCTTCTAATCCATCACTATATTGGCCTTAGCGACAGATTTCATGCATAATACTGTGGTCGGTAAAAACCATGACGGTAATTGTGTCATATTTTGCGATGGAATTTAGAATGAGTTTTCCGTCATTTCACTAATTGTATAATAAAAATAAAATTTTATTAATTAATTTAATTTTAATTTATATACTAACAAATAAATAATTTATAATAAAATATTATTTATAAAAGGTGTTGGTAGACCCTTACTAATTGCCAAGGGATTAGCGATATATTTTAATTTATGTAAATTTTTATTCTAGCATCATATGTTAGTAATCTGTCGTTGTTCCCCTTTTAATCTGCAAATATATAATTATACATATAAATATGCACATTCATATATATATATACACACACACACACATACGAGCGCAACGGCACATGCTTCGCGCGTGATCAAAGATCGCACTTCGTGCATGGGATGACTTACTGTAAATATTATGTAACGTATATAGATAGTATGTACCTCATGCCAATGGCACGGGTTCAGGTTGTGCTTAATATAAGCTATAGTATGCTAAGTTGGAAATGTACAATTTGACCATTGTTAAATTTATTCACAACATGATCGTTAAGAATTTGTAGTATTGTTAATACGCATACAAACCAAACACACTCTTAATATTTTACATCCTTTTTAATCAGGCATTTTATTCTCGTTTCGAATGTTCGTTTCATTCTCGCACAAACAGAAATACCCCAATCTTTCCTTAATGAGAAAATACCAACATTAGTGTGCATGTGGTGTACTTGGTATACAAAACATGAAATTTACCAATCTAACCTGGTTGTACTATATTTTTAGCGCAATTAACATATTTCCCAATTGATATAAAAACTATGTCGGCATATATCAATCAACTGGTATGATAAAAATTCAACGTCTATTTAAAAATCAAACAGTAAATATCCCCATAAGACACCAACGTTACTGCTAGCAAGAGTATAAATATCAGTGTGCATTAAATATGTCCGTTACATATATTTTTCTAGACATCAAAAGACATGCTGGAACTATACCCTTGAAAAAATAACAGTTCATAACAATTATTGTAAAACTAAAGTAAAAAAAAGTCAATCTTATAAACCATGCCATAATCATATATAATGCCCAAAATAATAATGTTGACGAAACAAAATCGGCTTCAACAAAATAAGATTTGTTGGAAAACATAAATTACAGTACAATTGAAGCCATTTTCACATAAGCTTCCTACTAAAGGAGAAGTAAACATATTTGATTTTATGTGCACTACAAAAACATAATAATATATGATAACGAATGAATAGCTCCACATTATAAAAGAAACACACATAGGTTATTGTTCCATATTATGACAGTTAGTGCTGCTATAATCTAAACTAAACGGTTGGGACTCAAGTATTGATGTCTTACTATTCCATCTTGTCGTTGCAATATCACGCTTTGTATGGTTCAGAGAAGCTGCCAAAAACTTTTAAACCATAATTTTGTACTCCTTTTACACACTTATAAATAAGCACGGAATTAAATCACTTATCTCTTTCATTTCATACATGTCAAACAATAAATCAAACCATCAAATACATTTGGAAAAAAGTCTCCAATTAGGTGTGAAGTATAAGTTCTTCGGAAAATTAGAATAACAAAAGGATGAATTGTTTTCATTGAAGGCTTGTTGGATATAAAGACTTTAAGCTTCATATAAAAATGCAGAAATAAAGTTCGATGCAAGATCAAAAACATCAAAAGGATCGTCAAATCTGCATTTCAGATATAATATTTTCTTGGCTGCTAAAGCTTTTAGGTTAAAAATAGTATGTTCACTATTGCTAAAAGAAAGTATAACAGTAGTGGAAGCAACAACTTTTACTTTAGCCCCACATGTACTGCATCGATATGATACCATGGGTGAAGGTACACAACAGAACATGAATTAAATTTACATTTTGCAGTTTTAATATCCACCTATGTACAATATAGTGTACAGATATGATTTATTTTGTATCAAACAATGGACTACTTTGAATATTTTGAAGTTTCTGCCATTCAATAAGTTTTCTTTTTCATTTAATAACACACCAAATATGAATCAGCTTCTACCCAATGATTCTCCGGTACAAACATATCAGTTAATGGAGCAGGTGTTGAAGCCAATTGGTAGGTGTGAGTCGGGAGATTCTTTGATAAGTAAACGTAGTGGTGAGATGAGGTAAAGTTAGCAGTGCAATATTGAAACACCCCACCTCCGTTAAGGTCACTCACAAAGGGAATGCCTTAACTTCGGTGGAGCATTATAGGTAAAAGATACAGATAATTTACAAGACAGACATATAAACAACGAAAAACTAAATTTATTTCATAAGTACGTGGTTCAGATAAAACATTACAATAACTATTTCAAAACAAACTCCCAAATTATTACAACAAAATCTTTGTCTTGAATTAAACATAAAGAAACATTAAAACAACACTAAGGCAACATAAATCCCCAATAAGAGAGTTTCTAAAGCCATAGCCCAAGGAAAAGGATTCCAAGTAATACATCTACTCTCTTCAAGCTGGAAATGATCCGATCTAAGCTGAAGTATTCCCTCCCTGCGGATCGGGGGTTGGGGGGGAAACGGAAGAAAAGAAGACGAAAGAAAACGGGTCAGACATGAGTCTGGTAAGTCCAGTGATTATTTAGCATGTAAACAAGAAAAAGGATTATGACTTGAATAAACTGAATCTAGGAAAACATCCTAGGAATAAGATATTAAGACTGAATATGCTATCGCACTCATTTTTACTTCGCTGCGCCCTTTTTCAAGTGTTTCAACTAGCATCATGTGTTCAAGATAAATGATCCCCTTTTTATCGATCGGCTCCTACTCGCATACGTTTACCACTTGTGTCATTCGCCCTGCATGATTGTAGATACCTGTACTGGTTCCACCATGGGGTGTATCAAATCCTATGGTGGCAACCCGACATAATTCAAGATGCATAGAGTATAACTACAGATGCCCAGTGCCTTCTTTTTCCACTTCGGAGTACGTGTACAATCGCATTCCGTCGGAACCTACACTGACGGACCACCCGCTGTTGTTTTTGACCACTTATAATCAGCCCAGTAATCATGCCCCACCCTGCCTAGTTCAGGGTACCATGATACATCTGTGTGGGTTACTGATGAAATGGGTCCCCGTTACCAAGGTTTCATAATCAACATGTTAAAATGGTTAAGTGTTCTCAAGTTAACCTAACCCCACCCATCAGTTTAGTTAACATGTTGTACTGGTTAAGTGTTGCCTTAATTAACTTAACCCTACCATTTTTGTCTTAGCTTTACTTCATTCATTAAAGCACCAACCACTCACATTAGATATGTATTGTTGCGGTTGCTGGATGTGCCGGTCGTTCCGGGCAGTCTTACACCGCAACTCAATCTAACCTCGGGTTCTTTTGGGCTTGATGCACTAACATCTCACATTAAATATATATTGTTATGGTTGGTGGATGTGCCAGCGGTTCCGGGCAGTCTTATACCGTAACTCAATCTAACCTCAGGTTAGGCATATTCATCTTTTTCTTAATTTACATATTTGTCTTTCAAATTTATATGTAAATTATCCACAATTATTGCTATTCAAGTCATGCCCCAATTACCCTCTAAATCTTATTCAAAAATTTTGGTATATAAATTATACCATTCTTGTGCCACTAACCATTCATTTATTTATTGACCAAATTATGCCAATAATAATAATTTTTAAGGTTTTTCCAAATGTTACCCCCGTCATACGTTCGCAAAATTCACATAGCCTAACTTATATTCAAAAGGGGAAAGAAGGAAGCATGTACCATTCCTACAACATAAAATAATAAGGATCTAACTAAACATGTGTCATGTAAATGTGGCATAAAATAATGAACTTGCATTTTTGGATCCAACTAACATGAGTCCTTTAAGCATATGAAATTTACCCAAATCCAACAAGGCATGTAAATGTAAACTTTTATTTTGGGTCCAATAAACATAAATCATAAGCATATAGAATTACACAAGTTCAACTAGACATGTGAATGTGAACTTTTAATTTGGATCTAATAAACATGAATCTTAAACATATGGAATTACACAAGTTCAACTAGGCATGTAAAGATGAACTTTTATCTTGGATCCAATTTTCATAGATCTAAATGTAGACCTAAACATAATACATATCTTGGCCTAACAACTTGCATGTAACATAACATGAATAAGTCACAAATTTTACATGATTGGTTTACATCAACATAATAACCACATAGCCTAACAACTAGAATGTAACACAGCATGATTAAGTCACCAATTTTACATGATTGGTTTACATCGACATAATAACCACATAGCCTAACAACTTGCATGTAACATAACATGATTAAGTCACCAATTTTTACATGATTAGTTTACATCGACATGATAACCACATAGCCTTACAACTTGCATGTAACATAACATAAATAAGTCACCAAACTTTACATAATACATGACTGGGTTAACATCAACATAATAACCGTAATAATCTCATAAGCATATACGATAGAATCGTTACAAGAATAGGCATGAATCAACATCATCATTATCTTACAACTAGGAATAACGCTAATTTTCATTTTATTACAAATCAAAACTTTTAATCGTTCGCATCTAAAATAATAACAGGACTTACAAAGAAAAGAAAGTCTTGTTTTCTGGGATCTATTTTCTGAATTTGAAAAGAAATCCCTTGAAGAAGACTATCAATTCTCTAAGTTAGTTTTGATTCGTTGCTTTTGACTCGTTTTCTAATTGAAGAAGAAATGGTGGCTAGGCTAGAACGATCATGGACAACATGGTGGCTCCTTGAAATGAATTTGTGTGATTTAGGGTTTGAGGATCAGGGTTGCTTTTATAGAAGTTTAATCTTATGTGAGCCGTTAGATCATTTTAGGAGCAATCACAACCGTCCAGACTAGATAGAGTTATCCAGAATTGCCACCTAAGCCCAAGTGACTCAGCAACAGGTCAGAAAGGACTCAACAACTAGTCAAAATTGTCACATTTTTGGATCGGGGCGAGGGGGTAGGTCGACCCCCTGGTCGTCCTATGCAGGGGAGGTCGACCCCCTGGTCGACCTGGCCTAGGGCGGGAGAAATCCCGCCCAGCCCGCTTCTTTGCTTTTCGTTTGAATTTTGAATTTTAACTCTGAACTGTTTTTAATTTATATAAATTTAGGGCCATAACTTCCTCATACGAAGTCCGATTTACGAAAACTTAGACTCTATTCCAAGCAGAATTTCGAGATGAACGCAATGGCGTGACCCGTTTCCCTTAATTCCCACTTTAGAAATTAAGTATTCTTTAATTCTTTCTTTTAATAGATACAGAAAATTCAGGGTGTTACATTCTCCCCTCCTTAAAGGATTTCTCCCCAAAATCTTCAAGCCAAGAAGAATGTATATCCTACCATCCAATCGTCCATCTACTCAACCATCAAACACAGGCGTCCATTGTCCTTAAATGACTTCTAATGCTTTCATGATCATATGCATAGTGTGTGTACATGTCCTTATCTAATGCAAAATCAGTCGGTCTACTGATTCAGTTGACCTCCTTAATGCAAATTATGTTGGTGCCATGAGTCCATTATGCATGCAATTATTCCTAATCATACTTTCTACATGAGTGCACAATCATTCATACAAATGCAACGCCTATATGATAACACATCAAGTTCCAATCCATATACAAATACATATATGCATATGCAATATGAAAGTGACTGAGCCGATCTAGTACCTAATATGTGTGTATATACATCCACGAGCAACCACTGGTAACAATTTGCAACCACTCGCAACCATCAATCATACCATGTTTCAAATACATGTTTACGTCCATTAGTTTATACCTAAGGATAAAGAATAGGACCGAGGAGATATACTTAAAAGATAGATATAAGGACGAATAAACTTATGGAAAAAGAGATCTGAGCCAGTTTAAAATTTTTAATTTGGCTATTTTCGTGGATTTTAAATATTTAAAATAAAATATTTTAAATAATAACAACGAAAAGTATGTTTGAATCGATGTTTGAAAAGAAATATAATTATTTTTAATTATAAACAAGGACTGAAATGGCGCGGCAGTTTCAAAATTTGAATTCAAACTTTGACTGACTGTACCGGATGCAAAATAAAATGGATTTTAGTGAAACCAAAAATATTTAAATCTGTTAGTGAATATCTATCTAACGAATCTGAAAAATCGAAGTTTCATAGCGGGAATCAAATGTTATGGCCAAATGAATTTTCAGAAAGGTCGCTATAGAGAATATATAGCCCTTGAAAATAGACATTTTGCAAACGACCTCAGAATTCGACTAAACCACTTTTGTTGGATCCGGGATGTCAAATTATGGCTAGGTTTCAGATTCCATAATTTTTGAAGTTAAGATGTGAGCGTGGAAAAGGAAAATGTGTTTGGTGAATTTCTGTTAAATTGGATCGACCAGAAAATGGCCAATTTTCAAACGGTCTCAGAATTCGATGAAACTAGTTTTGTTGGGACCGTATCATCAAAACATAGCTAGATTTATTTTTCTGGAATTTTTGGGATCAGTATGTGGCCCCGGTAAATTGAAATGTACTTTCAAATCAAATATTGAATGTTTTATATTTTAATTTGAAGAAAAACTGACTGTAACAGTCGAATGGGCCTACGAAACATATCCCATTGTATTCGGCATGGGGGTATTTAGCTTCGGACGACAGTCATTGGGTTGGGATTGGAGTTTGTTTGGAGAAAACCCTATTTTCGAATTTATATAAATATCGGCCAATAGAAAATTTTCATTCATTAATTAAAAATATAAAAAAATCCGTAACCCCTCGTTATCTCCCTCGATTGACAGCGGAAAGCTGATCAATGCTTCCCGATCATTTTCCGGCCACTCTGTTCACCGTTAGCCCTCGCTCCAGTTAAGCTTTTTGTAGCTCTCCACTCGATCTTCAAATCCGTATAAGCCGCTCCTCCTATCGTCGTGTATATTGCCGGAATCACCTCCATGAAGATCGCCAGTTTGAAGCACCGCCACCACCTGGATTCGCTGTCGCACCTGGCCCCACCACCGGCGATCTGGGCGCCGTTCGTAGCTCTTCAACATTGCGCCTGCTGATCATTACCTCGAGCCACGAATTGGAAGTTACAGCCAAACCTAGTTTGGAAGCATCGTGAAAGGTATCGGCTTAGGCTATTCTAGACTGAATATAGCACTTTTAAGTGTAGCAAAACTTCGAAAAATCGTATCTTTATCGTATGTTAATGAAATTCGATGAAACAGGAGACGCCGGGACCGTGTGGACGTCTTCTACATTTTAGAAGAGACCCGATATTTTTCTGAGCCTTCTGCTATTTTTGGTGGAGTGGAACCCAATGTGAGATTGCTAATTTATAAACGATATGAAAAACAACGATGTATAAATTTTATAGTCGATGTATGAGTTATATAAGCGTTGTACACCACATGTATAAGTGTTGTATAAGTTGTATGTTCGATGTATAAGTTATATATGCGTTGTAAAAGTGATAAATGCGTTGAAATAAATTGAAATGATATTGAAGTGAAATCGAAATATAGTTATATACGTATATCTATATATATATATATATATATATATATATATATACACACTCCCCTCGTCCATAGACCACGGCCGATATATATTGGTTGTGATATTGTTTGGATTATTGGTTGATGTGAAATTTGGTGAATACCATGAATGGTTGATTTGAAATGATTGATTGTGATTGAAATCACAATAGGATTAGTATGTGGGAAAATTCTTCTGCGTACAAACTAGATATTGAAAATCCCCATTGTCAAAAGCTGTGAGGCTTTAAGGTAGAGCGAGGAGCCGTACTAGGGACGGTGCCGGTTTTAACTACCCTGCCGTTATGCTGCTGAAATTTTCAATAATATTCATGTGTTAGAATTAAATTCATGTGTTGAAACAAAATTCATGTGTTGAGTAGAAATTCATGTGTTGAATGAAGTTCATGTGTTGAATAAATTCTTTGAAAGATAAAAATAACATTTCTATTATATATATAGACCATATAAAATATTAGTATTTTAAATAAATTGTTTTAACACTAAAAATTACATTTTTACCTTATGTATGAACTATATAAAATAATCGTGTTTTGAAATAAATTGTTTTACAATAAAAACCACATTTTTATTATATATATAAACTATAGAAAATATTCATGTGTTGAATAAAGGATTAGAATGATAAAAATCATATTTTTATCGTATGTGTGAAGTCGAAAACATTCATGGGTTGAATATATAGATTGAACAATAAAATCTACATTTTTATTGTGAATATGAAGTGTTAAAAATAGTGATGTGTTGAAATAAATATCTGTTGGATAAAAATATCATTTTTATCAAATATATGAAGTGAATATGGTTTTGAAATCGAAGAATGGATTATATATATATATAATAAATCGAATAACGAAGCTGTAGTTCATGTTTTGAAACCGTGATTTCAAACGATTAGTGCGGGAGATCCGACCATCGGAGTTTCTCGAAACTGAAACCGTTGGGTTCGCTTTGGAAATATCTTTCCAACGGCACCCACTTAGTGAAGATCCAACGGTTGGATTGTCTGGAATGTTTAATTCAAATATGAAGAAAAACAGCGCCAGAATCGATTATATATCTATATAAAAAAATAATTAAATTAAATCGAATAACGACGCTGCAGTTCGTATTTTGAAATCGTAACTTCAAACGATTGTACCGGGAGATCCGACCATCGGATTTTCCCAAAATGAAACCGTTGGATTCGTTTTGAAAAGATCTTTCTAATGATATAAAATTTGTGAAGATCCATCGGTTAGATTTCCAGATATGTGTAAATCAAATCTGAAGAAAAATAGCGCTACGGCCGCGTTATGGCCTGAAGCGTCATTTGAATGAATTGGCTATTTTTAAATAAATAAAAATAGAGATAAATCGTGATAAAATATTATAAATGATATGGAATGGAAATAAACTGAATTTGCTCAGTTTATGTGATATTTGATGGTTGAATGTGTTTGGCGTGAGAATTACATTAAAGAACAGAATTAGTGATATCGAATAATTTAACCATTGAAATGAATTGATTTGAAATTCTAAATATACGTGAATTATTTGAAAAGGCCGAGTTGATTCTCATTTCAAATAATTGATCGACGAGTGAAAGTCGAAGATATGAAGACAGTGCAACACCCATGATCTTCACGTTGAATGGAGGGATGCTACTGATGCTCATGATAGGAGTAGCTACCTTAAAGGGGCTGAAGTAGTAGCCGTTCGGAAGTACTTGTTGATTGTACGGATGTGCAAGGTATTGAGTGCCTCCGGTTTCGTTCAGACCCAGAATGAACTTGTAAATGGACTGTGTGTCTGACATTGGATTTTGTTCTATGCTAATTGATCTCTATTAAATATATATTTGTTTGGCGGCGGAGAATTTATTCTCTTGCTTAACGCCCTTCTCTGAGACGTACGAGCTCAGAGGATATATATCGATAAAAATCAGTCGCATGGAGTGAACTGCCTGTGTGGCATGCCTGAGTGGCAGATGATCAAGGCTTCTGTTGAAAAGCAAAGTCTTGTGGGTGATGATCAAAGCGCAGCCTGTGTGGCATAGCTTTGTGTATAACGTGGATTCGCGAGCCTCACACCTCGGTATGGACCAGAAACGGGAGAAGGATCCAGGGAGGACATTCGTTTCTTTCTAGCTAGGGTGGTGTTAGTGACCTACTAGCCCGACATTTATATTATTTTCACCTATGTGGTTATTGGATTGCGAGGCGCCTCGGATATATCGGTGACTATGTGGAGCCGATGGAGTCATAGGACTCATTTACGCCCCAAAGGGCGGGGAAACGCAGTGTTCAGGCATTTTAATCCACATCGGTGGATCGGCCCTGTGGCTCCAAAGGGTCGATGCGTTCTGATCCCGAGACTCGGGCTAGACAGTCTCAAATTCGGTAAGGACTATCTTTTGCCTTGGTTCATGATGGAAATCCAATTTCCAAATATGATACCGTCAGTTTTGATTGCATACCTATATATGGCGACATAATGGTATGGGGCATTAATGTTGTCTATGATTGATTGTTTTTGAAACATATAAACACTAGTAATAATATCAAGTGCTTTTGTTTTATTCGTATCAAGCATATTTTGGCCATTATAAGGTAAAACTCTATCCTCCGGTTTGTGTTGCATTATGTGATGGGAACTGAGTCTTATAATGGCTTCATTTTTATAAAAAGCATTGCGATGTTAAAAAGATTTACTTGTTTTAAAGCACTGGCAATCCAATGGAGTAAACCCGTTCCGCGAAAGTGGCGTTGTCCTGTGATTGGCCATATTATAAAGTAAGTAGAGTAGATTTCTCATACCAGTCCCATGACTGACTCGTAGTTTGTTTCACTTGCAAACTCGGGTGCCCCTATTTCTACACGGGCAGCCTTGTATTCAGGTTTAGCAGGCTCTTTCTGGATAGCGGAGCTAAAGATGGATTCTATCATTTATCTCTTTTTATGTTGTTCAGCTCCTGTTTTACATATTATATTTTCTTTTCCGCTGTAAATATTTTATGTAAAGCTGAACTATATTTTATACTAAGTATGATCCTATATACTGTGTAAGTCTGATGATTATGTTTATTCAATGTATTCTATTGTACATTATCTGGTGTATTTATTTATTTCTGTTATGCTGTTATCTGTTTATGTGTTATATTCCAAAGATTACCCTTGCCACCGTCCTACGGGGTTTGGGGTCGTCTCATAGGCTTCGCGTATTTTCCTCTCAGTTTCCCAAGTCGTGTCTTCTTCAGCGTCACTCCATTGAACTTTAACAAGCTTGACTTCACGGTTGCGTAGCTTTTTGACTTCCGTACCCAAGATACGAGTTGGAACTCTTCTCACAGTCGCATCTCGTTCCACTTCTACCTCCTCTAGTATACTTGGCTCCACAACTTCCGCAGACTCATGTAAGCACTTTCGTAGTTGAGAAACATGAAAAACATTATGAACTCCAGCCAGTCTCTCGGGTAGCTCTACTCTGTAAGCCATCGTCCCAATCCTTTCAATGATAGGAAATGGTCCTACAAATCTTGGTGCTAGCTTTCTTATGGACCCAAAGCGAATGACATTCCTCAAAGGAGATACTTTAAGGAACACCTTATCTCCAACCTCAAACTCAAGGTCGGTCCTTCTTTTATCTGCGTAGGACTTCTGTCTGTCTTGTGCGGCCTTCATCCGTCTTCTTATCAAGTCCACCTTTTCTGAGGTTTCTCTAATCATGTCTGGCCCAAGTACAAGCTTGTCTGTAGACTCCCACCAACAAGTTGGTGATCGGCATGGTCTTCCATATAAAGCTTCGAAGGGTGCCATGCCTATGGTGGCTTGGTAGCTATTGTTGTAAGCGAATTCTACTAAAGGAAGATGATCTTCCCATGTTCCTCCAAAGTCGAAAATGCACAATCTCAAGAGGACTTCTAATACTCTGTTCACCCTTTCCATCTGACCATCGGTTTGGGGGTGATAGGCCATGCTTAAGCATAATTGTGTGCCTACAGCCTCCTGTAAACTCTTCCAAAACTCGCTTGTAAAGATAGGATCTCGATCACTCACTATGCTGGAGGGTATCCCATGGAGTCGAACTATCTCTTTAAGATAAATGGATGATAGGGACGAGGCAGTCCTTCTACTCTTAACAGATACAAAGTGAGCGCTTTTAGTGAGCCTGTCCACTGTTACCCAAATACTGGTATTGCCCCTTCTTGACCTAGGCAACTGTAACAACCCGGAAAATCCGAACCAATTTAAAATTTTTATTTTGGCTATTTCAGTAAATTTTGAATAGTTAAAATAATTTATTTTAAATAATAATGATTAAAATTTATTCTAATCAAAGTTAGAGCAAAGGTATTCATTTTGATTTCTAAAAAAAATTAGAAATAGTACGGTAGTTTGAAAAGTCAAACCTGTACTTCGACCGAATGTACCGGATTCAAAATTTAACGGATTTTAGTGAAACCAAAAGTATATAAATCTGTTTGAAAATATCTTTCCAACAAATCCGAAAAATCGGAATTTCATAGCGGGAATCAAAATTTATGGTCAGTTGAATATTCAGAATGGTCGCTATAGTATAATTTATAGCCCGTAAAAAAGGCCATTTATCAAACGACCTCCGTTTTCGATAAAACCACTTTTGTTGGATTCCGAATGTCAAATTATTGCTATATTTTAATTTTTAGAATTTTTCGAATTAATCTGTTAGCGTGGCAAACAAAAATGTGTTTTGTCAATTTTAGTCAAATTTGATTGACTTGAAAATAGCTATTTTTCGAACAGTCTCAGAATTCAACGAAATTAATTTTGTTAGGACTGTATCATCAAAATAAAGACAGAAATATTTTTTTTGGATTTTTCTGAATTCGTATGTGGCCCCGGTGAATTTATATATACGATCAAATTAATTTAATAAAGGATTTAAATATTAAATTAAATAATTCAGGCCACAGACAGCCATTTGGGCTGACGGGACCTAGCCCATTGGAACAGGAACGAGGGCTATTTGGTAGGATCAACTTCTTTTGGACTGAAACTAGTTTGGTTTAAAACTTTTGGATTTATTTGTAAAATTTGCATTAAAATTATATAAAAATACATGTTTTCTCAAACCCTAATATATCAAATAACCTAACTGCCGCCTATCAGTTCAATGGCTGATTTTCTCTGAATTTCATCCCTTGATCTCCATCAATTCTTCATGAATTAGCAGTAAACTCTGTTTACATTATCAAAGAGAGATTCTCACTCTTCAATTCTATACGACTTGATCAATCTCTAGTGGCCCGAACTCCGAGGACCAAACACCTAATCCCGCGCCAAAGACCACCGCCGCCCTTCCCCTAGGCTCGACCGAGCTGCACGCAAGTGGGCCCGCCTGGTGCGCCGCTTGTAGCTCTTCGACGCACTGCATTCTGATCGTTCTCTGGTGCTACAGATTAGAAGAGAAAATCAACCCTAAGATCGAACCCATTCCTGAAACTAACGGCCGTGACTTTGAACGAGGAAGAAGCTTAATTCCTTAAGTTATTTATTTATTTAATTTTATTTAAATATTATCAATCTAAATTTAATCATAACTAATTCATATGAACTCAGAATAACGCGATTTCTAAAGCGTTGCAATCATAGAGACAAGATCTACATTCCTCGACTGAAAAGGGACAATTTCGAGCTGCTTGAATTTTTGACCAATCTGCGTCACGACAGTGATATTTCTTTTTTTTAATTAATTAATTAATTTAATTTATTTGCTATGTAACTATTGTATGTATATGTCGTAGATCTGCTGTGATGTGATTGTGGATGATTTATTTGTTTGTTGGTGATGTATAAATACAGATCTGTATGTGTTGAATAAAATAAACCATTTTGTAATGTTATTAATTTGGAATAGAATTGCTATTTCAATAAAATAAATCATTTTATAATGTTATTGATTTGGAATAGAATTGTCATTTCAATAAAATAAACCATTTTGTAATGTTATTGATTTGGAATAGAATTGCCATTTCAATAAAATAAACCATTTTGTAATGTTATTGATTTGGAATAGAATTGCCATTTCAATAAAATAAACCATTTTGTAATGTTATTGATTTGGAATAGAATTGCCATTTCAATAAAATAAATCATTTTGTAATGTTATTGATTTGGGTTAGGATGGCCATTTCAATAAAAATAAATCATTTGTTATATTATTGATTTGGAATAGAATTGCCATTCCAATAAAAATAAATCATTTTGTTATGTTGAATTGCATTAGATTTCCAATTCAACATAAAAACATTATTTGGATTATTTTTGTTGAATTGAATTAAATTGTCAATTCAATATAAAATTATTATTTTGATCATATTTGTTGAATTGAATTAGATTGTCAATTCAATATTAAAAATATCTTTTTATCATTCTCGAGCATTGAATTAGAATTATTAATTTAACATAAAACATTATTTTATCATTTTATTGTATTGAAATAGAATTGTCAATACAATTGAAAATATATTATTGTTGTCTATATCATTGAATTGATAAAATAAAATAAAAAAGTTGTTCTTTTATTTGCATCCCTTAATGCAAATAAACATTGAATTAAAAAGGTTGTTCTTTTATTTGCATTCCTTGATGCAAATAAACACTGAATAAAAAAGTTGTTCTTTTATTTGCATCCCTTGATGCAAATAAACATTGAATTAAAAATTTGTTCTTCTATTTGCATTCTTTGATGCAAATATTCACTAAATAAAAAGGTTGTCCTTTTATTTGCATTCTTTAATGCAAATATACATTGAAATAAAAAGTTATACTTTTATTTGCATTCTTTGATATAGATAAAATGTTGAAATTGGTAGTTTATTTTTTAATTGCATTTCTTGATGCAAATAAAACATAGTTTAGAAGGTTTATACTTTTATTTGTAATTTAGATATAAGTTAGAAACATTAGAATTAAAATCACATTTTTGTTTGCAATTTTAGATGCAAACAAAACATTAGAATTAAATTCACATTTTTGTTTACAATTTTAGATGCAAACAAAACATTAGAATTAAAATTACATTTTTGTTTGCACTTTTAGATGCAAACAAACCCATTAAATAGGAGTTGCATTTTTGTTTGCAAATTTAGTTGCAAACAAAACATTTAATAAAGATTACATTTTTATTTGCATATTTTAGATACAAATAAACATCGTAGAAAAGATTACATTTTATTTGCATATTTAGATGCAAATAAACACTGTAGGAAGAAGTTACAATCAAAACATTATAATAAAGGTTGCATTTTTGTTTGCAGTTTTAAATGCAAATAAAAACATTATAATAAAAGTTACATTTTGTTTACAACTTAGATGTAAATAAGGACATGAATTAAAAGGTTACATTTTTATCTGCAATTTTAATCTAATTGAAACATAGAATAAAAAGTCATATTTTTAATTTACATTTTAGATGTAAATAAAAAGAATAGATTTCAAAACTCACATTTTTATTGACATTTCATATGGAGTAAAAGAATTGATTTTAATGTAAAAATGTTTTTTTGTTACTTTAGATGTAATAAGAATAATAGAATCAAAATCATGTCCTATTTGTTATTTAGTTTCAACAAAAAGTTGTATACATTTAGAAAATATATTTTCAATGTAATTTGTTTACCATTGGGAATAATTAGTGATCGAAACATGATTTATTTCAATCATCCTTTTTATAATGTTAGAAGAATTAGGAAAACCATGTATATAAAATCTCTAACATGAATATGGATTGTACTTGGTTTGTTTGTGACTGTTGAAATGGTGGAAATCGCTAAATGACTTATATTTATATTTATATATATATATAAATTAAAAATTTAACGAATTGCGCGCGATAGTTCGCGTTTCGGCAATCATAGCTTTAAACGATTATATCGTAAAATCCAACCGTCGGATTTTCCCAAAACTGGAACCGTTGGGACCATTTTGGGAAGATCTTTCTGATGATATAAACTTTATCAAAATCCAATGGTTAGATTTCAAGATAAGTGTAAATCAAATTTTGGTAAAAACAGCGCCAGGGTCGCCCATTGACCCGAAGCGTTGTTTAATCATATTGAGCTATTTTTAAATAAATAAAAATAGCGATAAATTGTTATAAATTAATATTAACGATATTAATGGTTTATATCATAATAATTTGAAAAATTATTTGAAAAGACCGAGTTCAACTCATTTCAAATAATTTTATGGCGATTTAAAATTGAAGATATCGAAGACGACGATTGAAGACCGGCGATCTTCACATCGAAAGGATAACTACTGATGCCTGGCATTGGCTAGCTACCAATAAAGGGTTAAAGTGGTAGTTGTCCGGACACACTTGTTGATCGTCCCGATACGCGAGCACCTAGGTGACTCCGGTTTCGTTCAGACCCAGAACGGACTTGTAAATGGATGCGTATCCGACATTGAATTTCATGCCATGTAAATTAATTGATATCTATTAATATATTTCTGTGGTGGCGGAGGATTTATCCTGTTGCTAAACACCCTTCTTTGAGACACACAGGCTCGATGGTTATATATTGGTAGTTATCGATCGCATGGTATGGATTGTCAATGTGACATGCCAAGATGCAATTGATCGGGGCTTTTGTTGAAAAGCAGAGCCCTATGGATGATGATCAAAGCATAGCCTATTTAGGCATAGCTTTGTGTATTTCGTTACCTCGCGAGCCTCACACCCCGGTAGAGTCAAAAATGGGACAACGGAACGCAGGGAGTGCACACGTTTCTTTCTAGCTAGAAATGGTGTTTGGGTTTTCACATGGCCCGGCATTTTTACTTATGTGGTTGTTGGAATGAGGCGCCTCGGATATTTTTATTGGTCGCCAATGGCTAATTTATAGGTCCAATAGGATCGGGAAGCGTGTGTTCAGGAATTTCCAATCCGCTAGCGTTATTTGTGGATCGGCCCTGCTATATCCAAGGGTTCACTGCGGGGAATCCTGAGACATTGCTAGAGTGTCTCGAATCGGTTAGGAGATCGTCCCTAGCCTTGACTCATGATAGAAACCAACCTCCAATACGACATTACGGTCTTGATTGTAAACCTATATAGGGCGACATAGTAGGATGGGGTACTATGCCGTCTAGGATTGATACATTTACTTTGAAGTATTTTTGAAACATATTGTACACTAACAATAATAATATTAAAAATATTATTTTCTACGTATCAAGCATTTTTTATCATTATAAGGTAAAACTCTATCCTCCATTTGCGTTGGATTGTGTGATGGGACTTGAGTCTTATAATGATTTCATTTTCGAAAAAGCATTGCGTTGTTTTTTACTTTAAATTTTATAAAACTTATGCACGGGTAATCCAATGGAATTAAACCCGTTCCGCGTTAGCGGCGTGGTCCAGTGATTTGCCATATTATTAGTTTAGTAAGATTTCTCATACCAGTCCCATGACTGACTCGTAGTTATTTTCACTTTGCAAACTCGGGTGCCCTCTTTCCACACGGGCAGCCAATCGACAGGTTTTAGGTAGGGATGTTTTTTGGACTCAAGCTTGCTGCTGAAGATGTTGGAAGATCTTTTCTTTTTATCTTTTATTTTCTTCTTGAGATTTGAGATAGTATTTGATATTGATGTATTTTGGGAGATTGAGACTTTATTTCTTTCCCTGTTTGAGACATCTGTATTTCTAAGTGTATCATGTACTGCGTACTCTGATGTTCTGAGATGATGTTTTGTGATGACCTTTCATTTCCGCTGCAATGATTTATATGTTCTGCTATGTAACTGTGATCTTTTATTTTTTTAATTATGTTATATTCCTATGGTCATCCTTACTTTCGTTCTACGGAAGTTTGGGTCGTCACAGCAACCCATCTACAAAGTTCATCGAAATACTATCCCATTTCCACTGTGGGACCTCTAGAGGATGGAGCAGACTACCAGGCTTCTTCTGCTTCGCTTTGACTTGCTGACATATCAAGCACTTAGCGACGAACTCAGCTAAATCCCTCTTCATGCCATTCCAAAAGAAAACCTTTTTTATATCTTTATACATCTTATCTCCGCCTGGGTGTATGGTCAGCTTAGAATGGTGTGCTTCTTCGAGAACCGTCTTTACCAAATCCCTTACTTGTGGGATGCATAGCCTTCCATCCCGTCTCAACCAACCCTTATCATCGATGGAGTATCTGTTGAGGTGACTAGAAGTCTCACCCTTAATTATCTTATCCATCATATCAACTAGCTGAGGGTCTTCATGTTGCACGGTTCCTATTGATTTCAAAAGAGTAGGCCGCACCTCTAGCAATGCTAACAGACCAGGTACAATTTCAGAGGAGGGTCTAAAGTTAAAGTTTGCTATGTACTCTAAGCTTTTCCGTTCTACAAAGAGAGGACTTAAGGTCAGCTTCTTCCTACTCAAGGCGTCTGCTACTACATTGCCCTTGCCAAGGGTATAGGAAATCTCAAAATCATATGAGGCCAGAAATTCCATCCACCTTTGTTGTCTTAAGTTAAGATCTTTCTGTGAGAAAAGGTACTTTAACGATGTATATGGTCAGTAAACAATTCAAACCTTTCTCCTAGTTGGTAATGACGCCATGAATTTAGAGCAAAAATAATGGCAGCTAGCTCCAAATCATGAGTTGGGTAGTTCTTCTCATGTACCTTTAATTGCCTTCCCCTCTAACAAACCACCTTGCCTTCTTGCATCAAGACAGCGCCTAACCCTGTACCGCATGCATCTGTGTATACGGTGAACATTTTGCTCCCATCAGGCAGTGTCAGAACCGGGGCTGTTGTTAGAGCCCTTTTCAAATGTTGGAAAGCAATATCGCAATCCAAATCCCAAGCAAAAGTTAGGTTCTTCTTTGTCAATCTTGTGAGTGGGGCTGAGATTTTTGCAAAGTCTTTAATGAATTTTCGGTAAAAGCCCGCTAGCCCGAGAAAGCTTCGGACTTCGTTTGCATTCCGTGGAACCTTCCAATCTTGCACCACAACTACTTTTGCGGGGTCCACAGCTATCCCCTCTTTGGACACCACATGTCCAAGAAACCTCACCTGTTCTCTCTAGAAATGGCATTTGGAGAATTTGGCTTTCAGCTGATGTGCACGAAGAGTATTCATGACTTCCCTTAAATGCAGAGCATGCTCTTCTTCATTCTTCGAGAAAATCAAAATGTCGTCTACGAAGACCACCATAAGCTTATTAAGGAACTCCCTGCACACTCTGCTCATCAAGTCAATGAAGTAAGCGGGTGCATTTGTCAAGCCGAAAGGCATGACAAGCCATTCGAAGAAACCGTCCGGGGTCCTGAACGTGGTCTTATCAATGTTGTCCTCAGCCACTCTTAGCTGATGAAACCCGGTAGCCATATCTAGTTCGGAGAAAACCAATGCACCTACAAGCTGATCAAAGAAGTCGTCTATTCTTGGAAGGGGGTGCCTATTCTTCTTGGTCAGCTTGTTTAGCTCCCTATAATCAATGCACAGGCGAAGTGAACCATCCGCTTTAGTTGCAAATACTACTGGAGCACCCCATTTAGAAATACTCCGCCTTATAAACCCTTTTTCGAGCAGCTCTTTGACTTGCTTGCTGAGATCTTTTCTCTCCCTTGGAGCCATGTGTCTAACGGGTAGAGCTACGGGTTTTGCATTATCAACAAGGTATATGCGGAAGTATATCTCCCATTTCGGAGGTAAGCCCTTCACCTCTTCGAATACATCTGAGTATTCACGGACTACTCTAACAGACTGCAAGTTTTTTCAAAAGACGCATCAAGAGATTCTAGGTAGTTAAGCATAATTGTAACAACCCGTAAAATCTGGGCCAGTTTAAAATTTTTATTTTGGCAATTTTAGCGAATTTTGATTATTTAAAATGAATTATTTTAAATAATATCGACAAGAAATTTATTTTGAATATAATTCGAACGTATATATTTTACGCGTCGTCGTTAGAATATAAATTTTTTTTTATATATAAATATAAATAGAATTGAAAATGGCGCGGTAGTTCGATAATTCGATTTCAAACTTCAATTGAATGTACCGGGTGCAAAACAATCCGGATTTTAGTGAAACCAAAAATAATGGGATCTAATTGTGAATATCTTTCCAACGAATCCGAAAAATCAAGATTTCATATCGGGAATCAAAAGATATGTCCAGTTGAAAATTCTGAATAGTCGCTATGGAATTCAGGCCCTTAAAAATGGACATTTTGCAAATGACCTCGGATTTCGACGAAACCAGTTTTGTTGGGTCCGCAGTGTCAAGTTATTGCTAGGTTGTAAATTTCATAATTTTTCGAATCCATATGTGAGCGTGGCAAAGGAAAACGCGTTTGACCAGTTTCAGTTGATTTTAATCGACTGGAAATTGGCCATTTTTCTAACGATCTCAGAATTCGACGAAACTAGTTTTGTTAGGACCGTATCGTCAATACGAAGCTAGAAAATATTTTTCGGGAATTTTTCTAGTTAATATGTGACCCCGGTAAATCGAAATGTACGTTTAAAATTCAATATAGTGATTTAAATGAAAATTCAAAAGGAAACTGATTGTAACAGCCGAATCAGCCTACGATACATATCCCATTGTGTTCGGAATGGGGGTAATACGCTATGGACGGCAGGCGGTGGACCTCGTTTAGAGGTCGTATGTAAAAGTCAACTCTATTTGAAAATAAATAAATAAAATAAATTAATTATATATTATTATTCTTCCCCCCCCCCTTATCCCTACCGTTCATTCAAAGAAAAAAAAAAAAAAAATCGAGAGCGACGGGGGGGAAGGGAAGCCGCCGCCGCCCCTCCCCGATGAACCGCGACACCCTCCAGCTTCTCCCTCCTCTCCAATCGAAACCCCCCCCCCTGACCGGATCGCCACCGCGATAGCACCCCCCCCCTTCATCCCCAGCTCCGCCGACGGCCAAGGAGCCCGCCGCCATCGAGACCCCCCCATCAGACCTCCCCTCCGTTCTTCCTCTCCCCTCCTCCTTTCTCGAGCAAAACCGCGAGACCTCCAGCCTCTTTCCCCCCTCCGCTGTACAGAACGCGCCGGCGCCAGCCTCGTCTCCACCCCCTCTGGCCACGACAAACCCTCTTCTCCCCCTAGAAAGCGCTGTAAGCTTTTTATTTTAATTTACTTTAAATGCTTAGCTTAGTTTAATTAAGAAGTGTTATAGAAAATATAATTTTTATATTTTTAGCATAATAAAAATATGGTTTTTATTTTAGTAGAGCATTAAAAATATAATCTTTCCTATTGTAGAGGTATAAGAACATGATTTTTATATTTTTAAAGTAATAAAGATGCGATCTTTATATTTTTAAAGTAATAAAAATTTAGTTTTTATTTTTTTAAAGTAACTAAAATATGCTTTTTATATTTTTAAAGTAGTAAAAATATAATCTTTTACATTGTAGAAAGATAAAAATATGATCTTTGCATAGTAGGAACTATAAAAATATCATCTGTGTATATGTAGCAAAATAAAAATCTGATTTTTATTTTATATACGTTGAAATCAAGTGATGATTTTTATAAAGGCGAAATCTTTATTTTTATAAAAGCGAAATCTTTATATAGAAAATAGCGTGATAAAAATATAATTTTTATCTATATAGTAGCGTTGTGAAAATAGGATTTTTATCTATTGAATAACATAATAAAAATTCGATTTTTACATATTGAACTTTGAACTAAAAATTCGATTTTTATATATTGAACATTGAACTAAAAATTCGATTTTTATATATTGAACTTTGAACTAAAAATTCGATTTTTATATATTGAACATTGAACTAAAAATTCGATTTTTATATATTGAACTTTGAACTAAAAATTCGATTTTTATATATTGAACATTGAACTAAAAATTCGATTTTTATATATTGAACTTTGAACTAAAAATTCGATTTTTATATATTGAACATTGAACTAAAAATTCGATTTTTTATATATTGAACTTTGAACTAAAAATTCGATTTTTATATATTGAACTTTGAACTAAAAATTCGATTTTTATATATTGAATAGCGGAGTCAAAATTCGATTTTTATATATGTAGTAGCTACGGACGACGAAGCTGACGAAGATGCGAAAACAATGAAGACTTCTGCAAAGGAAGCGCCGTGGAGCTAGGATAGCTATATGTGAGAATTTCTCACCTTTCAAATTTATTTTCTAGTTATATATATATACTAGGATGCAGACGGTGCTTATTAGAAGCACCCGACACCCGTCCACATACCATGGACTTGTTTGTTTGGTTGTGTAGTTGGTTAGATTATTTGATTTGGATTTGATTGATTGGTTGAATTGGAAATTGATTAAAATTGATATGTGAATGGCGTGGGCCTTCACTAGACCGGGGATAAGGCTAGGCCTTGTCCCGTTTCTAGTATCGTGCCGTTATGCCGCCGAAATTTTCTAAAATAAGTTAGAAAAATAAAAATAGCATTTTATTTAAAGAATGAACTGAATAGAAATTCATATGTTAAAATAAAATGTGTTATCGTTAAAAATATAATTTTAACGTGAATGTGAATAAATAAATATTCATTTACAAACCAGACGGTTTGTTTATGTACACCTATTTGAATGACGTTGATTGGGTCGATAAATTTTACACATCGCCTAACTGCACAAATAAAATATGTGTTTGATTGTTTGAAACCCCACACGGGTGTTAGGATGAAATTTGAAGTTCACTCATCCTGATTGATTAAATATGTCGATCGATTGATTGACAGGCTGTTATAAGCGTTGAATATCTATATTTGATGCTTATACAGTGTAGTGCACTTTGGTTGATGGTTGATTATTTTCAATGCTATTATATACATGTGTTGTATGAAAATCCATATAATTAATTTTATATGGTAATTGATTGGGCCTCATTCCAGTTTTGAAAAAGAAATATTTGAAAAAGAAATATTCGAAATAGAATATTTGAAAATAAAGGAATATATGAAGCCGTGTTGATTAGATTGACGCCATTTTGACGTGAACGATATTTATATCGATTTTAGAAAACGATTTCAAAATGAATTGAATTGAAAACGAATTCAAAATGAATTGAAAACGATTTCGAAATGAATTGAATTGAAAACGAGTTCAAAATGAATTGAAAACGATTTCGAAATGAATTGAATTGAAAACGAATTCAAAATGAATTGAAAACGATTTCGAAATGAATTGAATTGAAAACGAATTCAAAATGAATTGAAAACGATTTCGAAATGAATTGAATTGAAAACGAATTCAAAATGAATTGAATTGAAAACGATTTCGAAATGAATTGAATTGAAAACGATTTCGAAATGAATTGAATTGAAAACGAATTCAAAATGAATTGAAAACGATTTCGAAATGAATTGAATTGAAAACGAATTCAAAATGAATTGAAAACGATTTCGAAATGAATTGAATTGAAAACGAATTCAAAATGAATTGAAAACGATTTCGAAATGAATTGAATTGAAAACGATTTCGAAATGAATTGAATTGAAAACGAATTCAAATGGAATTGAAAGCGAATTGAAATGAATTCAAATTGAATTGAAATTTGAATTGAATAGAAATGAATTTTGAAACGAATTTATAAAGAAGAATTCAATTTTGCTTTGAATTGAAATGGAATTTGAAATAGGTTTTGAAACGATTTTAAAACTATTTATATAGTTCGTTTTGAATAGAAATCGACGAAATATATATTATATATATTATATATATAATATAATGGCCTGAATAGAACGCGCCGCGCCGCGGCAGTTCGCGAATTTCGACCATTTATTTCAAACGGACATTACGGGAGATCCGACCGTCGGATTCCCCTAAAACCGGAACCGTTGGGTTCGTATCGAAAAGAGCTTTCTAACGAATATTAGAAATTTGAAATCTAACGGTTGGATTTGGAGATACGTCCAAATCAAATTCGAAAAAGGTCGCTGTAAGTGCAGTTCGATGGCCATTGTTGGAAATCGACTGTACGGGCCTTGATAAAATTTTTAAAAATAGTAATAATTTGTGTAAAATCATAAGAAATGATTTGGGAAGAATTGGGATGAAAAACTCCATATTTGAAAAGATAAAAGTAGATTTTTATCGAATTGAACTAGTTTTGAACTAGAATTATAATTCTATTTATTTTTAAATAAATAAATTGAATTCGAAAAGGGTTTTAAAAACAACCAAAATTTCCAATGATTGCATTGGAATGGATTTGAATCGAAATTGTCTTCGGAATATTTCGATGTTGGAATTCGCGATTATACAGATGTTGTTACGGAAATTTGAAAGATATATATTTATATCGTTATTTCCAATACGACATTTGTTAGTCGTAGAATTCGATATTGAATATAAGCCGATATATTTTCTATTCAGAGCCTTGTATTGAATATCGAAGGTGATTTGGGTTTGTCGTGAATGGTGTCTTCACTAACACTGTTCTTGAACCCAGTTGAGAAAAGATTAAATCTTTTTATTTAGATTTAATGAAGTGTACCAATTAAATTATATTTAATTGGAATTGAATTGATATTGATTTTTGGGTTTATCGTGAACAGTGTTTTAAATAACACTTGTTCTTTAACCCGATAATTAATGAATGTGATTTGGGTTTGTCGTGAATGGTGTCTTCACTAACACTGTTCTTGAACCCAGTTGAGAAAAGATTAAATCTTTTTATTTAGATTTAATGAAGTGTACCAATTAAATAATATTTAATTGGAATTGAATGGATATGGATTTTTGGGTTTATCGTGAACAGTGTTTTAAATAACACTTGTTCTTTAACCCGATAATTAATGGGATGTGACTTTGGGTTTATCGTGAACCGTGTTTTAAATGACACTGATTCTTTAACCCAGTCACAGATTAAAACTAAGTGGAGTTTTAATGAATCTTTAATTAGATTGAAAAGATCGAGAATGGAGTATCACCAGTTTTGCTCCAGGCGATAGTTAAATCTTTAATTAGATTTGAACGTGAAATTTAGAAACTAACTGTCGGTTAGCTAAGTAGAATGGTTTTCTGGATATTGATCTGATGTTGGTTTCGGCCTTCGGGGTTAATATTTGGGGAATTATTCTCTTGATTAATTTACGGTTAGTGACTAATGAATTGGAATGAGGCGTATGTTGTGTTTGTGTAACACTTATTTAAAATATACGCGAGTTATTCGGAAAGACCGGGTTTATCCCATTCTGAATAACTGATACGACGATAAGTCGAAGATGAAGACGATGGTCGAAGACCGGAGGTCTTCACGTCGTTTGGGTAATTACTGATGATCTTGATTGGGCTGTACACCCAAGAAGATGGAAACAGTTAGTGATCGTCCAGACGTACTTGGAGATCGATGGATATGCGGGGTACTAGGTACCTCCGGTTTCGTTCAGACCCAGAACGGACTTGTAAATGGACTGTGTGTCTGACATCGGATTTCATTCTGTGTGACTGATATCGGTTGCATAGGATGGTTTGCCTGTGTGGCATGCTAAGATGCAAATGATCAAGGCTTCTGTTGAAAAGCAAAGTCTTGTGGTGATGATCAAAGCACGGCCTTTGTGGCGTAGCTTTGTGTAACGTTTACCTCGCGTGTTTCACACCAGGTATGAACCAAAAACGGGAGACGGACCTCAGGGAGGGCCTGCGTTTCCTCCTAGCTAGAAGTGGCGTCAGTGGTTTTACACGCCCTGACGAGTTTGACTTATGTGGTTGTTGCTGTTGCGAGGCGCCTCGGTTAGATCGGACGATCCGGGTCCGATGGAGTCATTCGTTGGCTCGCTTACGCCCCAAAGGGCGGCGAAACGTAGTGCTCAGGTATAATAATCCACGTCGGTGGACCGGCCCTGTCGCTCCAAGGCTTGCCTGCGCGCTTGCCTGAGACTCGGGCTAGGCAGTCTCGAATCGGTTGAGGACTATCTTTTGCCTCGGTTCATAGATGGAAATCCAATTTCCAAATACGACATTTGCGGTTTTGATTGTAAACTTATATATGGCGACATAGTGTTATGGGCCGTTCATGCCGCCTATGATTGATACTTATGATTTGAAGTGTTTTATACACTATGCACTTATAATAGTATCAAATGATTTGTTTTAAAACGTATCAAGCATTCTTTGGCTGTTATAAGGGAAAACCCTATCCTCGACTGCGTTGCATTGTGTGATGGGACCTGGGTCTTATAACAGCTTCATTTTTCTTTATTTAGCATTGCGCTGTTTGTTTTATGCACTGGTATTCTTGGGAGGAAACCCGTTCCGTGTTATACGGCGTGGTCCCTTGATTTACCTAGCTTTGAAAATAAAGATTAATAACTGTTTTAGTTCTCACACCAGTCACATGACTGACCTGGAGTTTATTGTTTTAACCTAAACTCTGGGTGCCCCTATTTTTGACACGGGCAGCTAGTAGTTTTGGTTTTGCAGATTTATATTCACAGGATCCTGGTTTACAGCTGGAACGATATCCGGAAAGCTTTGTATCCGTATATCTCTTCTAGTTGTGTATTGTATTATTTTCCGCTGCGATGTATTTAAATGTAATTTAAATCTCTGATATTTCTGTGTAATATTCATTCATACTCTGTATATTCTTGTAATCTGATGCATTGTTGGTATATACAATGAAATGTTCTTCTGTATGCGTTCTGTTTGTCGTGTTCTCAAACGATAGGGCGTTTCGAACGGTCTGGGTCGGTTTAGCGACTGGTTCGGACCGAGCGAAATTCTTTGTCGTCACAGTTGGTATCAGAGCTTTGGTTTACAAAGCTAGAGAACAAGACACATTAGAAACATACGAAAGAATTCATCAGATATTGGATTAGCAACATCCAATGGGAATGACTCGTTAGAGATGGGATCAGTAGTATCCTAGAACGAGTGTGAAGAGTATATTTTTGAAAATGAAAACAAATTTTGTTTTGAAAATTTAAATCGATTATTCGTATTTGATTATCTATTTAAATTGATTTGGACAGTCCAGTATATAAAGAATTTGCATATACGCCTTGCAAACGTATATTCGAAGTTTTAATATACCGGGTAGATATAGAACCGCACTCTAGTAGCCCGACAATGTTCTGATGGTGGTTCGAAACATCATCAGCATTTATTTTCGAGTGACGAAGGTGTGATTTCTATATATTTCCATTAGACTGGTGTGAGAACCAAAATTAGATAGGGCCTATTGTTGTGATTTGGTATCAAAAATTTGATTTTTGTATATGTATCAAAATTATGAACTTGAAACTTTAATTCACTAATTGATTGATGTTTGTGTTGTTTGTTTAATTGTTTGATAATTTTGAACCATTATGCCTAACTGAATCAAATATTGACTTGTATTGAAATTTGGTCGCATTTGCTTGCATATGCATATGTATCTTTGAACAGGTCATAGCAAGGAGGCTAGAGCAGAGAATAAAATTTGTTTGCCCGACAAATAGGTACATGTTTACTACATAATTTCCTGTTTTGTTTGGGTGATGATGATTTTGTGAGCCTATTGGCTAGCCGCTTGGCTTTTTCTTTTTCTTTTTGAGATCTGAAGGACCGGGGAAGCTATTTGAAATTCCCCGATGCTCCCGGTGCAGGGGAGGTTATGGCGAAATTTTTCGAAAATTTAGGGTGTTAGCCAAATTTTTGAAATTTTGAAAATTCTCAGAAACTAAAAAGTTGGAGAATGAAAGCCAGATCGAGCGTAGGGCTGATTAATCAAACCACTTTCGACTTTGTTCCTTTTCGGGGACGAAAAGTTTTAAGTGGGGGAGATTGTAACAACCCGTAAAATCTGGGCCAGTTTAAAATTTTTATTTTGGCAATTTTAGCGAATTTTGATTATTTAAAATGAATTATTTTAAATAATATCGACAAGAAATTTATTTTGAATATAATTCGAACGTATATATTTTACGCGTCGTCGTTAGAATATAAATTTTTTTTTTATATATAAATATAAATAGAATTGAAAATGGCGCGGTAGTTCGATAATTCGATTTCAAACTTCAATTGAATGTACCGGGTGCAAAACAATCCGGATTTTAGTGAAACCAAAAATAATGGGATCTAATTGTGAATATCTTTCCAACGAATCCGAAAAATCAAGATTTCATATCGGGAATCAAAAGATATGTCCAGTTGAAAATTCTGAATAGTCGCTATGGAATTCAGGCCCTTAAAAATGGACATTTTGCAAATGACCTCGGATTTCGACGAAACCAGTTTTGTTGGGTCCGCAGTGTCAAGTTATTGCTAGGTTGTAAATTTCATAATTTTTCGAATCCATATGTGAGCGTGGCAAAGGAAAACGCGTTTGACCAGTTTCAGTTGATTTTAATCGACTGGAAATTGGCCATTTTTCTAACGATCTCAGAATTCGACGAAACTAGTTTTGTTAGGACCGTATCGTCAATACGAAGCTAGAAAATATTTTTCGGGAATTTTTCTAGTTAATATGTGACCCCGGTAAATCGAAATGTACGTTTAAAATTCAATATAGTGATTTAAATGAAAATTCAAAAGGAAACTGATTGTAACAGCCGAATCAGCCTACGATACATATCCCATTGTGTTCGGAATGGGGGTAATACGCTATGGACGGCAGGCGGTGGACCTCGTTTAGAGGTCGTATGTAAAAGTCAACTCTATTTGAAAATAAATAAATAAAATAAATTAATTATATATTATTATTCTTCCCCCCCCCCCTTATCCCTACCGTTCATTCAAAGAAAAAAAAAAAATCGAGAGCGACGGGGGGAAGGGAAGCCGCCGCCGCCCCTCCCCGATGAACCGCGACACCCTCCAGCTTCTCCCTCCTCTCCAATCGAAACCCCCCCCCCCCTGACCGGATCGCCACCGCGATAGCACCCCCCCTTCATCCCCAGCTCCGCCGACGGCCAAGGAGCCCGCCGCCATCGAGACCCCCCCATCAGACCTCCCCTCCGTTCTTCCTCTCCCCTCCTCCTTTCTCGAGCAAAACCGCGAGACCTCCAGCCTCTTTCCCCCCTCCGCTGTACAGAACGCGCCGGCGCCAGCCTCGTCTCCACCCCCTCTGGCCACGACAAACCCTCTTCTCCCCCTAGAAAGCGCTGTAAGCTTTTTATTTTAATTTACTTTAAATGCTTAGCTTAGTTTAATTAAGAAGTGTTATAGAAAATATAATTTTTATATTTTTAGCATAATAAAAATATGGTTTTTATTTTAGTAGAGCATTAAAAATATAATCTTTCCTATTGTAGAGGTATAAGAACATGATTTTTATATTTTTAAAGTAATAAAGATGCGATCTTTATATTTTTAAAGTAATAAAAATTTAGTTTTTATTTTTTTAAAGTAACTAAAATATGCTTTTTATATTTTTAAAGTAGTAAAAATATAATCTTTTACATTGTAGAAAGATAAAAATATGATCTTTGCATAGTAGGAACTATAAAAATATCATCTGTGTATATGTAGCAAAATAAAAATCTGATTTTTATTTTATATACGTTGAAATCAAGTGATGATTTTTATAAAGGCGAAATCTTTATTTTTATAAAAGCGAAATCTTTATATAGAAAATAGCGTGATAAAAATATAATTTTTATCTATATAGTAGCGTTGTGAAAATAGGATTTTTATCTATTGAATAACATAATAAAAATTCGATTTTTACATATTGAACTTTGAACTAAAAATTCGATTTTTATATATTGAACATTGAACTAAAAATTCGATTTTTATATATTGAACTTTGAACTAAAAATTCGATTTTTATATATTGAACATTGAACTAAAAATTCGATTTTTATATATTGAACTTTGAACTAAAAATTCGATTTTTATATATTGAACATTGAACTAAAAATTCGATTTTTATATATTGAACTTTGAACTAAAAATTCGATTTTTATATATTGAACATTGAACTAAAAATTCGATTTTTTATATATTGAACTTTGAACTAAAAATTCGATTTTTATATATTGAACTTTGAACTAAAAATTCGATTTTTATATATTGAATAGCGGAGTCAAAATTCGATTTTTATATATGTAGTAGCTACGGACGACGAAGCTGACGAAGATGCGAAAACAATGAAGACTTCTGCAAAGGAAGCGCCGTGGAGCTAGGATAGCTATATGTGAGAATTTCTCACCTTTCAAATTTATTTTCTAGTTATATATATATACTAGGATGCAGACGGTGCTTATTAGAAGCACCCGACACCCGTCCACATACCATGGACTTGTTTGTTTGGTTGTGTAGTTGGTTAGATTATTTGATTTGGATTTGATTGATTGGTTGAATTGGAAATTGATTAAAATTGATATGTGAATGGCGTGGGCCTTCACTAGACCGGGGATAAGGCTTTGTCCCGTTTCTAGTATCGTGCCGTTATGCCGCCGAAATTTTCTAAAATAAGTTAGAAAAATAAAAATAGCATTTTATTTAAAGAATGAACTGAATAGAAATTCATATGTTAAAATAAAATGTGTTATCGTTAAAAATATAATTTTAACGTGAATGTGAATAAATAAATATTCATTTACAAACCAGACGGTTTGTTTATGTACACCTATTTGAATGACGTTGATTGGGTCGATAAATTTTACACATCGCCTAACTGCACAAATAAAATATGTGTTTGATTGTTTGAAACCCCACACGGGTGTTAGGATGAAATTTGAAGTTCACTCATCCTGATTGATTAAATATGTCGATCGATTGATTGACAGGCTGTTATAAGCGTTGAATATCTATATTTGATGCTTATACAGTGTAGTGCACTTTGGTTGATGGTTGATTATTTTCAATGCTATTATATACATGTGTTGTATGAAAATCCATATAATTAATTTTATATGGTAATTGATTGGGCCTCATTCCAGTTTTGAAAAAGAAATATTTGAAAAAGAAATATTCGAAATAGAATATTTGAAAATAAAGGAATATATGAAGCCGTGTTGATTAGATTGACGCCATTTTGACGTGAACGATATTTATATCGATTTTAGAAAACGATTTCAAAATGAATTGAATTGAAAACGAATTCAAAATGAATTGAAAACGATTTCGAAATGAATTGAATTGAAAACGAGTTCAAAATGAATTGAAAACGATTTCGAAATGAATTGAATTGAAAACGAATTCAAAATGAATTGAAAACGATTTCGAAATGAATTGAATTGAAAACGAATTCAAAATGAATTGAAAACGATTTCGAAATGAATTGAATTGAAAACGAATTCAAAATGAATTGAATTGAAAACGATTTCGAAATGAATTGAATTGAAAACGATTTCGAAATGAATTGAATTGAAAACGAATTCAAAATGAATTGAAAACGATTTCGAAATGAATTGAATTGAAAACGAATTCAAAATGAATTGAAAACGATTTCGAAATGAATTGAATTGAAAACGAATTCAAAATGAATTGAAAACGATTTCGAAATGAATTGAATTGAAAACGATTTCGAAATGAATTGAATTGAAAACGAATTCAAATGGAATTGAAAGCGAATTGAAATGAATTCAAATTGAATTGAAATTTGAATTGAATAGAAATGAATTTTGAAACGAATTTATAAAGAAGAATTCAATTTTGCTTTGAATTGAAATGGAATTTGAAATAGGTTTTGAAACGATTTTAAAACTATTTATATAGTTCGTTTTGAATAGAAATCGACGAAATATATATTATATATATTATATATATAATATAATGGCCTGAATAGAACGCGCCGCGCCGCGGCAGTTCGCGAATTTCGACCATTTATTTCAAACGGACATTACGGGAGATCCGACCGTCGGATTCCCCTAAAACCGGAACCGTTGGGTTCGTATCGAAAAGAGCTTTCTAACGAATATTAGAAATTTGAAATCTAACGGTTGGATTTGGAGATACGTCCAAATCAAATTCGAAAAAGGTCGCTGTAAGTGCAGTTCGATGGCCATTGTTGGAAATCGACTGTACGGGCCTTGATAAAATTTTTAAAAATAGTAATAATTTGTGTAAAATCATAAGAAATGATTTGGGAAGAATTGGGATGAAAAACTCCATATTTGAAAAGATAAAAGTAGATTTTTATCGAATTGAACTAGTTTTGAACTAGAATTATAATTCTATTTATTTTTAAATAAATAAATTGAATTCGAAAAGGGTTTTAAAAACAACCAAAATTTCCAATGATTGCATTGGAATGGATTTGAATCGAAATTGTCTTCGGAATATTTCGATGTTGGAATTCGCGATTATACAGATGTTGTTACGGAAATTTGAAAGATATATATTTATATCGTTATTTCCAATACGACATTTGTTAGTCGTAGAATTCGATATTGAATATAAGCCGATATATTTTCTATTCAGAGCCTTGTATTGAATATCGAAGGTGATTTGGGTTTGTCGTGAATGGTGTCTTCACTAACACTGTTCTTGAACCCAGTTGAGAAAAGATTAAATCTTTTTATTTAGATTTAATGAAGTGTACCAATTAAATTATATTTAATTGGAATTGAATTGATATTGATTTTTGGGTTTATCGTGAACAGTGTTTTAAATAACACTTGTTCTTTAACCCGATAATTAATGAATGTGATTTGGGTTTGTCGTGAATGGTGTCTTCACTAACACTGTTCTTGAACCCAGTTGAGAAAAGATTAAATCTTTTTATTTAGATTTAATGAAGTGTACCAATTAAATAATATTTAATTGGAATTGAATGGATATGGATTTTTGGGTTTATCGTGAACAGTGTTTTAAATAACACTTGTTCTTTAACCCGATAATTAATGGGATGTGACTTTGGGTTTATCGTGAACCGTGTTTTAAATGACACTGATTCTTTAACCCAGTCACAGATTAAAACTAAGTGGAGTTTTAATGAATCTTTAATTAGATTGAAAAGATCGAGAATGGAGTATCACCAGTTTTGCTCCAGGCGATAGTTAAATCTTTAATTAGATTTGAACGTGAAATTTAGAAACTAACTGTCGGTTAGCTAAGTAGAATGGTTTTCTGGATATTGATCTGATGTTGGTTTCGGCCTTCGGGGTTAATATTTGGGGAATTATTCTCTTGATTAATTTACGGTTAGTGACTAATGAATTGGAATGAGGCGTATGTTGTGTTTGTGTAACACTTATTTAAAATATACGCGAGTTATTCGGAAAGACCGGGTTTATCCCATTCTGAATAACTGATACGACGATAAGTCGAAGATGAAGACGATGGTCGAAGACCGGAGGTCTTCACGTCGTTTGGGTAATTACTGATGATCTTGATTGGGCTGTACACCCAAGAAGATGGAAACAGTTAGTGATCGTCCAGACGTACTTGGAGATCGATGGATATGCGGGGTACTAGGTACCTCCGGTTTCGTTCAGACCCAGAACGGACTTGTAAATGGACTGTGTGTCTGACATCGGATTTCATTCTGTGTGACTGATATCGGTTGCATAGGATGGTTTGCCTGTGTGGCATGCTAAGATGCAAATGATCAAGGCTTCTGTTGAAAAGCAAAGTCTTGTGGTGATGATCAAAGCACGGCCTTTGTGGCGTAGCTTTGTGTAACGTTTACCTCGCGTGTTTCACACCAGGTATGAACCAAAAACGGGAGACGGACCTCAGGGAGGGCCTGCGTTTCCTCCTAGCTAGAAGTGGCGTCAGTGGTTTTACACGCCCTGACGAGTTTGACTTATGTGGTTGTTGCTGTTGCGAGGCGCCTCGGTTAGATCGGACGATCCGGGTCCGATGGAGTCATTCGTTGGCTCGCTTACGCCCCAAAGGGCGGCGAAACGTAGTGCTCAGGTATAATAATCCACGTCGGTGGACCGGCCCTGTCGCTCCAAGGCTTGCCTGCGCGCTTGCCTGAGACTCGGGCTAGGCAGTCTCGAATCGGTTGAGGACTATCTTTTGCCTCGGTTCATAGATGGAAATCCAATTTCCAAATACGACATTTGCGGTTTTGATTGTAAACTTATATATGGCGACATAGTGTTATGGGCCGTTCATGCCGCCTATGATTGATACTTATGATTTGAAGTGTTTTATACACTATGCACTTATAATAGTATCAAATGATTTGTTTTAAAACGTATCAAGCATTCTTTGGCTGTTATAAGGGAAAACCCTATCCTCGACTGCGTTGCATTGTGTGATGGGACCTGGGTCTTATAACAGCTTCATTTTTCTTTATTTAGCATTGCGCTGTTTGTTTTATGCACTGGTATTCTTGGGAGGAAACCCGTTCCGTGTTATACGGCGTGGTCCCTTGATTTACCTAGCTTTGAAAATAAAGATTAATAACTGTTTTAGTTCTCACACCAGTCACATGACTGACCTGGAGTTTATTGTTTTAACCTAAACTCTGGGTGCCCCTATTTTTGACACGGGCAGCTAGTAGTTTTGGTTTTGCAGATTTATATTCACAGGATCCTGGTTTACAGCTGGAACGATATCCGGAAAGCTTTGTATCCGTATATCTCTTCTAGTTGTGTATTGTATTATTTTCCGCTGCGATGTATTTAAATGTAATTTAAATCTCTGATATTTCTGTGTAATATTCATTCATACTCTGTATATTCTTGTAATCTGATGCATTGTTGGTATATACAATGAAATGTTCTTCTGTATGCGTTCTGTTTGTCGTGTTCTCAAACGATAGGGCGTTTCGAACGGTCTGGGTCGGTTTAGCGACTGGTTCGGACCGAGCGAAATTCTTTGTCGTCACAATAATAGAGTGTATGGGATTACAAGAGATTTCGAGAGTGTTACTGAGGCGAGTCATAAGTCTAACCACTCTCTTTTCACAATCGAGGATGGCACCATTACTGGATAACCAGTCCATGCCTAGAATCAACCCATAGCCCGTAAAGCCCAAAACATAGGCATTACATCTAAACCCAACGCTTAGTATAGAAATTTCCAAATCCAAACAAATAATTGATAAACAGGCCGAGCCCCCAATTGGATTTGAAACAACCAAGGGATCCTCTACTATACTGGTGTCTAGGTGTAGAGATTCAACTAAAGCAGTGGATATAAAAGAGTGTGATGCGCCAGAATCAAAGAGTGTACGAACAGGATGATCAAAAAGATAAACTAAACTCTCAACAGAAATATTTCTACCTCGTTCTTGCGGAGGTGCCATGAGAGCGTGAACCTGAACTCCAGAAGTAGATCCAGTCCTCTTCCCTTGCCCTTGCTTTCTTGGGCAGTCCTTAGCCATGTGTCCTGTCTTGCCGCAGTGAAAACAACTACCCATCTTCCTCTTTTTCTTTCTGCAGTCCTTAATCAAATGACCAGGAATGCCACAAAAATTACACTTCCTCTTTTCACAGGGTTTTTTGTTTTTCCCGCCCTTCTTTGAGTCTGTCTTCTTATTCTAGGATCCCTCCCCTTTCTTATTTTGATGTACTTTCACCTTTGCCTCTTTCTTGCCATCCTTGTCTTCCTCCTGTAGCAGTGCCATGTCCACTAGCCTCTCATAAGTTGCACCCATAGGTATATGGGACATAGCTAGGCTGTGCAGTGGCTTATTCAACCCTTTAACAAAACAGAGAGCCTTCTTATGGGGGCTGTTCACTAACTCCAGTCTGAATCTAGCCAGCTGGTTGAATTGGTTGATGTATTCCTTGACCGACATACTTCCTTGTTTGAGAGCTAAGAATTTTTCCATCTGTAGGCTTCGTTCAGCTTGTGAGAGGAATTTCATTTCAAACCTCACTCTGAAATCCTCCCAAGTTTCATTTGGTCTCTCGGCATTAGTGACTTCCCACCAATAAGAGGCTTCGTCTTTAAGCAACCACACGACCAACTGTATCTTCTGCCTATCGTCCACTTCGAAGATAACAAACAGATCCTCGGTTTCTTTGAGCCAGTTTCTTGCTTCTACAAATGACTCAGTTCCATTAAAGTTCTTTTCACCCATGGCTCGAAAATCCCTATATATCTTGGAGAAAGCATTTGCACGAGGAGGAGGAGGAGGAGGAACAACTGTAACTGGGGGAGGAGTAGCGTCTGCTGGGCCTGCATCATTAGCCCTAGCCTCTATGTACCTTCTGAACCAGCCAGGCATCGGTACACCCTCTGGAACGTTAAGATCCCTAGACATGCTGAAACGAAAAAGAAACGATTCAAAACAAAGGATAGAAAGATAGTGCATATGGTTTTGGGGGGAATTATGCCTTTAAAATAACACTTTTTCTTGAAAATGCTTCTTTAAACTTTTTTTTGAAAATTAGCTTCCAAAATTTTTATCCGGACTGGCAACCATCAGCTCTAATACCAAGTGAAACACCCCACCTCCATTAAGGTCACTCACAAAGGGAATGCCTTAACTTCGGTGGAGCACTATAGGTAAAAGATACAAATAATTTACAAGAAAGACATATAAACAGCGGAAAACTAAATTTATTTCATAAGTATGTGGTTTAGATAAAACATTACAACAACTGTTTCAAAACAAACTTCCAAATTATTACAACAAAATCTCTGTCTTGAATTAAACATAAAGAAACATTAAAACAACAGTAAGGCAACATAAATCCCCAATAAGAGAGTATCCAAAGCCATGGCCCAAGGAAAAGGATTCCAAGCAATACATCTACTCTCTTCAAGCTGGAAGTGATCCAATCTAAGCTGAAGTATTCCCTCTCGGCAGACCTGGGGGATTGGGGGGGGGGACGGAAGAAAAGAAGACGAAAGAAAATGGGTCAAACATGAGTCTGGTAAGTCCAGTGACTATTTAGCATGTAAACAAGAAAAATGATTATGACTTGAATAAACTGAATCTAGGACAACATCCTAGGAATAAGATAATAAGACTGAATATGCTATCGCATTCATTTTTTACTTCTCTGCACCCCTTTTCAAGTGTTTCAACTAGCATCATGTGTTCAAGATAAATGAACCCCTTTTTATCGATCGGCTCCTACTCGCATACGTTTACCACTTGTGTCATTCGGCTCCGCATGATCGTAGATACCTGTGCTGGTCCCACCATGGGGTGCATCAAATCCTATGGTGGCAACCAGACATAATTCAAGATGCACAGAGTATAACTACTGATGCCCAATGCCTGCATTTTCCACTCCGGAGTACGTGCACGACCGCACTCCGTCAGAATCTACACTGACGCACCACCCGCTGTTGTTTTTGACCACTTATAATCAGCCCAGGAATCGTGCCCCACCCTGCCTAGTTCAGGGTACCATGATACATCTATGTGGGTTACTGCTGAAATGGGTCCCCGTTACTAGGGTTTCCTAATCAACATGTTAAAATGGTTAAGTGTTCTCAAATTAACCTAACCCCAACCATCAGTTTAGTTAACATGTTGTATTGGTTAAGTGTTGCCTTAATTAACTTAACCCTACCATTCTTGTCTTAGCTTTAATTCATTCATTAAAGCACCAACCACTCAGATTAGATATGTATTGTTGTGGTTGCTGGATGTGTCGGTCGGTTCCGAGCAGTCTTACACCGCAACTCAATCTAACCTCGAGTTCTTTTGAGCTTAATGCACTAACCTCTCACATTAGGTGTATATTGTTATGGTTGCTGGATGTGTCGGGCGGTTCCGGGCAGTCTTATACCGTAACTCAATCTAACCTCGGGTTAGGCAAATTCGTCATTTTCTTAATTTACATATTTATCTTTCAAATTGATATGTAAATTATCCACAATTATTGCCATTCAAGTCATGCCCCAATTGCCCTCTAAATCTTATTCAAAAATTTTGGTATATAAATTATACCATTCTAATGCCACTAACCATTCATTTTTTTATGGACCAAATTATGCCAATAATAATAATTTTTAAGGTTTTTCCCAATGTTGCCCCCGTCATACTTTCGCAAAATTCACATAGAATGTTAGCCTCGTAACTTACCCTAAATTATATACAAAAGGGGAAAGAAATGATCAAGTACCATTCGCACAACATAAAATAATAAGTATCTAACTAAACATGTGTCATGTAAATGTGGCATAAACTAATGAACTAGCATTTTTGGATCCAACTAACATGAGTCTTTTAAGCATATGAAATTTACCCAAATCCAACTAGGCATGTAAATGTAAACTTTTATTTTGGGTCCAATAAACATAAACCTTAAGCATATAGAATTACACAAGTTCAACTAGACATGTGATTGTGAACTTTTAATTTGGATCTAATAAACATGAATCTTAAACATATGGAATTACACAAGTTCAACTAGGCATGTAAAGATGAACTTTTATCTTGGATCCAATTTTCATAGATCTAAATGTAGATCTAAACATAATACATGCCTTGGCCTGACAACTTGCATGTAACATAACATGAATAAGTCACAAATTTTACATGATTGGTTTACATCAACATAATAACCACATAGCCTAACAACTTTTATGTAACATAACATGATTAAGTCACCAATTTTACATAATTGGTTTACATCGACATAATAACCACATAGCCTAACAACTTGCATGTAACATAACATGATTAAGTCACCAATTTTTACATGATTGGTTTACATCGACATGATGACCATATAGCCTAACAACTTGCATGTAACATAACATGAATAAGTCACCAAACTTTACATAATACATGATTGGTTTAACATCAACATAATAACCATAATAATCTCATAAGCATATACGATAGAATCGTTACAAGAATAGGCATTAATCAACATCATCATTATCTTACAACCAGGAATAACGCTAGTTTTCATTTTGTTACAAATCATAACTTTTAATCGTTCACATCTAAATAATAACAGGACTTACAAAGAAAAGAAAGTCCTGTTTTCTGGGACCTGTTTTCTGAATTTGGAAAGCAATCCCTTGAAGAAGACTATCAATTTTTTTGAGTTAGTTTTGATTCGTAGCTTTTGACTCGTTTACTAATTGAAGAAGAAATGGTGGCTAGGCTAGAACGATCATGGACAACATGGTGGCTCCTTGGAATGAATTTGTGTGATTTAGGGTTTGAGGATTAGGGTTGCTTTTATAGAAGTTTAATCTTATGTGAGCCGTTAGATCATTTTAGGAGCAATCACAACCGTCCAGACTAAATAGAGTTATCCAGAATTGCCACCTAAGCCCTAGTGACTCAGCAACAGGTCAGAAAGGACTCAGCAACTAGTCAGAATCGTCACATTTTTGGATCTGGGCGAGGGGGTAGGTCGACCCCCACGTCGACCACCTGGTCGACCTGTGTAGGGGAGGTCGACCCCCTGGTCGACCTGGCCTGGGGCGGGAGAAATCCCGCCTAGCCCACTTATTTACTTTTCGTTTGAATTTTGAATTTTAACTCTAAACTGTTTTTAATTTATATAAATTTCTAAAACTTCTGAGGGCCATAATTTCCTCATACGAAGTCCGATTTATGAAAACTTGGACTCTATTCCAAGCAGAATTTCGAGATGAACGCAATGGCGTAACCCGTTTCCCTTAGTTCCCATTTTATAAATTAAGTGTTCATTAATTCATTCTTTTAATAGATACAGAAAATTCAGGGTGTTACAAAAATAATCTCGAAATGGAGGGACCAAAAATATGTGTTTCTAACACAATTAGTAATAAAGATGTTAACATGTTTGCTAATTTTGTAATCTCCAACAGAGGATCATTATATGGTCATCATGACTACCCTACCATATTACTGAATTGTTTATCCAGCAAGTCTACTTTCCTCATGTTACTCATAGCTTAGCATTGTTCATTATCTAGCCCATTTCGACAAAATAGCATTTTCAGTGCATATACATCACCATTTAAGAAAAACATTCGGTCTATCGCGAAATTTATAAAGCTCTTCCTCTCCTCAATATGCTAGCGTTTCCCATTTAAGTAAATAGCATATCCAAAAATACAAAGATAAATTTGCAGTTATGATTTATTTCTTCATTCGGTACATTCTACTTTGACGACTGCGTATATCTTGAACTTTCTAATACATCAAAGCATACACTAGTAATATACATTTAAACAAAAGCATTTTGATCGATAACCACCAAACATTACATCCAAAATTACAAGAGTCTGCTCTATTACCATCCAAAGAAGTTGCTTTTTGACTCGGGATCTTGCTTCTAAAAGAACAACAAATACAGTAGCTCTTTCATTTTGTGCTTCTGTACTTCCAACATGTAAAATTGTCTATCTCCCTTTTTCGGTCCCAAGTTCTTGAAGCATTTGCTCTACATCACCTATAGATAAGTAGTACCATGTCAACTAAAGCTAAATTCATAGTGAATTCACAAAGCTAAATTCACAGTGTTGTAAATACAAAATAAATCAAATGAATCAAAAGACAGCTGATGCAAGTTAATAACCATTCAATAGTGGATTTTGAAACTGAAATTGATATGTATATACCTTCAATATTTTGGTCCAACATTTGTAAAGATAGCAACTCCAGAAAAATCTCCTAGTACTTTCTATGTTTCCACATCACCGAACCATCGATGCTCCATTTAGTATTAGCTAAATCATGAAATGTTGCCAACAGGCGGATATAGGTAATAACAGAAATGGAGTTGTCAATTCATTGTTATGATACAACAACTACTTATCAGGTAACACGCTTGCATGATTTCAGCTTTATGATATACTTGCTCTATTACAGATCAATGTAACTATTGTAGCAAACACACTCAAAGTTCATCCAGCAAATCATTAAATTAATCATTTTGTGCCACAACCGCAAACTGGGGACTTCTATAAAAATTTAAAGCATTTTGACTAGATGGGTACATCCACACGTCAGACCTTGGGTACGACTGATTTTAAAAATATAGCATGTAAATAGCTATAAATAGTTAAAACATAGTAATGACATAATATTATACTTACTTCAACGGTGCAAGTTGATTAAAAGAAAAGACAATCAAGCAGCTCGGTAACCAAAGTCATAAAAGTCTCTTTACATGAAATCCTACCAACATCTTATGTTTGGTTGATTCCTTTGAAAGCATCTGGCAACAATTGCAGACAACAAATGAATGAGTATAAATTGAAGTAAAAATAGAGTTACATATCAGAGTAGCATTCTTTAAAATAAATTAAACATTTTTTTGATGGCAGTCAAATAAAAGAAAATGGACAAATGGGTTCAGCTTACCATACTTTAGCAGGTTTCTAGAAGCTCGCACATGATAATATTGGATAATCGTTTGCCCATTCCCACGTATATCTAAACAAACTAACCATCAAAAACCTATCATAGATATGTGTATGTCAAAATATTTTAACATCGTAATATTTTTCCAAATGTGCTACAAGAACTATGACCAATGGTGAGTATTTATTGTTGTCTAATTCATTTATTTGACTTCATTGTAAGCAACCATGTCACATTCTTTTTGAAATTCTTTCTAGATTGGGGAATATACTGGCTAGTCTAATAGTTACATAACATGGACATCAACCATTAGTTAATTTCTATGTGACAAGAGCCACTGCCTTCAGTGAGTGCTGGGTTCTCAACTTATAAAGATGGTGACCGATAAATCAAATTGCGTAATTCAAAAGTATCCTCAGTTACAATATTAAGCAATTTATTAAAACAGTAAGATATATTAGTTTCTGAAAACGCTTCGCTGGTCTCAAAATAAATTGCCCAGATATAAAAGGTGGAATTAAAGTTTTCCACAAAAAGGTGAATTAGATAACATGGCAAGACATATAATATTTTTGAGTAATTGAATCAAAGTAATATATAACGTTTTCACCCATTACCATAGCCAATAAATTCACACATAGACACATCTAAACGAGACGATATGTAACACCCCACCTCCGCCAGGGTGACTCTTGCAAGCACTCTGACTTTGGTAGGGCGTTTGAATCAGGTAAAAATGCATAATGATATATCAAGGCAGAACAAGGACATATGTATGTAATCAGAGTAAATAACATAGATAAAAACAGCGGAAGATTTTTAAACCATTTCAAATCAAGTCTTAGTACAACCCTTATGTCAATTTTCCAAATAAAATAAGTCTAGTACATAAACAACATCATCTGAAAACTGAAAAGAAAAACATAAGTAGCTATCCCCAAAGCAGAAAAACCATAGCGAGCTCAAGTCCAAAGCATACATGAGCTATCCAAGAAAGCAGGTAAGATCCAGCTAAGCTCCTATATTCCCTCCCTGAGAACCTGGGGGGGGGGGAACGGAAGAAAAGAGGCGAAAGGAAACAGGTCAGTCAAAAAGACTGAGTAAGCCCTACTACAATCAATGTAAACTGATAAAGTTAACTGACATGAGCAACAAGTATGAACATAAGGATAACAACATGATGATTAACTATCAAGGTAGATAAAGGTGTCATCGCATAATCAAGATTAAGGCTTTGCACCACGGGTGTACTAGCAAACTAACATGACTTGGATATACAAGTATTGATCCCACGGCCCAAGCTTTGGCCCAATAATATGAAGTGACTCTCATAAGAGGTCCAATAACATGAAGTGATCCCTAGGCCCAAGTTTGGCCCAATCATCATGAATGACCCAAACCAAGGTCCAACTAGCACGGTCTAGTCGATCGGCTCCCTATAAGCCTAACTCGTCAAGTGTTGGTGTCAATACGGCTCAAACATGAATGTAGTCGAACTGTGCCGGGTCCACCCGTCGGGTGTATCAAGCCCTAGGGTGTCAACCCCTGGACACCATAAACATGAGTGCACAGTCTCGGTCTACCGGTACCCGTGCTTGTTTTCTCCGGCTACGGACTATGTGCACGACCAGAGTCCGCCCAGAACTACACCGGCGTACCACGGCTGTCGCTTTTAGGCCCCTTATCTCCAGTTCAGTAATCGTGCCCCCACCCTAGCCTAGTCCCTAGGGCCATGATGATACAAACTAGGGATTACTGAAGGAGCGGACCCCCATTGCTAGGATTTTTCTAGTGGGTTAAGTATGGTTTAACCCCTTCACTAATCATGGATTAACTTGGTTAAGTGTAACGATGAGTTCACGACTTAACCCCTATTAATCTCCCGAGCCCACATTGGTTAAGTATTAAATGGTCCATGACTTAACCCTAATCATGAGGCATTAATTAATTAATGCGCCTTAACCTCTCACATTAGACTTTGTTGTGGTTACTAGTTAAGCCGGGCGGGTCCGGGTAGCTTTACACCACAACTTAGTCTAACCTCGGGTCCAAGGTACAACATGACCAACTTCTCACATTGGGTCCTATTGTTTGTAGCCACTAGTTAAGCCGGTCGGTTCCGGGTAGAATTACGCTACAAACTCAACCCAACCTCGAGTTGGCCACACTTATGTTTTCTAAGTGTCATGTCCACTTTATTTTCAAACACAATTACAAGTTTGACAAATACTTGGGTAGACCTAACTTAATAGGTAAATTCCCAAGGGGTAGACCTAACTTAATAGGTAAATTCCCAATCTTATATTTTTATATATTTTAAGTTTACCCAACCCCAAACGCAATCCCATCGCTTACATATCGCAATAGCATATAAAGGATAGAAAGAGGGAACTTGGCATAATCATGACATAAAAATGTTAAAGCCACAAGTTCAACATGGTGGCATATGAAACGTTCATGTGTTCACACACTTGCATATTACATTTTTAGGCCCAAAAAGCATGCATAACATGGTAACATGAACCATATGACCATCCCAAACTCGCATAACATACTTGCATAAACAAACTTGCATAACATATGTCAACTTGCATATCATACTTGCATAAATAAACTTGCATAACATATGTCAACTTACATATCATACTTGCATAAATAAACTTGCATAACATATGTCAACTTACATATCTTACTTGCATAAATAAACTTGCATAACATATGTCAACTTGCATATCATACTTGCATGAATAAACTTGCATAACATATATCAACTTGCAAACCAAACTTGCATAACAAAACTTGCATAACATATGATAACTTGCAAACCAAACTTGCATAACATATGATAACTTGCAAACCAAACTTGCATAACAAAACTTGCATAACATATGATAACTTGCAAACCAAACTTGCATAACAAAACTTGCATAACATATGATAACTTGCAAACCAAACTTGCATAACAAAACTTGCATAACATATGATAACTTGCAAACCAAACTTGCATAACAAAACTTGCATAACATATGATAACTTGCAAACCAAACTTGCATAACAAAACTTTTAACTTTAGAGTCTAAGTATGAAAGGAATAGGGCTTACAATGCTTATGCGAACTCAAATGAGTATAGCAAATGTAATTAAACCCTTATGCAACCAAAAACCCCAAAAATGCAAGCAAACTTGATCAAAACTCTTCTTTTATGATGCCAATAGAGAAACAAGACTTTAATGCAAGCTAAAGAGGATCATACAAGCCTAAATACACTTGTATGCATGGAAATCTCTTAGGAATTTGATTTAGGAATTGTATGAAGAGAGTGGAGGCCATGAGAGGTTTGATTTTGACATAGTTTAGTTGCTATAATGAATAATGAGTGATTTAGGGTAGGTTAGGGTCTTATTTATAGAAGATTAGAGTGTTTTTAGCCCTAGGATTAACCCTAGATTCAATTAGGTCCATCAGATCCCGGAACTCTCTAGAAACAAGCCACAAGACCCAACCCTAATCAGAAATGGTGCACCAGGCTAATCAGCCGAGCACCCCCTGTCGACAGGGCTGTCGACACCCTAGGGACCCTGTCGACAGGCCTGTCGACATGCGGGTCCTGGCGGGATTTTTCCCGCCTTGGCCCAGCTGGCCCAATTCTTTGAATTTGAATCTGATTTTAAACCTTGAATTTTCTGAAAACTTTGACGGGCCATATCTGGGCCATACGGACTCCGTTTTTCGAAAACTCGGACTCTATTTCGCGTATTTTTCCGAGACGAACGCAATGGCATATCCCGTTTCCCTTGATTCAGATTTTAGAATTTAATTCTGCCTCGATTTATGTTATAACAGGTTATTGAAAATACGGGTTGTTACATTCTCCCCTCCTTAAAGGATTTCGTCCCCGAAATCTTCAAGTTAGGAAGAACGTATCCTATCATCCAATCATCCACCTACTCAAAGCATCATCCACGAGCAATCATTGTCCTTACAAGATTCTAAATGCTGTATGAACATATGCAAAAGTGTGTGTATATGTACTTATCTAATGCAAAGATCAATGCAAAATATGTTAGTGAAATGTATCCATATGTATGCAATTCCTAACATAATGTATAATATCTATATGTGTGCACATAACATACACCCATATGCAACATCCATGTGATAACACACAATTTTCATCCATGAATAAGCATAAACACTCATGCATATGCAATATGAGGAGTGTGCGAGCCGATCTAGTGCCTAATTGTGTATAATGCATCCACGAGCAACCACTTGCAAACACTTGCAACCACTTGCAACCATCAAACATAACATGTCTCAAACACATGTTTCATCCAAAGGATTCTACCTAAGGTTCTCATGACAAGATCAACATGATAAACTAGATAATCATGGATAACAAAAGATGTGCTAAAGAGATCGAGAAGATAAGCAGAATATACTCCTCTTTTCGGATTACAAGAAATCCTTTCCTAACCTACTCCATATCCTATAAAAACCCAAAAGGTTTAGCCAACCTAACGGACCCCTTTGACCTGTATTATTAACCAATAAGCCATACCTCCCGACAGAAATAGGACCGAAAATGGGACCGAGAGGATATGCATAAAAAGATACTATGCGAGTAAGTTCCACAGGAAAACAAGGATCAAGGATATACTCTTAGAAAGAGACATGATGCGCGTATCTAGCCTTTAGCCTTTTAAGTCACATTTCCTTGTCATCTATAATATATCTAGCGAGGTGACTTAACATCTCACCTCGAATCATCTGGTCCATGTTCTTGACTAACTGCGGGTCTTCTTCCTGTGAAACCCCCTTCTTGATCCAGAAGAGTAAGTTTAAGCTCGGGGAATGCTAACTAACTAGCCAAACGGAGAAAGCTTCTTACTTCAATTGCCCTCCTCAGAGTTTTCCGGTCTTGAACCACAACCACTTTAGCGGAATCCACCGCTAAGCCTTACTTAGGAACTATGTGCCCAAGAAATCCAACTTCTTTCCTCCAAAGTAACATTTGGAGAACTTGACCTTCAACTGGTGGCTCTAAGCGTATCCATCACCTCCTTGAGATGTCTAGCATGCTCTTCCTCGTTCTTTTAAGGAGATCAAAATATCGTCTACGACGACCACGACAAACTTGTTCAAGGACTCCCTAAACACCCTACCCATCAAGTTCACGTAATATGCGGGTGCATTTGTCAAACCAAATAGCATGACTAGCCATTCTAAAAATCCATCTAGAGTCCTAAACGCAGTCTTGTCAATTCCATCCTCAGCCATCCTAAGCTGATGGAATCCGGTAGCTAGATCAAAAGAAAACAGATGCTCCTACAAGCTGATCGAGCAGATCATCGATCCTTGGTAACGGTTGTCTATTCTTCTCACGATAATCAACACATAAGCGAATACTACTGGAGCACCCTACTCGAAAATGCTTCGTCTCAGGAAGTTCTTCTCAAGCAACTCCTTGACTTGCTTTCCTAACTCTCACCTCGTGAGGTCATGTGCCTAACCGGCCACGAAACTGGCTTGGTATTACCAACCAGATAATGCGGAAATCTATCCCACGCCTAGGGGTAACCCCTTTACTTCCCCCAAGATATCAGGATATTCTCGGACCACCCTCACAGATTGCAAACTATCGATAGACGAGTCGAGGGAATTCAAGATAACATAACATGACGGGACCCATAGGGTTACTAGAAATTTCTAGGGTATTACCGAGGCGGATCATGAGCCTCACAACCCTATGCACAAAAACCAAGAATGGCTCCAAAACAGGACAACCATTCCATGCCCAAAACCAACCCATATCCCCTGAAACCGAGAATATAAACACTGCACAAGAACTCTACACTCAGTATAGAGATCCTCAAATCCCCACATATCATAGACAAATGGGCGGAACCCCCAATAGGATTTGAGACACAAACGGGATCCTCTACCAAGCTAGTACTAAGGTGCAAACTATCAACAAGATCAGATGAGATAAAACTATGCGATGCACCAGAATCAAACAAAGTATGAACTGGAAAATCAGAAATATATACAAGACTTCCAACAGAAACACTACCTCGATCGGGAACCGGAGCGGTAGCGAGAGCATGAACCTGCCCTCCTGCGGGTCCAGCACGCTGAGTCTGACCCTGGCCTTGCCCCTGCTTCTTCGGGCAATCCTTGCTGAAATGTCCAGTCTTCCCACATAAAAAGCATTCACCGTTATTCCTTTTCCTCTTCTTACAATCCTTGACAAGATGCCCAACTGAACCGCAATAATGGCATTTCCCCTTGTTCTTGCCCTTGTTATTGTTGTTCCCCTTGTTGTTGCTTTGATTCCCCTGACTGCTTTGACCACCTTGATTGCCTTTACCCTGAGAATCAGTCTTCTTTGGATGAGTATCACTCGACTTGGCCTCTTTCTTTACATCACCCTGAAGTAGAGCCATATCGACCAAACTCTCAAAAGTAGCTCCATGCGGAATATGTGACATCGCCAAGCCCTGCAGCGGCTCATTCAAACCTCTAGCGAATCGAAGAGCCTTCTTCTCAGGAGTGTTTACCATATCTAAACCAAAACGGGCCAGCTGATTAAACCTGTTCACATACTCCTTGACCGTCATATCACCTTGCCTTAATGCAATGAACTTCTCCATCTGTAAATTCGCCTCAGCAGCAGATAAAAATTTGGCCACAAATCTAGTTCTCAAATCGGCCCAAGTCTCGACGGGCCTTGTCCCATTGGTGACCTCCCACCAATAGGCTGCTTCGTCCTTCAAAAGCCACACTGTCAATAAGATCTTCCTCTCGTCATCAATCCCAAAAATAGCAAACAAGTCCTCCGTATCTTTCAGCCAATTCCTAGCTTCAACAAAAGATTCCGTGCCTAAGAAATTCTTGCCTCCCATCGCCTTGAAGTCTTTACAAACCTTTGTGAACTCAACCTGAGGATGCTGAGGGGGAGGAGGAGGAAGAGGAGCCTCAACAACTGGAGGGGGAGGAACGGGAACCACCGGAGGAGGGACATTAGGGAGAGGATTCTCAACTACAGGAGGAGGAGTGGGAGTAGGGTTTGCGGGGCCGGCTGCCGCCCTAGCTTCTAGAAGTCTCCTATACCAGAGTGGTACGTTTACTCCATCCGGGATGGCAAGATTCTCAGCCATACTGAAACGAAAGATAAGCTAAGATTAGGTCAAGGGAACGAAGGATAACGCTAATGGCTTTTTGGGGAATAGCCTTTTTAAAATACTAGACTTTTCTTTGGAAAATACTTTATACTTGTTTTGAAAATAGTTTTCAAAAAGTTTTCTAAAACCTTTTTGTTCCTTCTCGTAAACCATATGCTCTGATACCAAATGTAACACCCCACCTCCGCCAGGGTGACTCTTGCAAGCACTCTGACTTTGGTAGGGCGTTTGAATCAGGTAAACATGCATAATGATATATCAAGGCAGAACAAGGACATATGTATGTAATCAGAGTAAATAACATCGATAAAAACAGCGGAAGATTTTTAAACCATTTCAAATCAAGTCTTAGTACAACCCTTATGTCAATTTTCCAAATAAAATAAGTCTAGTACATAAACAACATCATCTGAAAACTGAAAAGAAAAACATAAGTAGCTATCCCCAAAGCAGAAAAACCATAGCGAGCTCAAGTCCAAAGCATACATGAGCTATCCAAGAAAGCAGGTAAGATCCAGCTAAGCTCCTATATTCCCTCCCTGAGAACCTGGGGGGGGGGGGGAAACGGAAGAAAAGAGGCGAAAGGAAACAGGTCAGTCAAAAAGACTGAGTAAGCCCTACTACAATCAATGTAAACTGATAAAGTTAACTGACATGAGCAGCAAGTATGAACATAAGGATAACAACATGATGATTAACTATCAAGGTAGATAAAGGTGTCATCGCATAATCAAGATTAAGGCTTTGCACCACGGGTGTACTAGCAAACTAACATGACTTGGATATACAAGTATTGATCCCACGGCCCAAGCTTTGGCCCAATAATATGAAGTGACTCTCATAAGAGGTCCAATAACATGAAGTGATCCCTAGGCCCAAGTTTGGCCCAATCATCATGAATGACCCAAACCAAGGTCCAACTAGCACGGTCTAGTCGATCGGCTCCCTATAAGCCTAACTCGTCAAGTGTTGGTGTCAATACGGCTCAAACATGAATGTAGTCGAACTGTGCCGGGTCCACCCGTCGGGTGTATCAAGCCCTAGGGTGTCAACCACTGGACACCATAAACATGAGTGCACAGTCTCGGTCTACCGGTACCCGTTCTTGTTTTCTCCGGCTACGGACTATGTGCACGACCAGAGTCCGCCCAGAACTACACCGGCGTACCACGGCCGTCGCTTTTTGGCCCCTTATCTCCAGTTCAGTAATCGTGCCCCCACCCTAGCCTAGTCCCTAGGGCCATGATGATACAAACTAGGGATTACTGAAGGAGCGGACCCCCATTGCTAGGATTTTTCTAGTGGGTTAAGTATGGTTTAACCCCTTCACTAATCATGGATTAACTTGGTTAAGTGTAACGATGAGTTCACGACTTAACCCCTATTAATCTCCCGAGCCCACATTGGTTAAGTATTAAATGGTCCATGACTTAACCCTAATCATGAGGCATTAATTAATTAATGCGCCTTAACCTCTCACATTAGACTTTGTTGTGGTTACTAGTTAAGCCGGGCGGGTCCGGGTAGCTTTACACCACAACTTAGTCTAACCTCGGGTCCAAGGTACAACATGACCAACTTCTCACATTGGGTCCTATTGTTTGTAGCCACTAGTTAAGCCGGTCGGTTCCGGGTAGAATTACGCTACAAACTCAACCCAACCTCGAGTTGGCCACACTTATGTTTTCTAAGTGTCATGTCCACTTTATTTTCAAACACAATTACAAGTTTGACAAATACTTGGGTAGACCTAACTTAATAGGTAAATTCCCAAGGGGTAGACCTAACTTAATAGGTAAATTCCCAATCTTATATTTTTATATATTTTAAGTTTACCCAACCCCAAACGCAATCCCATCGCTTACATATCGCAATAGCGTATAAAGGATAGAAAGAGGGAACTTGGCATAATCATGACATAAAAATGTTAAAGCCACAAGTTCAACATGGTGGCATATGAAACGTTCATGTGTTCACACACTTGCATATTACATTTTTAGGCCCAAAAAGCATGCATAACATGGTAACATGAACCATATGACCATCCCAAACTCGCATAACATACTTGCATAAACAAACTTGCATAACATATGTCAACTTGCATATCATACTTGCATAAATAAACTTGCATAACATATGTCAACTTACATATCATACTTGCATAAATAAACTTGCATAACATATGTCAACTTACATATCTTACTTGCATAAATAAACTTGCATAACATATGTCAACTTGCATATCATACTTGCATGAATAAACTTGCATAACATATATCAACTTGCAAACCAAACTTGCATAACAAAACTTGCATAACATATGATAACTTGCAAACCAAACTTGCATAACAAAACTTGCATAACATATGATAACTTGCAAACCAAACTTGCATAACAAAACTTGCATAACATATGATAACTTGCAAACCAAACTTGCATAACAAAACTTGCATAACATATGATAACTTGCAAACCAAACTTGCATAACAAAACTTGCATAACATATGATAACTTGCAAACCAAACTTGCATAACAAAACTTGCATAACATATGATAACTTGCAAACCAAACTTGCATAACAAAACTTTTAACTTTAGAGTCTAAGTATGAAAGGAATAGGGCTTACAATGCTTATGCGAACTCAAATGAGTATAGCAAATGTAATTAAACCCTTATGCAACCAAAAACCCCAAAAATGCAAGCAAACTTGATCAAAACTCTTCTTTTATGATGCCAATAGAGAAACAAGACTTTAATGCAAGCTAAAGAGGATCATACAAGCCTAAATACACTTGTATGCATGGAAATCTCTTAGGAATTTGATTTAGGAATTGTATGAAGAGAGTGGAGGCCATGAGAGGTTTGATTTTGACATAGTTTAGTTGCTATAATGAATAATGAGTGATTTAGGGTAGGTTAGGGTCTTATTTATAGAAGATTAGAGTGTTTTTAGCCCTAGGATTAACCCTAGATTCAATTAGGTCCATCAGATCCCAGAACTCTCTAGAAACAAGCCACAAGACCCAACCCTAATCAGAAATGGTGCACCAGGCTAATCAGCCGAGCACCCCCTGTCGACAGGGCTGTCGACAGGGCTGTCGACACCCTAGGGACCATGTCGACAGGCCTGTCGACATGCGGGTCCTGGCGGGATTTTTCCCGCCTTGGCCCAGCTGGCCCAATTCTTTGAATTTGAATCTGATTTTAAACCTTGAATTTTCTGAAAACTTTGACGGGCCATATCTGGGCCATACGGACTCCGTTTTTCGAAAACTCGGACTCTATTTCGCGTATTTTTCCGAGACGAACGCAATGGCATAGCCCGTTTCCCTTGATTCAGATTTTAGAATTTAATTCTGCCTCGATTTATGTTATAACAGGTTATTGAAAATACGGGTTGTTACACGATAAGCATTTACATTGTACAAGAAGACCAAGATTGGAAAAAATGCACTAAAAACTCTAAAGAGTAATTAATTATAAGCATATTCATAAAAATTTTCAATTGGGGACACACCGGTAATGTGAAAAATATAAGCTTGCATTGACCGAAGTCCTGATAAGAAATGCCTCAACCTATCCTTACTCTAAATAGAAGAAAACAATAGCAATAGCTCAAATTACAGTGTATACATCACAAAATTAAGGCAACGTGTTTCAGTAAATATGTGCAGTAACTGGAAGTCTGTTCATCAATGAAAGAATCATTATAATGAGACTGTCGTGCACAACGATCATCTACTATTAACTTTTTTCTCTGCTTAACTAGTATGTACATTTTTTTTTGCTAATTTGCATATTATATTTTCTTAAACAGACGGCTAAAAGTCAATTATTGATAGCAAGAAAATATGTCCGCTCTAATAAAATTTTTGTGCATGTTCACATTCATTCAACATGCTTCTATGCCGCTGTAACATCCCGTAAATTTCGAGCATTTAAGCCATTGAATAAATTTAATTATTGAATTTAAAGTGGTTTTAGGATAAATTTTATGATGTTCTTTATGAACGATTTCAAATAATTTCTAATAAACAACAATTTGTAATTAGATAAATGGTGATTTATAACAACTAAAATTATTATCAAATTGTATGTGTAGTTGGAATCATCAGCTTTGAAGTTTTGCTTATAAAAAAAGGAAAGGTTAGTAGTCTAATCCTTGATTTGTGTAAAGTTTTAATATAAGAACTGAAACGATGATTGTCGATCTTGAAATAATAGCTCTAGTGATGCGGAAATGGTTTTGGCGTTAAATTTAATCTTTTTGAATTTAAATTTGTATTGCTACTGTTTTGTTCCATTTAATTAAATTAAATCGAGCGTTAATAATGTAAATATAATTTAGTCTTATTTTATAGCTTTAATTCAGTTAATAATAACAGCTATATATATGTATATATTCTCGTATTATAACCACTTTATGTAATAAGATTTAGGAATCTTAAAAATAAAATAAAACGAGACATCAACATTGTTTTACTGAATTTTGGATTCATTAGTTGCGTTTAAATAGTTTTTTATAAATAGGTAGTGAAGAGTATTGGATAAAACAATAAAGGAATTTCAAATAGAAATAAATCATTAAATTTTAGCATATTATCATGTAACGTATTATTTTGGGCCTACGGTTTATCATAATTTAAGCTTAAAAATCAGTAAACAAAATTTACTCTGATAAATTAACATTTAATAGAGACAAAAACCGATTCACGGAGCAGTATATATCTTTATATGAGCAAGCTCTATGAACACATGGGCAAGATAGATATGACTCTCCATACCCTATGTTCCATATACTATTACGATTTTTATATTATTTTGAGATCTTTTATATCTAATATCATATTGTTATCTGACCCAAGATATTATGTTTCCTTTCATCACCTTAGGTGCTCATGAATGACACTGATGAGTAGGCTGTTGGAGAATGGAATTTTGATGACAACAACCTTGTTTCAATCATTATTGATTATAAAATATATACTAACACTTTTATCCAGAATATATATATGTATATATAGGAAATATATATTGAAGACTATACAGCTTAAGAGATTCAAAGATTTCGAAGAAGAACCAAGACTCATGAGTATCAAGATATTGAGATATCAAGAGTCCAGGACTATCAGAGTAATAGAGTCTAGTTAATTTGTAAAAACTCTGAATAACACTCAAAACTCTGTTTTCAAATTATTTCTTTTCAAATTGATTTTAAAACTATTTTCAAAATTAAATTCAACTTCTTCTTAACAATGATTTTTTTAAGGATTTATGATTTCAAATATATATACTTTCTAAGTTTCTTATAATTATATTTACATATATATATTATAAAGTTTTATAATCATATATGCTTTTTATTATATTATATAGTTTTATATCATATATATATATTTTAAATCATATGTTTAAATTATATTTTACTATGATTTTATACTTGAAAAATTATATCCTAACAACTAGTTTTGTTTAGGGAATTTCCAGAATATATATATTAGTTTAAATAATTTAAAAATGATTTAAAATATAAAAAACAATATGTATGTCGACATACGCATTGTTACATGTCGACATATAACCGTCACATTTTATTTAAATCTAGAAGTTGTGTCTTTTCGTTTCAAAATTTTTTTCAGAAATGGTTGTGTCTCTTAGAACACTATATAAAGGCCTTAATTTCGAAAAATTTCATAACTTATCATCTCCTTATTCCCTACTTAACATATCACCGTTATTCTTCTTAAATTTCTAAGATTCTACACTTATACTATGTCGATTTCAATACAAATTATATAATTCTTCTTCTATTTTCAATCTCTATCAAATGCTCTGTGTTTGGATGTGCTGCTCAAGAGTTCTAGGGAAATTTTAATAAAAAACTGTGAGGGTGTGTTCCTTATAACACATAAATCAAGGAAAAGAATAGGGTATGCTCCTTGTAGCCCGTAAATAAGGAAAAAGAGCGGTGTTAACCTTGTAGCAGTGAAATCATGGGTGTTGTAATTGGATACCGATATTAATTAAACTCTATGCAATCCAACATTGTGCAGGACTAAATGTAGGAGCAATCCAAATGAGTATAAAAATCCCATGTGTTCTTTCCTTTTTTTTATTTTACTTTTGATTATATTTGCATCTATGATTGTTTCTGTTGTGATATTCATTATGTGATTCATATAGCAGTTTGAGTAGTTGTTAATTGGTTAAGATTTCTATAAATTCTTTAAAATACTATTAACCTCCCCCCTCTAGTGTTGGTTTTGCCTTAATATCATTGATTCTCATCCTAAACAATTGGTGTCAGACCATAGGTTTTCAAAATTTCATCATCTAAATTTTTGGAAATATTAAATGACAACCAATATTGGAATTTCTAATAATAATAGTTCATTTGTAGGGGGTCATTTCACTGTTAGACCACCACTATGTAATGGAGTAATTATTCTTATTGGGCATGTGGGATGAAAATATATTTACAATCTATAGGATTAGACACTTGGAATATCACACAAACTGAATATGTTGAATCCACTACTAATTTTGCACAATGGGCTAATGAACAAACGACAGCTGCACAAAATAATTCTAAGCCTACGAATATGTTGTTCTATTCATTAGACAAAAATGAATTTAATAGAGTGTCAATATGTAAATCTGCTTACGATATATGAAAAACCTTGCAAGTTACTCACGAGGGGATAAATAAGGTTAAACAGATAAAGATATCAATGATAACAAATCAATTTTAGTTATTTAAAATGAATCAGAACGAGTCTGTCTCCGATACGTACTGCAGGTTCCAGGAAATCGTACATTCGTTAATGGATTTGGTAAAAACTTATTCTGGAGTAGATCAAGTCAGAAAAATCCTTAATTATCTAACTCTAGAGTGGGATCAGAAAACATTGGCAATTGAAGAAGCCAATAATATTAGCGAAATGAAGATTGAGGAGTTAATCTGGAATTTGATGTCGTTTGAAGTACAGTTACAGAAAGGAAATATATAGTGTTCAAAACAACAACTGATGATTCTAATTCAAGCAGGGAGGATGATGAAGAGATCTCCTTAATGATAAGGAATTAAAAAAAAGATATAAAAGGAGAAATAACTTTCAGAAAAATAATCAAGGAAGTACGGGAAAAGATACTAAGAACGATAGATGTTACAACTGTAACGAATCAGGCTATATAAAAAGGATGTGTCCATATCCTAATAGATCGACAGATCGAATTAACGAACAAACAACAATTCATCAAAGAAAGGGAAAAAATCATATGCAACAATCTTAGATGACTCGGATTCATCGTCACGTAACGAAGAGCCAAAAATTGAAAATTCAAATATGTGCTTCATAGCAATTCAGGAATCAGAAAATATCGAATGAATGGATCTAAAAAACTAGATATGCCTTAAATAATAATTTTTGATTGAAATGGTTGAATGGATGGTTGTTTGTTTGCCTTGTTTGAAAATTTGAATTCTAAAATTCAAATTTGAAATTTGAAATTAAAAATTAAAAATAATATATAATGATATAAAAATTAACTTTAAAATGGTTGTAAAATTAATTTTTATCATCTCACGAAATAATCAAATAGAGAATATGAAATATTAAAATAAAATAAAGCCAAAAAGTAACTTAAATTTTGAATTGACACATATATGTCGACATACACATATATACATATCGACATATGCACCAGAATTTGAAATTCAAACTTTGAATTTCAAACGTTTAAACTTTCAAACTTCCCGCCAAATTTTCACCAACTCCAAAGGTTTGAAAAGGTGTCCTTTTATTCAGAAAAGATGTGTCCCTTTGATCTCTATTCTATACCACTCTTTCTACCTCTCATTCAAAATTCAAAACTATTTTCTTTATCTTATACTCTTCAAAACTATTCTCTAATAGCTCCCTTAAGTACTCCAAAGTCCATGAGACTAACCAAGACTCTCAAAGGTCATCTCTACAACAACCCAGAGTCTATCCAAGCATACATAAACTATGTTATGAATTGAAAAGTCAGCACGAGAACATTTGCTATTTTTGAAGATTTTGAATCTTATGATCTTCGTAATATTTTCAAACAAAATGAAGTTTTAAGTTTGATTGATTCTCGGGATAATGAAGAAGTATGTTACCTGAATCTTGTCAAAATGTTTTATGTGGATTTAAATCGTGGATTTTATGAAGGAAATGAAAACCAAGTTTGGAGTAGCTTGAAAGACACTCAAATTATTTTGGATTGTGATGTTCTGGGAACCATTTTGAATTGCAAGAAAACGGGTGTGGATTGTTCGCATTTTGAAATTGATGAACATGATTTGGAAACTTTTCATTATATTTTTGAAAATGATGAATATATGGAATTTAAAAATCACTTTTTTTGCCCAAAGGAAAGAATAGTCAACCTTCTTCTTCAACACACTCTTACTCCCCGTTCCGGAAATTTTAATAATCCTACCCATAAGGTCCAGAAAAATCTTTTTTCCATCTTTGGCACTTATGATATTAATTGGTCTGAAATGATTTTGAGAGAATTCAAACCCAAGGAAATGTCAATAAAAGAAAACACTCTCTACCATGGAATTTGTCTTACCCGAGTCTTTAAGTATTTTGGAGTGGATTTCAATGGAGAGGAATTCGTTCCTAGAATGGTCTTTAATTCAGGAAATATACTTATGCTAATTCCAATCATTTTCAAACCTTATGAGTCATATGCTGAAAATCAAGTTAGAATAGAAAAAGAAGGAATTCAAATGGAGATCGACGAAGCTGAATCCTCCATGGAAAGCATAGAATTTCCTGCTTCATCAGGAACTATATCCAAAGAAGCAATTTTTCAAAACCAAGTCAAACTAACCAAAAACCAAAAGAAAATCAAATAGACTCTTAACCAAATGTCATCGAAAATGAACATGTTCTTTAGAAAAATTGGACGAAAACTTGGATTATCATCTTCGTCATCTTCATCCACTGAAATCTAAGTGTATCACCTTATGTTATCTTTTCGTATTAGCTTATATTTCCTTTTCGTATGTCCTATTTCAATACTTCATGTATCGTTTGAATGTAATCTCTCATTAGCAGTAATGTATGTTTTTTCTTTATCAAATTAATCTTTAAACATCTGTAAAAATAATTAGAATCAAATAGATTAATATAATATAACAAGAAATAATTCAAAATTGTATAAAAAATTCAAAATACCCAAAAATACATGGGTATGTCGACATACAAGAATGTGTATGTCGACATATAACTGTTAGAAATTTGAAATTATTCAAATTTGAATTCTTTTAAAACTACCTTGTGTCTATTCAGTTTTAAACAAATTCCAGACTATCTCTATATATATCATTCTCTTCCAGAAAAATTCATTTTTTACTTCTCTATTTCTTCCCTAATCATTCTCTTTCTATATAATCAAATTAATGGCTACTCCTAATCATAATCTAAGTGAAAATTTTGAAGAGACTCTCAATTCTTTCAATTATGCCCTATCTATCATTCTTCGTAATCAACGACATTTATAATTAAGTCAAATTAAAATGATTGAACAACAAGAAAAAACACTTTGTGGATATATGTTGGAGATCTGTTCTCTTTCCAGAGATGAAGACAATAACATCACTGGAGCACCTCTCACCAAAGACAACGAAGACTAGGAAGTCATAAAAGCGGATCCAATCTTCGATGGAGATGGATGGGTGGAAGTTCCAAGAAATGTATGATTAAAAAACTTGTTTTATTGGTTTGCTTTGTGATGTGCTTTTTGAATTAAAAAACTTGTAAATAATTTTCTTTATGAATTTGTATGGATTGATTGATTGGTTTGAAATGAACTATGATTATGTTGATTATCCTCTTGCTTAGTTTACTCGGTAGAATTGCAATAGTATATCCATAGATTTAGGGAGAGTTTTAAGAAAATTATAGATACAGGGAGAGTTATACAAAAAAGAAGTCACTAGCATAATTCATTTAGGGGAAGTGTAACGACCCGTATTCTACACATCATAGGATTGTAGAATATTTATTTCTTTCCCGTATGAAGTTGTATGGTCATGTAACTTTGGGAAACATCCGTTAGAGTCATTTCCCATGTCCATGATTTTTTTCGATTTTTTAATGACCATTTTGCCCCTAGTTGGTACTGTTTTGGCCATAACTTTTGATTGGAAAGGAATTTTGACCTGAAACCACTTCCATTTGATTCGTTTGATAGTTTCTCTTTCCGTAGAGTGGTCATAATGGCCAAACGGACTTACCGTTTGGGAGATATGGCTGAAACAAGGTTTGGAGGGTGAAAAACTGCTTAACCGGGCCAAATCGGGTGATTAGTGAGTAGGCCCATAACCCATTTCAGGATTATGGTTATGGGAGGGCTGAAATGAGATGGAGAATCATTCCATTTCAGTTTTCTAGCCTCCACTTATCACCAAGGAACCCTTAAAATGGCCTCCAACCTCTAAATCACCTCCAAATCATCTTTTGGTCAAGGATTTGGCTTAGCAACCCCTAATCAAGGAAGATCTTCACTAAAGCAACTTGGGGCTGCTGTTTAGCATAGAGATTCACATCAAATCAAAGATTTATTTCGGATCTTAGTTTATTTTGTGGCTAAGGTGAGTGATTTGCATGGTTTTGCACTAATTATGGCTAATTAGGGGTGATTAGTGTTAATTAGCGAATTTAAACATGATAAAATTCTGGAAAAATGTTTATAAAATTCGAATGATGTTTTAGACCTCTGATATGAATTTGGGTTAATTTGGTTAAGTTTTGTTAGTCCTATCATTAGTTTCACCTAAACATGCTTAAAGGGAAAATATGGGATTTTGGGTATGTTTGATCCATTTCTACTTATCATATTGATGTTTTGATGGTTGTGGTTGATTATGTATGTTGCTATGACTGTATGAAATGCTTTGTGACTGATTAGAATAGTTGGAATGGTCGAAAACGCCGTCGAGAGGCGTAAACAACTCGCTGGAACAGCTGCAGGAAGTATGCAGGGATCGGATCGCATGTCATGTCCACGATTCGCACTCGCGCTTCGCACCCCGATCCGAACCAGATGATCACGATCCGATATGAGGAGTTGTTATGCGATCCGCCTCGTCCTTCCACGAATCGACCAGCCTCACGAACTGATGGGAAGTCACGACCCGATCCATGTAGCACGATCCGACCCGTTGGAACGCGATCCGCAGGGAGTTCACGATCCAACCAGAAGGGGGAGACCCGATCCGATGGAGAATGGATTCACAAGACCATGGAGGAGGGCGATCCGATCACCTGGAGGACCACGACCCGATCCGATGCAGGAGGCGCGACCCGATCCGAATGCCTAAGGCCGATCCGATCCGATGAAGAATGTGAAGGCTGATCCGATCCGATTCGATGGTGATGACCAATAACCCGAGATGCAAAGGTAGTCCATATGGGAGTTAGAGCTCAGGATCCCGGAACCAGTTGGGAACCAATGAGTTCAATTCATGATTGGACTTTGCTGCGGGACGTGTGCTAAGGAGTTGTCGACGTTCATAACTTCGATTCACCACTAAGAATGATGGGCTACTTATCAGTGCAGTAGGGTCATTATGACCTGAGGGGCAAAGTGATGGTAGCGAGACTACGTTATCAGTGAAGTAGGGTCATTATGACCTGAGGGGCAAGGTGATGCGTAGTAAGACTATGAGCCAGCGCAGATGGGGTGAATAACTCCATGGGGCAAGTGGACATAGTAAGGATTAGTAAGACTATGAGCCAGCGCAGATGGGGTGAATAACTCCATGGGGCAAGTGGACATAGTAAGTATTAGTAAGGCTATGAGCCAGTGCAGTGGGGTTCTTGTGACTCCATGGGGCAAAGTGGACATAGCAAATGATTAGTGGCTACGTTATCAGTGCAATGAAGCCATTTATGACTTCATGGGGCAAAGTGATCGTAGCAAGGTATGTTGGGTGATCTAAGTGGTGAATATCGTATGCTTTACGCACTGAGTGAGAGATGTGAGGATGGATGCTATGCTTGATTGTTTGCTATCATTATGACATGCACACCTCCCCCACCTCCGTATCTTTATATTGATTGATATGATACCTTAGAGTGTTGTACAGTATGTAGTGCTAACTCTTTGGTTGCAGGTCCAGGTTCAGGTATGTTTTAGTCTACCTGTTAATGTTCCCTTTAGATGCTTATCGCTCATACCAGGCTTTATGTCTGACCCAGAGTTTTATGTCTCCTCTTATTACTCTGGGTGCTCACACGAGCAGACTAGAGACAGGTTAGCTGGTGATGCGCGAGTAGCTGATTCGGAGACGGGCAGGAGGCTTCCACGTATGATATATATATACACATTCTCCCTGTGTCGTTGGTGGTCACTACTTGGGCATTAGTAGTGTACCTCATTTACCTTACTTTTGCTTTGAGACAGTTTGAAAGTTGTAATAAACTGTATTTTGGATTTCCGCTGCTATGATGTTTAGTTCTGATTTTCAGCTTATGCACTGTCTCTCCTGTTTTATGTCAAGTATGTTATTATTATATTTTGTTCTATGCGCTGTGAGACATTCTACAGGTTCTTTGTATGTTCATTTCCTTCTTCCTTTTTCTTCTGGCGACCCGTTCCGTGCTAACTGGACATGTGTACAGCGCACCTTTGGAGTAAATGTCGGTTGGTGCGGGGCGGGCTGCCACAGGAAGTATAGTTAGATTTTTGTTGATGAAAAGGGGGAGAAATTATAAAATATGTGTAGTTTAAGGTGGAGTTAGAAGGAATTCATAGTAAAAGGGGAAGTAATCGAAGAATCATATTAACAGGTAATATCAGGTATGAATATTTTATAAACCAAGGCTATCATCATCACAAAGGGGGAGATTGTTGGAGAATGGAAATTTGATGACAACAACCATGTTTCTATGAAACCCCATGTCACTCATTAAGAGAATGCATTAAGTTTCGTGAAGCGTTATAGATAAACAGAAACAGAATTATTACAAGACGGATATAAAATGACGATGGAATTTAAAATTTTATTAAGCAGAAAACATCGTGGTTCAAAACATACTTACATCATAAGTCTAAAATACATAAAACCCAGTACATCAACTTAAAACTTCTGTCTTGTACTTAAATCATCAGAGTACAATAAAAATGAAACGAGCATAATCCCTAAAAACATAGCCATAGTAGAGTACGAAATCAAGAAGTACATCTAAGCAGCTCCAAGCAGAATGAAAGAAGAATCCTGATCAAGCTTGAGTATTCCTACCTGAGAACCTAGGTGGAACGGAAGAGAAAGAAGAGGAAACAAAATAGGCCAGACATAAAGTCTAGCGAGTCCAGTTACTTTTAGCATATAAATAAGTAAAAGCACCATGACAGACATATAAGCTGGATAAGAGGATAACAACATATAAGGCAGGTATGACAAGGTAAACAGAATAAACTAAACAGAACATATATGTATAGTGCTTCTTTAATACTTTTCTCTTTCTCTGCACCAATACTAGTATCACTAGAACATGATGATCCCCAACCTGTACAAGATGGTAGACTTAGGCGCACTTCTAGTGAGAGGTTTAACCCCATACAATTAACAAGCATCCCAACTGAACATACCAGAGTTACCCCTAAGGATAATAACGGGCTCCTAAACATACCAGAGTCTAGATGTACCCTAATTACTACCCCAATTGATCGGCTCCCTACTCCGTAGATACCATGTGCTGGCCCTACAGTAGGATGTATCACTTCCTAAAGTGGCAACCCTTCGTTTTTAGGATGTGCACAACCATATCTACCGATGTCATGTCGTCTTAGCCTCCTCTAGTCCGGACCCATGCACGCACATGACCCCATCGGAATGCGCCGCCCACACCGCCCCTTTGTTTTTGGATCTCTTAAAATCAGCCCAGTAAGCGTTCCTCGACTCCGACCTAGTTCGGAGTACTCATTTGATACCTATATATGGGTTACTAACTGAAACGGGTCCCACACACAAGATGATACAAGCTTCCCCCTACGCTTGCATTCCCAATACTAGGATTTCCACAGGTTATGCCACACCAGTGTAATAAGATTGCATAACCCCAACGGGTTAAGTTTGTGGGCCTATACATAAATATTACCTACCACCCCAAGATATACTTAACCCTCCCACTATTTCTAGCAAATTTACTTAACCCCTACTCAAGTTAACATGTTCATATAATCTCTATGGATTCAACCAGGTTAAGTATTCAGGTTCGTTGCCATATGTTCATTTATGGTTATAATGGCTAGACCTTCCATATTAAGCCTACAACTTGTTGATGTTGGATATGCCGGGCGGGTCCGGGCAGACTTCTTCCACAAGCCATACTTAACCTCGTGTCTTAGTCCATTACGTGTTTATGCACTTAGACCCCTCACATTAGATTCACCACTTGTGGTCGCTGGATATGCCGGTCGGGTCGGGACAGACTTCTACCACAAGTGTAATCTAACCTCATGTCTAAGTGCGGTTACAGTTTCTAATTACTGTAAATCTAGGCATTTTCACTATTTACAATTATCCCTATTTCATTACAGGTTTTCATGCCTCTTTTCCAAGTCATATTCATCATGTTCCATGTGCCCCCAAATTAAGATCTAAATCACAATTTGATTTATGCCCCAAATCCATATTCATGTATTTAACTCAAGTTATGCCCAAATTTCCCAATACATGCCCCAATTTTAACCTTTTCCCTTCATTCCCAATTTCAAGCATTCGCATATTTTAGTGGTATGTCTAGGCTCAAAGGTAGCCTGGCTATAAAATAAAAAGGGAACAGAAGAAGGGAAGAGAACAGAAATAAACATAATAACAAGATTAACATATGATGGCAGAAATAGGCATAGCAACTAATAAGCCAATAGTGATAGAATTTGGGCATAATGACAAGATGGGCATATAAGAACAGATCTGATGAACATATGATAATAGAACTGATTCTAACATAATAGGTACATCACGATGAGATCTAAAAAGTGAATTAGATCTACAAATAATGGCAGATCTGACATGGTAAATAGGCATAGGCTCAGATCCAATTCATAGTCATGTCAAAATAACTTAGATACACAGGTTATGGTAGATCTGATATGATTCAATTAGTCACGGGCTTAGATCCAATTCATAAACATGTCAAAAATAACTTTTAAATGTTTATATCTAAAAATAACATAGACTCACATAGAATGGATCTAAGAAAAGTGAGGAAATCGTGTTGATGTTGAACCGACAGTCTTCGAATACGTATGAATCGTCGTTGCTGAAGAAAAGGCTAATTTAATTTGAGTAGGAGCAGCATCTTATTGTCGCCATTGATTTAGATGAATAAAACAGTGGATATATGGTCTTATTTATAGCCATCAGCCGACGAATCTTGCATAGAAATCAGTCCACGTTCGGAAGCAGGGATTTGCTCAAATCCATATGGGGGTCGACACCCCCATAGTGTGTTGACCCATGGGTCGACACCCATGGGCGGGAATTTTCCCGCTCCCTCCTGCTGCTTCGTTTTGAAATATTTTGAATTTCTGGGAAGGTTTATTTATATATAATTAGCTTATATATGCGTAAACTTCAAACCTTAGTATCTTCTTCATATGGTGTCCGTTTTACGCAAACTTGGAGTCTATCTTAAGCAGAATTCCAAGACGAATGCAATGGCATAGTCCATTTTACTTAATTCTGAATATTCAATTAAGTATTCTTTAGCTTATCATCTTAATGTGTTATAAAATTTCGAGGTGTTACATTCTTCCCTACTTAAAGGATTTCGCCCCCGAATTCTCCAAGTTAAGAAGAATGTATATCCTAACTTCCATCATCCATCTACTCATCCACAAATCACATGCATCAATTGTCCCTATAAGTTCTCTAATGATTTTATGAACATATTCAACGGTGTGTGTGTATGTCCCTATACTAATGCGAAAGATCAGGCGGTCTACTGATTCAGTCGACCTACTTAATGCAATATATGTTAGTGCCATGAATCCAAAATGTATGCAAATAATCCTATTATATCATGTAAGTTCTATATGTGTGCGCAGTCATTCATCCAAATGCAACATCCATATGATGATACACCCACTTTCAGCCATTGAAAGAAGAAAAATGCACACACATCCACATGCAGTATGAGAGTGATTGAGTAGATCTAGTGCCTAATGTGTGTGTATATGCATCCACGAGCAACAACTAGCAAACACTTGCATCCATCAAACATAACATGTATCGAACACATGTTTATATCCATGGGATTCCTACCTAAAGGTCGAAAATTCGATCGATAGGATATACTTAAATGATGGAAAAAAGCATGAATAAAAGCCTTGAAAAGGAAGTTAAGAACATACACTTGAAAAGAAAAGGGTACAAAGCACGAATCTTGTCTTTAGTCTCCCAAAATGCATCTTCTAGGTTATCTCCCCACTGAACTTTCAACAACTTGACTTCTCTGTTGCGTAGCTTCTTAACTTCTGATCCAAGAATACGGGTAGGAACTCGTCTAACTGTCGCCTCCCGTTCTACCTCTACTTCCTCAAGCATAGTTAGCTCAACTACTTCTGCAATATCATGCAAGCACTTCCGTAAATGAGAAACGTGGAAAACATCATGAACGCCGGATAGTCTCTCTAGTAGCTTTACTCTATAGGCTATTTGGCCAATCCTTTCTGTTATGGGAAATGACCTTACGAATCTTGGTGCCAATTTCCCTACAGATCCAAAGCGAACCACATTCCTCAAAGGTGATACCTTGATGAAAACCATGTCTCCCACCTCAAACTCAATGTCAATCCTTCTCTTATCTACATTGGACTTCTCCCTATCCCGAGCTGTCTTCATTCGCCATCTAATAAGATCAATCTTTTCGGAAGTTTCTCTAACCATATCCAGGCCAAGTAGAAGTCTTTCTGTAGATTCCTACCAACACGTCGATGATCAACAGGGTCGTCCGTATAATGCTTCGAAGGGTGCCATGCCAATGCTATCTTGATAACTATTGTTGTAGGAAAACTCTACTAAAGGAAGATGCTCTTCCCAAGTCCCTACGAAGTCTAGGATACACAGCCTTAAAAGATCCTCAAGAACTCTGTTCACCCTTTCCGTCTGTCCATCAGTCTGAGGGTGATAAGCGATGCTCAAACACCACTGTGTGTCTAATGCTTCTTACAAGCTCCTCCAAAATTCACTGGTGAAAATGGGGTCACAATCACTTACGATACTGGAAGGTAATCCATGAAGACGGACTATCTCACGAACAAAAATTGCTGCCAACCATGCTACCGTCCTCTTACTCTTAACTAGAGTGAAATGAGCACTCTTAGTAAGTCTGTCTACTATAACCTGAATACAAGTGTTGCCTTTCCTAGATCCAGGCAAACCGTCAATGAAATCCATAGAGATGCTCTCCCACTTCCACTATGGGACCTCCAAAGGATAAAGTAAACCACCAGGCTTCTTTTGCTTAGCCTTGACTTGCTGGCAAATCAAACATTGTGAAACAAACTCCGCCACAATTTTCTTGATGCCAACCCAAAAGAAAACCCTCTTCATGTCTCTATACATTTTATCACCAGCTGGATGAATAGTCATCTTAGAATGATGGGCTTCCTTTAGGACTATCTTTAAGAAATTCCTAACTCGAGGAACACAAAGTCTTCCATCCCGTCGCAATCACCCTCTATTGTCTATGGAATATCTACTGAGGTGGCTAGAAGTCTCCCCTTTAATGAGCATATCCAAGATGTATGAAATAGGATCCTCTCACTGTGAAGCTCCTATCTGATCCAAAAGAGTAGCTCGCACCTCTAGCGATGCCAATAAACCAGGTATAAACTCGGTGGAGGGTCTAAAATCAAAAGTCGATATAAACTCCAAGCTTTTCCTCTCCACAAACAGAGAAATTAAGGCCATCCTCTGCCTACTCAATGCGTCTTCCACTACATTTCCCGTTCCAGGGGTATAAGCAATCTCAGAGTCATAGGATGATAGGAACTCCATCCACCATTGTTGCCTCAAATTGGATCCTTCTGCGAGAACAAGTACTTGAGATACTTATGATCGGTGTACAACTCGAACTTCTCTCCAAGTAGATAATGGCACCAAGTTTTAAGCGCGACTACTATGGCAGCTAGCTCTAAGTCATGGGTAGGATAGTTCTTCTTATGAACCCTTAGTTGTGTACCTCCATAACATACTACCCCTCCCTTTTTCATCAGAACCGCACCAACCCCTCTACCACATGCATCAGTGTATACTGTGAACACTTTGTTCATATCGGGAAAGGTCAAGACTGAGGCTATTGTCAGAGCCTTCTTCAATCGCTAGAAAGCATCGTCACAATATACATCCCAAGAAAATGCCATATTCTTCTTCGTCGGCCTGGTGAGTGGGGCTGATATCTTTCCGAAGTCCTTAATGAAATTTATACAATAGCCTGCTAACCCCAGAAAACTTCTCACCTCTGTTGCATTCTTTGGGATATGCCAATCTTGAACTGCGACTACCTTCGCGGGACCTACTGCTATCCCCCCTTTAGGGACCACATGCCCTAGAAATCTCACTTCTTTTCTCCAAAAATGGCATTTGGAGAACTTCGCCTTAAGTTGGTGCGCATGGAGAGTTTTCAAAACCTCCCTTAAATGTAAGGCATGCTCTTCCTCGTGCTTCGAGAAAATCAATATATCATCAACGTAGACCACAATGAACTTATTTGGAAACTCCCAAAACACCGTACTCATTCGATCAACAAAATAGGCGGGTGCATTCGTCAACCCAAAAGGCATGACGAGCCATTCGAAGAAACCATCTGGAGTTCTAAAAGCGGTCTTGTCTATACTGTGTTCGGCCACCCTCAACTGATGAAACCCCATGGCTAAGTCAAACTGAGAGAAAATAGATGCACCTAGAAGCTGGTCAAACAAATCATCTATCCTCGGAAGTGGGTGCCTGCTCTTTTTAGTGAGTTTATTCAACTCTCTATAATCCACACATAAGCGAAGCGAACCAATTGCCTTAGTTGCGAATACCACCGGGGCACCCTATTCAGATATACTTCGCCTAATAAACCCTTTCTCAAGTAGCTCCCTTACTTGCTTGCTGAGCTTCCTCCTTTCTCTTGGAGCCATATGGCGCATAAGCAATGCAACTAGCTTTGCATTGTCCACCAAGTATATATGGAAATCAATCTCGTGTCTCAGAGGTAAGCCGCAAACCCAATCAAAAAAATCAGGATACTCACAGACTACTGGTGCAAATCACAGATCATCAATAGATGCATCAAATGGCTCTAGGAAACTAAGCATGTTAGACCCTTTTGGGTCTCAAGAAATCTCGACGGTCCTCCCATAGCAAGTCAAAAGACTAACGACCCTCCTCTCACAATCCAGAATGGCACCATACATGGCTAGCCAATCCATCCCGAGAATGAAACCATAGCCCATGGAACCAAGCACATATGCGACACACTCAAACTCGATGCCTAACACAAATATTCTCAAACCCCGACAAATCATAGACATATGAGTCGTACCCACAATGGGGTTTGAGACAACAATGGGATCCAAAATCATACTAGTACTAAGGTGTAGAGACTCAACCACAGAATCAGATATAAAAGAATGTGAAGAGCCCGAATCAAAAAGAGTTCTAATAGGATGATTGGAAAGAGAAATTAAACCTACAACGAAAACTTTCATACCTCTGTTTGGCGCACTAGCCACGAGAGCATTGACCGACCCTCCCGAAGATCCTATGCTTTGACCATGTCCTTGCTTCTTCGGGCACTCCTTTGAAAAGTGTCTAACCTCTACACAATTGAAGCAAGCATTCTTCTTTCTTTTGCAGTCCTTGATCAAGTGACCCCCGCATCTGCAATTGTGACACTTCCTCTTATCTCTAGCCTTGCCATCCTTACCGCCCTTCTTTTGTTATTATCCTTTCTTGGGCCACACTTTCTTGTTTTGTGTTTCCTCAACCTTAGCTTCTTTCTTTTCACCTTTATCTTCCTCATGCGTCAATGCCATATCTACGAGCCTTTCAAAAGTTGCTCCCATCGGAATATGAAACATAGCCAACCCATGGAGGGGTTCATTCCATCCTCTAGCAAACCGCACAGCTTTCTTATGCGGGGTATCTACTAGCTCCAACCCAAACCTCGCCAGTTGATTGAATTTGTTAACATACTATTTAAAAGTCATGTCTCCTTGCTTAAGTGCCAGAAACCTTTCCATTAGCATACTTTTCTCAGCTTGAGAAAGAAACTTCATTCCAAACTTCTGCTGGAAATCATCCCAAGTCTCCACTGAATGCCCTGCTTGCATCATTTCCCACCAGAATGAATCCTCATCTTTCAGCAGCCAAGCGGCCAACTGAATCTTCCTACCATCTCTAACTTTGAAAATTCCAAACAAATCCTCCGTCTCTTTAAGCCAATTCCTTGCCTCTATGAAAGTTTCGGTTCCTCGGAATGGCTTTCCACCCATAGCACATAACTCTTTGCAGATCTTAAAGAAATTATCTGCTCGTGGAGGAGAAGGATGAGGAACAACGGGTGCAGCTGGGGGAGGAACGTCTGCTTGACCACCAGAAGGCACCGTGGCCTCTAGATACCAACGGAACTAGCCTGGCATCGTAATGCCCTCAGGAATATTAGGTTCCTTAGACATGCTGAAAAGAAAGGAAAAAGGGATTCAAACAGAGAGTCGAAAGATGTTTCCTATGGCTTTGCGGAATATGTTTTTCAAAACAGACTTTTCTTTTGAAAGTGCTTTCTTTTAAAACTTTTTTTTTGATACAATTTTCAAAATCATTTATCTGATCTAGTAACCTTCGACTTTGATACCAAAAGTGACACTCTATGTCCGTTAATGTCACTCATTAAGAGAATGCATTAAGTTTCATGAAGCGTTATAGGTAAACAGAAACATTACACGACATATATAAAATGACAACGAAATTTAAAATTTTATTAAGCAGAAAACATTGCGGTTCAAAACATAGTTACATAATAATTATGAAATACGTAAAACCCAGTACATCAACTTAAAATTTCTGTCTTGTACTTAAATCATCATAGTACAATAAACATGAAAAGAGCATAATCCCCAAAAACATAGCCATAGTAGAAAAGGTACGAAATCAAGCAGTACATCTAAGCAGCTTCAAGCAGAATGAAAGCAGAATCATGATCAAGCTTGAGTATTCCCATCCTGAGAACCTAGGAGGAACGAAAGAGAAAGAAGAGGAAACAAAATGGGTCAGACATAAAGTCTGGCGAGTCCAGTTGCTTTTAGCATATAAATAAGTAAAAGCATCATGACAGGCATATAAGCTGGAGAAGAGGATAACAAAATATAAGGCAGGTATGACAAGATAAACAGGATAAACTGAACATAACATAGATGTATAGCGCTTCTCAAATACTTTTCTCTTTCTCTGCACCAATACTAGTATCACTAGAATAAGATAATCCCCACCTAGTACAAGATGGTAGACTTAGGCATACTTCTAGTGAGAGGTTTAACCCCATACAATTAACAGGCATCCCAACTGAACATACCAGAGTTACCCCTAAGGATAATGATGGGCTCCTAAACATACCAGAGTCTAGATGTACCCTAATTACTACTGTAATCGATCGGCTCCCTACTCCGTAGATACTCTGTGCTTGCCCCATAATAGGTTGTATCACTTCCTAAAGCGGCAACCCTTCATTTTCAGGATGTGCATAACCATATCTGCTGATGTCACAATGTACTGGCCTCCTCTAGTCCGAACCCATGCACGCACATGACTCCGTCGGAATGCGCCGCCCATACCGCCCCTTGTTTTGGATCTCTTACAATCAACCCTGTATGCGTTCCCGGACTCCAACCTAGTTCGGAGTACTCATTTGATACCTATATATGGGTTACCTACTAAAACAAGTCCCACATACAAGATGATACAGGCTTCCCCCTACGCTTTCATCCCCACTACTAGGATTTCCACAGGTCATTCCATACCAGTGTAATAAGATTGCATAAACCCAACGGGTAAAGTTTGTGGGCCTATATATAAATATTACCCACCACCCCAAGATATACTTAACCCTCCCACTCTTTCTAGCAAGTTTACTTAACCCCTACTCAAGTCAACATGTTCATACTATCCCTATGGATTCGACCGGGTTAAGTATTCAGGTTCATTGCCATATATTCATTTATGGTTATAATGTGGTAGACCTCCCACATTGAGCCTGCAACTTGTGGATGCTGGGTATGCCGGGTGGGTCCGGGCAGACTTCTTCCACAAGTCGGACTTAACCTCGTGTCTTAGCCCATTACGTGTTTATGCACTTAGACCCCTCACATTAGATTCACCACTTGTGGTTGCTTGATATGCCGGTCAGGTCCGGGCCGACTTCTACTACAAGTGTAATCTAACCTCGTGTCAAATCGCGGTTACAGTTTCTAGTTACTGTAAATCTAGGCTTTTTCACAATTTACAATTATCCCTATTTCATAATAGGTTGGAGCATTTTACAATAAGGGCTTACTTCCTCTACCAATTAATTTTAGGGACATGGGTTTAAAATAATTTTTTTTAAGGGCAAAATTTTATCGTCTTATTTCGTATGCATTCTCTATGCTCAAATAAACCTAATTCGATTTCAAATCCGCTTTCTTCTACATCTTTATACTTTCGAAATCAAATATGCTGCTAATCTACTTTCGAAACAAAATCGCCTCAGTTGATTTGTCGATTGGCTGAAGAAACCCAACCGCATCAGTTTTCTCAGCCGAACAAGTAAGTAATTGTTTATTTCTGCTATTTGTTATATATCGATTGCTGATGTTAATCGCCTTACCTTTATTCAGGTGATGAAACTAAGACGCAATTTCTATTCACTATTTGCAAGATGCGATTTGTACTCGTTGTTGAACAAGTAAGTACTTGTTTTTCTTTGTTGTTCCTCGATTTTTTTTTGTTTGCTATATATCGATTATTTTTGTTAGCTGAAGTAAGTAGTCATTCGCTAATTGATTTTATTTGCTATATGAAACTGTTTATACGTATATATTAAGTGGTAGATTTTATTTGTTTAACAACTTAAAAAGATAAAGGTGTTTATCTTTTGATTTGAATTATATAATTACATATTAAAATTAAGTAATATTTGAAAATTACTGATACAAGCAAAACATATTTTTTTGTTTTGTTAATCATATGTATATACTCAGTGGGTTAATAATACGTAATATAAATCAATTTATAGTGATGATGAAACTGTTCATACATATATATTTAGTGGTAGAAGTTAATTTATTTGACAGCTTAAAAAGTTAAAGGTGTTTATCTTTTGATTTGAATGATTTAATTACGTGTTAAACCTTAGTAATATTTGATAATTACTGATACATTTTAAACATATTTGTTGTTTTTCTTACGATTTGGATTTATTATGATAAAAGCATTAAAAGATAAATTACATAGAATAACTTATTTTATCTTTTACTAAATGATAAATATTAATATGTTTATTTTTTACATAGAATATCATATTTTAAAAAAGATTAGTGCATCTATCTTTAACTAAAAGATAATAGATAAGTTACATAGATATCTTTTTTATTTCATATTTAGTAGAATACGAAATAAGTTACATAGAATATCTTATTTTATATTTTACTAAATGATAAATATTAACATGTTTGTTTTTTACATAGAACACCTTGTTTTATTTCAGATTTAAAATAGATAATTGTATCAATATTTTACTAAAAGATAAAAGATAAGTTACATAGACTATCTTATTTTATCTTTAACTAAATGATAAATATTAACATGTTTATTTTTACATAGAATAACTTATTTTATTTTAGATTTAAAAAAGTTAATTGCATCTATCTCTTACTAAAAGATAAAAGATAAGTTACATAAAATATCTTTTTTATTTCATATTTAGTATAATACAAGATAAGTTACATATAATATCTTATTTTATCTTTTACTAAATGATAAATATTAACATGTTTATTTTTTACATAGAATATCTTATTTTATTTTAGATTTAAAATTGATAATTGCATCTATCTTTTACTAAAAGATAAAAGATAAGTTACATAGACTATCTTATTTTATCTTTAACTAAATGAAAAATATTAACATGTTTATTTTTTTTACATAGAATAATTTTTATTTTAGATTTAAAAAAGATAATTGCATCTATCTTGTACTAAAAGATAAAAGACAAGTTACATAGAATATCTTATTTTATTTTAGATTTAGTTGAATAAAAGATAAGTTACATAGAATATCTTATTTTATCTTTTATTAAATGATAAATATTAACTTGTTTATTTTTTACATAGAATATCTTATTTTGTTTAAGATTTAAAAAAAAAACTGAACTAAACGTTTTTTGCTTCCGTTTTGTACATATGTGATGATTTAACCTAATATTAAACTCTATGATTAGTTATACAAGGTTTTTATTTGATTAACTACTTAAGAAGAGAAGTGCATTTATATTTGCTGTTTGTTATTCATTAAAACAAAAAAGTGCATTTATCTTTGCTTTATTATTGTTCACATTTACCTAAGTTAAACTATACTTAGTAAAGATAAAAACATATATATTTTAATCTTTAACAACATCAATCTATTTGCTCAAGTTTCAAAATAGGTTCATATGTTCATTATACAGCCATGCTCATGGTTTCTGAAAAAGATAAATGTATTTAACAAATGATAAATGTGTTTATTGGCTTATTTCCCTCAATAAATTCATTTTACAATAAGGGCTGGGTGTTTGTTGAATAATTAAATAGAGTGCTTAAATCCAATGTTTATCATTTTACATGATGATTATATATGAAACAATTTTTTTAAAAAAGATAGAATCTTGTTTTACTTGATGATTATATACGAAACAATTTTTTAAAAATTCTTGAAGGAAAACAATTTTTAAATGTTCAGTACAATATCTTATATTTTTTTAGATTTAAAAAAATAGTTGCATCTATCTTTTCAAAACTGAACTTTAGATTTAAAAAAGATAGTTGAATATATATATGTTATGTGTTAATTGTTAGTTGAAAATATGCAATGTTAATGATAAAATTAAACTTTCGATTACAAAATTGCAATTTTTTAATTTACAATTTTTAAATGTTTTGTAGAATATCTTATTTTATTTCAGATTTAAAAAAGATAGTTGTATCTATCTTTTCAAGAAGTTATATGTTTTCATGCAATATGAAATACATACTGTATCTTTATCATATGTTCTCATATTATCATGAGTAACATAATTTATCGTATGTTGAAAAAAGAAGTTTATATGATTATATGATTTTGTATATTATTTTAAAAAGATATACAAATTTATCTTTTTAAACAATTTATATGTTTTAACACAAGACAACATACATATTATAATGACTAAGAGAATTTAACGTATGCTGAAACTAAGAAGTTTAGATGATCATATCATTTTAATGTTTATACAGTTTTAATAAGATAAACACTATTATCTTTTTAAGTAGTATTTATCTTTTTAATTATTATTTATAATATTTATAATCTTACAAGTATACTTATAAGATGGCGAGTTCCTTTTATTTCACTGGAAATCATCACTTTAAAAGATATAAGACAAGTAGGCAAAAAAGATAAATATATCTATCTTTGTAAACAATAATGGTTTTTATCAGAAGATTTGCATATTATATTTTTATTAAAATTTATTCAATAATTTCCGTGCATTAGATGATTTAACACATTTAAAAAACAAAGACAAAAAAGATAAATGTCATTATATTTTTAGATCAATAATTCATGTTTTAAAAAATAGTTGTAAATATGATCGAACTATTTAGGAAGACATGTTTTAATATATCTATCCTTGTTAATGTTTTTGTAATATGAAAGCTAATGACAAAAAAGATAAGCAGATTTATCTTTTAAATAACTAATGTATTTTTGTACAAAAACATAGAAAGATTACTTTTGTAATTAAAAATATTGTTAAATTATTATGATTATATGTTTTAATTTGTTTATAATATGTTTATCATTACAGGTATGCTATATTTTTAAAAAAAATAAGAAACAAGTGGAAAAAAATTATAAATAGGTTTATCTTTTTATGCAACTGAGCCAATAATTGATGCTTGGCAATATCTTGTTTAACCTTATTCTTTATTTTTCTTCAGTGTATAAGAGAGCATATGTAAGTTACGAATTATGTTGGATTGCCTAATAGTTGTATGCGGTTGTACTTCATTGAAAACCATTATTACACTTTATTCCAATTTGGATAGTTGACAATTCAACCATGAGTTTTCTAAGGAGATGAATTGTTGATAAAAGTTTAACTTTTTTTCTTCTGTTTTGCAACAGATATGCCATCATGAACTTGAGAAATTTTACGCATGGAAGACTTACGATAGGAAGCATTTCTCAAGAAGATATGGACAAATTAAGTGTTATGTAACAACCCGTATTTTAAAAACATGTTAAAACCATAAATAAATGCAGAATTAATTTTTAAAAATAAGAATCAAGGGAAATGGGTTGCGCCATTGCGTTCGTCTCGAAATTCTGCTTGAAAACGAGTCCGAGTTTTCGAAAATCGGAGTCCGTATGAGGGAGATATGACCCTCCAAATTTTCAGAAATTTTCAGAATCGAAAACAGCTCAAAAATTCGAATTCAAAACCCAAAACAGGCTGGGCGGGAAATTTCCCGCCCAGGACCAGGTCGACCTGGGGGTCGACCATAGTGTCGACCCCCCAGGGACCCGGTCGACCATAGTGTCGACCAGCCTCCCGAACCCATTTTCTGAACCTGATGCATTCTGATGTACCTGATCTCGTTTTCTGTCCAGATTCGTCTGCCTAATCCTGTATAAACAGCCTCCTAGCCTCATTCTCTATACACCATTCTTCTCTAACCTTATGCTGCACGAATTCTTGATGAACTTGGCTTCTTCTTCTTCCTCTAAAAATTAAATTAAGATAAATTAAAACGCGAAGATTATTTCTTGAAGACTACGACTAGGAATTTCTTATTGGGGTTTTGCTTCTATAATCAAAGCAAGATTCAACGATTCAACAATTCAACGACTAATTTCTAGACTTGACTTCTGCATCTAAATTTCTTAGACCACGATCTGTAAGTTCAAGTTACTTTTAGACAAAAACTGTAAACTTAATATGGACATGTTATAAATTGGAATTGGATCTATTTATGATTCATATCTATTTTTGTTCATCTTGGATCTTGACTTTTGGGAATATTGCTATGAAATCAGTTTGGACCTATTCATGTTGTAAACCAGACTCTCTCATGTCCATAACATTATTATGCCTATGACTTTGAAACTATTGTTAATGGCCTAAGACTATGACGATGAACATAAGACTATACCTATGCCTATGCCTATGACTGTGAACATAAGACTATGCCTATGCCTATGACTATGAACATAAGACTATTGCCTATGACTATGACAAGGACAATTGTGGCTAATCACCTATGATTCATGACCATGGGGTTATTGCCTAGGATTATGACTATGAAATTGGATCTAAGCTTGATTTTCTATTCAGACCTATTTTCTTTATTTGTCCCTGGATCTTAATTTTGGGGATTTTTCTATTTAAGTTAGATCTATCCTTGTTCTTGAAACTTAGATTATTATTCAAACCTTTTCATGTTCATAATGTTATCAGATCTACATGCCTGCGATGTTTTACTCAATTTATTCAGTTATGTTATGCCTTGGAAATAAATTGATAATAGAACAATGTTTATTATGTTATATGTGAAATTGAATGATATTCTATTTTGTTATCATGTTGAATTGGGAATTAATGAATAAGTCTATTCTTATGTATATTGGAGTATAACATGTTATGACAAGTTGTGTAGTTTATCATGTTATGCAAGTTTTAGGTTGTAAAATCATCACATATGTGACCAAATGGTAGATCTACATGTTTATGTGTATATGTTAAACTTATGTCGTATTTCAAGTTCACACGTATTCATATGCTAGTGATTGATTTGCAAGTTCACATATATGTAAGTTGATTTAGTCTATGTTGCAAATTCACATATATGTATGTTGATTTAGTCTACGTTGCAAGATCACACCTATGATATTCATGTTGATTATTTTGCAAGTACACACTTATGGTGTTCATATTGACTATGCCGAGAATGCCAAGTTTACACCTATGTCATGTTTATGTTAATGAATTTCTTTATGCAAATTTTGTGTACGTTAAATTAAGCTAAATTTTAGCCTAATATTATATGTCAAAAAAGTCATGCGGACGGAAAATTAGGCTAAAATTGGTAATGATGAGAAAAATTGGTAATTTTAGGAAACTTGGCATGAAACTCGCCATGAAACTTGACACGAACTTGACATGAATCTTGAACATAGACATGACACTAGAATGAACTTGAAAATGGCCAACTCAAGGTTGGGTTGATTTTGCAATATAATTCTGCCCGGAACCGCCCGGCAAATCCAGTTATTGCAAACAATAGGATCCAATTTGGGTAGTTGGTCATATCGCACTTGAAAATCCGGGGTCAGACTGAGTTGTGGTGTAATTCTACCCATAACCGCACGGCATATCCAGTGACCACAACAACAGGTCTGATGTGAGAGGTTGGGGTGCATTAATGAATTAATGCCACATGATAGGATTAAGTCATGAACATGAAAGACAACACTTAACCAACTTGATACATGATTCGTAGACGGGTTAAGTCACGAACTTGAATGACAACACTTAACTAGCTTGACATGCTAGACTGATAAGGGTTAAGTCACGAATTTAAATGACAACACTTAACCTATTGGACGAAAACCCTAGTTACGTGGTCCATTTCAGCATTAACCCACTAGATGTATCATGGTACCCTGGAACTAGGCAGGGTGGGGCACGATTACTGGGCTGATTGTAAGTGACCAGAACGACGGCTGTGTTGGTGCGCCAGTGTAGGTTCAGGCGGGCTATGGTCGTGCACGTGGTCCGGAGTTGAAAAAGAAGGCATTGTGCATCAGTAGGTTTATCTGCGCATGCTTGATTCGTGTCGGTGGTTGGCACCCTAGGGCTTGATACAGCCTATGGTGGACCTAGCACAGGTGACTACATTCGTGATAGGGCCGTATGACACAGACACACGACGAGCTAGAACTTGTAGGGAGCCGATCGATTAGTGGATTGTTCCGTTGGACCTAGTAATGGGTCATTTCATGATGTTGGGCCAATGGATCATTTCATGGTTAATATTTGACATGAGTTGGGATACTAGTACGGTCGGTGCAGCGAACCTTGAACATGCGATGCTATACTTGATTTATACTTGATTTGTCATGTTATCTTAGTCTATCTTGCCCATCTTGTCATCATCCTTATGTTTACTTTCAGTTTATACATGTCATGTTACCTTTACCTGTTTTTATGCTGAAAGTCACTAGGACTTACCAAGACTGACCCGTTTTCTTTCCCCTCTTTTCCTTTCGTCTCTTTTCCTTTCGTCCCCCCCCCCCAGGTTCTCAGGGAGGGAACTCTAACACTTAGCTTGGATTTCACTTGCTTTCGGTTTAGATCATGTACGGTTTGATCTTAAGCTATGCTATGGCTGCATTTCTGATAGCTTTGGGGAATTAAGCTACTTTTGATGTTTTAAGTCTATGCTTCTTTATTTATGCAAGATAGAATTTGTTGTAATGGAAAATAATGACCTTGGCTATTTGATGTAAAAGGTTTTGACTCTTTTTGAAAGTAATGAAATTTAGATCTTGAATCTTCCGCTGTTTTATTTATGTTCTGTCTTGTAATATTTCTATGTTTGTTTACCTCAATAACGCTCCTCCAAAACTAGTGCATTCCCTTTGTGAGTGACCCTAGCGGAGGTGGGGTGTTACACTTGGTATCAGAGCAGAAGGTTACCAGATTGGGCAAAAGTTTTTTAAACCTTCTAAAACTATTTTCAAAACCGTTTACAAAGAAGCATTTTCTTAGAAAAGTCTTGTTTTATTTAAAGACTATTCCCCAAAATCCATTAGCACTATCCTTTGTTTCCTCGTTTGAATCTCTTCTTTTTCATTTCAGCATGTCTGGTAATCTTAACTTTCCAGAGGGCATGCCAATACCTGGCTGGTTCAGGAGGTACTTAGAGGCTAGGGCCAACGATGTAGGCCCAACAGATATTCCTCCTCCAGCTGCAGCGATTCCTCCTCCTCCGCCCCCTCCTCGTGCAATTGCTTTCTCAAAGATCTGTAAATATTTTAGGGCCATGGGTGGAAAGGATTTCAAGGGAACTGAATCATTCGTAGAAGCGAGGAACTGGCTCAAAGAAATTGAGGATCTGTTCGTTATCTTCGAGGTGGACGATAGGCAGAAGATACAGTTGGCGGTATGGTTGCTAAAAAACGAAGCTTCCTATTGGTGGGAAGTCACTAACGCTGAGAGCCGGTTGAAACATGGATGGATTTCAGGATAAGGTTTGAGATGAAATTCCTCTCACAAGCTGAATGAAGTCTACAACTGGAAAAGTTCTTATCTCTTAAGCAAGGAAGTACGACTGTCAAAGAGTACATCAATCAATTCAATCAGCTGGCTCAGTTTGGACTAGACTTAGTGAATACCCCTCATAAGAAGGCTCTCCGTTTTGTCAAAGGATTGAATGAGCCACTTCACAGCTTGGCTATGACCCACGTACTTATGGGGGCTACTTACGAAAAGCTAGTAGACATGGCGCTCTTAAATGAAGAAGACAAGAATGGCAAGAAGGAGGTCAAGGCGAATGAGTCTCCAAACAAAAAGGTAGACTCCAAGAAAGGAGGCAAGAACAACAACAACAATAATGATAACAAGACACGTGAGAAAAGAAAATGCCCCTTCTGTGGTATTGAGGGGCATATAGTCCAGGATTGTAGAAAGAAGAAGATGAAGATGGGAGCATGCTTTTAGTGTGGTGATACTGGACATATCAGCAAGAACTGCCCTAAGAAGCAAGGGAAAGCCCCGCAAGCAGGACCTTCTGGGGGTACATCTTTAACTTCTTCTCCTTGATGCTTTGTTTTATCTTGCTTATCTTCTCAATCCTATCTTGAGAACCTTAGGTAGAACCCTTTTGGATGTAAACATGTGATTCAAACATGTTATGGTTGATGTTTGCAAATGGTTGCAAGTGGTCGCAAGTGGTTGCTCGTGGTTGCATAACACACATTAGGCACTAGATCGGCTCAGACACATTTTCATATTGCATATGCATGAGTGTTTGTACTTGTTTATGGATGAAATTGAATGTGTTATCATGTGAATGTTGCATATGGATGGATGTTTGTGCGCACATATAGTGTTTATGTGACTAGGACTATTTGCATACATGTTGGATTCATGGCACTAAACATATTTTGCATTAAGAAGATAAATCATGCCTGATCATTTGCATTAGATAAGGATCATATACACACACTTTTTGCATATGTTCATATAGCATTAGAAATCTTTTAAGGACTATGATTGCTTTTGGATGATGTTTTGAGTAGATGGATGACTGGATGATAGGATTCATTCTTCTTAACTTGAAGATTTCGGGGACGAAATCCTTTAAGGAGGGGAGAATGTAACGAGCCGTATTTTAATAACATGTTAAAACCAAAAATCAAGGCAGATTTAATTTTTAAAAATAAGAATCAAGGGAAACGGTTGCGCCATGCGTTCATCTCGAAATTCTGCTTGAAAACGAGTCCGAGTTTTCGAAAATCGGAGTCCGTATGAGGGAGATATGACCCTCCGAAGTTTCAGAAATTTTCAGAATCGAAAACAGCTCGAAAATTCGAATTCAAATTCGAATTCAAAACCCAGAACAGGCTGGGCAGGAAATTTCCCGCCCAGGACCAGGTCGACCTGGGGGTCGACTGTAACACCCCGTAATTCTGTTAATATTAATATTTACAAATTAAAGAATTACTAATCTCAGACGTGAGAATTGTGGGAAACGGGTTGCGCCATTGTGTTCGTCTCGGAATTCTAGTGGAGATAGAGTCCGAGTTTGCGGGAAACGAGTACTGGATGAAAAAGTTATGGACAAACGAAGTTTGGTGGCAAGAAAGAAAGAAAATTGCACTGGCGCACTTGGGAAGTGCGTCAGTACATATTTACACTGGCGCACCTGCCAAGTGCGCCCAGGCCGAGGCTGGAGCCTGCACAGCTTTCTGGTTCAGGCTGACCCGTGTTGTTGAGTCCATTCTGACTCCTTGCTCAGTCATTAGGGCTGACTCATCACCCTATCATAATTAAATGGTTTTGATTAACCCTAAGAACATCCGACGGCTTGAATTAATTTATAACTCTATAAAAAGACCCCTATACACAAACCCTAAATCAGAAAATAAACAAAGACCATGGCCGTCATGCTGATATTTTGAGACCTAGAGCAGCCGCCATCACATTAAAGATAAAGAACAGCAACCAAATCAGAACTACCCAACCCTAACAGCGATTCTTCATCAAAAGAGCGCTAATTCGACTCTCTTTCTTCTATAATTGTGAGTATGATAGTCTTAACAAGATTATTATCATTTTAATTAGGTTAAGTCATGAATGGATTGTGAGTAGATGATGTGAATTGTCATATGATATCATGCATGTTATTAATCCTATGCTATGTGGTGATGATATACTATATGTTGTAAATCATGCTATGTATGTTGAAAAGTTTCTATGCTAAGTTGTGATGAATCATACATGTTAGAAAGCCATCTATGCTAGTTAGTTCATATTAATTAAATCATCATGTTTGGGCTATGTTGATATATATGACAAGTAACATATGCAAGTTAAATTGATTAGAAAAGTTATGAACATATGCCATGACATCTAGAACTATGCTATGACATATGTGATATCCTATGCTAGTTCACACCATTATTATGTTGCCTAAAAACCCCATATGCAAGTTTATGTATAGATTTGGGCTATGATCATATCATGTGAATCGTGACATTTAACAAGTTGACACCTTTTGATCCTTAACATGTGTAATTTATGCAAGTTTCACCCCTATCATGATTAGATTTATTTTATTGTCTATATGTTAATTTGGCTTTCTGTTGTGCGTTAGACTATTCAAGTCTAGCCTATATTATGCGTTGAATGAGCGAACGTATAAATGTGGGGTAGGGGTAATATTAAGGATTTAATAATAAGATGTTGGGGGTGCAATTGATATGATTTTGCATAACATGAGTGGATGGCCATAATTGAGTCAATTATGGACATCAATAAAAGTGGACTTAATTAATAATTTGATAGGGAATTATTAAAACTGGGGGTAAAAGATTGAAAGTTGTCAATCAATGCTTAGGACACGAGGTTGGACTCGTTTGTGACGTAAACCTGCCCGGAACCGCCCGACAAATCCAGTGGTCACAAATGTCAGCCCAATGTGAGAGGTCCTAGGCCTAAACTAAAGCATAACAGTTGTAAAGACACGAGGTTAGACTCTTTTATGGTGTAAGACTGCCTGGACCCGCCCCGCAAATCCAGCTGCCATAAATGCCAATCTAATGTGAGAGGTCTTTATGAGGTTATGGCCTGAATGAATTAAGAAATACTTAACCAGATAAACATGTAAAGTGGGACATGGGGGTTAAGTAGGTGCCTTGGGTGGCATGAGGAATATAGTGGGTGCCCTTAGTGGCATGTGAAATACGATTAGTAAGACTTAACCAAACACACATGTAAATGAACATGATTAAGAGGGTTAAGTGAGATATATTAATGACAAGCTTAGGTGGGTAGCTTGTGGGGGCCCATTTCAACCAGTATCCCAAACGTATCTTTGTGGGCTCGACCCAAGTCGAGGACGGGACACGCATACTGAGTTTGACTATAAGAGGCCAAAACGGGGAGCGGTGGCAACGCAAGTCCAACGGGTTTCATATGCGTGTGTGGACCCGGGCTGGTAGGTAAGACGTTGTTGCATCGTGTAGGTATAATCCGTGCATTCTCATTTGTATCGGGTTGCCGCTTTAGGGGAGTGATACACCCCACTGTGGGGCCAGCACGGGTATCTACGAGTAGGGAGCCGATCGAAAGTGGGTAGTGGGGTACACCTAGTGGAGATAGGGGAAGACAGCACCTATGTAGTCAGCTAGGAGTACACGAAGTTACTTATAAAATTTCTAAGAGGGTAGTGGGGTACACCTAGTGGAGATAGGGGCAGACGGCACCTATGTAGTCAGCTAGGGGTACGCAAGGCTATTTATATAGTTTCTGTGTGAAGCATGCGGGATCAACCTTTAGGGTGACTGGTGCGGTGCAGTGTAGTAATTGGCGCGGTGCAGTGTAGTAATTTGCGCGGTGTAGTGTAGTAATTGGCGCGGTGCAGTGTAGTAATTGGCGCGGTGCAGTGTAGTAATGGGCGGTGCAGTGTAGTAATTATTCGTTAGTAATTAGGTGTGCCTTTACCGTTATCTTTAACGTTATCTTAAACACTATCTTTATCTTCCCAATAGTTCATAGACATTTACTTGTCTTCCATCTTATGCCTTAGTCTAGTTATTTTGATAATAGTATTGTTAGAACTATCATACTCGCCAGACTTTATGTCTGACCCCCTCCATTTCTATCCTTTTCCCCTTCCAGGTCCTCAGGTTGGGCCTAGCTCTAGTGGAGTTTGATTGAATTGCTTTATCTCTCTTGGAAAGCTTGGACCGTTGAAGTAAAGTCCAGCTTGTTATCTTCTTTAATGGCTATTTGTGTAACGGGTTATGTATTTTGTTTTTATGAAGATGGATAATGTACTTGACTCTGATTAATGGTTTTGTGATGTAATAAACATGTTTCCGCTGCAATAAAATGAAGCTTTAGTTTTCAAGTACTACTTATTATCTGTTTTGTTGTAATTTTTCTGTTCTATATTCACTTATAACCTCCATGGAAGTTAATGCATTCCCTTTGTGAGTGACATTAATGAACGTGGGGTGTTACACGTGGTATCAGAGCTTAAGGTTACCAGAACAGATAAAAATACTTTAGAAAAATAGTTATTTTTGGAAGAAATGTTTTCAAAAACATGTTTTAATGAGAAATTTAAAGAGGAAGTTTTTATGAAAAACATAATCCCCAAATAGCCATATATCTTTATCTTTCGAATTCTCCATTTTGAATCTTTCCTTTTTCGTTTCAGCATGGCTGAAAATCTTAACCTACCTGATGGTGTGACGATACCAGGATGGTATAGGAGGTTGTTAGAGGCTAGGGCCGCCGCAGGTCCGACCAATGTTCCTCCACCACCAGTTGCACCCATTCCTCCTCCTCCTCCTCCTCCTCGCGTAGATACTTTTGCAAAGACGTGCAAGGAATTCAAAGCTATGGGTGGAAAACCCTTTCAAGGGTCAGAAACGTTTGTGGAAGCCAGAGATTGGCTTAAGGAGGTGGAAGAATTGCTAGAAATCTTTGAAGTAGAAGAAGGGAGGAGAGTTCGTTTAGCAGCTTGGTTGATGAAGGGAGAGGCCTCGTTTTGGTGGGAGGTCACCAATGGGGAGCGTCCTGTTGACTCTTGGGCGGATTTTAAACGTAGGTTCGAGGCGAAGTTTCTCTCTAGGGCGGAAGAAAATCTATATATGGAAAGGTTCTTGGCATTGAAGCAAGGAAGCTCATCAGTGAAAGAGTATGTCAACAAATTTAACCAATTAGCAAGGTTTGGCTTAGACTTAGTGAACACGCCGGAGAAGAAGGCTCTGAGGTTTGTTAATGGATTGAATGAACCATTGCAAGGGTTGGTTATGACCCACATCCCTATGGGGGCCACCTTTGAGAAGCTAGTAGACATGGCACTCATGCACGAGGAGAAAGGCACTAAAGCTGATAAGGCACTCGAGAAGAAAGGGGATCAAAATAAGGGTGGCAAAGGCAACAATGCTAAGAGGAAGAATAAATGCATTAACTATGGGACACCAGGCCATTTCAGCAAGGATTGCCGAAAGAAAAAGAAGACTGGCTGTTTTCACTGCGGTGAAGCAGGACATCTAGTGAAGGACTGCCCAAAGAAGGGGCAGAGGACAGGGACTACCTCGGGAGGACAGGTGCAGGCTCTTCTGGCACCAGGGCAGGCAAGGGGACAAGTTCAGGCTCTCGCGGTCCCACCGCTGCAAGAACGAGGTAGAACCATTTCTGTTGAAAGCTTAGTTTTTCTGTTTGATCATCCTGTCCGTACCTTATTCGATTCGGGCGCATCGCATTCGTTTATCTCTACATCATTAATTGAAACACTGCACCTAGATACTAGTATTGTTACTGATCCCTTAGTAGTCTCAAATCCTATTGGTGGTTCGGCTCTTCTTTCTATGATTTGTCGGGATTTGAGAGTGTTTATCTTGGGCGTTGAGTTTGAATGCAACGCCTTTGTCCTTGGTTTCACGGGCTGTAGTTTGATTCCAGGGGTGGATTGGCTAGCCAAGCGGGGTGCCATCCTAGACTGTGAAAGGAGGGTAGTTAGACTATTGATTCGTTGTAGAAAAACCCTCATATTTCTTGCGACCCTAGTGGTTCAGTGATGCTTAGCTACCTAGAATCTTCTGACGCATCCAACGATGATTAGGAACCTGTTTGTGTGGACCGTGAGTATGGAGACGTCGTTGATAAAGCGCGGGGTTTACCCATAGGCACGGAATAAGTTTTCGTATGTGCTTAATAGATTAAGCAAAGCCCGTTATGTAATCAGCGGTAGTTTTGGAGCAAGACTGGCAAGGACGGCCAGAGTCGGTCAAGTGCTCAATTGATTGACCATCTTACTAGTATCATCTCACGTAGGTCGTCTGAATTCGAAGGAGGTATCCCTTGGGTGTTTGTCTGATATTGGTTTAGGCCTTTGGGGCTTGCACTTGGGGGATGTCGAATTCGACTAGGATGGTCTGCGTGAGAGATGGATAGTTGTGACGATTTTACATGGGATAATATCCTGGTTTTCTCTAGAAGCAGAGAAGAGCATGCCCTATGTCATAGGGAAAGCTTATGGACCCTACAAGTGCACTAGCTTAAAGCTAAGTTCTCCAAGATACCATTTTTGGAGGAAGGAAGTGAGGAATTTAGGGCATGTGGTCTCTAGGGAAGGGAGATATGTTAAGGTGGATGGAGTTCTTAGCATCCTACGACTTCGAGATAGCATATACCCCTGGCAAGGGTAACGTGGTGGCGGATGCCTTAAGTAGAAAAAGGTTATCCTTAAGTCCTTTGTTTGTGGAGCGGTGAAGCTTAGAATTTATTTCGATGTTTGACTTTAGACCTTCCGTTGACTTCGTACCCGGTTTGCTAGCATCCTTGGAGGTCAGACCTACGCTTTTGGGATGGATTGGCGAGGCACAGCGAGACGACCCGCAGTTGGTTGAGTTAGTAGAAAAGCTCAAAGGAGGGGAGTCATCAAGCCATCTCCGTAGGTATACCCTAGATTATAAGGGTTGGTTACGTAGGGACGGTAGACTTTGTGTACCAAAAGACGATGACCTAAGGAAGACTATTCTTGACGAAGCACATCGTTCGAATATGACCATTCATCCCGGCGGGGACAAGATGTACATGGACATGAGACGAGTTTACTTTTGGGCCGGTATGAAGAGGGACGTAGCCGAGTATGTCGCTAGATTCTTGGTGTGCCAACAAGTAAAAGCGGAGCAAAAGAAACCCGGTGGGTAACTTCACCCATTGGAGGTTCCACTATGGAAGTGGGAAAGCGTCTCGATGGACTTTATTGACGGATTACCGAGATCGAGAAAAAGTAATACGGGGATTTGGGTTATAGTAGATAGACTTACTAAGAGCGCCCATTTCATTCCCGCGAAGAGTAAGAGGACTGCTCCATGGTTAGCTTCTGTATACGTCCGAGAAATAGTTCGTTTGCACGGTGTTCCTTCTAGCATAGTGAGCGACCGCGATCCTATTTCACTAGCGAATTTTGGAGAAGCTTACAAGAGGCGGTAAGGACTCGGTTATGTTTGAGCACCGCATATCATCCTCAGACGGACGGCCAGACCGAGAGGGTGAATCACATTCTAGAGGATCTTTAGAGGCTGTGTATCCTAGACTTTGGGGGTACATGGGAAGAGCATCTTCCGTTAGTGGAGTTCGCATATAATAACAGCTTTCAATCTAGCATTGGTATGGCACCATTCGAAGCTCTTTATATACGGCCGTGTCGTTCGCCTACATGTTGGTGGGAATCTACCGATAAGATCTTACTTGGGCCCGATATGATTAGAGAGACTTCGGAGAAGATCGACTTGATTCGGAGGAGGATGAAAGCAGCGCAAGATAGGCAGAAATCATATGCGGATAAGAGAAGGACGGGTCTTGAATTTGAGGTTGGGGACGTGGTCTTTGTCAAAGTGTCTCCATTACGAAACGTTGTTCGCTTTGGGTCCATTGGGAAATTAGCACCAAGGTTCGTAGGACCGTTTCCTATTAAGGAGAAGATTGGGCAAATGGCGTATAGAGTGGAGTTACCCGAGAGACTTAGTGGTGTACACGACGTATTCCATGTGTCACATTTGAGGAAGTGCTTGCATGAGACCGTGGAAGTGGTAGAGCCGAGCTTGCTTAGAGAGCTGGAGATCGAGCGTGACGCGACGATTCGACGAGCTCCAACGCGCATTCTTGGGTCGGAGATTAAGAAGCTGAGAAATCGAGAGGTCAGACTAGTCAAAGTACAATGGGGAGACGACGAGAGCAAAGCTACTTGGGAGACAGAAGAAAAGATGCATTCACGATACCCTTTCCTTTTCGAGGGTATGTCCTTTAATTTCTCCTTTATCGCTTATCTTGTACTTATCTTACCTTTAGAGTATCCTCTCGTTAGTATCCTTGACCTTTAGTTAGGATAATCCTATGGTTGAAACATGTGTTTGAGACATGTTATGTATGATGGATGCAAGTGTTTGCAAGTGGTTGCTCGTGGACGCATATACACACACTGTTAGGCACTAGATCGGCTCAGTCACTTCATACTGCATATTGCATATAAATGGTTGTATTTAGTAAAATGGATGTATAATGGTTGTTCTATCATATGGATACCGCATTTTGGTGAATGGTTGTGCACGCATGTAGAAATAATATGTAGCATTAGGGAACTTTTGCATACATATTGGACGCATGGCACTATCATGAATTGCACTAAGGAGGTCGACTGAATTAGTAGACTGCCTAATTTTGCATTAGATATGGACATATACACACACTGTGCATTTAAACATGAAAGCATTAGAAGTCTATAAGGACAATGGATGCTTGTGTTTGATGGTTGAGTAGATGGTTGTTTGGATGTTAGGATATACATTCTTCTTAACTTGAAGATTTCGGGGACGAAATCCTTTAAGGAGGGGAGAATGTAACACCCCGTAATTCTGTTAATATTAATATTTACAAATTAAAGAATTACTAATCTCAGACGTGAGAATTGTGGGAAATGGATTGCGCCATTGTGTTCGTCTCGGAATTCTAGTGGAGATAGAGTCCGAGTTGGCGGGAAACGAGTACCGGATGAAAAAGTTATGGACGAACGAAGTTTGGGGGCAAGAAAGAAAAAAAAAATATAAATGCACTGGCGCACTTGGGAAGTGCGCCAGTACATATTTACACTGGCGCACCTGCCAAGTGCGCCCAGGCCGAGGCTGGAGCCTGCACAGCTTTCTGGTTCAGGCTGACCCGTGTTGTTGAGTCCATTCTGACTCCTTGCTCAGTCATTAGGGCTGACTCATCACCCTATCATAATTAAATGGTTTTGATTAACCCTAAGAACATCCGACGGCTTGAATTAATTTATAACTCTATAAAAAGACCCCTATACACAAACCCTAAATCAGAAAATAAACAAAGACCATGGCCGTCATGCTGATATTTTGAGACCTAGAGCAGCCGCCATCAAATTAAAGATAAAGAACAGCAACCAAATCAGAACTACCCAACCCTAACAGCGATTCTTCATAAAAAGAGCGCTAATTCGACTCTCTTTCTTCTATAATTGTGAGTATGATAGTCTTAACAAGATTATTATCATTTTAATTAGGTTAAGTCATGAATGGATTGTGAGTAGATGATGTGAATTGTCATATGCTATCATGCATGTTATTAATCCTATGCTATGTGGTGATGATATACTATATGTTGTAAATCATGCTATGTATGTTGAAAAGTTTCTATGCTAAGTTGTGATGAATCATACATGTTAGAAAGCCATCTATGCTAGTTAGTTCATATTAATTAAATCATCATGTTTGGGCTATGTTGATCTATATGACAAGTTACATATGCAAGTTAAATTGATTAGAAAAGTTATGAACATATGCCATGACATCTATTATGACATCTAGAACTATGCTATGACATATGTGATATCCTATGCTAGTTCACACCATCATTATGTTGCCTAAAAACCCCATATGCAAGTTTATGTATAGATTTGGGCTATGATCATATCATGTGAATTGTGACATTTAACAAGTTGACACCTTTTGATCCTTAACATGTGTAATTTATGCAAGTTTCACCCCTATCATGATTAGATTTATTTTATTGTCTATATGTTAATTTGGCTTTCTGCTGTGCGTTAGACTATTCAAGTCTAGCCTATATTATGCGTTGAATGAGCGAATGTATAAACGTGGGGTAGGGGTAATATTAAGGATTTAATAATAAGATGTTGGGGTGCAATTGATATGATTTTGCATACCATGAGTGGATGGCCATAATTGAGTCAATTATGGACATCAATAAAAGTGGACTTAATTAATAATTTGATAGGGAATTATTAAAACTGGGGGTAAAAGATTGAAAGTTGTCAATCAATGCTTAGGACACGAGGTTGGACTCGTTTGTGACGTAAACCTGCACGGAACCGCCCGGCAAATCCAGTGGTCACAAATGTCAGCCCAATGTGAGAGGTCCTACGCCTAAACTAAAGCATAACAGTTTTAAAGACACGAGGTTAGACTCTTTTATGGTGTAAGACAGCCCGGACCCGCCCGGCAAATCCAGCTGCCATAAATGCCAGTCTAATGTGAGAGGTCTTTATAAGGTTATGGCCAGAATGAATTAAGAAATACTTAACCAGATAAACATGTAAAGTGGGACATGGTGGTTAAGTAGGTGCCTTGGGTGGCATGAGGAATATAGTGGGTGCCCTTAGTGGCATGTGAAATACGATTAGTAAGACTTAACCAAACACACATGTAAATGAACATGACTAAGAGGGTTAAGTGGGATATATTAATGACAAGCTTAGGTGGGTAGCTTGTGGGGGCCCATTTCAACTAGTATCCCAAACGTACCTTTGTGGGCTCGACCCAAGTCGAGGACGGGACACGCATACTGAGTTTGACTATAAGAGGCTAAAACGGGGAGCGGTGGCAACGCAAGTCCAACGGGTTTCATATGCGTGTGTGGACCCGGGCTGGTAGGTAAGACGTTGTTGCATCGTGTAGGTATAAGCCGTGCATTCTCAGTTGTATCGGGTTGCCACTTTAGGGGAGTGATACACCCCACTGTGGGGCCAGCACGGGTATCTACGAGTAGGGAGCCGATTGAAAGTGGGTAGTGGGGTACACCTAGTGGAGATAGGGGCAGACGGCACCTATGTAGTCAGCTAGGAGTACACGAAGTTACTTATAAAATTTCTAAGAGGGTAGTGGGGTACACCTAGTGGAGATAGGGGAAGACGGCACCTATGTAGTCAGCTAGGGGTACGCAAGGCTATTTATATAGTTTCTGTGTGAAGCATGCAGGATCAACCTTTAGGGTGACTGGTGCGGTGCAGTGTAGTAATTGGCGCGGTGCAGTGTAGTAATTTGTGCGGTGCAGTGTAGTAATTGGCACGGTGCAGTGTAGTAATTGGCGCGGTGCAGTGTAGTAATGGGCGGTGCAGTGTAGTAATTATTCGTTAGTAATTAGGTGTGCCTTTACCGTTATCTTTAACGTTATCTTAAACACTATCTTTATCTTCCCAATAGTTCATAGACATTTACTTGTCTTCCAGCTTATGCCTTAGTCTAGTTATTTTGATAATAGTATTGTTAGAACTATCATACTCGCCAGACTTTATGTCTGACCCCCTCCATTTCTATCCTTTTCCCCCTCCAGGTCCTCAGGTTGGGCCTAGCTCTAGTGGAGTTTGATTGGATTGCTTTATCTCTCTTGGAAAGCTTGGACCGTTGAAGTAAAGTCCAGCTTGTTATCTTCTTTAATGGCTATTTGTGTAACGGGGTTATGTATTTTGTTTTTATGAAGATGGATAATGTACTTGACTCTGATTAATGGTTTTGTGATGTAATAAACATGTTTCCACTGCAATAAAATGAAGCTTTAGTTTTTAGGTACTACTTATTATCTGTCTTGTTGTAATTTTTCTGTTCTATATTCACTTATAACCTCCATGGAAGTTAATGCATTCCCTTTGTGAGTGACATTAATGGACGTGGGGTGTTACATCGACCATAGTGTCGACCTCCCAGGGAACAGGTCGACCATAGTGTCGACCGAGGGGTCGACCTGCCTCCCGAACCCATTTTCTGAACCTGATGCATTCTGATGTACCTGATCTTGTTTTTTATCCAGATTCGTCTGCCTAATCCTATATAAACAGCCTCCTAGCCTCACTCTCTTTACACCATTCTTCTCTAACCTTATACTGCACGAGTTCTTGATGAACATGGCTTCTTCTTCTTCCTCTAAATTAAATTAAGATAAATTAAAACGCGAAGATTATTTCTTAAAGACTACGGCTAGGAATTTCTTATTGGGGATTTGCTTCTACAATCAAAGCAAGATTCAACGATTCAACAATTCAACGACCAATTTCTAGACTTGACTTCTGCATCTAAATTTCTTAGACCATGATATGTAAGTTTAAGTTACTTTTAGATAAAAACTATAAACTTAATATGGACATGTTATAAATTGGAATTGGATCTATGTATGATTCATATCTATTTTTTTTCATCTTGGATCTTGACTTCTGGGAATATTGCTATGAAATCAGTTTGTACCTATTCATGTTGTAAATCAGACTCTCTCATGTCTATAACATTATTATGCCTATGACGTTGAAACTATTGATAATGGCCTAAGACTATGACGGTGAACATAAGACTATACCTATGCCTATGACTGTGAACATATGACTATGCCTATGCCTATGACTGTGAAGATAAGACTATTGCCTATGACTATGACAAGGACAATTGTGGCTAATCACCTATGATTCATGACCATGAGGTTATTGCCTAGGATTATGACTATGAAATTGGATCTAAGCTTGATTTTCTATTCAGACCTATTTTCTTTATTTGTCCCTGGATCTTGATTTTGGGGATTTTTCCATTTAAGTAAGATCTATCCATGTTCTTGAAACCTAGATTATTATTCAAACCTTTTCATGTTCATAATGTCATCAGATCTATATGCCTGCGATGTTTTACTCAATTTATTCAGTTATGTTATGCCTTGGAAATAAATTGATAATAAAACAATGTTTATTATATTATATGTGAAACTGAATGATATTCTATTTTATTATCATGTTGAATTGGGAATTAATGAATAAGTCTATTCATATGTATATTGGAGTATAACCTATTATGACAAGTTGTGTAGTTTATCATGTTATGCAAGTTTTAGGTTGTAAAATCATATCACATATGTGACCAAATGTTAGATCTACATGTTTATGTGTATATGTTAAACCTATGTCATATTTCAAGTTCACACTTATTCATATGCTCGTGATTGATTTGCAAGTTCACATATATGTAAGTTGATTTAGTCTATGTTGCAAATTCACATATATGTATGTTGATTTAGTCTACGTTGCAAGATCACACCTATGATATTCATGTTGATTATTTTGCAAGTACAGACCTATGGTGTTCGTATTGACTATGCCGAGAATGCCAAGTTTACACCTATGTCATGTTTATGTTAATGAATTTCTTTATGCAAATTTTGTGTACGTTAAATTAGGCTAAGTTTTAGCCTAATATTATATGTCAAAAAAATCATGCGAATGGATTATTAAGCTAAGATTGTTAGCCTAATATTTAGACGGGGTAACATTGGGAAAAATTGGTAATTTTAGGAAACTTGGCATGAAACTCGCCATGAAACCTGACACGAACTTGACATGAATCATGAACATGGACATGACACTAGAATGAACTTGAAAATGGCCAACTCGAGGTTGGGTTGAGTTTGCAGTGTAATTCTGCTCGGAACCGCCTGGCAAATCCAATTACTGCAAATAATAGGATCCAATGTGGGTAGTTGGTCATATCGCACTTGAAAACCCGAGGTCAGACTGAGTTGTGGTGCAATTCTGCCCAGAACCGCCTGGCATATCCAGTGACCACAACAACAGGTCTGATGTGAGAGGTTGGGGTGCACTAAAGAATTAATGCCACATGATAGGGTTAAGTCATGAACATGAAAGACAACACTTAACCAACTTGATACATGATTCGTAGGCGGGTTAAGTCACAAACTTGAATGACAACACTTAACCAACTTGACATGCTAGACTGATAAGGGTTAATTCACGAATTTAAATGACAACACTTAACCTATTGGATGAAAACCCTAGTTACGCAGTCCATTTCAGCAGTAACCCACTAGATGTATCATGGTACCCTGGAACTAGGCAGGGTGGGGCACGATTACTGGGCTAATTGTAAGCAACCAGAACGACGGCTGTGTTAGTGCGCCAGTGTAGGTTCAGGCGGGCTATGGTCGTGCACATGGTCTGGAGTTGAAAAAGCAGGCATTGGGCATCTGTAGGTTTATCTGTGCATGCTTGATTCATGTCGGTGGTTGGCACCCTAGGGCTTGATACACCCTATGGTGGACCTAGCACAAGTGACTACATTCGTGATAGGGTCGTATGACACAGACACACAACGAGCTAGAACTTGTAGGGAGCCGATAGATTAGTGGATCGTTCCGTTGGACCTAGTAATGGGTCATTTCATGATGTTGGGCCAAGGGATCATTTCATGGTTAATATTTGACATGGGTTGCGATAATAGTACGGTCGGTGCAGCGAACCTTGAACATGCGATGCTATACTTGATTTATACTTGATTTATCATGTTATCTAAGTCTATCTTGCCCATCTTGTCATCATCCTTATGTTTACTTTCAGTTTATACATGTCATGTTACCTTTACCTGTTTTTATGCTGAAAGTCACTAGGACTTACCAGTCTTTATGACTGACCTGTTTTCTTTCGCCTCTTTTCCTTTCGTCCTCCCCCCCCCCCAGGTTCTCAGGGAGGGAACTCTAGCACTTAGCTTGGATTTCGCTTGCTTTCGATTCAGCTCATGTACGGTTTGATCTTGAGCTATGCTATGGCTGCATTTCTGCTACCTTTGGGGAATTAAGCTACTTTTGATGTTTTAAGTCTATGCTTCTTTATTTATGCAAGACAGAATTTGTTGTAATGGAAAATAATGACCTTGGCTATTTGATGTAAAAGGTTTTGACTCTTTTTGAAAGTAATGAAATTTAGCTCTTGAATCTTCCGCTGTTTTATTTATGTTCTGTCTTGTAATATTTCTATGTTTGTTTACCTCGATAACGCTCCTCCAAAACTAGTGCATTCCCTTTGTGAGTGACCCTAGCGGAGGTGGGGTGTTACATGTTAATTTTTCTTTTGGTATACTGCAAAACGAACCATACCGCTGGATGATGGAAAATTTCAATGCCTCAAGTTGAAAGATTTGCAAAACAATTTTAGATAATAGTACATGTAACATAGATAATTTTAGTACTGCTAATTGGAGGGATCGATCTATATGTTGTCTGATTCAGGAATCTGTATATAGTTTTCAAATCTTCTCAAATTTTATTTTTGGGTCAAATATATCATACAATACCACACTGATTAAATATTTGTTGCTAGATTACCGTGTGTTGTTATAGCTGATATAACAATTGTGCATTATTGTGTTTATTTCAAATCTTTTCACTATTGTATACTCTTGGGTTTGCTATTTCATTATTATGTTTATTTCCCAAACTTTACATCATAACAGGGTCAACTTTAACTCAAAAAATATATTAAACAAAACTGTAATGTTGGGACTGTATATTTTGATGTATTTGTGAGACGACCCCAAACCCCGTACTGACGGTGGCAAGGGTAATCCGTGGAATATAACACATAAACAGATAATAGCAGAACAAAATTAAATAAATACTCCAGATAATGAACAATAGAATATACTGGATAAAAGTAATCATCAGAGTTACACAGTATACAGGATCATACTTAGTAAAAATACAGTTCAGCTATACATAAATGTCTACAGCGGAAAACAAACATAATATGTACAATAGCAGCTGAACAGCATAAAAAGAGATAAATGATAGAATCCATCCTCAGCTCCAGCTATCCAGAAAGAACCAGCTAAACCTGAATACAAGGCTGCCCGTGTAGAAAAAGGGGCACCCGAGTTTAAAAGTGAAACAAACTACGAGTCAGTCATGGGACTGGTATGAGAAATCTACTCAACACATATATAATATGACCAATCACAGGACCACGCCACTTTCGTGGAACGGGTTTACTCCATTGGATTGCCAGTGCTTTAAAACAAATCTTTCTTTTAAACAACGAAATGTATTTTACAAAAATGAAGCCATTATAAGACTCAGTTCCCATCACACAATGCAACGCAAACCGGAGGACAGAGTTTTACCTTATAATGGCCAAATTATGCTTGATACGAATAAAACAAAGGCATTTGATATTATTGCTAGTGTTTATATGTTTTGAAAACAATTTCAAATCATAACTATCAATCATAGACGGCATGGGTACCATATATCATGTCGCCATATATATATATATATATATATATATATATATACAATCAAAATCGCACAGTCACGTATTTGGAAATTGGATTTCCGTCATGAACCAAGGCAAAGGATAGTCCTTACCGAATTCGTGACTCTCTAGCCTGAGCCACAGGATCAGAACGCATCAACCCTTTAGATCGTCAGGGCCGGTCCACCGATGTGGATTATTATGCCTGAACACTACGTCTCCCCGCCCTTTGGGGCGTAAACGAGCCAATGAATGACTCCATCGGACCCGGATCGTCCGATCAAACCGAGGCGCCTCGCAACAGCAACAACCACACAGGTGAAAAGTATATAAATGTCAGGGTTGGTAGGTCACTGACACCACCCTAGCTAGAAAGAAACGCAGGCCCTCCCTGATGTCCTCTCCCGTTTCTGGTTCATACCGGGGTGTGAGGCTCGCGATTTCACGTTATACACAAAGCTACGGCACACAGGCGGTGCTTTGATCATCACGACAAGACTTTGCTTTTCAACAGAAGCCCTGATCATTTGCCACTTAGGCATGCCACACTAGCAATTCATGCCATGCGACTGATGTCCATCGATATACAACCTCTGAGCTCGTGCGCTTCAGAGAAGGGCGTTAAGCAAAAGAACAAATTCTCCGCCACCAAACAGATGTATATTTAATAGAGATCAATCAACACAGAATAAAATCCAATGTCAGACACACAGTCCATTTACAAGTCCGTTCTGGGTCTGAACGAAACCGGAGGCACTAAATACCTCGCAAACCCATCGATCACCACGTACGTCTGGACGATCACCACTCATTATCCATATTTCGGGATGCCTCCCAATCAGGACCTCGGTTACCATCCAAACGAGGTGAAGATCTCCGGTCTTCGACCACCGTCTTCATCTTCGACTTTCAATCGTCGGTCAATTATTTGAAATGAGAATTAACTCGGCCTTTTCAAATAATTCACGTATATTTAGAATTTCAAATCAATTTATTTCAATGGTTAAATCATTCGACAACACCAATTTCGTTCTTTAATGTAATTTTCACACCAAACACATTCAACCATCAAATACCACATAAATCGAGCAAATTCAGTTTATTTCCATTCCATATCGTTTATGATATTTTATAACGATTTATCGCTATTTTTACTTATTCTAAAATAGCCAATTTATTCAAAACGACGCTTCGGGCCATAACGCGACTGTGGCGCTGTTTTTCTTCAGATTTGATTTACACATATCTGAAAATCTAACCGTTGGATCTTCATAAAATTTACATCATTAGAAAGGTCTTTTCAAAACGAATCCAACGGTTCCAGTTTCGGGAAAATCCGACGGTCGGATCTCCCGGTACAATCGTTTGAAGTATCGATTTCCAAATACGAACTACAGCGTCGTTATTCGATTAAATATAATTATATTTATATATATATATATATATATATATATAAATATAAATATAATCGATTCTGGCGCTGTTTTTCTTCAGATTTGAATTAAACATTCCAGACAATCCAACCGTTGGATTTTTACAAAATTGGTGTCGTTGGAAAGATATTTCCAAGGCGAACCCAACGGCTGTGGTTTCGGGAAAATCCAATGGTCGGATTTCCCGCACTAGTTGTTTGAAATCACGGTTTCGAAACACGAACTGCACGGCCACGTTTCGTTTTAATTTTATTTATATTTATATATTTATATAAATATAGTTCATTCAACTATTTCAATATCGTTTTCACTTCAAATATTTCACTAACGCCTTTAAATTTTGGAAAATTTCGCCATAACCTCCTTTGTACGGGAGGGGTTGGGAAAATTCCCAAATAGCCACATGGGCGTCTCATGTCGAAAAGAAAAAGAAAAAGCCAAGCGGCTAGCCAACAGGCTCATAAAATCATCACCCAAACAAAACAGTAAATGTGTACCTATTTGTCGGGCACAAAATTTTATTCCTCTTCTCTAGCCACTTTGCTATAACCTGTTCAATAAATATGCATGTACATATATACAGTTCTTATCACTTATCATTTTCCATTCAACTTCATATTCGATTCCATTTGGTTTAAAAAAAACACCATTCATTCTAATTTTGCATGCATAGGTAAAAATCATATCATTAGCTAATTAATGAATATTTCAACTCATGCATATTTATTTGAACGAGTTGCTATTTTTAACACTTCACATTTCAACAAATCATGTATGTAATAAAAATGTGATTTTTATTGTAAAACAATTCATTTCAAAACACTATTATTTTATATAGTTTATATAGGTGATAAAAATAGGATTTTTATTATAAAACAATTTCTTTTCAAACGAGATTATTTTACATAGTCCATATAGCACTACAACATTAAGGAGTTTTAATAGCGTTTAAAAAAGGCCATAAAATGATATAACAGTGTTTTTCATGACGCTGTATATCAACATGCAGTTAAAAGTTAGGAACCTGCCATGGCATCAGACGGAACGCTGTCAAAGAGTAGTTTAATAGCGTTTAAGAAACGATGTTGTATATTTTCTATAGCATAATAAAACCGCTATAGTAGATTTTCTAAACTTATGTGCTGACTTTTTAACAGCTTTGTTAACTTTGCTATTATTTTCTTTCACAGCGTTTTCTCATTATTAGGAATTTATTTGTTATGGCGCTCATAAAACGCTGTTGAATGTTAACACAACATTTCTGAAGCATGCCATTTATAAAATCTGCATTTCTCTACCAATGCATTCCACTTGTGTTCACATCAATGACAGGTGTATATACGACAGTAGAAATCAACATATTATATATTATTCACATATTTCGTAATCAAACTTAACATATAACATTATATAATCAGCATAATATTCTTACATCAAAATATATATATAATACTTCCATAATATTTCATAAGTAATCTAGAATAATGGTAGCTAGCGACAAAATACATACAAGCATACACACCAAAATGTAGTTCTAGCATCAAAAATCACTTCAAATCAATGACTTGTGGCACGGTGCTACTTTCTTCGTCAAAGATACTTGTCTACCTGTAAGTATAAGTCCAAAAATAAGCAAAATAAATCATAAATACAATAAACATAAATTTGAAAGGCTAGAACCTTGATCACTAATGTTTTAATTCATCGAAGATAATATAGAATGTGGGGTTTTTAATAGTTTAATGACTCATATTTATATGAGTCAAACATAAAAAAAGATAAATGAATACGTATGAAGAATTAACATAGGAATTTGATGGTGGGACAATCTGAAAGCTAGAGTTGAAACAAATATTAGTGCAATAGTTGGACCATCATTTTATGCATTCTATATAGATTTGCATTTGCACTTCCTGACAGATGGATGGTTATATCTCACTGTTTGCTATAGTCCTTTTAACTGAAATATGTCACAGAACTAGTTTTTTTTCCTTACCATACAATCTATAAACTAAATGCTTCCTTAACATCATATAACAATATTATGAACTAATTGATTTCAGTCCATTTCATAGAAAAATCCAATATACATCAGAAGACAAATAAATTTATGTAAAAACTACGTTTTGGTGTTAATTTTTTATGACAAAAACACAGTATTTCTCAAATGTTTTTTATTATACCAATAGAGTTAAACACTAATCTAGACGAAAGTTATATTTTATTTGTACTTCAAAAAGTTAATGTTCGGATGAACTCAGATGTTCCACTTCCAATTCTGAATTTCTTATACCATTTTTTATTCCAGAATTATTCAGGTTTAATGTATTCTTATATACTATAAATGGACTTCCTTTAATGAAGGATTCTTCTATGATGAAAACAATTAATTGCTTAATGGCGTACATAAGTGGATAAATACATGTTCACTTATGTATTATATCTTAATGTTGTATCCCATGTGACCTTAATATTGATTGGACTCACTGTTTGGCTATTTGTAATGAGGACACATATATCAGTGGATAAATATAATTAACTGTAATTATCTTGTAGAAACTGATCCAAAAACCAAGTTCTTTCGCGTATTGGTTCTAATGCTAATAGTATTTATTATTTATTATTTATAACTAGTAACTATTGGTTTTATATACATATTTACCTTTTGTTAAACTTATGTAAACTTAGTTAACTAACTTAAATAATTATAAAAAACTTAGCTAGATTTAACTTAGGAAAGTTTGTTAAATGTTTATAAAGCTTATTTGATTTTTATAGAACCCAACTAAGTTTCATAAATTTGATTAATTTTTCCAAAACTTAAACAAATTTTATAAATTTACTTAATTTTTATAGAAATTCATAAGTTTATTATTGTTTATTAAAATTAATTAAATATTACAAAACTTAATCAATTTCATAAACTTGCTTAATTTTTATAGAACTTTGTATGTTTGTTATTGTTCATAAAAATCAATTAATTATTACATAACTTAATCGATTTAGTTAAAATTTTATAAAACTTGGTTAATTTTTATAAAATCCAGTTGGTGCTTTCCCTCATCCCTCGGTTCAACTATGCAGATATGTGTTTATGTGCGTACACGTATGTATATACGAGATATTGTGTCACAAATTGGTTTTTATTTTATGCCTAAATAACCAATATATATATATATATATGTATGTATGTATGTATGTATGTATGTATGTATGTATGTGTGTGTGTATGTGAATGTGTGCGTGAATATATACATCTTTTCGAAAAACCAAATACATATATTATAATACAGTGTATGCATCACCTAGCATACAGATTTAAAAGCATAAAAACGCATTTTTCACAGACCAAATTTAGAAAGAAATCTTCCCTATACCAATTCAACCATAAACTTTTAGTTTTTTTGTTTTTGTTTATCAGATCAATATTCCTACATTCCAAGGTCTTCAAGATAATAGAACTAATAAAATGGGCAGACAATTTCAAAAAAATTCAAGGAAAAATCGTTTATTATGCATTACATCAACATCATTCTATGCTTACCAGACATTAACAGTAGCATTCATCTTGAGAATCATCCTAATGCACTAACTGGCAAGTGTTACTGCGCTCGTGCTGACAAAATTGGCTGCAGCATGTTATCCTCTAGTATATCCATTATCAATCCCTTCCTCGCATTGATCCCAGCATTGATTTCCCCCTCTACACGAATAGTTTATTGGTTCAGTTACAATGGCTAACGGATTTAATTATTTAGACCAGCATACTCAGCAAATGTGTATGGGAAAACCTCAAGCCCCCTACAGGCTCTTAAGTACGGTAGCTTTCGATCCTAGAGAGGTTTTTTCCTCTGCTTCAGGTTGCCTTGACTCTCTGTTTCAGGAGTGCCTCCACCTGTGATCAGATACTTCTTGTTCACCAGGCGCTTGACAACACACTGCAGATCATGAGGACTGCTTTCAGCTTCATCAATCATAAGTTGGTTAGAACCCACTGTCAATATAACAATACTATAATAAAAAAAACTGGAAGAACAAAATTTTACCAACTCCTATACCAATCATAAATGCAAGAAATAGAATATCAAAATTAGAAATCACGGACATAAAGGTAGGACTGAATAAAATATATGAAAACGCTTATCAAATAAGCATATACCTTTACATTACATGAAAGTGTCCACTGTGAATTTCCTTTCCCGGCCTGTCTACAAAACAAGCGAAGAACTGCATCTCATGAGATAGGATATGATATCGTAAGCTGTAGAAAGTTGAGAAATATGCAAATACAAATAAAAATAAAAATGAAACTATGATCTAAACCAAATAATTTTTATTTGAAAAGAAGAGCAATGCTAACATCAGGCATGGTCTTAATTAACATCAACATAAGGCGTGAAGCACTATCGTCCATTAAAAGTAGTTGTATTTAACATATTAACAAAAAATTAGTTTAGGATATATCAACTGAACATGACAGAATAATTAGTTTGTTTGTTTTGAAGCACTAATATACTTGCAGCTAAAATGTCAAAATTATGTAATTGTGACAAAAGAAAACTTTTATCCATTATAAGAGCTAACCAGAGATTGTATGACGCATATCAAGGCAAATGAATGTATTTATTTATTTCTATTTATAATCATATGAATTGTCATAGTACACATGGAGGTTATTTTTTATATAGGATATATTTTTCAATCATTGAGTTTTCACTTGTGAATACTGACTTGTAATTTAAGATTGATTTAGAAAACCAAAGATGGACATTGTAAAATGATGTCTAAAATAGTAGCGAAAAACTTTAGATGCATAGAAATAGAAAACAAAATCAGGACTTTGTTTATATTAACAAGTAGATTAAGATACACTTATAATTTGGATTACTTGTTTCCAGGAAGTGTAAAATCATCAAAATCGGACACAACGTTCAAAAGATATGAACAAAATAACTCAGCTTAGTCTTTTGCAATTTCAGAACAACCCATGTTCATACCCAAAATAATTTGAAAAGCTAAATAATTCATATATCAACAATTTCAGAATTCTATTATTAAATACTATTTCTAAATAATCATTAAAAAAATCAATGGTTATATATATCCAAAATCAACACTCATTGAAACATGTTCACCAATATATGTAGGTTGTCCACATCCACATGAACAATTATACAGCAAAATAAAAACACTTGTAGGTTTAACTCATTCAGATCCATCAAAATAGGTTACATAATGAAGTAGAAAATATGGACCATAGATTTTCAGCTAGAAACAAAAGGTAGTTAAATTTCAAGACTAGTTCAACCAGCTGCTGCGTGGTGTACTTGGCACGAAAGAAATGCTGGACTTTTCAACAACAATTTTAGCACAACTAATCACATATGCCTTCAGGTCCATGCTTATAAAGCATCGTTTCCTATAAGTTTAGATTTGCTCAAACTTCTATAAGCATTCTTTAGGAGTAAATATTTTTTGGTATCAAACACAGTCAGTTCTTCTATGTCAGAGCTCTTGTATTGCCTGCATTTTGGGTTACTGGTGCATCCTTTTTTTTTTTTTTTTTTTGCTCGAATCGTTTGTTCCATGAAATTGGCAGAGTCTAGTTTTGGTCAGTTGAGCATGGTGATATGTTTTGATGATTGGTTGTTTGATTAGCTTGTTCGCTAATTGCTCGAAGATATGAACCTTTTTTTGTTGGTTATCTGTTCATGTTTGTTGCCTAATTGTTGATTATATAATAGGATGGTATTTTGTTTGCTTTTTTTTCGCTAATTGCTGCTTTGCTAATCGCGTCGTTGTTCGCTAATTAATGGTAGTTTGTTAGTAGTCTGAACACACGCATGCACAGCACAGATGGTTTCCTTTTTTTCTTCTTTATAGAACCAGACCCGATTATATAATTTGAAACATAGATAGTTTTCGATTCAAATACATGGATGGTTTGCTTAAAAATATTGTATGAAACTACACGTAAGCAGAAGTACAAATTTCCAACAAAACACCGATAAGATGAACCCTAAGTTTAAACTTAAATTTGCATTGGCATCATTAAAATTAATTAACAAAGTTATAGAACCTACGTCGGCTTCTACTTCTACAGGTTATGTGTTTCCTGAGCAAATAATTGAACAAAGTGGTACAGCGCATGCAACTCACAATCAAACCCAACCCAAATACTTCATTCACACACACCCCCACACCCTCCCCTCCCCCCCACACACCACACATATCTTTAACCTTTTCTTATAAATGTGTAAGCTGCTGTTGCACCTTAGCAGCATCTGCCCTTTTGCAGCAACATTTTATTTCCTGCAATGCACATTTACAAACTTTGAACCAAAAACAACAGAACTTAGTGAACTTGCCTGCACCATTTTCAAATAGCAGAATTGACACATTTTGCTTTTTTTTTTTTTTTTTTTTTTAGTCAATGAGGTCTGCACTAGTAATCATTGACAAAGATTTCATTGTCTTTAGCTTACAATGTACATTTTGTTGAGATTGATTTATATTCTGCGTTATCCATTTTTGTTTGTTTAACAAGGCACAAGCTAAGAAAGTCATTAAGAAATTTGTATATTTCTGTTTAATTAAAAAAGGATATGGGTTTGTGTATATTTATCTAGTTATACAATTGGCAAATATGAACAGCATTTAAAAAATGAAACATATGGAAAAATGATAGAGGTGTTACCCTGTATTTAACCTCATGGGCCTTCGACGATGTCAGAATACTCAGGATACTTGCCAAAAGCAATCATTATAAAATCTGCCCAGATAGATTAAGCAGCATAGACCAACATTGAACTTTCCCAAAACTGCATAATTCATGGCCTTATAATGCTCACTGTACCCTTTGCAATGAATTTTGGTCCTAAATAACGAAAAAATGTAATATAAATGAAATATGTACAACATAACACTTCAAAACTCAATGAATGCTCCAAAAAATGGAAGCTAAGCTAATCAGCAGTGAGAGAACCGAATGCATGGACAGAAATGATAGCCTCATAAAATATAACCTATATTCACACTATAAAAGTAACAAGTTCGCATAGCTTTCTATATAACTTATATTTGAGTATTCTTCTTCACAGTCTTTTGTATTCTCAATATTTATAAATAGAAGTATATGCGCCTTCCTCATAACATGATTTCTTGTTGTACATAAACATTGTACCATGTGTTTACATGAACATTAATTTTTTTCTTCTAGCAAAAGTCCTATTCGTTGGAATGTTAAATTTAAGATTAGATCTACTACTATGAGTTATACAATGCAAGTATATGACAGATCATGCAAGCCCTTTTACAATCCATAACATAATATATGTGTGAGTATATTAACTAAAGTATGAATTGGTGTATATATTGTATAGGTTTCATATGTTGCTGCAATATTAATCTGACGCCTAATGCCAATATATATAAATACTCAGCTTGAAAGCAGCAGGCTACATAGGTTTTAGAAAATAGGTCTATTGAGAAACCCTATGTATCATTGTATTGATTAACTAATGGCTGAGGATACTGCACGACTCAAATTCTCAGCATCATATACAAGTGAGAAAAGCTAGAGCAATACAAAATGTGACAGATAGGTAAATGGAGCACCGCCTGGAGCAGGAACTGCTCCAGGTAACCGGTGCATCATAACCAACCAATCAATGGTAAGAATTCTAGGAGCCAATGAGGATAACGTACACTCTATGTGCTTTATAATTGACATACCATACTGTGATTCCTACTTTTTCCTATACATACAAGGGATATCATGATTCATGAGTAGAATAAATATTTGCTCAATAACCTGAAAAACAACAAGTTCATACCTATGTGCAATCTATGCTTATTTAACTCGGTCTGGAAACTAAAATTGCAAGTCAAAAGGATAAAGTTTATAAACTGAAATGATTGTGAAGAATCAATTTATTCATCTCTAAAATTATAATAGATAAGGAAGTCCCAAATGAAATAATGATATATCTCTAGACTGTTCGTTCAAACTCCAAAGATAGTAGGACTAAATCATGTTTATATAATGCCTTTTACTAATTAAATAATAAAATTTGCCCACTTTCTTTGTTTACAAACATTAACCACATTCTCAGATTTTACAAGGCCAGTCACCAAGAAACCAGATTTTTTTTTCCTTCTCTTTAGATTCCTATAATAATACAAACAAGGATATATTAAAAACCAAAAATAATAAGAAAGATTACACGAATTGTATTAAGGCTAGATGCAAATTTGTGGAGTATTGAACTTCAACCTAATAAGTGTACAAGTTAAGAAAAGACATAAAGCTAAGAGTTTTGAATTTCCGATTGTCATGGAATTTTTTTATTTCTTCAATTCTTCTATTAGTAATAAAGTCTAACATAGCAAGACTCGTGTACAATATATAAATACTAATAAGAATGATTCCATTTTCATTAACGTATTTATAAATCAATAGGGAAACTTGCATTATCATGATACTGGAGTACAGATACAGCCAATTATATGTAAATATAGGGAAACTTGCATTATCGTGATACTGGAGTATAGATATAACAAATTATATCTAGATTTCAATCATAAAGCTATGAAACTAGTCTAAATAGAAATGATAACTATTTGAAGTTTAGTCTAATTTACAATTTATGATATTTCATAATAGCCCAACTAAAATTAGCAAAACTGTCATGCGTTACAGTACTAGAACAACATAAGTGAAATAACTAAATAAAAAATAAAGCCTTTTAATTCTACGAAAACATCTACGCCAACAAGTCAAAGAACTTTTTAGGACTATCTCATTTTTGTTTGATGCCTTGACAATCCAGATCCCTTATAGAGGTATTAACATAAGGAATTTAGCAAGCAAATCGAAGAGAAACAATAAAGAAATACCTGACACTATTGATGACTCTGGCAGCGTACTTGATATAGAAGACATGCCAATTGCAGAAAAAGCAGTGATGAGGAGATCGTAGCCCATTTGGGTGATGCGTTTGTCGTTGAGTTTTGGCTGTTTAGTTGAATCGTATGAATTGATTTTGATTTTGATATTTTCACATCATTTGAATTTTAGGGTTTCTCCGCAAAGGGAAAAGAAGAGACAAGGTAGAACGAAGTCTGAGCAAGATATACGTCGTAGTTTTCATCTATTTGACCCAAAAAAAAACTGCCATGTAAAATTTTTGGCTCTTAGAATTTTATTTTTTGTTTTTCTCACGTAACGTATAATTGCACCTAGATTAAAAACGTTGTGCCGTACAGCTAAGATAAATAGGTTTTCTTGTAGTGTTTGTTGACACTCAGCTGCTGCTCTTGATCCGATAGCTGAGACAAGAGAAGATGGCCAGCAATTGCTTTGAGACGACGATCAGAATCACCTAATTTGATTGAATTTTTTTGATATTGGTTTCTAAATAAGACAAATGATGTAAGAAAAAGGAAGAAAACAAGGCATGCAACTCCAGAAGACGGTAAGGATTGACACCAACGAATTGTGATGATTACTCTTAATATATATCTACATAATAAAGTAAAAACAAAAATTCAAAACCTAAAATGCAATAGCCTACCTCCTCTTGAGGTCTGTTGTCATCAATAGGCTCCCGGCCAGTTACAGCTTCCAGCAAAAGTATTCCGAAACTATAAACATCACTCTTTTCGTTTAACAGTCCAGAACATGCAGCAAAATGTGTTAATTAGCCTATTCTGCCATACCAACCGAAAGAAAGCAAGTTAGTTTAACTCATGTGATAAAAACGCAGGCGTATATTATCTTTTTTTTTAAAATCAGTTATAATAGTTACTAATCGGTAGAAATTTCTATGAAAAATCACTTTTAATGAAACCTGACATGTACACTTAAACCGAAACCTCCATTGATCAAAACTGAAGTTCATAGAACTCAGAAGTGACATGTACACAACTGTCATTTATATCTAATATGAAAGACAATAGAATAAATTTTGGGCAAGTACATATAATGTTTCAAGTGTTAGTGTTGTTGCTACAGACATTAATATAGCTACGAGCGATGCAAAGGAGAAGGCATTACCGTTGGGTTTTGGAGGGCTGCTCTCTGCATTAAAATCAGGTCATTCGACGCGACCTAAGTACCTTCATGGATTCATCCTCGAAACCATCTAATTTCGACGACACGGTTCTCGCATTTCTCAATGAAATCAATTTTAGCTACAAAAGAGTAGCATGAAAGATAAGAGAAATAAGATTAAAAAAATTGACCTCATTAGTATGACAACCCATGGCTAAGGTCGGTTTGAAGTTTTTTGTGTCATTTGCATATAAAAAACGAATGCTAATTGGAAACTAACTCACATATTAACATCTTCTACATAAAAAACTATATTTTAAATAAGCATTAGTATGATAGTCCATGTCATAATTAGAATTTTAAATAACCACTTGTTAGAATTTTTCATATATTCTAATTATTATTTTTATAACAATATCAGTAAACATTCATATGCAGAGGAAAATATATCCATAATTGTGATCACATATAAAACAAAATATATCAAAACATTAGGTGAAGGAAGAAAAACATTATCTTTCAAAGATTCATACGTTTTACTGCCAAGTAGTAATATACACATAATCAAGCTATATGTTGGGACCGGAAATAAATAATGTAACGATAACTAGATTGGACTGTACTTCTTCAAACCATAAAAACATTCTAACCAACATCCATGTCCATAATCTACTTGTTGAACTGCATATGCTCAATATTCTCCCTTATGCTTATACCATGTGCCTTAAATCTAAAACCACAATAGGATAGACTTCATGCACTTGCTAACATGTGCCTCAAATGCCGATCGAAGTTCCAGATTTCGTGTGCTTAGTCAGTAGAATTTATTCTGAAGTCAAGTGCTCGCATTACGATTCTACAATCGTACAGAAGAAATTATACTGCATGAATTAGTCAAACACATACATGCAGAGACATACTGCATGCAATTTTGAACTCATGAGTGCGTTAATTAAAAAGGTGGGACGTGAGCTACAAATCGTGAAAACACTCGTCAGCTTCATAAGCCAAACAGTGACAGCATAATATATAGGCAGCATACCGGAACCATGTTTTTTTCATACATAAAGCATAAAGTAAGGAAACAGTACCAATATATAGGCAGCATAATCAAAATACAATTGACAGAGTAGTACAAACAGTAGTGAAAATAGTAGACATAGTCACATAAGGTATAAATAGTGGAAGTTTCGTGGCAGTGTAGCAGCCATAGACGGAATGCATGTAATCAGTTTTTGTGCTTCTTCTCCTCAGTCTAAGATAACAGAAATAAGATCAAAAAATTTGATCTCATTCGTTTCCAATCAGTATTCTTTTTTTTTTTTTGAAGTCAAGAATAACTTCAAAAACAATACCACAATAAATTGTACTTTAAGAACAAAACACAACTAGCTAGTACGACTACTTAACAAAAGCTCAATAACCCAAATTAACACATGCACATAACGCAAATATCTATGAGGAAAAAACAAACTATAACTACCTTGAACAAATTATTAAGCTAGAATTTTGTGGATCTACCCTCCCTATGATCAAACCCATGTAAGAACAGAACAAAATCACATTGTTTAACTAGCTCAAAAAACAAATACATACTGAAATTAATCACCAAAGGATGCAAAAAACTAAAACATAATTTTACTTATTTTAACAACACAATACCATTAATATGAATTGAAAAGAGGTCAGTGCCTCAATAGTAACAAAATATATATTAATGGCAGCTTAGTGGGTAAAATATGGGTTGCGGGTAATGCATTTAAAATTAAGTATTTTCAGTTAAAGCTTAACAAAAAATGATCCTAACAACTCAAAAAAACATCAAACTTAAAACCTTAGTAGTGAACATAACAGATAGTGTCGTTCCATTATAATTCTGCATAAATACTGCTAGTTGGAAATCTACAGCAAAATATAATATCCATTCAAGTCAATGTAAGTTATATAGAGTTCAATAAGCATATAAGAAGGGCAAATATTTTGTATATACACCTTTGTATTTCACTGTTTTCTTTTAAAGAATATGGAAAAAGTCAACTTACCTTACCAAAAAATCAAAACCAAAACTGAATCGATCGTGTGATGAAAATTTTCTGGAATCAACCTCCTAGCCAAAACTGATGACTTCTGGAATCAACCTCCTGACCAATACTAATTTAATATACAGCGGCTGAATAAAAATGTAAAAGAGAACAAAGAAAAAAAACAAATTAGAACTGAGCCGGTCGACATACCTGAAGACAAAATAGGGAACCATCGAAATTGGAAAACAAGGGAATAGGGAAAGATGAAATGAGGTAATAGAGTTTTAGGGCACGATGAAATCAAAAAACGAGGGAATAGGGAAAGCTGAAACGGGGGAATGCAGTTTTAGGGCACGATGAAATAAAAAAATGAGGGAAATGAAACTGAGCGAAAAGAAGAAGAGGGAAAGCAATTTTTTGGGCACGAATGAAAAAAGCGGTGTGTTTTGAGATAAACCTTATGTCAGCGTTTTGATGTAAACATAATTCATGTAAGTAAACTTTTGACCGCAGTTGTATGCAAAACGCTGAAAATTATTGCTGTTAAAAGCTATTTTTCTTGTAGTGTAGTTGATAAAAGGTGATTTTTATTATGAAACAATTTATTTCAAAATATGAATACCATTCAACACATGAATTTCAATTCAACGAATGAATATCGATTCAACACATGAAGGTTTTCTATAGTTTCTATATATAGATAAAAATGTGATTTTTATATTTAAAACACGAATACCATTCAACACATGAATTTCTAATCAACGAATGAATATCGATTCAACACATGAAGGTTTTCTATTCAACGAATAAAAATAGTTTCAGCAAATGAAAATAATTCAAACACATGAATATTATTCAAAATTTCGGCAGCATAACGGCAGGGTAGTTAAAACAGGGACCGTCCCTAGTACGGCTCCTCGCTCTACCTTAAAACCACGCGGTTTTTGACAATGGGGATCATGCATCTAGTTCGCACGCAGGCGGCATGTATATATTTATTTCATTTCCACAAACTAATCCTATGTGGTTTCAACCCAATATTTCTCAACCACAAACGGGTATTTTTCAACCACAATCAATCAATATCAACCACAAACAATCCCAAACAACCATTCGCTATCAATCAATTTTCACACCAATCACAATCAATAAATATCGTCCATGGTTTGTGGACGAGGGGCGTATATATATATATATATATATATATATAGCAATTCACTTCTATTTCAACACATATATAATTTTTACGACGCATATACAACTTATACATCGAACGTACGACTTATACAACGCTTATACATGAGGTGTACAACACTTATATAACTCATACATCGAATATATAACTTATACATCGTCGTTTTCCATATTGTTTATAAATTAGAAATCTCACATTGGGTTCCACTCCACCAAAAATAGCAGAAGGCTCAGAAAAATATGCGGTCTCTTCTAAAATGTAGAAGACGTCCACACGGTCACGATGTTTCCTGTTTCATCGAATTTCGTTAACACAGCAAAAAGATATGATTTTTCAAAGTTTGCAACGGTTTTAAACTGTTAAAATCAATTTTAAATTAAACAGCCGATTACCTTTCAAAATCTTCAAAACTAGGTTTCGATCTTTCAGGCAATCCGTTGATTGTTGCTTCGATCGGCCAGCGCCACCTTGTCGGGCTAGGAGAGGCGCACGTGCGCTAGGGAGGGGGTCGAGCTTGGTGGTCCCCAGGCGGCGGAATCTGGGTGCGAACGGCCGAACTTCTCGAGGGTGGTTCTCCCCCTACAGGCCACGAAAAAATCCAACACTTATATGGATTTGAAGATCATGAGAAGTAATACAAAAACCTTAACTGTGGCGTTGGATTTCATTGAGCGGATCAAAAGAAAAAGAGGAGAGAAGGCGGCGGCCAATTTCCGTTGTTCGTTCGAGTCGGGGAGAGAGAAAAGCGGGGGGGGGGGGGGGGGGGTTGAACTGACGTGGACCAATTATATTTTTTTATTTATAAAGTTTTTTAAAAATCCGAAAATACCCCTTGTCACACACAAACACCAATCCAAGCCCAACGACTGTCGTCCCTAGCGTTTTACCCCCATTCCCAACACAATGGGATATGTTTCGTAGGCCCATTCGACTGTTTCAGTCAGTTTTCCTTCAAATTAAAATATAAAACATTCAATATTTAATTTGAACGTACATTTCAATTTGCCAGGGCCACAAACTGATTCGAAAAATTCCAGAAAAATAATTCTAGCTATGTTTTGACGATACGGTCCCAACAAAACTAGTTTCGTCGAATTCTAAGACTGTTTGCAAAAGGACCCATTTTTGGTCGATCCAATTTAACTGTAATTGACCAAAACACATTTTCCTTTGCCACGCTCACATATTAGCTTTAAAAATTATGAAATTTGAAACCTAGCAATAACTTCCCATCCCGGATCCAACAAAAGTGGTTTCGTCGAATTCCGAAGTCGTATGCAAAATGGCCAATTTCACGGGCTATATAAATTCCATAGCGACCTTTCTGAAAATTCATTCAGCCATAACTTTTGCTTTCCGCTATGAAAATTTGATTTTTTAGATTCGTTAGAAAGGTATTCACTAAAAGATTTAAATATTTTTGGTTTCACTAAAATCCGTTTTGTTTTGCACCCGGTACAGTCCGACAAAGTTTGAATTCAATTTTTGAAACTGCAGCGCCTTTTCAAGCCTTGTTTATAATTATAATTAATTATATTCATTTTCAATTGTCGATTCAAACTCACTTTTCATTGCCATTATTTAAAATATTTATTTTAAATATTTAAAATCCATTATTTTAGCCAATTTAAAATTTTTAAATTGGTTCAGATTTTCTGGGTCGTTACAATCTCCCCCACTTAAAACTTTTCGTCCCCGAAAAGGAACAAAGTCGAAAGTGGTTTGATTATTCAACTCTACGTTAAATCTGGCTTCCATTCTCCAACTTTTCAGTTTCTGAGAATTTTCAAATTCTTCAAAAAATTTGGCTAACACCCGGAATTTTCGAAAAATTTCGCCATAACCTCCCTTGTACGGAGAGAGGTTTGGAAATTTATTGGGTCGTATTAGGTACCCAATAAATCCTGATAAGCATACACATATTTATATTGATATATTCTGGTGTTTACAGGGGAGCATGTATTGATAATAACTCCAGAGAATAAATTCTCGTCACCCTGCCCCGTGTGGGAAATAAATAGTCCATGTGCCGTATCTAATAGCTAGAGAGACGTGATTATTGTCAACTCCAGACCCGTGTGGGTTTTTTATTAATCTGGCAATTTAATAGTTACAATTTAAATAGTCCATATCAGTCATCAGTTCAACCTGTAAAATATTGTCATCGCCATACAAGCCTCTCGCTCGTATGGTAAATCTTCCACCTCGTCACACAAGCTCCAAATGCTTATGTGGTATATGATGAAGTATTCCTATCTTCTAGAAGTATGCCGTGCAATGTAGTTCAAAATTAATTGTTACTATCCTATGGCGACGTTTATTATTTCACACAGAAAAACCAGCACTCCGCATCCAATGGCATTCACAGGAGTTGATATAATAATATTTCGCATCCAACTCATTAAGGTTTACCTAGTTGTCGGGCACGTAAATAAAATCTTTACTCAATAGCTATCCATTTACCTGCTCAAATATATAAAATGCACATGTATATATTTCTATCTATTTCCTAATCAGTTCAATGTGTGATATAATCGAATAAATTCTACCATTATTCTAATGTTGATTAAATTAACTATTGTTTCAATAATCCAACTAGTCAAATTTACTATCACACAACACAAGCAACAATTCAAATTGTTCTTAACTTTTTTTTAAAAAATCATACAAATTAATTCATATATTCTTTTAAAATCATTCAGACTATAGAATTAAAAGTGCACATCCATGGAAAGAAAATAAAAGCAGAGTAGAGAATTAAATGGTAATGCAAAGTATGATAAATATACCTTGCCCCGGAGTCAATCAGAGATATCTACTCGACACCTAGGATAAGCTTTCTGAATGCTCTCCTCAGTTTCCCAAGTACAATCTCGCGGATCACCACTCCATTGCACTTTGACTAAGCGAACCTTCTTGTTCCTCAGCTCTTTGGTTTCTTTGCCGATAATCTTTAGCGGCTCCCTTCTCACAGCTAATTCAGGGGTAATTTCAATATCCTGCTGAGCAGCTTCTTCCACGATCAAGTCTGGATCATGAACGTGCTTTCGAAGTTGAGATATGTGAAATACATCATGAACTCCAGGCAACCAGTCAGGCAGTTTGACCCTATAAGCGAGAGTTCCGATCCGTTCCAGAATAGGAAACAGACCAATGAATTTGGGCGCCAACTTTCCAGTTTTACCGAACCGGATAACTCCTCTCATCGGCGATACTTTCAAATATACATAGTCGCCAACAGCAAAGGATATATCTCTTCTTCTTCTATCGGCATAGCTCTTTTGTCGGCTTTGAGCGGCGAGTAATCGCTTCTTAATAAAATCGACTTTGTCGGCGGCTTCTCGGATCATATCAGGGCCCAACACAAGTCTATTACCGGGTTCGACCCAACAAGCAGGAGATTGGCACGGTCTACCATACAATGCTTCGAATGGCGACATTGTCAGACTCGCCTGGTAGCTGTTGTTATATGAGAATTCAGCCAAATGTAGATGGTCCTCCCATGATCCACCGAAATCTATAACACAAGCCCGCAATAGATCTTCTAAAAATACGATTCACCCTCTCAGTCTGACCGTCTGTCTGAGGATGATAAGCGGTGCTTAAGTTCAACTTCGTTCCCAGCTCGACTTGAAATGCTTCCCGTAATTTGCTAGTGAAGATTGTATCTCTATCACTTACTATACTGAGCGGCACTCCATGCAGTCTAACTATTTCCCTGAAGTATATCTGCGCCAGACTCTGAGCGGTTCTGTTTGATCTGACAGGTATGAAATGGGTAGTCTTAGTGAAGCGATCTACGATCACCCAAATACTGTCATTCCCTTTTCTGGTTCGGGGTAGACCATCAATGAAATCCATAGAAATATGTTCCCACTTCCAGCCTGGAACTTCTAGCGGTTGCAACAATCCAGCCAGTTTTTGTTGGTCGCTCTTGACTAGCTGGCAAGTAGGGCATCGGGTAACATATAAAGAAATGTCCCTCTTCATCGACTTCCACCAGAAAGTGCGTTTGATGTCATTATACATTTTGCTCACTCCCGAATGGATACTGAGTTTTGACTTGTGGCATTCATCCAGTACTTCCTTTCGAAGCTCAGGAATGTTAGGGACACAGATTCGACCTTTGAGCCTTAGAATCCCCTCATTATCTACTTGAAAACTCGAGGGTTCGCCTTGTTGAATTATCTCTCTGATCTTCTGAATGAAGTGATCATCCTCCTGAAGAGCAGATATTTTATCTATCAGTGAAGTCGTGATAATAAAACAGGCGATCATTTCATTCTTTCGGCTTAACGCATCGGCCACGACATTGGCTTTCCCTGGAGTGTATATAATTTCAAAGTCATATGCTGCAAGAAACTCCAGCCAACGTTGCTGCCTCAGATTCAGGTCTTTCTGAGTGAACAGATACTTTAACGACTGGTGATCTGTAAACAGTTCAAATCTCTCACCCAGAAGATAGTGTCTCCAGATTTTCAAAGCGAATACTATAGCCAATAACTCAAGATCATGAGTTACATAGTTTTTCTCGTGTGGCTTCAGCTGACGGCTAGCATAAGCAATCACTTGACCCCTTTGCATTAACACTGCGCCAAGGCCTTCCCTAGAAGCATCAGTCCATACTTTTAAATCTTGGTTGCCATCGATGATGGTTAACACTGGAGCTGTCGTTAGTCTTAACTTCATCTCTTCGAAAGCCTCCTCACTTTCTGGAGTCCATTTGAACTTAGAGTGCTTCTTCGTAAGCTTCGTTAAATGACCAGATATCTTCGAAAAGTTTTTAACGAACTTCCGGTAATAGCTAGCCAATCCGAGAAAACTACGGACTTCAGTGGGGGTACTGGGCTGTTTCCAATTCTGAATAGTTGTGATTTTGCTTGGATCCATAGCAATTCCTTCTTTCGATACTACGTGGCCCAGAAATTTTACTTCATCTTGCCAGAAAATACATTTGGAAAATTTTGCTTTCAATACGTTCCTTCTGAGGATTTCTAACACTTGTTCCAAATGTTTTTCATGTTCGGCCTTTGATTTAGAGAAGATTAGAATATCGTCAATGAAAACCAGAACAAATTTATTCAAAACCCCTCTAAACACTCTATTCATCAGATCGACGAAATAGGCTGGAGCATTACATAAGCCGAACGGCATTACTAACCATTCGTAGAATAAGTCAGGACCTATGAACGCTGTCATTGGAACACACTCTTCGGCAATTCGAAGTTGATGGAAACCTGTAGCTAGGTCCATTCGTGAAAATACTTGTGCGCCATTTAATCGATCCAACAAATCATCAATCCGCGACAATGGATATTTGTTCTTTATGGTCTGCTTGTTCAGATCACGATAGTCCACGCATAGCCGTAGAGTACCGTCAGATTTTGGGACAAATACCACTGCTGCACCCCAATCAGATAAACTAGGCCTGATCAGACCTTTCCATACCAACTGTCTTGTTTGATTGTCTAATTCCTCCTTCTCTTTCAAGGACATTCTTCGAATAGCGTGAACTACCGGCCTTGCATTGGGAATTAAAGCAATTTTGAAATCAATTTCTCGCTGCGGAGGTAAGCGAACAACTTCTTCGAACACATCCGCATAGTTTTTAACGACAGGAATATTTTTGATGAGGTCAGGAATATTCTCTGTGACTTCAGGGACATTTTCCATTTGAGCAGCGGAAACATTCAAAGCTGCTCAGAAGTCTTTTCTATTAGGATTCTGACCTTCACACGGTATGGTTATATAATTCCCTGATTTAATCTTAGCCCTAACAACTCTCTCGGCGCATCTAACCTCTGCTTCATATTTGGTTAGCCAATCCAATCCCAGAATAAGATCGAATTCATTAAAATTCATGACGATAGAGATAGTAGGGAATTTATAGCATGAGAAAGAGACAGGCACTGCACAAACCCAACTGAGATCGATGGAACCCCCGACCGGATTTTGGACAGTCATTGGTTCTTTAAGCTTCCTCAATTTCAAATCCAACTTCTTAACGGCATTCTTTGCTATAAAGCTTCGTGATGCGCCTGTGTCAAACATTACTTTGACCGGAATATTTTTGACAGTAAGCGTTCCTTCTAAAACATCAGATCTTCCTTGACTTGTTGAGGGATCAGAAGTTTCTGCTACTTCATTCACTTGAACTACTTCAGGCTTCTTTAAGAGCCAGCAATCCTTTGCAAGATGACCAGTCTGCCTGCATTTACTGCAACCTCTTTTCTCTTGGAAATTCTTCTCTGATTTAGATCCACTCTTGATTCGTTTCTTTAGATATCTGCAACTTATCAAGAGATGTCCTTGCTTATTGCAGTTAGAGCATACAGTTGTCGTTTTTGGTTTCTTCTCAGATTTGGCCTTTTTCTCTTGGCACTGGGCTTCTTACTGATCTCAGACGTCGTACTAGCATCAGGGCGATCAGTTTTTGATTCAACCTTATCGCTAGAACTGACTTCTTCTTTGCCGCGCAACATACCTTTCCTATCGAGATCTTCATACTGATAAGCCATATAAATCATTTCTGAGAAAGGAAGCTTCACATTCCTCATTACAATATTCTGATATTTTCTTTGAAGTCCGTGAATAAATCTAAGATTCTTCCTCTTTGGGTCCTTAATCAGATGAGGAGCAAAGTGAGAAAGTTCGTTGAATTTCTTATTATATTCTGGGATTGTCATATCTCCTTGTATCAGATAAGAAAATTCGTCGCATAATCGCTCAGTCGCTTCTGGAGGAGTAAATATTTCTAGGAAAATCACTTTGAATTTGTCCCAGGTGATATCACCTTCTGGATTATTCTCAATAACCGAGTCCCACCAGAACAAGGCTTCATTTTTGAGTGCCCAGGAGGCCAGTAATCTTTTCTGGTCATCCCTCAGCTTTAAACCATCAAAGATCTTTTCAGCCAAACGAATCCAAGCCTGTGTCTTCATAATAGATTCTTCACCAGAGAACGGTATCCCACCCATATTTCGATACTTGATTAATAGGGCCTCAATATCCGGTTCTGTATTCCTTCTGTTTCTGACACTCATTTTCTAGCACTTCTGCAAACAGCAGATCAAGTGTCAGGTCACAGAAAAGATAATTTAAAATATAGAAACATATACTTCAATTTAAATGTGTCTATCGAGGTGTTATTTCATTCTACTTTACTCATACTAGGATATTACTGATGCTATCTGTATTGAGTTGCCCATCCTAGAACACTACTGGTTCTATTTCTGACGAGATCGTTAATATGTTATATTCCAGAACTAAGCTTAACCAAAGCTCTGATACCAAATGAGACGACCCCAAACCCCGTACTGACGGTGGCAAGGGTAATCCGTGGAATATAACACATAAACAGATAATAGCAGAACAGAATTAAATAAATACTCCAGATAATGAACAATAGAATATACTGGATAAAAGTAATCATCAGAGTTACATAGTATACAAGATCATACTTAGTAAAAATACAGTTCAGCTATACATAAATGTCTACAACGGAAAACAAACATAATATGTACAATAGGAGCTGAACAGCATAAAAAGAGATAAATGATAGAATCCATCCTCAGCTCCAGCTATCCAGAAAGAACCAGTTAAACCTGAATACAAGGCTGCCCGTGTAGAAAAAGGGGCACCCGAGTTTGAAAGTGAAACAAACTACGAGTCAGTCATGGGACTGGTATGAGAAATCTACTCAACACATATATAATATGGCCAATCACAGGACCACGCCACTTTCGTGGAACGGGTTTACTCCATTGGATTGCCAGTGCTTTAAAACAAATCTTTCTTTTAAACAACGCAATGTATTTTACAAAAATGAAGCCATTATAAGACTCAGTTCCCATCACACAATGCAACGCAAACCGGAGGACAGAGTTTTACCTTATAATGGCCAAATTATGCTTGATACGAATAAAACAAAGGCATTTGATATTATTGCTAGTGTTTATATGTTTTGAAAACAATTTCAAATCATAACTATCAATCATAGACGGCATGGGTACCATATATCATGTCGCCATATATATATATACAATCAAAATCGCACAGTCACGTATTTGGAAATTGGATTTCCGTCATGAACCAAGGCAAAGGATAGTCCTTACCGAATTCGTGACTCTCTAGCCCGAGCCACAGGATCAGAACGCATCAACCCTTTAGATCGTCAGGGCCGGTCCACTGATGTGGATTATTATGCCTGAACACTACGTCTCCCCGCCCTTTGGGGCGTAAACGAGCCAATGAATGACTCCATCAGACCCGGATCGTCCGATCAAACCGAGGCGCCTCGCAACAGCAACAACCACACAGGTGAAAAGTATATAAATGTCAGGGCTGGTAGGTCACTGACACCACCCTAGCTAGAAAGAAACGCAGGCCCTCCCTGATGTCCTCTCCCGTTTCTGGTTCATACCGGGGTATAAGGCTCGCGATTTCACATTATACACAAAGCTACGCCAAACAGGCGGTGCTTTGATCATCACCACAAGACTTTGCTTTTCAACAGAAGCCCTGATCATTTTCCACTTAGGCATGCCACACTAGCAATTCATGCCATGCGACTGATGTCCATCGATATACAACCTCTGAGCTCGTGCGTTTTAGAGAAGGGCGTTAAGCAAAAGAACAAATTCTCCGCCGCCAAACAGATGTATATTTAATAGAGATTAATCAACACAGAATAAAATCCAATGTCAGACACACAATCCATTTACAAGTCCGTTCTGGGTCTGAACGAAACCGGAGGCACTAAATACCTCGCAAACCCATCGATCACCACGTACGTCTGGACGATCACCACTCATTATCCATATTTCGGGATGCCTCCCAATCAGGACCTCGGTTACCATCCAAACGAGGTGAAGATCTCCGATCTTCGACCACCGTCTTCATCTTCGACTTTCAATCATCGGTCAATTATTTGAAATGAGAATTAACTCGTCCTTTTCAAACAATTCACGTATATTTAGAATTTCAAATCAATTTATTTCAATGGTTAAATCATTCGACAACACCAATTTCGTTCTTTAATGTAATTTTCACACCGAACACATTCAACCATCAAATACCACATAAATCGAGAAAATTCAGTTTATTTCCATTCCATATCGTTTATGATATTTTATAACGATTTATCGCTATTTTTATTTATTTTAAAATAGCCAATTTATTCAAAACGACGCTTCGGGCCATAACGCGACCGTGGCGCTGTTTTTCTTCAGATTTGATTTACACATATCTGAAAATCTAACCGTTGGATCTTCATAAAATTTACATCATTAGAAAGGTCTTTTCAAAACGAATCCAACGGTTCCAGTTTCGGGAAAATCCGACGGTCGGATCTCCCAGTACAATCGTTTGAAGTTTCGATTTCAAAATACGAACTGCAGCGTCGTTATTCGATTAAATATAATTATATTTATATATATATAAATATAATCGATTTTGGCGCTATTTTTCTTCAGATTTGAATTAAACATTCCAGACAATCCAACTGTTGGATTTTTACAATATTGGTGCCGTTGGAAAGATATTTCCAAGGCGAACCCAACGGCTGTGGTTTCGGGAAAATCCAATGGTCGGATTTCCCGCACTAGTTGTTTGAAATCACGGTTTCGAAACACGAACTTCACGGCCACGTTTCATTTTAATTTTATTTATATTTATATAAATATAGTTCATTCAACTATTTCAATATCGTTTTCACTTCAAATATTTCTCTAACGCCTTTAAATTTTGGAAAATTTCACCATAACCTCCTTTGTACGGGAGGGGTTGGGAAAATTCCCAAATAGCCACATGGGTGTCTCATGTCGAAAAGAAAAAGAAAAAGCCAAGCGGCTAGCTCCCTCCCGCTTCTTCGTTTTGAAATATTTTGAATTTCTAGGAAGGGTTATTTTATATAATTAGCTTATATATGCGTAAACTTCTAATCTTAATATCTTCTTCCTACGATGTTCGTTTTTCGCAAACTCGGAGTCTATCTTAAGCAGAATTTTGAGGCGAATGCAATGGCGCAGTCCATTTTACTTAATTATGAATATTTAATTAAGTATTCTTTAGTTTATCATCTTAATGTGTTATGAAGTTACGGGGTGTTACAGTTTCAATCATTATCATTATTGATTATGAAATATATACTAACACTTTTTTCCATAATATATATATACATATATATGTATATATAGGAAATAGATATTGAAGGCTGTACAGTTTAAGAGATTCAAATATTTCAAAGGAGAATCAAGACTCATGAGTATGAAGATACCAAGATATCAGGAGTCCAAGATAATCAGAGTAATAGAGTCTAGTTGATTTGTTAAAACTCTGAATAGCAATCAAACTCTGTTTTCAAATTATTTCTTTTCAAATTGGCTTTAAAACTATTTTCAAAATTCGATTCAAATTCTTCTCAATAAAGATTTTTTAAGGATTTATGATTTCAAATATATATACTTTCTAAGTTTCTTATACTTACATATATTATAAAGTTTTATAATTATATATACGTTTATAATTATATTATATAATTTTATATCATTTATACAAATACATATATATATACACATTTTTTAAATCATATGTTTAAATCATATTTTACTATGATTTTATATTTGAAAATTTATATCTAACAACTAGTTTTGTTTTCGGAACTTCCAGAATATATTAGTTTAAATACTTTAAAATGACTTAAAATTTGTAAAACAATATGTATGTCGACATACACATTGTTACATGTAGACATATAACAATCGCATTTTATTTAAAATTTAAGTTGTGTCTTTTCATTTCAAAACGTTTTAGAAATGGTTATGTCTCTTGGAACACTATATAATGGCCTTAATTTTGAACTTTTTCATAACTTATAATCTCCTTCTTCGCTACTTAACATATCACCATTATTCTTCTTAAATTTCTAAGATTCTACACTTATACTCTGCCGATTTAAATATAAATTATATCATTCTTCTTCTATTTTCAATCTCTATCAAATACTCACTGTTTGGAAGTGCTACTCAAGAGTTTTATGGCAATTGTAATCAAAAACCGTAAGAATGTGTTTCTTATAGCCCATAAATTAAGGAAAATGATAGGGTGTGTTCATTGTAGCCCGTAAATCAAGGAAAAGGAGCAGTGTTAACCTTGTAGCCGTAAAATCAAGGGTATTGTAATTGGATACTAATGTTAATAAAACTCTGCGCAATCCAGCGTTGTATGGGTCTGGACGTAGGAGCAATCCGAACTAGTATTAAAATCCGGTGTGATCTTTCCTTTTTTGTATTTTACTTTTGGTTATATCTGCATCTGTGATTGTTTCTGTTGTGATATTCATTTTGTGATTCATACAGTAGTTCAATTAATTGTTAATTGGTTAAGATTTCTATAAATTCTTTAAAACACTATTCACCCTCCTCTCTCTAGTGTTAGTTTTGCCTTAAGATTTTTGATTCTCATCCCAAACATAAGCTAGGTAATTAGTGTAAGCTTTACTTAGAGCTACGTAAGCAGATTAGAAGGCACTAACACACTTTTCATATTATGCTTGTATAATTATTGTTTATTCTACCATATGACATTGTGAAACCTTGATAATGTTATTTATTATTATTAGAGATAGTCTGCGTGCAGAATTTATTTCTCTTGTATATACTTTATGTAACTGTAAGCCTATGTACTCTGATAATATAGTTTGTATGATTATTATTGTCTCGCTATTTTATATCAGTGATTCTTGTTATGTGTGATTTGATACACTATGAGGTATGCGATAACCCCTGTTATTTAGTTTTGTATTTCTTCCCTTCCTCTCCTCTTCTATTTTCTTCTTTTATTTCTTATTTCTCTTCTATTTCTTTCCCTTCACAACCATTTTACACCAATCGAGTGCTTTTACAATGCATTATTAGGTTATGTAAGTAAAGACAATGTATGTCGGTCGTCATATGTAGTGTGACCAAGTAAGCAATCAGATTAGATATTGCGTACGAATGACATATATATACATCGTACAAGTTTTAAATAGAATTGTATTCTTTTGACATTTAAATTATTTAAGATTACCTAATTTGTTATGACATATTATTCTTTGTTGAATTTTCTATGCATTTGCGGAGTGACTAATTTCATGTTGTGTGTTAGTTATGTTGCCATATTATTTTGATTTATCGTTTATAACATTTTTGTGCTATGTACATACAAACTGGTTTATGAAAGCAAAAAATCGCTAGTTGCTTTCGATTTCATAAATTAAAGTTGGTTGCCCGATTAATTGGTACATATTTATTTTCCTGATTGATTGGGTGTTTTTTACGTCTCAGATTGTGTGGATGCTTGGCTTTTCGTTTCTTTTTTGATTGATTAGGGCTTGTGTGGCATCCGTTATTATCTCAAATCGAGCCATGCAAAAGAGGTACTACATAAATTTTTCTTAAATATAAGACTAGTAGATTAATAACAAATTTAAATAACTAAGAGATGGAAAGTTAATATGTTTGAAAGCATTCTTCTTGCTTTGCAAATCCCAACAAAAAAGTTCGTTTAAGGGGAGAAAATGTAACAACCTGGACTTTCGGTATCTTGGTATTTAGTTAATTTGTAAACATTTAAGAAATTAAGCAACTTGAATAAAAATCACATGGGTTGTTTAATTTATTTAAATAGATGGTGTTTTAAATTTATTGAATTTGGAATCCAATATGAGATTGAATGGTCTTAAATAGTTAAATCAAGTTTTGAATTGAATTAGAATGATAATAAGAGCTTATCATCATTGAATTTGAGATATTAAAACCATTAAAAAATAAGTCGTTTTAACTAACATGTAAAGTTAGCAATTTCACGAATTGTCTCGGATTTCGATGAAGTTAGTTTCATCGAATTTGAAATAGTGAATTATTGATGTTATCATGCACTCTATAAGCGTATAATGTTAATTTAGAACAATGAAATTAAGTGAATATTAGCGACGAGTCCTGAAACAACCCAAACTTCCCCATAAAGGAAAGTGCGGATTAAGTTGAGAGCACAACTAATAAGAACACAAACAGAAGAACATTTCATTGATTACTACAACAATTACATCAGAGTAAAAGAATATATCAGAGTACGAATAGATATTACACATTGGAAATACAATATTAGAGATTTAAATTACAAAGCAGCGGAAAAATAATACATAACAAAACTGAAGGAAATACACGGATACAGAGCTTTCCAAATATAGCTTCAGCTGTAAACCAGGATCCTGTGAATATAATATCTGCAAAACCAAAACTACTAGCTGCCCGTGTGGAAAATATGGGTACCTAGAGTTTAGGTTAAAACAATAAACTCTGAGTCAGACATGGGATTAGTGTGAGAACTAAAATAGTTATTAGCTTGATTTTAAAGTTAGGTAAATCATGGGACCACGCCGTATAACACGGAACGGGTTTACTCCACATGAATCTTAGTTTAAAATAAAACAATGCAATGCTTTTTGGAAAAATGAAGCTATTATAAGACTCAGGTCCCGTCACACAATGAACGCAGTCGAGGATAGAGTTTTCCCTTATAATAGCCAAATATGCTTGATATGCGAAATTTCATCTTTTATTATTACTATAAGTGAAGAAATCAACTTCAAATATAAATGTATCAATCACGGCGGCGTAGGTACCATTATATTACGTCGCCATATATATATATTTACAACTAAAACCGAATATCGCATATTGGAAATTGGGTTTCCATCTATGAACCAAGGCAAACGATCGTCGTTACCGATTCAAGACTCTCTAGCCTGGGCCTCAGGATATAGCCGTGACTGCATATGCGGTTAGCGACAGGGCCGGTCATCCGTCGATGATCAGTTATACTATAAACTATATGTTAGCCTACCCTATGGGGAAAAAAATAATCTAGTTAGTATATCGACCAGAACATCCATCGATCCCATAGTGACCGATATATCTGAGGCGCCTCTCTATCCATCAAGTAATAAGCAAAATCCACATGAGTAAACAGTCTAGGCTCCATACCATAACATTACCTGTAACACCTTGTATGTTCTATGAATATTAAATTAACGAATTAAAGGATACTTAATTTTTAGAAGAGGAATTAAGGGAAATGGGTTATGCCATTGTGTTCGTCTCGGAATTCTGCTTGAGATAGAGTCTGAGTTTGCATGAATCGAGCTACGTATGAAGAAGTTATAGAGTTCAGAATATTTCAAGTTTAATCAGAAAATAATAATTAAATAATAAATTCAGTTTAAAATTCAAAATTCGGCCAGAACAGTTGGGCGGGAAATTTCCCGCCCAGGGGTGTCGACCCCTTCTAGGGGGGAGCCGACATAGGCGTCGACCCCCCTATAGGGGTGTCGACATAGATGTCGACCCCCCCTGTAGGGAGTCGATCCCTTTGAGATCCACTTCCTGTGACAAATTTTTGTAGCCCTGAGCTGATGTGGCCTTCTCTGATTGGCTGATAACTAATTTCTTTGGTATTAGGGCTTATGTGTCATGCTATGGTTGGCTGGATGACACATCTCTTTGGTTTGATGGCTCTGATTTCTCCTAGACCAATCAAAAGGCTAGAATTAATCCTAGACTTCTATATAAGCACCCCAAACCTTAACCCTAAACCTCACAATCTCATTCTATGAAGCCGTCATGTTGTCCATCCCTAAGCTAGCCTAGCTTCAATCTTCTTCAAATTAGAAATCAAGTTAGAAAGCTCCAAACCAAATTCAATCTAGAGAATCAAACGTCTACATCAAAGGATAGCTTAACAAATTCATAAATCAGATCCCAGAATACAAGATCCATCTTTTTTTTGTAAGTTCAGTTATTATTTAGATTTAAACACCTAATAGAAATCATGACTGTAATAATCGGATCTAAAACGATGTCTAATTCTGATTCATGTCTATTCTTTTGTCAAATCTGAATTGCCTATGTCTATAAGACTATTGTGACTGATGTAATGACACCTATCGTGCCTATGGGACTGTTGTGACTGACATAATGAAACCTATCATGCCTATGAGACTGTTGGATTGACATAATGGAACCTATCATGCCTATGAGCTTGTTGTGATTGATATGATGGAACTTATCATGTTATATATCCTATGCCTATGAGACTATTGTGATTGACATAATGGGACTCATCATGTTGTACATCAAAATTAGTGATTCTCTTAAGTCCAGTGCTATCTAATATTTATACCTATGGTGTAAATTGCCTAGCTTGTCCACACTTATTGTTAATGTACAACATTTAAACATGATCCTTGAATTGGGTACACCTTTACATACCTATTTTTCCTTATGTCAATTCTTATGCTCCTTCTCTATCTTTCCCCTTTTTATTTTCTTTCATGAATACTAAGTCCATTCGGAACTTAGATTGAATCACGTTGTACGAGCGATTATAACGCGGGAAAATGGGGTATAATTTGATTTAGTAAATTTTGGGCGTAGCAAGTGAATATTGGCATAAAAAGACCTAAACATGGACACATATGGAAAATATGTAAAATTGGCTAAAGATGAACATGCACCCGAGGTTAGATTGAGTTGCGGTGTAAGACTGCCCGGAACTACCCGGCACATCCAGCGATCACAACATTATAGATCTAGTGTGAGAGTTTAGCGCATTAAGCCCAAAAACCCGAGGTTAGATTGAGTTGCGGTGTAAGACTGCCCGGAACCGGCCTGCACATCCAACGACCGCAACAATATAGATTTAATGTGTGAGGTTGGTGCTTTAATGAATGATTTAAAGCTAAGGAACGGACATGCTAAGAATGGTAGGGTTAAGTTAATTAAGGAAACACTTAACCAATACAACATGTTAATTAAACAAATGGGTAGGGTTAGGTAAATTTGAGAACACTTAACCATTATAACATGTTGAATAGGAAACCCTAGTAACGGGGACTCATTTCAGCAGTAACCCACATAGATGTATCACGGTACCCTGAACTAGGCAGGGTGGGGCACGATTACTGGGCTGATTATAAGCGGTCAAAATAGTGGCAGGTGGTGCAGTAGTGTAGGTTCCGGCGGAGTATGGGCGTGCACGTACTCCGGAGTGGATAAAGAAGGCACTGGGCATTAGTAGTATACACTGTGCATTTAGAATTTGTGTCGGGTTGCTACCATAGGAATTGATACACCCTATGGTGGGACCAGCACAGGTATCTACAATCAAGCGGGGCCGAATGACATAAGTAATAAATGCATGCGAGTAGAAGCCGATCGAAAAAGGGATCACTTTGTTATGAACACATGATGGTAGTTGAAACATTCGTTAGTAAGTGTAGAGAAAAGGAAATGAGTGCGATAGTATATTCAATTTATCTTGTCTTATCTTATGTTACCTTACTTCTAAGGTATTGTCTTATGTTCAGTTTACTCATGTCATGATCCTTTTACCTAATTACATGCTGAATAATCACTGGACTTACCAGGCTTATGTCTGACCCATTTTTTTTCGCCTTCTTTTCTTCCGTTTCCCCCCAAGCTCTGCAGGGAGGGAATACTTCAGCTTAGTACGGAATTTTCCCTAGCTTGAAGAGAGTAGATGTATTACTTGGATTCTCTTTTCTTGGGCTATAGCTGTGATTACACTTCTATTGGGGATTCATGCTGCTTTACTACTGTTTTATGCTTTTTTATGTAATTGGAGTTTTAAATCAAGACAGATGTTTTATTGCAAAAATTTAGAAGTTGGGTTTTGAGACAATGCTTGTAATGTTTTGACTGAACCACATTATTTATGAAATGATTTCAGTTTTTCGCTGTTTATATGTCTGTCTTGTAAATTATCTATGTCTTTTACCTAAAATGCTTCACCAAAGTTAACCATTCCCTTTGTGAGTGACCTTAACGGAGGTGGGGTGTTTCACTTGGTATCAGAGCTGATGGTTGCAAGACCGGATAAAAATTTTGGAAACAAATTTTCAAAAAGAAGTTTAAAGAAGCGTTTTCAAGAAAAAGTGTTGTTTTATTTTAAAGGCATAATCCCCAAAGCCATATGCACTATCTTTCTATCCTTTGTTTTGAACCTTTTCTTTTCGTTTCAGCATGTCTAGGGATCTTAATCTTCCTGAGGGAGTACCGATACGTGGTTGGTTCAGAAGGAATCTGGAGGCTAGGGCTAATAACGCAGGCCCAGCAGCCTTTCCTCCTCCCCCACCTGCAGCCTTTCCTCCTCCTCCTCTGCTTGTGAATGCTTTCTCAAAGATATGTAGAGACTTTCGAGCTATGGGCGGAAAGAACTTTAATGGGACTGAGTCATTTGTGGAAGCAAGAAACTGGCTCAAGGACACAGAAGATTTGTTTGTTATCTTCGAAGTGGACGATAGGCAAAAGATACAATTGGCTGTATAGTTACTTAAGGATGAAGCCTCTTACTGGTGGGATGTTACTAATGCTGAGAGACCAGATGAAACTTGGTTGGATTTCAGAAGGAGATTTGAAATGAAGTTCCTCTCGCAAGCTGAGCGAAGCCTACAGATGGAGAAGTTCTTAGCACTCAAACAAGGAAGCCTATCGATAAGGAATACGTTAACCAATTCAACCAGCTGGCTAGATTCGGACTGGAGTTAGTAAACACTCCACATAAAAAGGCTCTCCGTTTCGTTAAAGGGTTGAATGAGCGACTGCACAGCCTAGCTATGTCCCATATACCTATGGGCGCGACTTTCGAGAGACTGGTGAACATGGCACTATTACATGAGGAAGATAAGGATGACAAGAAAGAGGCAAAGGTGGAAGAACCTCCAGACAAGAAAGTGAAGGGATCGCAGAATAAGAAGACGGATTCCAAGAAAGGCAGGAAGAATAACAAACCCCGTGACAAGAGGAAGTGTAATTTTTGTGGCATATGGCTAAAGATTGCCCAAAAAGGCAAGGGCAGAGGACTGGATCTACTTTTGGAGGGCATATTCACGCTCTCATGGCACCTCCGCAAGAAAGAGGTAGAAATATTTCTGTTGAGAGTTTAGTTTATCTTTCTGATCATCCAGTTCGTACTCTTTTTGATTCTGGTGCATTGCACTCTTTTATATCTACTGCTTTAGTTGAATCTCTGCACCTAGATACCAGTATAGTAGATGAACCCATGGTTGTTTCAAATCCAGTTGGGGGCTCGGCCTATTTGTCCATGATTTGTTTGGATTTGGAAATTTCTATACTAAGCGTTGGGTTTAGATGTAATGCTTATGTTTTGGGCTTCACGGGCTATGGGTTGATTCTAGGCATGGATTGGTTACCCTGTAATCGTGCCATCCTTGATTGTGAAAGGAGAGTGGTTAGACTTATGACTCGCCTCGGTAACACTCTCGAAATCTCTTATAATCCCATGAATTCTGTTATGCTTAGTTATCTAGAATCTCTTGATGCGTCTGTTGAAAACATGCAATCTGTTAGAGTAGTCCGTGAAACACAGATGTCTTTAAAGAGGTGAAGGGCTTACCTCCGAAGCGAGAGATAGACTTTCGCATATACCTTGTTGATAACACAAAACCTGTTGCTTTACCCGTTAGACAAATGGCTCCAAGGGAAAGGAAAGAGCTAAGCAAGCAAGTTAAAGAGTTGCTTGAAAAGGGGTTCATAAGGCGAAGTATTTCTGAATGGGTGCTCCAATGGTGTTTGCAACCAAAGCGGATGGTTCACTTCGCCTGTGCGTGGACTATAGGGAGCTAAACAAGTTGACCAAGAAGAATAGGCACCCACTTCCTAGAATACACGACTTGTTCGACCAGCTCGTAGGTGCCTCGGTTTTCTCCTTACTAGATCTGGCCAATGGATTTCATCAGCTAAGAGTGGCTGAAGACAGCATAGACAAGACCGCGTTCAAGACCCCGGATGGTTTCTTCGAATGGCTTGTCATGCTTTTCGGCTTGACAAACGCACCCGCCTACATCATAGACTTGATGAGTAGGGTGTTCAGAGAGTTTCTTAATAAATTTGTAGTGGTCTTCGTGGACGACATTTTGATTTTCTCAAAAAGCGAGGAAGTACATGCTTTGCATTTAAGGGAAGTCATGGATACTCTTCGTGCACATCAGCTGAAAGCAAAATTCTCCAAATTCCATTTTTGGAGAGATGAAGTAAGGTTTCTTGGGCATGTGGTGTCTAAAGAGGAGATAGTTGTGGGTCCCGCAAAAGTAGTTGCGGTGCAAGATTGGAAGATCCCACAGAATGCAACCGAAGTATGAAGTTTTCTCGGGCTAGCGGGCTTTTACAGAAAGTTCATTAAGGACTTTGAGAAGATCTCAGCCCCACTTACTAGGTTGACAAAGAAGAACCTAACTTTTGCTTGGGATTTGGATTGCGATGATGATTTCCAACGATTGAAAAGGGCTCTAACAACATCCCCGGTTCTGACATTTCTTGATGGGAGTAAGATATTTACTGTATACACAGACGCATGCAGTACAGGATTGGGCGTTGTCTTAATGCAAGAGGGCAGAGTAGTTTGTTATGAAGGAAGGCAGTTGAAGGTACATGAGAAAAACTACCCAACTCATGATTTACAATTAGCTGCCATTGTTTTCGCTCTTAAGTCATGGCGCCATACCTGCTAGGAGAAAGGTTTGAATTGTTTACTGACCATAAATCGTTAAAGTACATTTTCTCACACAAAGATCTTAACTTAAGACAACAAAGGTGGATTTAATTTCTTGCCTCATACGATTTTGAGATTGCTTACACCCCTGGCAAGGGAAATGTGGTAGCAGACGCCTTAAGTAGGAAAAAGCTGACCTTAAGTCCTCTCTTTGTAGAAAGGCAAAGCTTAGAGTACATAGAAAACTTTGAGTTTAGACCCTCCTTTGAATTTGCACCTGGTTTGTTAGCATCGCTAGAGGTGCGGCCTAATCTTTTGGACTCAATAGGAACCACGCAATGTGAAGACCCTCGGTTAGTTGATGTGATGGATAAGCTAATTAGAGGTGAGACTTCTAGTCACCTCAATAGATACTCCATCGATGACAAGGGTTGGTTGAGATGGGATGGAAGAATATGCGTCCCACAAGCAAGGGATTTGGTGAAAACCATTCTCGAAGAAGCACACCATTCTAAGTTGACCATACACCCAGGTGGGGACAAGATGTATAAAAACATAAAAAGGGTTTTCTTCTGGAATGGCATAAAGAAGGATGTAACTGAGTTTGTCTCTAAATGCTTAATATGCCAACAAGTCAAGGCAGAGCTGAAGAAGCCTGGTGGTCTGCTTCATCCTATAGAGGTCCCACAGTGGAAATGGGATAGCATTTCAATGGACTTTATTGATGGGTTGCCTAGGTCAAGAAGGGGCAATACCAGTATTTGGGTAATAGTGGATAGGCTCAGTAAAAGCGCTCACTTATACCTGTTAAGAGTAGAAGGACTGCCTCATCGTTAGCATCCATTTATCTTAGAGAGGTAATTCGACTGCATGGGATACCATCTAGCATAGTAAGTGATCGAGATCCTATCTTTACGTTGCAAGAGGCTGTAGGCACACAACTATGCTTAAGCACTGCCTATCACCCTCAAACCTATGGTCAGACGGAAAGGGTGAATATAGTATTAGAAGATCTCTTGAGATCGTGCATTATTGATTTTGGGGAAACATGGGAATATCACCTTCCTTTGGTGGAGTTCGCCTACAACAATAGCTACTAAGCCACCATAGGCATGGCACCCTTTGAGGCTTCATATGGAAGACCGTGCCGATCACCAACTTGTTGGTGGGAGTCTACAGACAAGCTCATAATTGGACCTGACATGATCAGAGAAACTTCAGAGAAGGTGGACTTGATACGAAGGTGAATGAAGACCACACAAGATAGACAGAAGTTCTACGCTGATAAAAGAAGGACCGACCTTGAGTTTGAGGTTGGAGACCGAGTTTTTCTTAAAGTATCTCCTTTAAAGAATGCCGTTCGCTTTGGGTCTATAGGAAAATTAGCACCAGATTTGTAGGGCCATTCCCTATCATTGAGAGGATTGGGAAGATGGCTTACAAAGTAGAGATGCCCGGAAGATTGGCTGAAGTACATAATGTCTTTCATGTCTCTCATCTACGGAAGTGCTTACATGAGTCGGCGGAAGTTGTGGAGCCAAGCATACTAAAGGAATTAGAAGTGGAATGAGAAGCGACGATGAGAAGAGTTCCAACTCGTATCTTGGGTACAGAAGTTAAAAAGCTACGCAATCGTGAGGTCAAGCTAGTTAAAGTACAGTGGAGTGACGCTGAAGAAGATGCGACGTGAGAGACTGAGGACAAGATATGCGCAACCTACCCTTATCTTTTTGAGGGTACATTCTTGATCTCTTTTTCCAAAAGTTTACGCATGCTTGTATCTGTCTCTTAAGTATATCTCCTCGGTCCTACTCTTAATCCTTAGGTAGAAACCAATGGATGAAAACATGTATTTGGAAACATGTTATGATTGATGGCTGCAAGTGGTTGCAAGCGGTTGCTAGTGGTTTCTCGTGGATGCATACACACACACACACACTAGGTACTAGATCGGCTCAGTCACTTTCATATTGCATATGCATATATGTATTTATATATGGATTGAAACTTAATATGCTATCATATGGACATTGCACTTGTATGAATTATTGTGCACTCATGTAGAAAGTATGATTAGGAATAATTACATACAGAATGGACTCATGGCACTGACATGATTTGCATCAAGGAGGTCAACTGAATCAGTAGACCACCTGATTTTGCATTAGATAAGGACATATACACACACTATGCATATGATCATGAAAGCATTAGAAATCTTTTTTAAGGACTATGGATGTCTGTGATTGATGGTTGAGTAGATGGATGTTGGATGTTAGGATACATTCTCCTTAACTTAGAGATTTCGGGGACGAAATCCTTTAAGGAGGGGAGAATGTAACACCCCATATTTTCTATGAATATTAAATTAAAGAATACTTAATTTTTAGAAGAGGAATTAAGGGAAACAGGTTACGCCATTGCTTTCGTCTCGGAATTCTGCTTGAGATAGAGTCCGAGTTTGCGTGAATCGGGCTCTGTATGAAGAAGTTATGGAGTTCGGAAGATTTCATGTTTAATCAGAAAATAATAATTAAATAATAAATGCAGTTTAAAATTCGAAATTTGGCCAGAACAGCTGGGCGGGGAATTTCCCGCCCAGGGGTGTCGACCCCCCAGGGGGAGTCGACATAGGTGTCCCCCCCCCCTCCATAGGGAGTCGACCCCTTTGAGATCCACTTCCTATGATGAATTTTTGTAGCCCTGAGATGATGTGGCCTTCTCTGATTGGCCGATGACTAATTTCTGAGGTATTAGGGCTTATGTGTCGTGCTATGATTGGAAAGATGACACATCTCTTTGGTTTGATGGCTCTAATTTCTCCTAGACTAATCTAAAGGCTAGAATTAATCCTAGACTTCTATATAAACACCCAAAACCTTAATCTTAAACCTCACAATCTCATTCTATGAAGCCGTCATGTTGTCCTTCCCTAAGCTAGCTTGGCCTCCATCTTCTCCAAATTAGAAATCAAGTTAGAAAGCTCCAAACCAAATTCAAACTAGAGAATCAAACGTCTACATCAAAGTATAGCTTAACAAATTCAGAAACCAGATCCCAGAATACATGATCTGCCCTTTTTCTGTAAGTTTAGTTAATATTTATATTTAAACACCTAATAGAAATCATGACTGTAATAATCGGATCTAGAACGATGCCTAATTCTGATTCATACCTATTCTTTTGTCAAATCTGAATTGCCTATGTCTATAAGACTATTGTGACTGATGTAATGACACCTATCGTGCCTATGAGACAGTTGTGACTGACATAATGAAACCTTTCATGCCTATGAGACTGTTGGATTGACATAATGGAACCTATCATGCCTATGCGATTGTTATGATTGATATGATGGAACTTATCATGTTGTACATCCTATGCCTATGAGACTATTGTGATTGATATAATGGGACTTATCATGTTGTACATCAAAATTAGTGATACTCTTAAGTCCAATTCTATCTAATATTTATACCTATGGTGTAAAGTGCCTAGATTGTCCACGCTTATTGTTAATGTACAACATTTAAACATGATCCTTGAATTGGGTACACCATTACATGCCTATTTTTCCTTATGTCAATTCTTATGCTCCTTCTCTATCTTTCCCCTTTTTATTTTCTTTCATGAATACTAAGTTCATTCGGAACTTAGATTGAATCTCGTTGTACGTGTGATTATAACGCGGGAAAATGGGGTGTAATTTGATTTAGTAAATTTTGGGCATAGCAAGTGAATATTGGCATAAAAAGACCTAAACATGGACACATATGGCAAATATGTCAAATTGGCTAAAGATGAACATGCCTAACCCGAGGTTAGATTGAGATGTGGTGTAAGACTACCCGGAACCGCCCGGCACATCCAGCGATCACAACAATATAGATCTAATGTGAGAGGTTAGTGCATTAAGTCCAAAAATCCGAGGTAATATTGAGTTGCGGTGTAAGACTGCCCGGCACGTCCAGCGACCGCAACAACATAGATCTAATGTGAGAGGTTGGTGCTTTAATGAATGAATTAAAGCTAAGGAACAGACATGCTAAGAAAGGTAGGGTTAAGTTAATTAAGGCCATTGTTTCAAATATCGCCCGAGATCTCCTCTGAGATCTCATTTTGGGCTCCTTCTGAAATGAAACTGCAAATATCACTCTAACTCTCCTTTCGTATATCTCGCCCGAGATATTGCAGTATCGAACGATATATTGACTGAGACGAAATACTGGAATATCGTCCGATATCTTAGTTTTTTTAGTTAAAATTTAAATTTGTGCCTGAACTAGAACTATAATTAAAAAACTCAAATCTAGCCATATGAATCTTTTGTTATTTTACGTTTTGCATGTTAAATGACTATATTGTATGTTCGTATATGTTTTACAATGCTTATGATTTTCATATTTGTCTTTTTACATACATGTTACTTATGAAATTATGTATTTTATGGTCTATTTGTGCTGAATTTTTTAATGTTTTGGATCCTTTTAATGTTTCATGTCTAACAATATTCGTGTTTTAAGCATAAAGTTATTTTGCATTTTAATTTTAAGTTACTATGTTTTGGTAGCATTCATAAAAATCATTTTGTTAAAATATCACTTTTAAAATTACTCCGATATTATTCTGATATGAACTTTCGGACCCGAGATGAAAATCTGAGACGAACTCCCGAATTAGACTCATCTCGTCCGAGATCTCCCCCGATACGAGACCGAGTCTATAAAATCCCTGAGATGAAATGTGACCGATATCTGAGATTTAAAACCTTGATTAAGGCAACACTTAACCAATACAACATGTTAATTAAATAGATGGGTGGAGTTAGGTTAATTTGAGAACACTTAACTGTTATAACATGTTGATTAGGAAACCCTAGTAACGGGGACCCATTTCTGCAGTAACCCACATAGATGTATCACGGTACCCTGAACTAGGCAGGGTGGGGCACGATTACTGGGCTGATTATAAGCGGTCAAAATAGCGGCGGGTGGTGCAGCAGTGTAGGTTCCGGCGAAGTATGGGCATGCACATACTCCAGAGTGGATAAAGCAGGAACTGGGCATCAGTAGTTTACACTGTGCATCTATAATTTGTGTCGGGTTGCTACCATAGGAATTGATACACCATATGGTGGGACCAGCACAAGTATCTACAATCAAGCGGAGCCGAATGACACAAGTAATAAATGCATGCGAGTAGAAGCCGATCGAAAAAGGGATCACATTGTTATGAACACATGATGGTAGTTGAAACATTCGTTAGTAGGTGCAAATAAAAGGAAATGAGTGCGATAGTATGTTCAGTTTATCTTGCCTTATCTTATGTTATCTTATTTCTATGGTATTGTCTTATGTTCAGTTTATTCATGTCATGATCCTTTCACGTGTTTACATGCTGAATAATCACTGGACTTACCAGGATTATGTCTGACCCATTTTCTTTCACCTTCTTTTCTTCCGTTTCCCCTTACCCTCCACCCCCCCCCCCAAGTTCCGCAGGGAGGGAATACTTCAACTTAGTACAGACCTTTTCCCAGCTTGAAGAGAGTAGATGTATTGCTTGGATTCTCTTTTCTTGGGCTATGGATGTGGTTACACTTTTATTTGGGATTCATGCTGCTTTATTACTGTTTTATGCTTCTTTATGTACTTGGAGTTTTAAATCAAGATGGATGTTTTATTGTAATAATTTAGAAGTTGGGTTTTGAGACAATGCTTGTAATGTTTTGACTGAACCACGTTATTTATGAAATGATTTCAGTTTCCCACTGTTTATATGTTGGTCGTGTAAATTATCTATGTCTTTTACCTAAAATGCTTCACTAAAGTTAATGCATTCCCTTTGTGAGTTACCTTAACGGAGGTGGGGTGTTTCATTACCCCCAGCTAGAAACTAACATATGTCTATTTCCCTGAAGTGCTCATCCCGTTTCTAGTTCATACCGGGGTGTGAAGCTCGCGAAGTAACGCTATACACAAAGCTATGCCTAAATAAGTTGTGCTTGGATCATCAACCAAAAGGCTCTACTTTTCAACAAAAGCTTTGATTATTTGCATCTTAGCATGCCACATTGACAATCCATACCATACCATTGATTTTTGCCAATATATAACCTTTAAGCTCGTACGTCTTAGAGAAGGGTGTTAAGCAAGAGAATAAATTCTCCACCACCAAAAAGATATATATTTAACTGAGATCAACGAATACAGCATAAAGGAATTCAACGTCAGACATACCATCCATTTACAAGTCCGTTCTGGGTCTGAATGGAACTGGAGGCACCTTATTCCTTGTCCCATTTGTCCAATAAAGGAGAGAGGTCCTCGTATATCCGTCGATCTCCAAGTACGTTTGGACGATCACCACTTATTACCTTGTCTTGGGTGTACGGCCAATTAAGACATTAGTAATCATCCAAACGATGTGAAGATCTTCGGTCTTCAACCACTGTCTTCATCTTTGACTCTTGGCCGTCATATTAATTATTTAGAATGGGTTAAACCTGGTCTTTCCGAATATTTCGCATATTTTGTAATCGATAATCAAGTGTTATAAAAACACATCATATGCCTTATTCCAATTCAGAATATTCTTTTAATAAAATATTCACATTATTAGGGAAAGGTTTCTATTAATTTTATCAAAGATAAATTCTTTTAAATTTATTCTTTAAACTTCCTTTGGATATCAAATTCAAAAGATTTTATTAACTAGTCGGGATTATCGAACCTTACCGAAGTAATCATTTATTTATATTTATTATCCCAATCCCAATCCCAACCTATTCATCCCATGGAGCAAAACTAGTAGCACTCCATATCAAACACCCACAGTGTTATTGGTAAATTTAATTACCATTTCACGTTTAAATCTAATTAAAGAATTAAACTATCGCCTGGAGTAAAACTGGCGGTACTCCATTTTTGATCGTTTCAAGTATTCAATAAATTTAATTATCTCATTCCATTTCAATATAATTAGATATTTATTAAACCTCTAATTTGGTTTTAATATCAAAAATCATTACTTTATGATTATTCAAATTTAGGAAATTAATCTTTATCTTTAACTGGGTTAAAGACCTAATGTCATTTAAAACACAGTTCACGATAAACCCAAATCATCTTCCATTAACTATGGAATCTTCACAAAAAACGGATCAATATATAATCAATATAAATTTCCATATCGGACTAATAATATAAATTGAATAGTGGCAAGGCCTTTTAAATTCCATATATAGTAACGGTCTTCATTCACAGAAGCTTATCTCGATTATTATTAAATTGAATTCCCTTCAATTCCAATTTATTCTATTAAATTGGAAAAGTTTACTTTGCAAAATTTTCCATTTAAATCTTAATAAAAGATTTATAAATTCCATTCAAATCTTAATAAAAGATTTATAAATTCCAAATTATATTTTCACTGTTAATTGGGATTAAAGAACAAATGTCGTTTAAAACATAGTTCATGATAAACCCACAATCAACTTTCATTTCAATTCTAATTAAACATTAATTAATTAGTAAACTTCTCTAAATCTTAATTAAAAGATTAATTCTTTTCACACGGGGTTTAAGAACAGCGTTTATTAAGATACCAATCACGACAATTCCAAAATCCAATTCTTTTATTCAATTCCAATTAAATATTAATTAGTTGGAAAACTACACAAAATCTTAATTAAAAGATTTATTCTTTTCTTAACTGGGTTTAAGAACAGTGTTATTGAAGACACCATTCACGACAAACACAGAATTCAATTTATTTTATTTAACTCCAATTAAATATTGATTAATTGGAAAACTTCATTAAATCTTAATTAAAGATTTATTTTAGTTAATAACTAGTTCATTTTGATAAAAAAATATTTTTATCTTTTCAAATATGGAATGTTTTATCCAAAATCTTTCTAGATTATTAATTATGATTTTACATAATTTTTCCATATTTTTAATAATTTTATTAAGGCTCATACAGTCGGTTTCCAATAACGGCCACCGAACTACATCCATAGCGACCTTTTTCAAATTTGATTTGGGCATAATTCCATATCCACTGTTAGATTTCAAACTTCTTATATTCATTTGGAAAACTCTTTTCGATACGAACCCAACGGTTCTAGTTTTAAGCGAATCCGACGGTCGGATCTCCAGTTACGCCAATTTGAAGTTAATGGTCGAAATTCGCGAACGGTCGCTGCGCGGCGCGTTCTATTCAGGCAATTAAATATATATAATATGTATTATATATATTTCGTTGCTTTCCATTTAAAATATAGTTTAGAAATCGTTTATATATTTGTTTTAAAATGATTCCAACTTCATTTTCAATTTCAAATCAAAATTGAATATTCTATATCCTTATCATATTAAAATGATAATATTTTCAAAATATTAAATTTTGAAATCACTTCTTTTCGATATTCATTATAAAATGAATAACTCGATCGATAAAAAGAGCGTTTAACCACATAACTATTTTTATTGTTCCAAAAATTTTATTCGGCACATGAATATCTTATATGGTTTATACATTCAATAAAAATGATATTTTTTTTGTTCATATATTTTATTCAACACATAAATATTTTATTTACTTCATTAACGTGTTAAAGATGAAATTTCTAACATTCGAAAATATAATTCAACAAATGATTATTTTATATTCATTAACATGTTAAAAGGTGACATTTTTAATGTACAAAAATATAATTCAATAAATGATTATTTTATTTTCATTAACATGTTAAAAGGTGATATTTTTAATGTACAAAAATATAATTCAACAAATGATTATTTTATTTTCATTAACATGTTAAAAGGTAACATTTTTAATGTACAAAAATATAATTCAACAAATGATTATTTTATTTTCATTAACATGTTAAAAGGTAACATTTTTAATGTACAAAAATATAATTCAACAAATGATTATTTTATTTTCCTTAACAAGTTAAAAGGTTGATATTTTTAATGTACAAAAATATAATTCAACAAATGATTATTTTACTTTCGTTAACATGTTAAAAGGTGACATTTTTAATGTACAAAAATATAATTCAACAAATGATTATTTTATTTTTGTTAACATGTTAAAAGGTGAAATTTTTAATGTACAAAAATATAATTCAAGAAATGATTATTTCATTTTCATTAACATGTTAAAAGTTGACATTTTTAGTGCACAAAAATATAATTCAACAAATGATTATTTTATTTTTGTTAACATGTTAAAAGGTGACATTTTTTATGTACAAAAAATTTAATTCAACAAATGATTATTTTATTTTCATTAACATGTTAAAAGGTGACATTTTTGATATACAAAAATATAATTCAACAAATGATTATTTTATTTTCATTAATATGTTAAAGATGACATTTTTAATGTACAAAAATATAATTCAACAAATGATTATTTTATTTTTGTTATTTTAAAATATTCTTTATTTTAAAATGTTCTTTATATTAAAATGTCCTTTATTTTAAAATGCTATTTATTTCTGAATCGGAATGCGACTCAATCAATTACCATATAATTTTCAGTTATATGGATTTCATACATCGCAGGTACGCAACAATAATGATAAATAATCATCAAACAGCCCATTCACATCCAGAGTGAAATTTACAAATGTGTGAGCATTAAAATAAAGAAATAACGCTCATCACATACTGTCAATCCATCAATTGACATACAACTAAATATTGGGACTAATGTACGTCATATATCATCCCAACACCCGTATGGGGTTTTCAAACAACAACAGTTTGTTTAAATAAATCGTTGGTTAATAAATTTAACCAATTCTAATTCGGTTTGAATTATTTTCTATTTAACCAATTTTCAATGTTTAAATTATAGATGGATATTTATAATTTAAATTTCACTATCACATTAATATTAACATTATTTTTAATATGTTAAACATTCCAACATCACAAACAACACATAATACAGTCAATTTAAATCGTCCATGGTCTGTGGACGAGGGAGGTGATCTAACAGGCATCATGTACAATTTATAATGATTAGAACCGATGGAAATCAACACTAGCAATGTTATATATTTTCCAGTTATGAAAATAAATAAATAACTATGCAAAATATTTGGTAAGGAGTTCTCACCTTGATCATCTTCAAAAATCCGTAAAATGATTATTTTTAATAAAATTAAACAGATGCTTAATTTTATCAAAGATCCAAACGGCCTTTGTTTCAGTTCTGATCTGCTCCATGATATAGTGCCCGTCAAGAGGTTTCCAACGCACTTCGTTTTTCTGAATTTCGATGTCAAATGAAGAAGTTATACTATTATAAACATTCACATTTAATTAAGTAATTAATTAATAAATAAATTTATTAATTACATTCATTACTGCCGCCCCCTTTTGTTAATTATCTTTTCCTGCATATAACCCTTTTGGAACACGAACAAACCCATCATTGTAACCCATTCTCCACCGCCGTTGGTCCCACAAGCAACCGCACCTCCATCTAAGGTCGCCACGTCGAGCGCCTTGCCACCACCGCCCCACACGACGAACAACGTTGAAATCGTACCTCCCCAGGCCCTATAAATCCGCTCCAAACTCCAGCACTTTGAGCCATGATTTCCTCCAAATCACCACACCATCGAAGATCACGACCGTTTAACACCTAAACCTCGTGAAGCTCTTCAGTTTTTCCTTTTGAAGTTTTAAATTTTGTTGCACCGATTAGAAGAATTAGGCGGAAGAAGGTTAGAACGGTTTCTGCCATATTTTGTTTAAATGGCGGCGCTGGGATAGTGATTAGGGTTTTCTTGTTTATGGGCTCTTTTATAATAATTATTTTATTATTTAATATAATTTTAATTCATAAATTATTTGTTTATCGGTCCGGACTCCAAATAAGGCCCAACGACTGCAGCCCCTAGCTAAATACCCCCATTCCAAACACAATGGGATATGTTTCATAGGTCCGTTCAACTGTTTTAACCAGTTTTTATAAGAATCAAAATATGAATAATTATATATTCAATTTAAACGTATATTTAAATTTACCGGGGCCACATACTGACTCCTAAAATTACAGAAAAATCATTTCTAGCTTTTTTTTTGATGATACGGTCCTAATAAAACTAATTTCGTCGAATTTGGAGACGTTTGAAAAATAGTCATTTTCTAGTCAATCCAATTTAACTGAAATTGACAAAACACGTTTTCTTTTGTCATGCTCACATATTGGTTCCAAAAATTATGAAATTTGGAATCTAGCAATAATTTGACATTTCGGATCCACAAAAGTGGTTTCATCAAAAACGGAGGTCGTTGGCAAAATGGCTATTTTTAAGGGCTATATATTATATTTAAAATATATATAAATTATGTAGTGACTTTTCTGAATTTTAAACTGGACATAACTTTCAATTTGTAAACTGAAATATCAGTTTCTTACATTCGCTAAAAAATATTGTTAAAAAGATTCAAATATTTCTTGTTTCGTCCAATTCTGATTTATACTGAATTTTGTATATTAAATTGAAATTAGAAATCGAATTTTCAAACTGCCGCGCCATTTTAGGCCCGTTTTATAATTAAAATAAATTTATTCATTGTAACTTCGATTAAAATAGATTTTTGGTCGTTATTATTTAAAATAAATTATTTTAAATATCCAAAACCTATTAAAATATCTAAAATTAAAATTTTAAATTGGTCCTGAAAATCCGGGTTGTTACAGTCTCCCCCACTTAAAATCTTTTCATCCTCGAAAAGGAACAGAGCTGAAAGTTGTTTAACTAACCAACTCATTTTTCATTCTGGCTTTAATTCTTCAACCTTTCAGTTTCTATTTTTTTATTTTTCAAAAATTTGGCTAACACCCTAAATTTTCGAAAAATTTCGCCATAACCTCCTTTGAACGGGTTGATGTTTAAAACCGCAACTGGCCTCATAGGGCCCTCATCAATCAAAAAGAAAAAGCCAAGCGGCTCATAAAATCATCAAACCCCAATAAATACAGTAAATATATACCTATTTGTCGGGCATACAATTTTATTCCTCTTCTTAGCCTCCATGCTATGACATGTTCATTATATATATAGGTACATGTATGCAATTTCAATCAATTTTCAAATCAGTCAAATATTTTATTTTATTTGGCTTAATGGTTCAAAATTTCAATTAAACAAACCAATAATCAAACAATACAATCAGCAATCAATTAGTTGGTTACATTTTTAAATATATATAACTTTTATATATAGTCAAAAATCATATTTCAATGCAAATCACAGCAATCAAGTTTTGGTTCTCACACCAGTCAATTGGAAATATATAGATATCCCACTTTTGAAATTCGAACACAAATGTTGATGATGATATATCAATCATCAGAATCATCTCCGGGCGACTAGAGTGTGATTACATATCAATCCAGTATATTAAAACTTCGAATATACGTTAATTACACGTATATTCAAAATCTTTATATACTCGATTGCCCAAATTAAAATAAAATAATGTACTCAAATATGTATTTTAAGATAAAATTTTCAAAACTAAATTTGTCTTTTTTTTAAAATTAATACTCTTCACACTCGTTCTAGGATACTACTAATCCCATCTCTAATGAGTTATTCTCATTGGATATTACTAATCCAATCTCGGATGAATTCTTTCGTTCGGTTCTAATGTGATTTTGTTCTCAAGCTCTGTAAACCAAAGCTTTGATACCAAATGAAACGACCCAAACTTCCCTGTAAAGGAAAGGCCGGATTGAATTGAGAACATGACAAATCAGAACACAAACAGAAGAACATTTCATTGCTTATTACAACAATTACATTAGAGTACAAAAAAATATCAAAGTACGAATAAATATTACATATTGGAAATACAATATCAGATATTTAAATTACAAAGCAGTGGAAAAATAATACATAACACAACTGAAGAAAATACACGGATACAGAGCTTTCCAAATATAGCTTCAGCTATAAACCAGGATCCTGTGAATATAATATCTGTAAAATCAAAACTACTAGCTGCCCACGTGGAAAATATGGGCACCCAGAGTTTAGTTTAAAACAGTAAACTCCGAGTCAGTAATGGGACTGGTGTGAGAATTAAAACAGTTATTAGCTTGATTTTAAAGTTAGGTAAATCACGGGACCACGCTGTATAACATGGAACGGGTTTACCCCACATGAATCTTTGTTTAAAATAAAACAACGCAGTGTTTTTGGGAAAAATGAAGCTATTATAAGACTCAGGTCCGATCACACAATGAACGCGGTCAAGGATCGAGTTTTCCCTTATAATAGCCAAATAGGCTTAATACGCAAAATTTCATCTTTTAATATTACTATAAGTGAAGAAATCAACTTCAAATATAAATGTATCAATCATAGGCGACGTAGGTACCATTATATTACGTCGCCATATATATATATATATATATATATATATATATATACAACTAAAACCGAATATCGCATATTGGAAATTGGGTTTCCATCTATGAACCAAGGCAAGCGATCCTCCTTACTGATTCGAGACTCTCTAGCCTGAGCCTCAGGATACAGCCGCGACTGCACCTGCGGTTAGCGACAGGGCCGGTCATCCGTCGATGATTAGTTATAGCATAAGCTATATGTTATCCCGCCCTATGGGACATAAAATAATCTGGTCAGTATATCAACCAGAACATCCATCGATCCCGTAGTGATCGATATATCCGAGGCGTCTCTCATCCATCAAGTAATAAGCAACATCCACATGAGTAAACAGTATGGGCTCCATACCATGACGTTACCCCTAGCTAGAAACTAACATATGTCCATTTCCCTGAAGTCTTCATCCCGTTTCTGGTTCATACCGGGGTGTGAAGCTCGTGAAGTAACACTATACACAAAGCTATGCCTAAATACACTGTGCTTTGATCATCAACCACAAGGCTCTGTTTTTCAACAAAAGCCCTTATCATTTGCATCTTAGCATGCCACATTGACAATCCATACCATACCATTGATTTCTACCAATATATAACCTCTAAGCTCGTGCGTCTCAAAGAAGGGTGTTAAGCAAGAGAATAAATTCTCCGCCACCAAACAGATATATATTTAGCAGAGATCAACGAATACAACATAAAGGAATTCAACGTCATACATACCATCCATTTACAAGTCCGTTCTGGGTCTGAATGGAACTGGAGGCACCTTATTCCTTGTCCCATTTGTCCAATACAGGAGAGAGGTCCTCGTATATCCGTCGATCTCCAAGTACGTTTGGACGATCACCACTTATTACCTTGTCTTGGGTGTACGGCCCAATTAAGACATGAGTAATCATCCAAACGATGTGAAGATCTTCGGTCTTCAACCACTGTCTTCATCTTTGACTCTTGGCCGTCATATTAATTATTTAGAATGGGTTAAACCTGGTCTTTCCGAATATTTCGCATATTTTGTAATCGATAATCAAGTGTTATAAAAACACATCATATGCCTTATTCCAATTCAGAATATTCTTTTAATAAAATATTCACATTATTAGGGAAAGGTTTCTATTAATTTTATCAAAGATAAATTCTTTTAAATTTATTCTTTAAACTTCCTTTGGATATCAATTTCAAAAGATTTTATTAACTAGTCGGGATTATCGAACCTTACCGAAGTAATCATTTATTTATATTTATTATCCCAATCCCAATCCCAACCTATTCATCCCATGGAGCAAAACTAGTAGCACTCCATATCTAACACCCACAGTGTTATTGGTAAATTTAATTACCATTTCACGTTTAAATCTAATTAAAGAATTAAACTATCGCCTGGAGTAAAACTGGCGGTACTCCATTTTTGATCGTTTCAAGTATTCAATAAATTTAATTATCTCATTCCATTTCAATATAATTAGATATTTATTAAACCTCTAATTTGGTTTTAATATCAAAAATCATTACTTTATGATTATTCAAATTTAGGAAATTAATCTTTATCTTTAACTGGGTTAAAGACCTAATGTCATTTAAAACACAGTTCACGATAAACCCAAATCATCTTCCATTAACTATGGAATCTTCACAAAAAACGGATCAATATATAATCAATATAAATTTCCATATCGGACTAATAATATAAATTGAATAGTGGCAAGGCCTTTTAAATTCCATATATAGTAACGGTCTTCATTCACAGAAGCTTATCTCGATTATTATTAAATTGAATTCCCTTCAATTCCAATTTATTCTATTAAATTGGAAAAGTTTACTTTGCAAAATTTTCCATTTAAATCTTAATAAAAGATTTATAAATTCCATTCAAATCTTAATAAAAGATTTATAAATTCCAAATTATATTTTCACTGTTAATTGGGATTAAAGAACAAATGTCGTTTAAAACATAGTTCATGATAAACCCACAATCAACTTTCATTTCAATTCTAATTAAACATTAATTAATTAGTAAACTTCTCTAAATCTTAATTAAAAGATTAATTCTTTTCACACGGGGTTTAAGAACAGCGTTTATTAAGATACCAATCACGACAATTCCAAAATCCAATTCTTTTATTCAATTCCAATTAAATATTAATTAGTTGGAAAACTACACAAAATCTTAATTAAAAGATTTATTCTTTTCTCAACTGGGTTTAAGAACAGTGTTATTGAAGACACCATTCACGACAAACACAGAATTCAATTTATTTTATTTAACTCCAATTAAATATTGATTAATTGGAAAACTTCATTAAATCTTAATTAAAGATTTATTTTAGTTAATAACTAGTTCATTTTGATAAAAAAATATTTTTATCTTTTCAAATATGGAATGTTTTATCCAAAATCTTTCTAGATTATTAATTATGATTTTACATAATTTTTCCATATTTTTAATAATTTTATTAAGGCTCATACAGTCGGTTTCCAATAACGGCCATCGAACTACATCCATAGCGACCTTTTTCAAATTTGATTTGGGCATAATTCCATATCCACTGTTAGATTTCAAACTTCTTATATTCATTTGGAAAACTCTTTTCGATACGAACCCAACGGTTCTAGTTTTAAGCGAATCCGACGGTCGGATCTCCAGTTACGCCAATTTGAAGTTAATGGTCGAAATTCGCGAACGGTCGCTGCGCGGCGCGTTCTATTCAGGCAATTAAATATATATAATATGTATTATATATATTTCGTTGCTTTCCATTTAAAATATAGTTTAGAAATCGTTTATATATTTGTTTTAAAACGATTCCAACTTCATTTTCAATTTCAAATCAAAATTGAATATTCTATATCCTTATCATATTAAAATGATAATATTTTCAAAATATTAAATTTTGAAATCACTTCTTTTCGATATTCATTATAAAATGAATAACTCGATCGATAAAAAGAGCGTTTAACCACATAACTATTTTTATTGTTCCAAAAATTTTATTCGGCACATGAATATCTTATATGGTTTATACATTCAATAAAAATGATATTTTTTTTGTTCATATATTTTATTCAACACATAAATATTTTATTTACTTCATTAACGTGTTAAAGATGAAATTTCTAACATTCGAAAATATAATTCAACAAATGATTATTTTATATTCATTAACATGTTAAAAGGTGACATTTTTAATGTACAAAAATATAATTCAATAAATGATTATTTTATTTTCATTAACATGTTAAAAGGTGATATTTTTAATGTACAAAAATATAATTCAACAAATGATTATTTTATTTTCATTAACATGTTAAAAGGTAACATTTTTAATGTACAAAAATATAATTCAACAAATGATTATCGAACCTTACCGAAGTAATCATTTATTTATATTTATTATCCCAATCCCAATCCCAACCTATTCATCCCATGGAGCAAAACTAGTAGCACTCCATATCTAACACCCACAGTGTTATTGGTAAATTTAATTACCATTTCACGTTTAAATCTAATTAAAGAATTAAACTATCGCCTCGAGTAAAATTGGTGGTACTCTATTTTTGATCATTTCAAGTATTAGATAAATTTAGTTATCTTTCCATTTCAATCTAATTAGATATTTATTAAAACTCTAATTTGGTTTTAATATCAAGAATCATTACTTTATGATTATTCAAATTTAGGAATTAATCTTTATCTTTAATTGGGTTAAAGAACTAATGTCATTTAAAACACAGTTCACAATAAACCCAAATTATCTTCCATTAACTATGGAATCTTCACGAAAAACGGATCAATATATAATCGATATAAATTTCCGTATCAGGGTAATAATATAAATGAAATAGTGGCAAGGCCTTTTAAATTCCACATATAGTAACGGTCTTCATTCATAGAAGCTTATCTCGATTATTATTAAATCGAATTCCCTTTAATTCCAATTTATTCTATTAAATAGGAAAACTTTACTTTGGAAAAATTTCCATTTAAATCTTAATAAAAGATTTATAAATTCATTTTAAATCTTAATAAAAGATTTATAAATTCCATTTAAATATTAATAAAAGATTTATAAATTCAAAATTATATTTTCACTGTTAATTAGGATTAAAGAACAAATGTCGTTTAAAACATAGTTCACGATAAACCCACAATTAACTTTCATTTCAATTCTAATTAAACATTAATTAATTAGTAAACTTCTCTAAATCTTAATTAAAAGATTTATTCTTTTCACACGGGGTTTAAGAACAGTGTTTATTAAGACACCATTCACGACAAACCCAAAATCCAATTCTTTTATTCAATTCCAATTAAATATTAATTAATTGGAAAACTTCACTAAATCTTAATTAAAAGATTTTTCTTTTCTCAACTGGGTTTGAACAGTATTATTGAAGAAACCATTCACGACAAACCCAAAAACCAATTTATTTTATTTAATTTCAATTAAATATTATCTAATTGGATAATTTCATCAAATCTTAATTAAAGATTTAATTTAGTTAATAACTAGTTCATTTCGATAAAAAAAAATTATCTTTAGGCCCATACAGTCGGTTTCCAATAATGGCCACCAAACTACATCCATAACGACCTTTCTCAATTTGATTTGGACATAATTCCAAATCTCACCGTTAGAGTTCAAACTTCTTATATTCATTGGAAAGAACTTTTCGATACGAACCCAATGGTTCTGGTTTAGGAGAATCCGACGGTCAGATCTCCCGTTACGCCAATTTGAAGTTGATGGTCGAAATTCGTGAACAGTCGCTGCGCGTTCTATTCAGGCCATTAAATATATATAATATATATATTTTATCGCTTTCCATTTAAAATGTATTTTAGAAATCGTTTATATATATTTTTTAAACAATTCCAACTTTATTTTCAATTTTAAATCAAAATTTAATATTCTATATTCTAATCATATTAAAATGATAATATTTTCAAAATATTAAATTTTGAAATTACTTCTTTTCGATATTCATTATAAAATGAATAACTCGATCGATAAAAAAGGGGTTTAACCACATAACTGTTTTTATTGTTCCAAAAATTTTATTCGACACATGAATAACTTATATGGTTTACACATTCAATAAAAATGATATTTTTATTGTTCATATATTTCATTCAACACATAAATATTTTATTTACTTCATTAACATGTTAAAGATGACATTTTTAATGTTCAAAAATATAATTCAACAAACGATTATTTTATTTTCATTAACATGTTAAAAGGTGACATTTTTAATGCACAAAAATATAATTCAACATATGATTATTTTATTTTCATTAACATGTTAAAGATGACATTTTTAATGTACAAAAGTATAATTCAACAAATGATTATTTTATTTTTGTTATTTTAAAATATTCTTTATTTTAAAATGTTCTTTATATTAAAATGTTCTTTATTTTAAAATGCTATTTATTTCTAAATCGGAATGCGACTCAATCAATTACCATATAATTTTCAGTTATATGGATTTCATACATCGCAGGTATGCAACAATAATGATAAATAATCATCAAACAGTCCATTCACATCCAGAGTGAAATTTACAACTGTGTGAGCATTAAAATAAATAAATAACGCTCATCACATACTGTCAATCCATCGATTGACATACAACTAAATATTGGGACTAGTGTACGTCATATATCATCCCAACACCCGTGTGGGGTTTTCAAACAACAACAGTTTGTTCAAATAAATCATTAGTTAATAAATTTAATGAATTCTAATTCGGTTTGAATTATTTTCTATTTAACCAATTTCACTGTTTAATTATAAATGGATATTTATAATTTAAATTTCACTATCACAATAATATTAACATTATTTTTAATATGTTAAACATTTCAACATCACAAACAACACACAATACAATCAATTCAAATCGTCCATGGTCTGTGGATGAGGAAGGTGAAATAACAGGAATTGTGTACAATTTATAATGATTAAAACTGATGGAAATCTACAATGGCAATGTTATATATTTTTCAGTTATGAAAATAACTAAATAATTGTGCAAAAATTTTGGTGAGGAGTTCTCACCTTGATCGGCTTTAGAAATCAATCAAATGATTATTTTTAATAAAATTAAACAAATGCTTAATTTTATCAAAAATCCAAACGGCCTCTGTTTCAGTTCTGATCTACTCCATGATATAGTGCTCGTCAAGTGGTTTCCAATGCACTTCGTTTTTCTGAATTTTGATGTCAAATGAAGAAGTTATACTACTTTAAATATTCACATTTAATTAAGTAATTAATTAATAAATAAATTTATTAATTACCTTCATTACTACTGCCCCTTTTGTTAATTATCTTCTCCTGCATATAATCCTTCTGGAACACGAACAAACCTTTCATCGTAACCCATTCTCCACCGTTGTTGGTCCCACAAGCAAACGGACCTCCATCTAAGGTCGCCACGTCGAACGTCTTGCCGCCACCATCCCACACGCCGAACGACATTGAACTCGCACCTCCCTAGGCCCTCGAAATCCACTCCAAACTTTGGCACTTTGAGCCACGATTTCCTCCAAATCACCACACCATCGAAGATCACGACCGTTCAACACCTAAACCTCGTGAAGCTCTTCAGTTTTTCCTTTTGAAGTTATAAATTTTGTAGCACCGATTAGAAGAATTAGGTAGAAGAAGGTTAGAACAGTTTTTGCCATCGATTTGGTTTAAATGGCGACGCTGGGATGGTGATTAGCGTTTTCTTTTTTTTGGTCCCTTTTATAATAATTATCTTATTATTTAATATAATTTTAATTCACAAATTACTTGTTTATCGGTCCGGACTCCAAACGAGGCCCAACCATTGTCGCCCCTAGCTAAATACCCCCCATTCCGAACACAATGGGATATGTTTCGTAGGTCCGGTCGATTGTTTTAACTAGTTTTTATCAAAACTAAAATATAAATCATTATATATTCAATTTAAACGTACATTTAAATTTACCGGGGTCACATACTAACTCCAAAAATTACAGAAAAATTATTTCTAGCTTTGTTTTGATGATACGGTCCTAACAAAACTAATTTCGTCAAAATTTGGAGACTGTTTGAAAAATGGCCATTTTTTGGTCGATCTAATTCAACTGAAATTGACAAAACACGTTTTCTTTTGCCACGCTCATATATTAGTTTCAAAAATTATGAAATTTGGAATCTAGCAATAATTTGACATTCCGGATCCACAAAAGTGGTGTGATGATCCTATACTCCCGTGCCACGGAAGCAAGGGTAATCTTTGGAATAAAACATATAAACAATAACAGCAGAACAGAAATATAGAATTACACCAGATAATGTACATTAGATTACACTGTAAATAATGTCAACATCAGAGTTATACAGCATAACAAGATCACACTTAGTACAAAATACAGTTACAACTTAATATAAAATGTTTGCAGCGGAATCAAACATAATATATATAATGAAGTTTGAACAGCATAATTGAAATGATGGAATCCATCTTCAGCTCCATAGATATCTAGAATGAACCAGCTAAACCCCGAATACAAGGCTGCTCATGTAGAAATAGGGGCACCCGGGTTTGCAAAGTGAAACAAACTACGAGTCAGTCATGGTACTAGTATGAGAAATCTTACTTAACCTATTTGATAATAAGGCCAATCACAGGACCACGCCATTAACACGGAACGGGTTAGTTCATTGGATTGCCAGTGCTTAAAACAAGTAAATCATTTAAACATCGCAATGCTTTTTACAAAAATGAAGCCATTATAAGACTCAAGTCTCATCACACAATGCAACGCAAACTGGAGGATAGAGTCTTACCTTATAATGGCCAAAATATGCTTGATACGTATAAAGCAAAATCATCTGATATTATTACTAGTGCATATATGTTTCAGAAACAATTTCAATCATAATGTATCATTCATAGACGACATGAGCGTCCCATGCCACTATGCCGCCATATATAGGTTTACAATCAAAACCGCACATGTCGTATTAGAAGTTGGATTTTCATCATGAATCAAGGCAAGGGATCGTCCTTACCGAATTCGAGACAATCTAGCCTACCATGTCTCAGGATACAGTCGTAACTGCACCTAGGAAAATGCAGGGCTGGTCCACATGTTAAGCGGATTAGTAATCCCTGAACAATACGTTTCCCCGCCCTATGGGGCGTAAATGAGCCAGATGACTCAATATCTATTGGCTCCATAGTAACCGATATATCCGAGGCACCTCGCTTTCCAACAACCACATAAGTAAAAATGTCTAGGCTCCATATCATGACACCGCTCCTAGCTAGAAAGAAACGATGTCCTCCTTGCCGTCCTTCATCCCGTTTCTAGTTCATACAGGGGTGTGAAGCTTGCGAATTAACGCTATACACAAAGTTGGGCTATATTAAAGCCGTGCTTTGATCATCAACCACAAGGCCTTGCTTTTCAATGAAAGCCTTGATCATTTCCATCTCACCACGCCACATTGACATTCCATGCCATGCGGCTGATGTCTATTGATATATAACCTCTTAGCTCGTACGTCTCAGAGAAGGGTGTTAAGCAAGAGAATAAATTCTCCGCCACCAAACATATATATATTTAATAGAAATCAATCAGCACAAAATAAAATACACCATAAGACACACTTCCATTTACTAGTTCTTTCTGGGTTTGAATGAAACCGTAGGCACCTTATTCCTAGTCCCATACGTCCAATACAGGAGAGAGGCCCTCGCACATCTGAACAATCAAAAAATACGTCTGAACTACTGCCACTGTAACCCCTTTTGGGAGCTAACCGATCCAGGGCATCAGTAGTAATCCATTCGATGTGAAGATCATCGGTCTTGTATCGTCTTCATATTTTCGACTTTTAATCGTCGATCAATTATTTGAAATGAGAATTAACTCGGCCTTTTCAAATAATTCACGTATACATAGAATTCAAATCAATTCTTTTCCGTGGTTAAATTATTCGACATTCACGTTTCAAATCAATATGTTAATATCATGTCAAATACATTTAACCATCAGAATATCCAATAAACCAAGAAAAATTGGTTTATTTCCATTCCATATCGCTTATAATATTTTATAACAATTTTTCGCTATTTTTATATATATAAAAATAGCCCATTTTTATCGAATGACGTTTTAGGTCATTCGATGGCACTAGCGCTGCTCTCGTCCAAATTTGAATTAGACATTTCGCAAAATCTAATCGTTGGATCTTAACGAATTTTATATCATTGGAAATATCTCTCCAAACAGAACCCAATGGTTCCGGTTTCGGGAAAATCCGACGGTCGGATCTCCCATTATAATCATTTAAAATTACGATTTGAAAACGCGAACTACAGCGTCGTTATTCGTTTTATTTTAATTATATATATATTAATATAATTCATTCTGGTGCTGTTTTTATTCAGATTCGAATCAAACATTTCTCCAAATCTAACCAGTGGATCTCAACAAATTTTATATCGTTGGAAAGATATTTCCAAAGCGAACCCAACAGTTTCAGTTCCGGGGAAATCCAATGGTCGGATTTCTCGATATAATAGTTTAAAATTATGATTTCAAGTGCAAACTGCAGCAGCACGATTCATTTTATTTTGATGCATATATATATATATATATATATATACACGATTCATTCGACGATTTCCAAATCGTTTTCACTTCAAAATTTTGGCTAACGCCTTTAAATTTCGAAAATTTTCGCCATAACCTCCTTTGTACGGAGAGGGGTTTGGAAATTTATTGGGTTGTATTAGGCACCCAATAAATCCAGTATAAGCATACACAATTTTTAGTGTCTTATTCTATGCCTAAGGGAGTGTGTAAATTACTCCAGAGATAAATCTCATCACCTCGTCCAGTGTTGGAAAATAAATAATCCATGTGTCGTATCTAATAACTAGAGAGACGCGATTATTGTCAACTCTACACCCGTGTGGGGTTTTTATTTAATCTGGCAATTTACCGTTATATTTATTTAATTCATATCAATCCTCAGTTCAACCTGCAATTCAATCATCGACATAAGAGCGTCTTGCCCGTATGGTAATCTCAACCCCGTCATACAAGCTCTGAATGCTTATATGGAATATGATATGCTATGAAATCAATAGTTCGTCTTCGGTTCAATCTGAAATACAGTCATCTCCGTACAAGCGTCTCACTTGTATGGTAATTCCAACCTCGTCACATAAGCTCCAAATGCTTATGTGGTATATGATAGAGTATGCTATCTTCACGTAGTATGTCATGTAGTGTAGTTCAAAATTAATTGTTGCTATTCTATGGTGTTGTTTATAATCTCACACAAAACAACCAGCACACCGCATCCAATGGCATTCACTGGAGTTTATATAATAAATAAAATTGTGTAGCCAACTCATTAAGGCTTACTTATTTGTCGGGCACGCAAATAAATTATTTGCTTAACAGTAAATCCATTTTCCTGTTCAGCATATGTATGTGTGTGTGTGTGTATATATGCATACCTATGCTAAAAATAATATTTTTAGCGAACAAATAATTATTTCCATACATGGTTATTTTTAACAGTTCATATACATGTTAAAAATAATATTTCTAATGACAAGCATTTATTTCAACCCGTGGTTATTTTTAACACTTCATATATGTGATAAAAATAATATTTTCAATGAATAAACATTTATTTCAACCTTTGACTATTCTTAATAGTTCATATAAAATATTATTGTCAATCAACAAATATTTATTTCAACCTTCGGTTATTTTAAACACTTCATATACATGTTAAAAATAATATTTTCAATCAACAAATATTTATTTTGACTCATGGTTATTTTCAACACTTCATATACTTGTTAAAAATAATATTTTCGATCAATTTCAACCTTCGACTATTTTTAAAGGTAAATAAGAATATGATTTTTATTGTTAAGGCATTTTATTTCAAACATGAATAATTTTAGTGATTCATATATACAATAAAAATGTGATTTTTATTGTTCAAACAATTTATTCAACACACGAATATTTTTAACACTTCGTATATACAATAAAAATGTGATTTTTATTGTTCAAACAATTTATTCAACATACGAATATTTTTAACACTTCGTATATACAATAAAAATGTGATTTTTATTATTCAAACAATTTATTCAACACACGAATATATTTAACACTTCGTATATACAATAAAAAAGTGATTTTTATTGTTCAAACAATTTATTCAACACATGTATATTTTTAACACTTCGTATATACAATAAAAATGTAATTTTTACTGTTCAAACAATTTATTCAACACACGAATATTTTTAACACTTCGTATATACCATAAAAATGTGATTTTTATTGTTCAAACAATTTATTTCAACACAACAACTATTTTACATAGTCATTTCAGAAAATTTCAGCATTACAATGGCAAGGTAGGTAGCATCGGCAACATGTCCAGCACGACTCCTCTGCTATCCTAGGCCTTGCACCATTACAATACTTTCATTTTCCATAATACAATTCATTTTCATGATATAATGAATTCACCACAAACAATCAACTTTGTTGCAACCACAATCTATCATTCACAACCACAACCAATTCCTACAACACAATTCTATCAAATAAATCGTCTATGGTCTGTGGACGATGGTGTCAGGAGCTACTAAGCCCCGTCTGCAACCTATATATTTTTATTTGTTTTTGAATTTAGATTGCTCACATTGGGTTCCACTCCTTCTAAAATTGTAGGAAGCTCCAAAAATTCTCTGGTCTCTTCTAGAATGTAGAGTACGTCGTCACGAATCCAGTGTCTCCGGTTTCACTGGACTTCGACGATATATGTTGAAGATATAATTTTTTTCTAAAATCATAATTTGCAACACTTTTAATTGTTATAAACGGTTGAATATAAAAAAAAAGTATACCTCAGCTCCGCATACAAAACTAGGTCATAATTTTACTTTGAATTCGTGAAACTTGGACACGGTCGGATTATACCATGCTGGAGGGCTCCGAATGGCGCATCAATCAATGGAAACGCGATAGAGATCGATGGTCAGATGGTGGCGCGGTGATGACTTGAAATTCGCGACTTCGAGGGCGCGATTCTCGAGAAATACACCATGATAGAGGGCGTGGTTGGTATTTATTTGAAGCTCGTGGGGAGATCTACAAAATTCCCAACTGGAGCACTCGATTTTATTGAGTGGATTTGAAGTTACGGAGGAGAGATGGATTGATGCTCTGCCGTCGTTTGTTTCAAAGAGGTGTGGGGTTTTTCTCGATTTTTATAAAATAAAAATAATGAATAGAATATTTTAATGGGCCAATTTATATATTTATTCGGAAAATAGTGTTTTCTTATCCAAACTCCAAATCAAACCCAATGACTAACGCCCCTAGCTAAAAACCCCCATCCCGGACACAATGGAATATGTTTCGTAAGCCCATTCGACGGTTTCAGTCAGATATTCTTCAAATTAAAATATAAAACATTCAAATTCGGATTTGAACGTACATTTTAATATGCCGAGGCCCATACTGATTCCAAAAATTCCCGATAAATAAATCTAGCTATGTTGGGACGATACGGGCCCAACAAAATTAATTTTGTCGAATTTGGAGACTGTTTGAAAAATGGACTTTTTCTGGTCGATCCAATTCAAACTGAAATTACCATACGCGTTTTCCTTTGCCACGCTCACATATTAATTCAAAAAATTATGGAATTTTAACCTTAGCCATAAATTGACATTCCGGATCCAACAAAGTGGTTTCGTCGAAAATGGAGGTCGTTTGCAAAATGTCTGTTTTCAAGGGCTATATTTTTACTAAATTTCATAGCGACTATTCTGAATATTCAACTGGCCATAACTTTTTATTCCTACTATGAAATTTCAATTTTTCAGATTTGTTAGAAAGATCTTTTTAAACAGATTTAAATATTTTTGGTTTTACTGAAATCCGATTTATTTTGCATCCTGTACATTCAGTCAAAGTTCAACTTCAAATTTTTAAACTACCGCGCTATTTCTAGCTCGTTATATAATTAAAATAAATTTGTTCATTCAAACTTCATTTAAAATAAATTTTTAGTCATTATTATTTAAAATAAATCATTTTAAATATTCTAAATTCATTAAAATAGCCAAATTAATTTTTTTGTATTGGTTCTGATTTTCCGGGTTTCTCCCACTTAAAACTTTTCGTCCACGAAAAGGAAACAACAGTAAAGTAGGAAACAAAATGGAAAATAGAATATACTGTAAATGTACCTTGCACCAGAGCTAATCAGAGATGTCCACTCTGCACTTGGGATAAGCCTGCTTAATGCTATCTTCCATCTCCCATGTACAGTCTCTAGGATCACCGCTCCACTGCACTTTGACTAAATGAACCTTCTTGTTCCTTAGCACTTTAGTTTCTTTGCCAATAATCTTTATTAGCTCTCTTATCATAGCTAATTCTGGAGTAATATCCAAATCTTGTTGCACTGCTTCTTCAACGACCAAGTCTGGATCATGCACATGTTTACGAAGTTGAGATACGTGAAACACATCATGTACTCCGGGCAACCAGTCAGGTAATTGAACCATGTAAGAAAGAGTTCCTATCCTTTCAAGTATAGAAAATGGACCTATAAATCTAGGCACTAACTTCCCTATCTTGCCAAATCTAACTACTCCTCTCATCGGAGAAACTCTCAGATATACATAGTCACCAACAGCGAACGCTAAATCTCTTCTTCTAAAATCTGCATAACTCTTCTATCGGCTTTGAGCTGTTTGCAGTCGCTTCTTAATGAAATCGACTTTATCTGAAGCTTCACGGATCATATCAGGACCCAATACTAGTTGATTGCCTGATTCTACCCAACATGCGGGAGATCTACATGGTCGACCATACAATGCTTCGATTGGTGCCATTCCTAAGCTTGCTTGGTAGCTGTTATTATATGAGAACTCAGCCAAATGCAAGTGATCTTCCCACGATCCACCAAAATCAATAATACGTTCCCGCAATAAATCTTCTAGTATACGATTCACCCTCTCAGTTTGGCCATCTGTTTGAGGATGATATGCGGTGCTAACGTTTAACTTTGTTCCCAGCTCTATCTGGAACGCTTCCCAGAATTTATTAGCGAATATCGGATCACGATCATTAACGATACTACTGGGAACTCCATGTAGTCTAACAATCTCTTTGAAATAAATCTGCGCCAGGTTCAGAGCCGTTCTATTTGATCTGACAGGTATAAAATGGGCGGTCTTCGTGAAACGATCTACGATCATCCATATACTGTCATTTGCTTTCTTGGTTCTGCGCAACCCATCTATGAAGTCCACGAAAATTTGCTCCCACTTCCAATTTGGAACCTCCAACGGTTGCAAAAATGTGGCAAGTTTCTATTGATCGCTTTTGACTTGTTAACAAGTAGCACACCAGCTAACATATATTGAAATGTCTCTTTTCAATGACTTCCACCAGAATGTGCGCTTGAGGTCATTATACATCTTACTCACACCAGGACGGATACTGAGCTTAGATTTGTGACATTCATCCAGTACCTCCCTTCTGAGTTCTGGAATTCCGGGAACACAAATTCGCCCTTGTAACCTTAGAATCCCTTTACTATCCAGCTGAAAATCTGAAGCTTTACCTTCTCGAATTAGCTGGCTAATTCTTTGAATGAATTCATCATCTTTTTGGAAAACAAAGATTTTCTCTATCAATAAAGGCGTAATAATAAGATTGGCGATGATCAAGTTCTTTCTGCTAAGCGCATCAGCTACAACATTGGCTTTCCCCGGAGTATACAATATATCAAGATCGTACGCTGCAAGAAATTCTAGCCAACGTTGTTTTCTCAGATTTAAATCCTTCTAGGTGAACAAATACTGTAACAACTTGTGATCTGTATATAATTCGAACTTCTCACCCAATAGATAATGCCTTCAGATTTTCAAAGCAAACACGATGGCTAACAACTCAAGATCATGAGTAGCATATCCCTTCTCATGCGGTTTCAACTGAAGGCTAGCATAAGCAACTACTTGGCCTCTTTGCATTAATACTGCACCAGCACCTTCAATAGAAGCTTATGTATAGACTGTCAAATCTTGATTGCCAACAATAATAGTCAACATTGGAGCTGTAGTCAACCTTAATTTCAGCTCTTGGAAAGCCGCCTCACATTCTGGAGTCCAATTAAATCTTGTGTGCTTCTCAGTAAGCTGCGTTAATGGACTAGATAGCTTCGAAAAACTTTTAACGAATTTCTGATAATAACTAGCCAATCCCAGAAAACTTCAGACTTCTATGGGTGTACTAGGCTGTTTCCAATCCTGAATAGCGGTAATTTTTCTCAGATCTACTGAAATTCCTTCTTTTGATACGACGTGACCAAGGAACTTCACTTCTTCTTGCCAGAATATACATTTGTAAAATTTGGCTTTTAAAACATTCTTTCTTAGAATTTCCAAAACTTGTTCCAAATGTTTAGTGTGCTCGCTATCTAACTTAGAGAAGATCTAGATGTCATCAATGAAGACATGTACGAATTTATTCATGACTTCTCTGAATACTCTGTTCATTAGATCAACGAAATAAGCTGGAGAGTTACATAAGCCGAACGACATTACTTACCACTCATAAAATAAGTCTGGACCTCTAAATGTTGTCAAAGGAACACATTCTTTAGCAATACAAAGTTGATGGAAACCTGTAGCTAGGTCCATTCTTTAAAATACTTGCGCTCCATTCAAACGATCCAACAAATCATCAATTTGCGGCAATAGATATTTATTCTTCAATGTCTGCTTATTCAAGTCACGATAATCCACACGTAGTCTGAGAGTACCATTTGACTTTGGGACAAACACCACTACTACTCCCCAATTAGAGAAACTAAGCCTGATCAGACCTTTCCATAGTAATTGTCGAGTCTGGTTTCCTAATTCTTCTTTCTCTTTTAAAGTCATTCTTCGAATTGGATGCACAACTGGTCTTGCATTCAGAAATAGATCGATTCTGAAATCAATTTCTCTACGCGGAGGTAAGCTATCCACTTCTTCAAACACATCCGCATAATTTTTTACGACAAGAATATTTTCTATAGAAGTCGGAGAAACATTAAGAGAAGCCCAAAATTCTTTTCTATCTGAATCTGAGCCTATGCATGGTATCGTTATGTGCCTTCCGAATTTAGTTTTAGCTTTAACGATTCTCTCAACGCACTTAACTTCAGCTTTGTATTTCGTTAACCAATCCTACCCAAGAATGATATCGAATTCTGAGAGATCCATGGCAATCAGCTTAAAAGAAAACCGGTAATAAGAATAGGAGACCGACACTCTACAATATAAACTGAGAACAAGAGAACCACCGATCGGGTTTTGGACTCTAATCGATTCTTCAAGATTCCTCAATTTTAGATTTAGCTTCTTGACTGTATTACTTGAAATGAAGCTTTGCGACGCACCCATGTCAAACAATACTTTAACTGGAATGTTGTTAACAGTTAGCATGCCTTCCAAAACATCTGGCCTTTGCTGACTAACTGAGGGTGCTGGAGTTTCTGCTTCTTCATATACATGAGCTACTTCAGCCTTCTTTAATAGCATGCAATCCTTTGCAAGATGACTAGCCTGATGGCAATTATAGCATCCCCTGCTCTCCTGAAGCCTCTTATCGGTTTTAAAGCCTTTCTTCTTTTGTTTCTTCGAAGATTTACAGTTCCTTATCGAATGCCCTTGCTTATTGCACTTGAGACAAACGACTGTTTTTTTCCTTTCTTTGATTGGCTTTAGGCCTATTACTGACCTCAGACTTCGTACTTGCCTCTGGCTTCATACTTGTCTCTGGGCTATCAGTTTCAAACTTTCTTTTGTTGCTAGAACTGACTTCCTCTTCGTCCTCCAAAAGACCTTGCTTACCAAGATCTTCATAGCGATAAGCCATGTATATCATTTCAGAAAAGGGAAGATTCACATGTGCAGTTACACTACTTTTGTATTTTCTTTAATGTCCATTATAAACCTCAAATTCTTCCTCAAAGGATCTTCAATTAGCCTCGGGGAAAAACGAGAAAGTTTGTTGAATTTATCCTAATACTCCTGAATGGTCATTTCTCCTTGTTTCAGATAGTAGAATTCATCGTATAGCCGCTCAGTTGCTTCTGGAGGAATAAATATTTCTTTGAAAATTTCTTTAAATCTATCCCATGTAATATTACCTTTCAGATTTTTCTTAGTAATCGTTTCCCACCAGACTAAAGCTTCGTCTTTGAGTGCCTAAGATGCCAGTAATCTTTTCTGATCATCTCTCAACTTTAAACCTTCAAAAATTCTCTGAGCAGAACGCATCCATTCTTGTGTTCCAATAATGGATTCTTTGCCCAAGAATGGTAATCCACCCAAATTTCGATATTTCTTTACTAGAACTTCTATATCTGATTCTGGCTGTGGGAACACGATTGGCTCATTAGATTGTTGAACCATAGAATTACTTCTTCTGCTTCTACTACTCATTTTCTACTATATTTGCAAATAGCAGACAAAGAGTCAGGCCAACATAAAAGATATTGTAAAGCATAGAGACATATATTTAAATCCATATGCATCTATTGGGGTGTATTTTATTCCTCTATACTCAGTCTAGGATATTACTGATCCTATCTGTAATGAGTTACTCGCCCTAGAATACTACTGATTCTATTTTTGACGAGTTTGTTAATATGTTATATTCCGGATCTAAGATTAACCAAAGCTCTGATACCAACTGTGATGACCCTATACTCCCATGCCACGGAAGCAAGGATAATCTTTGGAATAAAACACATAAACAATAACATCAGAACAGAAATATAGAATAACACTAGATAATGTACATCAGATTACACTGTAAATAATGTCAACATCAGAGTTACACAGCATAATAGGATCATACTTAGTACAAAATACAGTTACAGCTTAATATAAAATGTCTGCAGCGGAATCAAACATAATATACATAATGAAGTCTGAACAACATAATAGAAATGATAGAATCCATCTTCAGCTCCATAGCTATCCAGAATGAACCAGCTAAAACTCGAATACAAGCCTGCTCGTGTAGAAATAGGGGCACCCAAATTTGAAAAGTGAAACAAACTACGAGTCAGTCATGGGACTCGTATGAGAAATTTAACTTAACCAATTTGATAATAAGGTCAATCACAGGACCACGCCACTAACACGGAATGGGTTTAATCAATTGGATTGCCAATGCTTAAAACAAGTAAATCATTTAAACATCGCAATGCTTTTTACAAAAATGAAGCCATTATAAGACTCAAGTCCCATCACACAATGCAACGCAAACCGGAGGATAGAGTTTTACCTTATAATGGCCAAAATATGCTTGATACGTATAAAGCAAAATCATCTGATATTATTACTAGTGCATATATGTTTCAGAAACAATTTCTATCATAATGTTTCATTCATAGACAACATGAGCATCCCATGCCACTATGCCGCCATATATAGGTTTACAATCAAAACCGCACATGTCGTATTGGAAGTTGGATTTTCATCATGAACCAAGGCAAGGGATCGTCCTTACCGAATTCGAGACAATCTAGCCTACCATGTCTCAGGCTATAGTCACAACTGCACCTAGGAAAATGCAGGGCCGGTCCACATGTTAAGTGGATTAGTAATCCATGAACAATACGTTTCCCCGCCCTATGGGGCGTAAATGAGCCAGATGACTCAACATCCATCGGCTCCATAGTAACCGATATATCCGAGGCGCCTCGCTTTCCAATAACCACATAAGTAAAAATGTCTGGGCTCCATACCATGACACCACTCCTAGCTAGAAAGGAACGCATGTCCTCCTTACCGTCCTCCATCCCGTTTCTGGTTCACACCGGGGTGTGAAGCTCGCGAATTAACGCTATACACAAACTATGCTATATTAAAGTCGTGCTTTGATCATCAACCACAAGGCCCTGGTTTTCAACAAAAGCCTTGATCATTTGCATCTTAGCATGCCACATTGACATTCCACGCCATGCGACTGATGTCTATCGATATATAACCTTTGAGTTCATACGTTTCAGAGAAGGGTGTTAAGCAAGAGAATAAATTCTCCACCACCAAACAGATTTATATTTAATAGAAATCAATCAGCACAGAATAAAGTACAACGTCAGACACATATCCATTTACTAGTTCGTTCTGGGTCTGAACAAAACCGGAGGCACCTTATACCTCGTCCCATATGTCCAATACAGGAGAGAGGCTCTCGCACATCCGAACAATCAACAAATACGTCCGGACTACTACCACTATAACCCCTCTTGGGTGCTAACCGATCCAGGGCACCAATAGTAATCCATTCGATGTGAAGATCATCGGTCTTGCACCGTCTTCATATTCGACTTTTAATGGTCGATCATTTATTTGAAATGAGAATTAACTCGGCCTTTTCAAATAATTCACATGTACATAGAATTCAAATCAATTCTTTTCCATGGTTAAATTATTCGACATTCGCGTTTCAAATCAATATTTTAATTTCATGTCAAATACATCTAACCATAAGAATATCCAATAGACCCAGCAAAATCGGTTTATTTCCATTCCATATCGCTTATAATATTTTATAACAATTTTTCGCTATTTTTATATATATAAAAATAGCCCATTTTTATCGAATGACGTTTCAGGTCATTCGATGGCGCTGCTCTCGTCCAAATTTGAATTAGAAATTTCGCAAAATCTAACCGTTGGATCTTAATGAATTTTATATCGTTGGAAAGGTCTCTCCAAAGTGAACCCAACGGTTTCGGTTTCGGGAAAATCCGATGGTTGGATCTCCCGCAATAATCGTTTAAAATTACGATTTCAAAATGCGAACTACGGCGTTGTTATTCGTTTTATTTTAATTATATTTATATATATATAAAAAATATAATTTATTCTGGCGCTGTTTTTATTCAGATTTGAATCAAACATTTCTCCAAATCTATCCATTGGATCTCAACAAATTTTACATCGTTGGGAAGATCTTTCCAAAGCGAACCCAACAATTTCAGTTCTGGGGAAATCCGATGGTCGGATTTCTCGGTATAATCTCTTAAAATTACGATTTCAAAACGTGAACTGCAGCAGTGTGATTCGTTTTATTTTAATTTATATATATATATCTATATATATATAATTCATTCAACGATTTCCAAATCGTTTTCACTTCAAAAATTTGTCTAACGCCTTTAAATTTCGAAAAATTTCGCCATAACCTCCTTTGTATGGAGAGGGGTTTGGAAATTTATTGGCCCATATTTGGCACCCAATAAATCCAGTATAAGCATACATAATTTTTAGTGTCCTATTCTATGCTCGAGGGAGTGTGTAAATTACTTTAGAGATCAATCTCGTCACCTCGTCCAGTGTTGGAAAATAAATAATCCATGTGTCATATCTAAGAACTAGAGAGACGTGATTATTGTCGACTCTACACACGTTTGGGGTTTTTATTTAATATGGCAATTTACCATTATATTTATTTAATCCATATCAGTCCTCAGTTCAACCTGCAATTCAAACATCGCCATACGAGCGTCTTTCCCATATGGTAATCTCAACCTCGTCATACAAGCTCCAAATGCTTATATGGAATATGATATGCTGTGAAATCAATAGTTCGTCTTCGGTTCAACCTGAAATACAGTCATCTCCATACAAGCGTCTCGCTTGTATGGTAATTCCAAACTCGTCACATAAGCTCCAAATGCTTATGTAGTATATGATCGAGCATGCTATCTTCACGAAGTATGCCATGCAGTGTAGTTCAAAATTAATTGTTGCTATTCTATGGTGTTGTTTATAATCTCACACAAAACAACCAGCACACCGCATCCAATGGCATTCACAAGAGTTTATATAATAAATAAAATTGGTTAGCCAACTCATTAAGGCTTACCTATTTGTCGGGCACGCAAATAAATTCTTTACTCAATAGCCAATCCATTTTCATGTTCAGCATATGTATATATATGCATATCTACGCTAAAAATAATATTTTTAGTGAACAAATAATTATTTCCATACATGGTTATTTTTAACAGTTCATATACATGTTAAAAATAATATTTCTAATGAACAAGCATTTATTTCAGCCCATGGTTATTTTTAACACTTCATATATGTGACAAAAATAATATTTTCAATGAACAAACATTTATTTCAACCTTTGACTATTTTTAACAGTTCATATACATGTTAAAAAAATTATTTTCAATCAACAAATATTTATTTCAGCCTTTGGTTATTTTTAACACTTCACATACATGTTAAAAATAATATTTTCAATCAACAAATATTTATTTTGACTCATGGTTATTTTTAACACTTCATATACTTGTTATAAATAATATTTTCAATCAACAAATATTTATTACAACCTTCGACTATTTTTAAAGGTTCCTACATACAATAAATATGTGATTTTTATTGTTAAGTCATTTTATTTCAAACATGAATAATTTTAGTGGTTCATATATACAATAAAAATGTGATTTTTATTGTTCAAACAATTTATTCAACACACGAATATTTTTAACACTTCGTATATACAATAAAAATGTGATTTTTATTATTCAAACAATTTATTCAACATACGAATATATTTAACACTTCGTATATACAATAAAAATGTGATTTTTATTGTTCAAACAATTTATTCAACACAAGAATATTTTTAACACTTTGTATATAAAATAAAAATGTGATTTTTATTGTTCAGACAATTTATTCAACACACCAATATTTTTAACACTTCGTATATACAATAAAAATGTGATTTTTATTGTTTAAACAACTTATTTCAACACAACAACTATTTTATATAGTTATTTAAGAAAATTTCAGCATTACAACGGTAGGGTAGATAGCATTGGCACCATGTCCAACACGGCTCCTCTGCTATCCTAGGCCTTGCAGCATTACAATACTTACATTTTCCGTAATACAATTCATTTTCATAATATAATTAATTCACTACAAACAATCAACTTTGTTGCAACCACAATCAATCATTAACAACCACAACCAATTCCTACAACACAATTTTATCAAACAAATCATCCATGGTCTGTGGACGATGGTGTCAGGAGCTACTAAGCCCCGTCTACAACCTATATATTTTTATTTATTTATTTTTTAATTTGGATTGATCACATTGGGTTCCACTCCTTCTAAAATTGTAGGAAGCTCCAAAAATTCTCCGGTCTTTTCTAGAATGTAGAGTACGTCGTCACGAGTCCAATGTCTCCTGTTTCACTGGATTTCAACAACATATGTTGAAGATATGATTTCTTTTCTAAAATCATAATTTGCAACACTTTTAATTGTTATAAACAGTTAAATATAAACAAACTGTATACCTCAGCTCCACGTTCAAAACTAGGTCATGATTTTACTTCGAATCTGTGCAACTTCGACACGATCGGATTATACCACGCTGGAGGGCTCCGAATGGCGCGTCAATCGATGGCAACGCGGTGGAGATCGATGGTGGCAAGCGATGATTTGAAGTTTGTGACTTCTAGGGCGCGATTCTTGAGAAATACACCACGATAGAGGGCGTGGTTGGTATTGATTTGAAGCTCGTGGGGAAATCTATAAAATTCCCAACTGGAGCACTCAATTTTATTGAGTGGATTTGAAGTTACGGAGGAGAGATGGATTGAAGCTCCGCCGTTGTTCGTTTTAGAGAGGATTGGGGTTTTTCTCGATTTTTATAAAATAAAAATAATGAATGGAATATTTTAATTAGTCGGTTTATATATTTTTTTGGAAAATATTGTTTTCTTATCCGAACTCCAAAGCAAACCCAAAGACTGAAGCCCCTAGCTAAATACACCCATCCCGGACATAATGGAATATGTTTTGTAAGCCTATTCGGCTGTTTCAGTCAGTTATTTTTCAAATTAAAATATAAAATATTCAAATTTGGATTTGAACGTACATTTTAATTTGCCGGGGCCGCATACTAATGCCAAAAATTCCCGAAAAATAAATCTAGCTATGTTGGGACGATATGGTCCTAAGAAAATTAATTTTATTGAGTTTGGAGACCGTTTGAAAAATGGAATTTTCTGGTCAATCCAATTCAAATTGAAATTACCAAACGCGTTTTCCTTTGTCACGCTCACATATTAATTCCAAAAATTATGGAATTTTAACCAAAGCCATACATTGACATTCCGGATCCAACCAAAGTAGTTTCATCGAAAACGAAGGTCGTTTGCGAAATGTCTATTTTCAAGGGCTATATTTATATTAAATTTCATAGCGACTATTCTAAATATTCAACTGGTCATAACTTTTTATTCCCGCTATGAAATTTCAATTTTTCAGATTCGTTAGAAAGATATTTTTAAACAGATTTAAATATTTTTGGTTTACTGAAATCCGATTTATTTTGCATCCTATACATTCAGTCAAAGTTCAACTTCAAATTTTCAAACTACTGTGCTATTTCTAGCTCGTTATATAATTAAAATAAATTTGTTCGTTCTAACTTCATTTAAAATAATTTTTTAGTCATTATTATTTAAAATAAATCATTTTGAATATTCTAAATTCATTAAAATAGCCAAATTAAAAAATTTAAATTGGTTCTGATTTTTCGGGTTGTTACAAGTGGTTTCATCGAGAATGGAGGTCGTTTGCAAAATGGCTATTTTTAAGGGCTGTATATTATATTAAAAATATATAAAAATTCTATAGAGACTTTTCTGAATTTAAAACTGGGCATAACTTTCAATTTATAAAGTGAAATCTCAGTTTTTTGCATTCGTTAGAAAGATATTGTTAAGCAGATTCAAATATTTCTTGTTTCGTCCAGTTCTGATTTATACTGAATTCTGTATTTTAAATTGAAATTGGAAATCGAATTTTCAAACTGCCATGCCATTTCAGGCTCGTTTTATAATTAAAATAAACTTATTCGTTATAACTTCGATTAAAATAAATTTTTAGTTGTTATTATTTAAAATATCCAAAACCAATTAAAATATCTAAAATTAAAATTCTAAATTGGTTCAGAAATTCTGGGTTGTTACAAGCCCCCAAAATGAAACTTAATTCAATTTGGTTTCTCCTCTAAGTTTCATTGTAAAGAGGGTTTATATTGTAATATAGCGACGTATTTCCATAAATGTTTGTGCTATTGCCTAAAAAAAATTTAAAAAGTTATAAATATTAGTAGGGGATTACTAAAATAGGAAAAGGTTGCAGAAATGTCTGCATTTATTGTGAAAAATGCAAATATATCTACAATTATTCACATAGTGTATTGCATGTAATGAAAAAGAAAAAATAGATGTAGAAATGTATGCACTTATTGTGAAGAAGTGCAGACATATTTACAACCACCCTACAACGTATTGCAAATATATCTCAGTGTGTAGAAAAATTGCATACATTTCTCCAATTCTTCTATATAGTTGCTTTTTTCTGCACTTTTACTGAAAGTGATATAATTTCCATTTTTATGCAATCTTTATCATTTCTTTTGATGATTTTTCTGCAATAACGTGATGTCTAAATTAGTGTATGCAGTGAATTTGGAAGTTTGAAGCAATCAGCAAAAACTACATAAAATCATGTAATATCTTGATATAATTGTTGTGATATCTGCAATTTTTTGAAAAAAAATGCAGGTTTCTTGCATGTTCCTGAATCATGAATTTTTTTGAAGCATTTTTTTGTACTTTTTTAATTTGAATACAAAGATGGTTATATAATGAATTAAGTTTGAACTTTGTAAGTTTTTATATTGATTTTTGATGATTTTCGAAAAATTAGAACCTAATTTAAGAGTTTTAAGATAGTGAATTTCTGTGTACTTTAAAACTTAACAGGGACCTTAGTCAAACTGTCCCAAAAATTGATTTAATGTGATTGCAAAAGCTAACTTCTGTATATGTTAGAATTAGATCCCAAATCTAGTTCCATTGAGTTTCCAATAGAGGTAATCAGTTATGAACGCCAATGAGCACACCTCTTTTGGAGTTCGGAAATATTTTAGTGTAAATAGTAGATTTCATATATAAGGACCTATACGCTCCATGTCATTCCAAACTCTAACCTTAGTCAAACTGAGTCATCGTTCTCCTCAAAACAAATTTTACGGTCAAAACCGTTCATGATAATCAGAGTCATTTCAAGTCATGACCTCAACAAGAAAGATGTTCATATGGCTTAGGAGAGTGCATCAATGATCATTGATTGGTCGATGGTAGAGAAGGGTGTCAAGAAATCAAGGTCGAATGATGACGGTTAACTTTTGATTTTTAACGATTTTGGAAGTTGTCGTTTTGCGGTCAGAGTTTAAAAGGGAAGTATGTGTCGAAGGGAGGCCTACCTATCTAAAGTAGCATGAGGGTGATTTATCACTTGAAGTGGATGGAAATCAGTGATAACCGCAATTCATGTTTGGGGTTTTCGTGTTGATGCAGTTGTTGTCGAAGGAAAGGCCGGGGTCTATTGGTAGGTTAAAGGTCAAGCTATCCTCTGGTCGAGTCGGGGTGGTAGGCGAAGCAGTGCGATGCTACTAGGGTGGAGATGAACATGACATGTTTTCTTAACCTAGGAATGATCAACTTTGTATAATTAAGGTTTAATTAAAGCTAATTATGTTGTTAATAACAGTGGTTAAGAAAGTTAATTATTTTAGTCATCCGTTGAATATTGAAATTTTAATATCTTACTTAATTTAGGTTTGAACCCAACGCGGTCAGTCATGCTCACAACAACGTTATTTACGTTTTGGAGCCGAACTGGATGCATTTGGAATTTGTTGGAATTTTTGTTAATTCTGAACATTGTTCAAAATTAATCAGAATTTCTCGCGAAAACGACAACTAAAATGATAGTGGGTAAAAATCATCTTTCTATTTAACTGATGTACTATAAGGTATATATAAAATTATCTGTTATCTGCTTGATTGTCGAAATAGCGTATGGTCTTTCTAAGAATAGCTTATGGTTTTTCTAAGAATGAGGCGTAACCATCATTCATATTAGGCAACAATAGCTTATGGTTTTTCTAAGAATGAGCCGTAACCATCATGTAACCGCGGTAACTAATTTCATTTGAAACAAATGTTTTCAAATAATTACTTATTTAATTTATGATTCTTCTAAAGGAAAAAATTATTTAATAGTGTATTAAAATAAAGTTAATTTACTTTATTACACATATTCTAATGTTAATAGTTGTTCCTATAAAGCATTTTCAATTACCTTATTAATAATCTTCAAAAGATGATAAATTATAATCTAATTTTTAGATGTTTCAAAAGAACATTTATTATTATTTATTTATAATGTTAAAAAAGATTTGAATCATTTTACTTATAGTTATTTAAACTTTAATTATTTTTTCTATTAATAAGATTTGATAAGTAGTCAAATATGTTATTTTTTGATAAGTCTTTATATAAAGAGGTTTTACCTTAATTAGATAATATTTTGTAAAGAAGTTATTGAAGTAGTATTTTGTAAAGAAGCTTTAGAAATAATATTTTATAAAGAGAAATTTTAAATAATAATTTTACTTAAGTATTTATATAAGGGTTTAGCAAACCATATTTGAATATAAATGGGTTTAACCCATTTATTATGTTTTATAAGTAAGAAAGCATTCCAAATTGATTTGTAAATATAGTATTCAGATAAGTACATGCCCATAATTTCCAAGTATCAAAATCATAATGTTTTATTGATATACCTAGGTTGGTATGATATGCATATTAATATATGGTCTAAGTATTGAAAATATGATATTTTATGCATATATTAAAATCAGTGGGATAAGTATGTGTGTGTGTGGGTATCTCTCCTTCTATACACACACATACTGAAATATATTGTTTGTGAATATGCTTATACTATTGGCATAAGTATATGGAAATGTTTTTCCAAGATATAAAGATATTTAATTAATAAGAGATTAACTAAATAAGGCTTAGTGAATGACTACTCCCTAGATGATTGTTATTGTGAATTTGATAGTTAAATAACTCTATCAAATGTTGACTATTTTTTAGAATTATCGATTATCGTTTCAAAGTAACCGAAACCAGACCTTGTTGTTCAAAAAGCACTTATATCTGGCTAAACGGTGAAATCGTAACATCCCAAGATGTTAAAATCAAAGACATGGCATTAAAGTGCAAGAGCTACTTGTTATTAATCCTGCAGATCCAATGGAAGTAATGCCTTCGGTTTGTTATGTACCTGAACAACTTGTATGGATGGATGTTATCTATACATTGTCATCAGAGGGCGATGAATATTCTAAGTGGAAGGTGCATAAAAGAGAAAAACATAGCCTTAAACTTCATCAATCATAATGACTAAAATCAGGGGAGATATACTAGTGTTAAGTGGCTTGCACCTAATTAGGATATGATTGTCCCCCTTCTAGATACAAACACCTATTGTACAACTCAGTGGCTTATCAAAGATTTCGTTAAAGGGTTGCAAAGCAATTGAATGATGACATATTCGATACTATCAAGTTAGTGGCAGACCGGTCCTCTGTTGGCAGGGGATCCAGACAAGGTCCTCGATATGTTTTCTAACTACGTACCACTCCAGTATCCAGTCATTGTATGAAATCCAAACTCCAATACCTGTCTTTACGGTTTTAGTTGTAAACCTATTATGCTTAATAAATGTAACAAATTTAGCTATGATTAATGTTTGTTTATGGATTCTATATATTATTATAATACCATTGATTTTAATATGAAGTGCTTTTTATTATCGTAAAGTACAAATCCGTTTGTTTTTATTTGTGGCATGGTCTTACGAGATACCATAGATTTCATATGTTTAATATGTTAAAAGAGTTAAATTCCCTATGACTTGAGTTTTTTCATGCTTGTTACTCAAACAGACCTAAGTGTTATTTCATTTCAATGCTCAGTTTAGACCAATTATATTTAAATGATAGTTTAAATCGTTTGGAACTGCAGGAGAGAAGCTGGAGGATTAAACATATTCTCGCAATTGTTATTTCTACTTTGTTCATAGTTTTTTAATCACCATTTGTTAGGATAGACTATTATAACTATCCAGACTGATTTATGATTAATATCATGACGTATGTCTGATTTATTATATATATATAAGAGTCTTTTTATTTGGTAA